>JABCMI010000064.1:0-1275000 GCA_026261945.1 Hirschfeldia incana
TTTCAGGTTTCAGATCTATCATTCCCGATGACATAGAAGTTAGAGATCTAGGTTTACCTTAAGGTTCAGATCTGAGGAGGTTACACGTAAACGAATCAAGGAGACGGCGGCTGGGGGCTCGGGATCGGCGGCTCGGGTCACGCGTGGGGTGGTCGGCCGGCGGAGGCGAGTCGGCGGCGGCGCTCGGCGGTGAGTCGGCGGCTGCGAGAGGCGACGGCGAGGTTCCGGTTGGGCAGGGCTTCGCTTGTTGTCTCTCTTGTGGCTGAACCCTAGGGAGGCTATCCCTTTTATAGGAAATGGGGGGAACTAGGCCTAGGGTTTCTCCTTCTTGGGCCTCCAGCACTTGAGTTTCATTTTGGGCCGGGCCCAGGATGTTACACCCATCCCATGTGCAAAGGGGACAAGTGCGTTACCATCAAACACTGGATCAGTAACTCCATTACCCACCAAATATCCCTATGTAATTGATAAGCTACGGCAGTGTTATTATAGAAAGAAGAAGAAGGATAAGAAGGTTGTAGATGCTGACGTGGAGGAAGTTAAGGATGATGAGAAGTGAAAAGAGTCTTTGACATTAGTTACCATTTACGATTGTTTACAGATATAAATTCTGGAGAGTCTGTTAGAGTCAGTTAGCTTTTGGATTATAGTTGAGTCTGTTGACTTGAGGAGATATCGTCTGGGTTAAGCCAGCGATTTTCAGTACTGTAATTCTTTAGCAATTCTACATTTGTACTTGAAAGATAGAATAATACGAAGATCCTTTTCTAAATTCTATCAATTGGTGCGTCGTGACTCGATCGATTCATCACAATCATGAACTCCGACGAGGTGGAAGAGCAGTACGATTCGATGGAGAGAACGGTGGATGAGCTACGGGAACAAGTAACCGTTCTGTACGGCGGATGTAAGCGGTTATCATCGGATAGCGCAGATCTGACGACTCGCGTGGGGAATCTTTCCGATCGAGTAGGGGGATTGGAAGCGAAGATCGAATCGATGAACAGATTGCTCGAGAAGATCGCGGAACAAACGTGTCCAGATCTCGCGAAAAGCATAGGCATCGCCGATCAAGCCGGTCCTTCGATTCAGGTATCAGATTCTAACGATCCTCGAGAACCTGTAGAAGCATCGTTAGGTCATCGGCGAACGTTAGGAGTTTTTGAATCGCGGCAGAGTTTGTTGAAAAAGATCGAGTTACCTGTATTTGATGGAATTCTACCTTATGGTTGGATTCGTCAAACGGAAAGATACTTCCGAACAGCTCGATTTACGGAGGAAGAGAAGCTTGAGCTGGTAGCGTTGAGTCTGACTGGATCAGTGTTGAATTGGTATGCGTGGGAAGCAGAAGAAGAACCTTTTCAAGACTGGCGTCAGTTTAAGAAGAGATTATTGGATCGGTTTGCCTTATCGATGGATGATGAACCAGGAAACTGACTTTGTGCGTTGAGACGGACTGGTTCAATACACAAATATGTGAGTGAATTTGAGGAGTTGATCACACAAGTTACAGGAATAGATGAAGCGAATCTGGTCAATAAGTTCTACACAGGGCTTTTCTGATATCTCGGAATGCGAAATCATATTGCAGCAGTTCTTAAAATGGAGTCGAGTGTACTGTGTCAGATGTTGGGTGAGCGAACTCCAGTTAAGAACAAGGACACAGCGACAACAGCTTCGAGATATCAGAAAAGTCACACTGCTACAATACGTGCAGTGACAACGGGAGAAGATAAGACAAAAGTGGGAGAGAAGGATACAAATGAGAAACAACGTCAACACTTATCACCAGCAGAGTTGGCAGAGTTGAAGAGATTGAAGTTATGCTTCAAATACAGAGAGAAGTGGTTCAGAGGACACGTCTGTAACAAAACTGAACTTCAGGTGTTTATGCTGGTGGAAGGGTTTGAATTGGAAGTGAATGAAGCGATGTGGGATGAGGAAGTATTGTTGCAATACACAACTGATGGAGTTATCGTTGTATTCTTTCTTGGGCATTAAATCTCCAACAACGCATAAGATGAGAGGCAAGATTGGGAAAATTGAGTTTGTAGTGTTGATTGACAGTGGTGCAACACATAACTTTGTGTCTCCTCAGCTCATTCATCACACTAATATGGTGACGGAACAACACAACGATTTACAGGTTCTACTAGGAACGGGAATTACAGTCGCTGGGTTGGGGGTTTGCAGACATGTTCCTATTGAGTTACAATGATTGAAGTTTGAGATTGACTGTATTTCTTTGGAGTTAGGGAAAGTCGATTTGGTGTTAGGAGTGCAATGGTTGAGAACCTTGGGTAAATGTGAAGTCGATTGGGAGTTACATGAGTTGAGTTTCATGTATAATGGTGTGAATGCAACATTGTATGGCGAGCAGGATTTACACCAGATAACTCAGCCGCTACAATCCAGGTCAGCGGAATCTCTTCAGTCGATGAGTGCTATAAAATACTGGTTATGTCAAGCCACGCAGGAGGCGACTCCAGCACCAAACATTCCAACGCCAATTCAACAACTTTTGGAGGAGTTTCATATGGTTTTTGCAGATGTTACAGGGTTACCCCCTATTCGAGGAAGAGAGCACACCATCGTCCTGAAACAAGGCACCTCTCCAATCAGTGTAAGACCCTACAGATATCCACAAGCACATAAGGAAGCTATGACAGAGTTGGTAAATGAGATGTTGGCGAAGAAAATCATTCGACCGAGCCGTAGCCCCTTTTCTAGCCCTGTGCTCTTAGTCAAGAAGAAAGACAAGTCATGTCGTTTTTGTGTGGATTACCGGGTTCTGAATCAAGCTACAGTGGCAGAAAAGTTTCCAATACCAATGATTGATCAACTGCTAGATGAATTGAGTGGAGCAAAGATTTTTTCAAAACTTGATCTGACTTCTGGGTATCATCAGATAAGAATGCAGCAAGAAGACATTGAGAAAACTGCATTCAGAACACACGACGGGCATTACGAATTTCTGGTAATGCCTTTCGGCTTGACTAACGCTCCATCAACTTTTCAGAGTCTGATGAATGAGTTGTTTCGACCTATGTTGGGCAGGTCAGTGTTAGTGTTTTTTGATGATATTCTAGTCTACAGTTCATCTGTGGAGGAGCACGTAGTGCATTTACGAGCAGTGTTGACATACTTCAAGAAGCTCAGCTCTTTGCTAACCGTAAGAAATGCTTGTTTGGTCAAAAAAAAGGTGGAGTATCTGGGCCATGTCATTACTGCTGAAGGTGTAGCAACTGAAGAAGCGAAAACTATGGCAATGAAGTTGTGGCCAATACCGAAGAATGTAAAACAATTACGTGGTTTCTTTGGATTAACAGGGTACTATCGACGCTTTGTCAGAAGCTATGGAGTGTTAGCACGACCACTGACTGAATTACTGAAAAACAAAGATGTTCTGTTGGTCGGTAATGGCTCAGCAGGCGTTCGATACCCTCAAGCAAGCTATGGTCTCAACTCCAGTTTTATCACTTCTTGATTTTACAAAAACTTTTATCGTGGAAAGTGATGCTTCTGGGACGGGTTTGGGTGCAGTGTTGATCCAAGATAAAAACCCGATAGCTTATTTAAGCTACAGCTTGACTCCGAGGGAACAACTTAAACTGATCTATGAAAGGGAGTTGATGGCAGTGGTGTTTGCTATCAGAAAATGGATGCACTATTTGCTGGGACGTAAATTTGTTGTCCATACTGATCAGAAGAGTCTCAAATTTCTGTTGGAACAACGAAAGTCAACATGGAATATCAGAAGTGGTTGGTGAAGATCTTGGGATATGATTTCAGTATTGTCTACAAACCAGGAGCAGAGAATGTGGTAGCTGATGGGTTGTCGAGAATGGGACCGTGTGAACAGTCTGTGGATGCTGCGACATTGTACTCTTACACAATTCCGCAGAGCTTGCAGTTACATGATTTTCTTACTGAGGTCCGAGAGGATGGGGATATTCAGAGATTGTTACAGAAGATACATGGCGGAGAGGTTAAAAAACCAAACTATATGATACGGGATGGAGTGTTATGGTATAAAGGACGATTAGTGATCTCTCATACATCAAGATTCATTCCGTTGATTATGTCAGAGTATCATGATGGGTTAATGGGTGGACATTCTGGTGTTCTTAAGACTCTCAAGAGGATTCAACAGAGTTTCTATTGGACTGGGATGCTGAAGACAATTCAAAAGTATGTTGCAGAGTGTCAGATTTGTCAAACTCACAAATATTCAACGTTGGCTCCAGCTGGTTTACTTCAACCATAACCATTACCTGATCGTGTATGGGAAGGAATCTCAATGGATTTTGTGGAAGGGTTGCCAACGTCAAATGGTCATAATGTCATTCTTGTGATTGTGGATCGTTTGAGCAAATATGGACATTTCTTGGCTCTTAAGCATCTGTTTCATGCCTCAGACGTTGCGAAGAAGTTTGTGGCGGAAATAGTAAAACTCCATGGCTTTCCGGGTTCTATTGTTTCTGATAGAGACAAGGTGTTCTTAAGCAATTTTTGGAGGGAGTTATTTCGCTTGGCTGGTATGAAGCTTAAGTACAGCACAGCCTTCCATCCAAAAACAGACGGGCAGACAGAGGTGCTTAACCGAACACTAGAAACGTATCTTCGATGCTTTGCTTCCAGTCATCCGAGAACGTGGTTCAAGTTTCTGGGATGGGCCGAGCTGTGGTATATCACACCTCTTTGAAGACATCACCGTTCAAGGTTGTTTATGGTAGGGACCCTCCGGGATTATTGCGTTTTGAACAAGGTTCTACGGCTAATGTTGAGCTTGAAGGAATGTTAAAGGAACGTGATGCTATGTTGATTGATGTGAAGAAACACCTTATCCATGCTCAGCAGTTGATGAAGAATAACGCCGATAAGAACATGAGGGATGTTGAGTTTGCTGTGGGTGATCGTGTATACTTGAAGTTGAGACCTTATAGACAACAGTCGGTGGTGCAGCCATTGTGTCAAAAGCTCTCAGCAAAGTATTTTGGACCTTATGCAGTGGTGGAGAGAGTTGGGAAAGCTGCATATCGCTTGATGTTACCAGAGACTGCTAAGATTCATCCTGTGTTTCATGTGTCTCAGCTCAAGAGGGTGTTGGGCAATCACGCGCAGGTACTGCCATTACCTCCGTCGTGTGCTGCTCTACAAGATGTCATAATTGAGCCAGGGGATGTGGAAGATACTCGTTATTCTCCGGTGGGTTCGTTGGAGTTATGCATTAAGTGGGAAGGTCTGCCATCTTGGGAGAATACGTGGATCCCATTTCATGAGTTTCGTCATCAATTTCCATATTTTAAGCTTGAGGGCAAGCTGAATGACAAAGGGGGGGGGGGGTATTGATAAGCTACAGCAGTGTTATTATAGAAAGAAGAAGAAGGATAAGAAGCTTGTAGATGCTGACGTGGAGAAAGTTAAGGATGATGAAAAGTGAAAGGAGTCTTTGACATTAGTTACCATTTACGATTGTTTACAGATATAAATACTGGAGAGTCTGTTAGAGTCAGTTAGCTTTTGGATTATAGTTGAGTCTGTTGACTTGAGGAGATATCGTCTGGGTTAAGCCAACGATTCTCAGTACTGTAATCCTTTAGCAATTCTACATTTGTACTTGAAAGTTAGAATAATACGAAGATCTTTTTCTAAATTCTATCAGTAATGGTATCAGAGCCTTCATCTTGTGGCCATCAGAGATCAGAATCAAACAGTCGAAGAAATCTCCATTGGACAAATCCAGCAGTATGTCTTCAGAACACTCGACAAGCTTTGCAAACAAAAAGAGTTCTGGACAGAATTCATGGATCGATCTAAACAGCTATCCAAAATATGTGCAAGGCCGGATCTATCCATCAAATGCTCGAAGTCCAAGAAATCATGTTCATGCGACTCTCATGAGAAGCGCAAGAAGTTCAAGAAGAAAAATTTCTCTAGACGATCACCTGATTTTAGGCGTAAAAGGTTTTTCCGAAAGAAACGAAGCTTCAAAAAATCATCAAGGTGTTTCTTGTGTCGGAAGGAAGGCCACTTTGCGAAGAACTGTCCAAACAAATCAAAGAAGAAAAGGCAGTACTTAATCAGCTCGATATCAACGATTGCGCCGGATATCGATCTCGACAACCACGACTTAGAATCTGTCCTATCTTATGACAGTGATGAAGACGGAGCTATTTGTGGGTATTCAGATTATGATGACTCTTCTGAATCATCTCCAGATGAAGATGAAGACTGCTGTTTCAAAATAACAGAAATACCGAAACACGAAGAGATACAATCGCCACATCTGCCGATAACAATCTCTGATCCAGCTCGTAAAGAAGAACCAGTCCATGCCATTGCGTTCATTGATACTGGTGCTCATACGACAATAATAAATCCCAGGATTCTCCCGCCTTCGATGTGGTTACCCCACCAACAAGAATTTCGTGTGGCGAATTCAGGATCACTAACCATCAAGCTCAAATCGAGACCAATTACGATCGAGCTCTTTCCGAAATGCCAAATCACTACTCAGGTTCTAGGATCTACTGCGCCAGGAAAAGACGTAATTTTAGGATGGGATTCATATTACGCTCTTAAAAGATCTTTCGATATTTCAATCGAACCTGGAGGATTACGTTGGAAGAATCACTACAAACCTTTCACAACAGTACCACGACTTTTCGCGGTAGAGGAATTGGCCTCTCAAGAATTTCTAAAGCTTAAGGAAGAAATGACGAGATCATCCTGTGCAGAATCTCACACAGATTTCCTCCGGAAGTGCAACAAACCGCTATGGCTAAATTCTCAATTCTTTGTCTCGTTGCCATTCAAAGAAAACATTCTCACAACACCAACTAAAGCTAGTCACGCAGGAATACCACCAACTCTTTTGAAGCAAGCAAATGAAGAATGTGATCAGTTGGTAGAACAAGGAGTAGTTTCAAGCATAACTTCTCAGTGGGCATGCAAAGCATTCTACGTCAACAACCGTGCAGAACAAGCAAGAGGAAAACTCAGGCTCGTAATTGATTACAAGCCATTAAACCAGTTCCTCCAAGATTTTAAATTTCCCCTACCGAACAAGAAGGCGCTTCTCCAACACCTTCAAGGAGCAACGGTATTTTCAAAGTTCGACCTCAAATCTGGTTTCTGGCAACTCGGAGTTAAACCAAAAGAACGGTACAAGACCGCATTCTGTCTACCAAACCGACACCTTCAGTGGAATGTCTTACCTTTTGGCCTAAAGACGGCACCATCACTCTTCCAAGAAGCCATGCTACGTATATTCAAGCCTCTCCTTGAGTCGGCCTTAATATACATCGACGACATCCTCCTGTACTCAACTAACGAAGAAGAGCATGTTAAACTACTTCAACGCTTTCATAGTATCGTTCTACAATACGGGATTATGCTCTCGGCCCGCAAGATGGTTATAGCCCAGCCCAATATCGAATTCCTTGGAATGGAGATAAAAGATGGCAATTTCACGCCACAAGCCCATTTAGCAAAGACGCTTCTCGATTTTCCCGACGAAAATCTAACTAAGCGACAAGTGCAACAGTTCCTTGGTGTAATCAATTATGTCAGCGACTTTATTCCGCAACTTTCGCAACTGACAAGACCACTCCAGAAGATGCTGACAAAAAATCCACCTCTATGGACAACACGACAAACCGACGCAGTCAAAAGCCTAAAAATAGAGGTGCAGAAGCTACCACCTTTAAAGATTCCCTCTATAGGCACGCGCATTTTACAGACCGACGCAAGTGACAAATATTGGGGAGCCATTTTATTTGAAGAAATAAATGGGAAACGTCAAATCTGCGGATACAAAAGTGGACGCTTTAAAGATTCGGAGATGCATTATCACTCCACGTTCAAAGAGATACTAGCAGTCAAGAAGGCCATCGAGAAGTTCGAGTTCCATCTGATAGGACATAAATTTCGAATCGAAATGGATATGTCATCTTTTCCAAAGATGTTACAATTCAAGCAGAAGATGGTCCCGCATCAACAATTATTAAGATGGAGCGAGTGGTTTTCGAAATACGATTTCGAATCCGTCTATTTAAAGGGATCGAAGAACACTCTTGCAGACATGCTCAGTAGAAACCCTCCAAAAGAAATACACATGATGGAAAACTCCTCCTCATCCTCCTCCTCCGAAAGTTACTTCAACTTCACTACAAACATACCTACAGACGCCCAGCAGCTCATCGACAAAAATGTCCTGCACGAACGCCTCAGCTACAGAATCTACCACTACCAGTCAATCATTCTCTCGAAGTATGGAGCAAACAGCCACTACATTAGCCCAATGGGAATTCATCCCGACTTCCCGTTCGCACATCTCTACAGGATTGAGAACATCAACATGCCAGAAGAAGTCCTCTGTTTCTTCGTCGGGTTGAATCAGAGGTTTGAATCTTTATGTTTACGAGATTTCAGTTTTGCTGGTTTAGCAGAGTATCCAGCTGATGTTGACCCGTAGCGAGAAGTAAAAACTTCGTCGGATGAAAGAAAGCCTGGTAATGGAGATTTCATCTTCGGAGTTTGATATCCAGAAAGGAATCCTGGAGAGTAGGATCCTTGATATGTTGGTATCGAAGTGCTTCCAAGAGGGTTGAAATACGACTCGGGTTGTCGCTGGTTCTTAACCATGCTTTCGAGACTCCTTTGAAGATCTTTTAATTGGTTTTTAAGACTAGTCATCTCTGCTTCTTTATTGCGGAATTGAGATGTATCGACCATCATGTGTTTTGCCAAGGACATCATTTCTTGGTGGAGGCTGCTCAGTCGACCATGTATCTCTGTTATCGCACTTTGAAGGCTATGAAACCTCTTGTTGCATCCTTCTGCTATCTGATCAACTTTATGGTTAATAGTTGATAATAGCCGATTCTGAGCAAGAGAGTTTTCGGTCTGCCAATTGAGGACTTTCTCGGCTTGACTCATTTCGTCTGGTCCAGAAGAGCCGACGGTTTGAGAGAGAATCTTCGGGCAATGAACGATGTTGTTTTTTGTGAATTCTTCACCCGGGGGAAAGTCTTCAGGGCTCATCATCATGATTTCGTCTTTTTGTTCTTCTTTCTTGTCGGAGTATTGGACGATAAAATCATATCTATCGTCTCCAAGTGGACCTATAGTAGGATCTCCTTCTAGATACCTTTTGTAAAGAGGGTCTCTTTTTGCCCGTCTTCGTCTTCGTTTTTCATTATCGGACTCATAGTTCCAATAGTCTTCTTCGCAAGCGTCGCAGTTACAGATGTCGAAGCGGCAATGTCCGTCTTTATCTATAAAAGGATAGACTATTTTCCCATCTTTGTCAAATCTACATGGTCTGGGGATGTCTTGTCTCTTTGCTTTTCCGTAGAAGTCTTGTTCATCAACTTGGATGGCGAATTGAGTGAATAGTTGTTTCCTGAAGGACGACGATCGTGGTTTTTCAAACTTGATTTCTGTCGTTCCGTCCTTTCGTGAGTGAAAGCTGACTTCAGAGGATTGAATAGGTGATTGAGTAGCTTGATGAAGTTTTTCGTAGCTTGTCACCCATGATTCTGGTAGTCGACGTATCAGTTCTTCACGCGATATCTGGCGAGGAATTTGTATTGAATTGGGTGCCTGAGATGCTGACGTGACTTCGAGATATAGGGCTTCATCAGATGAGGGTAATACAAGATCGAGTGCATGATCTTGAATTCGGTAGACGATTTGATGATGTAGAGTGGCTGCAACACTCTTTTCTTGCATTGGTGCTCCGATCAGTTGTAATTGAACTTTTAGGGTCTTCAGGAGGTTTGGATCTTGCAATGAAACATTAAAGTTTGGAAACAGCGTTACGAATACTGTTCCGGCGTTTAATGTTGTTTGAACTGTTCCGATGCATGCTTGCTGGTATGACTTTAATCGTGAGTCGATTAAAGCTATTCTCGCAATAACTGGTAAACCTTTCCTGGCGTGCAAGGTTAGACCGATTCTTACTACACCAAAATGGAGATGAGTGTAGCCTTGCTGCTGCCATAATCTGGGTAGGTGCTCCGGGATATTAAGCATGCTTCAGGCTTGGGTTGTTTATTTTGGATAAACATGCTCTGATACCATTGTTAAGCTGTTTGTTAGATGAACATCGTATTGACAGAGTCGCATTGACAAACGAAATAGATGATTTCCAGGTAAAGGGAGCAATACACTTTCAAATCTAGCTCAACCCACTGTTAGGAAATCACCTCTTCCGGATGTCGTGTTGACAAAGTCGTGTTGATGAATATCTAACACAGAAACACAGCTGTTAATAGGATCGCATCTTAGTGTTGTTTGGAGATAGAAATCAGAGCTTATCAAGAAAGGAGATAAGGCCTGGAAAACGAGAGGTTTTTAGAAGGACATTTAGAGAGAGAAACTTAGAGAGAGGTTTTTATGGAAATTCTTAGATGATATTTCACAATGGGGGTACACACATATATATAGTGGAGGTTAAGACGCTGACATAAGCGCTTACCTCATATCACACTTACATAAGCAACTTGCGATTACATCATCGCTTACATCATGCTTATGCTTTTATTCAAACAGAAATTTAAACACACTTATTTTACATAATTATACATAAACGACGTCCGGCTTGCTTAGTGATCCATTTCAAACTCAAGCATATGCTCTTCGCAGCATCCGTAGTGGTCGTCTGGGCATACGTATTCGGGCTCTGGAAATACGTAATCCACTTCGGGTTTCGGATCATCTTTGATGTCGATGTTGAACATTTTTCCAATTTCATCAATGTTTATTTCATCATCTGGGAGTTGTGCGTCTTGAAAGAACTCCTGAGGAACTTCCTGGGTGTCTTCATTCTCTTCTGTCCTTTTATCATCTTGCTGAGCTACTGCACGTTTTCTCTTTGGTGGATCGAAATCTGCAGGTGGATTAGTAAATTTCTCCTGATAAAACTGAAGGTCTTCGTCGAGGCTCATGGCATAGTCTATTGGATAATACATCCAGTTAAGTTTAAAAGGAATGGCGAACGTCTGTCTGGCACTGTTGAGACGGAATGCATGGTTCTGGAATTCTTCGAAAAGTTTGTTATCGTTGAGGTTGAAATCAGGTCTAACTCCTCTTTGATAGTCGTTGTGATGGATGAGGGTTGGTAAAGCATGAACTTTCTTCGACTTATTGTTGACTTGAACAGGACGATGGAAGAAGTATATGGTGTGAGGGTTGAAAAAGGGGTTGAGATTTGCTCGGCTTCTCAATTTCTTGAATGATAAACCAATTGCTTTTGCTGATCTCCTTAGTTTGCCGTTCCAGGCTGATAGCGGTGCGAACCATGTTAAGAAAGTAGAGAGGCATTCGTTGTTTCCACGCATTGGGTCGTAGAACTGGGGGTTGATGTATTGGTATAACCATTGAATATCAAAAGTGATACCGATGGTGTAAGAAGCGCAAAGGTACCAGAGGAAACAGAGGACTTCTTCTGGCATGTTGATGTTCTCAATCCTGTAGAGATGTGCGAACGGGAAGTCGGGATGAATTCCCATTGGGCTAATGTAGTGGCTGTTTGCTCCATACTTCGAGAGAATGATTGACTGGTAGTGGTAGATTCTGTAGCTGAGGCGTTCGTGCAGGACATTTTTGTCGATGAGCTGCTGGGCGTCTGTAGGCATGTTTGTAGTGAAGTTGAAGTAACTTTCGGAGGAGGAGGATGAGGAGGAGTTTTCCATCATGTGTATTTCTTTTGGAGGGTTTCTGCTGAGCATGTCTGCAAGAGTGTTCTTCGATCCCTTTAAATAGACGGATTCGAAATCGTATTTCGAAAACCACTCGCTCCATCTTAATAACTGTTGATGCGGGACCATCTTCTGCTTGAATTGTAACATCTTTGGAAAAGATGACATATCCATTTCGATTCGAAATTTATGTCCTATCAGATGGAACTCGAACTTCTCGATGGCCTTCTTGACTGCTAGTATCTCTTTGAACGTGGAGTGATAATGCATCTCCGAATCTTTAAAGCGTCCACTTTTGTATCCGCAGATTTGACGTTTCCCATTTATTTCTTCAAATAAAATGGCTCCCCAATATTTGTCACTTGCGTCGGTCTGTAAAATGCGCGTGCCTATAGAGGGAATCTTTAAAGGTGGTAGCTTCTGCACCTCTATTTTTAGGCTTTTGACTGCGTTGGTTTGTCGTGTTGTCCATAGAGGTGGATTTTTTGTCAGCATATTCTGGAGTGGTCTTGTCAGTTGCGAAAGTTGCGGAATAAAGTCGCTGACATAATTGATTACACCAAGGAACTGCTGAACTTGTCGCTTAGTTAGATTTTCGTCGGGAAAATCGAGAAGCGTCTTTGCTAAATGGGCTTGTGGCGTGAAATTGCCATCTTTTATCTCCATTCCAAGGAATTTGATATTGGGCTGGGCTATAACCATCTTGCGGGCCGAGAGCATAATCCCGTATTGTAGAACGATACTCTGAAAGCGTTGAAGTAGTTTAACATGCTCTTCTTCGTTAGTTGAGTACAGGAGGATGTCGTCGATGTATATTAAGGCCGACTCAAGGAGAGGCTTGAATATACGTAGCATGGCTTCTTGAAAGAGTGATGGTGCCGTCTTTAGGCCAAAAGGTAAGACATTCCACTGAAGGTGTCGGTTTGGTAGACAGAATGCGGTCTTGTACCGTTCTTCTGGTTTAACTCCGAGTTGCCAGAAACTAGATTTGAGGTCGAACTTTGAAAATACCGTTGCTCCTTGAAGGTGTTGGAGAAGCGCCTTCTTGTTCGGTAGGGGAAATTTAAAATCTTGGAGGAACTGGTTTAATGGCTTGTAATCAATTACGAGCCTGAGTTTTCCTCTTGCTTGTTCTGCACGGTTGTTGACGTAGAATGCTTTGCATGCCCACTGAGAAGTTGTGCTTGAAACTACTCCTTGTTCTACCAACTGATCACATTCTTCATTTGCTTGCTTCAAAAGAGTTGGTGGCATTCCTGCGTGACTAGCTTTAGTTGGTGTTGTGAGAATGTTTTCTTTGAATGGCAACGAGACAAAGAATTGAGAATTTAGCCATAGCGGTTTGTTGCACTTCCGGAGGAAATCTGTGTGAGATTCTGCACAGGATGATCTCGTCATTTCTTCCTTAAGCTTTAGAAATTCTTGAGAGGCCAATTCCTCTACCGCGAAAAGTCGTGGTACTGTTGTGAAAGGTTTGTAGTGATTCTTCCAACGTAATCCTCCAGGTTCGATTGAAATATCGAAAGATCTTTTAAGAGCGTAATATGAATCCCATCCTAAAATTACGTCTTTTCCTGGCGCAGTAGATCCTAGAACCTGAGTAGTGATTTGGCATTTCGGAAAGGGCTCGATCGTAATTGGTCTCGATTTGAGCTTGATGGTTAGTGATCCTGAATTCGCCACACGAAATTCTTGTTGGTGGGGTAACCACATCGAAGGCGGGAGAATCTTGGGATTTATTATTGTCGTATGAGCACCAGTATCAATGAACGCAATGGCATGGACTGGTTCTTCTTTACGAGCTGGATCAGAGATTGTTATCGGCAGATGTGGCGATTGTATCTCTTCGTGTTTCGGTATTTCTGTTATTTTGAAACAGCAGTCTTCATCTTCATCTGGAGATGATTCAGAAGAGTCATCATAATCTGAATACCCACAAATAGCTCCGTCTTCATCACTGTCATAAGATAGGACAGATTCTAAGTCGTGGTTGTCGAGATCGATATCCGGCGCAATCGTTGATATCGAGCTGATTAAGTACTGCCTTTTCTTCTTTGATTTGTTTGGACAGTTCTTCGCAAAGTGGCCTTCCTTCCGACACAAGAAACACCTTGATGATTTTTTGAAGCTTCGTTTCTTTCGGAAAAACCTTTTACGCCTAAAATCAGGTGATCGTCTAGAGAAATTTTTCTTCTTGAACTTCTTGCGCTTCTCATGAGAGTCGCATGAACATGATTTCTTGGACTTCGAGCATTTGATGGATAGATCCGGCCTTGCACATATTTTGGATAGCTGTTTAGATCGATCCATGAATTCTGTCCAGAACTCTTTTTTGTTTGCAAAGCTTGTCGAGTGTTCTGAAGACATACTGCTGGATTTGTCCAATGGAGATTTCTTCGACTGTTTGATTCTGATCTCTGATGTATAACTTAGTCTGCTGACTAAGATAATCGTCAATCGACGAGAGATAAACATGCTTCAGGCTTGGGTTGTTGAGTCCGTCGGAAGGAAGGCCACTTTGCTTAACAATGGTATCAGAGCCTTCATCTTGTGTTTTGTGTGATAGAATCATTGTTTATCATTGAAATGTTTTAAGTGTTCTGGAAAGCAATTTCTTTATGATGTCTAATTCGCAGCCTACCTCCATCGATTCTCCTTTCGCAATTTCTACACTTCCTAAAAGTAAAAGTCGTTCTTCTTCTTCCTCTTTCTCACTAAACTCCCTATACGAAATAGAATATATTCCGGGTGATCAATTACCCGAAACCACCCTTCTTTTAGTAAATCCTTATGAATATTTTTCAAAAAAACCCAGCACTTTCTCCGTCAGAGGAGTTCGTGAACTTATCAAACCATCTTCTAACCGAAAGGTTTTAGAATACATCCAGTCCAGCAAATTTTCATCCTGCCAAGTCCCGGCGACTGAAGAGGAGCAATTCATATCGCTTAATATCCCGGAACACCTACCCAGATTATGGCAGCAGCAAGGCTACACTCATCTCCATTTTGGTGTAGTAAGAATCGGTCTAACCTTGCACGCCAGGAAAGGTTTACCAGTTATTGCGAGAATAGCTTTAATCGACTCACGATTAAAGTCATACCAGCAAGCATGCATCGGAACAGTTCAAACAACATTAAACGCCGGAACAGTATTCGTAACGCTGTTTCCAAACTTTAATGTTTCATTGCAAGATCCAAACCTCCTGAAGATCCTAAAAGTTCAATTACAACTGATCGGAGCACCAATGCAAGAAAAGAGTGTTGCAGCCACTCTACATCATCAAATCGTCTACCGAATTCAAGATCATGCACTCGATCTTGTATTACCCTCATCTGATGAAGCCCTATATCTCGAAGTCACGTCAGCATCTCAGGCACCCAATTCAATACAAATTCCTCGCCAGATATCGCGTGAAGAACTGATACGTCGACTACCAGAATCATGGGTGACAAGCTACGAAAAACTTCATCAAGCTACTCAATCACCTATTCAATCCTCTGAAGTCAGCTTTCACTCACGAAAGGACGGAACGACAGAAATCAAGTTTGAAAAACCACGATCGTCGTCCTTCAGGAAACAACTATTCACTCAATTCGCCATCCAAGTTGATGAACAAGACTTCTACGGAAAAGCAAAGAGACAAGACATCCCCAGACCATGTAGATTTGACAAAGATGGGAAAATAGTCTATCCTTTTATAGATAAAGACGGACATTGCCGCTTCGACATCTGTAACTGCGACGCTTGCGAAGAAGACTATTGGAACTATGAGTCCGATAATGAAAAACGAAGACGAAGACGGGCAAAAAGAGACCCTCTTTACAAAAGGTATCTAGAAGGAGATCCTACTATAGGTCCACTTGGAGACGATAGATATGATTTTATCGTCCAATACTCCGACAAGAAAGAAGAACAAAAAGACGAAATCATGATGATGAGCCCTGAAGACTTTCCCCCGGGTGAAGAATTCACAAAAAACAACATCGTTCATTGCCCGAAGATTCTCTCTCAAACCGTCGGCTCTTCTGGACCAGACGAAATGAGTCAAGCCGAGAAAGTCCTCAATTGGCAGACCGAAAACTCTCTTGCTCAGAATCGGCTATTATCAACTATTAACCATAAAGTTGATCAGATAGCAGAAGGATGCAACAAGAGGTTTCATAGCCTTCAAAGTGCGATAACAGAGATACATGGTCGACTGAGCAGCCTCCACCAAGAAATGATGTCCTTGGCAAAACACATGATGGTCGATACATCTCAATTCCGCAATAAAGAAGCAGAGATGACCAGTCTTAAAAACCAATTAAAAGATCTTCAAAGGAGTCTCGAAAGCATGGTTAAGAACCAGCGACAACCCGAGTCGTATTTCAACCCTCTTGGAAGCACTTCGATACCAACATATCAAGGATCCTACTCTCCAGGATTCCTTTCTGGATATCAAACTCCGAAAATGAAATCTCCATTACCAGGCTTTCTTTCATCCGACGAAGTTTTTACTTCTCGTTACGGGTCAACATCAGCTGGATACTCTGCTAAACCAGCAAAACTGAAAATCTCGTAAACATAAAGATTCAAACCTCCGATTCAACCCGACGAAGAAACAGACTCCGACTCTCACATCGTCCTCTAGTCATGAATCAGTTGAAGACAATAAACGTAAAGCACAAGACATTGGTATAATCGAGTTTTCGATGTCTAAACTACTCGATAGTCTTGGCAAATCCACAGAAGAAACCTCTGAAGAACAAAACACAAAATCTGATCAGCCACAACAAGTGATGCACATCAAACATTTTTCAGACACCGGTTCAAGTGAATATGATACCAGCTCAGATGAAGATTCTCTCCCGAAGCAGTTCGTGATTGGTGAAACAAGCAATCCTAAGAAAGAACCAAGTGTTCATGAAGTATACTCAAGCGACGACGAAGAAATGCATCATGCGGCTCCAACACAAGAAATTCCCAATAGAAGATTCTCTTCGAAGGTTATGGTGTTTACGTTTGACGACATCCCATTCGATAAATGGAATGACCGTTTGGACGAATTTCATGCGTGGATGAATTCTGAAGCCATTTCTTCTCCACTGCATTTGGTGATTCAACAATTCACAGCGAGACTATCTGGTGCTCTCAAAGAATGGTGGAATTCCCTTGGAGAATACAGACAGCTGCAAGTCTATCAAACAACTATTCCAGTACTTCTGGGAGAAATTCATCGTGAATTCATTGGTACACCTACACACCAGAAAGAGCAACTTCAAGAAGAGTTCTATTCTGCGAAATGCTGCTCTTTGCGAAAGAAAGATCTCGCAAAACACTTCGAAAGGCAAACACGGAGATATTATGCTCTCGACGGACTCAACAACCCAAGCCTGAAGCATGTTTATCTCTCGTCGATTGACGATTATCTTAGTCAGCAGACTAAGTTATACATCAGAGATCAGAATCAAACAGTCGAAGAAATCTCCATTGGACAAATCCAGCAGTATGTCTTCAGAACACTCGACAAGCTTTGCAAACAAAAAGAGTTCTGGACAGAATTCATGGATCGATCTAAACAGCTATCCAAAATATGTGCAAGGCCGGATCTATCCATCAAATGCTCGAAGTCCAAGAAATCATGTTCATGCGACTCTCATGAGAAGCGCAAGAAGTTCAAGAAGAAAAATTTCTCTAGACGATCACCTGATTTTAGGCGTAAAAGGTTTTTCCGAAAGAAACGAAGCTTCAAAAAATCATCAAGGTGTTTCTTGTGTCGGAAGGAAGGCCACTTTGCGAAGAACTGTCCAAACAAATCAAAGAAGAAAAGGCAGTACTTAATCAGCTCGATATCAACGATTGCGCCGGATATCGATCTCGACAACCACGACTTAGAATCTGTCCTATCTTATGACAGTGATGAAGACGGAGCTATTTGTGGGTATTCAGATTATGATGACTCTTCTGAATCATCTCCAGATGAAGATGAAGACTGCTGTTTCAAAATAACAGAAATACCGAAACACGAAGAGATACAATCGCCACATCTGCCGATAACAATCTCTGATCCAGCTCGTAAAGAAGAACCAGTCCATGCCATTGCGTTCATTGATACTGGTGCTCATACGACAATAATAAATCCCAAGATTCTCCCGCCTTCGATGTGGTTACCCCACCAACAAGAATTTCGTGTGGCGAATTCAGGATCACTAACCATCAAGCTCAAATCGAGACCAATTACGATCGAGCTCTTTCCGAAATGCCAAATCACTACTCAGGTTCTAGGATCTACTGCGCCAGGAAAAGACGTAATTTTAGGATGGGATTCATATTACGCTCTTAAAAGATCTTTCGATATTTCAATCGAACCTGGAGGATTACGTTGGAAGAATCACTACAAACCTTTCACAACAGTACCACGACTTTTCGCGGTAGAGGAATTGGCCTCTCAAGAATTTCTAAAGCTTAAGGAAGAAATGACGAGATCATCCTGTGCAGAATCTCACACAGATTTCCTCCGGAAGTGCAACAAACCGCTATGGCTAAATTCTCAATTCTTTGTCTCGTTGCCATTCAAAGAAAACATTCTCACAACACCAACTAAAGCTAGTCACGCAGGAATGCCACCAACTCTTTTGAAGCAAGCAAATGAAGAATGTGATCAGTTGGTAGAACAAGGAGTAGTTTCAAGCACAACTTCTCAGTGGGCATGCAAAGCATTCTACGTCAACAACCGTGCAGAACAAGCAAGAGGAAAACTCAGGCTCGTAATTGATTACAAGCCATTAAACCAGTTCCTCCAAGATTTTAAATTTCCCCTACCGAACAAGAAGGCGCTTCTCCAACACCTTCAAGGAGCAACGGTATTTTCAAAGTTCGACCTCAAATCTGGTTTCTGGCAACTCGGAGTTAAACCAAAAGAACGGTACAAGACCGCATTCTGTCTACCAAACCGACACCTTCAGTGGAATGTCTTACCTTTTGGCCTAAAGACGGCACCATCACTCTTTCAAGAAGCCATGCTACGTATATTCAAGCCTCTCCTTGAGTCGGCCTTAATATACATCGACGACATCCTCCTGTACTCAACTAACGAAGAAGAGCATGTTAAACTACTTCAACGCTTTCAGAGTATCGTTCTACAATACGGGATTATGCTCTCGGCCCGCAAGATGGTTATAGCCCAGCCCAATATCGAATTCCTTGGAATGGAGATAAAAGATGGCAATTTCACGCCACAAGCCCATTTAGCAAAGACGCTTCTCGATTTTCCCGACGAAAATCTAACTAAGCGACAAGTTCAGCAGTTCCTTGGTGTAATCAATTATGTCAGCGACTTTATTCCGCAACTTTCGCAACTGACAAGACCACTCCAGAAGATGCTGACAAAAAATCCACCTCTATGGACAACACGACAAACCGACGCAGTCAAAAGCCTAAAAATAGAGGTGCAGAAGCTACCACCTTTAAAGATTCCCTCTATAGGCACGCGCATTTTACAGACCGACGCAAGTGACAAATATTGGGGAGCCATTTTATTTGAAGAAATAAATGGGAAACGTCAAATCTGCGGATACAAAAGTGGACGCTTTAAAGATTCGGAGATGCATTATCACTCCACGTTCAAAGAGATACTAGCAGTCAAGAAGGCCATCGAGAAGTTCGAGTTCCATCTGATAGGACATAAATTTCGAATCGAAATGGATATGTCATCTTTTCCAAAGATGTTACAATTCAAGCAGAAGATGGTCCCGCATCAACAGTTATTAAGATGGAGCGAGTGGTTTTCGAAATACGATTTCGAATCCGTCTATTTAAAGGGATCGAAGAACACTCTTGCAGACATGCTCAGCAGAAACCCTCCAAAAGAAATACACATGATGGAAAACTCCTCCTCATCCTCCTCCTCCGAAAGTTACTTCAACTTCACTACAAACATGCCTACAGACGCCCAGCAGCTCATCGACAAAAATGTCCTGCACGAACGCCTCAGCTACAGAATCTACCACTACCAGTCAATCATTCTCTCGAAGTATGGAGCAAACAGCCACTACATTAGCCCAATGGGAATTCATCCCGACTTCCCGTTCGCACATCTCTACAGGATTGAGAACATCAACATGCCAGAAGAAGTCCTCTGTTTCCTCTGGTACCTTTGCGCTTCTTACACCATCGGTATCACTTTTGATATTCAATGGTTATACCAATACATCAACCCCCAGTTCTACGACCCAATGCGTGGAAACAACGAATGCCTCTCTACTTTCTTAACATGGTTCGCACCGCTATCAGCCTGGAACGGCAAACTAAGGAGATCAGCAAAAGCAATTGGTTTATCATTCAAGAAATTGAGAAGCCGAGCAAATCTCAACCCCTTTTTCAACCCTCACACCATATACTTCTTCCATCGTCCTGTTCAAGTCAACAATAAGTCGAAGAAAGTTCATGCTTTACCAACCCTCATCCATCACAACGACTATCAAAGAGGAGTTAGACCTGATTTCAACCTCAACGATAACAAACTTTTCGAAGAATTCCAGAACCATGCATTCCGTCTCAACAGTGCCAGACAGACGTTCGCCATTCCTTTAAACTTAACTGGATGTATTATCCAATAGACTATGCCATGAGCCTCGACGAAGACCTTCAGTTTTATCAGGAGAAATTTACTAATCCACCTGCAGATTTCGATCCACCAAAGAGAAAACGTGCAGTAGCTCAGCAAGATGATAAAAGGACAGAAGAGAATGAAGACACCCAGGAAGTTCCTCAGGAGTTCTTTCAAGACGCACAACTCCCAGATGATGAAATAAACATTGATGAAATTGGAAAAATGTTCAACATCGACATCAAAGATGATCCGAAACCCGAAGTGGATTACGTATTTCCAGAGCCCGAATACGTATGCCCAGACGACCACTACGGATGCTGCGAAGAGCATATGCTTGAGTTTGAAATGGATCACTAAGCAAGCCGGACGTCGTTTATGTATAATTATGTAAAATAAGTGTGTTTAAATTTCTGTTTGAATAAAAGCATAAGCATGATGTAAGCGATGATGTAATCGCAAGTTGCTTATGTAAGTGTGATATGAGGTAAGCGCTTATGTCAGCGTCTTAACCTCCACTATATATATGTGTGTACCCCCATTGTGAAATATCATCTAAGAATTTCCATAAAAACCTCTCTCTAAGTTTCTCTCTCTAAATGTCCTTCTAAAAACCTCTCGTTTTCCAGACCTTATCTCCTTTCTTGATAAGCTCTGATTTCTATCTCCAAACAACACTAAGATGCGATCCTATTAACAGCTGTGTTTCTGTGTTAGATATTCATCAACACGACTTTGTCAACACGACATCCGGAAGAGGTGATTTCCTAACAGTGGGTTGAGCTAGATTTGAAAGTGTATTGCTCCCTTTACCTGGAAATCATCTATTTCGTTTGTCAATGCGACTCTGTCAATACGATGTTCATCTAACAAACAGCTTAACAATGGTATCAGAGCCTTCATCTTGTGTTTTGTGTGATAGAATCATTGTTTATCATTGAAATGTTTTAAGTGTTCTGGAAAGCAATTTCTTTATGATGTCTAATTCGCAGCCTACCTCCATCGATTCTCCTTTCGCAATTTCTACACTTCCTAAAAGTAAAAGTCGTTCTTCTTCTTCCTCTTCCTCACTAAACTCCCTATACGAAATAGAATATATTCCGGGTGATCAATTACCCGAAACCACCCTTCCTTTAGTAAATCCTTATGAATATTTTTCAAAAAAACCAGCACTTTCTCCGTCAGAGGAGTTCGTGAACTTATCAAACCATCTTCTAACCGAAAGGTTTTAGAATACATCCAGTCCAGCAAATTTTCATCCTGCCAAGTCCCGGCGACTGAAGAGGAGCAATTCATATCGCTTAATATCCCGGAGCACCTACCCAGATTATGGCAGCAGTAAGGCTACACTCATCTCCATTTTGGTGTAGTAAGAATCGGTCTAACCTTGCACGCCAGGAAAGATTTACCAGTTATTGCGAGAATAGCTTTAATCGACTCACGATTAAAGTCATACCAGCAAGCATGCATCGGAACAGTTCAAACAACATTAAACGCCGGAACAGTATTCGTAACGCTGTTTCCAAACTTTAATGTTTCATTGCAAGATCCAAACCTCCTGAAGACCCTAAAAGTTCAATTACAACTGATCGGAGCACCAATGCAAGAAAAGAGTGTTGCAGCCACTCTACATCATCAAATCGTCTACCGAATTCAAGATCATGCACTCGATCTTGTATTACCCTCATCTGATGAAGCCCTATATCTCCAAATGTCACGTCAGCATCTCAGGCACCCAATTCAATACAAATTCCTCGCCAGATATCGCGTGAAGAACTGATACGTCGACTACCAGAATCATGGGTGACAAGCTACGAAAAACTTCATCAAGCTACTCAATCACCTATTCAATCCTCTGAAGTCAGCTTTCACTCACGAAAGGACGGAACGACAGAAATCAAGCTTGAAAAACCACGATCGTCGTCCTTCAGGAAACAACTATTCACTCAATTCGCCATCCAAGTTGATGAACAAGACTTCTACGGAAAAGCAAAGAGACAAGACATCCCCAGACCATGTAGATTTGACAAAGATGGGAAAATAGTCTATCCTTTTATAGATAAAGACGGACATTGCCGCTTCGACATCTGTAACTGCGACGCTTGCGAAGAAGACTATTGGAACTATGAGTCCGATAATGAAAAACGAAGACGAAGACGGGCAAAAAGAGACCCTCTTTACAAAAGGTATCTAGAAGGAGATCCTACTATAGGTCCACTTGGAGACGATAGATATGATTTTATCGTCCAATACTCCGACAAGAAAGAAGAACAAAAAGACGAAATCATGATGATGAGCCCTGAAGACTTTCCCCCGGGTGAAGAATTCACAAAAAACAACATCGTTCATTGCCCGAAGATTCTCTCTCAAACCGTCGGCTCTTCTGGACCAGACGAAATGAGTCAAGCCGAGAAAGTCCTCAATTGGCAGACCGAAAACTCTCTTGCTCAGAATCGGCTATTATCAACTATTAACCATAAAGTTGATCAGATAGCAGAAGGATGCAACAAGAGGTTTCATAGCCTTCAAAGTGCGATAACAGAGATACATGGTCGACTGAGCAGCCTCCACCAAGAAATGATGTCCTTGGCAAAACACATGATGGTCGATACATCTCAATTCCGCAATAAAGAAGCAGAGATGACCAGTCTTAAAAACCAATTAAAAGATCTTCAAAGGAGTCTCGAAAGCATGGTTAAGAACCAGCGACAACCCGAGTCGTATTTCAACCCTCTTGGAAGCACTTCGATACCAACATATCAAGGATCCTACTCTCCAGGATTCCTTTCTGGATATCAAACTCCGAAGATGAAATCTCCATTACCAGGCTTTCTTTCATCCGACGAAGTTTTTACTTCTCGCTACGGGTCAACATCAGCTGGATACTCTGCTAAACCAGCAAAACTGAAATCTCGTAAACATAAAGATTCAAACCTCCGATTCAACCCGACGAAGAAACAGACTCCGACTCTCACATCGTCCTCTAGTCATGAATCAGTTGAAGACAATAAACGTAAAGCACAAGACATTGGTATAATCGAGTTTTCGATGTCTAAACTACTCGATAGTCTTGGCAAATCCACAGAAGAAACCTCTGAAGAACAAAACACAAAATCTGATCAGCCACAACAAGTGATGCACATCAAACATTTTTCAGACACCGGTTCAAGTGAATATGATACCAGCTCAGATGAAGATTCTCTCCCGAAGCAGTTCGTGATTGGTGAAACAAGCAATCCTAAGAAAGAACCAAGTGTTCATGAAGTATACTCAAGCGACGACGAAGAAATGCATCATGCGGCTCCAACAGAAGAAATTCCCAATAGAAGATTCTCTTCGAAGGTTATGGTGTTTACGTTTGACGACATCCCATTCGATAAATGGAATGACCGTTTGGACGAATTTCATGCGTGGATGAATTCTGAAGCCATTTCTTCTCCACTGCATTTGGTGATTCAACAATTCACAGCGAGACTATCTGGTGCTCTCAAAGAATGGTGGAATTCCCTTGGAGAATACAGACAGCTGCAAGTCTATCAAACAACTATTCCAGTACTTCTGGGAGAAATTCATCGTGAATTCATTGGTACACCTACACACCAGAAAGAGCAACTTCAAGAAGAGTTCTATTCTGCGAAATGCTGCTCTTTGCGAAAGAAAGATCTCGCAAAACACTTCGAAAGGCAAACACGGAGATATTATGCTCTCGACGGACTCAACAACCCAAGCCTGAAGCATGTTTATCTCTCGTCGATTGACGATTATCTTAGTCAGCAGACTAAGTTATACATCAGAGATCAGAATCAAACAGTCGAAGAAATCTCCATTGGACAAATCCAGCAGTATGTCTTCAGAACACTCGACAAGCTTTGCAAACAAAAAGAGTTCTGGACAGAATTCATGGATCGATCTAAACAGCTATCCAAAATATGTGCAAGGCCGGATCTATCCATCAAATGCTCGAAGTCCAAGAAATCATGTTCATGCGACTCTCATGAGAAGCGCAAGAAGTTCAAGAAGAAAAATTTCTCTAGACGATCACCTGATTTTAGGCGTAAAAGGTTTTTCCGAAAGAAACGAAGCTTCAAAAAATCATCAAGGTGTTTCTTGTGTCGGAAGGAAGGCCACTTTGCGAAGAACTGTCCAAACAAATCAAAGAAGAAAAGGCAGTACTTAATCAGCTCGATATCAACGATTGCGCCGGATATCGATCTCGACAACCACGACTTAGAATCTGTCCTATCTTATGACAGTGATGAAGACGGAGCTATTTGTGGGTATTCAGATTATGATGACTCTTCTGAATCATCTCCAGATGAAGATGAAGACTGCTGTTTCAAAATAACAGAAATACCGAAACACGAAGAGATACAATCGCCACATCTGCCGATAACAATCTCTGATCCAGCTCGTAAAGAAGAACCAGTCCATGCCATTGCGTTCATTGATACTGGTGCTCATACGACAATAATAAATCCCAAGATTCTCCCGCCTTCGATGTGGTTACCCCACCAACAAGAATTTCGTGTGGCGAATTCAGGATCACTAACCATCAAGCTCAAATCGAGACCAATTACGATCGAGCTCTTTCCGAAATGCCAAATCACTACTCAGGTTCTAGGATCTACTGCGCCAGGAAAAGACGTAATTTTAGGATGGGATTCATATTACGCTCTTAAAAGATCTTTCGATATTTCAATCGAACCTGGAGGATTACGTTGGAAGAATCACTACGAACCTTTCACAACAGTACCACGACTTTTCGCGGTAGAGGAATTGGCCTCTCAAGAATTTCTAAAGCTTAAGGAAGAAATGACGAGATCATCCTGTGCAGAATCTCACACAGATTTCCTCCGGAAGTGCAACAAACCGCTATGGCTAAATTCTCAATTCTTTGTCTCGTTGCCATTCAAAGAAAACATTCTCACAACACCAACTAAAGCTAGTCACGCAGGAATGCCACCAACTCTTTTGAAGCAAGCAAATGAAGAATGTGATCAGTTGGTAGAACAAGGAGTAGTTTCAAGCACAACTTCTCAGTGGGCATGCAAAGCATTCTACGTCAACAACCGTGCAGAACAAGCAAGAGGAAAACTCAGGCTCGTAATTGATTACAAGCCATTAAACCAGTTCCTCCAAGATTTTAAATTTCCCCTACCGAACAAGAAGGCGCTTCTCCAACACCTTCAAGGAGCAACGGTATTTTCAAAGTTCGACCTCAAATCTGGTTTCTGGCAACTCGGAGTTAAACCAGAAGAACGGTACAAGACCGCATTTTGTCTACCAAACCGACACCTTCAGTGGAATGTCTTACCTTTTGGCCTAAAGACGGCACCATCACTCTTTCAAGAAGCCATGCTACGTATATTCAAGCCTCTCCTTGAGTCGGCCTTAATATACATCGACGACATCCTCCTGTACTCAACTAACGAAGAAGAGCATGTTAAACTACTTCAACGCTTTCAGAGTATCGTTCTACAATACGGGATTATGCTCTCGGCCCGCAAGATGGTTATAGCCCAGCCCAATATCGAATTCCTTGGAATGGAGATAAAAGATGGCAATTTCACGCCACAAGCCCATTTAGCAAAGACGCTTCTCGATTTTCCCGACGAAAATCTAACTAAGCGACAAGTTCAGCAGTTCCTTGGTGTAATCAATTATGTCAGCGACTTTATTCCGCAACTTTCGCAACTGACAAGACCACTCCAGAAGATGCTGACAAAAAATCCACCGCTATGGACAACACGACAAACCGACGCAGTCAAAAGCCTAAAAATAGAGGTGCAGAAGCTACCACCTTTAAAGATTCCCTCTATAGGCACGCGCATTTTACAGACCGACGCAAGTGACAAATATTGGGGAGCCATTTTATTTGAAGAAATAAATGGGAAACGTCAAATCTGCGGATACAAAAGTGGACGCTTTAAAGATTCGGAGATGCATTATCACTCCACGTTCAAAGAGATACTAGCAGTCAAGAAGGCCATCGAGAAGTTCGAGTTCCATCTGATAGGACATAAATTTCGAATCGAAATGGATATGTCATCTTTTCCAAAGATGTTACAATTCAAGCAGAAGATGGTCCCGCATCAACAGTTATTAAGATGGAGCGAGTGGTTTTCGAAATACGATTTCGAATCCGTCTATTTAAAGGGATCGAAGAACACTCTTGCAGACATGCTCAGCAGAAACCCTCCAAAAGAAATACACATGATGGAAAACTCCTCCTCATCCTCCTCCTCCGAAAGTTACTTCAACTTCACTACAAACATGCCTACAGACGCCCAGCAGCTCATCGACAAAAATGTCCTGCACGAACGCCTCAGCTACAGAATCTACCACTACCAGTCAATCATTCTCTCGAAGTATGGAGCAAACAGCCACTACATTAGCCCAATGGGAATTCATCCCGACTTCCCGTTCGCACATCTCTACAGGATTGAGAACATCAACATGCCAGAAGAAGTCCTCTGTTTCATCTGGTACCTTTGCGCTTCTTACACCATCGGTATCACTTTTGATATTCAATGGTTATACCAATACATCAACCCCCAGTTCTACGACCCAATGCGTGGAAACAACGAATGCCTCTCTACTTTCTTAACATGGTTCGCACCGCTATCAGCCTGGAACGGCAAACTAAGGAGATCAGCAAAAGCAATTGGTTTATCATTCAAGAAATTGAGAAGCCGAGCAAATCTCAACCCCTTTTTCAACCCTCACACCATATACTTCTTCCATCGTCCTGTTCAAGTCAACAATAAGTCGAAGAAAGTTCATGCTTTACCAACCCTCATCCATCACAACGACTATCAAAGAGGAGTTAGACCTGATTTCAACCTCAACGATAACAAACTTTTCGAAGAATTCCAGAACCATGCATTCCTTCTCAACAGTGCCAGACAGACGTTCGCCATTCCTTTTAAACTTAACTGGATGTATTATCCAATAGACTATGCCATGAGCCTCGACGAAGACCTTCAGTTTTATCAGGAGAAATTTACTAATCCACCTGCAGATTTCGATCCACCAAAGAGAAAACGTGCAGTAGCTCAGCAAGATGATAAAAGGACAGAAGAGAATGAAGACACCCAGGAAGTTCCTCAGGAGTTCTTTCAAGACGCACAACTCCCAGATGATGAAATAAACATTGATGAAATTGGAAAAATGTTCAACATCGACATCAAAGATGATCCGAAACCCGAAGTGGATTACGTATTTCCAGAGCCCGAATACGTATGCCCAGACGACCACTACGGATGCTGCGAAGAGCATATGCTTGAGTTTGAAATGGAACACTAAGCAAGCCGGACGTCGTTTATGTATAATTATGTAAAATAAGTGTGTTTAAATTTCTGTTTGAATAAAAGCATAAGCATGATGTAAGCGATGATGTAATCGCAAGTTGCTTATGTAAGTGTGATATGAGGTAAGCGCTTATGTCAGCGTCTTAACCTCCACTATATATATGTGTGTACCCCCATTGTGAAATATCATCTAAGAATTTCCATAAAAACCTCTCTCTAAGTTTCTCTCTCTAAATGTCCTTCTAAAAACCTCTCGTTTTCCAGGCCTTATCTCCTTTCTTGATAAGCTCTGATTTCTATCTCCAAACAACACTAAGATGCGATCCTATTAACAGCTGTGTTTCTGTGTTAGATATTCATCAACACGACTTTGTCAACACGACATCCGGAAGAGGTGATTTCCTAACAGTGGGTTGAGCTAGATTTGAAAGTGTATTGCTCCCTTTACCTGGAAATCATCTATTTCGTTTGTCAATGCGACTCTGTCAATACGATGTTCATCTAACAAACAGCACAACAATGGTATCAGAGCCTTCATCTTGTGTTTTGTGTGATAGAATCATTGTTTATCATTGAAATGTTTTAAGTGTTCTGGAAAGCAATTTCTTTATGATGTCTAATTCGCAGCCTACCTCCATCGATTCTCCTTTCGCAATTTCTACACTTCCTAAAAGTAAAAGTCGTTCTTCTTCTTCCTCTTCCTCACTAAACTCCCTATACGAAATAGAATATATTCCGGGTGATCAATTACCCGAAACCACCCTTCCTTTAGTAAATCCTTATGAATATTTTTCAAAAAAACCCAGCACTTTCTCCGTCAGAGGAGTTCGTGAACTTATCAAACCATCTTCTAACCGAAAGGTTTTAGAATACATCCAGTCCAGCAAATTTTCATCCTGCCAAGTCCCGGCGACTGAAGAGGAGCAATTCATATCGCTTAATATCCCGGAGCACCTACCCAGATTATGGCAGCAGCAAGGCTACACTCATCTCCATTTTGGTGTAGTAAGAATCGGTCTAACCTTGCACGCCAGGAAAGGTTTACCAGTTATTGCGAGAATAGCTTTAATCGACTCACGATTAAAGTCATACCAGCAAGCATGCATCGGAACAGTTCAAACAACATTAAACGCCGGAACAGTATTCGTAACGCTGTTTCCAAACTTTAATGTTTCATTGCAAGATCCAAACCTCCTGAAGACCCTAAAAGTTCAATTACAACTGATCGGAGCACCAATGCAAGAAAAGAGTGTTGCAGCCACTCTACATCATCAAATCGTCTACCGAATTCAAGATCATGCACTCGATCTTGTATTACCCTCATCTGATGAAGCCCTATATCTCGAAGTCACGTCAGCATCTCAGGCACCCAATTCAATACAAATTCCTCGCCAGATATCGCGTGAAGAACTGATACGTCGACTACCAGAATCATGGGTGACAAGCTACGAAAAACTTCATCAAGCTACTCAATCACCTATTCAATCCTCTGAAGTCAGCTTTCACTCACGAAAGGACGGAACGACAGAAATCAAGTTTGAAAAACCACGATCGTCGTCCTTCAGGAAACAACTATTCACTCAATTCGCCATCCAAGTTGATGAACAAGACTTCTACGGAAAAGCAAAGAGACAAGACATCCCCAGACCATGTAGATTTGACAAAGATGGGAAAATAGTCTATCCTTTTATAGATAAAGACGGACATTGCCGCTTCGACATCTGTAACTGCGACGCTTGCGAAGAAGACTATTGGAACTATGAGTCCGATAATGAAAAACGAAGACGAAGACGGGCAAAAAGAGACCCTCTTCACAAAAGGTATCTAGAAGGAGATCCTACTATAGGTCCACTTGGAGACGATAGATATGATTTTATCGTCCAATACTCCGACAAGAAAGAAGAACAAAAAGACGAAATCATGATGATGAGCCCTGAAGACTTTCCCCCGGGTGAAGAATTCACAAAAAACAACATCGTTCATTGCCCGAAGATTCTCTCTCAAACCGTCGGCTCTTCTGGACCAGACGAAATGAGTCAAGCCGAGAAAGTCCTCAATTGGCAGACCGAAAACTCTCTTGCTCAGAATCGGCTATTATCAACTATTAACCATAAAGTTGATCAGATAGCAGAAGGATGCAACAAGAGGTTTCATAGCCTTCAAAGTGCGATAACAGAGATACATGGTCGACTGAGCAGCCTCCACCAAGAAATGATGTCCTTGGCAAAACACATGATGGTCGATACATCTCAATTCCGCAATAAAGAAGCAGAGATGACCAGTCTTAAAAACCAATTAAAAGATCTTCAAAGGAGTCTCGAAAGCATGGTTAAGAACCAGCGACAACCCGAGTCGTATTTCAACCCTCTTGGAAGCACTTCGATACCAACATATCAAGGATCCTACTCTCCAGGATTCCTTTCTGGATATCAAACTCCGAAGATGAAATCTCCATTACCAGGCTTTCTTTCATCCGACGAAGTTTTTACTTCTCGTTACGGGTCAACATCAGCTGGATACTCTGCTAAACCAGCAAAACTGAAATCTCGTAAACATAAAGATTCAAACCTCCGATTCAACCCGACGAAGAAACAGACTCCGACTCTCACATCGTCCTCTAGTCATGAATCAGTTGAAGACAATAAACGTAAAGCACAAGACATTGGTATAATCGAGTTTTCGATGTCTAAACTACTCGATAGTCTTGGCAAATCCACAGAAGAAACCTCTGAAGAACAAAACACAAAATCTGATCAGCCACAACAAGTGATGCACATCAAACATTTTTCAGACACCGGTTCAAGTGAATATGATACCAGCTCAGATGAAGATTCTCTCCCGAAGCAGTTCGTGATTGGTGAAACAAGCAATCCTAAGAAAGAACCAAATGTTCATGAAGTATACTCAAGCGACGACGAAGAAATGCATCATGCGGCTCCAACAGAAGAAATTCCCAATAGAAGATTCTCTTCGAAGGTTATGGTGTTTACGTTTGACGACATCCCATTCGATAAATGGAATGACCGTTTGGACGAATTTCATGCGTGGATGAATTCTGAAGCCATTTCTTCTCCACTGCATTTGGTGATTCAACAATTCACAGCGAGACTATCTGGTGCTCTCAAAGAATGGTGGAATTCCCTTGGAGAATACAGACAGCTGCAAGTCTATCAAACAACTATTCCAGTACTTCTGGGAGAAATTCATCGTGAATTCATTGGTACACCTACACACCAGAAAGAGCAACTTCAAGAAGAGTTCTATTCTGCGAAATGCTGCTCTTTGCGAAAGAAAGATCTCGCAAAACACTTCGAAAGGCAAACACGGAGATATTATGCTCTCGACGGACTCAACAACCCAAGCCTGAAGCATGTTTATCTCTCGTCGATTGACGATTATCTTAGTCAGCAGACTAAGTTATACATCAGAGATCAGAATCAAACAGTCGAAGAAATCTCCATTGGACAAATCCAGCAGTATGTCTTCAGAACACTCGACAAGCTTTGCAAACAAAAAGAGTTCTGGACAGAATTCATGGATCGATCTAAACAGCTATCCAAAATATGTGCAAGGCCGGATCTATCCATCAAATGCTCGAAGTCCAAGAAATCATGTTCATGCGACTCTCATGAGAAGCGCAAGAAGTTCAAGAAGAAAAATTTCTCTAGACGATCACCTGATTTTAGGCGTAAAAGGTTTTTCCGAAAGAAACGAAGCTTCAAAAAATCATCAAGGTGTTTCTTGTGTCGGAAGGAAGGCCACTTTGCGAAGAACTGTCCAAACAAATCAAAGAAGAAAAGGCAGTACTTAATCAGCTCGATATCAACGATTGCGCCGGATATCGATCTCGACAACCACGACTTAGAATCTGTCCTATCTTATGACAGTGATGAAGACGGAGCTATTTGTGGGTATTCAGATTATGATGACTCTTCTGAATCATCTCCAGATGAAGATGAAGACTGCTGTTTCAAAATAACAGAAATACCGAAACACGAAGAGATACAATCGCCACACCTGCCGATAACAATCTCTGATCCAGCTCGTAAAGAAGAACCAGTCCATGCCATTGCGTTCATTGATACTGGTGCTCATACGACAATAATAAATCCCAAGATTCTCCCGCCTTCGATGTGGTTACCCCACCAACAAGAATTTCGTGTGGCGAATTCAGGATCACTAACCATCAAGCTCAAATCGAGACCAATTACGATCGAGCTCTTTCCGAAATGCCAAATCACTACTCAGGTTCTAGGATCTACTGCGCCAGGAAAAGACGTAATTTTAGGATGGGATTCATATTACGCTCTTAAAAGATCTTTCGATATTTCAATCGAACCTGGAGGATTACGTTGGAAGAATCACTACAAACCTTTCACAACAGTACCACGACTTTTCGCGGTAGAGAAATTGGCCTCTCAAGAATTTCTAAAGCTTAAGGAAGAAATGACGAGATCATCCTGTGCAGAATCTCACACAGATTTCCTCCGGAAGTGCAACAAACCGCTATGGCTAAATTCTCAATTCTTTGTCTCGTTGCCATTCAAAGAAAACATTCTCACAACACCAACTAAAGCTAGTCACGCAGGAATGCCACCAACTCTTTTGAAGCAAGCAAATGAAGAATGTGATCAGTTGGTAGAACAAGGAGTAGTTTCAAGCACAACTTCTCAGTGGGCATGCAAAGCATTCTACGTCAACAACCGTGCAGAACAAGCAAGAGGAAAACTCAGGCTCGTAATTGATTACAAGCCATTAAACCAGTTCCTCCAAGATTTTAAATTTCCCCTACCGAACAAGAAGGCGCTTCTCCAACACCTTCAAGGAGCAACGGTATTTTCAAAGTTCGACCTCAAATCTGGTTTCTGGCAACTCGGAGTTAAACCAGAAGAACGGTACAAGACCGCATTCTGTCTACCAAACCGACACCTTCAGTGGAATGTCTTACCTTTTGGCCTAAAGACGGCACCATCACTCTTTCAAGAAGCCATGCTACGTATATTCAAGCCTCTCCTTGAGTCGGCCTTAATATACATCGACGACATCCTCCTGTACTCAACTAACGAAGAAGAGCATGTTAAACTACTTCAACGCTTTCAGAGTATCGTTCTACAATACGGGATTATGCTCTCGGCCCGCAAGATGGTTATAGCCCAGCCCAATATCGAATTCCTTGGAATGGAGATAAAAGATGGCAATTTCACGCCACAAGCCCATTTAGCAAAGACGCTTCTCGATTTTCCCGACGAAAATCTAACTAAGCGACAAGTTCAGCAGTTCCTTGGTGTAATCAATTATGTCAGCGACTTTATTCCGCAACTTTCGCAACTGACAAGACCACTCCAGAAGATGCTGACAAAAAATCCACCTCTATGGACAACACGACAAACCGACGCAGTCAAAAGCCTAAAAATAGAGGTGCAGAAGCTACCACCTTTAAAGATTCCCTCTATAGGCACGCGCATTTTACAGACCGGCGCAAGTGACAAATATTGGGGAGCCATTTTATTTGAAGAAATAAATGGGAAACGTCAAATCTGCGGATACAAAAGTGGACGCTTTAAAGATTCGGAGATGCATTATCACTCCACGTTCAAAGAGATACTAGCAGTCAAGAAGGCCATCGAGAAGTTCGAGTTTCATCTGATAGGACATAAATTTCGAATCGAAATGGATATGTCATCTTTTCCAAAGATGTTACAATTCAAGCAGAAGATGGTCCCGCATCAACAGTTATTAAGATGGAGCGAGTGGTTTTCGAAATACGATTTCGAATCCGTCTATTTAAAGGGATCGAAGAACACTCTTGCAGACATGCTCAGCAGAAACCCTCCAAAAGAAATACACATGATGGAAAACTCCTCCTCATCCTCCTCCTCCGAAAGTTACTTCAACTTCACTACAAACATGCCTACAGACGCCCAGCAGCTCATCGACAAAAATGTCCTGCACGAACGCCTCAGCTACAGAATCTACCACTACCAGTCAATCATTCTCTCGAAGTATGGAGCAAACAGCCACTACATTAGCCCAATGGGAATTCATCCCGACTTCCCGTTCGCACATCTCTACAGGATTGAGAACATCAACATGCCAGAAGAAGTCCTCTGTTTCCTCTGGTACCTTTGCGCTTCTTACACCATCGGTATCACTTTTGATATTCAATGGTTATACCAATACATCAACCCCCAGTTCTACGACCCAATGCGTGGAAACAACGAATGCCTCTCTACTTTCTTAACATGGTTCGCACCGCTATCAGCCTGGAACGGCAAACTAAGGACATCAGCAAAAGCAATTGGTTTATCATTCAAGAAATTGAGAAGCCGAGCAAATCTCAACCCCTTTTTCAACCCTCACACCATATACTTCTTCCATCGTCCTGTTCAAGTCAACAATAAGTCGAAGAAAGTTCATGCTTTACCAACCCTCATCCATCACAACGACTATCAAAGAGGAGTTAGACCTGATTTCAACCTCAACGATAACAAACTTTTCGAAGAATTCCAGAACCATGCATTCCGTCTCAACAGTGCCAGACAGACGTTCGCCATTCCTTTTAAACTTAACTGGATGTATTATCCAATAGACTATGCCATGAGCCTCGACGAAGACCTTCAGTTTTATCAGGAGAAATTTACTAATCCACCTGCAGATTTCGATCCACCAAAGAGAAAACGTGCAGTAGCTCAGCAAGATGATAAAAGGACAGAAGAGAATGAAGACACCCAGGAAGTTCCTCAGGAGTTCTTTCAAGACGCACAACTCCCAGATGATGAAATAAACATTGATGAAATTGGAAAAATGTTCAACATCGACATCAAAGATGATCCGAAACCCGAAGTGGATTACGTATTTCCAGAGCCCGAATACGTATGCCCAGACGACCACTACGGATGCTGCGAAGAGCATATGCTTGAGTTTGAAATGGAACACTAAGCAAGCCGGACGTCGTTTATGTATAATTATGTAAAATAAGTGTGTTTAAATTTCTGTTTGAATAAAAGCATAAGCATGACGTAAGCGATGATGTAATCGCAAGTTGCTTATATAAGTGTGATATGAGGTAAGCGCTTATGTCAGCGTCTTAACCTCCACTATATATATATGTGTGTACCCCCATTGTGAAATATCATCTAAGAATTTCCATAAAAACCTCTCTCTAAGTTTCTCTCTCTAAATGTCCTTCTAAAAACCTCTCGTTTTCCAGGCCTTATCTCCTTTCTTGATAAGCTCTGATTTCTATCTCCAAACAACACTAAGATGCGATCCTATTAACAGCTGTGTTTCTGTGTTAGATATTCATCAACACGACTTTGTCAACACGACATCCGGAAGAGGTGATTTCCTAACAGTGGGTTGAGCTAGATTTGAAAGTGTATTGCTCCCTTTACCTGGAAATCATCTATTTCGTTTGTCAATGCGGCTCTGTCAATACGATGTTCATCTAACAAACAGCTTAACAATGGTATCAGAGCCTTCATCTTGTGTTTTGTGTGATAGAATCATTGTTTATCATTGAAATGTTTTAAGTGTTCTGGAAAGCAATTTCTTTATGATGTCTAATTCGCAGCCTACCTCCATCGATTCTCCTTTCGCAATTCTACACTTCCTAAAAGTAAAAGTCGTTCTTCTTCTTCCTCTTCCTCACTAAACTCCCTATACGAAATAGAATATATTCCGGGTGATCAATTACCCGAAACCACCCTTCCTTTAGTAAATCCTTATGAATATTTTTCAAAAAAACCCAGCACTTTCTCCGTCAGAGGAGTTCGTGAACTTATCAAACCATCTTCTAACCGAAAGGTTTTAGAATACATCCAGTCCAGCAAATTTTCATCCTGCCAAGTCCCGGCGACTGAAGAGGAGCAATTCATATCGCTTAATATCCCGGAGCACCTACCCAGATTATGGCAGCAGCAAGGCTACACTCATCTCCATTTTGGTGTAGTAAGAATCGGTCTAACCTTGCACGCCAGGAAAGGTTTACCAGTTATTGCGAGAATAGCTTTAATCGACTCACGATTAAAGTCATACCAGCAAGCATGCATCGGAACAGTTCAAACAACATTAAACGCCGGAACAGTATTCGTAACGCTGTTTCCAAACTTTAATGTTTCATTGCAAGATCCAAACCTCCTGAAGACCCTAAAAGTTCAATTACAACTGATCGGAGCACCAATGCAAGAAAAGAGTGTTGCAGCCACTCTACATCATCAAATCGTCTACCGAATTCAAGATCATGCACTCGATCTTGTATTACCCTCATCTGATGAAGCCCTATATCTCGAAGTCACGTCAGCATCTCAGGCACCCAATTCAATACAAATTCCTCGTCAGATATCGCGTGAAGAACTGATACGTCGACTACCAGAATCATGGGTGACAAGCTACGAAAAACTTCATCAAGCTACTCAATCACCTATTCAATCCTCTGAAGTCAGCTTTCACTCACGAAAGGACGGAACGACAGAAATCAAGTTTGAAAAACCAGGATCGTCGTCCTTCAGGAAACAACTATTCACTCAATTCGCCATCCAAGTTGATGAACAAGACTTCTACGGAAAAGCAAAGAGACAAGACATCCCCAGACCATGTAGATTTGACAAAGATGGGAAAATAGTCTATCCTTTTATAGATAAAGACGGACATTGCCGCTTCGACATCTGTAACTGCGACGCTTGCGAAGAAGACTATTGGAACTATGAGTCCGATAATGAAAAACGAAGACGAAGACGGGCAAAAAGAGACCCTCTTTACAAAAGGTATCTAGAAGGAGATCCTACTATAGGTCCACTTGGAGACGATAGATATGATTTTATCGTCCAATACTCCGACAAGAAAGAAGAACAAAAAGACGAAATCATGATGATGAGCCCTGAAGACTTTCCCCCGGGTGAAGAATTCACAAAAAACAACATCGTTCATTGCCCGAAGATTCTCTCTCAAACCGTCGGCTCTTCTGGACCAGACGAAATGAGTCAAGCCGAGAAAGTCCTCAATTGGCAGACCGAAAACTCTCTTGCTCAGAATCGGCTATTATCAACTATTAACCATAAAGTTGATCAGATAGCAGAAGGATGCAACAAGAGGTTTCATAGCCTTCAAAGTGCGATAACAGAGATACATGGTCGACTGAGCAGCCTCCACCAAGAAATGATGTCCTTGGCAAAACACATGATGGTCGATACATCTCAATTCCGCAATAAAGAAGCAGAGATGACCAGTCTTAAAAACCAATTAAAAGATCTTCAAAGGAGTCTCGAAAGCATGGTTAAGAACCAGCGACAACCCGAGTCGTATTTCAACCCTCTTGGAAGCACTTCGATACCAACATATCAAGGATCCTACTCTCCAGGATTCCTTTCTGGATATCAAACTCTGAAGATGAAATCTCCATTACCAGGCTTTCTTTCATCCGACGAAGTTTTTACTTCTCGCTACGGGTCAACATCAGCTGGATACTCTGCTAAACCAGCAAAACTGAAATCTCGTAAACATAAAGATTCAAACCTCCGATTCAACCCGACGAAGAAACAGACTCCGACTCTCACATCGTCCTCTAGTCATGAATCAGTTGAAGACAATAAACGTAAAGCACAAGACATTGGTATAATCGAGTTTTCGATGTCTAAACTACTCGATAGTCTTGGCAAATCCACAGAAGAAACCTCTGAAGAACAAAACACAAAATCTGATCAGCCACAACAAGTGATGCACATCAAACATTTTTCAGACACCGGTTCAAGTGAATATGATACCAGCTCAGATGAAGATTCTCTCCCGAAGCAGTTCGTGATTGGTGAAACAAGCAATCCTAAGAAAGAACCAAGTGTTCATGAAGTATACTCAAGCGACGACGAAGAAATGCATCATGCGGCTCCAACAGAAGAAATTCCCAATAGAAGATTCTCTTCGAAGGTTATGGTGTTTACGTTTGACGACATCCCATTCGATAAATGGAATGACCGTTTGGACGAATTTCATGCGTGGATGAATTCTGAAGCCATTTCTTCTCCACTGCATTTGGTGATTCAACAATTCACAGCGAGACTATCTGGTGCTCTCAAAGAATGGTGGAATTCCCTTGGAGAATACAGCAGCTGCAAGTCTATCAAACAACTATTCCAGTACTTCTGGGAGAAATTCATCGTGAATTCATTGGTACACCTACACACCAGAAAGAGCAACTTCAAGAAGAGTTCTATTCTGCGAAATGCTGCTCTTTGCGAAAGAAAGATCTCGCAAAACACTTCGAAAGGCAAACACGGAGATATTATGCTCTCGACGGACTCAACAACCCAAGCCTGAAGCATGTTTATCTCTCGTCGATTGACGATTATCTTAGTCAGCAGACTAAGTTATACATCAGAGATCAGAATCAAACAGTCGAAGAAATCTCCATTGGACAAATCCAGCAGTATGTCTTCAGAACACTCGACAAGCTTTGCAAACAAAAAGAGTTCTGGACAGAATTCATGGATCGATCTAAACAGCTATCCAAAATATGTGCAAGGCCGGATCTATCCATCAAATGCTCGAAGTCCAAGAAAACATGTTCATGCGACTCTCATGAGAAGCGCAAGAAGTTCACGAAGAAAAATTTCTCTAGACGATCACCTGATTTTAGGCGTAAAAGGTTTTTCCGAAAGAAACGAAGCTTCAAAAAATCATCAAGGTGTTTCTTGTGTCGGAAGGAAGGCCACTTTGCGAAGAACTGTCCAAACAAATCAAAGAAGAAAAGGCAGTACTTAATCAGCTCGATATCAACGATTGCGCCGGATATCGATCTCGACAACCACGACTTAGAATCTGTCCTATCTTATGACAGTGATGAAGACGGAGCTATTTGTGGGTATTCAGATTATGATGACTCTTCTGAATCATCTCCAGATGAAGATGAAGACTGCTGTTTCAAAATAACAGAAATACCGAAACACGAAGAGATACAATCGCCACATCTGCCGATAACAATCTCTGATCCAGCTCGTAAAGAAGAACCAGTCCATACCATTGCGTTCATTGATACTGGTGCTCATACGACAATAATAAATCCCAAGATTCTCTCGCCTTCGATGTGGTTACCCCACCAACAAGAATTTCGTGTGGCGAATTCAGGATCACTAACCATCAAGCTCAAATCGAGACCAATTACGATCGAGCTCTTTCCGAAATGCCAAATCACTACTCAGGTTCTAGGATCTACTGCGCCAGGAAAAGACGTAATTTTAGGATGGGATTCATATTACGCTCTTAAAAGATCTTTCGATATTTCAATCGAACCTGGAGGATTACGTTGGAAGAATCACTACAAACCTTTCACAACAGTACCACGACTTTTCGCGGTAGAGGAATTGGCCTCTCAAGAATTTCTAAAGCTTAAGGAAGAAATTACGAGATCATCCTGTGCAGAATCTCACACAGATTTCCTCCGGAAGTGCAACAAACCGCTATGGCTAAATTCTCAATTCTTTGTCTCGTTGCCATTCAAAGAAAACATTCTCACAACACCAACTAAAGCTAGTCACGCAGGAATGCCACCAACTCTTTTGAAGCAAGCAAATGAAGAATGTGATCAGTTGGTAGAACAAGGAGTAGTTTCAAGCACAACTTCTCAGTGGGCATGCAAAGCATTCTACGTCAACAACCGTGCAGAACAAGCAAGAGGAAAACTCAGGCTCGTAATTGATTACACGCCATTAAACCAGTTCCTCCAAGATTTTAAATTTCCCCTACCGAACAAGAAGGCGCTTCTCCAACACCTTCAAGGAGCAACGGTATTTTCAAAGTTCGACCTCAAATCTGGTTTCTGGCAACTCGGAGTTAAACCAGAAGAACGGTACAAGACCGCATTCTGTCTACCAAACCGACACCTTCAGTGGAATGTCTTACCTTTTGGCCTAAAGACGGCACCATCACTCTTTCAAGAAGCCATGCTACGTATATTCAAGCCTCTCCTTGAGTCGGCCTTAATATACATCGACGACATCCTCCTGTACTCAACTAACGAAGAAGAGCATGTTAAACTACTTCAACGCTTTCAGAGTATCGTTCTACAATACGGGATTATGCTCTCGGCCCGCAAGATGGTTATAGCCCAGCCCAATATCGAATTCCTTGGAATGGAGATAAAAGATGGCAATTTCACGCCACAAGCCCATTTAGCAAAGACGCTTCTCGATTTTCCCGACGAAAATCTAACTAAGCGACAAGTTCAGCAGTTCCTTGGTGTAATCAATTATGTCAGCGACTTTATTCCGCAACTTTCGCAACTGACAAGACCACTCCAGAAGATGCTGACAAAAAATCCACCTCTATGGACAACACGACAAACCGACGCAGTCAAAAGCCTAAAAATAGAGGTGCAGAAGCTACCACCTTTAAAGATTCCCTCTATAGGCACGCGCATTTTACAGACCGACGCAAGTGACAAATATTGGGGAGCCATTTTATTTGAAGAAATAAATGGGAAACGTCAAATCTGCGGATACAAAAGTGGACGCTTTAAAGATTCGGAGATGCATTATCACTCCACGTTCAAAGAGATACTAGCAGTCAAGAAGGCCATCGAGAAGTTCGAGTTCCATCTGATAGGACATAAATTTCGAATCGAAATGGATATGTCATCTTTTCCAAAGATGTTACAATTCAAGCAGAAGATGGTCCCGCATCAACAGTTATTAAGATGGAGCGAGTGGTTTTCGAAATACGATTTCGAATCCGTCTATTTAAAGGGATCGAAGAACACTCTTGCAGACATGCTCAGCAGAAACCCTCCAAAAGAAATACACATGATGGAAAACTCCTCCTCATCCTCCTCCTCCGAAAGTTACTTCAACTTCACTACAAACATGCCTACAGACGCCCAGCAGCTCATCGACAAAAATGTCCTGCACGAACGCCTCAGCTACAGAATCTACCACTACCAGTCAATCATTCTCTCGAAGTATGGAGCAAACAGCCACTACATTAGCCCAATGGGAATTCATCCCGACTTCCCGTTCGCACATCTCTACAGGATTGAGAACATCAACATGCCAGAAGAAGTCCTCTGTTTCCTCTGGTACCTTTGCGCTTCTTACACCATCGGTATCACTTTTGATATTCAATGGTTATACCAATACATCAACCCCCAGTTCTACGACCCAATGCGTGGAAACAACGAATGCCTCTCTACTTTCTTAACATGGTTCGCACCGCTATCAGCCTGGAACGGCAAACTAAGGAGATCAGCAAAAGCAATTGGTTTATCATTCAAGAAATTGAGAAGCCGAGCAAATCTCAACCCCTTTTTCAACCCTCACACCATATACTTCTTCCATCGTCCTGTTCAAGTCAACAATAAGTCGAAGAAAGTTCATGCTTTACCAACCCTCATCCATCACAACGACTATCAAAGAGGAGTTAGACCTGATTTCAACCTCAACGATAACAAACTTTTCGAAGAATTCCAGAACCATGCATTCCGTCTCAACAGTGCCAGACAGACGTTCGCCATTCCTTTTAAACTTAACTGGATGTATTATCCAATAGACTATGCCATGAGCCTCGACGAAGACCTTCAGTTTTATCAGGAGAAATTTACTAATCCACCTGCAGATTTCGATCCACCAAAGAGAAAACGTGCAGTAGCTCAGCAAGATGATAAAAGGACAGAAGAGAATGAAGACACCCAGGAAGTTCCTCAGGAGTTCTTTCAAGACGCACAACTCCCAGATGATGAAATAAACATTGATGAAATTGGAAAAATGTTCAACATCGACATCAAAGATGATCCGAAACCCGAAGTGGATTACGTATTTCCAGAGCCCGAATACGTATGCCCAGACGACCACTGAGGATGCTGCGAAGAGCATATGCTTGAGTTTGAAATGGATCACTAAGCAAGCCGGACGTCGTTTATGTATAATTATGTAAAATAAGTGTGTTTAAATTTCTGTTTGAATAAAAGCATAAGCATGATGTAAGCGATGATGTAATCGCAAGTTGCTTATGTAAGTGTGATATGAGGTAAGCGCTTATGTCAGCGTCTTAACCTCCACTATATATATGTGTGTACCCCCATTGTGAAATATCATCTAAGAATTTCCATAAAAACCTCTCTCTAAGTTTCTCTCTCTAAATGTCCTTCTAAAAACCTCTCGTTTTCCAGGCCTTATCTCCTTTCTTGATAAGCTCTGATTTCTATCTCCAAACAACACTAAGATGCGATCCTATTAACAGCTGTGTTTCTGTGTTAGATATTCATCAACACGACTTTGTCAACACGACATCCGGAAGAGGTGATTTCCTAACAGTGGGTTGAGCTAGATTTGAAAGTGTATTGCTCCCTTTACCTGGAAATCATCTATTTCGTTTGTCAATGCGACTCTGTCAATACGATGTTCATCTAACAAACAGCTTAACACAATAGAATATATTCCGGGTGATCAATTACCCGAAACCACCCTTCCTTTAGTAAATCCTTATGAATATTTTTCAAAAAAACCCAGCACTTTCTCCGTCAGAGGAGTTCGTGAACTTATCAAACCATCTTCTAACCGAAAGGTTTTAGAATACATCCAGTCCAGCAAATTTTCATCCTGCCAAGTCCCGGCGACTGAAGAGGAGCAATTCATATCGCTTAATATCCCGGAGCACCTACCCAGATTATGGCAGCAGCAAGGCTACACTCATCTCCATTTTGGTGTAGTAAGAATCGGTCTAACCTTGCACGCCAGGAAAGGTTTACCAGTTATTGCGAGAATAGCTTTAATCGACTCACGATTAAAGTCATACCAGCAAGCATGCATCGGAACAGTTCAAACAACATTAAACGCCGGAACAGTATTCGTAACGCTGTTTCCAAACTTTAATGTTTCATTGCAAGATCCAAACCTCCTGAAGACCCTAAAAGTTCAATTACAACTGATCGGAGCACCAATGCAAGAAAAGAGTGTTGCAGCCACTCTACATCATCAAATCGTCTACTGAATTCAAGATCATGCACTCGATCTTGTATTACCCTCATCTGATGAAGCCCTATATCTCGAAGTCACGTCAGCATCTCAGGCACCCAATTCAATACAAATTCCTCGCCAGATATCGCGTGAAGAACTGATACGTCGACTACCAGAATCATGGGTGACAAGCTACGAAAAACTTCATCAAGCTAATCAATCACCTATTCAATCCTCTGAAGTCAGCTTTCACTCACGAAAGGACGGAACGACAGAAATCAAGTTTGAAAAACCACGATCGTCGTCCTTCAGGAAACAACTATTCACTCAATTCGCCATCCAAGTTGATGAACAAGACTTCTACGGAAAAGCAAAGAGACAAGACATCCCCAGACCATGTAGATTTGACAAAGATGGGAAAATAGTCTATCCTTTTATAGATAAAGACGGACATTGCCGCTTCGACATCTGTAACTGCGACGCTTGCGAAGAAGACTATTGGAACTATGAGTCCGATAATGAAAAACGAAGACGAAGACGGGCAAAAAGAGACCCTCTTTACAAAAGGTATCTAGAAGGAGATCCTACTATAGGTCCACTTGGAGACGATAGATATGATTTTATCGTCCAATACTCCGACAAGAAAGAAGAACAAAAAGACGAAATCATGATGATGAGCCCTGAAGACTTTCCCCCGGGTGAAGAATTCACAAAAAAAAACATCGTTCATTGCCCGAAGATTCTCTCTCAAACCGTCGGCTCTTCTGGACCAGACGAAATGAGTCAAGCCGAGAAAGTCCTCAATTGGCAGACCGAAAACTCTCTTGCTCAGAATCGGCTATTATCAACTATTAACCATAAAGTTGATCAGATAGCAGAAGGATGCAACAGGAGGTTTCATAGCCTTCAAAGTGCGATAACAGAGATACATGGTCGACTGAGCAGCCTCCACCAAGAAATGATGTCCTTGGCAAAACACATGATGGTCGATACATCTCAATTCCGCAATAAAGAAGCAGAGATGACCAGTCTTAAAAACCAATTAAAAGATCTTCAAAGGAGTCTCGAAAGCATGGTTAAGAACCAGCGACAACCCGAGTCGTATTTCAACCCTCTTGGAAGCACTTCGATACCAACATATCAAGGATCCTACTCTCCAGGATTCCTTTCTGGATATCAAACTCCGAAGATGAAATCTCCATTACCAGGCTTTCTTTCATCCGACGAAGTTTTTACTTCTCGCTACGGGTCAACATCAGCTGGATACTCTGCTAAACCAGCAAAACTGAAATCTCGTAAACATAAAGATTCAAACCTCCGATTCAACCCGACGAAGAAACAGACTCCGACTCTCACATCGTCCTCTAGTCATGAATCAGTTGAAGACAATAAACGTAAAGCACAAGACATTGGTATAATCGAGTTTTCGATGTCTAAACTACTCGATAGTCTTGGCAAATCCACAGAAGAAACCTCTGAAGAACAAAACACAAAATCTGATCAGCCACAACAAGTGATGCACATCAAACATTTTTCAGACACCGGTTCAAGTGAATATGATACCAGCTCAGATGAAGATTCTCTCCCGAAGCAGTTCGTGATTGGTGAAACAAGCAATCCTAAGAAAGAACCAAGTGTTCATGAAGTATACTCAAGCGACGACGAAGAAATGCATCATGCGGCTCCAACAGAAGAAATTCCCAATAGAAGATTCTCTTCGAAGGTTATGGTGTTTACGTTTGACGACATCCCATTCGATAAATGGAATGACCGTTTGGACGAATTTCATGCGTGGATGAATTCTGAAGCCATTTCTTCTCCACTGCATTTGGTGATTCAACAATTCACAGCGAGACTATCTGGTGCTCTCAAAGAATGGTGGAATTCCCTTGGAGAATACAGACAGCTGCAAGTCTATCAAACAACTATTCCAGTACTTCTGGGAGAAATTCATCGTGAATTCATTGGTACACCTACACACCAGAAAGAGCAACTTCAAGAAGAGTTCTATTCTGCGAAATGCTGCTCTTTGCGAAAGAAAGATCTCGCAAAACACTTCGAAAGGCAAACACGGAGATATTATGCTCTCGACGGACTCAACAACCCAAGCCTGAAGCATGTTTATCTCTCGTCGATTGACGATTATCTTAGTCAGCAGACTAAGTTATACATCAGAGATCAGAATCAAACAGTCGAAGAAATCTCCATTGGACAAATCCAGCAGTATGTCTTCAGAACACTCGACAAGCTTTGCAAACAAAAAGAGTTCTGGACAGAATTCATGGATCGATCTAAACAGCTATCCAAAATATGTGCAAGGCCGGATCTATCCATCAAATGCTCGAAGTCCAAGAAATCATGTTCATGCGACTCTCATGAGAAGCGCAAGAAGTTCAAGAAGAAAAATTTCTCTAGACGATCACCTGATTTTAGGCGTAAAAGGTTTTTCCGAAAGAAACGAAGCTTCAAAAAATCATCAAGGTGTTTCTTGTGTCGGAAGGAAGGCCACTTTGCGAAGAACTGTCCAAACAAATCAAAGAAGAAAAGGCAGTACTTAATCAGCTCGATATCAACGATTGCGCCGGATATCGATCTCGACAACCACGACTTAGAATCTGTCCTATCTTATGACAGTGATGAAGACGGAGCTATTTGTGGGTATTCAGATTATGATGACTCTTCTGAATCATCTCCAGATGAAGATGAAGACTGCTGTTTCAAAATAACAGAAATACCGAAACACGAAGAGATACAATCGCCACATCTGCCGATAACAATCTCTGATCCAGCTCGTAAAGAAGAACCAGTCCATGCCATTGCGTTCATTGATACTGGTTCTCATACGACAATAATAAATCCCAAGATTCTCCCGCCTTCGATGTGGTTACCCCACCAACAAGAATTTCGTGTGGCGAATTCAGGATCACTAACCATCAAGCTCAAATCGAGACCAATTACGATCGAGCTCTTTCCGAAATGCCAAATCACTACTCAGGTTCTAGGATCTACTGCGCCAGGAAAAGACGTAATTTTAGGATGGGATTCATATTACGCTCTTAAAAGATCTTTCGATATTTCAATCGAACCTGGAGGATTACGTTGGAAGAATCACTACAAACCTTTCACAACAGTACCACGACTTTTCGCGGTAGAGGAATTGGCCTCTCAAGAATTTCTAAAGCTTAAGGAAGAAATGACGAGATCATCCTGTGCAGAATCTCACACAGATTTCCTCCGGAAGTGCAACAAACCGCTATGGCTAAATTCTCAATTCTTTGTCTCGTTGCCATTCAAAGAAAACATTCTCACAACACCAACTAAAGCTAGTCACGCAGGAATGCCACCAACTCTTTTGAAGCAAGCAAATGAAGAATGTGATCAGTTGGTAGAACAAGGAGTAGTTTCAAGCACAACTTCTCAGTGGGCATGCAAAGCATTCTACATCAACAACCGTGCAGAACAAGCAAGAGGAAAACTCAGGCTCGTAATTGATTACAAGCCATTAAACCAGTTCCTCCAAGATTTTAAATTTCCCCTACCGAACAAGAAGGCGCTTCTCCAACACCTTCAAGGAGCAACGGTATTTTCAAAGTTCGACCTCAAATCTGGTTTCTGGCAACTCGGAGTTAAACCAGAAGAACGGTACAAGACCGCATTCTGTCTACCAAACCGACACCTTCAGTGGAATGTCTTACCTTTTGGCCTAAAGACGGCACCATCACTCTTTCAAGAAGCCATGCTACGTATATTCAAGCCTCTCCTTGAGTCGGCCTTAATATACATCGACGACATCCTCCTGTACTCAACTAACGAAGAAGAGCATGTTAAACTACTTCAACGCTTTCAGAGTATCGTTCTACAATACGGGATTATGCTCTCGGCCCGCAAGATGGTTATAGCCCAGCCCAATATCGAATTCCTTGGAATGGAGATAAAAGATGGCAATTTCACGCCACAAGCCCATTTAGCAAAGACGCTTCTTGATTTTCCCGACGAAAATCTAACTAAGCGACAAGTTCAGCAGTTCCTTGGTGTAATCAATTATGTCAGCGACTTTATTCCGCAACTTTCGCAACTGACAAGACCACTCCAGAAGATGCTGACAAAAAATCCACCTCTATGGACAACACGACAAACCGACGCAGTCAAAAGCCTAAAAATAGAGGTGCAGAAGCTACCACCTTTAAAGATTCCCTCTATAGGCACGCGCATTTTACAGACCGACGCAAGTGACAAATATTGGGGAGCCATTTTATTTGAAGAAATAAATGGGAAACGTCAAATCTGCGGATACAAAAGTGGACGCTTTAAAGATTCGGAGATGCATTATCACTCCACGTTCAAAGAGATACTAGCAGTCAAGAAGGCCATCGAGAAGTTCGAGTTCCATCTGATAGGACATAAATTTCGAATCGAAATGGATATGTCATCTTTTCCAAAGATGTTACAATTCAAGCAGAAGATGGTCCCGCATCAACAGTTATTAAGATGGAGCGAGTGGTTTTCGAAATACGATTTCGAATCCGTCTATTTAAAGGGATCGAAGAACACTCTTGCAGACATGCTCAGCAGAAACCCTCCAAAAGAAATACACATGATGGAAAACTCCTCCTCATCCTCCTCCTCCGAAAGTTACTTCAACTTCACTACAAACATGCCTACAGACGCCCAGCAGCTCATCGACAAAAATGTCCTGCACGAACGCCTCAGCTACAGAATCTACCACTACCAGTCAATCATTCTCTCGAAGTATGGAGCAAACAGCCACTACATTAGCCCAATGGGAATTCATCCCGACTTCCCGTTCGCACATCTCTACAGGATTGAGAACATCAACATGCCAGAAGAAGTCCTCTGTTTCCTCTGGTACCTTTGCGCTTCTTACACCATCGGTATCACTTTTGATATTCAATGGTTATACCAATACATCAACCCCCAGTTCTACGACCCAATGCGTGGAAACAACGAATGCCTCTCTACTTTCTTAACATGGTTCGCACCGCTATCAGCCTGGAACGGCAAACTAAGGAGATCAGCAAAAGCAATTGGTTTATCATTCAAGAAATTGAGAAGCCGAGCAAATCTCAACCCCTTTTTCAACCCTCACACCATATACTTCTTCCATCGTCCTGTTCAAGTCAACAATAAGTCGAAGAAAGTTCATGCTTTACCAACCCTCATCCATCACAACGACTATCAAAGAGGAGTTAGACCTGATTTCAACCTCAACGATAACAAACTTTTCGAAGAATTCCAGAACCATGCATTCCGTCTCAACAGTGCCAGACAGACGTTCGCCATTCCTTTTAAACTTAACTGGATGTATTATCCATTAGACTATGCCATGAGCCTCGACGAAGACCTTCAGTTTTATCAGGAGAAATTTACTAATCCACCTGCAGATTTCGATCCACCAAAGAGAAAACGTGCAGTAGCTCAGCAAGATGATAAAAGGACAGAAGAGAATGAAGACACCCAGGAAGTTCCTCAGGAGTTCTTTCAAGACGCACAACTCCCAGATGATGAAATAAACATTGATGAAATTGGAAAAATGTTCAACATCGACATCAAAGATGATCCGAAACCCGAAGTGGATTACGTATTTCCAGAGCCCGAATACGTATGCCCAGACGACCACTACGGATGCTGCGAAGAGCATATGCTTGAGTTTGAAATGGATCACTAAGCAAGCCGGACGTCGTTTATGTATAATTATGTAAAATAAGTGTGTTTAAATTTCTGTTTGAATAAAAGCATAAGCATGATGTAAGCGATGATGTAATCGCAAGTTGCTTATGTAAGTGTGATATGAGGTAAGCGCTTATGTCAGCGTCTTAACCTCCACTATATATATGTGTGTACCCCCATTGTGAAATATCATCTAAGAATTTCCATAAAAACCTCTCTCTAAGTTTCTCTCTCTAAATGTCCTTCTAAAAACCTCTCGTTTTCCAGGCCTTATCTCCTTTCTTGATAAGCTCTGATTTCTATCTCCAAACAACACTAAGATGCGATCCTATTAACAGCTGTGTTTCTGTGTTAGATATTCATCAACACGACTTTGTCAACACGACATCCGGAAGAGGTGATTTCCTAACAGTGGGTTGAGCTAGATTTGAAAGTGTATTGCTCCCTTTACCTGGAAATCATCTATTTCGTTTGTCAATGCGACTCTGTCAATACGATGTTCATCTAACAAACAGCTTAACAAAATTACGTCTTTTCCTGGCGCAGTAGATCCTAGAACCTGAGTAGTGATTTGGCATTTCGGAAAGAGCTCGATCGTAATTGGTCTCGATTTGAGCTTGATGGTTAGTGATCCTGAATTCGCCACACGAAATTCTTGTTGGTGGGGTAACCACATCGAAGGCGGGAGAATCTTGGGATTTATTATTGTCGTATGAGCACCAGTATCAATGAACGCAATGGCATGGACTGGTTCTTCTTTACGAGCTGGATCAGAGATTGTTATCGGCAGATGTGGCGATTGTATCTCTTCGTGTTTCGGTATTTCTGTTATTTTGAAACAGCAGTCTTCATCTTCATCTGGAGATGATTCAGAAGAGTCATCATAATCTGAATACCCACAAATAGCTCCGTCTTCATCACTGTCATAAGATAGGACAGATTCTAAGTCGTGGTTGTCGAGATCGATATCCGGCGCAATCGTTGATATCAAGCTGATTAAGTACTGCCTTTTCTTCTTTGATTTGTTTGGACAGTTCTTCGCAAAGTGGCCTTCCTTCCGACACAAGAAACACCTTGATGATTTTTTGAAGCTTCGTTTCTTTCGGAAAAACCTTTTACGCCTAAAATCAGGTGATCGTCTAGAGAAATTTTTCTTCTTGAACTTCTTGCGCTTCTCATGAGAGTCGCATGAACATGATTTCTTGGACTTCGAGCATTTGATGGATAGATCCGGCCTTGCACATATTTTGGATAGCTGTTTAGATCGATCCATGAATTCTGTTCAGAACTCTTTTTGTTTGCAAAGCTTGTCGAGTGTTCTGAAGACATACTGCTGGATTTGTCCAATGGAGATTTCTTCGACTGTTTGATTCTGATCTCTGATGTATAACTTAGTCTGCTGACTAAGATAATCGTCAATCGACGAGAGATAAACATGCTTCAGGCTTGGGTTGTTGAGTCCGTCGAGAGCATAATATCTCCGTGTTTGCCTTTCGAAGTGTTTTGCGAGATCTTTCTTTCGCAAAGAGCAGCATTTCGCAGAATAGAACTCTTCTTGAAGTTGCTCTTTCTGGTGTGTAGGTGTACCAATGAATTCACGATGAATTTCTCCCAGAAGTACTGGAATAGTTGTTTGATAGACTTGCAGCTGTCTGTATTCTCCAAGGGAATTCCACCATTCTTTGAGAGCACCAGATAGTCTCGCTGTGAATTGTTGAATCACCAAATGCAGTGGAGAAGAAATGGCTTCAGAATTCATCCACGCATGAAATTCGTCCAAACGGTCATTCCATTTATCGAATGGGATGTCGTCAAACGTAAACACCATAACCTTCGAAGAGAATCTTCTATTGGGAATTTCTTCTGTTGGAGCCGCATGATGCATTTCTTCGTCGTCGCTTGAGTATACTTCATGAACACTTGGTTCTTTCTTAGGATTGCTTGTTTCACCAATCACGAACTGCTTCGGGAGAGAATCTTCATCTGAGCTGGTATCATATTCACTTGAACCGGTGTCTGAAAAATGTTTGATGTGCATCACTTGTTGTGGCTGATCAGATTTTGTGTTTTGTTCTTCAGAGGTTTCTTCTGTGGATTTGCCAAGACTATCGAGTAGTTTAGACATCGAAAACTCGATTATACCAATGTCTTGTGCTTTACGTTTATTGTCTTCAACTGATTCATGACTAGAGGACGATGTGAGAGTCGGAGTCTGTTTCTTCGTCGGGTTGAATCGGAGGTTTGAATCTTTATGTTTACGAGATTTCAGTTTTGCTGGTTTAGCAGAGTATCCAGCTGATGTTGACCCGTAGCGAGAAGTAAAAACTTCGTCGGATGAAAGAAAGCCTGGTAATGGAGATTTCATCTTCGGAGTTTGATATCCAGAAAGGAATCCTGGAGAGTAGGATCCTTGATATGTTGGTATCGAAGTGCTTCCAAGAGGGTTGAAATACGACTCGGGTTGTCGCTGGTTCTTAACCATGCTTTCGAGACTCCTTTGAAGATCTTTTAATTGGTTTTTAAGACTGGTCATCTCTGCTTCTTTATTGCGGAATTGAGATGTATCGACCATCATGTGTTTTGCCAAGGACATCATTTCTTGGTGGAGGCTGCTCAGTCGACCATGTATCTCTGTTATCGCACTTTGAAGGCTATGAAACCTCTTGTTGCATCCTTCTGCTATCTGATCAACTTTATGGTTAATAGTTGATAATAGCCGATTCAGAGCAAGAGAGTTTTCGGTCTGCCAATTGAGGACTTTCTCGGCTTGACTCATTTCGTCTGGTCCAGAAGAGCCGACGGTTTGAGAGAGAATCTTCGGGCAATGAACGATGTTGTTTTTTGTGAATTCTTCACCCGGGGGAAAGTCTTCAGGGCTCATCATCATGATTTCGTCTTTTTGTTCTTCTTTCTTGTCGGAGTATTGGACGATAAAATCATATCTATCGTCTCCAAGTGGACCTATAGTAGGATCTCCTTCTAGATACCTTTTGTAAAGAGGGTCTCTTTTTGCCCGTCTTCGTCTTCGTTTTTCATTATCGGACTCATAGTTCCAATAGTCTTCTTCGCAAGCGTCGCAGTTACAGATGTCGAAGCGGCAATGTCCGTCTTTATCTATAAAAGGATAGACTATTTTCCCATCTTTGTCAAATCTACATGGTCTGGGGATGTCTTGTCTCTTTTCTTTTCCGTAGAAGTCTTGTTCATCAACTTGGATGGCGAATTGAGTGAATAGTTGTTTCCTGAAGGACGACGATCGTGGTTTTTCAAACTTGATTTCTGTCGTTCCGTCCTTTCGTGAGTGAAAGCTGACTTCAGAGGATTGAATAGGTGATTGAGTAGCTTGATGAAGTTTTTCGTAGCTTGTCACCCATGATTCTGGTAGTCGACGTATCAGTTCTTCACGCGATATCTGGCGAGGAATTTGTATTGAATTGGGTGCCTGAGATGCTGACGTGACTTCGAGATATAGGGCTTCATCAGATGAGGGTAATACAAGATCGAGTGCATGATCTTGAATTCGGTAGACGATTTGATGATGTAGAGTGGCTGCAACACTCTTTTCTTGCATTGGTGCTCCGATCAGTTGTAATTGAACTTTTAGGGTCTTCAGGAGGTTTGGATCTTGCAATGAAACATTAAAGTTTGGAAACAGCGTTACGAATACTGTTCCGGCGTTTAATGTTGTTTGAACTGTTCCGATGCATGCTTGCTGGTATGACTTTAATCGTGAGTCGATTAAAGCTATTCTCGCAATAACTGGTAAACCTTTCCTGGCGTGCAAGGTTAGACCGATTCTTACTACACCAAAATGGAGATGAGTGTAGCCTTGCTGCTGCCATAATCTGGGTAGGTGCTCCGGGATATTAAGCGATATGAATTGCTCCTCTTCAGTCGCCGGGACTTGGCAGGATGAAAATTTGCTGGACTGGATGTATTCTAAAACCTTTCGGTTAGAAGATGGTTTGATAAGTTCACGAACTCCTCTGACGGAGAAAGTGCTGGGTTTTTTTGAAAAATATTCATAAGGATCTACTAAAGGAAGGGTGGTTTCGGGTAATTGATCACCCGGAATATATTCTATTTCGTATAGGGAGTTTAGTGAGGAAGAGGAAGAAGAAGAACGACTTTTACTTTTAGGAAGTGTAGAAATTGCGAAAGGAGAATCGATGGAGGTAGGCTGCGAATTAGACATCATAAATAAATTGCTTTCCAGAACACTTAAAACATTTCAATGATAAACAATGATTCTATCACACAAAACACAAGATGAAGGCTCTGATACCAATCTTTCAGATACAACGTATTGTTGACTTGAACAGGACGATGGTATCAGAGCCTTCATCTTGTGTTTTGTGTGATAGAATCATTGTTTATCATTGAAATGTTTTAAGTGTTCTGGAAAGCAATTTCTTTATGATGTCTAATTCGCAGCCTACCTCCATCGATTCTCCTTTCGCAATTTCTACACTTCCTAAAAGTAAAAGTCGTTCTTCTTCTTCCTCTTCCTCACTAAACTCCCTATACGAAATAGAATATATTCCGGGTGATCAATTACCCGAAACCACCCTTCCTTTAGTAAATCCTTATGAATATTTTTCAAAAAAACCCAGCACTTTCTCCGTCAGAGGAGTTCGTGAACTTATTAAACCATCTTCTAACCGAAAGGTTTTAGAATACATCCAGTCCAGCAAATTTTCATCCTGCCAAGTCCCGGCGACTGAAGAGGAGCAATTCATATCGCTTAATATCCCGGAGCACCTACCCAGATTATGGCAGCAGCAAGGCTACACTCATCTCCATTTTGGTGTAGTAAGAATCGGTCTAACCTTGCACGCCAGGAAAGGTTTACCAGTTATTGCGAGAATAGCTTTAATCGACTCACGATTAAAGTCATACCAGCAAGCATGCATCGGAACAGTTCAAACAACATTAAACGCCGGAACAGTATTCGTAACGCTGTTTCCAAACTTTAATGTTTCATTGCAAGATCCAAACCTCCTGAAGACCCTAAAAGTTCAATTACAACTGATCGGAGCACCAATGCAAGAAAAGAGTGTTGCAGCCACTCTACATCATCAAATCGTCTACCGAATTCAAGATCATGCACTCGATCTTGTATTACCCTCATCTGATGAAGCCCTATATCTCGAAGTCACGTCAGCATCTCAGGCACCCAATTCAATACAAATTCCTCGCCAGATATCGCGTGAAGAACTGATACGTCGACTACCAGAATCATGGGTGACAAGCTACGAAAAACTTCATCAAGCTACTCAATCACCTATTCAATCCTCTGAAGTCAGCTTTCACTCACGAAAGGACGGAACAACAGAAATCAAGTTTGAAAAACCACGATCGTCGTCCTTCAGGAAACAACTATTCACTCAATTCGCCATCCAAGTTGATGAACAAGACTTCTACGGAAAAGCAAAGAGACAAGACATCCCCAGACCATGTAGATTTGACAAAGATGGGAAAATAGTCTATCCTTTTATAGATAAAGACGGACATTGCCGCTTCGACATCTGTAACTGCGACGCTTGCGAAGAAGACTATTGGAACTATGAGTCCGATAATGAAAAACGAAGACGAAGACGGGCAAAAAGAGACCCTCTTTACAAAAGGTATCTAGAAGGAGATCCTACTATAGGTCCACTTGGAGACGATAGATATGATTTTATCGTCCAATACTCCGACAAGAAAGAAGAACAAAAAGACGAAATCATGATGATGAGCCCTGAAGACTTTCCCCCGGGTGAAGAATTCACAAAAAACAACATTGTTCATTGCCCGAAGATTCTCTCTCAAACCGTCGGCTCTTCTGGACCAGACGAAATGAGTCAAGCCGAGAAAGTCCTCAATTGGCAGACCGAAAACTCTCTTGCTCAGAATCGGCTATTATCAACTATTAACCATAAAGTTGATCAGATAGCAGAAGGATGCAACAAGAGGTTTCATAGCCTTCAAAGTGCGATAACAGAGATACATGGTCGACTGAGCAGCCTCCACCAAGAAATGATGTCCTTGGCAAAACACATGATGGTCGATACATCTCAATTCCGCAATAAAGAAGCAGAGATGACCAGTCTTAAAAACCAATTAAAAGATCTTCAAAGGAGTCTCGAAAGCATGGTTAAGAACCAGCGACAACCCGAGTCGTATTTCAACCCTCTTGGAAGCACTTCGATACCAACATATCAAGGATCCTACTCTCCAGGATTCCTTTCTGGATATCAAACTCCGAAGATGAAATCTCCATTACCAGGCTTTCTTTCATCGGACGAAGTTTTAACTTCTCGCTACGGGTCAACATCAGCTGGATACTCTGCTAAAACAGCAAAACTGAAATCTCGTAAACATAAAGATTCAAACCTCCGATTCAACCCGACGAAGAAACAGACTCCGACTCTCACATCGTCCTCTAGTCATGAATCAGTTGAAGACAATAAACGTAAAGCACAAGACATTGGTATAATCGAGTTTTCGATGTCTAAACTACTCGATAGTCTTGGCAAATCCACAGAAGAAACCTCTGAAGAACAAAACACAAAATCTGATCAGCCACAACAAGTGATGCACATCAAACATTTTTCAGACACCGGTTCAAGTGAATATGATACCAGCTCAGATGAAGATTCTCTCCCGAAGCAGTTCGTGATTGGTGAAACAAGCAATCCTAAGAAAGAACCAAGTGTTCATGAAGTATACTCAAGCGACGACGAAGAAATGCATCATGCGGCTCCAACAGAAGAAATTCCCAATAGAAGATTCTCTTCGAAGGTTATGGTGTTTACGTTTGACGACATCCCATTCGATAAATGGAATGACCGTTTGGACGAATTTCATGCGTGGATGAATTCTGAAGCCATTTCTTCTCCACTGCATTTGGTGATTCAACAATTCACAGCGAGACTATCTGGTGCTCTCAAAGAATGGTGGAATTCCCTTGGAGAATACAGACAGCTGCAAGTCTATCAAACAACTATTCCAGTACTTCTGGGAGAAATTCATCGTGAATTCATTGGTACACCTACACACCAGAAAGAGCAACTTCAAGAAGAGTTCTATTCTGCGAAATGCTGCTCTTTGCGAAAGAAAGATCTCGCAAAACACTTCGAAAGGCAAACACGGAGATATTATGCTCTCGACGGACTCAACAACCCAAGCCTGAAGCATGTTTATCTCTCGTCGATTGACGATTATCTTAGTCAGCAGACTAAGTTATACATCAGAGATCAGAATCAAACAGTCGAAGAAATCTCCATTGGACAAATCCAGCAGTATGTCTTCAGAACACTCGACAAGCTTTGCAAACAAAAAGAGTTCTGGACAGAATTCATGGATCGATCTAAACAGCTATCCAAAATATGTGCAAGGCCGGATCTATCCATCAAATGCTCGAAGTCCAAGAAATCATGTTCATGCGACTCTCATGAGAAGCGCAAGAAGTTCAAGAAGAAAAATTTCTCTAGACGATCACCTGATTTTAGGCGTAAGAGGTTTTTCCGAAAGAAACGAAGCTTCAAAAAATCATCAAGGTGTTTCTTGTGTCGGAAGGAAGGCCACTTTGCGAAGAACTGTCCAAACAAATCAAAGAAGAAAAGGCAGTACTTAATCAGCTCGATATCAACGATTGCGCCGGATATCGATCTCGACAACCACGACTTAGAATCTGTCCTATCTTATGACAGTGATGAAGACGGAGCTATTTGTGGGTATTCAGATTATGATGACTCTTCTGAATCATCTCCAGATGAAGATGAAGACTGCTGTTTCAAAATAACAGAAATACCGAAACACGAAGAGATACAATCGCCACATCTGCCGATAACAATCTCTGATCCAGCTCGTAAAGAAGAACCAGTCCATGCCATTGCGTTCATTGATACTGGTGCTCATACGACAATAATAAATCCCAAGATTCTCCCGCCTTCGATGTGGTTACCCCACCAACAAGAATTTCGTGTGGCGAATTCAGGATCACTAACCATCAAGCTCAAATCGAGACCAATTACGATCGAGCTCTTTCCGAAATGCCAAATCACTACTCAGGTTCTAGGATCTACTGCGCCAGGAAAAGACGTAATTTTAGGATGGGATTCATATTACGCTCTTAAAAGATCTTTCGATATTTCAATCGAACCTGGAGGATTACGTTGGAAGAATCACTACAAACCTTTCACAACAGTACCACGACTTTTCGCGGTAGAGGAATTGGCCTCTCAAGAATTTCTAAAGCTTAAGGAAGAAATGACGAGATCATCCTGTGCAGAATCTCACACAGATTTCCTCCGGAAGTGCAACAAACCGCTATGGCTAAATTCTCAATTCTTTGTCTCGTTGCCATTCAAAGAAAACATTCTCACAACACCAACTAAAGCTAGTCACGCAGGAATGCCACCAACTCTTTTGAAGCAAGCAAATGAAGAATGTGATCAGTTGGTAGAACAAGGAGTAGTTTCAAGCACAACTTCTCAGTGGGCATGCAAAGCATTCTACGTCAACAACCGTGCAGAACAAGCAAGAGGAAAACTCAGGCTCGTAATTGATTACAAGCCATTAAACCAGTTCCTCCAAGATTTTAAATTTCCCCTACCGAACAAGAAGGCGCTTCTCCAACACCTTCAAGGAGCAACGGTATTTTCAAAGTTCGACCTCAAATCTGGTTTCTGGCAACTCGGAGTTAAACAAGAAGAACGGTACAAGACCGCATTCTGTCTACCAAACCGACACCTTCAGTGGAATGTCTTACCTTTTGGCCTAAAGACGGCACCATCACTCTTTCAAGAAGCCATGCTACGTATATTCAAGCCTCCCCTTGAGTCGGCCTTAATATACATCGACGACATCCTCCTGTACTCAACTAACGAAGAAGAGCATGTTAAACTACTTCAACGCTTTCAGAGTATCGTTCTACAATACGGGATTATGCTCTCGGCCCGCAAGATGGTTATAGCCCAGCCCAATATCGAATTCCTTGGAATGGAGATAAAAGATGGCAATTTCACGCCACAAGCCCATTTAGCAAAGACGCTTCTCGATTTTCCCGACGAAAATCTAACTAAGCGACAAGTTCAGCAGTTCCTTGGTGTAATCAATTATGTCAGCGACTTTATTCCGCAACTTTCGCAACTGACAAGACCACTCCAGAAGATGCTGACAAAAAATCCACCTCTATGGACAACACGACAAACCGACGCAGTCAAAAGCCTAAAAATAGAGGTGCAGAAGCTACCACCTTTAAAGATTCCCTCTATAGGCACGCGCATTTTACAGACCGACGCAAGTGACAAATATTGGGGAGCCATTTTATTTGAAGAAATAAATGGGAAACGTCAAATCTGCGGATACAAAAGTGGACGCTTTAAAGATTCGGAGATGCATTATCACTCCACGTTCAAAGAGATACTAGCAGTCAAGAAGGCCATCGAGAAGTTCGAGTTCCATCTGATAGGACATAAATTTTGAATCGAAATGGATATGTCATCTTTTCCAAAGATGTTACAATTCAAGCAGAAGATGGTCCCGCATCAACAGTTATTAAGATGGAGCGAGTGGTTTTCGAAATACGATTTCGAATCCGTCTATTTAAAGGGATCGAAGAACACTCTTGCAGACATGCTCAGCAGAAACCCTCCAAAAGAAATACACATGATGGAAAACTCCTCCTCATCCTCCTCCTCCGAAAGTTACTTCAACTTCACTACAAACATGCCTACAGACGCCCAGCAGCTCATCGACAAAAATGTCCTGCACGAACGCCTCAGCTACAGAATCTACCACTACCAGTCAATCATTCTCTCGAAGTATGGAGCAAACAGCCACTACATTAGCCCAATGGGAATTCATCCCGACTTCCCGTTCGCACATCTCTACAGGATTGAGAACATCAACATGCCAGAAGAAGTCCTCTGTTTCCTCTGGTACCTTTGCGCTTCTTACACCATCGGTATCACTTTTGATATTCAATGGTTATACCAATACATCAACCCCCAGTTCTACGACCCAATGCGTGGAAACAACGAATGCCTCTCTACTTTCTTAACATGGTTCGCACCGCTATCAGCCTGGAACGGCAAACTAAGGAGATCAGCAAAAGCAATTGGTTTATCATTCAAGAAATTGAGAAGCCGAGCAAATCTCAACCCCTTTTTCAACCCTCACACCATATACTTCTTCCATCGTCCTGTTCAAGTCAACAATAAGTCGAAGAAAGTTCATGCTTTACCAACCCTCATCCATCACAACGACTATCAAAGAGGAGTTAGACCTGATTTCAACCTCAACGATAACAAACTTTTCGAAGAATTCCAGAACCATGCATTCCGTCTCAACAGTGCCAGACAGACGTTCGCCATTCCTTTTAAACTTAACTGGATGTATTATCCAATAGACTATGCCATGAGCCTCGACGAAGACCTTCAGTTTTATCAGGAGAAATTTACTAATCCACCTGCAGATTTCGATCCACCAAAGAGAAAACGTGCAGTAGCTCAGCAAGATGATAAAAGGACAGAAGAGAATGAAGACACCCAGGAAGTTCCTCAGGAGTTCTTTCAAGACGCACAACTCCCAGATGATGAAATAAACATTGATGAAATTGGAAAAATGTTCAACATCGACATCAAAGATGATCCGAAACCCGAAGTGGATTACGTATTTCCAGAGCCCGAATACGTATGCCCAGACGACCACTACGGATGCTGCGAAGAGCATATGCTTGAGTTTGAAATGGATCACTAAGCAAGCCGGACGTCGTTTATGTATAATTATGTAAAATAAGTGTGTTTAAATTTCTGTTTGAATAAAAGCATAAGCATGATGTAAGCGATGATGTAATCGCAAGTTGCTTATGTAAGTGTGATATGAGGTAAGCGCTTATGTCAGCGTCTTAACCTCCACTATATATATGTGTGTACCCCCATTGTGAAATATCATCTAAGAATTTCCATAAAAACCTCTCTCTAAGTTTCTCTCTCTAAATGTCCTTCTAAAAACCTCTCGTTTTCCAGGCCTTATCTCCTTTCTTGATAAGCTCTGATTTCTATCTCCAAACAACACTAAGATGCGATCCTATTAACAGCTGTGTTTCTGTGTTAGATATTCATCAACACGACTTTGTCAACACGACATCCGGAAGAGGTGATTTCCTAACAGTGGGTTGAGCTAGATTTGAAAGTGTATTGCTCCATTTACCTGGAAATCATCTATTTCGTTTGTCAATGCGACTCTGTCAATACGATGTTCATCTAACAAATAGCTTAACAATGTTCATCTAACAAACACCATATACTTTTTCCATCGTCCTGTTCAAGTCAACAATACGTTGTATCTGAAAGATTGGCTCAATGATTGAATTCCATTACTTGTACCTTCGAGTTGATAACCGGCTTTGTCCCATTCTTGTTATGGTTAGTCGCTTTGTTTCTTTTATGTATTCTGATTGCATTCTTATTTCCTACACAACAAAACAAGAGTTGAAATAGAAATATTTGAAACCATCTTTTTCTGCTAGCAAATGAAAAGGGGTTATTTTTTTAATAATGTGCAGTTGGAAAAGTTAGATGACCTTTGACAACTTCGGAAGCGAGAGTTGGGATATAGATACCAGCATATGATTCTCCTGAGATAAAGAATGGATTTGACTGAAACTCGGAAAACATCTTGAACCACTGTCGAACATCAACAATTAATGGTTAATTTGTTGAATCGCACCCCACTACACAAATATATATATATATATATTGTCCGAATCACTATTATTTCACCTCAACCAAGAATGCATAAGAATCAGACGCGGTTTTTGAATCATTAGTTTCATAATCAGACTTGTTTTTAGAGTAAGAGTACCCCACGCCAACTGGGGAGTCAAGATATATGATGTTAGAAACCTGAAGCCAAAAAACAAAACATTTCAGACGATTTCTTAAATCTATCATAAGAAAAGAACATGTTTGATGGTTTATCAAAAGTCGTTGTTCTTTCTTTTCACCTTAGACCAACTATTAGGATTGAGATGCAAACGAGGTTCTTTTGTTTTTGTTCGTTCGAAATTGAAAGGACCTGAAAAAGTATGTTTTAGTTATGGTTGTGTGACCCATTTTTAATTTCATTATATTGTGCACACTATAACAAACCCGCATAATTGAAATTTGATCATGATACAATTTATATAATTAAAACGAAAAATTATCAATTTATATATTGAAAAAACAACAAAAGAAATATCCGCCCTTTTAAAGACGGATCAGAATCTAGTTGTGATTTAAATGAGAAGAAGATTCTTAACTGTGTTTTTAAAGTGTATAGTTTTTTTAAAACAAGTAAATATATTTTTTTGAAAAGTTGCTTGACTGGGTTGGTGTATGAACTAAAATGATTGAGTTTCAAAATTTAGTATACACAATCTATACTATTAAAGCAGAATCATTCATAGTATTCTGCCCTTACTTTTGAAGTTATTTATAATGTTATGTCATTTCCTTTTTTAGAACATTTTAATTACTTTAGCCACCAATAAATGCAACCAATCAGAAACGAGACGTTTTAAAATCAGAAATGTCGACCAAACTTTAAGGCCCATCGGGCGAATGTATTATAATGATCACTGTGTTTGCCTTGAACACTTTTTTTCTTTCCTTTTTGGTTTTGTTGGGCTATAACCGAGAACATCAGATTTATTGGAGGCACACTCGCTTTATATTCTTCATACTAATGGGTTTTGATTTAATCATTTCAATAATAAAATGAAAGTAACAAAACTATTAGACATAGCAACTGATACTTAAACAAAAAAACATTAAACTATTATTAATCAAAATTTAGACGATCATAATGTTTTCACTTCTGAAATTTTAAGAACTTAAATTATTTAATTTAGTCCATGGTTAAGATACAATCTATATATTCTTAAAATTATGATCTAGTTCGATGGTTTATTTTTTTATTTTTACAGGGGAATTCATTTAAAAAAAAATAAACATACAAATAATGCTTTTACATTATATTTCAAGCCACTCTTAATTTAGACTATATTGCAACTCATTTTTTTTTCAAAATTATGTTGCAAGTCATTCTTAATTTAAATTATATTGTAAAATAATTTTAAATTTAGTTTCTACCGAAGTTTGCATAAATAAATAATTATTTTCACAATATTTGTATAGATATTGGTCATCAAAACATATAAAAAAACTGTTAAATAAAAATTACAAAACACACGATACAAATTTTAAGTAGAAGCACATATATTATAAAAACAAATATGTGAAAAGAAATAATTCCGGGCTTTGAAAGCCCAGGTTAAATCTAGTTTATTGATTTTATAACTTATTTAATACTTAGTAAGTAGAAATAAATAAAAACATTGTTGAAAACATTAGCCCATGTGTTTAATTTATCTTCTGTTAGTTTGGTTTCTGAATATTTTTTTTAACTGAAGTATACAAATTTTCCATTTTAACCACCAATCTTTTTTTTCAAAAAAAAATCATTTCATATGGATCTAAATATATTGCATAATTTGATGTAAAATTCTGCAGTCATAAAAACATCAATTGTAACCCGATCCACCATATAATTATATAAATAATATATTTTAGTAATTATTAATACTATTTTATCAATTTAAATATATTTTAAATTCAAATTTAATAAATGTTAACTAAAGTATTTGCATTTATAATAGAGTTTTTTTGCAAATTAGACTCAAAACTCAAAGTCAAACATAAAACTAACCTATGATTCTTTTTTAATTTTCTTTTGTTCTATTCACCCCGCAAGTTCACATCATTCACGAAAATGCCATTAATTTTTTTTTATTTTTCTCTTTCGAAAATGACATTTTTACTGTGTCAACCTCATCATCTTCAATTATTTACAAGATTGTCATTGCCATCAATACCCTAACCACCATGAACAACCATTTTGAAGCTCTTAATGCACCTCAAATCAATTTACACTCTCTTTTTCTCAATTGTTATGAAATAAAAACAACATTTTTTTCAATTTGTCTCCATATTCATCCAAAAAACTCAAATATTTTTTTTTTTTAAATTTTTTTATGGTTCATAGAGTCATTCAAGCTTATGATTCTTGGCGGGTTACTTTCGTTTGAGGTTATATGTGGTTAGAGAAGACTTATGTGTGTTAAGGAAGTCATCTCACTAATTTAAGGTATGAAATTTATTTTTTTCCAGATCTGTTCGTCTAGAAGACTTACGGGTAAATCTTTTGGCTGTAGAAGACTTAAGCATAAGTCTTATGGTCTAACTGGACGACTTATTTGTAAGTCGTCTCTGGGAAAACAGAAAATTAATATTTTATTATAAAGCTAGACGACTTACAAGTAAGTATTCTCAGGTTAGTTTTGCAATTGGAATACAAAACTTAAATAGTTATTTTCCCCAGAAGACTTAAACGTAAGTCATCCTATCAGACAACTTACGTGAAAGTCGTCCAAGATAAGTTAAGTAGTCCAGATTTTTTTTTCCAAGATTCTGGTCAAACCTTGCTTATCTCGGACGACTTTTCTGTAAGTCGTCTAGCTGGAAGACTTACTTATCAGTCGTCTGGGAGAATTAAATACTTAAGTTTTATTTTCGAATTTTAAACTAACTTGTGACGACTTACATGTAAGTCATCTAGAAGTAATAAAATATGGAGTTTTTTGTTTTCCCAGAGACGACTCAGGAAAAGTCAAATATCTGACACAATTCAGTCAAATGTAAAACTAACTCGTTTATCCTAGACGACTTATTGTTAAGTCGTCTGAAGTTTTTTTAACAAACAAAACTGGACGACTTACAAGTAAGTCATCCAATTTAAAAATCAATTGCAAAAATGACCTCTTTAGAGGACTTACTTGTAAGTCTTCCGAAGAATTCAAGACGACTTACTTGTAAGTCATTTACTAAATTTTCATTTTCTCTAATACTATAAAGATTTTTGAACATTTTCTTATTATTTCATGTATATTAATCAATATTAGGACCATTGAATGAAATTTATAACATAATTGGTGATATTTATGAGGTTACTAATATTCATCTTAATCAAAGTTTATAGCTAATGTGTTTTTAACTCATACATGTTCTATGTTTGTTAATATGTTTTATTTTGAATTTCTGCAGATGATGCGTTAGATACATTCATTTTATGGAGAATAAAATCATCCATATGCTGCATATAAAACAATACAAGTCAAAAGATTTAACATTTACAGAAGACTTATCAGATGACTTACAGGAAAATAAAATGTGATAAGTCTTCTGATAAGTCTTCTACAAAGAAAATATTTTCAACACAAATTTGTAAAAAATGTGATATGCTTTGACTAGTTACTATTGTTTGTTTTCATCACTGTTATAGACACCAATGATGAATATTGTTATGAGTTGGGAGAATGGTTAAAATGTGTCTTAAAATATTGTATCAATATGAGGCTACCTACATTCTTACTTATTAAGATGATAAGAAGGTCTTTGAAGTTTATTATTGCATATGCGAGATCCAAATATAAGAGAAAAGCTATTGAAATAATTTATTTCATACATTTGTAAATCTATAAACACATTGTTAGCACATATATTACATCTTGGAAATATTATTAATGATTTTACAAAAAAAAAATCACAACTAAGGGAATACACATGAAAATCACAAAACATACCACAAACAAAACTATTATAGATCGTTCATCTATAAAGACAAGCTTTGACTCCACGAGGTCCAGACGACTTCCACGAGGTCCGGACGACTTCCAGGAGGTCTGGACGGCATCCAGGAGGTTCGGACGACTTCCAAGAGGTCCGTACGACTTCCAAGAGGTCCGGAAGACTTCCATCAGGTCCGGACGACTTCCAGGATATCCGGACAACTTCCACGAGGTTCGAACGACTTTCACGAGGTCTGAACGACTTCCAGGAGGTTCAGACGACTTCCAGGAGGTCCGGAAGACTTCCAAGAGGTCCAGACGACTTTCAAGAGGTTTAGATGACTTCCTGGAAGTCGTTTGGAAGGTGGAAGACTTCCTGGAAGTCTTCCAGATCTGAAAAACCCGCACATCCAAAAACGTTCAAATGGCTTAAAAACAGAGAAAATGAGTGGAAGATTAGATAGATATATACTTTTATAGAACTCATAACGTACATATCCAAGGGGAAGATGAAAACCATCTAAATAAAAACCTGCAAAAAAAGATAGATTAGTGAGAAAGACATGACAAAACTGAAAAATTTATATAAAGTTTGGTGTTTTCAAGTCTAAGAGATTAGAGTGGGTTTGAAGAGTTTTAGTTTGAGAAAAAGGTAAGAACTTTATGCAACAAGAAGTTACCAAATGAAGAAAAATCAGACATAAAAATACATGTCTAAAATTAATAGATCTACATTTAAATGACTGGAAGTTAAGAAACATGTGATGAAAAACCTGCAAAAATAAGATAAATTAGTGAGAAAGACATGAGACAAAAAAAATAAAATGATATAAAGCTTGGTGTTTATAAGTTCAAAAGATTAGAGAGAGGTTGAAGAGTTTTAGAATGATGAACATTACATTTTTGTTGCAGTCATTTAATAGAATGAGAGAAAATGTGTACAATTTTCTTTATATAGGGAGACAAAAAAATTCAATTAGGCTAAATATTTTCGATTCAGAAAACTTTCCAGTAAGTCTTCTGAATAGAATACTTCCTAAACGACTTACAAGTAAGTATTCTGAATAGAATACTTCCTAGAATACTTCCAAGTAAGTCGTCCAGAATACTTCAATATTTTAGCGGAAAACTAAAATATTTTTAGAGGGAAATTAAAATATTTTTAGCGGGAAATTAAAATATTTGTAAGCGCGGATATTTGGTAAGTCGGCTGGTTTAAATTATTCATCAGAAGACTTCAATATTTTTAGCGGGAAAATAAATTATTTCTAGCGGAAAATTTAAATATATTTAAGCGCGAATATTTGGACGACTTACATGTAAGTCGTCTAGCTTAAATTATTCACGAGACGACTTAAAGTTAAGTCGTCCAAAACCCTAAATTTAACACCTAAACTAAATTGACTAAATTAACTAACTAACCTTGTTATAAAAGCAAATTAAACTTAAAAAGTGTTTACTATACTCAGAAATAAACACATATAGGCCAAAATTTAATTTTTCAGAAAAGCATTCAAGCTTTCCAAAATCTAACCCTAAGAACACATACAATACCACAACATATGTTTGCAAAACCTAAACCAAAGAATATCACGACTCACTACTTTCACCCATCTATATTGAAAACAATTAACTTTTGTTATATCTCAATTTATATATCTTAGAACATATGTTAATTACATGATTTCAATTTTTTATTCATCAAAATATATATTTTTTTAAATAAATTATTTTAAGAAGAATTAGACTGGGCGACTTTCATCTAAGTCATCTGGACAACTTAGCGAAAGTCGTCCGTCCAGACGACGTACGGGGGTTATAAACGCAAAAAAGAATTCATTTTTTTTTGTTTGTATACAAGGGGCTGGTTGTAATTTCAATAGCTTTTAAAGTTACTTTTGTATATGATTTAAGTTTGGGTTTACTTTTGTAGTTTCAATCAAGTTTTGAGTCATAGTTGACAATTTTCCCTTTATAATAATACTAGATTTTGATCCGGGCTTTGAAAGCGCGGGTTTGTCTTCTTTTGAAATAATATTATTTGATAACATATTATATTTATAACATGTATATAAAAAATGTTTGTGTTATGTGTAGTAGATTTTATATGTTTTAGAATGATAAGTATTGAGATATAACAATAATAATATCTAATCGGATACTAACTTATAATATATATATATATATATATATATATATATATATATATATATATATATATATTAGTGGTTAATTTATAACTTTAAAAGTATACGGATTTGTTTCAAATTAGTTAAGTTTATTATTAGGTAACACTACAGTGATTTTATTTATAACTTTTAGATCTAACACTATCTTATTATATAAAGCTTGAGTTTTCAAAGTTACTAATTAACATGATCATGACACTTAGAAGTTGTGTAAATATATCTCATAATTTAAAAATTAAATAAAAAATAATAACTAAAGGATATTTACAAAATTAAAATTATAAATATTATTTATAGTATTTTTTTTCATTTTTAAATCCTACACAAAAGATAATTGCAAAATATATACCAATATATAAGATAATAAAACGAATTTTCTATAAAATATAATTTTATAATTTATTTCAAAGTAAAAAAAGGAAAATTGAAAAAAGGATATTTGATTAATTGTAAATAAAAATGAGATTTAAAAATATAATGTTTTCCTTTTTAAAATATCCTACCAAAATAAAATTTTAAAAAAATTATTTAATAAAGCATTAATTTAGTAAATTAAAATGTATATATTGTTGTCATCTACTCGATTGGTGTATTTGACTTTCATTTCTTTTTATCATTCAATTCCTTATTTTGAATTGCGTTGAGTTAAAAAGTTGAAGTATAGTGTATTCCTTATAAAGTTTATAACATTTATCTATACATTATGACTATATAATATAAATATTAACTTGAATTTATATGTGAAAACATGTTTTTAATTATAAAACAAATCTCAACGTATGCAAAAAAGTCATAAAACTATAATAATATATTATATTATATTTTTTACTAAACTAAAACATCTAACAAAATCCGTTGCAATGCAACGGACTCATATATTAAGAAATAAATATGGGTTCATGATTGGTCCAAGAGAAATTACCCAACCTTATTGGTTTTATGGAAAAAAATATATCCAACATGAATTTGATGACTTGGCCCAACACAGCACAATTTCGGTCATCTAAAAGTTACCGTCAACATTTTCTCATGTAAAAAAAAAAGAAAACGAAAAAAAGAGATCTAGAAACAATCGTCTCTTTACGGCGGATAATTTGCGACTCCAAAAGCTTTGTTTCGATGGTGAAAATCACATTTCTTTAACTCTTTGTAAGAGAAATCGAAACCAGAACATTGTAAAGATGAGACTATAAGATTCTCATGGCGAACAATCATAGTCCAACCGGAAGCAGACTGCCTTGACTCTCCATGTAAATCTGCTTGCATGTTGCATGAAGTTTATGTGCCCTGTTACACGTTAGAGAAACCATGAGAATTGTTAGAGCAGAAGGAACAGTTTAAATTAATAGGAGAAACATAAATTATAAGAAACCTTACATTCTCATCAGCTAAAATGATTTCCATGGTTTCACCGAATACCATATTACATTGTTTCCAAGTAGCACCTTGACATGCACATACCAATTTGGTCTCCAAGGTCTCAATCCTTAATCATCGCAGCTTTTTCAGGTTAGATGCAACTGATTTGTGATTTGCATATTTGACGTAATAGATGTTAGATGTGTTTGATGGTAGTGGTTTGCTTAGGAAGAGAAGAAGCTTATTTATAATAATCATTGGACTTTGATAGAAATAGGGTTTTGGTAATGTAGGCTATATCGTAACCCTATCTCAAGATATCCCAATATATTGAAATTAAACTACTCTCTCTCTACCTTATCTTCTCCTCTCCGGCGACTCAAAAGCAGATATCGTTTGCTCCGGCCCGGAGGGCGCGTGACGGCGCAAATCGGTGACCGGAGGCTTCTCCTTCTTCCTTCTCTGCTCGTTTTTCATTTGCTTCTTCGTGGTTCCTCTCGTTCTCTCTGCTTTGCTCGATATTCTGGATCTGAAAACTCGTCGGGGTTATCTTCGCTGCAGAGAAGCTCTGGCTCCGGTGTAGTTCAGCTAAGTGGTGGACTCTTGGCGCGGGGAGAGCGTCTGTTTCCGTCAAAGGAGTCGGCTTTTAGGGTTTGACAGGAGGTACCTTTAACTTCTTGTAGGGGTGGTGGCGCGTGGAGGCGTTTGTTGGCTCATCTTTCTGTTCCGGCTTGTGGTCTGAGTACTGCTTTGTTTGGTCGGTAGGTGAGAGGCTTGTGGAAGTGGTCTGATTGCTTCTCCTTGGTGTCTCGGAGGACCACGCTCCTTTCTTCCCTCGCCTTGTTTGCTCTGGAGAATTTCATTATCTCAGAGGCGAGCTTCAAATCCTGTTTGCTGGCGTGTGTTGGGGCTTGTGGTGTTGTCTCGTGAGGTGTGAACTAACAGCGGTGTCGGAGGCAGTCGTCTATGGCTCCACCGGTGCTGCTTGTTCACCTTCCTGTCAATCAATCCTTCTCTTCCCGGCTTGGTTTCTCTGGTCTCCGTTTCGAGTCTTGTCGACATGCTCGTACGGGTTGTGTTCTGCTTGTTAAGGTTAGCTGTTTCCGTTCCACCGGTTCAGCAATTGGCATCAAGGCTTTCCTTTCTTCGGTTCTCGAAGGAGGCGTCTGACGAGGAATTTGTTTTCTCCTTTGATCTGAGGGGGCTCGGTTTCTTCGGTGGATCAGTCGGTTAAGTGGCACATCCCAGTGCTGTGAGCTCGTGCTTACGGTAGTGTCGTTTAACATTTTGTCTTGCTGGTCTTGGAGCACTACTAAATACTAAGCTGTGGCTATCCCGTTCCCGTCTTTTTGCTCTTCTGTTCCTGGCCGGTGCTCCGTGTGTTTGATCGGCTTGGGAGTTTCTGAGTTTTGTAGGTGATGTATAGGCGGCATTAGACCGATTTTCAAAAGTTGTGTTCTAATTCCCTCATCTACTGCTCTTGTGCGTGTACCGGCAGAAGTAATTACAGGTTCTGAAGCGTTGACTAGGTGCTAGCTACTCCGGAGTTTGCACAGATATTCCCGGCATCCAAGGAAACGAGGAGAACCTCACGTAGATGTGGTTTTGTCAATGGTAGAGAACGGTACCTGGTTTTCTGGAAATGTCAAGAACGAGCGAGCAGAACGCGCCGGATTTAGTGGGTGGGCAAAACTTGCTTTGTAATTGAATGTTTTCTAGGATATTTTGTTCAAATCGGTCTTGTAATCACTTTCTGATTTCCCGTTTAACGGGTTAATTAATATTAAAAAAAAATATGATATCCCAATATTGATTATCAAAAAAAAAGATATCCCAATATTCGACCAAGTTTCTGTTCCTAAAATTAGGCATATTTTGTTACTATTAAAAAGAGATTTGTAACCACTATGCTCTTTTTTTCCAACGATTTGCATTTAATTCGTATGATTGTTGGCCAAGTTAAATTTATATTAATCGTGATAAGTATATTTGAGGTGTATGTATATTTTTTTTTATTCCATATATTGCGTGCAGGAAATGGTTGTGTTTATTTGTAGGTAATGATTGATTGACATCAAAGTTACTAAGATTTGCTAAAGTTTATATTAGTAATCATAATTATTTTGGGAATATACCGATAATATTCTTTTCAAGAACACGATAGAGTTTATAGTTTTTTAAAGTGTTTTAAACAATTTAAATACAATAAATTGTAACCGTTATAGTGTTATTATATTTTATTTGGTTTATGGAAAATTCTAAACGCTTTCCGTCATTATTCAGGAAATTATATAATAACAGACCTATGCAATTTGTATATGTAGAATATTATTTATATTTTTAAATCAGAGCTATTTAATTCTCAAATATTATTTGTACCATCAAATGTTAATTTTTAAGTAGTTTCGGTTATTCGTAGGGTTTATATAGTTTATGATTATGCATTTTGGGTATAGGATTTGTATAGTACAGATTGGATGTTTGACTTTTGTACTCCTGGAATAGATTTGATGGACTATTACTAAAACGTGTGATTGCCAAAATGGTTGGTTTAAAATTGTAGCTGTTCATTGGTTGATTATTTAGTGTTAACGTTTTTTTTTATAAATCCAAAAAAAGGTAACGACATTCTCTTGTAAATATATTAAAAAAAACAGGGACATAATCTTATAAGGGATTTTCTTTTAATAATATAGATGTTGTAAAAAATTTATTGTAAAATAGTAAACTGTCATTTTTTGTGTATAATTGTTCTCTCTAACGTAAAGTTTTCGTTCATCTTAAAATCCCATAGAAATTAAGTTCATTACACCTGATCCAATTTATTATATAATTATTTAAATATAATTTCATAATCGGTAATTATACTTAGTATATTAATTAATTTTTTGTCAACACCCATTTTTGTAAAACCAAATGGTGATTAAATCCTTCCAAAGATACACTTACTTCAACCAGATCTACTATACTTGGAGAAAAAACACAATTACTTCTCGCCTTCTTAGCATGAGAGTCTGCGCGTATATTTTGGATATGGGGATATGAAAAATGCTGAAATCTGAAAAACGTTTCATAGAAGACGAAATAAGACTAACCCGTACGCAAATGCTTACCAGGCAACTGAGTTAGCGATCATTTCTATAAAGTCAAATCAATCTGTCTCTATTTTTATTGTAGCATTATGTAAATCTACTAAACATGACATCGTTCATAGAAGTCCTTTCATCTAAGCATGGAGAGTCGAGAGACTTTTGCGGCAACCTTGTAGTCTGAGGTGTTAAACTCCCATATGATCTCAATGGGTCCATCCTACTCAACTCACCGTATCATGATTAACCCATGAGACATCAATTTGGTAAGTTGAGATTTAGGGTCCACAGGCGAGTCAAAGCAACGGCTGAACCGGTGGTGGATCATCTTCCTATTCATTTTCACAAAGATTAGCTTTTCTCCAGCACTTCTTTGAGCTAGGATAGCTGGAATGTGTATAAATGTGAGACATCCTCTCCATTAAACACTTTCTCTTTCATCGCCTTCCAAACATACCACAAGATTCAAGGCAATGTGCCAATAAGTGGTTCTAAATATGTCACATCTTTATTCCTCCAAAACATGAAGTCCATATTTTGGTAAACAGAGTTACTCGGAAAGAGACCCAGAAGAGATGGATAGTCCGGTAAATCTCAAACCTGCAAGGCAGGGTGACATTTAAAAAAAAGATGATTTATAGCTTCATGTGGATCACCACATCTAAAACAGCTCATGTCGGTACCCAAGCATCTAAAAGCAAGTCTTTCTGTCATCGCAATACATCATGTGAGGGTTTGTCACATGATGTATTTCATCTTTCGTGGATCACGAACACTCTATACATGGTTCTCTAAACAGTGATACTAGGTTGATCAATTTGAGGGTGAGCGTTTCATAGTTTATTCTTACATAGCAAACTATACTCGGATTGAACCGATTATACTATGAATTTTGTATAATTCCATGGACTTTCTGTGGACCACATGTTACTAGGTTTCAACCAAAGGATGAGAGAAATGTCCTCGAGGTGGAAATAATCTTGTAAGAGAGCAGTATCCCAATCTATGGTATCAAACCTAATAAAGGAACAAACAATGAGTTTTGGGTGTTTCTAAGCCACTCGGTTGGATGCCCTCAGTGGTCGTGCTTTGGTGTCTGGGATCCAAGGTTTGTTCCATATACTAGTGTTGAGGCTCGCCCCAATAGTCTTCCACAAGCATGACTTCAGAAGTGGTCTCGCTGCCATAATACTATGAAAACCATAAGAAGGTGGGTAGACCTCCCTGTCTTTTAAAGAGCAATATAATAGCATCTTCTAAGTACTCGGGCCAGTAGTGACTAGTGAGTTTGAGAACTGTATTAATTTCCATATTTATTTTGCTTATGATGTTACGTTAGTTCGTACGAATTTCATACATTCCATATATCCTGGAGTTGGATCATTTTCATGTGATTCAGTAAACAAAATATAAATTTCATATTTATAGGTTGAATAAGTCATGCAAATCTAGAATCCAAGCCCACTCTAATCATGAGGGACATAAATTTTATCGCATGATATCCAATTGAGACCTTGGCTATTTTGTCTCGAGCTCCATCAAAAGTTTGAGAGTGCGCTTTTTAGTTTTTCCACAGTGCCTTGTAGTTGTGGTAGCAGGAAACACAATGTATGTCGGAACTGCTTGAGCCACATATTTTATCTGTAACTCATTGCCACCTTTTGAGAGTAATCTCGCCGACTACGAGTTGACACGGCCATTAAGCGATCAGGTACAAATGACAAAGATTTTATCTTAGAATCACAAATCTGTTCTGGTAGTCCTAAGTACATACCCCATGTATCCTTCCATCGCAATACCAAGAGAAACTATTAATATCTTGCTTCAAAGTATGGTTGACTTTGTTACCAAAAATTAAGAAGGACTTGACTGCTTTTAGTCTTTGTCCCGAAGCTTTTCCATAAAAGTCCATTTTTTTATGATTTCAGTGCACGATCACATTTCTATTTTACAAAAGAAAAGTATTGTCAGCGAAGAGAAGATTTGTGATCCAAGGAGTAGCTTTGACAACCCGTACGCCCATTATGTGATTTTCTACTTTCGCTCCATTTAGAAGGGAGATCAGAGCTTCCATGCACATGATGAACATGGAAGGAGATATAGGGTCACCCTGCTTCAGGCCTCTTGTGGAGTAATATTTCCCCTGGGTTTAAGGATCATCTGATAGAAAACTGAAGTAACGCAAAATACCAATACACTAACCCATTTTTTCGCAAAACCCACTTGTGACATCAGATTTTAAAAACTCATTCCACTCTATCGTAGGCTTTAATTATGTCTATTTTAATTGTAATGGCTTAAAATCTACTTCGAGATGTTGTGCAAAGTGAAGGGCATGGATTTTCTTTTTGTGCTAGCAGAATATTATCAGATTAAACATCTTGCCACAAAGAAATATTGTATCTCTGAAATCAGATTTGGCAGAATCATCTTAACTCCCTTCTCAAAAGTATTGAGATAATCTTGTAACTTACAGTATAAAAGCTAATATCCATCTCTCTCGGCCTCTCCTTCTTTGCGATAAGGCATATATTTTGTTGGTTCAATCTCGGATCAAAACTCCCTAAGCTAAAGAAATTTTTCACCAAACAGACAGATCTTTTCTCAGAAATATTTCACCAAACAGTTTTTTTCGTATTCTGATGAATCTCTTTATGGCACGTGGATTCTTCAAAATAATTTCTCACCACATTTTTTGTATACACAAATATGAATGCTTATATAAGTGGCCCACAATTTAACCTTCGAAATAAAGTTGGCAAAGTGTTTTAATATTGTTTTACAGAAAGACAGGTTGGGTTTGGTTCGGTTCTTTGTATCCAAGTATTGTGCCCAGCCTTACATAAGGAGAGAGTAGGTCATCCTTGCATTAAAGAGAGATAATATGTTTTCCATAATGACTTCAAGAGTTACTGACATATAAGAAGTTAATTATGGAAGACAAAATAAATGATATGCAAGATATGGATGTTGAGCAGCCAACTATAAAAAAATGTAGTCAGGTTATTTTAGCTTGGGAAGACGGATTAGGTCTGAGTAGGTATCAGGAATTTCCATGTAAGAAAGCAATTCTAGAGGTCGTGGATAGAGCTGGATTTGGTGAATGCTTTCGTTTTGTGATTAAAAAATCAGACCGTAAACGATTGGTGTTAAAATGTTGTGAAGCAAACTGTTCGTGGGGTTTACGAGCTGCAAGGATTCCAGAGACTGAAATATTTTCTATTAGGAGGTACACGGGTGTGCATACGTGCTCTCGGACTAATCAAAGTAAAAGCTGCAACATCAAGAGGAAAGGTTCAGCAGAATTAGTTGCAACTATTTTGAATGAGTTATTTCCTGGAAAGCTGAGTACTCCTCCAGCGAAAGATATCATGGATATGATTAAGTTAATGTTGGGGTCAAAAACGGTTATCTCGAAATCAACGGCTAAAACTATTTATCATGCGCGGACTTTCCATAAAACAAGCGTCGAAAGCAAGACAAGTCGTATAGCTTAAAGAACCTATGTTAAAGTCGATCGTTCTTGATTTACACGATAAACTTTACGAGAAAACCAAATAAGATTTAGTCGTAAAACTTCGATGATACAATCAAGAAGAACCGAGAGACATTAGGTCCGTAGCTAAGATGACACGACCATACGAAAGTATACGGAAGAAACGGGAAGTAATCTAAGTTTGGACAGGCCGAACGACAAAGAATCCGCCTTGAAACTTCAAAGAGCCCGTTCTCTCAAACCGTGAGGACCCAGAAAACGAGTAAGATATCAAATCGAAGCCCTCGCCGAGACGCATGTGATGCCTCTAGGCGCCGGGCGCCTAGCGCCCATGCTGCCTCTAGGCGCCGGGCGCCTAGCGCCCGTGCTGCCTCAAGGCGCCGGGCGCCTAGCGCCCGTGCTGCCTCTAAGCGCCGGGCGCCTAGCGTCCGTGCTGCCTCTAGGCGCCGGGCGCCTAGCGCCCGTGCTGCCTCTAGGCGCCGGGCGCCTAACGCCCGTGCTGCCTCTAGGCGCCGGGCGCCTAGCGCCCGTGCTGCCTCTAGGCGCCAGGCGCCTAGCGCCCGTGCTGCCTCTAGGCGCCGGGCGCCTAGCGCCCGTGCTGCCTCTAGGCGCCGGGCGCCTAGCGCCCGTGCTGCCTCTAGCCGCCCGTGATGGTCCTAGCCGCCGGGAAACTTCAAAGAGCCCGTTCTCTCAAACCGTGAGGACCCAGAAAACGAGTAAGATATCAAATCGAAGCCCTCGCCGAGACGCACGTGATGCCTCTAGGCACCGGGCGCCTAGCGCCCGTGCTGCCTCTAGGCGCCGGGCGCCTAGCGCCCGTGCTGCCTCTAGGCGACGGGCGCCTAGCGCCCGTGCTGCCTCTAGGCGCCGGGCGCCTAGCGCCCGTGCTGCCTCTAGGCGCCGGGCGCCTAGCGCCCGTGCTGCCTCTAGGCGCCGGGCGCCTAGCGCCCGTGCTGCCTCTAGGCGCCGGGCGCCTAGCGCCCGTGCTGTCCGTAGGCGCCTAGCGCCCGTGCTGGTTCGGGTCTTCGAGCGACAATCTTCCGTGCACAAGTCCCAGGCCCCGGCCGTCAGAAGTCTGTACTTTGAATCTTTCCCGAGTCCTCGCGGAATGAATCATTGAGATTCCGCGTACAAAACTCTCGTCCTTACTCCAAACTAAGATCGTCGGAAACACTTCGGAAACTCGTAAGGTATCAACGGAAAGGAAGATCTTAAATTCTTCGTACGAAACAGTGATGGTTATCCTAAGACACCACTCATCTCAACTCTACGAAGGAATGAAGATCTTCCGAAGAAATCGTAAAAAACAGCGGGAGTCCTAGAGACGGCCCGAAAGGGACCAAACGCGATCGGACAGTCCGTTTACGATTATCTGAGATAGATACGACGATTTACGTTTATCTTTACATAACAAGATAAATGCTAAATTTCCAAAATGATAAATATCAAGTTTCCCGAAGATAAATGTCAAGTTTCCCGATAAACATGAAGGTCGACGAAAATGGAAAGAAGCCCGCCTTGCGGCCCAGAAGGAGAATAGACCGTCATAAGAAGGAGTATATAAAGGAGCTTTGGGAGAGAAGGAAAAGCAGAGCAAAAATCCTAGAGAGAAAGCAAATCCGAGATTGGAGACCTAGAGAGCTCCAGTTAGCTTAAGACCTTAGAATTTAGGCGGTAGACTAGCAAGGCAAGACCTAGAACGTCCGGCCGCCTCTCGTTCTATTTTCATCTTGTCCGCAGACCCTTATTTCTCGCGGAAGGATCTAACAATCCTTTTACTTAGAGTTCCGCACATAGAAACCCTAGGCGTTATTCTCGACACGCCCGTTTCTATGAAAAACGCTCATGCTAGACGAACTCCGCCAGGCAGTTCGATCTCTTGTTCAAATCTTTCTAACTGAACTACGTCCGACTTGATCCTCGAAAGGGGTACGTAGGCAGCCTTCCTTAAGGTCCAGTCCCAACTCTTAACAAAACCCTTTTTGTACGATTTACGATCTTCATTATCTTTCCATATCTTCCGCACTTGTCCGGTCACTTGTCGTTGGCTGTCGCAGAGAATCCGGGCCTTCAGGGAAAGTCGGGTTAACTTGGCTTTCCTCCGTTTTTACTTATCAAAATCGACGGTGCGAATTTCGGTTCCCACAGTTAAAACTTGGTGTAACAATATCCTACTCGACAGCCTTAAGAGGGAAAAATCTAGCTATTTCTGAGTTGTGTGGTGGTTCAGAAGAGAGCTACAAAATGCTATATAGCTACTTGTACATGTTAGAGCAGGTAAATCCAGGGACAAAGGGTTGAAGTTGGATGAGGCAAATAAGTTCAAGTACCTGTTCATAGTTTTGGGTGCTTGTATTGAAGGTTTTGCAGTATTAAGGAAGGTGATAGTTGTGGATGCCACGTTTTTGAAGAATGGATATGGTGGTGTACTAGTATTTGCTAAAGCTCTAGATCCTAATCGTCACCATTATCCCCTTGCGATTGGTATACTTGACGGTGAGAATAATGTTGCTTGGACATGGTTTTTCGAGATGCTCAAAACTGCTATACCAGACTCTTCTGAATTAGTTTTTATGAGCGATAGAAACCAGAGCCTCATCTCTGCTGTAGCTAGTGTGTTTCCACAATCTCACCACGGTCATTGTATATGGCATTTGTCTCAGAATGTGAGAGGGCATGCATGTAACACAACCAAAGCCATTGTTTATTGGAGATTTATGGAGTTGGCTAGGTGTTACACTATGGCTGAGTTCGAGTCAGCTTACGCATCTTTTAAGGTCAGATATCCTCCAGCGTACAAGTATTTGGAGGAGCATACTGACAAAAGAACATGGGCTCGGGTTTTTTTTTCCTAGTGTCAGATACAACCTGGACACTAGCAATAGTGTGGAGTCGATGAACAGCACGTTTAAGGACGCAAGGAGGTATGCATTAATACCATTGTTGGATACAATAATCAAAAAGTTTTATGACTGGTTTAATGAACATCGGAAGGACTCTGTGGCTGGGTCGATTGATACTAAGCTGGTTCCTCTTGTTGAGAATAAGTTGCATGATCTATGGGGCAAAGCTGAGAAAACACCAGTGCGTGAGCTGAATAGTTATGATCTTGAGTACGAGGTAACATACACTGATGATGGGAAGAAGTATGTTGTGAACTTGTTAGCAAAGAGTTGTACCTGCAAGGTGTATGATTATGAAAAGTATCCTTTTCTGCATGGACTTGCTGCTTACTTGTATTTCCTTGAGGTTGATGCTGCTCCCGGTCGTCGACGTGATGTCAGGAAAGAGTATCATGAGTTGTGCTCGAAATATTACTGGACTGAACTATGGGCATTGGCTTATTATAAAACCACTTATTCTGTGCCGGACAAGTCTTATTGGAATGTACCAGATCACATCAAAGAGCTTCAGATCATACCTCCAGATCGGCTCAAGAGGAAGGGAAGAAAAAAGGATAAGAGGAATCCATCAGCTGGAGAACGGAGGCGTAAAAGGACAGATAACATAAGGTGTAAAAGGTCAAATTTCGGGTTCAATTTTCTGTTCTTTGGAATGCGTACTAGTGAGCCAAGAGAGGAAAACTAGATCTTTGGAATGTTGCCTTTGTTGTGTTGCTATTTCGTTCGTGTGTTGCTTTTGGTGTGTTTCTTTTCGTATGTTGCTTTTGGTATGTTGCTTTAAGTCAACGCTTTGCTATGTTTCCTCTTGTTATTTGTAATCGGATTTGGATAACTAAGTATACCTAAGTATAACTTTATATTTTGCGACTATGTATTGGAAATACAAGGAAAACTAGTATAACAAGGTGTAACTATTTATGAATTTGGAATAGTGAAAATTTGATTACAAAGGAGTAATCTATATTCCTTTATAAATCTAATAATTCTCTCTTGCTTCTCTCTCACATCTCTCACTTCTCTTCTCTCTCACTTCTCTCGAGACTCTTCTCTCTACTTCTATCACTTATCTCTCTCTGGAAAGATGCAAGGAGATGGGTCGGGTTCGTCAAGGAGAAGGCAAAATCCTGGAAGAAAGTTGTGTTTCTGTCGCTTAGATGCCAAAATCAGACAAGCTTGGACAGACAAGAACCCGGGCCGATGTTTTTATGGCTGTCCCCGTTATAAGGTATCCCAGCCGATGATAGAAATTGTGATCTGAGATCGGATTTTGAAAATTACATTATTTAAATAAGGTTATTTGTGTCAGGAGAAAAATGGATGCTAGTACTTCAAATGGGTTGATGTAGAGGATGGTTCATAATGGCAAAGATTTGCTTTGATTGAAGCCCGTGATCAGATCGAAGAGCAGCGTAGTCTGATCGAGCAGTTACACGAAACCATTTCAGAACTGGCACACAATTTGGAGAGGATCCAACAAGAAGAGGAAATCGTTAGAGACTTTCAGAATCTCTATGTTTAATTTAATGAATTGAGGAGAATGTTGTTTATGAGTTTACTTATGTTTCCCTGTATTCGAACCGATGTTTAATGATCTGAAATTGTTGTTTATGCGTTTACTTATGTTTCCCTTTATTCGAGAATTATGGAAAACTACGTAAAACTAGTAAAATCATAGTGTAACAATGTAGAAAATAACAACACAGCGACCTAATCCCCTCTAATCCAACACCCATGAATTGTTAGAGTCTTTAATACACAAAATATCCTTAAGCATCAACAGAAACTACTGCTGAAATATATATTGCCAAAATATGAAATTTTTAATATAACAAATTAATCGACATCACATTTTCTCTTATGCATTGTATAGTCTTTCAAAGATCATTTTTCTAACAAGACCACCTTACAAAGGAGTATTTCACAATTCTAGTGATTTCGAAAATATTCTTCCACTAATCAGTATAGCTTACATGTTAATGTTGAAATATAACAAGTAAAACTTTATTAACAAATTAAATTATCCGTAAAACTAAAAAATGTTGAAATCACGAAAAATAAAACTATGAAGAAATGTTGTAACACCAGAAACTTAAGTATAACCATGCCCAAATATTTTGGGGGGGGAAACAAAATAAAAAAAGAACGCGCCATTTTTAAATGTTTTCGATTCGGTAAAAAACAAGATTCTTTCCTGTCCGTGACTCTCTCTCTCTCTTGTCTCCTCAACTGTACCACTTTAGTCACTTCTCACACCTCCACTCCTCCACTCCTTCTCTCTCTAAACCCACGTCCCCATCTCTCATCTCTCTCCTCAAAATGTCGATATCTACTCCTCCTCTTCAACCTCTTTATCTTTCTAAATTCTCTATAAATACTTTTTAAATACTCTCTAATTTCTCACTAATACTTACTAATTTCTCTCTTAATTCTCTCGAAATCCACAGTTTTATTCTTACTCTCTCTACCGACCATGAATGGAATTCCTACCCGTTGCCCATGTGGTGGTGGCATTCAGACGGATATAACTCTACCGCCGAAGTATCGCCACGATTTCGATACCCACCCAGGGCTTAGGTTCTTCACCTGCAAGAAATATGAGATGATTTTCCTTCTTTGTATAGTCATACTTAGTGAAACTTATTTTATACTTTGGTGAAACTTTGTTAATGATACTGAGTGAAACTTATTGTATACTCCTGGTATAACTATGTAGGACGATGGGATGCATGTTCGTAAGCCATGGGCTTTGGGTGTTGAGGATGAAGTGAGGCGCCTAAGGAGGGAGGTTAATAATATGGCTGAAGAGATTGCTAAGCCTAAGAGCCTTATTACCTCTACCTCTACCTTCCGTCCATGAACGAGATTCAGTCTTAGTATTCTCTATCTATTTCGTAGTGTTCCCTAACTATTTCTTAGTGTTCCCAATCTATTTCCAGTGTCTCAGTTTATTTCCACTTTCGGTTACAAGTCTTTTTTTGTTTTGTTAAGACTTGTATAATGTACTAAGGTTTGTTTCAGTTATTTTAATTAATCAATATTATGTTATGTTAATCAAGCTTGTTGTATGTTACGAATTTAAACAGTAAAAAACACGAAAAATATAACTATGAAGAAATTTGGTAACACTTGAAAATAGAACTATGAGCAAATATGTTTGGGGGAAAAATATTTTTGTTCTCCCGCCAAAGCGAAAATATTCCAAAATTTTCAATTATTTCAGTCAAACCGAAAATATATTACCTCTGCTCTTTTCCGTCCTTCTTTTCCTTTCTCGTGACTCTCTCTCTTGTCTCGTCAACTGTGCTCTGTCTACTTTTGTCACTTCCCAACCACTCTCTCTCTCTACTCTCTCCTCTCATCTCTCCAAGTAAAATCGATTATATGATACCTCTCATCTCTCCATAATCCATTATATTTCCTCTCATTTCTCCAAAGTCCATCATCTTTCTCTCTCACGATTTTACTCTTTCCCTCCCTTCCCCTTTTCTGACAATGACTCATCCTTACGAAGAGATAAAGGAGATGAAGAAGCTGAAGAAACACTACGACATGTTAGGCTACATTTGCGATGCCCAATATGGAATTCCTACCCGTTGCCCATGTGGTGGTGAAATCCAGACGGATGTGTCTCCAAATCCGAAGTATCGCCACAATTTCGATACCTTGCCTGGAAGTAGGTACTTCACCTGCAAGAATTATGAGGTGATTTCCTTCTTTGTAGAAACTGTGTTAATCATTCTGGTAGAAACTGTGTTATACTCTGGTAGATACTGTGTTATACTCTGGTAGAAACTGTGTTATACTCTGGTAGAAACTGTGTTATTCATACTGGGTGAAACTTTGTTATACTCTGGGTGAAACTGTGTTTAGTCATACTCGGTGAAACTTTGTTATACTCTAGGTGAAACTGTGTTTAGTCATACTCGGTGAAACTTTGTTATACTCTGGGTGAAACTGTGTTTAGTCATACTCGGTGAAACTGAGGTTTACTCTGGGTGAAACTGTGCAGGACGATGGGATGCACTTTCGTCAGCCATGGACTTTTGGTGTTGAGGATGAAGTGAGGCGACTAAGGAGGGAGGTCAATGATATGGCTGAAGAGATCGCTAAGCTTAAGAGCCTTATTACCTCCACCACCCGTCCATGAGACGATGCTCTCAACTCTAAGTACTGAGTTCATGGATTTGCTAAAAAACTTTGTATTTCCCTATCTATTTCCAATAATTTCGGTAAATACAAGTCTTTGTTTGTTAAGACTTGTATAAGTAAGTGTCTTTGTCAAAACTTATGTTAACTTATGTTACTTTATAATTCAAGCTAGTCTTGAATCTTATCTAATGTTAGAAGTCTTATCTCATGTTCATTTTAAAAAAAGTTTGTTTTCTGTTATCTCATTTTCATTTTCAAATTTGTATTCTGTCCAAGAATTATAATGATGATTAAGCTAATACCTAGTCATAAGAAGATAGTCATAACATAGTTAAAGTTTTAAATCCACATCACAAACAAGATAAACATCCAAACACTTTGTTTGTCTACAAAATAAAAACGTTAAACATAAAACCCTCAATAGCTCGACTTCACTTCTTGCCTTTACCCACAGACTTCTTGGACTTTTTGCCTTTCCCTTGTGCTTCTGCTTCATCTACCTCTGCTGCTTTGCCTTGTGCTTCCTTGACAAACTCCTCAAGAGGGGCCAATCTCCCATCCAACTGGTCCACCTTTTTGTCAACTGTCTTCAACAGTTTCATTGTCCTTTTCACCAACTTCATAACATCTCCCAGTTGAACCGACTGCTCACCTATCTGTACTCCATCCCCTGCTGCATCTTCAATCGGTTCTGGCAGTTTTGAACGCCCAGCTACATCTTCGTCGAACATGTCTCTAAAATATATCTTCTCGCCTGCATCCAGACACCTCTCCCAACTGTCCACAACTATATCAGATTTATCAACGTCGTCTTCATCTTCCAAAATCTCATCCAACAGTCTTTCTTCCTGTGGAGTTCTGGTGGGGATGATGCTGTCAATAACCTGTCACAAACATAATAATTTTTAAACTTAGTTCGGTTACTAGTACTACCTAGTTCTACATTAGTTCTACCTACACTAGTTCGGTTACTAGTACTACCTTTGTTCTACCACAGTTTCACAGGAAGACTTTAGTTCACAGGAAGACTTACAGTTGTGTTACCCAATTCCTTGTTTATCACAGCAAGTGACACCCATGTCGATCCATTTCTTTTGAATGAGGTCTTGCACATCCTCGGACAGTTGGGCGAAGCTCCATTAACAGGCACTCTGAACGCAACTCCTAGCTTAGGAATTGCCTCGAATGCAAGAAGCTGTTAAACACAAAAAAATTTGCTTCACTTGACAACAATAACGACTAACTGCTTTAATGGGATTTTGCATACCTCTAGTGGAACACAAAATCCTGGAAGCGGTCATAATGTTTTCTCTTTCACCACCCCTCCAAAATGCTTCATTGTGTGAGAGATCTCTTCCAGCATGTAATCATATGAAAATCTCCCCCACGGAAACGACTTGCAGTAGTCAAGATCGTCCACAGCTCTCTGGAACACCTCCAACACATCATTAGCGTTCTGTCCAGCCTTGGTTTGCGCACAAACAACATAAGCTAAGAAGAATAGAACCGCCATCTTCAGTATGTCTTTGTGGGGTCCCATGTTCACCAGCTTCTTCTTAACATCCTATAACCTTCTAGTTTCTCCTTCCTTGAAATGACGATCAACGAACCTCGTCCCACCAAGCTCTTTGTAGCCGAGAGGATAGTTGTGGCAGAATAGGCTAGATATCAAACCATGCTCCCTCAGCCCGTAACGGATAGCAACCCCATTCACTATAAACCACCTCTCTCTCTGCCTCTCGCTACCAGAAGTACGCAACAACAACATCCACATCCCCTGTACCCTATGGTTTTTCTCCATCTTCATGTGGAAAATGTGTTTGAATTGGGGATGCTCCGTGAACCAGCTCCACTCCGCGTTAGACAGCTTCGGTCTCAGATTTTTTAGCGTCTTAATAGCGCTAGCTATCATACACCTTGTGCCAAGCTTTATTTTCTTCCTGTACTTGCTGGGCTTGAAGAACATGCTCGTCGGTTTGACTATATCGAGTCCCACATTTCCATTCAAACCCTGCAAGTTATACCAAAGTTTAGTTATACCAAAGTTTAGTCCAAGTAATACTACACTTACATCAAAGTTATTTCCAAGTTCCCCTACTATACCTAAGTGATAATTTCTTACCTCGGGTTCTGGTCGATTCTCATTCTCATTCTCTGGTGGATTATCATTCTCGTTCTCTGCTGGATTCTCATTCTCATTCTCTGGTGGATCATCATTCTCGTTCTCTGGTGGATTCTCATTCTCGTTTGCTTCTCTAGAGGCTTCTCCGTCTCTATTTTCTTCTTCAGAACCTCCATTATCATCATCCATTTCAACTAGGTCTCCATTTTCTTCTTCACAAGCTTCATCTTCAGAACCTCCATTCTCATCATCCTTTCCTTCTGCATCTCCATCTCCATCTCCATTTTCTTCTTCAGAACTTTCTCCGTCTCCATTTCCTTCTTCAGAACCTTCTCCTTCTCCGTCTCCATTTCCTTCTTCAGAACCTTCATTCTCATCATCTCCAGAATGAGTCCCAATCGCCGGCGTTGCTGGAAGAGCTGGAGGAGATGGGCCAGCAACAACTATCGTCAGAGCAGCTTCCCCCATCTGTCCCGTTGATTCAACAGTCTCCGTCATCGCCGTCGTCTTCTCGATGTTATCGGAGGCATTCCCCATCGTCTTTGCAAACTTCAGTCTCCGACTCTCTTCCTTCGTTGGATTATCCTTCCTCTTACCTCCTCTCGTTTCGACCACCATCGCACTCGACTCACTCCGAATTCTTCTCTCTCTCGTTCGTTCTCACCGTTGATTTTGGGGAGTTACGGAATTGAAATTCAAAATTAGGGTTCGTTTCGTTTCAAAACGGGGAGAAATGGAGGTTTAATTAAATTGAGTTATTGAAAACCAACAGATTTAGTTTGGTTTTCCAGTGATTGTTTCGGTTTCGAGGGCTGGGTTTGGCTTCGAGGGATTGGTTAGAAGGTTAGACGACTCGGTTCAATTGAATTGACCATAAATCCGGGTCGGGTCCGGGCGGATAGGTTTTACCCTGGTAAAACTTGTAAATACTTCAACTATTCCACGGTTTTTATGTCATTTCCATCATTTCCGATTTTTTAAATAAATGTTTATCTTTATGTTTATATGCGTGTCTATGGGAGATTGACTTTTGAGATTTGGGGGCACTGGAGGAGTTGCCTCGTTTCTGTTTGGTCCGTTTCTGAAATTGCTCAAACCCTAAATTCATTCTTCCTGTTATCTCTTCTCTTCCATTGACGCCGACGCCGAGAGACTCTCCGCCTTCACTATCGATCTAAACGGAGGGGTCTATTGTTTATGGCAATTGTTTGATCGGGAAACGGTAATGAATAAAGATGTTGGTTTTAGCAAAGACGTCTTATTGATGGTCGGAAAAGTGTTCAGTTGGTTACAAGAGAAGAGAAATGGACAACAATGTCAGGAACACAACTAAACAAAGTAATGGTGTCGAAACCCTAGTCTAGCCGTCGAGTCAGTGTCTATCTCCCTATCGTTGTCCCGTCTCTCCCCTTATATAGTCCTTCCTGCCTCTCTCCGTGACCTAATATGCGTCGTATTTTATGGGCATTAGTCTCGTTGGGACGGGATGCTCATTCCTCGTTGCGTGGTGCTTAGTCGGCCTTGTTTGACCGTGAGTTGGGCGGCTAAGCGTGCCCGTAGGACGGAGCGAAGAGCCGGCTTTCCGAGCTGGCGTCAAGCCGTCTTGCTCCCTGATGAGTGTGGGCTTCTATTCTTCGGGCCTTAAGAGGATGGTCGAATCCACCCTCTACAGTAAGTCCCCCCCAGTTCATCGGTGCGCGGCGGTTAGTCGGGCGCGATGAATTTTAGAGTACAGATGGCTCTGAAGAATAGATGGTCCACGCCTGGTTGTTTTCCCGAGAGGGTGCATTTGTTTCCTCCACACGACGAGAGACGGTCTGACCGTTTCTTCGTTTTTGTCTACTCTCGTGATTCGTGCTTCTGGAAAGGACGAGTGGTGGCGGCCGTGCGATCGATCGCTAGGAGGAGTTGAATCGACAGATTGCCTTGGCAGGTTTTCTTGGAAGAAATCGAATAGGCGCGTTGACTCGATCGTTTTGTCAGAGGAGAAGTCGAATCGGTGCGGTTATTTGACTGCTTTGAACGAGAAGTTGGAACGACACATTATCTTTCGTGGACTGTCAAAACGCCTTCAGGCCCAGGTGGGCCCAAAAAGAGGGTAATTATGACGCCTCGAAGAAATCGCGGCTCCCTTTTTCCTATAAATAGTCCTCACCCCTCGACTCTTTCTCATTCTTCTCCGCGTCTTCAGGTACTTTCCCTCTCTTCCTCCACTTCTCTCTCTAGTTTGTTGTTGTAGATTATATAGCGGTATGTCGTCCGGTAGAAGGTTATCTCGTAAAGAGAAAGGGAAAGCGCCCGCTTCTTCGTCTAACCCAGTCGATGAGCCTGAATCGATCCATCGAGAGGCAATGATGGATACCGAGAGTTTGGATATTTCTCAGAGACTTCTGGTTTCTGACTCGGCGAGACTTCGTCGAGAGGAGGCATCCGAGAGGGCGCGGCCTTCATCTGGTGATGACCAAGAGGCGGAGGAACCCGAGTCTCCGATCAAAGACTACGTCCCGATATGCTATTATCCGGGGGGAATATTTGAAGAGCTCCCGGCTCTCCCACCGGAAGCGTTTCAGCCTGTCGATGAAAGGGGACAGTCGTGGGGGAATGTCCACAAGACATCATCTACGGTGGCAAGTGTTAAAAGACTTCTGGAGCGGTATGACGGAGTCGGAGTGACGTTCCTGATTCCTAGGAAGGACCAGAGACCGTGGGCGTCTCCGCATGGCTACCAGTGCGTTTACGAGTCTTATTTTCAAGACGACACGAAACTCTGGTTCCCGATTCCCCGTCTGGTTACTGCGTATGCGAGACGACGCGGCGGAGCGATTAGTCAGATGCTAAATGGCGCATGGCGTCTCGGGGTTGCCTTGATGGTTTTAGCCGCGGAAATCGATGTTACTTTAAGCGTCCGAGTCTTCGAGGAGCTTACATCCGTTAGTCCCCAAGACGAAGGGCTTTGGTCGATTAAGATCCGTCCGAGCTACAACGTGATTGGGGGCTATCCGAGCAAGACCACCGACTGGCAGAGATATTATTTCTTCATCAAGTCTGATGAATCTGCCTTTGAAGAGCCTCCGAATGATAATTACCGAGTGTCGTGGAACGCTATACTTGGTAGATTTTTTTAGAATCCCTGCTACGTCTGCTCTCTTTTTAACTTGTTTATATCTTTATTTTTTATGGTTACAGTTGATCATCCGACTTCCCGCGATTATCCGGAGGAGTTCCTGGAGAACGCTCGTGCGGTAGCGCGGCTTGATCAAGAGCATTGGGGGAATATCACGAGAGAGCGGATCAAGTGGTGTCGCGATCGGATATCCAGAAGTGAGCTTTCGTCTGCTTTTTTTTTGTGATTTCATTTGTCTCCATCCTCATTTCCTTCTTTACTTTGGTAATTCTTCAGAGGATTGGAGTTCGATCTATATCCCGTTGCCGAACACTACAAAACGCCGGATATCTCTCTTTGATCCAGTTGAACAGCGTGCCCTCAATACTCGGAGAAAGATGAGAGGGCTTCCAGATTTGAGTGCGATGATTGCTTCGCAACTGAATCGACCGAGACCTCGTCCAGTCGATCCTCCCGTCAACACGGATCCCGTCAGTGCGGAGGGTACCGGTGCAAACATCGAGGAGTCGCCTCGAGCCTCTCCTTCGGCGGTCGAGGCCCGGGGATCATCAAAGAGAAAGAGTAAGAAGAGGCCTCACCGCGATTCCCCAGTCGAAGGGACTCAAGAGGCCGTTCCCGATAGAGTTGATGTTGTCGACCTGTTGGAAGATGACGAGGCTCCTTCTCCTAAGAGGAGTAGAGAGGCTCCGACAGATCGTCAATCTCCTGTTGGAAGCGAGGAGGGTTCCGCGGTCCCATCTCCTGATGAAGCGGCAGAGCAAGTTCGCGAGAACGTCGGCCACTCTCCTGACCCGGTCCCAACTGGAAATGAAGACCCAACGAGTCCTCCTGTGTCCGCTCGTCCCAAGAAGAAGAAAAAGAAGAAGGCCGCAAAGACAAAGAAGGCGTCGAAGCCGAAGAAAGCCCGTGTGGATGTTCCTTCTACTGAGGCTCCTGGTCCTTCCGAACCATCGAACCCTACTCAGGGTGCCTCGATGTTTGCTGAGGACGATACGAGTGACGGCGCTCCGGTTATGAAAAAGGTCAAGAGAGAGATCTTCCCTGACCAAGTCATCTTCAACTACGATGAGCCGGTCCCGCTTATATATGCTCCTTTGAGGTGTGCGGAGCTTGTAAGTCAATTCAGAAGCGCACCACCCTCTCTTCCGTTGGCAAAAGACTTAGTCTTCAGGAATGAGTATGCTAACACCGCAAGGATAAAATTGCTCGTAAGCATACGTACATTTTTTTGGCTGTAGCATAAGTAACGTTAACGCGCGCGTTACTCATTCTTTCGTGTCTTCGTTTCAGGGTGACGGCGACATGAATGGTGTCGTCGAAAAATACGACACGGCGTTGAAAGAATCAATCGCCGAGACTAAAGAGCTGCGGAGGAAACTGGTTGCGCGAGGCAAGTTCTTTCGTCGGAAGAAGGCTGAGTTGGAGGAGGCTTATGAGACGATGTCTGACAAGAGGGAGCGGGCCATAGCTCGGCGGAAGATCCACCAAAAGAGAGCCAACAAAGCGGAAGCAGATCTGGAAGCCGCGTCTTCGAAGATTGCGGAAATGGACCGAGAGATGAAGGAGTTGAAGGAGGCGGCAAGGGTGAAGGCTGAAGAGCACGTGCGCGAGTTGAACCGTCTTAGGAAGTCGCGGGTTTTGGAGGTAACTCGGGAATGAGTGAAGGTCGAGACCGCGATGACGGCTAAGTGTCATCGTCGCTTCAGTAACATCAGTGACTATCAGACTCGCCGCGAGTCCTACGATATGGCTCGTCTGCTTCACAGTCAGGCGTTCGGCACCAAGAAGTGCCTTGAGTCCCTCTTAGCTGCCGGTCACGACATTCCGCAAGAAACGATCGACATCTTCGCGGGGCAGGAGAAGTTGTTTGAGGAGGAATCCCAAAGCCTGGAAGTTGGTGAGATTCCTGAGACTGAATTGATCCTGTCCCCCTTGGTGATGCATTCCCAATTCGTTGACGAGAGGCTGAAGAGTGAGTTGAACGAGTTTGGTTCCAATGCCGACCTCATCGAACGAATGCCATAGCGGATCTTCGCACTCCGACTGCTCCTCAAGATGTTCCGCCTTCCGGGAATGACAACTCGCAGTCGGAGGAGAATGTTGACCCGGCGCCTGGCGACAATCCGGTGCCTAATGATCAGGAAGCTTCCGCGGAGGGAGAAGGCCGAGTCCCTTTCGACAAGGATTCAACTCCAGATGGAGCCTCACACGGAGGGGGTGAAGGGACGACCCTAGATCAAGAGTGTTCAGCCGATGTTCCTGGGACAGCTGCCGACGAGGCGGGATCATCGCCAAAGGATGGTGCGGCGGATCCGGAGACTTAGGCCCCTCTGTTGCTTTTTATTCTATGTTTTGTTTCGGCTTCATGCCTTTGAACTTGTTTTAACTCTTCCTTCTTTTGTTTTTATTAACGCGAGTACGTTGTTACGGACGACGTTCCGATTTATCTTATTTACTATGCAGTACTTTATATTTTGTCGAAGTAATCGTAAGTCTGATCGATGTTTCGATTCAAATTTAGATTATCGTAAAGTAAGGCTGCATTTATCGTAGTAATTAACTTGCATGTTTCACGACGACTTGTCGGTAAGAAAGGTTCCGAATCCTCAAGTTTCTTTTTCAAATACTTAAGATTGAAATATCCCTTCCGTTATTACATGCTCGTTACAACTTAAAAAAAATGAAAACGGTTCTTCGTCGATATCAAAGTATCCCCGAGTCTTCGGCTGGCCAAGCCTTACTTAGTGAATTTTATATGACGAGGAATTGTCATTTCGACCACGTTAGTCTTCGTGACGATACGGTAGGATTCTCGTGAACGTTTTCTGATCAGTATAGGCTCGGTGAGAAGGCGAGTACCAGTACGCTTGCTCGAGTAGCCGGGGCGTCCTCACGTTGGCATCGTGTTTTTTTCTTTTCTTTTTGTTATGGCTGGACCCGAGAGGGCTGCCTACGTACCTCAGTCGAGGATCAAGCCATTCGTAGTTCGTTTTGCCGAACAGGAGTGATCGTTGTGATCACCTGTTCGGGTGAGTGAACGTGATCGGGTGATCATTCATTCGGTTTTTTTTTTTTTTTTTTTTTTTTTTTTTTTTTTTTTACGAGTGAACGTGATCGGGTGATCAAACACTTTATTCAAAGAAAAGTTTGAAGTGTTTTGAGTTCCAGGCTCTCGGAACCGCTTCTCCGCTTGAAGTTTGGAGACGATAGACTCCTGGCTTTATGACTTCCGTGATTTTGTATGGCCCTTCCCAGTTTGCTCCTAATTTCCCGGCTTTCCACTCCTTAGTGTTCTCGAACAATTTTCGGAGGACGAGGTCGCCGAGTTCGAGTGGTCGATATTTGACCTTTTTGTTGTAGTACCCTTCGATCTGGTGTTGGTAGTTTTGGATCCGGAGTAACGCTTGGTCGCGTCTTTCCACTATGTCATCGAGGGCGTCGAGAAGCATACTTCGATTCAGGTCCTCGTTTTTCGGCATTCTGGAACGATGGAAGCTCGTAACGTTTACTTCGGCTGGTGCCATTGCTTCGGTTCCGTAACGTTTACTTTGGAGTTGACATGTTGAGGCGTATCTTCCATCGCTCGCAGAATTCTTTGAATTTGTGGGAAATGAACTGAGAGCCGTTATCTGTCACAATCTCGTACGGAAGTCCGTGTCGGCAGATGATGTTCTTCCATACGAATTGCTGGACTTCGTTGTCGATGATTCGGGAATAAGACTCGGCTTCAACCCACTTTGTGAAGTAGACGGTTAGCACCAATATGTACTTCTTTTGCCTGGAACTAGTCATGGGTCCGATTATGTCCATCCCCCATCGCATGAACGGATAGGGCGCTGTTAATGTGTGAAGCAGTTCTGTCGGACTGTGTATGGTCGCGGCATGTCGTTGACACTTCTCGCATCGACGAGCATACGATTCGCAGTCTGCGTTCATTGTTGGCCAGAAGAAGCCAAGCCTCTTTATTTTTAAAGCGAGAGCTCGTCTGCCCGAGTGATTACCTGCGGCACCTTCGTGTGTTTCGGCCATCACGAGTCTAGTTTGTTCACCGGCAATACATTTCAGCAGAACCTTTGTTGCAGTCCATCGGTGAAGCTCCCCTTCCGTGTAAACGTAGTTAGTGCTGCGCCGCTTGAGTCGTCGGGCTTCCCACTTGTCGGATGGGAGTGTTCCATCAGACAAGTAATCGATGAACTGTTGCCGCCAGTCGATCGGCTTCTCGTTATCGATTTCCATCGAGTCTATGACCGTTCCAACGAAGTCTTTCGGCTCTTCGGAGGGATCGATGCTTGGTTTTTCAATCTTATGAATTGGTATGGTTCTTTCCACTTGATCGTGTAGCTTACTTCCGAGTGCCGCCAGGGCGTCAGCGCACACGTTCTCTCCTCGGGGAACCTTCGTGAGTTCGAAGAATTCAAATTCCTTAGAGAGATCCTGGACAATCTTGAGGTAGGCGTCCATTCGTTCATTTCTGACATCGTAGTCGCCTAAAAACTGACTAACCACGAGCTGAGAGTCGCAGAAGGCGCTGAGTCTTTTTGCCTTAACTGCTCTTGCGAGTCGGAGTCCCGATATCAGGGATTCGTACTCCGCCTCGTTATTGGATTCCGGGAAGCCGAAACTGAATGATTGCCGGATAAGCTTCCCAGTTGGAGACTGTAGCTGTACGCCTGCTCCTGAACCTTTGTTCGTTGATGATCCGTCGACGTGGAGTATCCAGTTTAGGCTTGGTAAGGTTAGATCCTGTTCGAGCTTTGGTGTTAGCTCGATGATGAAGTCCGCGAGGACTTGGGATTTTGCTGCTGTTCTGTTTTTGTACACGATATCGTGTTCACTGAGCTCCATTGCCCATTTTGTCAGTCTACTAGACTGATTTGTGTTCTGCATTACCGTTCGGAGGGGTTGATTCGAGAGTACTTCCACTGTATGTGACTGGAAATACGGTCTAAGTTTTCTTGCACATGTTACGAAGGCAAGTGCCATCTTCTCTAGCGTCGGGTACCGAGTTTCGGGCTCGATCATACGTTTGCTCGTATAGAATATTGGCTTCTGCTCTCCGCGGTCCTCTCGGATCAAGACGCTGCTAACTGCTGAGGAAGTTACTGCGATGTATAGGTATAATACATCGCCGGGCTCGGGTTTTGATAACACGGGTGGGGTTGTTAGGTAATTTTTGAGGTGATTGAACGCCTCTTCGCACTTTTCATCCCAGACGAAATGCTTGTTCCCGCGTAAGAGTTCGTAGAACGGTAGACACTTGTCAGTTGATCGCGAGACGAATCTGTTGAGGGCGGCGATTCTTCCGGTCAGTCGCTGTATTTCACGGCTGTTCTTTGGACTTGGGATTAGCTTCGATTCCCCGTTGTGTGACGATGTACCCTAAGAATTCTCCTGAGGTAACGCCGAAGGTGCAATTGGCGGGGTTAAGTTTCATTCCGTACTCGTTCAACGTTTTGAAGCAGTCTTGCAAATGATTGAGGTGGTCTATGGCACGGAGTGACTTAACCAGCATGTCGTCGATATAGACTTCCATGGTAGTGCTGAGTTTATCCGCGAACATTCGGTTAACGAGACGTTGGTACGTTGCGCCGGCATTCTTTAATCCGAATGGCATTACTCGGTAGCAGTAAGTTCCTCTATCCGTTATGAAGGCTGTTTTCTCGCGATCGTTGGGATGCATGAGTATCTGGTTGTAGCCCGAGAAAGCGTCCATAAATGTGAGGAGCTCATTACCGGCTGTCGATTCGACAAGTCGGTCGATGTGGGGGAGTGGGTAGCTGTCCTTTGGACACGCTTTGTTGAGGTCAGTGAAGTCTACGCAGATGCGCCACTTCCCGTTCTTTTTCTTAATGACGACAGGATTTGCTAACCATTCGGGGTAGTGTACTTCCTTAATGAAGCCTGCATCGAGGAGACGGTCGACTTCGTCGTTCACTGCTTTCGATCGCTCGGGTCCGAGCTTCCTTCGCTTCTGGCGGATTGGTTTGAAGGTTGGGTCCACGTTCAACTCATGTGTTGTGATGGATGGATCGATTCCTTTCATATCCGAGGTAACCCAAGCGAAGGTTGAGGAATTGTCTCGGAGGAAAGAAATGATGGTTTGCTACATCTCGTCGGGAAGGAATGCGCCGACACGGACAATCTTTGACGGATCGGATTCGTCGATGGAGATTTCTCTGACTTCTTCTTTTTGTGGGTAAATTTTTTGGATAGGCTTGGATGATACCGAGTTGACGACGGAGAGGGAATGCTGTTGCTTTACCGTGGCAACGAGTAATTCCCTTGCAGCTTTCTGATCCCCGCGGATAGTCTTGATGGTGCCGTCTTTTCCTGGGAACTTCAGGAATTGGTGATAGGTAGAAGGAATAGCTTTCATCGAGTGCAGCCAAGGGGTTCCGAGGATTGCGTTGTACGCGGCCTTGGCTCGAACCACATCAAATTTTACGGTCTTCGGCACGCCTTGTGCATGCACCGGTAGTCGTATGGTTCCAATTATCTGTTGCGAAGCTCCGTTGAATTCTTGTGAGGGTTCTTGAAGACGACTTCATGTCGCGCAGGTCGACTCCCATCTTATCGAGGGTATCCCGGAAGATGAGGTCGACCGAACTGCCTGTATCGATCAGCACTTTTGTTACCTCGCAGTCGCCAATACCGATGTCGACGAGGAGTGGGTCATTGTGTGGCATATGGACTCCGCGAGTATCCGCAGCCGAAAAATTGATCTTGTGATCATCTTCGACTTGCGTTGGCCATTTTTGCAAAGAGGCCGCTTGTCGGCTGTATTGCTTGATTGAACGGATCGAGTCTCCTCCTGGTGGTAATCCTCCCATTATCACGTTAATACGCCGGGTGCGCTTGCATCGTGAGGATTCTAACTGTTCCCGAAGATCGGTGAAGCCTTTGATGGGTTCGGGAGCGGGATGGCGCTTTAGATTTTCGAGATGTCGCCTTAAGTCGGATGCCTTGGAACGGTTGAGCGAGATTCGGAGGTCGTTGCTTTTAGAGTTAAGATGATCGCGAAGGTTTGTTATCTGCCGGGTCATCGTTTGAGTTAACGACGACTCGTTGGTCGTTGCGGAATCGGGACTGTTCTCCGAGAGGGCGATTGTTCCTTCGATCGTAAGAGGTTTCGCAAATCATCTGAGTTCAAAGGCATCTTCTGGTTGTCGGATGGTTGCTCGATATCTGGGGCTAGATCATCGTCAGACAAATCGCACGGTTTGGAGAGTATAACGTCGACTCATCGTCGATGCCTTGGTTGGTCTTCTTCGGACGAGTCACCGCAATCGTCGTCCTTGTCCTGGGGAACATCTTGCGCAGTTTTCGCACCTGATTCCTTCTGGGACGCTGCAGCTACGGCTTTTTGAGCTTTCTTTTCTTTGTTTCTGCTCCAGCTCTTGTTGCCCTTTGGTTTCGCAGGCGGTGGCTCTATGTTGATCTTACCGCTGTCGAGTGATTCGAGGAAATGCCCGAAGACCACTTTGCATTCTTTCGTATCGTGAGACCGAACCTTGTGGTAAGCGCACCTCTTCTCAGGTTCAGAAGATCCGGAATCCGTAGGTTCGGAAGACTTTGGTGATTTTTGTGCGGTATCTCGGTCCCAATGACTCCACTCTTTCGCGTGGTTGACGGTTGCTGAGTTCGAGGGTTTGTCAACGTTGCTTATGTATCCTCGCGAAGGGTTCGGCTTTCCGCTGTTTCCGTGCTGGCGGGGCTCGGAACGGTTGTCGTTTTCTCTTTGCGACGACTGTTTCCCCGCTGCTTCCTTCGCGATTTTTGATTTTGTATCCTCCTCCATACGAATAAAGTTATGTGACCGAGCGATCGCATCCGATAGTGACCTCGTCCGATGCCTGTATAGGTCGTCGCGGAACTTCGATTTGGTATGAAGGGTATTCATCAGTGACTCCACTGCTATGTGATCCGGGACATCGACCTTCGAGACCACGGCCTTAAACTTCTCCATAAAATCGCGTAAAGACTGGCCGTTGGAGTGGGTGAGATTCTATAGGTCGGAGGCGGTTGTTTCTTGTTCGGAGAACATGATATAGTTCTTAAGGAACTCCGTCGAGAGGTCGTGAAAACATTCTACTGTGTTCTCCTTAAGGCATGTGAACCACGTCAGAGCCGGTCCTTTCAGAGTTTCAACGAAGAGTTGGCAAAAGCCGGCGTCTTTTTCTTCATCATAGAAGTTGGCTCGTCGCATCGCGATATTGAAAGAAGTTACGTGAACGGATGGATCCGAGAGACCGTCGAATTCGGGGAGGCGGAGCTTTTCCATCTTTTGGAGTTTTACCCTAGTTATCTTCTCGGAGAACGGCGTTCGTAGAGATTCGGCGAGGACACGTTTGATTTGAGGAGCCGAGGTCGTCACGTGGTGGATCCTGGAGTTGATCTCGAAAACCGACTGTTTCAAAGCAGCCAACTCGTTTATAGTCTGGACGTACATATTTAGAATTGATTGCTGTAGAGGGTGGATTCGACCATCCTCTTAAGGCCCGAAGAATAGAAGCCCACGCTCATCAGGGAGCAAGACGGCTTGACGCCAGCTCGGAAAGCCGGCTCTTCGCGCCGTCCTACGGGCACGCTTAGCCGCCCAACTCACGGTCAGACAAGGCCGACTAAGCACCACGCAACAAGGAATGGGCATCCCGGCCCAACGAGACTAAGGCCCATAAAATACGACACATATTAGGTCACGGAGAGAGGCAGGAATGACTATATAAGGGGAGAGACGGGACAACGAAAGGGAGATAGACACTGACTCGACGGCTAGACTAGGGTTTCGACACCATTACTTTGTTTAGCTGTGTTCCTGACATTGTAGTCCATTTCTCTTCTCTTGTAACCAACTGAACACTTTTCCGACCATCAATAAGACGTCTTTGCTAAAACCCACATCTTTATTCATTACCGTTTCCCGATCAAACAGTTGGCGCCCACCGTGGGGCATCTAGCAAAGTAACGCCGATTACGATGACGACTAGCCGACAAGGCTCCCCGGGGGATGATAGAGAATCTCCCGACAACACACCCGCTCTGGCAAGCCCGGTACCACCTCTCGCTTTGGTAACGGCAACCCCCTTACCACCACCTCCCGTATCGATTGATACAATTATGGCTCGTCTTGCGGAGCACGACACCGCCCAGAAAGCGGCAACAGAACAGATCGCTGCTCTGGCCAAAATCCTTGGTCCCCTAGCCGCGAACATGGAGACCTCAAACGTCCAGTTCCGCCGAAGACTCTCTAACACCGACGGCACAATCCCCGACGTCTCCAATGCACCTGAGCCAATCTTCACCCTACAAAACGACGGAGCGGTGCGCCCCCCGCCGAATACTGGCAGACAAACATCCGGCGGGCTATCTCCAAACATTCAGGGAAGCCTCGACGTCCAGACTATAAACGAGTTGGCTGCTTTGAAACAGTCGGTTTTCGAGATCAACTCCAAGATCCACCACGTGACGACGTCGGCTCCTCAAATCGAACGTGTCCTCGCTGAATCTCTACGAACGCCGTTCTTCGAGAAGATAACTAGGGTAAAACTCTGAAAGATGGAAAAGCTCCGCCTCCCCAAATTCGACGGTCTCTCGGATCCATCCGTTCACGTAACTTCTTTCAATATCGCGATGCGACGAGCCAACTTCTCTGATGAAGAAAAAGACGCCGGCTTTTGCCAACACTTCGTTGAAACTCTGAAAGACCGTCTCTGACGTGGTTCACAGGCCTTAAGGAGAACACAGTAGAATGTTTTCACGACCTCTCGACGCAGTTCCTGAAGAACTATATCATGTTCTCCGAACAAGAAACTGTTGGGAAAAAATATCCAAGGCTAAAGATTTCTCCAGCCTCCGAAGGGGCCTTGACTTCCGGGCCCTCGTTTGGAAGGGACCTAGGGTCCTTCCTCTACTCAAGGGACCAATCTCCACCAGAAGGCAAGAGGACCCGAACTCTACTTTACAATATCCAGGGTCCAGTCCCCGTAACGAGGAACCAAGGCCTAGCCCCTGGCGAAAGGACCAAGGATCTGATCCTCCGCATGAATATAAAAGTTTCCTAAACCGAGGGGAAAGTAATATATTCATGAATATTACGAAGGCCGCCCAAGATTGACCGACATATATCAACTATAAAAGCTGAACCTAAACCCTAGAACAAAGGATCGACACTTTGGGGTTTAGAGACTAGAGAGTTAGGCGATAGAACTAGGGTTTATACATACCTAACGTTGTAATCCCGAAATCACTCAATAATAACAGTCTCTTTGCCTCGATTTCTATTCTCAATACATACAAACACTCTAAAATCTATTAGTCTTCCTGTGTTCCGTAGTACTAAAACGACCCTACACAAAAATATCACAACAGTTTGGCGCTAGAAGGAGCGGAGTAACTCAACTACGTGACGATGGCACCGGAAGACGATTCCAACCAAGCTGATCTGACCCCGAAGGAGAAGGAGCTTGTCAGCCGATTCGAAACCCTTCAGAGTCAAATCACCGACCTTCATAAGGCTCAGGAAACCGCACCTGCAGGTCTGGAACTCGTCCAGGAAGTTCAGTACCTAAAAGATCAACTTGGGGAACACTCCAAGCAGCTTCAGCAAAGCGTCGAGAAGCTAGACGCTATGGAAGCCGAAAACCTCGCTCTCCGACGAGAAAACCGATCCCTCGGGGCAATTGGAAACAAGCGGAAACGGTTCAGGACCAGAGTCCGACCCATGGCCTCGCTCAACACCCCGCACGACGGCGAGGAAATGCCTCAACAGCCCGACGACGAACCCGGCGGTCAAGAAATCACTCGAGATGCAACCCGGGAAGAAGAAGAGGACGATTCCGATACAGAGGACGAAGAATATTCACCTAACCATCCCGAGATCTCAGATCCAGCTCTAGCCGCCTACCTAGAGAAGGTGGTATCCAATCCATGGTAGAAAGGCTCCCCGGAGTAGCTCCCCCTATCCGTAGAAGCGATCTCAGGTCATACTCCGACACACCTTTCGTGAAGGAGATTGCTTCGGTCGAGATGCCTCGCAAATTCTCTTTCCCGAGCATTAAGATGTATGAGGGAACCGGATATCCTGACAACCACATCGCCCAGTATAAGCAACGCATGATAGCCGTGGCTATTCCAAAAGAAGCAAGGGAGGCCACCATGTGCAAGGGTTTCGGATCAACCCTAACCGGTCCTGCCCTCCAATGGTATATCAACCTCCCTACGGGATCCATAGCATATTCCGCCGCCCTCAGCGACAAATTCGTGGAACAATTCGCCAGCAGCCGCCATATGGAGAAGAGATCAGATGACCTCTACGAGATCCAACAATACAGAAACGAATCCCTACGTTCCTACATAGCTCGTTTCAACCAGGAGAATGTCTCTATACCCAAATGCAACGCCGATACAGCAGTCTCAGCCTTCAAGAAGGGTCTACTTCCGGAGGGAGAGCTCTACAAGGAACTAACGAAGTACAAATGCGGAGACATGGCGGATGTGCTATCCCGCGCCTGGGCCCAAGTAAGGTGGGAACAAGACGTCGTGAGCAGGGCCAAGGTCTCCTCCAAATACGATCAGAAGTCCTCCAGGCCTTCAAAGGACGAGCGTGAGGAAACCATCCGACCCCGACCTTCCCGAGAATCCACCAACCAGGGCAGGGGCAGATATCAACATCGCCCACTACCTCGATCCGAAGGAATGATGGTTTCTACTTGACCCAGCATCTCCCACCTTGCGATATCCAAACCAAAGCTCATCGGAGTCTTGAGACAGATGGGCCCACAAGTTAAGTGGCCACCTAAAATGAGGTCCCCTGATGCTACCCGGAACCCTAAAAGATGGTGTGGGTTCCATAGCGATCACAGTCACACCACTGAAGATTGTATAGCCTTGAGGCTGGAAGTAGCCGAACTTCTTAAGAAGGGCTACCTAAGGGAGTTCCTCTCGGATAAAGCAAAGGACCTCCTCAACAGAGAAGGTCCCGCTCTCCCCAACGATGCTGTCCCTGCATTACCTCCGCCACAAGAACGAGTGATCCACGTCATCTCAGGAGGATCAGAAGTAAGTGGAATCAGCAGCGCCGCAGCCAAAAGGAGTACTCGTAACGCTAGGAATGGTCAAGAGACCGAGGTTCTCAAGCGCCCACTTTTGGGGACTGATGAGATCAGCTTTACTGCGAGAGAGCAGGAACGGGTCCTCATCCCCCATCATGATGCCCTCGTCATTTTGCTAGTTATAGCCAATTGCTTGGTCAAGCGGATACTGGTGGACAACAGAAGCTCCAGCAACATCATCTTCCATTCGGCCTACATGGACTTAGGGCTAGACCCTGAGACACTAACCAGGAAAGCGACCCCGCCCTTGGGATTCAGCGGAGAGGTGAAGCAAACCGAAGGAGAAGTCTTTCTCCCAGTCTACACCGAGGGGATAAATCAGACCACCAAGTTCTTTGTCGTCGACTGTCCGTCATCTTACAATGTGATACTAGGGAGGCCCTGGATCCACGACATGGGAGCCGTGCCATCAACCCTTCACCAATTGGTGAAATTTCCTACTCCCTGGGGCGTGAAGGTAATCAGAGGGGACCAAGAGAATTCCAGGTCCTGCTACCAAACTACATTGAAGGGAAAGACCCAAGCCTTATAGCAATTACAGAAGCAACCTCTCGTTCCTCACGCCGAAGAACCCGAGGTTGAAGACATGGATGAGGTCCCCCTGGTAGAAGGGAACTCGGAACGAAACCTCAAGATATGCTCCAAACTGCCGAAAGATTTGAGGCGAAGATTGATCGACTTCCTGAGATCCAACTCCGATTGCTTTGCGTGGTCCCACGAAGACATGCCCGGAATCGACCCCGATGTCATCATCCACCAGCTCCAAGTGAATCCCAAGCATCCTCCGGTCAGACAAAAGAGAAGGAAGTTTGCTCCCGAAAGGGATGAAATAATTAACAAAGAGGTAAAGAACCTGCTTGACGCAGGGTTCATAAGAGAAGTACAGTATCCCGACTGGCTCGCCAATGTGGTAGTCGTGAAAAATAAAAACGGAAAATGGGGAGTCTGCATCGATTTCACGGACCTCAACAAGTCCTGTCCAAAGGATCCATTCCCCTTGCCTCATATAGACAAGCTAGTTGATGCTACTGCTGGGCACCAACTAATGAGCTTCATGGACGCCTTCTCGGGATACAACCAAATCCTAATGCATCCCGACGATCAAGAGAAGACGTCATTCATGACCTCCAGGGGCATCTACTACTATAAGGTCATGCTGTTTGGTTTGAAGAACGCTGGATCCACCTACCAGAGGCTAGTCAACACGATGTTTGCCGATCAGATAGGCCAGACCATGGAAGTCTACATCGACGACATGCTGGTAAAATCTCTAGACTCAGAAGATCATATCTCACATCTTCAGCAAGCATTCGCCACCTTGAGGAAATACAATATGAAGCTCAACCTTTCTAAATGTTCATTCGGAGTAAGCTCTGGAAAGTTTCTGGGATACATAGTCACGCACATGGGCATAGAAGCAAATCTGGAGCAGATAAGGGCCATCCGGGCGATTCCTCCCCCACGGAACGTCAAGGAGGTTCAAAAGCTGACAGGGAGAATGGCAGCCCTCAGCAGGTTCATCTCCAGGCTTTCCGATAAATCCCACGCTTTCTTTGAAACATTAAAGAACCCCAAAGACTTTAAGTGGACAGAGAAGTGCGAAGTCGCGCTATCCGATCTCAAGGCTTACCTCACTACTCCACCACTCCTATCTAAACCCTTGGAAGGAGAAACCCTATTGCTTTACCTAGCTGTGTCCGAGCACGCAGTTAGCGCGGTCCTCGTAAGAGAGGAAGGGAGGAGGCAGCACCCCATATACTACGTTAGCAAATCCATGCTAGACGCAGAAACTCGCTACAACCAGCTGGAGAAACTAGCCCTCGCCCTGGTGGTCGCGGCCCGGAAGCTACGCCCCTACTTCCAGTCCCATCAAGTCGTGGTGGTCACTTCATTCCCCATCAAAGCGGTCCTTCATAAACCCGAAATATCAGGATGGTTGGCAAAATGGGCCGTAGAGTTGGGGGAGTATGACGTGATCTTTCGCCCAGCCGCCGCTATCAAATCCTAGGTCCTAGCCGATTTCGTGGATGAATTCTCTCCCTCTATGCTTCCAGACCCAGATCTAGAAGCTACACTCCAGGGAAAAGAAGCAGAGGAAGGTCAATGGACCCTGCACGTGGACGGTTCCAGCAACGTAAGAGGTGCAAGAGTAGGATTGGTTCTAACCTCCCCTACAGGAGATTCGGCCTCAAGGGCTGTACGTTGCAACTTCAAAGCAACAAACAACGAGGCCGAGTACGAGGCTTTGATAGCAGGTCTAGCGTTAGCTAAAGAAATGGGAGTAAAAGACATCCAGGTCTTCAGTGACTCGCAGCTCATCATCAGTCAAGTTCAAGGGGAGTATCAAGCCAAGGACCCGAGTATGGTCAGGTACCTATCAAGCTTACTCAGATACCTAGGGAACAAAATTCCCAAGCCGACGCTCTAGTAAACCTAGGTTCCGCATTGGAAACTAAGGAACATATGAGTATCCCCTTGTTGGTCCTACAATGGCCAGCAACCCAGAAAGAGGCAGAACCAGAAGAAGTGGCGGTAGTAGACGAAGGAGAAACCTGGATGACCCCTATCACCAACTATCTGAGAAACGATGTCCTAACTGAAAACCGAGAGGAGAGCCGAAAGATCAAGAGACAAGCAGCCAGGTACTGCATTTCAGAGGGAAAGCTATATAGAAGGTCCTTCTCAGGGTCCTATCTACGATGCCTATATCCTAGAGAAGCCGCACAAATATTGGAAGAACTCCACGATGGGGAATGCGGTTCACATTCCAGCGGACGAAGCCTGGTTCTCAGGGCAAGGAGGGCCGGTTATTATTGACCTACTATGGCGAAGGATTCCCTCAAACAGGCTAAAACCTGCAGCCAATGCTAGAAACATGCCCCAATCTCCAACTTACCACCAGAGAACCTGAAATCCCTAAGCTCCCTTTGGCCCTTTCGCAAATGGGGCATGGACATCGTGGGAAAATTCCCAATGGCGCCGGGGCAAAAGGTTTTCCTCCTAGTAATGACCAATTACTTCACGAAGTGGGTAGAAGCCAAAGCCTTGGCAAAAATCACGGACCTTCAGATCAGGAAATTCATCTGGACGAACATAATAACCCGCTTCGGAGCACCTCAGGAGATTGTCACAGACAATGGACCCCAATTTACCAGCAACGACTTCCAAGACTTCTGCAAAGATTGGAATATCAAACTCTCATATTCAGCACCGAGACACCCCCAGTCGAACGGACAAGCAGAGTCAACCAACAAAACGGTGGTGAACATGCTCAAAAAGCGCTTGGAGAAGGCTCATGGGCGATGGGCAGAAGAGTTACATGGAGTCCTATGGGCCTATCGGACAACTCCGAAAACAGGTACCCAAGAAATCCCTTTCTCACTCGTCTACAGTACCTAGTCAGCAATACCAACCGAGGTGCATGTTAAGACCACGATCTCCAACATCCTAACTCCCAAGGAAAACGATGAGCTGATGTACCTAAGCCTAGACCTCCTAGACGAGAAAAGAGAAGCAGCCCGCCTGAAAAACGCATCGTACCAAATGAAGGTAGCCAAGAGTTACAACAAGAAGGTGAGATCCAGAACCTTCCAAGAAGGAGACTGGGTCCTAAGGCGAGTCTGTAATCACACAAAAGACAAATCAGCCGGAAAAATCGCCCCCGGATGGGAGGGGTCCTACCAGGTAATAGGGGTGCTAGGGGCACGAGCCTATAAGCTGCAAGACAGCATAGGCAAGGTCCAACCCAACTGCTGCAACGCCTTGCACCTCAAACTATATCATTTCTAAAGGCAAGATCATCGGATCAAGCTCTATATATACTATTATATATTTAAGTATTTTGGTTTTCCTACTCCTATGTATAACGAGAACGTCTTCGTACTAGGCTTATAAAATACATTTGGTTTCGACAAAAGGGAGTTAAGGGAACACCAATATACTTAAAGGGGCATATTAGCTGGATCGGGACCTTCGGGACCTCAGATCTTAGCTAGCCCCCTAGCTGGTGAGGCTACTCACCATAAGTGCAGACAGATATGGAAGGGGTCTGATCAGCCCTGAGCTGATGTCTGCGCGATAGGGCCCCGCGTAAAGGCCTATAGCCAAGAGTTATGCGGGGACCACGTACTAGTGCCATTCAAACCCTCGTGAAAAACGCTATAAGCTAAATGCACGCTGGGGACATGACGTACACAGCCAAGTACTGTAATCAGATTCTGGCGGCTGATATGAAGGGAGCAAAGTGCAAATAACCGGTTAAGCACAAACAATTTAATACCTATCCAGACGTGGAAGGTAGTGTGTCTGGGTTGACAGAACCTTGCGGGGGGACCCACCCCAGACCACAGTAAGTCTGAGAGTGACCTTTCTGCAGAAAGGTAGAGTGCAGCATTGAGATTTTCGAGAATGGCCTATGCCCACGGGTAGCACAGTGCGACTTCTCAATTTAGATCGAGAGTGGCGCGCCTCCGGGCAGCAGAGAGCGATTAAAAAGACTCCCCAAAAGCATAAAAGTCCAGAGACCTAAGGGTCCAAAGAACCTCAAGGTTCGTAAGACCTCCGGGTCCTAAGACCTAAGGGTCCAAAGAACCTCAAGGTTCCCAAGACCTCCGGGTCCCAAGACCTAAGGGTCCAAAGAACCTCAAGGTTCCTAAGACCTCCGGGTCCTAAGACCTAAGGGTCCAAAGAACCTCAAGGTTCCTAAGACCTCCGGTCCTAAGACCTAAGGGTCCAAAGAACCTCAAGGTTCATAAGACCTAAGGGTCCAAAGAACCTCAAGGTTCCTAAGACCTAAAGGTCCAAAGAACCTCAAGGTTCCTAAGACCTCCGGATCCTAAGACCTAAGGGTCCAAAGAACCTCAAGGTTCCTAAAACCCAAGGGTCCAGAAAACCTCAGGGTCCCATAGACTCAATGGATAGAACTCTCGGGTTCAAAGTATGGCCTCAGGGCCCAGGTAAGGAACCTAAGGGGTCTAGATCCTAAGAGCTTCCGAGTTCGAGGGGCCAAGAACCTAAGGGTTCAAATCAGATCGGAACTCACTAGTTCCCGACAACGATCTTACATCCTCAAAAACTCATGTTTTACAAACAGGATTACAAGGTCTAATGATTTGATATTTTCAGATCCTTGATCCAGTCATTAGACAATGACTCCTCGTAAGGGTTATGGTCGGCCTTCGGCCCATAACCTCAACCCCAAACCAACAACCAAGCAAAGCCTCGAGTGACGTCTACAGATGCACAAACGAAGTAGATAAAGACCACGAAGGGCCATAAGTCTTAAAAAAAAAGGCACGAAGGCTCAAGTCTGGAAATAAAGCCCCGAAGGACGGAAATACAACAATAGCCCATCGGGCTCAAGAGTTCAACAAAAAACAGGAGAAGAGAATTTAAGCCTCAGGGGCAGCAGCTGGATCATCCACGGGAGCAGGAGGATCCACCTCAGCAGTTTCCTTCACAGGGATAAGTGGTTCATCATCATACGAAGGAGGAGGCAACCCACGAAGCTTAGCCTCAGACTCCTTCACCATCTTGTAGCGCACAAACTCCACCACGAAGTCCCACTTATCAGTCTGCCCCTTCAGATACTCCCTCATCACTTCCCAACGAGCTGTCATCTTAGCCCCACTCACCGCCATCGTCCTCTCATCCTTGAAGAGATTCTTCTCGTTCCTCAGCTCCTCCAGCTCTCCCCTCACCGCATCCAGCTTGGACGTCAGCACGACATGCTCAGTAGCAGCATTCTCCTCCAGCTCCTGCGACTTCTTCAACCTTAGCTGAAGAGATTTAAGCTCTTTCCCCTGCGCCAGGCCTTTGTCTTTCTCCTCGCGAAGCTGAGCCTTCGGAGCCTCAAGTTCCTTAGAAGTGTCTTCATTCACCATGTCCTTGAGATGATGAACTTGAGACATAAGCTGCAGCAAGCACAATACCACAATCACTATAGTGCACTACGAAGCCAAAACAGTAATAAAATGCGTCGATATACCTGAAGGAGGTCAAACTGGATAGAGCTGATGGCTTTGGGAAGATCATCGGCAGGAAGATTGCACACGCTTCCCGGGAAGACCTTGGTAGAGAGATTATCCAGCACCGGCTTCAGGTCAACACCAGAGATCGTAGGGGTTGAAGAACGAGTCCTCCTCTTGGAAACGGTGGGAGCTAAAGTACTAGATCCCTTACGCTTAAGGCTCCCGGTGATCTGAACATCATCTTCCCCCAAAGCTACAACATCCCTAGGAGATTTCTTTGCTGAAAGGTTTTCCCAAGCCTTCTTGAAGGCATCCATGGAGCAATCTCCTGAAGGTCCAGACATGTTACCTACGAAAAACTCGCAAAGTCAGTAATCAAACAATAAAAACAAAAGGAGATATGATGAGCTTACCCCAAATGCTGCAGCGACTATGAACCTCTTGGTTAATAAGGGCAGTGATCTGACGACGCTCCGTTGGAAGGCTGTACACCCTCTCAGCTACCTCCTTCCCTTTTGGTATTGATGGATGCGACACGTCTGCGAATGACAAGACAAACGAGTAAACATCAAAATCAGGCTCAAACTAATATTGAGGTAACCTACCCGCTACGTGCCAGACCGTCGCGAAGCCAGGAAGAGCTGCAAAAACAAATCTTTCCTCCCATTTGCCACTGAAAACCGGATGGCGCTTCCTTGCCTTCTTCTCAATCTCCAAGACCAAAGTATTCTTGCCACGAGGGCAAAGATAATACTTCCCCTTCGACCCAGATAAGGTTATAATGCAATACTAGTAGAGGATTTCGTTCAAATCTATCACCAAACCCTCCAGCTCGCCGAGATTCTGAATGGCGATTAACATTCTCCAAGCCGGAGGAGTCAGCTGGCCCGGGGAAATGTCGAAAAAATCCGATAGCTTGGCAATCAACGAAGGGATCCGATCACGAAAGCCGGATTCGAAGTAGGCTTCGTAGATCGGAACCTCGTCCACCTGGAAGTCCGAGATTCGCTCCGACGGGTCAGGAACCCGAATAACCAGGTCTTGAGGAAGTTCGTACTCCTTCCTCCAAGCCCTGACATCCTCCTCCGTCACCGAAGAAGTCGGACCTAACGATGAAGACCCCCCATCTCCGCCTTCGACAGAGGCATCGTCGACCTCGAAGATCCGAGAATCCCTAGTGTCTACCACGGGAGAATGAGAAGAAGAGGTCCTACACCTATCAACAGGAGAAGGCTCTAGGGTTTTGCTAGGAGATTCCCCGGACATTTCTATCTAACCAGACCTAAAACAAAGAAGGAAGAGAGAGGAAAGACAGCTACCTGCTGAAACACTTCTTCGAAGAAATGAGCCGCCAAGAAGATCTAGAGAAGGCAGGGACGAAATGGAGAAAAACTCGGCTTCGATCAAAGAAAAAGGGAAGAAACCCTAGTCTGAAGTCCACGCGTCTCGATCGTCTCGCCACGCGCACGAATGGGCGCCAAGCGGAGAAGCTGAACCGATAATGGGCTTCCCCTGAAAAAGCCCATCCCATCTTTGACTATTTCTACCCAAAAAGTGAGGGTCCGAAGCCTCCGGGGAAAACCATTTTCTGTGGTCCTACGAAGAAAGGGCCAACGATGGTTCTATACTTTACCTCGGGATACAACGAGGTATTAGCCCCTCTTCTGCTTGAAGAAATGGTACCAAGATCCAAGACTACATGTTATCCCTTGATCCCTACGAAGCAATCAAGGAATAAGGGGCAAACTGTTGAGGAAAAATATCCAAAGCTAAAGATTTCTCCAGCCTCCGAAGGGGCCTTGACTTCCAGGCCCTCGTTTGGAAGGGATCCAGGGTCCTTCCTCTACTCAATGAACCAATCTCCACCAGAAGGCACCAGGACCCGAACTCTACTTTACAATATCCAGGGTCCAGTCCCCGTAACGAGGAACCAAGGCCTAGCCCCTGGCGAAAGGACCAAGGATCCGATCCTCCGCATGAATATAGAAGTTTCCTAAACCGAGGGGAAAGTAATATATTCATGAATATTACGAAGGCCGCCCAAGATTGACCGACATATATCAACTATAAAAGGGGAACCCAAACCCTAGAACAAGGGATCGACAGTTTGGGGCTTAGAGACTAGAGAGTTAGGCGATAGAACTAGGGTTTATACATACCTAACGTTGTAATCCTGAAATCACTCAATAATAACAGTCTCTTTGCCTCGATTTCTATTCTCAATACATACAAACACTCTAAAATCTATTAGTCTTCATGTGTTCCGTAGTACTAAAACGACCCTACACAAAAATATCACAACAGAAGCAACCGCCTCCGACCTATGGAATCTCACCCACGCCAACGGCCAGTCTTTACGCGATTTTATGGAGAAGTTTAAGGCTGTGGTCTCGAAGGTCGATGTCCCGGATCACATAGCAGTGGAGTCACTGATGAATACCCTTCATACCAAATTGAAGTTCCGCGACGACCTCGACAGGCATCGGACGAGGTCACTATCGGATGCGATCGCTCGGTCACATAACTTTATTCGTATGGAGGAGGATACAAAAGCAAAAATCGCGAAGGAAGCAGCGGGGAAACAGTCGTCGCAAAGAGCAAACGACAACCGTTCCTAGCCCCGCCAGCACGGAAACAGAGGAAAGCCGAACCCTTCGCGAGTATACGTAAGCAACGTTGACGAACCCTCGAACTCAGCAACCGTCAACCACGCGAAAGAGTGGAATCATTGGGACCGAGATACCGCACAAAAATCACCAAAGTCTTCCGAACCTACGGATTCCGGACTTCTGAACCTGAGAAGTGGTGCGCATACCACAAGGTTCGGTCTCACGATACGAAAGAATGCAAAGTGGTCTACGGGCATTTCCTCGAATCACTCGACAGCGGTAAGATCAACATAGAGCCACCGCCTACGAAACCAAAGGGCAACAAGAGCTGGAGCAGAAACAAAGAAAAGAACGCTCAAAAAGCCGTAGCTGCAGTGTCCCAAAAGGAATCAGGTGCGAAAACTGCGTAAGATGTTCCCAAGGACAAGGATGACGATTGCGGTGACTCGTCCGAAGAAGACCAACCAAGGCATCGACGACGAGTCGACGTTATACTCTCCAAACCGTGCGATTTGTCTGACGATGATCTCGTCCCAGCTATCGAGCAACCGTCCGACAACCAGAAGATGCCTTTGAACTCAGATGATTTGCGAAACCTCTTACGATCGAAAGCAACAATCTCCCTCTCGGAGAACAGTCCCGATTCCGCAACGACCAACGAGTCGTCGTTAACTCAAACGATCACCCGGCAGATAACAGACCTTCGCGATCATCTTAACTCTAAAAGCGACGACCTCCGAATCTCGCTCAACCGTTCCAAGGCGACATCTCGAAAATCTAAAGCGCCATCCCGCTCCCAAACCCATCAAAGGCTTCACCGTTCTTCAGGAACAGTTAGAATCCTCACGATGCAAGCGCACCCCACGTATTAACGTGATAATGGGAGGATTACCACCAGGAGGAGACTCGATCCGTTCAATCAAGCAATACAGCCGACAAGCGGCCTCTTTTGCAAAAATGGCCAACGCAAGTCGAAGATGATCACAAGATCAGTTTTTCGGCTGCGGATACTCTCGGAGTCCATATGCCACACAATGACCCACTCCTCGTCGACATCGGTATTGGCGACTGCGAGGTAACAAAAGTGATGATCGACACAGGCAGTTCGGTCGACCTCATCTTCCGGGATACCCTCGATTAGATGGGAGTCGACCTGCACGACATGAAGCCGTCTTCAAGAACCCTCACAGGATTCAACGGAGCTTCAGAACAGATGATCGGAACCATACGACTACCGGTGCATGCACAAGGCGTGACGAAGACCGTAAAATTTGCTGTGGTTCGAGCCAAGGCCGCGTACAACGCAATCCTCGGAACCCCTTGGCTGCACTTGATGAAAGCTATTCCTTCTACCTATCACCAATGCCTGAAGTTCCCAGGAAAAGACGGCACCATCAAGACTATCCGCGGGGATCAGAAAGCTGCAAGGGAATTACTCGTTGCCACGGTAAAGCAACAGCATTCCCTCTCCGTCGTCAACTCGGTATCATCCAAGCCTATCCAAAAAATTTTCTCACAAAAAGAAGAAGTCAGAGAAATCTCTGTTGGGGTCAAAAACGGTTCTCTCGAAATCAACGGCTAAAACTATTTATCATGCGCGGACTTTCCATAAAACAAGCGTCGAAAGCAAGACAAGTCGTATAGCTTAAAGAACCTATGTTAAAGTCAATCGTCCTTGTTTTACACGATAAACTTTACGAGAAAACCAACTCAGATTTAGTCGTAAAAACTTCGATGATACAATCAAGACGAACCGAGAGACATTAGGTCCGTAGCTGAGATCACACGGCCATACCAAAGTATACGGAAGAAACGGGAAGTAATCTAAGTTTGGACAGGCCGAACGACAAAGAATCTGCCTTGAAACTTCAAAGAGCCCGTTCTCTCAAACCGTGAGAATCCAGAAAACGAGCAAGATATCAAATCGAAGCCCTCGTCGAGACGCACGTGCTGCCTCTAGGCGCCGGCCGCCTAGCGCCCGTGCTGCCTCTAGGCGCCGGGCGCCTAGCGCCCGTGCTGCCTCTAGGCGCCGGGCGCCTAGCGCCCGTGCTAGTCCTAGCCGCCCGTGATGTTCCTAGCCGCCAGGAAACTTCAAAGAGCCTGTTCTCTCAAACCGTGAGGATCCAGAAAACGAGCAAGATATCAAATCGAAGCCCTCGCCGAGACGCACGTGCCGCCTCTAGGCGTCGGGCGCCTAGCGCCCGTGCTGCCTCAAGGCGCCGGGCGCCTAGCGTCCGTGCAGCCTCTAGGCGCCGGGCGCCTAGCGCCGTGCTGCCTCTAGGCGCCGGGCGCCTAGCGCCCGTGCTGCCTCTAGGCGCCGGGCGCCTAGCGCCCGTGCTGCCTCTAGGCGCCGGGCGCCTAGCGCCCGTGCTGCCTCTAGGCGCCGGGCGCCTAGCGCCCGTGCTACCCATAGGCGCCTAGCGCCCGTGCTGCCCGTAGGCGCCTAGCGCCCGTGCTGGCTCGGGTCTTCGAGCGACAATCTTCCGTGCACAAGTTCCAGGCCCTGGCCGTCAGTAATATGTACTTCAAGTCTTTCCCGAGTCCTCGCGGAATGAATCATTGGGATTCCGCATACAAAACTCCCGTTCTTACTCTGAGCTAGAAACCGTCAGAAACACTTAGGAAACTCGTAAAATATCAACGGAAAGGAAGATCTTAAATTATTCATACGAAATGATGATGGTTATCTAAGACACCACACATCTCAATTCTACGAAGGATTGAAGATCTTCCGAAGAAATCGTAGAAAACAACGGAAGTCCTAGAAACGGCCCGAAAGGGACCAAATGCGATCGGACAATGCATTTACGATTATCTAAAATAGATACAACGATTTACGTTTATCTCTACGTAACAAGATAAATGCTAAATCGCCGGAAGGATAAATGTCAAGTTTCCCGAAGATAAATGTCAAGTTTCCCGATAAACATGAAGGCCGACGAAAATGGAAAAAGTCCGCTTCGCGACCCAAAAGGAGAATAGACCGTCATAAGAAGGAGTATATAAAGGAGCTTTGGGAGAGAAGGAAAAGGGGGCAAAAATCATTGAGAGCGAAAATCATTAAGAGCAAAAAACCCTAGAGAGACTTAGAGAGCAGATCCGAGATTTCAGACTGAGGGAACTTAGAACTCAGGTGGTCAGACTAGCAAGGCATGACCTAGGACGTCTGGCCGCCTCCCGTTCTACCTTCATCTTGTCCGCAGACTTCTGTTCCTTCGCAAGATTCTAACAATCCCCTTACTCAGAGTTCCGCACATAGAAACCCTTGGCGTTATTCTCGACACGCCCGTTTCTATGACAAACGCTCGTACTAGACGAACTCCGCCAGGCATACGATCTCTTGTTCAAATCTTTCCAACTGAACTATGTCCGACTTGATCCTCGAAAGGGGTACGTAGGCAGCCTTTCTCAAGGTCCAGTCCCAACTCTTAACAAAACCCTTTTTGTACGATTTTCGTCTTTTGTTATCTTTCCATATTTTCCGCACTTGTTCGGTCACTTGTCGTTGGCTGTCGCAGAGAATCCGGACCTTCAGGGAAAGTCGGGTTAACTTGGCTTTCCTCCGTTTTTTACTTATCAAAATCGACAGTGCGAATTTCGGTTCCCACAATCTCCATCGACAAATCCGATCCGTCGAAGATTGTCCGAGTCGGCGCATTCCTTCCCGACGAGATGCAGCAAACCATCATTTCTTTCCTCCGAGACAATTCCTCAACCTTCGCTTGGGTTACCTCGGATATGAAAAGAATCGATCCATCCATCACAACACATGAGTTGAACGTGGACCCAACCTTCAAACCAATCCGCCAGAAGCGAAGGAAGCTCGGACCCGAGCGATCGAAAGCAGTGAACGACGAAGTCGACCGTCTCCTCGATGCAGGCTTCATTAAGGAAGTACGCTACCCCGAATGGTTAGCAAATCCTGCCGTCGTTAAGAAAAAGAACGGGAAGTGGCTCATCTGCGTAGACTTCACTGACCTCAACAAAGCGTGTCCAAAGGACAGCTACCCACTCCCCCACATCGACCGACTTGTCGAATCAACAGCCGGTAATGAGCTCCTCACATTTATGGACGCTTTCTCGGGCTACAACCAGATACTCATGCATCCCAACGATCGCGAGAAAAACAGCCTTCATAACGGATAGAGGAACTTACTGCTACCGAGTAATGCCATTCGGATTAAAGAATGCCGGCGCAACGTACCAACGTCTCGTTAACCGAATGTTCGCGGATAAACTCAGCACTACCATGGAAGTCTATATCGACGACATGCTGGTTAAGTCACTCCGTGCCATAGACCACCTCAATCATTTGCAAGACTGCTTCAAAACGTTAAACGATTACGGAATGAAACTTAACCCCGCCAAGTGCACCTTCGGCGTTACCTCAGGAGAATTCTTAGGGTACATCGTCACACAACGGGGAATCGAAGCTAATCCCAAGCAGATTTCGGCTATCTTGGATTTTCCAAGTCCTAAGAACAGCCGCGAAGTACAGCGACTGACCGGAAGAATCGCCGCCCTCAACAGATTCATCTCGCGATCAACTGACAAGTGTCTACCATTATACGAACTCTTGCGCGGGAACAAGCGTTTCGTCTGGGATGAAAAGTGCGAAGAGGCGTTCAATCACCTCAAAAATTACCTCACAACTCCACCCGTGTTATCAAAACCCGAGCCCGGCGATGTATTATACCTATACATCGCAGTAACTTCCTCAGCAGTTAGCAGCGTCTTGATCCGAGAGGACCGCGGAGAGCAGAAGCCAATATTCTATACGAGCAAGCGTATGACCGAGCCCGAAACTCGGTACCCGATGCTAGAGAAGATGGCACTTGTCGTCATAACGTCTGCAAGAAAACTTAGACCGTATTCTAAGTCACGTACAGTCGAAGTACTCTCGAATCAACCCCTCCGAACGGTAATGCAGAACACAAATTCGTCTGGTAGACTGACAAAATGGGCAATGGAGCTCAGTGAACACGAGATCGTGTACAAAAACCGAACAGCAGCAAAATCCCAGGTCATCGCGGACTTCATCATCGAGCTAACGCCAGAGCTTGAACAGGATCTAACCTTACCAAGCCTAAACTGGATACTCCACATCGACAGATCATCAACGAACAAAGGTTCGGGAGCAGGCGTACAGCTATAGTCTCCAACTGGGGAGCTTATCCGGCAATCATTCAGTTTCGGCTTCCCGGCATCCAATAACGAGGCGGAGTACGAATCCCTGATAGCGGGACTCCGACTCGCAAGAGCAGTTAAGGCAAAAAGACTCAGCACCTTCTGCGACTCTTAGCTCGTGGTTAGTCAGTTTTTAGGCGACTACGATGTCAGAAATGAACGAATGGACGCTTACCTCAAGATTGTCCAGGATCTCTCTAAGGAATTTGAATTCTTCAAACTCAAGAAGGTTCCCCGAGGAGAGAACGTGTGCGCTGACGCCCTGGCGGCACTCGGAAGTAAGCTACACGATCAAGTGGAAAGAACCATACAAATTCATAAGATTGAAAAACCAAGCATCGATCCCTCCGAAGAGCCGAAAGACTTCGTCGGAACGGTCAGTGACTCGATGGAAATCGATAATGAGAAGCCGATCAACTGGCGGCAACAGTTCATCGAATACTTGTCTGATGGAACACTCCCATCCGACAAGTGGGAAGCCCGACGACTCAAGCGGCGCAGCACTAACTACGTTTACACGGAAGGGGAGCTTCACCGATGGACTGCAACAAAGGTTCTGCTGAAATTTATTGCCGGTGAACAAACTAGACTCGTGATGGCCAAAACACACGAAGGTGCCGCAGGTAATCACTCGGGCGGACGAGCTCTCGCACTAATAATAAAGAGGCTTGGCTTCTTCTGGCCAACAATGAACGCAAACTGCGATTCTTATGCTCGTCGATGCGAGAAGTGTCAACGACATGCCGCGACCATACACAGTCCGACAGAACTGCTTCACACATTAACAGCGCCCTATCCGTTCATGCGATGGGGGATGGACATAATCGGACCCATGACTAGTTCCAGGCAAAAGAAGTACATATTGGTGCTAACCGACTACTTCACAAAGTGGGTTGAAGCCGAGTCTTATTCCTGAATCACCGACAACGAAGTCCAGCAATTCGTATGGAAGAACATCGTTCTGCCGACACGGACTTCCGTAAGAGATTGTGACAGATAACGGCTCTCAGTTCATTTTCCACAAATTCAAAGAATTCTGCGAGCGATGGAAGATACGCCTCAACATGTCAACTCCAAGGAACCCGCAGAGCAACGGTCAAGCCGAGTCAACGAACAAAATCATCATCGATGTTTTGAAGAAGAGACTCTACTTGAAGAAGGGATGCTGGGCCGACGAATTGGACGGCGTCCTATGGTCCCATCGAACGACTCCTCGAAGTGCGACCAAAGCGACCCCCTTTTTACTAGCTTACGGAACCGAAGCAATGGCACCAGCCGAAGTAAACGTTACGAGCTTCCGTCGTTCCAGAATGCCGAAAAACGAGGACCTAAATCGAAGTATGCTTCTCGACGCCCTCGATGACATAGAGGAAAGACGCGACCAAGCGTTACTCCGGATCCAAAACTACCAACACCAGATCGAAGGGTACTACAACAAAAAAGTCAAATCTCGACCACTCGAACTCGCCGACCTCGTCCTCCGAAAAGTGTTCGAGAACACTAAGGAGTGGAAAGCCGGGAAATTAGGAGCAAACTGGGAAGGGCCATACAAAATCACGGAAGTCATAAAGCCAGGAGTCTATCGTCTCCAAACTTCAAGCGGAGAAGCGGTTCCGAGAGCCTGGAACTCGAAACACCTCAAACTTTTCTTCGAGTAAAGTGTTTGATCACCCGATCACGTTCACTCGTAAAAAAAAAAAACCGATTGAATGATCACCCGATCACGTTCACTCGTGTAAAAAAAAAAAAAAAAAAAAAAAAAAAAAACTGAGTGAATGATCACCTGATCACGTTCACTCACCCGAACAGGTGATCACAACGATCACTCCTGTTCGGCAAAACGAACTACGAATGGCTTGATCCTCGACTGAGGTACGTAGGCAGCCCTCTCGGGTCCAGCCATAACAAAAAAAAGAAAAAAACACGATGCCAATGTGAGGACGCCCCTGCTACTCGAGCAAGCGTACTGGTACTCGCCTTCTCACCGAGCCTATCCTGATCAGAAAACGTTCACGAGAATCCTACTGTATCGTCACGAAGACTAACGCGGACTAAATGACAATTCCTCGTCATATCAAATTCACTAAGTAAGGCTTGGCCAGCCGAAGACTCGGGGATACTTTGATATCGACGAAGAACCGTTTTCATTTTTTTTAAGTTGTAACGAGCATGTAATAACGGAAGGGATATTTCAATCTTAAGTATTTGAAAAAGAAACTTGAGGATTCGGAACCTTTCTTACCGACAAGTCGTCGTGAAACATGCAAGTTAATTACTACGATAAATGCAGCCTTACTTTACGATAATCTAAATTTGAATCGAAACAGCGATCAGACTTACGATTACTTCGACAAAATATAAAGTACTGCATAGTAAATAAGATAAATCGGAACGTCGTCCGTAACAACGTACTCGCGTTAATAAAAACAAAAGAAGGAAGAGTTAAAACAAGTTCAAAGGCATGAAGCCGAAACAAAACATAGAATAAAAAGCAACAGAGGGGCCTAAGTCTCCAGATCCGCCGCACCATCCTTTGGCGACGATCCCGCCTCGTCGGCAGCTGTCCCAGGAACATCGGCTGAACACTCTTGATCTAGGGTCGTCCCTTCACCCCCTCCGTGCGAGGCTCCATCTGGAGTTGAATCTTTGTCGAAAGGGACCCGGCCTTCTCCCTCCGCGGAAGCTTCCTGATCATTAGGCGCCGGATTGTCGCCAGGCGCCGTGTCGACATTCTCCTCCGACTGCGAGTTGTCATTCCCGGAAGGCGGAACATCTTGAGGAGCAGTCGGAGTGCCAAGATCCGCTATTGCATTCGCATCGATGAGGTCGGCATTGGAACCAAACTCGTTCAACTCACTCTTCAGCCTCTCGTCAACGAATTGGGAATGCATCACCAAGGGGGACAGGATCAAGTCGGTCTCAAGAATCTCACCAACTTCCAGGCTTCGGGATTGCTACTCAAACAACTTCTCCTGCCCCGCGAAGATGTCGATCGTTTCTTGCGGAATGTCACGACCGGCAGCTAGGAGGGACTCAAGGCACTTCTTGGTACCGAATGCCTGACTGTGAAGCAGACGAGCCATATCGTAGGACTCGCGGCGACTCTGATAGTCGCTGATGTTACTGAAGCGACGATGACACTTAGCCGTCATCGCGGTCTCGACCTTCACTCGTTCCCGAGTTACCTCAAAAACCCGTGACTTCCTAAGACGGTTCAACTCGCGCACGTGCTCTTCAGCCTTCACCCTTGCCGCCTCCTTCAACTCCTTCATCTCTCGGTCCATTTCCGCAATCTTGGAACACGCGGCTTCCAGATCTGCTTCCGCTTTGTTGGCTCTCTTTTGGTGGATCTTCCGCCGAGCTATGGCCCGCTCCCTCTTGTCAGACATCGTCTCATAAGCCTCCTCCAACTCGGCCTTCTTCCGACGAAAGAACTTGCCTCGCGCAACCAGTTTCCTCCGCAGCTCTTTAGTCTCGGCGATTGATTCCTTCAACGCCGTGTCATATTTTTTGATGACACCATTCATGTCGCCGTCACCCTGAAACGAAGACACGAAAGCATGAGTAACGCCCGCGTTAAAGTTACTTATGCTACAGCCAAAAAAATGTACGTATGCTTACGAGCAATTTTGTCCTTGCAGCGTTGGCATACTCATTCCTGAAGACTAAGTCTTTTGCCAACGGAAGAGAGGGCGGTGTGCTTCTGAATTGACTTACAAGCTCCGCACACCTCAAAGGAGAATTTATAAGCGGGACCGGCTCATCGTAGTTGAAGATGACTTGGTCAGGGAAGATCTCTCTCTTGACCTTTTTCATAACCGGAGCGTCGTCACTCGTATCGTCCTCAGCAGACATCGAGGCACCCTAAGTAGGGTTCGATGGTTCGGAAGGACCAGGAGCCTCAGCAGAAGGAACATCCACACGGGCTTTCTTCGGCTTCGACGCCTTCTTTGTCTTTGCGGCCTTCTTCTTTTTCTTCTTCTTGGGACGAGCGGACGCAGGAGGACTCGCCGGGTCTTCATTTCCAGTTGGGACCGGGTCAGGAGAGTGGCCGACATTCTCGCGAACTTGCTCCGTGGCTTCATCAGGAGATGGGACCGCGGAACCCTCCTCGCTTCCAACAGGAGATTGACGATCCGTCGGAGCCTCTCTACTCCTCTTAGGAGAAGGAGCCTCGTCATCTTCCGACAGGTTGACAACATCAACTGTATCGGGAACGGCCTCTTGAGTCCCTTCGACCGGGGAATCGCGGCGAGGCCTCTTCTTACTCTTTCTCTTTGATGATCCCCGGGCCTCGACCGCCGAAGGAGAGGCTCGAGGCGACTCCTCGATGTTTGCACCGGTATTCTCCGCACTGACGGGATCCGTGTTGGCGGGAGGATTGACTGGACGAGGTCTCGGTTGATTCAGTTGCAAAGCAATCATCGCACTCCAATCTGGAAGCCCTCTCATCTTTCTCCGAGTATTGAGGGCACGCTGTTCAACTGGATCAAAGAGAGATATCCGGCTTTTTGTAGTGTTCGGCAACGGGATATAGATCGAACTCCAATCCTCTGAAGAATTACCAAAGTAAAGAAGGAAATGAGGATGGAGACAAAAGAAATCACAAAAAAAAAGCAGACGAAAGCTCACTTCTGGATATCCGATCGCGACACCGCTTGATCCGCTCTCTCGTGATATTTCTCCAATGCTCTTGATCAAGCCGCGCTACCGCACGAGCGTTCTCCAGGAACTCCTCCGGATAATCGCGGGAAGTCGGATGATCACCTGCAACCATAAAAAATTAAGATATAAACAAGTTAAAAAGAGAGCAGACGTAGCAGGGATTCTAAAAAAGTCTACCAAGTATAGCGTTCCACGACACTCGGTAATTATCATTCGGAGGCTCTTCAAAGGCAGATTCATCAGACTTGATGAAGAAATAATATCTCTGCCAGTCGGTGGTCTTGCTCGGATAGCCCCCAATCATGTTGTAGCTCGGACGGATCTTAATCGACCAAAGCCCTTCGTCTTGGGGACTAACGGATGTAAGCTCCTCGAAGACTCGGATGCTTAAAGTAACATCGATTTCCGCGGCTAAGACCATCAAGGCAACCCCGAGACGCCATGCGCCATTTAGCATCTGACTAATCGCTCCGCCGCGTCGTCTCGCATACGCAGTAACCAGACGGGGAATCGGGAACCAGAGTTTCGTGTCGTCTTGAAAATAAGACTCGTAAACGCACTGGTAGCCATGCGGAGGCGCCCACGGTCTCTGGTCCTTCCTAGGAATCAGGAACGTCACTCCGACTCCGTCATACCGCTCCAGAAGTCTTTTAACACTTGCCACCGTAGATGATGTCTTGTGGACATTCCCCCACGACTGTCCCCTTTCATCGACAGGCCGAAACACTTCCGGTGGGAGAGCCGGGAGCTCTTCAAATATTCCCCCCGGATAATAGCTTATCGGGACGTAGTCTTTGATCGGAGACTCGGGTTCCTCCGCCTCTTGGTCATCACCATATGAAGGCCGCGCCCTCTCGGATGCCTCCTCTCGAGGAAGTCTCGCCGAGTCAGAAACCATAAGTCTCTGAGAAATATCCAAACTCTCGGTATCCATCATTGCCTCTCGATGGATCGATTCAGGCTCATCGACTGGGTTAGACGAAGAAGCGGGCGCTTTCCCTTTCTCTTTACGAGATAACCTTCTACCGGACGACATACCGCTATATAATCTACAACAACAAACTAGAGAGAGAAGTGGAGGAAGAGAGAGAAAGTACCTGAAGACGCGGAGAAGAATGAGAAAGAGTCGAGGGGTGAGGACTATTTATAGGAAAAGGGGAGCCGCGATTTCTTCGAGGCGTCATAATTACCCTCTTTTTGGGCCCACCTGGGCCTGAAGGCGTTTTGACGGTCCACGAAAGATAATGCGTCGTTCCAACTTCTCGTTCAAAGCAGTCAAATCACCGCGCCGATTCGACTTCTCCTCTAACAAAACGATCGAGTCAACGCGCCTATTCGATTTCTTCCAAGAAAACCTACCAAGGCAATATGTCGATTCAACTCCTCCTAGCGATCGATCGCACGGCCGCCACCACTCGTCCTTTCTAGAAGCACGAATCACGAGAGTAGACGAAAACGAAGAAACGGTCAGACCGTCTCTCGTCGTGTGGAGGAAACGAATGCACCGTCTCGGGAAAACAACCATGCGTGGACCATCTATTCTTCAGAGCCATCTGTACTCTAAAATTCATCGCGCCCGACTAACCGCCGCGCACCGATGAACTGGGGGGGACTTACTGTAGAGGGTGGATTCAACCATCCTCTTAAGGCCCGAAGAATAGAAGCCCACGCTCATCAGGGAGCAAGACGGCTTGACGCCAGCTCGGAAAGCCGGCTCTTCGCGCCGTCCTACGGGCACACTTAGCCGCCCAACTCACGGTCAAACAAGGCCGACTAAGCACCACGCACGAGGAATGGGCATCCCGGCCCAACGAGACTAAGGCCCATAAAACACGACGCATATTAGGTCACGGAGAGAGGCAGGAAGGACTATATAAGGGGAGAGACGGGACAACGAAAGGGAGATAGACACTGACTCGACGGCTAGACTAGGGTTTCGACACCATTACTTTGTTTAGCTGTGTTCCTAACATTGTTGTCCATTTCTCTTCTCTTGTAACCAACTGAACACTTTTCCGACCATCAATAAGACGTCTTTGCTAAAAGCCACATCTTTATTCATTACCGTTTCCCGATCAAACAGAGGTCTACTATAAAAAAAGGTGAGCGCTCCTGATTTGATAATCATCCTCTCATTCCTTTTAAGCCAAGCAGTAAACTAAATCACTGATCTAGGTTTTGGGTGTCTCAGATTTTCATCTTTCATGAATCTTAAAAGAGATCTCAAAACGTCGGCAGCCAGCCATAGCTATCACCAAAGTCCATAGAATTATGATCCTGCTAATTGTATGTTTCCAATAATCTTTTCTCTTTCATTTATTTGTTTGCTCCGTAACTTGATTTTTAGGTTTTTTCAAAGTTTAAGCTCCAAAACAATGGATTTGAACGGTTTTAACTTGTAAATACCTTTTATGATTTGTATGGTTTTTATTTTTTTCTGTATTTTTCATGCAGAAAGCTAGGATCCAAATTTGGCTATTTAAACAGAAAGATCTGGGCACTGAAGAAATATTAATGTAAGTCATTTTATCTTTTCTTGCATTACGTTTAGCTACCAGTTTCTACTATGTTATTCATAGCTTAGCTTAATTGGTAGAGAAAGTGTGAATACTTAAAACATTGTGACTATTTCTCTAATTTAATCATTATACAAATACAGATCAGAGCGAGAGTATGAGATTGGGTAATTGATGTCTCTTGGGGTTTTGCAAGTGTTCAAGAATTCCGGGTGTTTTCTTGGTTCTTATGGTCTCTTATGTTGATCTAGAGTACAGAAAAAACACAGGTAATGACTTCTCTATTATCTGCTTAAGGGCTTTATCTTCATCACTTACTTATTTCCATTAGCGTTTAAAAGGATTTTGTGTTATGTTTGTTGCTTTGATATGGCTTGAGCTAAAACAATCTAGCATTTTTAGTGGATATAGATCGATCATCAATTACTTGGAGATGCAATCCATTATCTCAACGACCGTTTACAGAGGATGAATGATCTTCACAACGAACTTCGGTCAACTACACCTGGATCTTTGCCTCCAGCTTCAACAAGTTTCCATCCATTAACACTTACACCTCATAGTCTTTCTTTCCGTGTGAAGGAATAGCTTTGTCCCTCATGCCGAGCCTTAAAGGACAACAATCAAGAGTAAACAAAGCTTCATGGGTAGTTTTCGTTTCATGTGTTTTTGTTATCTACATGTTGAGGATAAACTAAGGGAAGGAAGACTAGTGACCATTTGCGTGATTTGTGTTGGCTTGGATGTTGTTCACGTTGAGCTTACATTCTCTTCATCTTTTTAATTGTGCTTCTCACCCTTTTTTATTTTGTGATTAATGGGCTTTTGTTGTATGATTGCCCAGCTTTCGCTATAATGTTAATTCAATAGTTAAAAACAATGTGAGATCAGATAATCCAAAATGTGTCAACACTTAACAGAACTAAGTAGACAAAATGCGACAAGTAATGTACTTGCCTTTGGAGATTGATAACCGAGCTTAGATGCTGCACCACTGAACCCGACCCGAGACGTCATACCCAAAAGGATCCGATCAAAAGAGGAATCTTGGTTAGTAGTTGTTCAAGTCAGTTTCTTGAAGATATCCATGACTAAGAGCATTGAGATGAGATTGTAAGTACCTACTATATCCAACGGGAGGCCATGGATTGCTCTTGGTGTCTTCAAGTGCTTAAGCTCTCTCCTTTCTGATGCCAAATGTTAGTTTGGTCTTTGTCTTGCGAGTTCATAAATGTGCAACAGAGAGAGAAGTGCAATGAAGGAGAAGAGAGTGACCAAGTGTGGCTACTGTGAAAGAGTTGGAATTTATTTGAAATTAAAAATTTATAACTTTTGAGACACACATGTTGCCTTCTGTTACTCAGCTTTTCTTAAGATTTCCAAAGAAAATAATTATATTTGATTTGCTAAACAAAATAGAAAATAATGATGTTTGATTACTAAACTAATTTAATTTAATGAGAAAGGAGGATTATGCATATAAAGATTTTAACATTTACCTTGAGCCAAACCCAGCTATACAGAGGATTGTGTCTATAAATAATAATCTAGATCATAAGTAAAATATATTCCGGATAAAACACAATAGTTCAAAAAATTACAATTGCTTTATTGCATAATTGCAGACAAAATAGTTAAGCTGTGAAAAGAAATAATTAAATTAAAAAAAATGTAGTAAAAATAGTAAAAACTATAATTACAAATAGATAAAAATTATTATAATTTAAAATATATTCATGCAAACATTATAATTTTAAATAATATAAATGATACTAACACAGATATTATTACGTTTTATGATTTTTTTTTGCTAATTTTGTATTCTCAAAAAATTAGAAAATAACGACAGTAATGACGGTTGTTGTCATTTTAATTCAAACCAAAAATATTTATTAAAAACAACGAAATGATCTCAAAATTACTTTTATTATTTGTTTGTATATAATATCGTTTTCAATCTACAATAAGTATAACTATTTCATGCAGAAGCAGTGTGTTCAAAAAAAAAACTATTTCATAAAATCAGTATAAAATAGTTTTTATTATAACTTTCCGCTCGAACGGCGGGCCGGCCCTAAGATTCCACCTGGTGAAGAGAGTTTGATTTCTCCTGGTGAAGCCACCTAGGATTACAGGTAACAAATTCAAGTGATTATGCGCTGACACGTATCCCAGTGGAGCAAAACACACCGTTTCATTTAATCTGGGTTTTTTTTGGCTTCGACCATCATCGTCGTATCGATTGATTTTCAATCTATTACCTCTGAACAGTTTATCCTTTGCATTCACACAACATAAATAACATTCTCATCAATATCATGGAACCACTCTTTCTAGCCACATTCAATACACCCCTTCTTTTATGATATTGAATCTGCACCTATAAATAATGGAGTAAGATTTCGTGAAATTCACCACCTCACTTTCTTCCTCTCAAATCTCAATCAATATAATCATTTGAAATCCAATATATTATAAGCATAAAAAATATATTATAAAACATCAAATAACATATAAATAAAATAGTAAACGAAAACATAAAATAAATGACAAAATAACAAATTGAAATATTTAATCCCGCCCGTAGGGCGGATCGGCCATAGTTTGTAATAGTTTTAGCTTGGCTAACCTATAGCACAGCTAATTGTCTGTTTCATTTTCATGGATTTCACTACAAGAAATTTGGTATAGTTAACACCAAAAAATGTTACCATAAGGTTTTTGTAACGTTTGTGTGAACGATGTGACAGCCGCAGCTGGAATAAACCTCTTTTATCATAGCATATTATCATATGCTAATATTACCACCTAAAATTTAAGAACTTTTCCCCGCTTAAATAATTTAATCCAGACGACTTACAAGTAAGTCGTCTAGGTAGTATTCTATTTTAGTTTCTTGTAAGAATATTTTAATTTCTCGCAAAAAATATTAAGTAAGTCGTCTAGATCAAAAATGTTTAACCTAATATAATTTTTTGTCTTCTTATATAACGAAAAAATTACACATTTTCTCTCTTCCTCTCAAAGGCTGCAACAAAAATGTATTGTTCATCATTCTAAAACTCTTCAACCTCTCTCTAATTTTCTTGAATTTATAAACACCAATCTTTATATCAATTTATTTTGTCTCATGTCTTTCTCATTAATTTATCTTGCTTTTGCAGGTTTTTCATCACATTGTTCTCTTCTTCCACTCATTTAAAGGTAGATCTATTAGTTTTATATATGTATTTCTATCAAGATAGATTTATCTAATCTTCACTCATTTTCTCTGTTTTTAAGCCATTTGAACGTTTTTGGATATGTAGGTTTTTCAGATCTGGATTTGGATATGCAGATTATTCAGATATGAAAGACTTCTTGGACGATTTACCTGTTAGTCATCTGGACTTCCTACAAGTCATCTGACGGAGTCTTCTCCATGTCTTTTTTACAACAGATCTGAGCGTTTTGGTAAGTTTTTATGCCAAGGTTTTCTTTTTAATTGGTAACTTCATGTTGTATAAAGTTCTTACCTTTTTTCCCAAACTAAAACTTTCCAAACCCACTCTAATCTCTTTGACTTGAAAACACCAAACTTTATATGAATTTTTCATTTTTGTCCCTCGTCTTTCTTACTAATCTATTCTTTTTCCAGGTTTTTCATCACATGGTTCTCATCATTGAAGTCTTCTGAAGAAGTCATTTCCTTATCAAATGGAGTCAAAGCTTGTCTTTGTATTTGAAATGATCTATAATAGTTTTGTTTGTGGTATGTTTTGTGATTTGCATGTGTACTCTTTAGCTGTGAATTTTTTTTTGTAATACGAGTAATAATGTTTTCCAAGATGTAATATATTTGTTAACAATGTTTTTACACATTTACAAATCATTGAACCAATTGACTTCAATAGCTTTTTCTTATCTTTGGGTCTCCCATATGCTATAATAAACTCTAATGGTCTTATTCTCATCTTAATAACCAAAAATGGTGCTAGCCTCATATTGATGCAACATTTTAAGAAGCATTTTAACCTCTTCTTCCAACTCATAACAATAACCATCATTGGTGTCTATAACAGTAATACTTAAGAGATGGAAACAAACAATAGTAAATAGTCAAAACATATCACATTTTTTACAAGTTTGTGTTGAAAAACTCAGTCAAATTTAGTAAAACTAAGGGTGAAAACATATTTTGAAAATATAAGTTTTACATATTTTGAAGTTACTTACCACCCTTAAAAATACAAGCTATTCAAAAAATAGCATAGAAGACTTAAAAATTATCGTAGTAGACTTAAAAACTAGCGTAGAAGACCAAAACTATGGGGTAAAACTAAGACTTTCAGAATCTCAGATGACTTACGAATGCTATATTTGTAAAACTGACTTCTGGTTTTTTGTTTGGTCACAAGGGGCTGGTGTAATTTCAAAAGGCTTTTATGTTAATTTTCCATTTGATTAAAGTTTTGGTATAGGTTTGGGGTTAAAATCAAGTTCTTTGTCATATTTGATAATTTTCTCTTAAGTATATGTATAATATAAAATCAATAAAATGTTTAATAAAAAAGAAAATAGAAAAAATTTACTCAACCAAATTTAATTTAATTACTTATTTTTATTTATGTAATTTATATACTTTATATATAATTTATTTACACATAAATAAAAAACAGAACAAAACACTTTAAATGTAACTTACTAATTGTATATCTGTCAAATATAAATATTGATTACATTATACATAAGACTAGGTAGAGACCTGCGCCTTGCGCAGGGTGAGATTGTGTTTCTAAAATTTCAATTTAATTTTAACATATGTTTTAAATTTGTAAATATAGTTTCTGGATTGGTTATATAATAAAATTCTCAACATATTTTTTGTAATTATTAACTACAGATGATAGATATTTATTTTTAACTACAGATGATAGATTTCTATTTTTAATTTTCATCTATCTCTTTGTTTGAAAGGTACGTAGCGACCTTTCGTATTTTAGTTATGAGTTACAATCACTAACGATAATTGCTATTCGCATACCAATTCTGTAGATGTCTATGCTGCCTATTATACGTTTATAGATTTGCTTAGCATATATAGTATGTAGAAATTTTAATAAACATTGACAGTAACATAAGTAAAATTATTAGAAAAAAAATGATTTGGTAAACAGAGTTTGAGAAAATGAGAGGCTTTAAATTACCCATTTATTTAATTCAGCAATTATATCAAAAGAAACTTAAGCAAAAACATTAAAGTTCCAAAACAAAGCCCCTGAAATGAAAACAAAAAAAAAACAAACTCCAGAAGTAAGATGAGCTTATGCTATGAAAAGCCTTCCATAACACCTCCAGCCACTTGCAAATTTAACCCTATTCTTATCTTCAAACTCCTCAATTTGGAATCCTGAATACGACATGCAAATTTTGTAAAACGACACATGTATGATTAAATGGCAACTTTATTATAAATTTTTGAATTTCTCGAATTTCGGGTTCTAACAACGTTCTCGATAGCCATTCATAGTTACTCACATGATTTAAACTACCTGCACATAAAATATATATAATTCAAATAACTACCCACTACATATAAAATAAATTATAAGGTTATTTAAATACCTTTTCCCCATTCAATATGCCAAAAACATTTCTAAACCTGCCATTTTTTTAAGTATTGGATCTCAAAGAAATTTATACGCAACAAAATAGAGAGAAGACGTTATCATTGAAGCACTTCCATCACTTAAACTTATATAAGTTTCAAAATATTCTTTTATTAAATGAGATTGATATATCAAATATATGCTCGACAATACTGATTGACAAATTGCAAATTAAGATTATTCAATTGTTTTTTTGTTTTTTGAAGTGAATAAATACGGCTGAAGACTGTTTTATGTTTTTGTTTTGTATTAAACATTCTAATCAAGAATCCCGTTTGTGATATAATGATTGAGAATGTAGTATAAATCACGGCAATCATCACCTCCACGCAAAATTTTATGATTGCAATCAAAGCATTCCATATACAATATCATATTGACCTGCCGACAAAAAAAAACAAATATCATATTGACCAACATAATAACCTAATTTGCGTGGAGATTAATATATTGATAAAAATATCCCTAACTTATATTCTAAAAGCAGTTATAAAAACAAAAAAAAATTATATTCTAAATCATAAATGCATTAAATTAAAGATCATAACTCCCAAATCACGATTATGAATTGATACCATGAAGTGTGTTTTTTACATTTGAATATATAGAAATTTTGATTTCAAATAAATTAGTTTATTTGTGAATACATTTCAACTTAAATCGTTCTTATATTTTTTAATGTTGGAAATTAATATTAATATTTTATGTAATTTAATGTTTGTCTTGTAAAATACAAATCACTATCATAAAATACATATAAAAAATTACAACAGAGATTTTGCAGGTACAAAAAAATCATAACAGGGGCGTTTTTTTTTTTCTTTTTTGAGAAAAACATTTCAACTCGAATACATAAAAGGGATTAATCCCCGGTGTATGCAACATAATCTCCGTCCAATGGAATCGATATTATGTACTTTATTTGAAACTATGTTATAAGAAACCAAAGAATAAATTTGGAATGTTTGTCCAACGGCAACAATAGTAAATTGCTAAAATGAATGTGGCTGTTTTCAAAAGCTATCGTAGAGTCCCTAGCTGTCTGCCACGTCGCCATAATGACACTTCCGTAAATAGTCTATCATTTTAAGGTTGCTCTTATTATTTACTTCCCTTTTATTAATAAGGGGATTAGCCGAAAACAATACTAATTTAACAGAAATCTGATATTTTATTTATTTGTCTTACAACATTTTTTTATCTATTAATCAGAGAAGATGCTAAAAACCTCTTATAAAATAATGGACTTTTTACAACTTAGTTATGATGTCAAAAAAAAAGATAAGTGATCTTTATCAAAAACATCGTTATTTCCACGTTAGTATCATATATTTAGAAATGAACGTAAATTTATTTCCAAACAATTAAAATTAAGTGATACACCAAATAAGCATGGAAAATCTCAATTTACTATTTAATATCATATATTTTGGTTACAAATCATTGGCAGTACATTTGTTTTTTTCCATAATTTATCTACGTACAATCAATATGTATCCGTTAGCATTAGCTGTACATTCATTTCTTTCCAAAAATAATCTAACTACATAAATAAAAAATAGGTTATTTTGCGGTAAGCTCTTTTACATTTGACACCCAGGATATATACGCAATGACTTTAGGATATTTTGTTCTACATTCCTAGTGAACATCTCAAAAAAAATACACTATAACATATGTAAACTAAGTTAAACATACATAAGATCAAACGATTGTGATCACTTAAAAGTGAAAAAATACATTAAAAATGACATATGAAATGTTAAGAAATATATGTATTCATATATTTATACATATAATTTACATGTATTTGATAACATATGTTTATTATTAGGTGTGGATGACCCTATGGTAAATAATAATTCTGTGTATTCATACATATGTAATATTATTGTCGTAAAATCATATAATATATACATTGTTAGTTCAATGGCATCTTTAGTAAATAATCTAGTTATAAAAGGGTTAAGATTAAAAGAAGCTGAGAAGAACTCTCATGATGACACATATTCAAAATGACACAAATATAAATATTTTACTTTTTAAAGGTTACTCTTCTATTTTGCTTATCTTTTATTTTGCTTCTCTTTTAATAGTAAATGATTAGTTTTTGTATAGTTAAACATGTTAAATATTCACATGAGATTATAATTTTTTAAACATATTTTTCTGAGCTATATATATAAAATATATGGGAAATATTTTCATTAATATAAGGGTAATTGTGTCTAATATTAACAAATTAATACAAAGGTATGTATAGGAAAATCTATTTTCAGTATATAGTCTATTTTCCCAATTTCCCCAAAAAGAAAAATGTCCACAAAAACTCGGGTTAAATAATGAAATGTTTGTTTTGGGTTAACACTTAAAAGTTAAAACCCTATCGATTAAGTGTAGTCGGAAGGAAGGTTCAAAATAGAAGGAAATAAAATCCAAACCTCATCAGATATCGCGTTCCTCACTCTCCGACTTGGCCCCTCTTTCCGCCGTTCGCTATCCTCTGGAAGCTTGCCAAATCCGGTAAAACTTGTTTCTTTTTATTGTATCTCTACGAGATTAAGTCACTATTTACTAGGGTTTAAAAGGTCATCTTTCTTCTAAATTACATAATCGAAAAGTAGTGTTTAATCTGGAGTTTATCTAACAGACGAAAACGAAATGTGGGGTTTCTTTTTTGGTGAATTTGTAATTGATGGAAACACTTGCTAATTTCCAGCGAGCATGTTTACTGAAATTCTCTGTATTCGCCATCTATTTACTTGGAAAATGTCTTTTGGTTCATATGTGGTACTTGACCCAAAGTTCTTAGAATATGATTGGTCTCTTTTGCTAGATTTGATTCGACATCTTTCCTCTGTGCTCTGTTTTCAAACCAATCAACAGATTCATGAGATGCTTATTTAGATGTATGCAGCTTATGTAATTCGTTCATCAATTTCTGGCGTAACTTCCATTAGTGTCTGCATCTTTACTTTGGCAATTGTCTGTAGCTTGTGTGAGTTACTCTTCTGAAGTTAAAATACCTGATAGAACTTGGCAGATTTCTTTGGTGCATATAACATTTTAGAATTTGACTGTCAACTTCTTTGATTTATAACCTTGGAATCTTAAAGTCGGCTCTTTTAAGAACGCGGATAACTTGTCACTATTGAACTAGAAAGTATTGTTTAATTAATAATTTGCGGTACCATGTACTCTGATAATATCATACTTATTTTCGTTTGCTACAGTTTAGAAGTAACATGTCAGGATACTAAATTGTTCGTTTGCTACAGTTTAAAAGTAACATGTCAGGATACTAAATTGTTAATTATTGCCCCATCATAGTTCGCGTCCCTGTCCATAGCTTTTAACTTTTCGGAGCTTTTACATTGTTATTCTATTTGTTCTCCAGAAACAGATCATCTTGACATGGATATAGAGATGGAGATTTTCCCGAGGCTTTCTGTGCTTCCAGATACCGTTTCAGAGTATCTGCAAGATATGATCAACTGCTATGTGGAGAATTTGAAGTGTGAAAAGTTGAAAGAGTTTATGCAGTATCGAAATATCGATAGTGTCTTTGATTCTAACGGGAACGTGAAGTGCCTTTTCAAGAGGATCAGTAACGAATTCATGGCTCGGATGGAGGTTGCAGTGTACTTGTTGGACCATCCATCTGATGGACGTCGCTCAGACTCGAAGATGATCTATGGTTTCTCAGGAGTGCCACCTGCTGTCTACATCCGACACAACGAAGTCTCCGGTGTCCTGGTTGATTTTGTCCAGAATGATGGAGCTGTGGCCTACGCATGTTTCCGGGCAACATCTGAAGAGCTTCACAAGATTTTTCTGATCGACATCCGTTTTGGAAATCCTGACCGACACAATCATAACACATTAGTTAGAGGAGAAAAAGAAAGTAGTGAAGCAATACTTGTCCCGATTGACCATGAGCTTTGTTTTAGTACAAAGGTAAAGAGTTTGTGTTTGTTCTATTTCTTTGGTATTGTTGTTGACAGTTTTTGTTTTCGTTGCAGTATACCTTACGTGGCTTTTGGTGGTTAGTAGCAGATGGAACTAATGAGCCAAAGTGCTGTGAGGTTAAAGCTTCATTCTCCCCACATGTTCTCAGCTATGTGAGAGACCTCGACCCTGAACATGACTTCCAGTTTCTTCGGCACTGTGGTTGGGAAGCTGGACCAGAATTTTCTGATCCATTCACCATCTTTACAAGTCTTTTGAAGAAGGCAGTTTTGCTAGGTCTAAATGCTCCACAGATTGGGAGGATTGCAGCACGACATTGCAAACCTGATGAGTTCAACCTGCAGAATATGGTCGATAGTGTCCCTCCTGGTGACAACTTTGTGCAGAATGTGTGTGATGTCATAGATAAACGTCTCCAAGATTATTGTGCGAGGACAAAAGCTAGTGGTTCTCAAACCAAAAAACAGAGCAAGCCAAAGAAGAAATAGGAGAACAGATTCTTACTGGGATTCCACGTGTTAACTTGTGTCAAACACGAAGTGGGTTTTTCATTTTGCATACAATGTGACTATTAGTTCATGCTAATTCTCTCTCACTTTGACTCGCTCTCGCCTACTCTAAGAGAAGACTACGGTAGCTGCTTATATTAGTGAATTCCTCTAATTGAAATATTTAGATTGTAAGGATCTCGAGGACTTAACGAGTTCTTTTTCTTTTCGCTTCATTATATTTTTGTACATATTTTCTCAAATGGTTATCGACATTTGATTTTAGTATATACATCAAACCTCTATAAAGTAGTACAACTGAAACCAAAATAATTATATGAAATTTGCCGAAACGGAACAAAAATTAAGCCTCTCTGTCACTTTGGTACAAAAAATTTTTGTCCGTTTTTTTCTTTTGTACTTTTTTCTATTTCTAAAACCTTATGAAGAAAATAGTTTTATGAATTAAGAAATCATAAAAAATAGAAATAATTGATGAATCACCCATATGCACAAACTAATAATTTTTTTGCTGAAAAAGTTGTTAGATTAAAAAAATTAATTATGTTCTACAAAAAATAGATTTCATATTCTACGAAGAATAACCATGTAGAAATTAATTTCAATTTAATGTTAAACAAGTGATTCTAATTTTTCTTGAACCAACATACTGATTTTATAAAGAATTCTAAATATGAGGAATGCAAAGTCTACCCATTGTAAAAGGTTCTACAATTATTTTAAATGTAGTTTCTCCTTTTAAAAGAAATTTTAAAATTCTATGAACACCAAATCTAGACATAACTCAAAAGCCTACTTATAGTAGAACATGCTTATAGGAAAATTTTATGGTTTCAACGCTCTGTGGAAGATATATTCTATAGATAAGATAAACATGATTTCAAAAAAAATAGAAGTTATTTAATGAAAATATTGTCTTAAACGTGTAGAATCAATTTACCTTGTCAAAAAATCACTAAATACCGACTAAACCTCTTCTTCTTCATCAAACCATGATTTCTCCCTAGATATTTTTGTGATTTTCTAATATGTTCTTCTATGATGGCTATATACACGACATGTGGTGTATAGGAATTATGTGCAACTACAAGATAGGTATTTTTGGCTGATAAAAAAGGTGGAAGGTTACTGTTATTGGAATAGATTTTTAACTTTGAGGATTTAATAGAGTTGGAGTTGAGTTATCTACCTACTAAGTTGATCAATACTGATATCTTGTGTATTTGCATGATTTTAGTCTTTGTTTTAGCTTCTTATTGATCTTTAAAATTCATATAGAAGGAATATAGGATGCATTTGCATTGCATTTGTCCTTATCAGGTATTAGAGATGCTAGTTGGTGACTTTGAGTCATTAGAGATGATTTTGGAGCAAAATGATGATTTATGTTCGAGAAAACTCCCCACAACTAAGTGTTGCAGCGGCCAGACGACCCCAGCGGCCAGACGACCCCAGCGACCAGACGACCCCAGCGGCCTGTGTCCAAAATTGCGGAAGCTCACTCGGCCTTGGCGCGCGGCCTGCGAAGCTGCTCCGCGACGAAGTCTCCCCTACGCCCAAGTGTCCCAGCGGCCTTCCTGTCCCCAGCGGCCTTGGATGCGTTTCAGCGAGAGCTTACTCGGCCTGATCCCGCGGTCTACAGAACCGCGCCACAACAAGAAGCTCTCCACGGCAAAGTGTCCCAGCGGCCTTGTGGCACGTCCCCAGGCTGCTGCGTGATGTTTTTGAGTTTATTTACTATTTTACCCTTCTACGTTTTAGACTTGAAAAAACCTAAGTTTAAGTACTCTTTGTAGCCACCATTGGCAGATCATCTTTTATCTTTGGATATTGAGAAAGACACAAAAACTCTTTGAATCATTGATCTTTTGTTCTTGTGTTCTTGTTGATTATTCTATCTATTTCTCTACATGATTAATCTGAAATCCATCATGGGTTTAAGAGGAATCATGGAGATTAGTGAGTAATCACCTTTTGAATTCATGGGTTAGGGAGATTAAGGGTGATTAGACTAGTTCTAGGATGTTTTAAGTGTAGATCATACTTGATCCTTGCATAGTAGAGTGTTCTTAATGCATCTTTTGAGTAGGCCACTCAAGGGGTGATCTCTAGGCATTTCTCACCCGACAGGTGTTTGATGAAATGCTTGAGTCAACTCTCCTAGGCTTTTAGTGTACTTTGCCAAAGACATTTGTTGTAAAAGATTCTAAGATAACTATTAGACTCGTTAGTAATGATTGCTTGCATGTTATTCAACCAAAGACATTTGATGTTTGAGATGTGTTAGCAAATGAGCATTCATCTAGACATAGAGCTTGCTTAGAATTGTATCTAGGTTTAAGATTGATAGTTTGATTGATCATTTGCCATCCTTAGTTTCGAAACCTGATCACCCAAGGTCACATTCCCTATACTCATGAGTTCTCCTTTCCAATAGTCTACAAGTATCATTTCTGTTATTTGCATTCTAGTTATAGTTTTAATACAATCAAATCATTGGCTGCACTTAGATTAGGCAAATACTTGCATTCTCTCTGCATTTGAATCCCTCAAAACTGGTTCGACAACTTACTTCCACTTTACGATTATTTGACTTAGGAGCCTTGAAAACTCCAACCATCAAATTGGCGCCGTTGCCGGGGAACTAGTTGATTTGTCATTAGGACTTCAATCTTTCTTGAGACTAAGCTTTATTTTCTTGCTTTGTTTTGCTTTAGTATAGTTAATAACTCTTTATTCTAGTGTTTTTGTTCTTGCAGTGATGGCTTCAAGCTACTTTGAAAAGCCACAAGAAGGGAAAGACTCATTTGAAGATCACATTGAAGATGAGCCATATGTGTTTGTGGAGCCACCACCCTTTGATATACGCATACTCACACCAGACCAAAGGGATGAGTTGTTTCGGCTTTGGGGAATGGAAGAATATCGATACAAGTCAAGGAGATACCTAGCAGGACTTATCCGGATACACCTCATTAGAGATCGAGCAGAGTTTGAAGAAAGGGAGGTTACACAATATGAGGTTGATGCTGCTCTTGCCCTTAAAGAGGTAATGTATTGGGCTCCACCGCTCCAGCTGGAAGGTATAGAAATTTCCACTTTAAAACTTCAACTTGAGGAAATATGCTTGCCTTGTGGTGAGAAAAATGCCCCTGATCTTGATCCTCTTGTGCTCATAAATGAATGTCTTGATCTGATATGTGAAACTAGGAAAATAGATGAGCTGAGAGTAGAAAAGCTTGCTAGAGATCATATTGAAGTTTGTTTTGATAATAACTATCTTTGTGCTTCAGTTGATCTTGAATCTGAGTTTTCAATGCTTAATGAACCTAGACCTCTTCTTGAACTTGCTGATTTAGGGGATGAACTTGATGTGGATAAGCTTTTGCTTGAGATAGAAAATCTCCTTGTCAAAAACAATCATGAGAATGTGAACATTGTGTTTTATTCGGTTGATGGAGATTCAGTTGACTACTTTGTTAAAACCTCGTTTGAACCTGTAGTTGACTATATATTTCCACCAAATGCATTTGATTCTCATGACCACCTGAACCTCAAAGAGCATCTTATGATTCTTGATACATCTTTAGTGAGGCTCTTTGATAAAGAATCTGTCTACTTTCTATGGGCAGTTGTGTGCTCCTTTGCACACTTTGTTTCTTGTGTTTGCAGGAGAAGGACCAAAGGTGCATTGGCTCAGCCTTTTGATACTTATGATTAGCAAGCATACAAAGTCAAGCTAGAGACTTAAAACAAGCTCACTTGGGAGGAAGTCCCATGTTTATCCATTGTACATATTTATTTTTGTTTTCTTTTGAAACTTTTTAATAATGATAGTTGAGGTTTTCAGGTTGGGTCTAAGGCTAGATAAGAAGAGAAAGGTGGCCAAGCGATGTGACTCTAGACTCATGCCTTCACTTCTCCACTTCAGCCCATGTTTACCCGTGGAACAAATCTGAGGCCAAGGGTCCTCTACCACCCAAGTCAGCCAATAACTCCAGGTAAGTGCCATTCCACCCTTGCAAATATTTAGTTATCATGTTTATTTCTTTCTATTGGATCTCTTCTTTGAGCTTACTCTCACATAAGGGACTGTGTTAAGTAAGTTTGGGGGAGAGTCTACTATCTCACATCGTTTTTTGTTTTGTTTACTTGTCATGAGTCTCATGCATTGCATTCCATACTTGTTTGCAGTAAAAAAAAATTTATGAAAATTTTGAAAAAAAAGGATTTAGTTGCATCATTTGCATCTTTAGGATTGAGTCTAGAAGCATTTAGATTGCATTCATGCATTGGGAGAACCTTGTAAAGAACACATGTCTAGAACTCAACTTGACACCCTAGCTAAACATATCAAGTAGCTTAAGCATCTTTTGAAAAAGCTTGCAAGCTTTGAGCCTTGGAAAATCTTCTTGAAACATGTTTGCTTGCTTGATATTGGCATTGTTCTTGAAACCAACTCCAATCTCAACTTGGCTTAATGAACTTAATTTCTCTTGCTTATGGGCACTTGCATACTTGATCATGGATCTCATACACATTTGGGTTATATTATTCCATTTTACCACTCTTTGTTAACCCAAATGTTACTCCCATACCCTTAAGCCCTTACCATTCTTTGAAGCCGACATCGATTTGCTTGAGTGAGGCCTTTTTGTGAAAGCTTGTCATGTGCAAAGTCTTGAGAGTATTAGGAGCGACAATGATTTGTTCTTATCTTTGGCTAGCACTAGGACATCATTTGAGCTAGCACTTAGGATTGGTTTTGGGCATGTGAACTTAATTTGATCTTGGGATAGGGATGTGAAAAAAAAAAAGAAGTGAACCAAAAGAGTGAGGAAAAGAAAGAAAGCCACTAGGGATATATATAAAAAAAAAAGAGAAGAGCTCTAGAGTTTATAAATAGAACCTCTTTAGAATCAAAGAAAAAAAAAACATGAAAAGAGTGGGGGAAAGAAAAATAAAAGAAGAGAGCTAAGAAAAAAAAAGAATCCCTAGTTGGTTAAAAATAAGAAAAGATTGAGTGTTCATTGGGTGAGTGAAGAAAGTGTGATCTTTGGGATATTTGGGATTAAAGAAGAGTGAGATTGTCATCAAGGAAAGGGTAGAGTTTGAAACCTTTAGGAAATTGGTAGAATGATGAAAACAAGTCATTGTATGCATGAATTGCTCTTTTTCTTAGATAGATTTTGCATAATATTCAAGCTCATACTTTTGAGTGTGAGTCACCACAAAAAGATGCATTTTAGAACCCTCTCTTCTTTCACATTATACAATTTTCATTCACCAAGCCAAATGATTGAGATCTTGTGCCCATTTGTGAGAATTCACCTTGTGTGTGTGTGTGTGAATTAATGTGAGAGTTGGTTGAAAGAATTTGTTGATTGATTAGCATTGCAACTTGTGTAAAGGCATAAGAGTCTTGATAGGCCTAGAGAAGTTATAGTGTAATAAAAAAGTTTGTTCATGCTATTTGCTATGTTTTTCTTAGGATGTCAAGTTGAAGGCTAGAAAGTGTTTTTTTTGTTTATAATCTCTCATTTTTAAAACTCCATGTCTTTGATTGATCATAAATTATTTACTTGAGGACTAGTGTGGGGGAGTTGATATCTATTGATTTTAGTAGGTTTTAGATTCATATTTTAGTTTATTTTGATCATTCTAGATTGCATTAAGGTGTCATAGGTGTTGCATTTGTACATTTTTGCTTAAACAGGGGCTGGAATGCACAATCAGAAGTTTTAGGTCGAAATCATGGACTAAACTGAAACAAATGGAAGTTTTGGGGTCTATCCGTAAATTGTCAAAATCTCAGGGACCAGATGTGCAAAAACAATAAAATCCACCATTGGAGCTCGTGGTCAAGCTTTCTCTGCTGCGTTTCAGAGATCTCGATCTCCCTTGGCAACGACAGCGAGCTTCATAGCTTGGTTCGAGCTTGGCTGAGGTCGATCCCGACGACGAGCCTGAGCACGGTGCAGAGGAGGAGACGACTTTGGCGGCTGAGCTGTTGAAGATCTGATAGCGACGAACAGAGCTCGACTGTAACTCAAAGCAGGCCATGGCGTGGTCAGAGACGTCGTGGAGGAGTGCGGAAGTGGTCCATTTGTGGTGGAGGAGATGCACGAGAGGTCAGAGACGATGGCCCATGGCCTCCAATCTTCGGGTCACAGCGACTTAGTGGTAGCGACGTGACCACACCGCTGGGAACGGAGCGAGCTCGAGCACAGCGAGGTCATGAGGTCGCTCGGCTTTACAGACGAAGAGAAGCAAGCATCGGAGCGACCTGATTGCAGCGAGGAACAGAGGTCGCTGTGGAGAAGAAGACCCGCGACAAATGGTTTGACCGGTTTAATCTGGTTTGACTTGGGTTAATTATATTGAACCATGACGAATTTTACCATTCTTATATATATTTTAGACCTAGAAACCTATTTTTTATCTCTTTTTTCTCTCTAGACTTTGCCTCCATTGTAAAATCTTGAATTTTATTATCAATCTAAGAAGTATTTCATCATATATTTGTGTTTCTCTTGCTCACTAACATGATTAGCCTTGAATCTCATGTAGATTTAAGGTTTCTCATGGAGATTATGGAGTAGACATTTTGGATTCATGGGTTAGGGTGATTAGAGGTGATTAAGTGTAGATTTATTTTATTCTTTGCTTGTTGATTGATCTTAATGTTATTTTAGTCTTGATCATATTAAAATAGAGCTTAAGACATTTCTCACCCAAAAAGTGTATGTTGAAATGTCCGAACCAAATCTTCAATGCTTTTAGTTTATTTTACCAAGGATACTTGTTGTTAAAGAAGCTAAGATTGCTAATAGACTCATTCCTAATGATTGCTTTAATAATATTCAACCAAAGACATTTGATGTTTGAGTTATTTTAGCAAATGAGCATTCATCTAGACATAGAGCTTGCTTAGTGTTGTGTCTAGGTATAAGGAAGTAGATTGAATCTTGATCACCCAAGATAAAATCCTTAGTCCCGTGGATCCATCCTTAGCTTTTGATTAAAAGTTCTCGCACTTATTTCTTGACTGAATTTGAGATCGCCTTGTTTATTTTTCTAGAATCTTAGCTTGTCACAAATCATTCATCTCCTGTTTGCTTAGATTAAGAGAGTTTGTGTATTCTTAGTGCATAAGTCTCTAGTTCTCTGTGGTTCGACAACCTTTCTATACTATCATTTGACTTGGGAGCCTTGAAAACTCCCACCATCAAATTGGCGCCGTTGCCAAATTCTGAGTTTTGATTTGAACATTGAGATTTAGTCATTTGCTTGAGACTAAGTCATTTTTATTTTTTATAAGTTACTGATTCTCTTTTTCACCTCTTTGTGACTTTCAGGTGTATGAACTTGAGGAGCAAAGGTCCAACAAACCTAGTTCCAAGAGCAGAAGACATCAGAGCCTTAGAGAGAGAGTGTGCTAGAAAGAGAAGAGAGGAAGAGCAACAGGTTCACATACAGGGTTTGAACATTGAAATGGCTGACCCAGATGCGAATGGCGCTAACAACGCCCCACCAGCTCGCCCTATTGGTGCTTATGACCGCCCGACCAACCATGGTCAACTGCGAGGAATCAGAGCACCAGCTGTAGCAGCCAACAACTTTGAAATCAAGTCAGGATTGCTCAACACCATTGAGAACAACAAGTTCCATGGCCTAGCTGCAGAGAACCCATTTGACCACTTGGACAACTTTGATAGGTACCGTGGCCTATCCAAAACCAATGGTGTATCAGAAGATGCTTTCAAGCTCAAGCTTTTCCCTTTCTCTTTGGGGGACAAGGCACGTCAGTGGGAGAAATCTCTGCCTAGTAACTCCATCACCACTTGGGATGACTGCAAGAAAGCATTCTTGGAAAAGTTCTTCTCTACTTCTAAGACTGCTGACTACAGGAATGAGATATCTGGCTTCAAACAGAAGAACCTGGAAGGATTCAGTGAAGCATGGGAGAGGTTCAGTGGCTACCTAGCTCAATGTCCACACCATGGTTTCAACAAGGGAAGCTTGCTCAGCACATTCTACAGAGGTGCCTTACCTGAGTACAGAGCCATATTGGACACTGCAAGCAATGGCAACTTCTTGGACAAAACCGAAACAGAGGCTGAGAAACTGGTTGACAACATGGTTAAGAGTGATGCAGTCTACAGTGGGGATCATGACAGAGCCAATAGATCAGAAGACAAGCAGACAAGCAGACAAGAAAGGAGATAAAGGCTCTGCAGGAGAAGATTGACACACTCCTTGCTGCTAAGGCCACACAAGCGCATGTGAACTTTGTTGGGAACCCAAACCAGGAGATACCTCCTACTGTCAATGAAGTTGAGGGTCTGGAAGGGCAAGAGGAGTTGTGTTTCATCAACAACAATGGTAGCTGGTACAAGAAGGATCCCAACTTTCAGTACAACAACTACCAACAAAAGTTTTATTCCAACAATCAGCAGAGTGGTTATCAGCCTAGAAACAACCAGCAGAGCAACCATCAGCCTCAGCAAAACCCTTCTCCCAGCTCCTCTGCCCCTCAAGAGAGCAGCACTGATGCCTTGCTGAAACAAATCTTGGAGTCTCAGACTAGAAGTGAGAAGCATGTTGGATATGAGCTGAAAAACCTTCACTCCAAGATTGATGGAAGCTACAATGAGCTCAACAACAAATTCTCCAACCTAGCTTCTTCTGTCAAGAACTTGGAGAATCAGTTTTCTTCCATGAGCACCCACCAGAACCGCCAGCAAGGATCTCTACCTGGAAAGTCTGATCAAAACCCCAAGGAGGCAAAAGCTGTCACACTTAGGAGTGGTAAACAGTTACCTCCTAGATCCCTCAACAAGGATTCTGAGAAACAAGGTGAGGGGGTAGCCATCAACTTAGATGATGAGGTAGTAATTGTGGATGAGAAGACAGATGATGAGATCTTGGAGAAGATTGTGGAAGCTAAGGGTAAAGGAAAGGTTGGAGAAGAGAAGAAAACAACAAAAGATGGTAAATCTACTGCTCCAGTAAGAGAGAACACTTCCATCCCTCCTCCCTATGAACCAAAGATTCCATTCCCTGGTAGATTCAAGAAGCAGCTGCTTCTGAAGTACAAGGCTTTGTTTGAAAAGCAGATGAGTGAAGCTCAGGTTACAATGCCCATCATTGATGCTTTCATGCTGATCCCTCAATACAGCAAGGTCCTGAAAGATTTTGTAACTGCTAAGAAGAAGGAGATGGAGGGCATGATGGTTCTGAGTCATGAGTGCAATGCCATCATTCAGAGGCTTGATGCTCCAGAGAAGTTAGAGGATCCAGGATGTTTCACACTACCTTGTGCTCTTGGACCTATGGTGTTCGATAAGTGTCTCTGCGATTTGGGAGCTAGTGTCAGCTTGATGCCTTTGTCTGTGGCAAAGAAGCTTGGATTCAATCAGTATAAGAAGTGTAGACTCTCCCTGGTGTTGGCTGATCGTTCAGTGAAGTACCCTGTGGGCATCCTAGAGAACCTCCCTGTGAAGATTGGAAGGTATGAGATACCTACAGATTTTGTGGTGCTTGAGATGGGTGAGGAGGCTCAAGACCCATTGATTCTTGGAAGGCCATTCTTAGCTACTGCAGGAGCTATTGTAAATGTCAAGGAAGGCAAGATTGACCTCCATTTGGGCAAGGAGAACATTCTCCACTTTGACATCAAGGAGAAAATAAGGAACCCAATTGTGTTAGGCCAAGCCTTCACCATTGAAGAGATGGGCACTCTTGCTGAGGAGCACCTTGAAGAGCTACCACCTGAGGACGACGACGAGGGAGCATCTCCCTCTACTCATTCCCCATAGAAGGTAACCCACCACATTCCCTTGTATATACCAGTTCATATTTTGCATTTAGTTGTCTTTTGGGTATCTCTCTCACTCACACAGAGACTGTGTGATTTAAGTGTGGGGGAGGTGCCAAGCATTTGATCATGTTTGTTTTGATGATTTTGAGTCTCATGCATTGCATATTACATTCTCATTTGCATAGAAAAAAAAAATTAAAAAATAAAATTTGAAAAGCACAAAAAGAATCATTTAGTTGCATCATTAGGATTGAGTCTAGAGGCATATTAGTTGCATTCATGCATTAGGGGATTTCAACCTGGTAAAGAGCTCATGCTAAGTACTGAATTTGATGAACATTCTTTGGAAAGCTTGTAAACTTCGTGCCTTGAATGCTCCTCTTGAAACTCATTTGACTGTTGATACTCTCTCTTTGAAGCAAGCTCCTGTTTTAACTAAACCTGATGTCTCTTGCTTATGGTCTTTTGTGTACTAAGTCATGGATATACACACTTGAGTTGTCCCATCTGTTTTACCAATCTTTTTGACAAACTTAAGTGGTACTCCACTCCCTAAACCCATACCTCCTTTTTAAACCATTATTATTTGTTGAGTGAGGCCTCTTTGGAAAGCCTTGCATGTGCATAATGTTGAGAGTATTGGGAACGACAATGCTTAGTCTCCATTCTTGCTAGATTAGTCACTCTATTGTCTAGCTATAGGAAGGGGGTGAGTGTTGTGTTGTGAATTGGGAATATGAAAGGTTTAACTCTTTGTGCTTAAATTACTGGTCTTTATGGGATAAGTAGAAAAGTATCTAGCTCTTGTTGTGAAAAGTCTTGGCCCCCAAATAAAAAAAAAATTGAAAAAAAGAGAAAATAAAGAAAAAGGGGGCTAGCAAAGTTTTTAGGAGCTAAGATTTGTTTTAAAAGTTGTGAAAAATCATTTATTGATTTCAAAAAGAAAGAGTTTAATGTGAAAAAAATGTTTTTTGGATCTTTTGGTGAGAGATGTGAGTTGGGTTTGACATTGAGGAATAATTGAATATCTCGTATGTTTGGGAAGGGGTAGAACAATGGAGATTGAGCATTGTATGCATGAGTTGATCCCTTTCTTAGATATATTATGTGTAATGTCAAAGCTACTTTGTTTTGAGAGTAAACCACCTTAAAATATCATTTTGAACCTCTTATTTCACTTGCATTAAAGCCTTTGTCTTACCAAACCAAATGACTTGGACCATTTGACCATTTGTGAGATTTCTACTGAGTTAGCTTCATGAATGTTAGAGAAATGTGGATTTGTGGTTTGTGGATGCATGATTTATGAGTGTAGAGATCAAAGGAGCTGTGATAGGCCTAGAGAAGTTAGAGATGAAAGAAATCTTTGTTCTTGCTATTTGGTATGATTATGCAAGGTTATCAAGTTGAGAACTAAGAAGAGCTTCTTTTGGTTATGAGTTACCATCTTCAAACTTCTCTTCCCAAAGTTCTTGAAAGTTTACTTGTTGACAGGTAAAGGACTAGTGTGGGGGAGTTGATATCTTGTGTATTTGCATGATTTTAGTCTTTGTTTTAGCTTCTTATTGATCTTTAAAATTCATATAGAAGGCATATAGGATGCATTTGCATTGCATTTGTCCTTATCAGGTATTGGAGATGCTAGTTGGTGACTTTGAGTCATTAGAGATGATTTTGGAGCAAAATGATGATTTATGTTCGAGAAAGCTCCCCACAACTAAGTGTTGCAGCGGCCAGACGACCCCAGCGGCCAGACGACCCCAGCGGCATGTGTCCAAAATTGCGGAAGCTCACTCGGCCTTGGCGCGCGGCCTGCGAAGCTGCTCCGCGACGAAGTCTCCCCTACGCCCAAGTGTCCCAGCGGCCTTCCTGTCCCCAGCGGCCTTGGATGCGTTTCAGCGAGAGCTTACTCAGCCTGATCCCGCGGTCTACAGAACCGCGCCACAACAAGAAGCTCTCCACGGCAAAGTGTCCCAGCGGCCTCATGTCCCCAACGGCCTTGTGGCACGTCCCCAGGCTGCTGCGTGATGTTTTTGAGTTTATTTATTATTTTACCCTTCTACGTTTTAGACTTGAAAAAACCTAAGTTTAAGTATTCTTTGTAGCCACCATTGGCAGATCATCTTTTATCTTTGGATATTGAGAAAGACACAAAAACTCTTTGAATCATTGATCTTTTGTTCTTGTGTTCTTGTTGATTATTCTATCTATTTCTCTACATGATTAATCTGAAATCCATCATGGGTTTAAGAGGAATCATGGAGATTAGTGAGTAATCACCTTTTGAATTCATGGGTTAGGGAGATTAAGGGTGATTAGGCTAGTTCTAGGATGTTTTAAGTGTAGATCATACTTGATCCTTGCATAGTAGAGTGTTCTTAATGCATCTTTTGAGTAGGCCACTCAAGGGGTGATCTCTAGCCATTTCTCACCTGACAGGTGTTTGATGAAATGCTTGAGTCAACTCTCCTAGGCTTTTAGTGTACTTTGCCAAAGACATTTGTTGTTAAAGATGCTAAGATAACTATTAGACTCGTTAGTAATGATTGCTTGCATGTTATTCAACCAAAGACATTTGATGTTTGAGATGTGTTAGCAAATGAGCATTCATCTAGACATAGAGCTTGCTTAGAATTGTGTCTAGGTTTAAGATTGATAGTTTGATTGATCATTTGCCATCCTTAGTTTCGAAACATGATCACCCAAGGTCACATTCCCTATACTCATGAGTTCTCCTTTCCAATAGACTACAAGTATCATTTCTGTTATTTGCATTCTAGTTATAGTTTTAATACAATCAAATCATTGGCTGCACTTAGATTAGGCAAATACTTGCATTCTCTCTGCATTTGAATCCCTCAGAACTGGTTCGACAACTTACTTCCACTTTACGATTATTTGACTTATGAGCCTTGAAAACTCCAACCATCAAATACATCAAAACGTCCACCAGTGATCATTGCAAACAATCGACAACTTAATAGTGTTGTTGATTATGTTAAAAAGAGTGCCTCATCTCGATTGTGTGTAACATATAAAGCCAAAGCTGAAAAACTGAATTAAGTAGACTTTGATCTAACAAGTCGCCACCAGATTTAAGTACTGATGAAGTAGAGGAAAACTCGTCTTACAAAGGGGATGAATCAACTAATGTGTTTTTATATACCATAGACTTTACCAATTTTTAGTCATGGTATATAAGTATTTCGAGCCTATTTATTATTCTTTGGAGTCTTTTTAGAGTCTTTAGTTGTTGTTGTATGTTTTGGAACAATGTAGTGATGTTGGAGCATTTTGGACATAAAGCCAAAAGAAACTCGTACCTGTTCATCAAACCAGCCATAGTAGACATCAGATACAATGGTCATTGACAAATATCACTTATCGTCGACTGAGAGTGAAGCGTGAGAGGCCCGATTTGATTATTGGCTGACTTAAGCCCAAACTACACATAGTTACAAGACTGCCCCTAGACGAGTTTAGCCTAGTATTTAAGTGCTTTGCCATTGTATTAGACAACATACCCTTTCTTACACATAATTACATGACTACTTGTTATTGAGTTGACTTACGTTTATTGGGTTGATCCAGCTCATTTGTAGATCTCTATAAATATTTTTAGACCTAATGTTGAGACTGATCTTATTTTTCTCTCAAGCAACATTGATATCTTGAAGAAAGATTGGGTCTTGATATCACTCTAATTTTGATCTTCAGAATTTTAATGCATTGAAAGTATTTTTTTTAATGCTTGAATGAGCTTGATAATGATTTAGCTTGAATGACCAAAGAGATTTGATGTCAGGATGGCTGAATGTTAAATAGACTTGAACTTAATACTTTTTGATGAGGTAAACCAATGTGAATTGATGTCCAGATCATGATTACTTAGGGATCTTTACCTTTGGAACTGATTGATCTTTATAAGTGTTTTAGACCTACATGAACTTGTTGTTGTTTAAAGGTTACTCCTTGACTTGGAATCCAATTGACTTAGCCCATGGGTTTTCCTTTGAACAATTGACTGGAAGTTTTTAACTTTACATTGCTTAGCTTGAATCTTGTTACTTATCATCTTCAATCCTTTGATTGCACTTAGATTAGGTTGTATGGTTTGCATTCTTGATGATTGAAGTAGTATTGGGATTGGATCGACTCTTAAGTATTAGATATAGACTTAGGATAAAATTATTTCTTATCAATATCCATGAAATCCATCACATCAGCAATAAGAGAGAAAACATGCTATTTTCCCACGGAAAGTATCGTATCCTCCTAAATGGCTCCCAAACTATGATCTCATCCTATATCTCCCTGAAATAATAGTTCGAAATCCATAACCCCATCAAATTAAATTACTCGGTTTACACCTAAAAACTAAATCGTTATTCGTTAATTAAACCATTTTAGACAGATTAAACCCAATTAAGATCCGATTAGAGTAAGCAAACCAGAAAACCAAAAGTAAGATCCGACAAACATGCTATTCATGGATCCTCTTTCTCTTAAACTGATCAAAATTAGAAACCCTAGAAAACAGAAAAGATCGAGTGAAGAAGAAAACATAGAGAAGAAGAAAACAGAGAGATGGCTTCCGTTGATGATGTCGATAGGGGGAAATGTTTGATGAAGAAGCAGAAGAGAGAGATCAAGGTGAAATCAAGCAGTTGCTCAATGATTTCGTCGACGAGCCTTCCATTCGCCACGATCAGGTTCCTGAGTGTGATGATGAGGAAGAGAAAGGCTACAAGAAGAAACCAGCAGAGGTAACTCACATCAGAAGCGGTGATGGAAGGTTATACAAAAAGCAAGAATCAGAAGTTTTTGAATCGGTTTGGTTTCAAAGATTGTGTTCTTGACTATGCTCTTAGGACATGCTTCAATATCCAGCAGTACATGTACGACAAGGATAAAATCGGCTTTAAGTGTATGGTTCTAATGAAGCAGGAACTTGTGGATGGAAAATATATGCTCCAGTTCTGCAAAGTGATAATAACTGGAAAGTGAGAGTGTTTATGGAAAATCATTCTTGTGTGCCTAACGGAGAGTGTTCGATGTTGAGGGTTCCACAAATAGCTAGATTGTTTATTGCTAAAATCAGACAAGTGTTGGTGGCATTAGGAAGAGACGCAGAGAATGCCATTTATCTAGTGGCATGGGGTGTAGTTCAAGTTGAAAATACAGATAATTGGTTATGGTTTGTGAGAATAGTAAAGGAAGACTTAGGATTTGAGGATGGCGATTGGTTTGTTCTTGTGTCTGATCGCCAAAAGGTTAGTGTCTTTAAGCTTCTTTTTTTTAATGTTTGAGTAAGTATTTAACATGATTGTTATTTTCTCTATTTGGTAGAGGGTTTGATAGCTGCATTTAAGGAAGCATTGTCTAAGGTAGAGCATAGGAAGTGTGTGAGACACATCTATTAGAATTTGAAGAAAAAACATGGAAGTAAAAGCGACATGAAGTCTGTTATATGGAACTTAGCATGGAGTTACAACGACACAGAATATAAGGGAAGAATGGATATGATTTTCAATTACGATGCTGGTGTATATGAGGATGTTCTGAAGAAAAATCTGAAGACATGGTGTAGAGCATACCACAAGTTGGGGCCGTACTGTGAAGATGTGGAAAACAATTCCACATAGTCTTTCAATGGCAGCATAGAAAAGGCAAAGGAGCTGTCATTTGTCCCTATGTTAGTGGTTTAGAACATCTATGTGGAGAAGAAACTATGTTGATGTCACTACAAAATAACATAAGGATTGCATCACATAAATAGCATCAGAAAAGTAAGTGATACTATTTTGAATTATTTATTAACAAATGATACAAAATATGTGTATTATAACATCAGTTATAACAAATGATGTTTTATTAGTTTACTTAACATCATTTCAGTGAAATTGATACAAATCTATAATTGTTTACATCATTTTTGAAAAAAATTGATATAAAATATGGCTTCACATCATTTAAAAACTGATACACATACAAATTTTTGTTAGTATTACTTATAGAAATAATACAAAGTTAGCATCATTTAAATAAAAGAAGCAGATATTGCATCAATAAATAAATGATATTAACAATATTCAGTTAAAATAAATTTGCAGTTCATGGTAGTTACGTTAAAAATATTTAGGTCAAAATACAATGTTATTAATATAAAAATATGTCACAATATAGATATATTTTTAATAATTAATTTCTATCATTTCAAAATTACTTATAATAACTAATGATGTTATTAATTACCTTAACATCAGTTCAGTAAAATGATATGGTACTATTAATTTATATCATTTTAACAAAATAATACTTTTACATGAATTTATATCAATTATATAATTGATGCATGCCTCATTTTTATTAATATAACTTATTGAAATGATACAAAATAGTATTTTAGTAGTATAAAATTGTATTTGTTTTCCACTGTAATGTTTTCTTTTCTTTTCTCCTAAATCGATTTACTTAGATTTGAGAATATTCTACAAACGAATCCCTTCAATTTCGTTCCCCCCTCTCTCGATAACTGTATTCTCCTATTTTATTGCTCTCCCACTCTTTTTATTGACTTGTTCTCTCTGTAATCCCGTAGAATTAATCTCTTCTCCTCTTATTTTTTTCTTGCTCTCTCTCTCTCTAAGCATGTAGAACTTCAGCAAATTAATCGACTTAATGCTGTAGGGAACTTTGGGATTCGAGTCACTGGCGGAAGAATTTACAATCTCAGTCACCAGCAGTGTTGTCACTAGGTGAAAAACATGCACATATGATTATCCTCTCTGAATCCACTATCTCTTCCGTTTCTTATGTTAAAGCTATTATGGATATGTTGATTTTTTTCAGGTTTTCTTCTGGCTTACTTATTGCATTGTTGACACAAGACGTTGGATTTAGTTGGCAAGTCGTGAAGTCCATGGAGAAAGAGAAGCAGTGTTCATGGAGATGTGAATAATGATTAATTAGTTTTGCAATATTGTTTAGCAATTGTTTGTTTATTTATGCCTTGTAAGTTTATACGATGGATGAATTGTGTTACTTCTATTTTTGTATACATTAACTGTAGTTCCCTATTTAATTAGTTATTTTGTATGTTTTAATATTTTTCAGAGGTCAATAAAATATTTTACATTTTTATAATAGTTTAATTTGTATCAATTAATAACCTGCATAAATTTAATATTTTAAATCGAAAATTTTCAATTAATAATTTAAAACTTAAATTAGAAAATAAAATAATTTAGATTATTTATTAATAAATGACATAATAATTTAAATCAATTATTTTAATTGATATCATAGTAACATCATTTATAAAAGCTGATGTAAAAATTATTTGCATCACCACTTTCAGAGTCATTTATATAAGTGATTCAAAATTCTTTTACATCATTTATAACTAATACGAATATATAAAATAAATGATGTAAGATAGCCTTTTTTTGTAGTGTGTCCTTGTTCCGGTGAGAGGTGCTTGATTTTGTCCTCAAACATGTGCTCCAGATGTCCTTATTCCATCTTCTTTTCCAGACGAATCAGAGAAGAAGAAGATGACTAAAGCTGAGAAGAAAAGAAAAAACCTGCTATTGCGTCTCCAACCAAGAAGCAACCAAAAAATAAAAAGAGAATTATGCACTGCGGCATATGTGGCCCACCTGATCACAACTCAAGGTTTCATAGAAAAAATATGTTTGTTATGTTTCTGACTCACTTTTTACCAAGCTCATACAAATATTCACTAATTTTCATTTTTGGTAGGCTTCAGGAGCTGGTCCTTCGCATGTTGCTTCTCTGGCTGCTTCTCAAGCTCCTTCTCCAGTTACTTTTTAAGCTTCTTCTCAAGATGGTTGTCATATCATCCATGGATATGAAGATATGTGTTGATGGTGGTCTCGGATGGGGTGTTGCTTTTGTCTCTCAGCTTTTGTGTTTTTTTAACTCTCGGAATGTGTGGGTTTTGGTGTCTCAAGTTGTTATATAATTTTATCTTTTGTTTAAACATTATCTTGCTTCTGTGCTTGTCGGCTATTCTGTTTTTAATCATTTCTTGTTATCTCTGCAATGCATATCAAAGCTCAAAAACAAGTCATCACATTTTTAAAAGATCATCATCTTACATAACTAACAAGACAAAGGACATAACTAGAGAAAAACAAACATAGATTCAAGTTCTTACAACACCAAACAAATATTCAAGTTAGCTAACAATGACCCAACAAAAGTCAACACACAGACACTTTCTTCACAATGCTTCACCATTTCTTGAAGCAGAGAAGCACCATCGACCAACACAAATCGCACAGCCAGTGATTAAGATTACCCTCAACTTCTTCATCTTTGTTTTCTCTTCATCCAGCACTTCCTTAACTCGATCAATTACTTCATTCTCAAGGGACAATCTCTCTCTTTCAATCTCTTTCACATGTTGCTCAATACTTGCATTTTTGGATTCAAGTGATTCTAACTCCTCCAATATAGCCTCATCTACCATTTGATGCGATGCTCATCATTCTCCAGCTAAACATTTCATTGTACATAGATACACATACACAACAAAGCATTACTCAATCATCATCTAAAAAATATCTTAACAAGTTTCTGAAAAGAGACTAATCATGTAAAACAACTAAATTACCCTTTGTGTTGCATGCAGCATAATGACATCGAAAGTATCTCCTGTAAGGATTGGTAGTCAATTTTGACATCAAGGGAATTATGGATTCACCACACCAACATTTCTTCGGGACACCAACAATCGTCTACCTCTTCGACGCCCATGAGATGATCGAGAGGAAGAGCCAGACACAACATTTGAAGACTCAGACATTGCCCGAGATTGAAAATTTCAGACAATCACTACTTAACAGTGACCCTTATGTTCGAAGACATGTGACTATAAGGATTTTGTAAGGTTTTTTCTTAGATTTAATGTTGCTAAAACTTGTTAGTATTTTTGTGGAATGTAAATGTTGAATGCTCTTAAAACTTATGTTTGTGCTAATGTGTCTTAAAACTGATTTGTTAAAATATTGTAACTGTCCAACCTCGTAAAACGTCCAGAATTTTGAAGTTTGTTTTTTGATTATATATGTAAAACTTTGGCAAAGTTTCTAAAATTTTACTATTTTAATTGTCTTACTTCGTAAAATTCTTAGAATAACTTGAAGTTTGTGTATATATAAATAGTCACACTTTGACAAAGTTTTACTATTGTAATTGTCCAACTTCATAATGATTAGAAAAACTTGAAGTTCATGTACGTATAAATAGGTCACATTTCGGCGAAGTTTTATTCTTGCACTTGTCCAACTTCGTAAAACTTAAAATAACTTGAAGTTCGTGTATGTATAAATAGGGCACACTTTAGCAAAGTTTTACTTTTGTACTTGTCCAACTTCGTTAAACTTAGAAAAAGAACATAAAATTTAACTTTTTAATTAACTCGTGTACATCCAATTTCCTAGAACTACAACGACTCCAATATTATTAAGACAACCTTTTACTATCATTATCTTAGGTCTAATTTGGGGACCTTCACTCCTTATTGTTTCTTTGAGAACTTGAACTTCTTCTTCTAGCATTCGAAATTGGTTGTCCAACTATTGTATCGCATCAGTGGAAGTTTCATCGACCCATTTGAAGACGTGATTGTCATCCATAAGCAACAACATTTTGTTCAATTTTTTTATTAGACAACTTAAACGAACAAGCCTTTTAAGCTGGATAGAGACAATGATAATACCGATGATATGGGTTTGGACTGAATTTGGAGATGAGCTCGATAATTCCTTCCCCGCACCAAAACGTACTAAGTATTCCCAGAATTCTTACTCGTATCCGACCACCAGTCATGGACAAAGATACCGCCATATTTGTCTTTCGGGAGATGAGAAAGAACGGGAATGAGAGTGAATGGGAAAACCAAAAAAGGTTTAAAATACTTGACTTCAAACATTTTGGGGTGTGGGGTAAATTTAGCAAATTGGGAGAAAAAAATCGAAAAGTTGGGCCGAAAAAAATTCAAAGGATTTTAGTAGTCTAAGTTTCATCAAGTCTGAAATTTCACAAAAACCTGAAAGTTTTACTTTACTTTTTTTATTTTTTTTAACATTTATTTTTGTTTTATTGTACTTGAATAACTAGGTTTTTTGGTTATAGCAATTATACTATGTTTCCAAGATTCATTTCTCATGTGATTATTTACAAATATACTTGAATTCATGATATAGATAAGTTTTGTAATGTATCAAGGTGAATATTAAAGAAAATAATATAAGAACAAAATGTATTTCTTATATGGATACTAAAATAAGTAACGAGGTGGAAATTTTAATAATTATGATTAAATAAACTGATAAACAACTATCCTAGTACTTGCATGACTGATGTCACTCAAATTATCTAAAAGAGTGAATTACTCTTTCAAATAAGAAGTTAATTGTAGTACTTAGGAATCAAATTCAAAGAGAGCTAGGGCACACACTAGATCCTAATCAATAGTGATTTAGCTAGATCAAATGGTTTAAATGAAAGACATGGGCGAACAAGGTAGTTGTTCTTAGTAACTGGATCTGGGTTTGACCTAGGGTTTTTATTCCGGAAATCAGGATTATTGTACTATAGAATACTAAGCTGCTAAATATATTAGAACTCAAGTGGGAGTACAAATCTAACAACCTTCGCTGTATAGACAGTATAATATCTAGATTTTGGATCTCAATTATCGTCTATTGATCACAAGAAAGTGTTGATCAATTATTCTATAGTAATATTGATTGGTACACCTTTCATAATATCTTATATCAATGTATATCGATCGATCAAAGGGTTATCGATTGATATGCTTATAGCAAGCATTACGATCGGGTTGAACACATGTTCACTAGGGTCTTAAAGCAACTTTCGTGTGTTTCTATCAATCCTAGCTCAGATATGTTTGGTTCAAAGTATAAGTCAAGCAGTAGATTAAACATATGATTCTAAGATCCAGTTTTAGGTAGCTAATCTAGAACAAGCAATAAGAACAACCTCTTTGATGAATATCTTTTTTTTTTAATTATACTGGGGTATCCTGGCCCCCACATAAGTAGAGATCCAGACTAACCACATGTTTGCAGCCTACATTTATAGGCACATGTCTCGGTCGCCTATCCATGGCGATGCCGAAATGTTAATTCCCCAGTGGCTAGCGGGATTCGAACCCGGATCTGTATTGAGGCCGAAACTCACTCAAGACTACTAGGGTCTCGCTTGGTTAAAAATATAAATATAAAGTACCATAAACTTTCATATCCTATTTGATGAATATCACACCTTAGTAGTTCTATATTTTGGGCCAATCTTTCATATCCTATTTGAACCCTACCTAACAAGTAGATTACTCAGACATAGCTAAGAAATTCATAACAATATATACTAAAAACTACATAGATAGATAAATAAATAGTATGTAGTTCTGATAACAATCTCTGAAGGAGTTTGCATCTTCTCTCCAAAACTATTAAAACTATTGATGTGTAAAACTATGAAAATATGCAAGAGTTTGTGTTTTCTAGAACAATGGCAGAGCACATAAATATTAGGTTAAAACTAGCCAGGAGTAATTTTATAATTAAGTGATGTCTTGGGTTTTAAGTCGAATGGAACCAAACATGCCTCTTTGCGCGCTTTGCTGCGAACGATTATCGTCTCTAAATGTCCACCTATGGTCTGGTTCGCTAGCCAGCTCGGGTGCAATCTACAAAGTATTTGATGTTAGGAGTTTTCAAGGCTCCTAAGACAAATGATGTAGTGTAAAAGATTGTCGAACCAATTCTAAGGGATTCAAAGCAATGAGAATGCAAGTGCTATTTTAATCTAAGTGCAACCAGTAATTTAGATGATTTTAAACTAATGACTAATGCTACTGCAAAATGATAAAAGCAATAACTGAATGAACTTTCTTAACTAAAGAAAAGAGAACTCATGGGTATAGAGATTAGACCTTGGATGATCAAGTTTTGAACTAAAGAATGCAAAGTATCAATCAAACTATTAACCTTAAGCCTAAACACAATTCTAAGCAAGCTCTATGTCTAGATGAATGCTCATTTGCTAACATATCTCAAACATCAAATGTTTTTGGTTGAATAATATGAAAAGCAATCATTAAGAACAAGTCTAATACTTATCTTAGCATCTTTAACAACAAATGTCTTTGGCAAAGTACATTAAAAGCTTAGGAGAGTTCTCTCAGGCATTTCATCAAACATCTTTTGGGTGGGAAATGCCTATTGGTCAACTTTTGAGTGGGCTACTCAGAAGATGCATTATGAATACTCTACTAGAAAAGAACAAGAATGATCTACACTAAAACATCCAAGAACTAGCCTAATCACCATTAATCTCCCTAACCCATGAATTCAAAAGGTGATTACTCACTAATCTCCATGATTCCTCTGAAAACCTATGGTGGATTTCAGATTAATCATGTAGAGAAATAGACAGGATAATCAACAAGAACACAAAAACATAACAATGAAATGAACAAAGAGATGAAATTTTCTTGAGAGTTTTGTGTTTTCTCCAATATGAAAGATAGATCTGCCAAAAGGTAGCTACAGAATACTTACAACTTAGGTTTTTCAGACTGCAAATCGTCCAAAATATTCCAAAAAGGTCCTTGAAAAATATTAAAATTGGACAAAAAGAAACACACAGCGACCTTCGGGAGTGACCTCGGGTGGTCGCTCTGGCAGGTCGCTCCGTGGTGATTTTCGGCTGTCCGGAGTGATAAAGACGCGAGCGACTTCATGGTGTCGCTCTGGAGATTGGCCTTGAGGTCGCTCTGGCTCGAACGATGTCGCATGGTCGCTCTGAGGGGGTCGCTCCGGTCGGCTTCGTACAATGATCTCTTTTCCCCCTCTTTTGAGCTCTAATTGCATCCAAATATCTCCAAGAACTCAATGTGTTACTCCAACACCTAATAAGGACATATGTATGCAAAATGCAACCTCATTATGTCTAAATAATAATCTATATGATGAAAATGCATATGAATGAATGGCTAAAACAATGCAAATATGCAAGATATCAGTACTCCAAAATGCACTAAATCATCACTTTCTGGCAAAACACTTCTGAACCTATAAATGCACTAATTAGATTCCAAAACATAATAATTATATCTTAAAACACTTATAAACCATGAGTAAAATGGGTAAAACACGGGGTAGTCTTAAGGAAGAGGTTTGAAAATAGCAGGGACTCGCACAATTTATCAACTTAGAATCATCACCTCTAATATGTTGCAACCCACATCAGATAAATCCTAACTGCATAAGCACTTTATATGTCATATCCTAGCTTAGCAACCAGATTCATCTAGCCAGCAACTTATCAAATCATGTTTGACTAACCCTTTTACTGATCTCATTTCTTTGCATAAAATAAAAAGTACAGGCTTTACTTTGGGGATATCGATCAAAGGACATGTTAGACTCTTACTCAAACAATTTTTATGTCTGGGCACACATGCAATCTTCTCTGATCTCATTCTTCTCCCTCTTTTTTTCTCTTCTCTGAATCCTCATAGTGTCAATTCCAATGAACATTGATGCTGATATAGGCCATTCCCGTTCATCTTCACTGACATCCAACTTTTGTAGCTTTACTTCTTCCTTTTAAGCATGTGCATGCGAATAATGGGGTCGTTGGTAATGTATCTCTCCCTCGCTTCACACAGTGTGTGATCATTCCTTTAAATTATAATAGTGAGGTCAGTGGTAATGTATCTACTCCTCAACAACTTCCTATATGATGCTGCAGCCAATCTAGAGATCGATATAGAATCTATGATGATATATATGGTAGAGGATGATGAAAGCATGGATATGGAGAGTCAAGCTGAGCAGAAGAAGTTGACACTAGTGATCTGACTTCAACGTCAAACGACACCACGACCAGAACATTGATCGACCCCAGCACCTCAGCACTGATCGACAAAGACTTCTGTCACCGATCAACACCTCTCGAAATCCTTGAAAAATTGAGTTGTCCTCAAGACATTGCAGACTCGACACTGAAGAGCACTGATGTACCAAGCCGTTATCCTACCTTAGATGTAAGCAAAGAGATTTCCATGGAAGATCTCTTGGAGCTAGAGGATAAAGAACATCTTCGAGATTTGGATTTGAGTAGAGAAGTTACCATTGAAGACTTCTTTGAGCAGGAGGAATGGCTTGATGATATGGATCAAAACTTGGAGATGAAGCTTGGTGATGAACAACACATTTTGGGAAAAGATCTGGAGTCTTCCCCAAAGGTTAGCATTGATCGAGACCAGTATGATGAGATCGATTCTACATAATCGATCGACACACACCAGATAGCATAGATCGACACCCAAGGCTGGATGAACTGCAAGGATACACAGTTGAGTTTGAACCGATTAAAGAGAAAATGCACAATTATTAGACCTCACACCTTGTCGTCTCCAAACATCTGAGACCATCTATCAGCGCAGAAGAAGCTATTGAGATTCACAAGGAGTGAAGCAGATTCATGACCCTGTGAAGTTTGTGGTTCCTTGTTTTGTGGTTGAAGTCGAGTTGTCTATTCCTCCTGGCATTAGTGAGCATCTAGGATACTGCATTGCGATAGTAGAAGATTCTCCGCGTAAAATCGTTTTTAAGGAAATATCAGATCACAAAGATGATGTCAGAAAAGTCTCCCTGACACAAACATCGATCAACACTACCACTACATTGTCGATCGATACCAATCACGTATCAGAACAAAATGACTTTGAGGTGTGTAGAAACCTTTTTGATGGAGTCATCACCACGCGATCAGACAAGTCTAGAAGAATGAAGAGGATAAATTGGAAAAAGAAAAAAACGACCAATGGAGGTTTTCAGTTATCATTGATTCCTCACTTCTCATATGGTGTCAGGAAATCAAGAGTGAGGAACAGATGATTCTCACAGCCATTTACAAAGCTTCAAGCACTCTTGAGATGATAGACAAATGAGAAGAGTCTATAGAGATATATAGTTTTCACACAAGAATGATAAAGCTTCACAGAAGTAGATATTAAGACTTGGTTTGGAGCAATATCTCATTCTCATCACGACTAAAACAAACCTCTAGAAAGTTAAGCTAATGACTAAAAATAAGCGCTGAGTGTGAGGCAACTCACAATTGGTTTTGTTTAAATTTGATTTTATATTGATTTATTACTGATTTTTTCATTTTTACTTATTGCAGGTTTAAAAAAAAAGATGAAAAGTACCAGACAACACTGTTGCAGCAGCAGGGCCAAGCAACATTGTTACTTATACTTTTCGTGTTTTATTTATGTTAAAGAAAAAGATCCAAGGAAGAAGACGAGTCTCCACAGGAATCGACAATGGCTGCGCAGCATCCATCGATAGAGCATCAGGAGTATCGATCGCCACTTAATTGTGTTGGTCGACACTCATCATTAGAGCAGGTATACCGTTTTTCCTTGTTATTTTTGAGTGCTTATGATTTATTTTCCTACCAATCTTAGACTATATAACACTAGTGACGGTGTTGCTTAAGTCTGGGGGAGGTTCTACTTATATTGTGTTTTATCTTAAGTCTTAATATATATGCATTAGAAAAAAGAAGATGATTTGAGTAGACGATTGTCCTAAGTACTGACTGGTGAGACCATGTCAAAATGGATCGACAGTACGACACATAAACGATCAATTGTCGCTTTATTGTGTCGATCGATACAGATATCGAGCAGGTATATCGTTCTCACTTTTAAGATTTAGTTCTTATGATTTATGTTATTCCCTTAACTTTTACTGGTTGTACACTGAGGACAGTTTTAATTTAAGTTTATGGGGAGGGGGGGGGGGAGTTACTGATATTACCTTATCTTTTGATCATAGTATATGGTCTCAAAGTTTTTATTGAGTCAAGAAGGGGAGAATAAATTTTTCAATATTTATTTGTTATCTAACCATTCTTTAGCACCACTCTTAGATTTGTTGACTGCAGAATATACTATAGATGCTAAAGTGGATCACCTGTCAACTATGACCACACGTACTATGAATGTTTGGAGAAACCAAAGTTGATTTTCAACCTAATTTGACTTGATTTGCTTGTTATGGGGCTTGGTATACATTGGAATGGACTCCTCTTGGAAGTCTGTGAGGTAAAATTTGTGTGACTCTGGTTCCCTTCTCTCTCTCTCTCTCTCTTTGGCATCCATAGAGTTACCAAGTGAGAAGACTTCCTGGAAGATGCAGAGGGGTAGGTATATTACCTATGACCCCATTATTATAATTCAGAATGGAATGATCACACACTGTTGGAAAGCGAGGGGTAGGTACATTACTCTGAGCCCATTATTCGCCTAAACTTTGTTTAATTGGGAAGTTATGTACTTTAAATGTCAACATGATGAGCAAAGATCGCCTGATCGGCATCAACGTTCATTGGGGTTGAACCTATAAGGATTCAAAGAAAATAAGAGAGAGAAAAATGGATTAGAGAGATTGCCTACTTTGTGTTCAGACAAAAATTGCTTGAGTAAGAATTGACATGTCCGTTGATCGATACTTCCAATGTAAAGCCTGCACTTTTATTTTATGCAAAGAAATGAGATCAGTAGAGGGGTTAGTCAGATATGATTTGCAAAGTTGCTAGCTAGATGAATTTGGTTGCTAAGCTAGGATATGGCATCAAGTACTTATGTAGTTAGAAGATATTTGATGTGGATTGCAACATTGTAGAGGTGCTGATTTAAGGTTTAAAGATTGTGTGAGTCCCTGCTGTTCTCAAACGCTGATATTGACCAGAATAGCTTACAACGCCGTGAGAAACAACTGCACAACTGGTAACTTATAAACATGATCTATAACATATACCTTATAATCCCACAAGAGAAAATGTGAGAAAGAACAAGAGCACGAAGGTGAGTCTTTTCCGGGGATGGTGAGAAGCACATTACACCGGAAAGGTAAACAAAATACATAGATGGTGACGACTCAATATCAAAAAATAGGTAAAGGGCAAAAAACATCTTAGAAGTATTGTTCAAATAATTGAAAAATAAAATACAACTTTTTAATGCGAAAACTGTCAATCTTAAAATTAACAAATATCTAAATGCAAATTTATAGAAATTAAATATACTATACATCATAGGTTCACTGCACCACTAATAAGTTTTACATATACTCAACAACACATTATCAAAAAAACAAACACATAATAAATTAACCTATCACCTATTACTACATAACACAATAAAAACACAAAATAATGCTTTTAACAAATAAAGACGACCACATAATTACATCATCCAAAAAAACCATATTAACAATAATAAAATAATATTCCACACGAATCGCGGACACATCCCTAATAATTAATTAATATAGCTTTTAATATTATTTGTCTTTTCTTATTTTATTATAGACTCATTTAGATGAATATACAAATAAGAGTAGCTAACTGCAGATGTATAGGGTTTTTTAAAAATATTTGCAAAGTTGGTAATTTTGTTAGTATGGTTTGCCAAATTAACCCTTAGTGTATGTTTAGAAGGATTAATTACCTTCGTCCGGATCTCAAACTTGGAATATTTGTCTGATGAAGAAGACCAAGTCATCATCAAGATATGTAGCTTACTCGGGAACAAGTAAACAAAGTTTTCATCTTTCTTGTCAAATATTTATCAAAGCATGATTTTTTAGATGCAACTATGGTATTCACATGTCAATTTCTTGTCAAAGCATTAGTAACACAGGGCTAGGGGCATCAGGGGAATTATCAAAAATGTAACAGTGATTTTCCATATATCTAATATAAATTGTTTTTATAGTTATGCAGTGCAAATTCTCTTTATTATATCTTTATAATGTTAATTGAGAAGTCAGTTTCTTATGTGTCGCGTATAAATTAATGTTAAGTTTAGCGGTTTTCTATTCTTATGGCAAAATCAATTATATTTAGTCCGATTTCGAAAGTATTTAGTATTTACTCAAATCATTACTGTTTAAGCATTTTGTTTTGCAAATGATAATTACAAACGAACCTGAAAAGTTTTTAAATATTCAAAAAAAATGTTTCTAAACTAACAGAAATTGCAATATCTTCGGTCTAATGGTGTTCGTACTTATTAAACACCACCGTGATGCAGACATAAAGAGAATCTCACATGCTAACGTAAGTAATTTAATTTGATATTATAATCTTCACTTTGAAATATATTTTTGTGTGGGGGTAGGTAGGCCCTGTGAAAGGGATTAATTGCTATGGTTTGGCAAAATTTTAAGTTGTATTTGTACCAATTCAAATGTCATGAATTTGCCTTTCTTTTTCCTTTTAGCTGAATTTCATTTTTTTAATAAATGTTAAATTTTATTCATCAAATTTTTTTAACATAAAAGGCACCTACTTGAAGTGAAATCAAATAGCTTCTTTACTACTTATAATCTGAAAAACTATTTACATTCTTGTATTAAACCAAATTGTAAGATATCTTCTAACCTTTTGCCACCCTTTGGCTTCACAAAACTTAGCTTATATAGGATGCTCTTGTCAATGACCTTCAGCAACTACTGAGGATGCAGTCCATGTTCACCATGTCTTCGCCTGTTATGCTCCCTCCACAATGCATATAAAGTGGCTTGGAACGCATAACTAATACAAAACAGCTTCGTCCTCTCTATGTTCAAATCAACAAGCACCATCTCTATCTCAGTCCAAACGGTAGTGTATGAGTTCTCCAGAATACCCTTAACTAATTGCGCCCATATCTGAGAAGAGAAAGAGCACTCAAAGAATAGATTATTTCTTGTTTCATGAGCATTTTTGGTTAGAACAAAATTTGTGTCAATGCCCTGACTTCGTTGAGAAACACGGTCCATAGTAGACAATCTTCCCCTTTATCGCTAGCCAAGCCATGAATACAAACTTTGGGGTGGCTTGCGAGAACCAAACACATTTAGCCTAAACACATTGCACCTTGGTCTCACGTAGGAGCATCCATGACTCTTCTGTTGAAAATATAGATTTGTAATCTGAGATTCTTCTCCACATATCAACATCCTCCCCTGCAAAATGCTGCGTATCTCTAATGATATCAAGTGCCCCTTTTACAGCATCCAAAAAATCCAAACGGTGTCTTCTTCTCCTACGAGAAGGATGAATTGCTTTCTCAACAGTAGCTTCTTTTCTAATACCCAGATCAACTATACCACACTCCCCAAGAACATCAATTAAAACCCCCATATCATATCAGTGATCATACCAAAATGATGTATGTCTTCCATTACCCATTTCCTTCCTGCAAAAAGACATAGCAACATCACGAAGCTTAAGCATATTTCTCCACATCCAAGATCTTGTTTGAGTTTTTTGCTTTAACTGCCCAGAAACTTTTCTTTTTAAGCAAAAGTTATGCACTATCCAGTTCCCCCGTAGAGACTTCCCCGAGAGCAACATCCAAATTAATTTTAATCCATAGACCAGATTAACTTTTTTGAGGGCTCTTATACCCAAACCTCCTTCAGTCTTAGTTGTGCAAACATCCTTCCAAGCCACTTTTGCAGCGGTAGTCTTTAGCTCATGTCAAGTCCTTAAGAAATCTGAACAGAGCTGCTCTATTAATTTCTCTCATACAATTATTCGAAATTCTGAAGATAGCAGCCCAGAAGTTGACTATACTCATTAGCTGAATTTCATTCACAATAATATACATGATAAGATGTGAAGTTAGAATTCGGAAGAGGAATATAGAGAGCCGGCAGGTTCTAAACCTCAGTAGATATATAGCCTCACACTGTGGAAGTATAACTATAACACAGCGCAAAATCTCAACCTGAAAGAGACTAAAATAAATAAAACACTTTTAGCAAAACAAAGCGATTTTAAAACAAACCCGAATTGAAACAGTATTAGAGAGTAAACTTAAATTAAAAGATTGGAGTCTTTGTTCAATATATTGATGCAAGGAAAGAAGGGGGTTTCTTCATATACTGCTTTAACCAACACATGGAGAGCCGCAAGAATCTGAAACCCAACTAACCAACACCGAAGATATAAAAACCATAATATTCTATAGAACCAAGGCAAAGTACCACGCCAAAACACAAAACTTGTTCATGCATCTAGAACAACAATCACCAAAGATGCTAGGATAAGAGCAGAGATCACTGGAGACTGGAGCAAGAGAGACAACATCAGATTTAGACCTTCCACAACAGAAATGCATGGGAGACTTCCACCACGAACCGCAAAAAGTTTCCTCACAAGAAATCATTTTCTGATAACACATTTACCTTCAAATATAAATATAGGACATGCATACAATACTAAAAAAGTTACAAGATAGACATAACTTATACTTTGAAATTACAAAAAGTACTCTTAATCGATCTCATTTTACTAGTATCATGGTCTTGACATAGAAGTACATAGCTTGATATTATTGAAAAAACTTTGTATATATCATCCTGTGAATGAAACCAGCTCTTTTGTACTTGATCTTCTGATCCCCTCAGATCTCACTTCCTTGTGCGTCATCATAATTATTAATATTGGTTCCCGGAGCGTAACTAATCTTGAAGCATATCAAGGAAGGCAAAAATATTGGAGTGATAACACTATAAGTATTATGAATGGTAACTCTCGGAAAAAAACATTCACTGCTTGAATTACCGACACTAACTCGATTGTTGAGCTAGGGAATTTTTGTAGGTCTGTGATTTGGTCTATGGGACGATTTGAGATACGAAAACTATCACAAACGCTCGAAATATGAATGGAACACTACCACAGTAAACAAAACATTAGCATTGTGAGGTGGAAGTGTAAGAATATTTTATATTTTATATGACTTGTGTGTGTCTATTGGTTGAATATAAAGTTCAATTTTATATTAGTGTTTTTACATTCTAATATAAAAGACGATGCCATGATGGAATTATTTTGATTAATGAGTTGGAATTCGGGTGTATTGGAAACCCTCTATCCTTACCATTTTAGTATTAACTAGGTCATTTTCCGTGCCATGCGCGGATAATTAAATTTTAAATTTTAACATTTTTACAAAATGTTTAATGCCTAACATTTTGTATGAGAATGGAGAAAATGACGTAGAATGATCTTGGTTGTTTGAATGTTGCATATAATTTTATTTTAGCATTTCTAGACTGTAGCAGGGTTGTATTTATTAGTTTTTTTAAATACCAAAACTAAGATAAGAATTAAAAAACTATTTGAAATTCAATCGAAATGTTGATTTTAGTTGGTTTCCTTGTAGATCATTCTATGAGCATTAGATTTTGATTTTGTCACGTCTTAGAAGAATTTGATGATTATGTTGTCAAAGTAATGTTGTGTCGCTAATGGAATAAGGATTTGCTTCCCTGTAAATGAAAGGTATTAATCATAATGTATTACATTTTGGGTTGTTTGCTTTTACCGTTATTATATATTTAACGAATAATTTTTGTCGGCACAATAATTTTATATTTTATATTACTTACTAGGGGTTTGTCAGCGCTACGCGCCCGTTTTGTTAATATTATTATGATTTGACTACAGTTTTATAATTTATAACATTTTTCAACAGTATTTTAGAAAACAAAATATGTATCTGATCATATGAAATTTATTAATTTAATTGTATTATTTGTATAGTTACTCTGAAAGAAATTTAAGTCTAAATATATGCATGACAATTTGAAAGTGTAATGGCAGAACTGTTTATTATTTGATTGAAACTTATTAATTTAAATTATGATTTAAATTAATTTATAAATGTGAATTTCACATTACAATGATTATATTAAATTAGAGTTTATACATATATATTATGTTGTGAAAAAAAAAAAATATATATATATATATCAATAATTAGATATGATAGTAAACATGCCTAAAAACTTAAATTGAAAAATCCATGCTAGTTAGATAAACTGCATTTTTTATTTATCTTTTATTTTGCATCATCTCATTTGGAATCAGATGTATTCTTTTGTCACGTTTTACACTATCAACTTTGTATTTATTCGGTTGAAACTCGGGTTACTCTTCAGTTATCGGCTAAACGAAACCAAACCCGAAACCCAAAATAAATGAAATCAATCGTGTTTTTGGCTAGATCCGTAACTGAACCGATATTCTTATTTCGGATCGGGTTCGGGATTTATGCCCAGACTGAGTTTTGTATATTGGGATGATGGGAAGGCGTTATAATAGTTTGATGCTATGGACTCTGCTAGATTGATTTCAATGAATTATATTTTGTGAGCAGTGCCTATGATGATAATTTTAAATAATCATAGGTTTCATATTAACCATCAGTTTCTTCTCGCTATGGATTTTTCAAAATTAAGAAGTTGTGACTATATCAATCTAACCAATCAGAAATATATTGATCGTAGAGATACATTCGAATTTGGAACGGTGTATTTTTAGTCCTAAATCTTAATAATAAGAATTTGAAAAAAATGATATTTATTGTTGTTGTGTATTTTTTTTTCTGGGTGATGTAATTATGTGGTAATCTTTATTTGTTAAGAGAATTATTTAATGGTTTTATGTTATATGGTAATAGGTGATAGGTTTATATATTGTGTTTGTAATTTTTTTCAATAATATGTTTTTGTGTGTATAATAGTAAAGCTTCTGACGTAAAGCATATTGAATTTCAATAACTTTGCATTTATTTTTTTAAGATTAACAGTTTAACGTTAAATTATATTTTTTTTATTTGAATTATTTAAACATTATTTTTAAGATGTTTTGTGTTTTCTCTCTGTATTTTGACATTGAGCCTTCACCATCTATGTATTTTTTTTATCTTTTCGGTGTGCTTTGTTTCTCATTCTCACCGAAAAATACTCACCTCTGTGTGTTTGTTCTTCCTCGGATTGTTTGGTATTTGTTATAGGTTGGGTTTATAAGTTTCATGTTGTGTGGTTGTTACTCACAATGTTATAGGTTGTTCCGGTCAATATTGACTGCTTCTTTTCTTACTTAGATTTTTGTTGATGTTAGGAAGTCCATCTCCTTGGGTTGGGTCACAGTCTAGTCGTCTTTGATGCTGCTTTCTTCTTTGTTAGCTTACCGTCGATAATTCTTGTTCGGTTTGGTTTTCAAGATCTGGTTTTTGATCATCTGACTTATATGATCTCTTTCATAGTTTGAAGAGGGCTCCACGATTTGCTGATTTCATCACTGCTCGCGTCTCAAGTGACTCTCTATTTTGCCAAATTTACGACTCCAGGTTTAGATAGTGTTTCCTTCCGTATATACTATGTAGATTTCTAATGTTGTGTCTGGTCTCAAGTTTGGGCTTTGGTTTCTTGGCGTATAACTTTCTTTCTCTCTCCTTCAGGTTGTATGTTTTTTTTCCCGCTTTTCTTAGTATAAGTGTGCGAAGTTAGTTTCTCGGAATTTTGGTCTTTTTGATCTAGAGTTTTTTGGTTTTCCGCTGGTTTGAATGTCTTTTATGTACTTGTTTAGTTCGTGAGGTGCTTTGTACATCTTATTTGGTGGCTGTGGCTGCGTTTATTGTTTTGTGGTGATTTTTTGCCTTCTATTGAATATTTTTACTCTAACACGCTTTTTTGTTTTTTTTGTGTTGGTCCTTGGTCGCGTTTCTTTCTATTTGAAAGATGCTTTGTCTCGGAATTTATCTTTCTACTCTTTTCTGATATCTCCTTATTATGACCAAAATATTCTATGATAAAGTGAGCTAAGTTAGTTTTTTTCTTGATATCGTTTCATCTCTAAACATTTACTTAGTTAGTGTCTTTGGTATTTTGATTTTCTCTATGATTATAGAAATTTTATCTTTCGATTATGAGTTGTGTTCTTGTTTATTTTTCTTAACTTAGTTAATATTAAAAAATTAATATAATTTGTAAATGAAATAATAAAAATAGTAATAACTAATAAAATAGTGAAATTTATGTTATTTTTAGCTGTGAATAAACTAAAAATATATTTATATTATTTCTTTATTTTATATTTTGTAATCAATAAAATAGATTATCAAACTTAAAAAACATGATGTGAACCCACGGTGCAATTTGGCCAAAGTCAATCTTTCAATTTTCTTGACACCACGTACTTCCACGGGTTGGAGGTTGAGCCTGCCTCACTGCCACACACCCTTAGTTTGAAAAAAAAAATTAAGATCAAATATAAAATTTAAGGGACATATCACTCTATCTTCTCCCGATTCTTTTTACTTCTTTAGGTAAATCTTCAACTCCAACCACACCGGTCACAATTTCATATCGCTGTTTGTGACCACATTAGAAAAGTAGAAACCATCAATATCAGTTACAATCATAGAATAGAGACAGGTTATTGACCTTTTCTTAAGTTTTATCAGTATCAGTTATAATCCCGGACGATACAAAATGAAGTGAATACACACAAAACTAAGTAAGTAGCAACAGATATAAATTTTCCAAGTTTGTGCATTATGTGACCACAGAATTAAAGATCATTTACATACCTTGGTATAGAAAGACTGCTATAACTTTTGATAATTAGCTTCTAGAGCTGCCTTCTCCTCGAGAACTTTGTTTCAGTTTCATCATCTTGGTTATGCAATGTAAAATGAAAAAAAAAGAATCATATTATATTTGGGACTCCACCAGCATGTCATCATATCCAACATTCAAACCAAGATTATAATCCAAGATCTCATTCTCATTTACGAAGATTCACTCACCTGAATCTCTATTTAGAACCTATACATGTGTCCTGACAATGGGACTCAAGCTCTCACGGACATCCATGTGTTGTCCAGCCACATTCTGCAACTTGTTCTGCACAAACACACAAAATCAGCACAAACAATGAGATGCAGAGACAATCCTCAAATCAAAGACCATCAAATCAGCAAAAGCACAAACCGCTACTAAGGGTTAAGAAAGCTTTCAGAAGTGAAATAACATCCAAAGTAAATATGCAGAGATAATCCTGAAGGTAATATCCATTAGGACGAATCATCTTAGTCAAATTAATAAAGAAAACAAATCCCTAACGTTATCCAAAAATCTCAGCTTCGTTTAAGTTAAACAAAATAGAGTAAAACTCATAATGAGAGCATTCTAGAGAGAGATACAATAAATCAATGTGGAAACAAAGGAATAAGGCATCGTTCCAGGGAGAGAGATACAATAGTCTATGAATATACCTGTCATGAGATCGGTCATGGGACAAACCACGTCACATATAAACATGGTGTTGCTTGATTTGGAGGAGTAGAATGCTTCCCATGAATTCACCTTGTTTCTTGATGTTTTTCGAGTCCCATATGGATCAGATGACCAACAATGATCTGGGCATATCTACCGAGTCGGAGAGCATCAAAAGTTGAGTGCGGGAGACAGTGGTTCTGAGGATCAATCATGCTCTCAATCCGGTGATATATATATATGATTCACGGAAAGGAAACAGCTGCATCAAGATCGTAAATGGGTTTAATCCATTTCTTATTAATCAATGAGCAATTTGGGATAGTAACCTTAAAGTTTTATGTTATATACATGGGTGTCATGCAGATGTGGCGGCACCACATTCACTCTCAGCGCACATATAGAATCACCCTTAATTTACTAGAGAAATTACATACAAATGCCATTGTGGTTCCACATATATAATCATCTTATATCATACTCTCATCTACACCATCCTAATATCATTGATGAATCCGTTGATTCTGGAATTAAAACCGGTCAAGTATTGCTATATATATAGATCCTCAATGATTGATATTTGACTAAAACTTTACTCCCATAACAATCCATTTAATACCAAAAGTTTCATATATACTAAAACTTTCTGCAATAATATTAAAAACCTTTTTTATTGATTAATATAATATATAATATAAAATGTTTGAAGATATTAAAACAATGTAACTATATGTATGATATACTATAGAACGTGCAGAAATATATTAGAAATTAAAGTCTAATTATTATCCTTATTTAGGAACAATATAAAAATTTCCCAACTAATCTATTATTCTAACTTGAATTATAGTCTATGAAAATGTATTTTATAGTATTATTTTATCGTGAAATTATAGTTAAGCGTTAAATATTATGTTGGTCATCAAAATTCGAAAATAATGTTATGTGTGTGCTTGCTATAATCTTTATTGCCAATATGATTTCACCATTTTGAAATGTTATAATAAGATGACTAAATCGAATAAGATCATAATCTCATCGCAATCATAAATTTGACAATTTTAGATTTGAGTTGCCTATTTTCAGGCCAATCACATATATATTAATGACATAAATTTACGTCCATAAATTTAGTCAAGACAATCACGTATTTGACTACTAAATTAGTGTAATTATAAGATTTTAATATGATTAAATTCAAAAGCAATTTACCAAGGCAATGATGATATATGTTAATTTTGGATAGTTGTGATGAGCCGCTATATTGGCAATCACTCGTACAAATAAGGTTATCAATAAATGTCCATGGACTCAGTGAAATTCCCATTGTTGTCCAAACCAAATTCAAAGTATTGCCATGAACTCAGTGAAATTCAAAATATATGGAGTATTTAAGTTACTATCGTAGACCGAAATGGTTGAATTTACACGAACAGGTTTGAATTTGGTAGACTATTTTATACTGGTTTATACTCTATAAGATAAGAATGTGTATAGCCTAATTATTGGTGGTCCAGATATTTAAATTCAACATATGTGCCTAGCTATTTTAGGTTAGTATATATACATTTTTGATTATTTTAATTCTTTAAACTACATTATCTCTCTTATATATGATAAACATTTAAGGTGATTTCACTGACTAATACTGTACTACGTTTATATAGAATATAAAATCAGTGACCTATATATGGTAAATATTGTTGTTCTATGCGATGATTTGTGGGTGATTGACAAACTAAATCAAACGTCTTAAATGTATATATGATACAAATCTATTATCTTTATGACTATGGTTTTTTTTTTCCCTATATAATCCAAGGGGTGTGAATCATTCCGTCAGATAGCAAACCAGAGCAATGAGTGCTATGAGTTTTCTGTTTTGGTTTCAATTTCTTGATTATAGTTTGTCTTGTGGTTTCTTTAAACTTTTTTTTAATGTGTCCAATTTGTTTGAATCATGGTAATTTCAAGCATCTGCTTTTTTGAATTTCTATTTCTTATGCTTACTCAGCTTTTTGTTTTATTCTTATGCTCAGTTGATTAGGTTGAAATTATTTATACAATCTTTAGAAGTTTGTAAATCACAGCCCGGCAATTAAAAATCTAAGGCTCTGATTGACAAAACGGATAAGAAAACAGTAGCAGTATGCTATAATAGCAGTATGCTGCAGAAGCTGTATGCTTTTGTTAAACTGTTTAATATACTGATTGGTAGAGCAGTTGAACATGCTATTTAAAATTATTACTAAAACTAATATATAATATTTAATATATTTATTTATAATGAATATATATATATATATATATATATATATATATATATATATATATATATAATTTATTTATTTTATTTATTAATTTCAAAAACAATGTTTATATCAAAAATGTTATTTGAAAATATAAATTATACAATTAAAATATGAATTTTTAATTTATATAATTAATTTAATAAAATTATATTTTAAAATAAGTATTAATTTATATACTTAATTTAAAATATTATTTATATATAATATAATTTATATAATTAATTTAAAATATAATTTATTAATTAAATTTAATTAAAAATAATAAATTATATATTAAATGGGAAACAATATTTTTAACAAAAATATTTATATTTGAAACTAATATTTCGCATTTAAAATATTATATAATTTATATAATTAATTTAATAAACTATATTTTAAAATATATATTAATTATATAATTAATTTAAAATATAAATTATATATAATATAACTTATATTATTTATTTTATATATTTATATATTAATTTAAAATATATTATATAATTATTTTAATTAAATATAATTAAATTTTATTTTAAATGTGAAATAATATTTTTTTAACAAAAATATTTATATTGTAAATTTATTTTAGAAATCAATTTTTTTTCTGTATAAAAAATAATTTTGTGATATTATTAAATCAAATAAATTAACTAATTATATATATATATATTTTTAAAATTTATAAATTATAAATACAAATGCTTTTCCAAAAGCTTCATATGAGAGATTTTGCTATAGAGCATTTGGAGAGCATTAGCATTTAGTAAATGCTATTCTAAATGCTTTTGTAACAAATATTGATTGGATAATGTAGAGCATAATGCTAATGTTCTAACATTCAGGGCCTAAGTTGTATAATCCTAATGGGTTTGTGAGGTGATAATAAACCATAATTCAAGCCTAGAGATGCAATCAACATGGACGACACATTCATTACGAGTTAGATAGTATTCTATAGTTTAGACAATATAGAATACTAACCTCCGTTCACTTCATTTGATGTGAACTGTTTTGATAAACACTAAATCTCTTCTTTTGGTCTGTTTTTCGCATCAGTATCTTCCAAACAAATTTTGGCTTGATGAACATCGAAGAAGAAAACTTACCTAAGACATACTGACAGAGAAATAAACTACAAAAACCTTTATTTTTTTATGGTTTTACATTATTTTGTTACCGGAAATAATTAGTTTGTGATGGGCGTTTTTAACAGGACTTTTTCATGTAAATCACCCTTGAGTGTTTAGCTTAATAAACTGTCTCCACGAGGTTCAACAAATAAAATACACTAAATACATATTCAAAAAAAATCATCCAATAGCTGTTAAAAAGTTTATTTTTAACATTTGTTATTAAATTAATAATCCTATGCATTCCTTTTCAATTCTATTTACTACATACTTTTCAATTTAATTATAATTCACACTATATTATTAATATTACAACAAATAGACACCATGCAAATTAAGATTGACTACTTTGCTTTATCATTTTTACACGTGTTTAAGTATATAACACAATATTTTAAACATGTTTTTATTCTATGTTAAAAAATATGTTTGTATCCATTAAATTTATGCAGAACATATATAAAATACTTAGTGCTTAATAAATTTGAAATCAAAATCTCACCTTGCGCAAAGCGCAGGTCTTATCTAGTTAACAGTTAATCTCAAATAATGATAATCCTCGTCCGACAGAGTAAGTTTTTTAAAATATGTTTTATTTAAATATCACAGACTAAGTTTTTTAAAATATGTTTTATTTAAATATTACAATTAGAACGTATTTTCATATTTTGTTATCAAGAAATTATTTTTTACATTTGATTTGTAGTGGACACTCGGATACCATTTGGTTTGGTTCGGTTCACTTATGTTCCGATTTTTTGTGAGTTCGATCCAGTTCAGATATGCGAGTTCGGTTTGGGTTTAGACTCAGATAAGTTATTTGATTTTTAAATAATTAAATAAAATTCATATATACTTTAAATTTCTCAAAATATAAAAATAAAAATTATTTATAACATATAAATGTGTATAATGTAAGCTAAAATAATTAAACTTAACATAAAATTTGGTTTGGTTTCAATATTCGGATAAGGAATCAATAGATATGTGAAGTATTGGTATTTTTAGTATCATTTAAATATTTTAAACATGTATTTTTAACTATTTTCATATATTTCCAAGTATTTTGGACAGTTTAATAACATCTTATATATTTTGTATATTCTTTTTGATATTATAATATAAAAATAATTAATATATTTAAAAATACAAATCTGGTTTGGATATATTCGATATGCGAAATATTTCGTTTCGGATCGGGTTCCGTTCTAAAAAATAACATCTTAATAACATCTAACAATTTTTCGTAATTTAAAGACGTTTTAAAAAATTCAAAGTATAACATATATGCAAAAATCTATTTTTTTAAACAAAGCATAGTGTGATTTTTCATTTTTTAATAATATAAAATAAAACCAAAATGTAGAGGATACATATTTTTTTATCAAATATATATGACTTATAATCATTAACTATCATATATATGTTAATCATATTAGGTAATTTTATATCTTTTATTTAAGGAAATAAACTTACATCGTTTTTATTTAATGAAAGAATCTAATCCTAATAATCAATATGATAATTAGTTTAATAAAAAGTATAATATATATTTGTATATACCAAACTTATATTCGTAAAGATTTCTAAGAATCATCCTAGTGATGACACATGACTACAAAACATGTATAATGTTCTAGGATTAATGTATATGACATCAAAAGACATACAATGAACCACAGGGGAAGTGATGAGATAACCACATGGGAAGTAAAGAGATGAGACGGAAACATTTTTTTGCAGATCACGAAAGCGAGAAAACAACGAGGTTGAGTTATGTAAGGAGGATAACACAGAAGCCCTAATCGGATGAAGAACAAAACGTAACGTTTTATTCATTAATGAAACCAAACGCGAAAACCACAAATCAGACCAAACTACAGTTGTGTTAATCCGGACCAAATCATAACCATGTTCGACTTAAAATAAACAAAACCGTGGTGCCAAAAAAAAATAAACAAAACCGTAAATGAGACTCACAAACTTTAAGGCTTGCATACATGGACGATGGATGTCTTTAGAAAAGAGGAAAGTGTGGCATTCAAAATAACATATACACCTGAAGCCCAAACCTAACTTAAGAAATTGAAGCCCGTCTGACGTGTCAAAATGAATTGTGTTGATTGGGTGAATATTTTTTATGACGTGGTAGAACCCCTTAAATTGTGTTTCTCCACAATCGCCTGTTTCTGAAAGAGACGTTCGAAAATCCCTTTCTCGGATAGGCAGTGCTCGTAAATGGCTTACAGAGGAGGACGAGGACGAAGAAGACGTGGGTTTGGCGTTGAGTATGCAAAGGCTGAACCTTTCGTGATTTTCCCCGTAAGTTGAAAACTTTTTCGCTTTGATTTCATCTCTTATCTTTTCTGCAAAGGCTGAACCTTTTTTTGGTTGCATGCAGGACATTACGTTACCTGACCGCAAATCAATCTCAGAAGACAATCAATTCAATGATCCTTTTGAGAGGTTTTGTAGAACTTCATGTTATAAAACATACATAAACTCTCTTATTGGACATTGATTTTGTAATGTTTTCTTTTGTATTCAGAGAGTGAGAGTTTAAACATTGAGAGGTTTTCAGACACGTTGAAGCCAAAGAAGAAGAAGTCTCATGCGAGGGGGTCTTTCTTTGACTATCTTGTACTTAAACCTGATAACTTCCCTAAAGAACTTCTTGGAGGTTCGTAGTCTTATCCTTGTTTGTTTAGTTTCATCTTTTTAAGTTACTGTTTTGATCTTATGCTGCAATATCTCAGATACTTCAAGAGAACGTCTTGTGAAGAGAGCTAAATGGACTCAAGACGCAGGTAACTGACATTGTTGTTTCTTGATTAGTTTCAACATTAAAAGAAAGTCAATGTTTGTGTTCTGTTTTTGTAGACCTGCAGAAGTTGGAGGTTTCGGAGAAGCTTGAAGCAAAGCTTAAGGTATATAACAAAATACAGTCTATTATTAAGGAGCCACATTGTTTGATTGTTCTGTTTGGTTTATAGACTGAAGGGAAGGAATGAATGAAGAAGGAGAAGGTGATGATGAAGCTGAGGAATCTGAGGGAGAAGATTCTGATAACGGAGACTATGATAAGGTTCTTCTCGTTCTTTTTTTCTTTCTAAATTAATTGGTGTAACGATGGAACATGCCACTATTCTGGCTCTGAAGTTTAGTTAAAGTTTCTTCTTCTTTTATGTTTTGTAGAATGAAGAGTTTGATGATGATGACGACGACTATAACGGGCCAGAGGATAATGATAGTAAGCATCATCTTTACACTCTGACGATTATATACTTAGAGGAGATGATACTAACTTTGTTTCTCGTTTTGTGTCAACAGATGAAGCAGTGTATTAAAGCTTCTTCTTCTTCGTCTTGGGAGCCAAGAGAAGCTAGGCTTGTCCCCATGTTTTTGTCCAAGAACTCCAGCACACTTATTATCATCCCTCTTGATCCCAACTTATATGACCAAAGCTAATTCAAATATCATATACGGAGAAACGCATAGACAATCATAGATTAGTTAACAATTAATGTCTACCATGACCTTTATGGAGATGAGATCTAGTCCCTAAAAATATTGAATCTTTTTTTTAATGGAAACTTTATTTTTATTAGAATGGATGTTTTAAGCTCTAAGAAGCATGATTTTTAGTGAAGTACATAGAACAAGACGATGAGCTAAAACTTGGGGCGGGTCTACATTTTTTTTCCTGCTAGAAAACGGCTTTAGAAGTCCAAGGCTTCATGTGGTTTGTATTCAGGAACGGTATGTCCTGCACCCTACAAAACAAAAAATTCAAACATCAAAGGTGCATAACAAAAGCAACGATTTCATCTGTAAAATACAAACCAAAAGAGTGGTTTTTTTTTACCTTGATAGTTAGAAATGTAAGATTGTCGGCATACGCTTGTGTAAACCTATCGTACCAAATTATTTTAGAAATTGTGAGCTGAGAAACAAATCATTCAAACGAGAGAGTTATAGAGAAAATAATTGGTAATTATTAATTACCCAGCGACCATGCCATTTGCCAACCATGGCCTCCATTCGTCGACTACCTTATATCCCATTGACTTAGTCCATGCTTCAGAGCCAGTATATGGTACACACATGTCATGATCTCCGCTGCACATATTAAAATATTACACTTGATACTTTTTCTTTTGTTTAGTGACTGGGTTAGATTTTAAAAACTAGTAATTGAAACATGTAGAAATTGTCGTGGCCATGAGAGAATCAAAGAAGATTATCGCATGGTTGGTCCAGAACAGCACCATTGGACCATGGCACCTTGATATATATATATATATATATATATATGTACCTGAAAATTAGATTTTCTTTTGTTTGGTGACTGGGTTAGATTTTTGAACTACTCCAGAGCAACACCATGTCACCATTGGACCATGCCACCTTGGTTAGACATATTTCTAGTCTTACTCTTACACAGTTAGTAATATTTACCTGTAAATTAAAGCACGATAGCCACCAAGAGTGAGGTTTCTATGAAATTCTATCATGCTTCCAGCATCATGAGTGTAATCGAGGTTGTCTGTGCACAGTTGCCATCTTCCAATCTCGCTTTCCTATCAACGATTCAGACAGAATTTGTAGATCATGTCAAATAATTTTATAGCAAAAGAAAAGAGACAACACGTATGATGGATGATATAAAAACCTCTTTAGCATGAATCGCTTTCCTTACTGCTGGATCGTTCAGCCATGCCGTTGCAACTCTATCGTCCTGCATCCGTACCAAGTTTCTTACGTTTTAAGTAGTGGAGAAATACAAATATATGAGAAGGATGTATCACAACTAGAGCTAAAAATAAATACTTTTTTTAATGAGAATTAGCTTATATTTGTGTATAGTGATGATCAAGGATCCTTTAATACAAAGGGGTAAACCTAAATGTACATATGCAAATTTGTGTGTAAACAAGTGATATTTTTAATTATAATTTTCTCAAGCGGCAATTGCAATTATACTTAACAAAAACATACATAAGAGGAAGGTGCATGTTAACGTTAAGTACTCACAACGCAAGGAACTGAAGAGTCAGCAAGGATTTGAGGCCAACTAGGGACAAAGCCTGGACGCACATGGGCCACGTGCGTCCAAACATTCTCTTTCTCACTGGCAATGGTCTTTCTGTTTTTCCCAGCTTAAGGAAACTCGGAGGAATAGATCCCATGTCAATCGGGGACTTCGATGTTCCGTGGAAGCACGGTTCCAGAATATTATATATGTTTAATAAGCTCACATCATCTGAACTTTCCCAAGCAAGTGAGCGCATTCTTTGCTTACATTTGGCTCTTTATAGTACTCTCCTTTGCATGCTGCTTTAGTATCCTGCCAATTCTTGTTACACATTAGATAAAAAGCAGTGACGAATAACGCAAGGATAATAAGACATACCTCTGTATAACTCAAAAAAGGATAATAAGACATTGAGAAGCAAAACCAAACCTCATAGAGTTCACTAGAGATGAGTCCCATCCCATGTGCAAAGGGGACAAGTGCGTTACCATCAAACACTGGATCAGTAACTCCATTACCCACCAAATATCCCTATGTAATTGATAAGCTACAACAGTGTTATTATAGAAAGAAGAAGAAGGATAAGAAGCTTGTAGATGCTGACGTGGAGGAAGTTAAGGATGATGAGAAGTGAAAAGAGTCTTTGACATTAGTTACCATTTACGATTGTTTACAGATATAAATACTGGAGAGTCTGTTAGAGTCAGTTAGCTTTTGGATTATAGTTGAGTCTGTTGACTTGAGGAGATATCGTCTGGGTTAAGCCAGCGATTCTCAGTACTGTAATCCTTTAGCAATTTTACATTTGTACTTGAAAGATAGAATAATACGAAGATCCTTTTCTAAATTCTAGCAATTGGTGCGTCGTGACTCGATCGATTCATCACAATCATGAACTCCGACGAGGTGGAAGAGCAGTACGATTCGATGGAGAGAACAGTGGATGGGCTACGGGAACAAGTAACCGTTATGTACGGCAGATGTAAGCGGTTATCATCGGATAGCGCAGATCTGACGACTCGTGTGGGGAATCTTTCCGATCAAGTAGGGGGATTGGAAGCGAAGATGGAATCGATGAGCAGATTGCTCGAGAAGATCGCGGAACAAACGTGTCCAGATCTCGCGAAAAGCATAGGCATCGCCGATCAAGCCGGTCCTTCGATTCAGGTATCGGACTCTAACGATCCTCGAGAACCTGTAGAAGCATCGTTAGGTCATCGGCGAACGTTAGGAGTTTTTGAATCGCGGCAGAGTTTGTTGAAAAAGATCGAGTTACCTGTATTTGATGGAATTCTACCTTATGGTTGGATTCGTCAAACGGAAAGATACTTCCGAACAGCTCGATTTACGGAGGAAGAGAAGCTTGAGCTGGTAGCGTTGAGTCTGACTGGATCAGTGTTGAATTGGTATGCGTGGGAAGCAGAAGAAGAACCTTTTCAAGACTGGCGTCAGTTTAAGAAGAGATTGTTGGATCGGTTTGCCTTATCGATGGATGATGAACCAGGAAACTGACTCTGTGCGTTGAGACAGACTGGTTCAATACACAAATATGTGAGTGAATTTTAGGAGTTGATCACACAAGTTACAGGAATAGATGAAGCGAATCTGGTCAATAAGTTCTACACAGGGCTTTTCTGATATCTCGGAATGCGAAATCATATTGCAGCAGTTCTTAAAATGGAGTCGAGTGTACTGTGTCAGATGTTGGGTGAGCGAACTCCAGTTAAGAACAAGGACACATCGACAACAGCTCCGAGATATCAGAAAAGTCACACTGCTACAATACGTGCAGTGACAACAGGAGAAGATAAGACAAAAGTGGGAGAGAATGATACAAATGAGAAACAACGTCAACACTTATCACCAGCAGAGTTGGCAGAGTTGAAGATATTGAAGTTATGCTTCAAATACAGAGAGAAGTGGTTCAGAGGACACGTCTGTAACAAAACTGAACTTCAGGTGTTTATGCTGGTGGAAGGGTTTGAATTGGAAGTGAATGAAGCGATGTGGGATGAGGAAGTATTGTTGCAATACACAACTGATGGAGTTATCGTTGTATTCTTTCTTGGGCATTAAATCTCCAACAACGCATAAGATGAGAGGCAAGATTGGGAAAATTGAGTTTGTAGTGTTGATTGACAGTGGTGCAACACATAACTTTGTGTCTCCTCAGCTCATTCATCACGCTAATATGGTGACGGAACAACACAACGATTTACAGGTTCTACTAGGAACGAGAATTACAGTCGCTGGGTTGGGGGTTTGCAGACATGTTCCTATTGAGTTACAAGGATTGAAGTTTGAGATTGACTGTATTTCTCTGGAGTTAAGGAAAGTCGATTTGGTGTTAGGAGTGCAATGGTTGAGAACCTTGGGTAAATGTGAAGTCGATTGGGAGTTACATGAGTTGAGTTTCATGTATAATGGTGTGAATGCAACATTGTATGGCGAGCAAGATTTACACCAGATAACTCAGCCGCTACAATCCAGGTCAGCGGAATCTCTTCAGTTGATGAGTGCTATGGAATACTGGTTATGTCAAGCCACGCAGGAGGCGACTCCAGCACCAAACATTCCAACGCCAATTCAACAACTTTTGGAGGAGTTTCATATGGTTTTTGCAGATGTTACAGGGTTACCCCCTATTCGAGGAAGAGTGCACACCATCGTCCTGAAACAAGGCACCTCTCCAATCAGTGTAAGACCCTACAGATATCCACATGCACATAAGGAAGCTATGACAGAGTTGGTAAATGAGATGTTGGCGAAGAAAATCATTCGACCGAGCCGTAGCCCCTTTTTTAGCCCTGTGCTCTTAGTCAAGAAGAAAGACAAGTCATGGCATTTTTGTGTGGATTACCGGGTTCTGAATCAAGCTACAGTGGCAGAAAAGTTTCCAACCAATGATTGATCAACTGCTAGATGAATTGAGTGGAGCAAAGATTTTTTCGAAACTTGATCTGACTTATGGGTATCATCAGATAAGAATGCAGCAAGAAGACATTGAGAAAACTGCATTCAGAACACACGACGGGCATTACGAATTTCTGGTAATGCCTTTCGGCTTGACTAACGCTCCATCAACTTTTTAGAGTCTGATGAATGAGTTGTTTCGACCTATGTTGGGCAGGTCAGTGTTAGTGTTTTTTGATGATATTCTAGTCTACAGTTCACCTGTGGAGGAGCACGTAGTGCATTTACGAGCAGTGTTGACATACTTCAAGAAGCTCAGCTCTTTGCTAACCGTAAGAAATGCTTGTTTGATCAGGGAAAGGTGGAGTATTTGGGCCATGTCATTACTGCTGAATGTAGCCACTGAAGAAGCGAAACTATGGCAATGAAGTTGTGGCCAATACCGAAGAATGTAAAACAATTACGTGGTTTCTTTGGATTAACAGGGTACTATCGACGCTTTGTCAGAAGCTATGGAGTGTTAGCACGACCACTGACTGAATTACTGAAAAAAAGATGTTATGTTGGTCGGTAATGGCTCAGCAGGCGTTCGATACCCTCAAGCAAGCTATGGTCTCAACTCCAGTTTTATCACTTCTTGATTTTACAAAAACTTTTATCATGGAAAGTGATGCTTCTGGGACGGGTTTGGGTGCAGTGTTGATCCAAGATAAAAACCCGATAGCTTATTTTAGCTACAGCTTGACTCCGAGGGAACAACTTAAACTGATCTATGAAAGCGAGTTGATGGCAGTGGTGTTTGCTATCAGAAAATGGATGCACTATTTGTTGGGACGTAAATTTGTTGTCCATACTGATCAGAAGAGTCTCAAATTTCTGTTGGAACAACGAGAAGTCAACATGGAATATCAGAAGTGGTTGGTGAAGATCTTGGGATATGATTTCAGTATTGTCTACAAACCAGGAGCAGAGAATGTGGTAGCTAATGGGTTGTCGAGAATGGGACCGTGTGAACAGTCTGTGAATGCTGCGACATTGTACTCTTACACAATTCCGCAGAGCTTGCAGTTACAGGATTTGCTTACTGAGGCCCGAGAGGATGGGGATATTCAGAGATTGTTACAGAAGATACAGGGCAGAGAGGTTAAAAAACCAAACTATATGATACGGGATGGAGTGTTATGGTATAAAGGACGATTAGTGATCTCTCATACATCAAGATTCATTCCGTTGATTATGTCAGAGTATCATGATGGGTTAATGGGTGGACATTCTAGTGTTCTTAAGACTCTCAAGAGGATTCAACAGAGTTTCTATTGGATTGGGATGCTGAAGACAATTCAAAAGTATGTGGCAGAGTGTCAGATTTGTCAAACTCACAAATATTCAACGTTGGCTCCAACTGGTTTACTTCAACCATAACCATTACCTGATCGTGTATGGGAAGGAATCTCAATGGATTTTGTGGAAGGGTTGCCAACGTCAAATGGTCATAATGTCATTCTTGTGATTGTGGATCGTTTGAGCAAATATGGACATTTCTTGGCTCTTAAGCATCTGTTTCATGCCTCAGACGTTGCGAAGAAGTTTGTGGCGGAAATAGTAAAACTCCATGGCTTTCCGGGTTCTATTGTTTCTGATAGAGACAAGGTGTTCTTAAGCAATTTTTGGAGGGAGTTATTTCGCTTGGCTGGTATGAAGCTTAAGTACAGCACAGCCTTCCATCCACAAACAGACGGGCAGACAGAGGTGCTTAACCGAACACTGGAAACGTATCTTCGATGCTTTGCTTCCAGTCTTCCGAGAACGTGGTTCAAGTTTCTGGGATGGGCCGAGCTGTGGTATATCACACCTCTTTGAAGACATCACCGTTCAAGGTTGTTTATGGTCGGGACCCTCCGGGGTTATTGCGTTTTGAACAAGGTTCTACGGCTAATGTTGAGCTTGAAGGAATGTTAAAGGAACGTGATGCTATGTTGATTGATGTGAAGAAACACCTTATCCATGCTCAGCAGTTGATGAAGAATAACGCCGATAAGAACATGAGGGATGTTGAGTTTGCTGTGGGTGATCGTGTATACTTGAAGTTGAGACCTTATAGACAACAGTCGGTGGTGCAGCGATTGTGTCAAAAGCTCTCAGCAAAGTATTTTGGACCTTATGCTGTGGTGGAGAGAGTTGGGAAAGCTGCATATCGCTTGATGTTACCAGAGACTGCTAAGATTCATCCTGTGTTTCATGTGTCTCAGCTCAAGAGGGTGTTGGGAAATCACGCGCAGGTACTGCCATTACCTCCGTCGTGTGCTGCTCTACAGGATGTCATAATTGAGCCAGAGGATGTGGAAGATACTCGTTATTCTCCGGTGGGTTCGTTGGAATTATGCATTAAGTGGGAAGGTCTGCCATCTTCGGAGAATACGTGGATCCCATTTCATGAGTTTCGTCATCAATTTCCACATTTTAAGCTTGAGGGCAAGCTGAATGACAAAGGGGGGGGGGGTATTGATAAGCTACAGCAGTGTTATTATAGAAAGAAGAAGAAGGATAAGAAGCTTGTAAATGCTGACGTGGAGGAAGTTAAGGATGATGAAAAGTGAAAGGAGTCTTTGACATTAGTTACCATTTACGATTGTTTACAGATATAAATACTGGAGAGTCTGTTAGAATCAGTTAGCTTTTGGATTATAGTTGAGTCAGTTGACTTAAGGAGATATCGTCTGGGTTAAGCCAGCGATTCTCGGTACTGTAATCCTTTATCTATTCTACATTTGTACTTGAAAGATAGAATAATACGAAGATCCTTTTCTAAATTCTATCAGTAATGTATAGGACATATTAAGATTAAGGAACCGAAACAATAGAACGTTGTATCTGAAAGATTGACTCAATGATTGAATTCCATTACTTGTGCCTTCATGTTGATAACCGGCTTTGTCCCATTCTTGTTATGGTTAGTCGCTTTGTTTCTTTTATGTATTCTCATTGCATTCTTATTTCCTACACAACAAAACAAGAGTTGAAATAGAAATATTTGAAACCATCTTTTTCTGCTAGCAAATGAAAAGGGGTTATTTTTTTAATAATGTGCAGTTGGAAAAGTTAGATGACCTTTGACAACTTCGGAAGCGAGAGTTGGGATATAGATACCAGCATATGATTCTCCTGAGATAAAGAATGGATGACTGAAACTCCGGAAACATCTTGAACCACTGTCGAACATCAACAATCAATGGTTAATTTGTTGAATCGCACCCCACTACACAAATATATATATATATATATATTTTGTCCGAATCACTATTATTTCACCTCAACCAAGAATGCATAAGAATCAGACGCGGTTTTTGAATCATTAGTTTCATAATCAGACTTGTTTTTAGAGTAAGAGTACCCCACGCCAACTGGGGAGTCAAGATATATGATGTTAGAAACCTGAAGCCAAAAAACAAAACATTTCAGACGATTTCTTAAATCTATCATAAGAAAAGAACATGTTTGATGGTTTATCAAAAGTCGTTGTTCTTTCTTTTCACCTTAGACCAACTATTAGGATTGAGATGCAAACGAGGTTCTTTTGTTTTTGTTCGTTCGAAATTGAAAGGACCTGAAAAAGTATGTTTTAGTTATGTTTTTGATAGTATCGAGATACATCTTGAGTCGAAAATAAACTATTTTTTGTAGTGGCTAACGTAAAGACTATAAAACTTACCGTGCTCGTAGATAAATCCATCCATGCTAGAGCAACCTGGACCACCATTTAACCAAATGACAACTGGATCCGTTGAAGCATTTCTCTCTGATTCCACAAAGTAATACCACAGATTCTTATTACGCTCCTTATCTATTGCCACATACCTTAGATCACATACCAACGTCCATATGAACAGAGAGAGACTAAATCCTTTAGGAAGAAAATCTAGTAATAAAACTGTATGAAAATATGAGATTTTTTTTGTGACATATAAGCAGTTCAACTGAATTTACCCGGCATAGTGTTTAGATGGAAAAGTGCCACTGAAGCCAGAAAGTTTGGTGACCTGAGCAGACTCAGGGGCAGAATCTGTTACTGAAAAATACAACGACAACAATACTGAAGCAGCAAGAAGATTTTTCACTATCCAACCCAATTTGATAACGATCAGAAACCCACAACTACAATTGAAATCTATTGATCTTATATGAATTGTGTAGTGCAGATATCTATACAGAAGGATACTATGGGTATGGTAAGTTTCAAAAAGTAAACAAATCTGCGAGAAAATATTTATACTATTCCAGTCAAATATTTATACTATTAATAGAGATAACTTTACAAAATATACAAGTCAAATATTTATGTGTCATTGTACTTTCAGATCTTTCATGTTTGTATCTGTCTATATATACTACTATTTGCAAAATAATTTTTCGTATTCAAAATTTCTCATGTGAAAAATTAGAATGGGTAAAGTCAATGATACTTACGAATTTATATATAATTTATTCTATTTTAAAATGCATTTTATGTTAATAATATTAGATTATATGTTATATTAAATAACTGATTATAAATTAATGTAATAAAAATTTCAAGGATAAAATATTATTTTTAAAAGTACGATAATTCTTTTATATAGTGTGTTATTATCTGGAAATAGTAATTTTCTTTTAAAGTTAAGATTTTTTTAAAAAAATTATAATTAAATATTAATGAAACAAAAACATTTATAACAAGATATATTCTAAAATATTTATAATACCTGGCTGTATTTAAAATTTCAACACAATAATAAGTATATATATTTTGATGAAAACATTTGTCAAATATTACTAATAAGTATTCTTAAAACAATTATGCATGCATGTGAACGCAAAACATCTAGTAAATATAACAGAAATAAAGAATATGATCTTTTTTTTTTGTAACTGAAAGAATATGATCAAGTTAAATACTTTTGTATCATAATACAATATTTAACTTTGAAATACAAAACTATTTATACATGATGATAATAAGAGATTAATTTTATCTTTTTCTTAACTTTTTTTTGATTTCTTAAGAGTGTGATCAATACTATTAAAACATGAACATTCCTGATTTATACCCTTAATGAAAATTACAATTTTTCCAAAATTACCCTTAATGATATAACTAAGTAACAAAATTCATTAATGACATCCATGTCTTTTGGTTTTTGGACCTATATTACATTTAAATGAGTTCTATTTATATATAATCTATTTCATAGTCCATAAACGTTTTTGATGATATCAATAAATTAAAATATGTAATAACTTAAAAATGTAATATTACATATTGATTTTGTAACTAAATAATTTTTTGACTTTATCACAATACTAAAAAAAAAATTGTGCCACTATATATGTTTTGAAATATTCTATGGAAAATATAATTGTTAAAAATAAAATCTTACTCAAGTAAAAATTTCAGATACAACCATTGTTTAACTTATTTAGAAACATAAAACGGTTTTGTATGACATTGTAAAATAAAAAAAAAATCATACTGCATACACTATAAAATTTCTTATTATATATAATCAAATCATATGATTTATGTTTAATTAATAGAAATAATCAACAATTCATATATCCGCACTTTTTAATCAAAACAAAATACTTATGATCCAGTTGTAGATAAAACGATAAAAATAGTACCCGTATTTTTTTAAAAAATTTCTCTTAATGAAATGTTAAAATTTTCCAAAAATGTCCTTAGTTATATGACTAACTAAAAAAATTCATTAATTACATTATTATCTTTCGGTTTTGTGGGCATATTTCAACATTTCGATGAACTTGTCTTCGTACACCAATTTACTAAAATGATGATGTCGACTTTATGGTTTTAATTAATGAGTCTTTTGGTTTTTTTTGGGGCTAAATAGTAGGTTTGTTGAAAGCATGATTATATAAACTGTAACATGATCAAGTTTCAAACTTATTTACAAACATAAAATGGTTGTGTGACGCATTTTAAATTTCATTATACTGTACACACTATAACAAACCCGCATAATTAAAATTTGATCATGACACAATTTATATAATTAAAACGAAAAATTATCAATTTATACATTGAAAAAACAACAAAAGAAATATCCGCCCTTTCAAAGACGGGTCAGAATCTAGTTGTGATTTAAATGAGAAGAAGATTCTTAACTTTGTTTTTAAAGTGTATAGTTTTTTTAAAACAAATAAATATAATTTTTTGAAAAGTTGCTTGACTGGGTTTGGTGTATAAACTAAAGTGACTGAGCTTCAAAATTTAGTACACACAATCTATACTATTAAAGCAGAATCATTCATAGTATTCTGCCTTTACTTTTGAAGTTATTTATGTCATTTCCATTTTTAGAACATTTTAATTATTTTCGCCACCAATAAATGCAACCAATCAGAAACACGTTTTAAAATCAGAAATGTCGACCAAACTTTAAGGCCCATCGGGCGAATGTATTATAATGATCACTGTGTTTGCCTTGAACACTTTTTTTCTTTCCTTTTTGGTTTTGTTGGGCTATAACCGAGAACATCAGATTTATTGGAGGCACACTCGCTTTATATTCTTCATACTAATGGGTTTTGATTTAATCATTTCAATAATAAAATGAAAGTAACAAAACTATTAGACATAGCAACTGATACTTTAACAAAAAAAAATTAAACTATTATTAATCAAAATTTAGACGATCATAATGTTTTCACTTCTGAAATTTTAAGAACTTAAATTATTTAATTTAGTCCATGGTTAAGATACAATCTATATATTCTTAAAATTATGATTTAGTTCGATGGTTTATTTTTTTTATTTTTAAAGGGGAATTCATTTTTAAAAAAATAAACATACAAATAATGCTTTTACATTATATTTCAAGCCACTCTTAATTTAGACTATATTGCAACTCATTTTTTTTCAAAATTATGTTGCAAGTCATTCTTAATTTCAATTATATTGTAAAATAATTTTAAATTTAGTTTCTACCGAAGTTTGCATAAAATAAATAATTATTTTCAAAATATTTGTATAGATATTGGTCATCAAAACATATAAAACAACTGTTAAACAAAAAATACAAAACACACGATACAAATTTTAAGTAGAAGCACATATATTATAAAAACAAATATGTGAAAAGAAATAATTCCGGGCTTTGAAAGCCCATGTTAAATCTAGTTTATTGATTTTATAACTTATTTAATACTTAGTAAGTAGAAATAAATAAAAACATTGTTGAAAAAATTAGCCCATGTGTTTAATTTATCTTCTGTTAGTTTGGTTTCTGAATATTTTTTTAACTGAAGTATACAAATTTTCCATTTTAACCACTATTCTTTTTTTTCAAAAAAAAAATCATTTCATATGGATCTAAATATATTGCATAATTTGATGTAAAATTCTGCAGTCATAAAAACATCAATTGTAACCCGATCCACCATATAATCATATAAATAATATATTTTAGTAATTATTAATACTATTTTATCAATTTAAATATATTTAAAATTCAAATTTAATAAATGTTAACTAAAGTATTTGCATTTATAATAGAGTTTTTTTGCAAATTTGACTCAAAACTCAAAGTCAAACATAAAACTAACCTCTGATTCTTTTTTATTTTTCTTTTGTCCTATTCACCCCGCAAGTTCACATCATTCACGAAAATGCCATTAATTTTTTTTTTCTTTTTCTCTTTCGAAAATGACATTTTTACTGTGTCAACCTCATCATCTTCAAGTATTTACAAGATTGTCATTGCCATCAATACCCTAACCACCATGAACAACTATTTTGAAGCTCTTAATGCACCTCAAATCAATTTACACTCTCTTTTTCTCAATTGTTATGAAATAAAAACAACATTTTTTTCACTTTGTCTCCATATTCATCCAAAAAACTAAAATATTTTTTTTAAAATTTTTTTATGGTTCATAGAGTCATTCAAGCTTATGATTCTTGGCGGGTTACTTTCGTTTGAGGTTATATGTGGTTAGAGAAGACTTATGTGTGTTAAGGAAGTCATCTCACTAATTTAAGGTATGAAATTGATTTTTTCCCAGATCTGTTCGTCTAGAAGACTTACGGGTAAATCTTTTGGCTGTAGAAGACTTAAGCGTAAGTCTTATGGTCTAACTGGACGACTTATTTGTAAGTCGTCTCTGGGAAAACAGAAAATCAATATTTTATTAAAGCTAAACGACTTACAAGTAAGTATTCTCATATTAGTTTTGCAATTGGAATACAAAACTTAAATAATTATTTTCCCCAGAAGACTTAAACGTAAGTCATCCTGTCAGACAACTTACTTCAAAGTCGTCAAGATAAGTTAAGTAGTCCAGATTTTTTTTTCCAAGATTCTGGTCAAACCTTGCTTATCTCGGACTTTTCTGTAAGTCGTCTAGCTGGAAGACTTACTTATAAGTCGTCTGGGAGAATTAAATACTTAAGTTTTATTTTCGAATTTTAAACTAACTTGTGACGACTTACATGTAAGTCATCTAGAAGTAATAAATTATGGAGTTTTTTGTTTTCCCAGAGACGACTCAAGAAAAATCAAATATCTGACACAATTCAGTCAAATGTAAAACTAACCCGTTTATCCTAGACGACTTACTGTTAAGTCGTCTGAAGTGTTTTTTAACAAACAAAACTGGACGACTTACAAGTAAATCATCCAATTTAAAAATCAATTGCAAAAATGACCTCTCTAGACGACTTACTTGTAAGTCTTCCAAAGAATTCAAGACGACTTACTTGTAAGTCATCTGCGTCAATGTTTACTAAACTTTCATTTTCTCTAATACTATAAAGATTTTTGAACATTTTCTTATTATTTCATGTATATTAATCAATATTAGGACCATTGAATGAAATTTATAACATAATTGGTGATATTTATGAGGTTACTAATATTCATCTTAATCAAAGTTTATAGCTAATGTGTTTTTAACTCATACATGTTCTATGTTTGTTAATGTGTTTTATTTTGAATTTCTGCAGATGATGCGTTAGATACATTCATTTTATGGAGAATAAAATCATCCATATGCTGCATATAAAACAATACAAGTCAGAAGATTTAACATTTACTGAAGACTTATCAGACGACTTACAGGAAAATAAAATGTGATAAGTCTTCTGATAAGTCTTCTACAAAGAAAATATTTTCAACACAAATTTGTAAAAAATGTGATATGCTTTGACTAGTTACTATTGTTTGTTTTCATCACTGTTATAGACACCAATGATGAATATTGTTATGAGTTGGAGGAATAGTTAAAATGTGTCTTAAAATATTGTATCAATATGAGGCTACCAACATTCTTACTTATTAAGATGATAAGAAGGTCTTTCGAGTTTATTATTGCATATGCGAGATCCAAATATAAGAGAAAAGCTATTGAAATAATTTATTTCATTTATTTGTAAATCTATAAACACATTGTTAGCACACATTACAACTTGGAAATATTATTAATGATTTTACAAAAAAAAATCACAACTAAGGGAATACACATGAAAATCCCAAAACATACCACAAACAAAACTATTATAGATCATTCATCTATAAAGACAAGCTTTGACTCCACGAGGTCCAGATGACTTCCACGAGGTCCAGACGACTTCCACGAGGTCCGGACGACTTCCAGGAGGTCTGGACGGCTTCCAGGAGGTTCGGACGGCTTCCAGGAGGTCCGTACGACTTCCAAGAGATCCGGAAGACTTCCATCAGGTCCGGACGACTTCCAAGATATCCGGACAACTTCCACGAGGTTCGAATGACTTCCACGAGGTTTGGACGACTTCCAGGAGGTTCGGACGACTTCCAGGAGGTCCGGAAGACTTCCAAGAGGTCCAGACGACTTTCAAGAGGTTTAGATGACTTCCTGGAAGTCGTCTGGAAGGTGGAAGACTTCCTGGAAGTCTTCCAGATCTGAAAACTCTGCATATCCAGATCTGAAAAACCTGCACATCCAAAAACGTTCAAATGGCTTAAAAACAGAGAAAATGAGTGGAAGATTAGATAGATATATACTTTTATAGAACTCATAACGTACATATCCAAGGGGAAGATGAAAACTATCTAAGTAAAAACCTGCAAAAAAGATAGATTAGTGAGAAAGACATGACAAAACTGAAAATTAGTTAAGTTTATTATTAGGTAACAAAATACAGTGATTTTATTTATAACTTTTAGATCTAACACTATCTTATTATATAAAGCTTGAGTTTTCAAAGTTACTAATTAACATGATCTTGACACTTAGAAGTTGTGTAAATATATCTCACAATTTAAAAATTATATAAAAAATAATAACTAAAGGATATTTACAAAATTAAAATTATAAATATTATTTATAGTATTTTCATTTTAAATCCTATACAAAAGATAATTGCAAAATATATACCAATATATAAGATAATAAAACGACTTTTCTATAAATATAATTTTATAATTTATTTCAAAGTAGAAAAAGGAAAATTAAAAAAGGAGATTTGATTAATTGTAAATAAAAAGGAGATTTAAAAATATAATGTTTTCCTTTTTAAAATATCCTAGCAAAATAAACTTTTAAAAAATTATTTAATAAAGCATTAATTTAGTAAATTAAAATGTATATATTGTTGTCATCGACTCGATTGCTGTATTTGACTTTCATTTCTTTTTATCATTCAATTTCTTATTTTGAATTGCGTTGAGTTAAAAAGTTGAAGTATAGTGTATTCCTTATAAAGTTTATAACATTTATCTATACATTATGATTATATAATATAAATAGTAACTTGAATTTATATGTGAAAACATGTCTTTAATTATAAAACAAATCTCAACGTATGCAAAAAAAGTCATAAAACTATAATAATATATTATTTTATATTTTTTACTAAACTAAAACATCCAACAAAATCCGTTGCAATGCAACGGATTCATATATAAGAAATAAATATGGGTTCATGATTGGTCCAAGAGAAATTACCCAACCTTATTGGTATGGAAAAAAAATATATCCAACATGAATTTGATGACTTGGCCCAACACAGCACAATTTCGGTCATCTAAAAGTTACCGTCAACATTTTCTCATGTAAAAAAAAAAAAAGAAACGAAAAAAAGAGATCTAGAAACAATCGTCTCTTTACGGAGGATAATTTGCGACTCCTAAAGCTTTGTTTCGATGGTGAAAATCACAGTTCTTTAACTCTTTGTAAGAGAAATCGAAACCAGAACATTGTAAAGATGAGACCATAAGATTCTCATGGCGAACAATCATAGTCCAACCGGAAGCAGACTGCCTTGACTCTCCATGTAAATCTGCTTGCATGTTGCATGAAGTTTATGTGCCCTGTTACACGTTAGAGAAACCATGAGAATTGTTAGAGCAGAAGAAACCAAGGAGTAGCTTTGACAACCTGTACGCCCATTATGTGATTTTCTACTTTCGCTCCATTTAGAAGGGAGATCAGAGCTTCCATGCACATGATGAACATGGAAGGAGAGATAGGGTCACCCTGCTTCAGGCCTCTTGTGGAGTAATATTTCCCCTGGGTTTAAGGATCATCTAATAGAAGACTGAAGTAACGCAAAATACCAATACACTAACCCATTTTTTCGCAAAACCCACTTGTGACATCAGATTTTAAAAACTCATTCCACTCTATCGTAGGCTTTAATTATGTCTATTTTAATTGTAATGGCTTAAAATCTACTTCGAGATGTTGTGCAAAGTGAAGGGCATGGATTTTTTTTTTTTGTGCTAACAGAATATTATCAGATTAAACATCTTGCCACGAAGAAATATTGTATCTCTGAAATCAGATTTGGCAGAATCATCTTAACTCCCTTCTCAAAAGTATTGAGATAATCTTGTAACTTACAGTATAAAAGCTAATATCCATCTCTCTCGGCCTCTCCTTCTTTGCGATAAGGCATATATTTTGTTGGTTCAATCTCGGATCAAAACTCCCTAAGCTAAAGAAATTTTTCACCAAACAGACAGATATTTTTTCAGAAATATTTCACCAAACAGTTTTTTTCGTATTCTGATGAATCTCTTTATGGCACGTGGATTCTTCAAAATAATTTCTCACCACATTGTTTGTATACACAAATATGAATGCTTATATAATTGGCCCACAATTTAACCTTCTAAATAAAGTTGGCAAAGTGTTTTAATATTGTTTTACAGAAAGGCAGGTTGGGTTTGGTTCGGTTCTTTGTATCCAAGTATTGTGCCCAGCCTTACATAAGGAGAGAGTAGGTCATCCTTGCATTAAAGAGAGATAATATGTTTTCCATAATGACTTCAAGAGTTACTGACATTTACGAAGTTAATTATGGAGGACAAAATAAATGATATGCAAGATCAATCCATATAATATCAAAATGACCAATGTAAGTTATGCCATCGACCACTTGAAGGTGCAGGTAATGTTTTTTTTTTTCATTTTAAAATCTACTCTCAAGATGGCTGGTTGGAGGAGATCTAATAACCCAATCTTTTCATGAAGTTCATAATAGACCTTAGACATCGATTCGTTGATGAATACACCATATGTTCAAAATCCTTACATTAATTAGAAGAAATTATAATACCAGCTTCAGCCTTCTCTTTTTGTCAACCCATCTCTATTTGGTTAGTTTTTTTTTTTGAAATATTCAATTAAAAGTAATGTGCATAGCTTCTTGATTATCACAATGCAACATAGTAAATTCAGAAGATTCATTAACAAGATTTTTGAGTAGACTCTTCAACCATACTACTCTGCATTATGTTTTCCATTGCTCTATACTCGCCTCAATACTAGATCTTTAGATAACTTATGCTTCTTCTTCTTTCCAAGTAACCAAACTCCCTCCCATGAAGGTCTAATAGATGGTTGTAGACTTTTAAAATCCTAACTCCTATCCAATCTACATCACAGCATCCCCAATATATGTGCTAGCATTTCTAATCATCCATATACCTTTCATTAGTGTGCTTTACATGTACTTTAGAATCCTCTCCATCATCCTCCAATGATTTCTACTAGATTTTTGCTTATGCTGACTGACATGATTTATCGCAAAACAAATGTATGGCCTAGTGATTGCAAAATATATGAGTTTTCCCAACATCTGTTGATGCTGCTTTGAAGTCACTAGAGTTTCCTCCTCAAGTACATTATTATACCTCTTTTAAACAGGTGTCTTACATGATCTGTGCCAAGTTTCACTGTTTTAGGTAAGTAATTCAAAGAATAATTTTTAAAACGAAATGAACAATCCATTATCAAGTTTACATAACCCATCCTAAGGAAATACTTCAAATCCCCCAAATCTCTTATGTCAAATGATGATCGTAGGAGTTTTTTGATTTTTGTAACACCATCAACATTGTCACAATCTTTTATGTGAAGAAAATTCAGTCTTTTGGAACTTACCATTTTTTTAAAGGCTTGGAACTTACCAATTTTTAATCTAGTGTTTGTGTCTTATAATTTTTGCATATTTTCCCTCTACTGAAGTTTCTGAGAATAGTAGTGAACAATTTACGAAAACATGGGTTTTATCACTTGAAAGTGTTTTGTCACTAGTTCTACAATAATTTGTGGAGAAAAAAAGTTTTTTTTTTATAGTTGCTGGTTTGGTGAGATAATCAGTTTTAACATGTAAAATCTTATATTTTGCATTGGGAAAGTTCTAACATTGTTACATAAAAGTTTGTGTTTATATAAGGTTTATAGTTTTATGCCAGTTAGATTGAATTCTGGTCAAATTATTGATAGGTGAGTCCTACTTTTTCTTTCTAAATTTCTCATGGAACGAATGAAATGACAAAGAAAAGTTTTCCTCAGCAATTCTGATGACGAACAAAATAAAAAAGAAATTCTTTTTAGTTTTTATTTTTCAATTCCTCAAATGAAATTTTATTTTTATTTTGTTCATTTTTTTATTCATCTAGTGGTCACCAATTGAAGCCCAAAAGATAATGTTTAACTTATGGTTTAAATGTCATTATGTATATATATATATATATATATACGTGTAATTTTCAAAAAATATATCCAATGCATTTTATAAGAGAAATTTTATAAAATGATATCAGAAAGTTTTTAATTACAAACATAGAACATATAGTCAAAATGACCAAAATATTTTATTAGAGAGATAAATAACACTTTTTTTTAGATAAATGACACTTACACCTTTATGGTTGATTAATCCATACTTAGAGTTTATATATGAGGGGGTGGAGTTTGGGGAGGATAGGATTTTAGAATTTTTTTTAACAAAATATTTAGAATTTAAAACGAGTATTTTAAATTAGTCTCAAAAAGAACTTTGAGATTTCAAAACAAAAATCTAAAAATTTCGAAAATAATAATTTGAAAATAAAATTTTCGAAAAAATCAAACTGAAAACATATTTTCAGAAATAAAAAATTTATTTATTTTGTTTATTATTTTAATTTTTATTATATTTATTTATATTTATATATGTAAGAGTAAAATAGGTTTTTTTTGTCGACAAAAAAAAAACCTATTTTACTCTTACATATATAAATATAAATAAATAGGTTCTTGCCTCTTTAATAACACATTTTTCTGGTAACCTTCCTTTTTGTCTATTTTTAAGTATTTTTATGAGATTTGTATTTTAAATTTTTTAAAAATATATATAGAATATTATTTTATTTTTCCTATTATTTAGACATGGAGGTGATTTAAATAACTAAATTGAACAAATAATAAAATATTAATCTTTACGAAAAGAGATAGTTTGGCTAGATCGGTTGAGTGAGCTATCCTTTGATACATAAAAAAAATGAAAAGCATGAAACGTCTATTTTTTTCAAAACGTGCCTTTTTTTTGATCAAATTCAAAACGTCTCTTTATGTTATATAATAAAACAGACTTGTGATGGCTTCTCTTTATGCCACATCAGCAATTAGAGGTGGGCAAAAGAAGACAGGTGGCATCCCTTTTTCGTACAACAAATTAGCGTTGTATCTAAAAGGGCTTTTAATATTGATTTGTTTGGTTCTAAATATCTTTACACTCAACTCCTCCTCGTCACTCTTCGTCTCCTATAACAATATAACGTCATCGTTTCCGTAATACTTCTCCTTTAATCTCAGCATTTACTTTGAACCCCCACTCTCTCGCAATTAAACATCATCATTATCATCAAAGGTAAACCGCTTGAAGCTCTTGACTATAAGTGGTTTCTTCTCTGCGAGTTAACGTATGTCCCGAAACAAATTATCTGGATTCATTGAGCTCTGAAGCAAGGAGGATGATGACTGTAAGTCCTGCTCCTTCCCTTCTTTTAAAAATTTTAAAAGTTTTAGACTTCTTTTGTTGGCTCAAAAGGTAATGTCTTTTATGCAGGCAGTTATGGTTCTTAACATGATTAATCCCCATGGGAAGTCTATACGTCCTAACAAGGTATCGTCTTTGTTTCTGGAGAATCCTACATTTTTTTCCAATTCATGGAACTATGAACTCATGTGTATGGCTCTTCTGATGTTTTAATTACCGGGTCTTGGGAATTTGCTAACATTTTTCTTCTTGGATTGAAACTGTATTAGGCGTCTCAAGATACGGAGAGCTTGGATGTTGGTGCTAACCTTTTTATTGGGAAACTTGACCATGTAAGTACATTTCTTGGTGGTAATGGTAATTTTGCTCTAAAATATTTGTGCGTAAACTACAATATCTAATCACGTTCCTTTTTTACAGGATGTGGATGAAAAGACTTTGTATGATACATTCAGAGCATTTGGATGAGATCACTTCTAATCCTGTAGTAGAATATATTTTTTTGTTTATCTAATATCTGTAATCTATGTTAAATATGTCCTTTGTTGTGTGGAAAAGAATGGTTGTACGCATACGAGTAATATTCTCTCAGTTATTCGTTTCAAATCATGCGAGATCCTGATACCATCATGTGGTCTCGATATCATCAGCTAATGGCTCCTTTGACGCATTTCATGCAGCTATTGAGGTAATTCTAAATATTTAGCTTCTTTCGTGGTTATCACTTCTATCAACCTGGCTACCAGAAAGATACCCTAACTCCCAATATGTTTCACATAAATAACCTGGCTACCAGAAATATACCCTAAGTCTGTTTTATTATATAAGATTTGAGTGTAGATACACCACGGTTGAAAATATTCTGAGTTTGTCTCTTGCAGTGATGAAACAAAGGAGAAGATGATGAGAGCTTCAATGAACAAATTTGGGCTGTAAGGTCAAAATCCAAGCGATCAAAGGAGAAGCTCAATTCATTTTGGCAAGAGAACATTATAGAAGCTGCAAAGGGAGGAGGAGGTGACGAAGTAGAACTTGATTGGGATTGTTACGAAAAAGCAAAATAAGAAGACAAGCTTAAATTGGATGAAGAGTAAGCAATAACAATGGAACAAAACAAGATGAGAGCGGAAGAAGCTGCACGCGCCAAGACCGAGAAGATTAGGAGAGTTGTGGAAAGAAAGAAATAACATCAAGAGAGAAACCGAATAAAAGAAAGGACTAAAAAACAGAACATAACAAGGAGAATGCAACAACTTCACATTCTAAACTGAAGAGACTCACAAAGGTAAAAGAAACTATTCCTTGGACGCCTCAGACAAAGCAAGAGTGAATCAGTCAAAACCAGACCGAGATACCCATTTTTCTTCTTTTTTTGTAATAGATATATAAACACTAATTATTTATATAATTTTTGTATGATGAAAGTCAAAATTTATGCATTAATTTAACATTATAAATAAAAATAATTTCACTCACATAATAAATAATTCGGCTATTACGCCTAGGTAACAAACATTATTCTTATTGTTAAACATTTTTTGAAATTGAAATTAAACATCTATATAATACAAGTATAATAAAATGATATTACAACAAGACAAAAGTAATATAAAAAACTAAAATAATAAAACACAAGTCAGGGTTTTTTGAAAATTATATGTTCTACCAAATGATATACATAAAGTATGTTTCAGATATATAATAGATCATTTAAGAATGTTTCCTGACAACAAACATTATTGTTTAAGAATTATATATTATATCATTTAGGTAACAAACATTATTCTTATTGTTAAACAATTTCTGAAATTGAAATTAAACATCACTACTATATACAAGGAACTAAATTGAAGCTCAATGAGCTATGCCACATCAGCAAAATATTCTTCATCAATCAACTATCCACATCATCGCAAGCCTTTCTTAGAAAAAAAATGTTGGGGTTACAATGCCATCACAAACGTTCGACTTCTCCTTCGTCAATCCATTTCAGCGTTTGTTACTTTCTTTTCATCTACCCTAAAGCCATTATATTTCATTCCCGTAATTGTCTAGAATTCAATATCATAAATCGAATAATCTATTTCTTCACTCCAACATCTTCTTTGCTTACCTTATATAAAAGGTTCCATCTACACCTTCCCAAAAACGTATAGAGTTCTTCAATTATTTCCCCGATAGAGGAACCAAACCCTCACTGCAAGGAAGTGGAAGCTAAGAAATTCAAGGTCAAGATTTTCCAGCCTCATTCCATGTTCTTCTTTCGTTGAACTGTTTTAGATTTTAGATTAGTATTCTGGAGTTGGGTAGATCTCTCGATTTCAAGTATTTTTGTTATAGTTGCATGTAGTTCATTTGTTCGTTTGACATGTCTTTCTCGATTTGATATTTTTTCCGATCTGGTTATGATGTATTCAAGGACTCATATGGGAATTGCCAGGAAGGAGACACGGGAACATAACTACATACAATCCCTAATCGAATCTCGATACTGGTAATATTGTTATATGCTACCACGAGGAGTCAAATTTAGCAGACAAGTAGTTGCAGAGACGAGTCAGAGGTATAAGAAATCAAGATCTACAACAATTTCTTTCACGATACTCATGACGACTTTAGAAAAAACGCTTCAGAAGGTAGTCTGATGAGCTGAGTTTTTTTTTATAGTTTAGAGGATATAATAGATTATATTTTTGGTGAGGGTTTATGAATTTTTGTTATTGACATAAGAAATCAAGATCTACAACAATTTCTCTCAGGATACTCATGACGACTTTAGAAAAAACGCTTCAGAAGGTAGTCTGATGAGCTGAGTTTTTTTATAGTTTAGAGGATATAATAGATTATATTTCTGGTGAGGGTTTATGACTTTTTGTTATTGACGGTGATTGGTATTGTGCATTTTCGTTCATGGGGGCTAAATCGTTCTCCTTTTAAATGATCTAAGGAAGTGTGCGCAGCTTGACCAACCATCTGATTTACAACGTGAAACCGCCAAAGATTCTTACAGAAAGTGGTTAACAATGATCGATGCGGTGAAAGACGTTCCAGTGGTAGCAAGCTTGAATTATTTTGGTAATCCCTTCTTGGATCATGTTTGAACTGAAAGCTTGCATTATTGAATATTTTCAAACGTTATGGCTTTGATCATGTCATGTTCTTTTATTGTAACGGTCATGCTTTTATTGTAGGTCAATCTGAAACATGGAACCAAAGTAATTTAGATATTTCATAGAGTTTGTGAAAAAGAAAACATATACACTTGATGATCTCAAGTTATATGAGACTACACAAAAGATGATAAGAGATAAGAAGATCAAGCAAACACAATTTGAATTGGATACGAGGATGTCGGAGACGCATTCGTAGCAGCTTGTGACATCTATTAATGATAAATACTCCAGTTAAGAAAAAAAAGTAGGAAGAAGAATAGGTTTTACTTGAGCCCTTTCTCAAAAAAATGTTATACTTACGTTTGTTTGTCTAATGTGTTAATACAATTACAGTGATGCATGTTTCTATAAGTTTGAAGTGGTAAAAAATCATGGATTTTCTTAGCACCATGTGCAGAAATAAATTTTTTAAAATTTAATTTATATTAAAAATATATATTTTATTAAATATTATAGATTTTATTGTTTTTACCAATATTTAATATAGATATGATTTAGTTAAATACTAAATTAAGATAAAATAATTTTTTTTATTTAAAATTATATTAAAACTATATATGAGTATATTTAAATTATAATCTTATATAGATTTTCATTTATTTTTGTTATTTAAATATATCAAATTAATTTGTATCAAACTATTAAAATGATATAAAAGTATATAATTATCAAAAATTTAAACTAAACAATACTTATTAAATTGATATATATATATATATAACAAACTAATGATCTTACGATTAGAAATTTATTTTATTTTTAAAAATTGTAGCAATTTTTGCAAGGTTTAGTAATACAAATTATATAATTATAAAAGAAAAAAAATAAAAAAAATACTCGAGAAATTTAAAATGTTATATAGAAATATAGTTATTTTATAGATGATGTATGATTTATTACTATATTCTAAAAACAATTCCAAAAATATAAAACGACACTAAATATAATATCTGAGTTATTGTCATATTTTAAAATTTTTACAAAAAAAAAATAAATTAACATTAAATTTAACTGTCCACTAGGTATTCTCCTGCACCATGTGCAGTAAGAAAATTTAAAATATATTTTTAATAGATACAGTACAAATTATGTTTAAACCTAAAATTTTATTTTTCTTTATCACTATTTACTACAATTTTTTAATTGAACAAAAAAATTAATATAAAACTATTTTTTTTAAATTATATTTAAGAATATGTGTATATATTTAAAATTATAATCTTAGATATCTTTTCTTTCTATTTATTAATTAAATATATTAAAGAATTATAGTAGGAAATTTTATAATTATCAAAAATTAAAATTATAAAATATTTATTAAATTTGTAAATATATAAGAAATTAATGATTTTACGATTAAATTTGATTAATTTTGAAAAAGAAAATACATTTTTGAAAGAAATTGTAATTAAATTGTATAATTTAAAAATATATAATTAAATGATATTTTCGAAAATTTTAATTCATATTTGAATATATTTATTTTAATGATGATTTATGAGTTATTACCATATTTTAAAAATATTTCAAAAAATATAGATCGCCACTAAATGTAATATATGAGTTATTACCATATTCTATAAAGATTTCCAAAAATATATATATTTATTTTAAATACAATTGTTATGTCATATTTAATCATAGGCTATGTCATCAATTTTAGTAGACATGTCACTATTTTTGTCCATGTCATATTTAATCATAGGCCATGTCATCAATTTTAGTAGACATGTCACCATTTTTTTGTGAAACTGATTGTAGAGAGGACATGTGGCAAAATCACTTCGCAAATATAGTCTAGGGGATGTCATATTTTTCGGAAGACATGCTAATTTTTTTTAGTAGTCATGTAATTCTTTTTTAGCGAAAGTAATTTTAATGACGACATGTGGCAAAATCACTTCCCAAATAATGTATAGAAGATGTATATTTAAATTATAATCTTAGGTAGATTTTTTGATTTATTTTTATTATTTACATATATTAAATTAATTTGTTTAAAACTAAGAAAAATGATATAAAATTATATAATTATCAAAAATTTAAACTAAAAATACTTATTATATATATATATATATATATATATATATATATATATATATATATATATATATGTAGCAAACTAATGATAATTATAAAACAATTGAATAATTATAAAACAAAAATAAAATAAAAAAAATTTCGAAATTTAAAATGTTATATATGAATATATTTATTTTATAGATGATGTATGAGTTATTACCAGATTCTAAAAATATTTCCAAAAATATAAATCGACACTAAATGTAATATATGAGTTATTTCCATATTTTGAAAAGTTTACCAAAAAAAATAAATTAACATTAAATGTAATTGTCCATGTCATATTTTTTGGAAGTCATGTCATCTTTTTTAGTAGTCATGTCATCATTTTTTGGTGAGAGTAATTGTAACGACGACATGTAGCAAAATAACTTTGCAAATAATCCCCTTTTTATTATTTGAGGAGACCATTTTCAAATGAACCTTTACTTCATGTGTTAATAACCATTATGCCATTGCTTACTTGTCATCACCATATTTCACCTTAGCTTTTTTTTTTTAAAAAACACCTTTGTTGCCTAGAGTATTTACTATCTATGTCATTGCATATATTATATACTTCATGTAATCACAGTAATAAGATTTGTCTACACATACATGGAAGGGACTAAAGTAGGTGATTAAATAATCACTACACGTGATAGCTGTGACATACACTCGCGTAACATAATCACAATCTTAATCTTAATGGCATAAAATTTGATTTTGACTACAGCTAGATGTATAACTCAATGTTTCGCTTTTCGTATTATATAAAAGTAATTATTTGAATTTTATTTTTCGTGTTATACTTATCATTAGAGTATATTTATTTTTATTCCTCAAATTATACTTTACATGGTCTGACAAATGATATGAAATTTACTTTTAAAAATTATATACATTCAAAATATATTCGAAATGATATGAAGTTTACAGATGTGAATAGCACATCTACTGATCATTCGAAATATATACATTCAAAATTAAAATCAGTAAAATTACAATTTTATTATATTAACATTTAAACGTCTAAATTATGTGAAAACTCAAAGTTTTGCTTTTTGAACGTGTTTAAATCTACTTGCACGCATTTGAAGTTACTTTTCATCTAGGTTCATAATTTAGACGATACGAGTTTCCAAATATATGAGTAATAAAGATTGCGAAAGTTTGTCTTGATTGCTGTAATGGAAATTACAGCACAAATCTCAAAATCAACGTCTACTGATCTGTTAGGATCAATTAGTATTGCAGTGAATTAATCGAGTATTAAAAGGCACATAATACTTATAGAAAGTTATATTTACTTTCCATTTTCCAAATGAAAATGTTCCAAATATCGTTACACAATTTAAATTATATCATTCATATACATATTTAAATCCCGTATGTTGTGCCTTTTTTTTTAAAAGAAAATCTACATTATTTACATAGTGAATTTTGTTAAAGAATCTGATAATTGATATGGTTCTTCAATTTAACGGTATATTGATTAGCTTCTTGCACCCTGCATATAAATTCGAAGCATGGCACACCCACCAACTTACACATTCTTCTTCACAAAAAATATACAAAACATTTCCCTCGATCATCTGAAACACAAATGGCTGGTTTGAATTTTGTTGCTGATTTGAATACCCGTAGTAAAGTGTGGAGGGTCCGGCTCAGTATCGTTCATCTGTGGAAGCAGAATTCGCCTTCTGGTGGCCAAACCGTTGAAAAGGTCCTCATTTATTCATATGTAATCTCCTATACTTGCATCTACATATATTCTAATGATGTTGGTTATAGCTGTTGGTCAGTATACTTGGTTGTTATTAATATATTTTTATTATGTATAGGGATAGAAAATTCATGTAAGTGTTAAGAATGATTTGGTATACAAGTTTGTAAAATACCTTGCGCGCAGGAGAACTCTTATTAGAATAATTACCGTAGGAAAGTGTTGACTCAGGCCGTGCTGTAATAAAAGATCACAGCAATTATTGTGATCGCGTCAATTTCGGAAATACTTATAATTACAAGAGTAATGTACACATATTCTTATTTATTGTAAGGCGTGGATGTTTGATTTAATTTATTTTCAAGGTAAATTCATAAATTGCTGGTTTTATAAGAAAATATTATGTATATTTTTATATTTTGTAATTTATATACACAGTAGAGTATATTATCTTATTATATAGATGTTTGATAATAATATTTTTTATTTGCACAAAATATTAAAAATCTATAACTTGATGCAATTTGATGTAATTGTACTATTCATATAATAACATGTTGTATGATTTGTAAATTTATTTTAAAATGAAACAATATATTAATTTTTGTATTAGTTCTCTATGAGTTATTATTAATTTTATGATATTTTATTTTATTCAAAAATAATCTCTCAATTTTTTTTTATATTCGACTAAAATAAATAAGAGAATACTATAATTTATATATATATATATAATCCCTTAATTTAAGCCTTAGATTTTTAACTAAGCAATCAACATAAATGCTAATAGAAAAATAATTATAACCATATAAATTATTATATTCTATAATAGGCTTAAATCTCACAGTTAATATTGTTTCATATTTGTTGATTTTTAGTTATAATACTATTAAAAAAATAAATTATATGCTAAAAATTAGGTATTATTTGAATTAAAATTTTGGCAATAGAATATTTGTTTTCTTTCAAATCGAGGTGAAATCAAAATTTGAATTAGATAAAAATAAATCAGGCATGTAATCATTCAATATATATGTGGGTAAAAACAAAACTATATGTAGTAAAGATATGTAAGATATTATGGAAACATAAATTTTGAAAGTGTCAATCGTTTTATACTTTATACTATTAAATGATGTATGATATTGTGGAAACATAAATTTTGATATTATATTTTATACATAAATTTCGAAAGTTTCCAACATAATAGAAACTAGAATTTGATTTGCGCCTCCGCGTGGATGTTCGATTTAATTTGTGTTCAACATAAACTCATAAACTGTTGGTTTTATAAGAAAATCTCATGTATATGTTTATGTTTTTTAATTTACATATATATTATAATATAATATTTGTAATATAGATGTTTGATAATAATATTTTTTATTTGCACAAAATATTATATTAAAAATATGTAACTTGATGCAATTTGATGTAATTGTACTATTCATATACTGACATGTTGTTCTTTTATAAATTTATTTAAAATGAAACAATATACTATTTTTTTCATTAATTTTCTATGATTTATTATTAATTTTTTATATTTTATATTATTCAAAATTATACTCTCAAAATTTTATATTTGACTAAACTAAATAAGGGAATACTATATTTGTTTTTTGTCAACCAAATTACAGACTCATGATGACTCTATAAACCAATTTACTATATTTATATATATATATATATATAATCCCTTAATTTAAGTCCAAGATTTTTTAAAAAAGAAATCAGTGTAAATGCTAATAGACAAATAATTTTTGACCATAAAATTATTAATTTAAGCCCAAGTTTTTGTTGATTTTTAGTTATAATACATTTAAGAAAAAAATTATAAACTAAAAATTAGGTATTATTCGGATAAAAAAATTTGGCTATACAAAATTCGTTTTCTTTCCAGTCGAGGTGAAGTTAACCATGTCAGTTATTAATCTGTTCTTGAGTTAATGTTTACTAAGGAAATAAAAAATAAATCTAGAACCAACTAATATCATTTTCCAAATATTCTAAATTATATAAAAAATAATAACTTACGCGGTCGATAACCTTTAAATTTATTTATTTTAATTTATATTTAAAATAAAAATAATTCTAGAACCAACTAATACTTTGCAAAAGTATTAATTACAATTTAAAAAAAATATTAAAAATGTGAATATCAATCTATATGTTATCGTAGCAAATTAGTGACATATATATTACATGTTCTATGTGTTTTTTACTCCATCCCAATCTCTTTCTGACTAAACTTGGTATGCAGTTCTATAATTTTGACCAAAATAAAGATGTCTGTTATGTCTTATAATACATTACAAATCATAATCATGTCATTATGATAATGACCATCATCTCTATAAGTCATAATCATGTCATTAATTGTGCCTATATTAATTCAATTTTATGTGTTTAGGCGAATCACAATGTCAGTCACGTCATTAATTTTCTTAATATTATGAATTGAAATTTAGAATATTTGCAAATATTAAGAAAGAGGAGCGAGGAAAGAGATTGACGGGACTAAAGTAGCTCGAGGGAGTCCTGCGATTTCCCATCTTCTCTTTGCAGATGATAGTTTATTTTTTTGTAAAGCAAATAGCATGGAATGTGGGGTTATACTTAAGCTTCTTAAAGATTATGAGGCAGCCTCCGGTCAAGTAATAAACTTTGATAAATCATCACTTCAATTTGGACAAAAGGTACCAGAGATTATTCGTACAGAAATTAAATCTCAGCTAGGAATTAGTAAGATCGGAGGAATGGGTAATTATTTGGGCATTCCGGAAAGTCTTGAGGGATCAAAGATCCAAGTTTTGGGTTATGTCACTGAAAGGATTAATCAAAGGATTAATAGTTGGACAGTGCGTTTTCTTACTAAGGGGGGAAAGGAGGTTCTTCTAAATACGACTGCTAATGCAATGCCCAATCATGTGATGTCTTGTTATCGCTTACCTAAGGCGGTTGCAAAGAAAATTACAGGGGCTGTTTCTCATTTTTGGTGGGGTGGAAATGGTAATAAAAGAGGAATGCATTGGTTATCCTGGAACAAAGTATGCAAACATAAAAAAGAGGGTGGTTTGAGTTTTAGGGATTTACAAGACCACAACACTTCTTTACTGGCAAAACAATTATTGAGGTTGATAGACATACCTGATTGTATATTCTCAAAAGTGTTTAAAGGACGTTATTTTAGGAAATCCGATCCTTTGGATACACATAGATTTTACTCACCATCTTATGGTTGGAGAAGTATCTGCTCAGCTCGATCTCTGGTTAGAAAATGGCTAATCAAAAGAGTAGGAAACGGACAATCCATTTCGGTATGGAAAGATCCTTGGATTCCTGCTCCTCGCCCGAGGTCAGCAACCCCAAAAACACAGTCACATGCTCTTCATGATCTTAAAGTGGAATACTTTATTGATCCGGTCACTTTTTCTTGGAAGGTAGATTTATTGGAGGCATATTTCGTCCCTGATGATGTCACTGTCATTAAAGGACTTGCAATTAGCCATATTTCTTGACCTGATTCTAATGGTTGGGCGTTTACAGAATCCGGAAAATATACGGTAAAATCGGGTTATTGTATAGAGTCAAAATTCCCGGATAAAGGCATACAAAAGCCTTCTTTTGGCCCGAATACTAATGTGTTACTAAGCCATACATGGAAATTAAATTGTTCGCCAAAGTTGCGACACTTTATTTGGCAAGCTATCAAAAGAATCCTACTGGTCGCGAAAAATTTAAGGGCCAGAGGAATTGCTTGCGAATCGCAATGTAGTTTATGTGGAGCGGAAGATGAATCAATAAACCATGTACTCTTTGAATGGCCACCAGCGTTGCAAATCTGGCTTTGTCGAAAATTCCTTCCGCGCCAGGGTTTTTTCCAAGCTCATCTTTTTTTTTCCAATATGGATTATTTGTTTTGGATATTACCCACAAATTATAATTATGATTCTTTTTCTTCGATATTGTGGTATATTTGGAAAAATAGGAATATTCCTATAGTACCAAATATGTTTGAAAGATATGTAAACCATCACCAACTATTTATATTTTAAAATATTTTACTTGACCAATACTCTAGGGATTTTCTAACTATTTATGGTAACTAATTGTCGAAATTATGGTATATAAAATCATTTTATCAATTCAAATAAATATAATATTTCTCAAATGACTTACATAATATTATTTATAACTATTTATGGTAACTAATTGTCGAAAGTATGGTATATAAAATCATTTTATCAATTCAAATAAATATAATATTTTCCAAATGACTTACATAATATTATTAACAACTATTTATGGTAACTAATTGTCGAAATTATGATATATAAAGTCATTTTATCAATTCAAATAAATATAATATTTTCCAAATGACTTACATAATATTATTAATAACTATTTATGGTAACTATTTGTCAAAAGTATGATATATAAAGTCATTTTATCAATTCAAATAAATATAATATTTTCCAAATGACTTACATAATATTATTAATAATTATTTATGGTAACTAATTGTCGAAAGTATGATATATAAAGTCATTTTATCAATTCAAATAAATATAATATTTTTCAAATGACTTACATAATATTATTAATAACTATTTATGGTAACTATTTGTCGAAAGTATGATATATAAAGTCATTTTATCAATTCAAATAAATATTTTGGTTTATTATTTTATGTAGTTTATAGATATATAAGAATATATAAAGTCATTTTATCAATTCATATATTTTTTTAATTCATCGATTCCCCTATATAAGGAAAGTAACATTGAATACTAATTGAAAAGGAAAAAATAATTTAATCCCCCTATTAACATTATTTGCACAAGAATATTAGTTAATATATGTAACAATTAGTTTCCTTATTACAAATAAATTACTTGCGCAAGAATTATGTTACCTTATTTAAAATGCGCAAGTTAATAAAGTTAATAAAGGGATAACTTGCATTCACACAAATAAATGAGGCAAGTCATTATGAATAAAATACACTATATATACTAACTTGGGCATCAAGACTATGTATTAACTACACTATATATATATATATATTATATATATATATATACATATATATATATATATATATATATATATATTCCTATAGTATCATATATATTTGAAAGATATGTAAACCATTAACAACTATTTATATTTTAAAATATTTTACTTGACCAATACTTTAAGGATTTATTTAACAAATATTGTATATTCCAAAACAAATATTTGAGAGACAGTTCTGGAGCATCGACAAACTTAATGCTACATATATATCTATATATATACAACCACAGCTAACCTAAATCTTCTCACCTATATGCCAAGCAAAAAATAGATTTTCGAAATTGTCTTCTATATTGCAGATCATTCATATTCGTTATATGTTTTTGTTCGATCAGTTTATAACTGATGTGTCTGTGTGTTTTTCTTTCTTTGGTCTATAGAGAATCCGTAGATGCTGGAAGAAAATTTCATGGCAAGGACAAGATTACACACAAATGATAAGATGTTCGAGAGATTTGTCTATTTTTTAGTATATGTGTTAAGTTTTGATTTTTGCTTCTTAATTTGGTGACTTGGTCTCTTCCTTAAGCAGTTGTCTATTTTCTTTTTACTTAAATGTGCTAAAAACTTCAGGAACAAAGTTTTGTTTGTGCTCTTATTTGGTTTAAATTTATAAATTTATGCATGTTCTTTGTGATCCATATCAAGATCAAATTTATCAAGAAACTAAATGGATGCCCGCAATTTTGCAGGTTTGAATGTTTAAATTGTTTTTATGAATATGATTCGATAAAGGAGGAGGGGGAGGGAGGAGGTTTGAATGAATACAATTTGAGAGAGAGAGAGAGAGAGAGAGAGAGAGAGAGAGAGAGAGAGAGAGAGAGGGAGAGAGAGAGAGAGAGAGAGAGAGAGAGAGAGAGAGAGAGAGAGAGAGAGAGAGAGAGAGAGAGAGAGAGAGAGAGAGAGAGAGAGAGAGAGGGGGAGGGGGAGGGGGAGGGGGAGGGGGAGGGGGAGAGAGGGAGAGGGAGAGGGAGAGGGAGAGGGAGAGGGAGAGGGAGAGAGAGAGAGAGGGAGAGGGAGAGAGAGAGAGAGAGAGAGAGAGGGAGAGAGAGGGAGAGGGAGAGGGAGAGGGAGAGGGAGGGCAGGGGAGAGGGCGGGGAGAGGGAGAGGGAGAGGGAGAAGGAGAGGGAGGGCGGGGGAGAGGGAGAGATGACGGTAGTATTATGTAAAATATTGAATATCAACATTTTTGTGTTTGATGCTTTCTCCCAAGGGACGGTAGTATTATGATATAAAGTTTGTTACTTCTAAAACTATGTACTATTTAGTCCATAATTTGACTATGTTTATGTCCGCACAGGATGCGGACCGGTCATCTAGTAGATATTAAATGTAGAAAAACCGGCGCTAAACCCTAGTACTTACTAGTTTATTTATCAAAACTCTAAATATCGTCATGTCTCAGTTGTGAATTTGTGATGATTATACTCTTATTTTGACACAAACGCATTAGATTCTAGGGTTAATCATACGTCTTTACTCTTTAAACCTAATAGTTACCAACCAAACCCATTAATTCTGAAGTAATTCGAACAAACAAAAAAAAAGTTCTCACTTACACCCAAATTGTGCATCATCTAAAAGAGACTAAAACCAACCTGCTAAGTACTACTAATGGACTATTAGACGACCACGCCGTGAGTTTGGCTTGGCATACAGTTGTTAATTAATTTAGTTAAATAACCTTAAAACATTTATTTTTTCTATATTATCCCTTTTGCTTCTTCTTCAAACTCCAGACTTCACCCTCTCAATTTTCAGAGAGAATGGCTTCAATCACCTCTTTCGCTTTCTCACCACCAGCAATACCCAAACGAACCCTTGCCGCTAAATCTCGGTTCTTGAATTGTCAGTTACGCTCTTCTTCTCATTCATCTTTCTCTTCGATCATTTCGCCATCGATTAGTAGACGCGCGTGGGAAGTAGCGTGCTCAACGACACCGTTTATGGGAAGAGTTGGATTGCAGTGGAGAGATGGCAATATGTCTCTCTTATCTTTCTGTGGAGCTAACGATTCTCCTGACAACTCCGATTCCTCTTCTCAGGTCTTGTCCGCTCTGCTTCCTTTCGTCGTCGCTCTCACCGCCCTCGCTGCTCTCTCCTATCCATCCACTTTCACCTGGTTCGCCACTCTCTCTCTTACAAGATTGGTGCTTTAGCTCAGAATCAGTGAGAAAGTCTGTGGCTTTACAGCTTTGATGCTTCGTTGCTCTGTTTCACGCTTTGATGCTTCATTGCTCCGTTTTACGCTTTGTTGTTTCATTGCTCTGTTTTCCAGTTATCTGATGAGATTTGAGTATGTTTTTTTTGCAGGGTATCTAAAGAACTCTATGCTCCTGCTCTTGGTGGGATTATGTTATCTATCGGAATCCAGCTTTCTATTCAAGATTTCGCTCTTGCTTTCAAAAGACCGGTGCCGTTATCTGTTGGGTTTGTTGCTCAGTACGTTCTGAAACCGCTCCTTGGGGTTTTAGTAGCTAATGCCTTTGGGATGCCGACCACTTTCTACGCTGGTTTTCTACTCACCTGTTGTGTCGCTGGAGCTCAGCTGTCTAGCTACGCCAGCTCTCTGAGCAAAGCTGATGTTGCCATGAGTATTCTTCTTACTAGTGTTACTACTATTGCCTCTGTTCTCTTTACTCCTTTGCTAAGCGGTCTTCTTATTGGATCTGTTGTTCCAGTTGACCCTGTTGCCATGTCCAAGTCTATTCTACAGGTAACCAGAAGTTTTTTTTCTATTAGCTAATATGATTATTATCATTGTTGTTTCTCTTTTGAGGTCGAACTTGATTTAACCATCTGTAGGTTGTGCTTGTTCCAGTCACTCTTGGCCTTGTGTTGAATACTTACGCAAAGCCTGTGGTTACTCTTCTTCGACCTGTGATGCCGTTTGTTGCTATGGTGTGCACTTCACTCTGCATCGGAAGCCCGCTTTCGATTAACCGAAGTCAGATTCTTTCAGCCGAAGGTCTTAGATTGATTCTTCCAGTTATTACATTCCACGCGGTTGCATTTGTTTTGGGATATTGGTTCTCTAAGATCCCAGGCTTAAGGTAACACTACTTCAAGGTTCAACACGTAAAAGATCGTCTTAACTTTGAAACTTTACTTGGTTTTGTTAATGGATCTTTTAACCAGGCAAGAAGAAGAAGTAAGCCGGACGATATCTCTCTGCACAGGAATGCAAAGCTCGACCTTAGCTGGGCTTCTTGCAAGCCAATTTCTTGGAAGCAGCCAAGCTGTGCCTGCTGCTTGCTCTGTGGTTGTAATGGCTATAATGGGTCTATGCCTTGCCTCTTTCTGGGGCAATGGATTTCGTATCAGGGACGTTCTGTCTCTACTTACACCGCAGAGTACTGGCAATACCGCTGAATCATGAGCAGAGCCACAGACCTGTAAAGCAAGGAAACCACACCTTGAGATATTCATTGCAAATTCTTTCAGGTTTTGATTTCGAGGTACAAACAGCGTTTGGGAAGGTAAAGATTAAGGGTTTTAGAGGGGGAGGGATGGTATAGGTAGCAGTGTAGACGTGCTCACATTACCTGTAAGTGTTCATCAGTCATCATCATGTATGTAGTCTACTAATTCATGATATATAAAGTGAACGCTTATGTCAGTCAATATCCATTCAATGGTAAACCAAATATAAAGAGACCAATGCAAAGTTGAAAAATGAAAGTGACAAATGCGCCAGTAATCTCGACTTGATCTAAAGAATGGAATGTGGGTTGATCAGGCTAAATTCACCAGTAATGTGGACTTGTATGGAGATTAATGTTCAACAAATATACCCTGAACCAATTCAACATGTGAATAAGAAACTGTTTTGGGGATTTATCCAAGTGCTTTCTTGTGCATCTTTTATCATTGAACAAGCGAGTGGATGCAGATACACTACTGATGAATCAACCCACGAGCAGAGAAATATATGTAAAATGGTTCAACTCTTATGTTAAAATTCAGTACATCGACCAATGGAAAAGTTGTACAATGCAAAGAGTCAACAACTCACATTAGGATTATTCATTAAAAAAAACAGAGATTAATTATCTTCCTTCAACTTAGTAGTGTCGCTTGGATGTTCACCACCACAATGATCAGTCTGTTTGGGTGCTGGGTACTTAATGGCATTGAGCTCGAGTTTGCGCAGAGCGGCTTTGCCCAAATCGACACCACAAGCATCAGAAAGCCTCACCAGATACAACAATACATCTGATAATTCTTCACCAAGATGAACTTTGTCTTCTTCTTTCCAATCTGGAAGTCCTCTTTCCACTTCCCCTCTCCATTGGAATATCTCTGATAACTCTCCCACTTCACCCACCTGCATTTCATATTAGATATTATTTCCAAAGCAATAAACTAGTGTTCACTTGGTCTTGCAGCACAAAAGTTTTGACCTTTTTATGATTTTGTTGACATAAGAGTCAAAAGTCTCATGTTTTCACGTTGTTTTTGTTAATTGGAAATTCATTGCTCTAATGCTTGCAATCATGTCCAAGTTGGTACAAAGCCACAGTGTTCCAACTATTTTTTTTTTTGGGTTCTTAACTACATACAAAAGAATCAATTTTTCATGGAACCAAGATCAGATTATAAGACAAGATCAGGAGAAAACCAGTTATTATAACCAACTCTAAGATTTATGATATGTAAAGAATAAACAACAAAAAAAAGACTCCATTTCGTAACAAAAGAAGCCAAAAATTATTTCATTAGACAAGACAAAAGTTCAATTACCATGTGACACTCCAGTAAACTGTATCGTAACTGGAAGATATAAGACACTAGGTTGAGGATTAACAGATAAATCAAAGGAGTGAAAGAAGATACCATGGCTAAAAGGAGGTTCCTTGGGCTGTGATACTTCTCCCAATCTCTAGCCTTTGCAAAATCATCCATCTTCTTACTCAGACTTTCAAGAGAGACTACTTCCTTCTCTTCCCCCATGTCCCTTGAACGCAGAAAAAAAAATCCCTACACTCACTCAGATATCTTATAGAAAGAGGAGAAATCTAAGATTTAGAGAAGAAAATGTGATACTAATTAATTTATTATTGATTGATTCGATTCCTTAAAAAGACTTTTGATTGAGAGAGAGAGATGACCGGTTACCGGATGTTTCTTGTTGAAGCGAGATATGTACTAGTTTATCGAAGTGCGTACACGTGGCAGTCCACTTTTTACTGTGTCGTGGCTTTGCCCTATCACTCTACCACCAGACAGACTGAGGCTATTTCTAAGTTAACAAAAGAAAAAGGGGACATATTAGCTACTTTTTTAAAGTTGGGGGGGTATTTTTTTAATAAGAAAAGCTGGTTCTTTGCATAAGAGAATCAGAATACTATACCTCTGAGTAAAGCTGAGAATTAATATTCAGGATCCATCCGAAATCTGCTCTGGATCCAATCTAATCCAAGACCCAATTTGAAATCTGCTCCCAAAATATGTATGCGGAGTAGACCCCGTAACCCGAATCCAGATAGTAAAATCTCGATCAGTTAAAATCGGATTCGAATATTTTTTCTTAACAAGAGTCTTTTATATTAAATATTTTAAATTTCTTTTTCTTACAAAAAACAGTTGGCAAAGAAAATAAGTATAATAAAAGGTAATAAACTAGAAAATCATAGCATGTTTATGTAAAATCGGAGTTCGCCGTGACCCTAGCCCTAGAACCAGGAAGGTAAATGACAAAATAAAACTCATTTGCTGACAAGCCCACCAGAACTATACCGGAGAGAAGCCATGTTGGCTAAGACCGCCGCCGACGGAGTTCCTAACAACCTAACTGAAACAAAGACATTTCTTCCGATGGACAGTTAAGAACCAGAGGAGAAAATGAAAGGCACAATCATCATCACCACCTTGAAAAAAAAAACACAAGAGCCAACGAATCCAAAAACACGATAAGAAAAAAAAAGAAAACCTAAACAGAAGAGCCAACGAATCCTTGGAGACGGCTAAACCCCTTAAACTGTCTCGCCTCTACCACCACAAGAAAACCTAAACCTAGCTCTGCTGTCTTCAAAGTGAGACACAAGCCGATAAGAGATCCATAGTGGTTACAATCTTTAGCACCACCTTCCCTTACGTTGTGAATCTATCTCAAGAATGTTAACTTGAGCCTTAAGCATGGTAGTATCTTTGAGAAATTGTATTTGTAACACTAATCATATAATTCTTGATATTCTTTTTTAACATCTATTTCCCATTATCTGAAGTGTCTGATGACGAGTTTTTTTCAATGAAATTCAGTAGTACATTCTAATCTTCTAGGTCATCTTCAGATTCGATATCTCTATAGAAAATAAATTATTATTATTTTTTCCTTTTGCGAGCTTGGACATTCAGGTTTTAAATGTCCAAAACCTTTAAATTTTGTGCATTTAAGCTCTCTTCTTTTAAACAGCGGACAATCTGACTTTAAGTGTTCATATCCCTCACATTCATGGTACTGCATGTCCTTTTTCAGTCATTTCGATCTTCATTGTAACTAGCATTTCAATTCTGACCACTTATATTGAATCTTCTATTATTCTTGGACATTTTTTTGTCGAATATTTTCACTGTACTGTTGAAATTCTTTGCCATCAGACTTTCATCTTCCTCCATTTTGTTTTTACCATTTCATCTTTATGATTTCTGCAAAAGCAATTCCTTTGACTGAAGGTGAGTTGTCTCCGGCCTGTTCCAACTCATATGACATGAGGAGTCCAAAGAGTTGTTCAAACTAAATCTCAACATAATTCATCATGGATTTTATCACATCCTTGTAGGATTTAAAGCCTGATAGTGAGAAACCTGATGAGTTTCGTAACTAGCTTCTTCTGATTGTACTTTTTCCTTAAAATTTCTGATTTGCTGGCTATGGTGTTTTACGTGGCGGTAAAGCATCCTACCAACTTATCTTTACCCATTCTTAGGTTCTGAAACTTAGTAGCAAGGTGTCCTAAACGTGTTTGTTTGACACTTGCATCTCCTTCGTAATAGTTGACCAAGGTATCCCAAGCAGCTTTGTCATATTCGCATCCTTGAATGAATTTAACCGGATCAGTTGTTGATGTTGTCGTGGATGATTTGGTTGCTGTTGTTGTCGTGGAGGTTGAAGTGGAGGCAGAGGACCAAATCGTGTGTCTTGGGTAGGAGCATCAACGACCGGTTGGGTTTGAGGGTTCAAGCGAGCCGTCAAGGCTGTCGTGAGGGCATCGAGACGATCTGTTACTGCTGCCAATGCTGTGGTGAACGTCTCGGTTTGCTGGTTTAAGGATGTTTGGTTCGTCGTTTGCATCTCGACGAGCAGGTCTCATAAATCGGTTATGTTCACCGTTCCTTCTGCCGTTGTCTTAACCATGAGAACGAAAGAAGAAATCCCGGAACATGCTGATTCTGATACCAACTGATAGAGAGCGGAAGCTATCTATGTAAAGGTTCAAAGTTCTGAACCCTAAATAGATTACTTGGAGCTTAAGGTAGCTTGGAGAAGATGACAATGGTGGCGAATACTCTTCGCAGTGTTCGTTAGAACTCTTTAGGGTGCGAATACTCTTCGCAATGTTCGTTAGAACTCTTAATGACCTTCAAAGTTTTATTAATCAAAATCCAAAGGTGTCTTTACAAGCTTTGAAGGTCTGCTATTTATACTAATTCTAAAAAGCCTTGCGTTAAGCAAAAAGGAAATTTAACTTAATCTAGTTCTATAATTAAAAGGAAACACAAAACTTAAAACACAAGTAAGAGTCCAAAGTAGTACGAGGCCCATGGTGATAACGGTGTGCTGCATCAGTTGTCTTTATCAAAAACCACAGCCACTTTCTTCTCCTCGTCAGCGAAGAAACTTACTAATGCAAACTGAAAGTGGGGAGCAATGAGATTTCTAATATCTACAGATAAGAACACTCTGCTGTTTCATGACAACGCATTGGGCTCAATCTTAGTTGTTATCCAGATCTCCATCCGTAGTGTATCCCACGGCTGAAATAAAACTGCAACCTGCTTTTCTCTAACACTAGAAGCTCACAGTATCTGGCATTTCATGAAACTCACAAGGAAGAGGCAAACGTGGCCCAAACGTCTCTCTTGTAAAATCAAAACAGACTAAGAAACAATCGCCTGAAAACTTCTCTGTAGCAAACCAATACGTATCTCCTTTAAGAGACACACCGTGGTGATTATATGTACCCTCCACTCAGAAGTGACATCAAGAAACTTCCATAAATCAGTGTTGAAGTCAGATTTTGAACTCAACATAAGCAAAAGGGTAAGAAACTTTAAAATCAATAAACCTCAACATTTTGTAGGATTTGCTAGGCTGGTCGTATCCGAGAGCATGCGAATACAAATCTAATCTGTGATAATTATGTGTGGGCTCAATCCGTCGAGTATGCCCCAAATACAGGTTCCAAACAACGAGGCTAGCGTTATTTTTAGTGATGCATAGCAATAAACCATCACAGTGAAAGACTTGAGATACATAGACTTCATTGGCTGAGCTAATAAGTCTACTTCATGCTTTAGACATGATTCAGCGTTGTGGAGATTGACTCTCAGCAAATAAACCTTATAATCCAACATCTGACCACCATAAACTCCTCTCCTACTGCTATTTTTTCTTGACCCAGGTGCTTGTTTGCAAAGCTCCCACATTTAGATAAAGAGTTCCATTCTCTGCAAGTAGATGGGAGCGACAATGTGGACTGAACAAGGGGCGGAAGCAAAATGGAAGGGGGGTTCCACTCACTTCAATTTTAAGCAAGTTTTTTTTTTTTTTTTACGGCAAACATCAATTCAATTACTCAAACTTGAGGTGGTTTGGGTAACCAAACCGGAATAGAACAACCAATACAATGTAACTTCCTATGGAAGGATCTAACTGTTTTAGCTAAAAAATCTGAAATTTGATTGCGCGTTCGAAGAACATAAGAAATGTTGAAGTTCGGAAAGCATATATGTAGCGTCTCTATCCTCTCCAGTTCTGTTGCAAAGCTTGGAAAAATATGATATTCATTAATCATAGCAATCAACTCCTTGCAGTCTGTCCCGAAGCTATGTCATGTAGAATGTTCAAGCATATTCTCCATTGCCCATCGCAGTGCTTCTACTTCTGAGTGCAAAGCTGATTCTCTTCTAGGAAAATTACGTGTCCCCATAAGTTGAGTGTTCCCACCACTATCCATCCAGACTCATCCACACCTACTAAATTGGCCATGAGATGTCCAAGATCCATCTAGCAAGCAAATATTACCCAAGCTTATGACTTGGGGTTTCTCATTATCGTTCTCTTGTAACACTAGTGATACCTTCTCATTTGCATTAAGCCAAGCTTTACATTCACTTTCAGCATATCACACTAGTTCAAGAGGGTCTCTATCTATCCCCCTAAAGATTTTATCATTTCTAGCCTTCCAGATATACCAGATTATCCAGGGGTAATGATCTCTGTCTTGTTCTGGTTCTATTATATTGTTCTTCCGTCAGAACAGATAATCTATATTTGTGTAGATACTCAGTACTGGAAAAACATCTGGGCTTGTTGGAGTTGATGAAAGTGACCAAATTTGTAGCGCTGGCGGGCATTCGAAAATAGCATGAGTAACAGATTTTTTTGGTTCACCGCACCTTGGACAATAGTTATCACACCTTATGTTACGCCGTACTAAGTTCTTCGTTACTGTCACATATCCGGTTAACAATTGCCATATAAGATGACAAATTTTTTTTGGCGTGTTTAATTTTAAGCAAGTTTATGTGCAAGAACCGTTACAAGTAAATATGTTATTTTAAAATAAAGTTGTATGAAACGCTTTCAGTTTCATCTACTTTTCCAATCCAAAACCTGTGAGGAAAATGGAAGCCATAACCAAATATGGGTTGCACTCACAAATTCTTGTTCATTTGCGGCAACAAAACTTGAGTTGCGTCAACTCAGCTCGCTATCTAACTTTTACCAGAAATCCAGTGCCCAAAACGATGGTCGTAACTAGAGCTACACTGAGCACTGGTGATTATGAAGCGGCAAATCGTCCATTGATTCAGTTTCCGCATTCTCTACTGGATGATCGCTTCCGCTCTGTTTCCGTTGATCATTCGGTACATGCTTGATATTGCTTTATATATGTATATGTCATGTAGCGGTTTCGACACAAGATGTTAGTTAGAAGTACATTCGAAGTGTTTAAAAACGTTTAATAAAAACAAAAGATCTCAAATTTCATCGACTAAACAAAGGGACGCTATAGAGAAAAAAATGTACATATAGGAAATTGACGATTTTATTCGTCAATATCTTTATCTAGTTTGGTTTCAAGTTTTCATTTCGTTTATTTGTTTTTCAATGAAAGCTCAAACTTTTAACACTTTTTTAAGTCTACTTATAAGTTCTTACAATACAACTGTTTAAAGCATATTTTTCCTTTTATTCATCTCTTGGACCGATGAATAGGATACAATACATTGATCTTACAATAAAAACTTGCCCCCAAAAGTTTAAGCAAAAAAAGTAAAAAAACTTGTCTCTAAATTAAATTCAACTATCCTAGACATGCTCGTAGTTATTATTTTTAAATCGACTGTATGACGAGTGCTCTTAACATAACATGAAATTTTATGAAGGAATCGGGGGAGATCGAGACACTTAAGCCTAGACTGAGTGACAAGCTGTTTTGTTTGGACACCAAGAACCGGATTCTTTTAATCAACAGGCTGGTCAATCTTGGAGTCGCTTACCATTTTGAGAAAGAGATCTGAGGAGTTCATGAAAGACGCTTTCGAGAAGGTGGAAGATATCACCGGCAGAGAAGAAGATATGTACACCATATCCATCATCTTCCGGGTATTCAGGCGATACGGTCATAACGTGTCTTCAGGTGAGGAATTTTCTAAACCAAAACCAGAGATACTTAGCTTTTAATATATGACTAGGATTAAACCCGCCCTACGGGCGGGTACAAATATACAAATAATTGAATATATTTAAAATGTTTCATTAATTTTTATATCTTTCACGTCAAATTTATCTATTTATTTTGAAAACCAAACATTTAGCTAAACATAGTCTAATTATTTTAGAAATCATAAAATATATTTTTAAGTTTGTTCTAATTTTGCTTCTAATAATATATTACTTCGATTAACTTTAGCAAAAAAAACATCTAATTAATAGTTATAACCTTAATCTAAATCTAATGTTAAATTTTTTTTTATACAAAACACCTAGAAAGTAAAGAGTGTTATCATAAACTAAGTTTTTCATCTTTTATTTTTGTATGAAATATGTTGACTCGAAAAAACTGTTTTTCCCTCGAAGAACAAATCCTTTTCTCCTCTCTAATGTCGTGTTTACCTCTTAAAATTTTCCGCGAAAAATATCAAATTTCAAACCAATAGTAGTGAATTTTTTTTTACTAATATTTGTACATGTGACTATTTCACCTTCATAACTTGTTCTTCCATCACGATGAGTGTTGTTGCATTGAAAATCATTTATAGTTTCTTTATATAAAAATAATAAAATTGTAAAACTACAAATTTCCTAGATAGTATATTTTTCATTTCTTATATTGTATATTTATTTGTTATTTATTTTTTCTTATATCGTATACTTACTTATTTTATGTTTTTTCGTCTATATACAATTTTAATATTATGACAGATTTTTAATGTTATATTTCTGTTTCTAATATTTTCTATTTACTAATTATTTCTTTTATTGTATATTTTTCAGATAGATGTTTAATGTATTTTTTCTATTTCTTATATTGTATATTTACTTATTATTTATTTTTCTTATATTTAAACTACTTATTCTAATATTGTAATAGATGTTTGATATAATATTTATATTTGTTCTATTATTTATTTACTTACTATTTATTGCAAAACATACTCTTATGAGAAACAATATTTTCTTAAGTATGAATGAATGGTCTGAGACTATTGAAGATAAAATGATTATTTGGAGTGAGACTCTTTCACCAACATGTGTACATGTGACTATTTCACATTCGATAGCTTTTTCTGTCATATGAATCACTATGTGTGTTCTTGCATTGCAGAGACATTTATAGCGATGTGCTTGAGTGCGAAATAAGTGGATGATATACTGACATCATATAAAAATATTTGGAAATAATAAAAATATGAAAACTACAGATTTTTCAGATAGATATTTAATGTTATTTTTTTCATTTCTTATATTATATATTTACTTATTATTTATTTTATTTTATATTGTATATTTTTATTCTAATTGTTTTGCTTTTATATCAAATTTTAATATTATGATAAATTTTTTAATGTAATATTTCTGTTTCTAATATTTTACATTTATTTATTATTTATTTTCTTATACATTTTTTAAATAGATGTTTAATGTAGTTTTTCAATTTATTATATTATGTATTTACTTATTATTGATTTTCTTATATTTTATATTTACTTATTATAACATTGTAATAGATGCTTAATGTAATATTTTAATTTTTATATTATATATTTACTTATTATGAATTTTATTATATATTTTTCAGATAGATGTTTAGTTAGTTTTTCTATTTCTTATATTGTATTTTTAATTTTTATTTTATTCTTATATTTTATATTTAGTTATTCTAACTCTTTAATTTTATATCAGATGATAATATTATGTTAGATTTTAATGCAATATTTTTGTTTCATGTACTGTTATATTTATTTTTTATTTTTCTTATATTCTATATTTACTTATTCTAATATAACGATAATTTTTTAATATAATATTTATATTTATTAAATTGTATATTTGTCTATTATTCATTTTATTATAAATTTTTGAAATATATGTTTAATTTGGTTTTTACATTTCTTAATTGTAGATTTACTTTTTTATTATATATTTACTCATTATATTTGTTTTTGCTTTTATACCAAGTGATAATATTATGATGTCAAAAAAGATAATAATATGTTTGATGTTTAATGTAATATTTCTACTTCTTATATATTCTATATTAACTTATTATTTATTTTTATTATATCATATATTTACTTATTATTGTATATTTAATTAATATTTATTATATTTTTCAGATAGATGTTTAATGGGTTTTCTTTTACTGTATATTTACTTATGATTTTTATTTTATATACTTACTTATTCTAATATTATAATAATTTTTTTAATTAATATTTTATTTCTTATAATATATTTACTTATTAATATTTTACTATACTTTTTTTCAGGTAAATGTTTCATTTAATTTTTTATATCTTATATTATATGTTTACTTATTTTTCTTTATTAAATATATTGAATGTTTACTTATTTTAATCTCTTTATTTTTATATCAAAATGATATTATTACGATAGATGTTAAATGTAATATTTTTGTTGGTGAAGTCTTCGAGATTTCGTTGACGAAAGTGCTGAAAATCAATCTGGAAGTTCTCTTCATGAACAGAAGTGAAGGTTGTTATGCTGGTGAAGCTGATCTCGTTCTTATGCGGTGAGACTCGGTAAACTAATTTGGAATGTCTGACAGTGAACCTGTTGAGCTTGTAAATTGTGTTCGGCTTCAGGTCATCTTTAAAACGGGGCAGGAAGTGTTTTGAGATAAACGCCTGAATGGTTGTTGCCTACGATGATTTCATTAGGTAAGAGTTAGTTATGAATGTAAACAATGAAAAGATGGAATCATACATTAAAATCTTTGTATATGTTGGAATCATGCATTAAACAATGGCATGAAAGAATACCTTAGAGTCGATGAGGAGTAATTCAATCCCCATGAGTGTATTCCTTTTTGTGAAGTGTCGGGATTCCCAACAGTGAATCAGCCTAACAACAATTTTTTGGTTAAGGAAATCCCCTTGGAGGTCCTCAAACGTTTTTAGCACACTAAGAGTTGATGGGGAGCCATTGTTTTCTTTTGCTGGATTTTTCTTTGAGAGGCAATGATGTGAGCCGATGTTGAGGTTGTGTTCGCAAGGGAGGCATAAGTCTCTTTATACATAGATTTTTGCTCTTTTAATTAAATGAGAATTTTATGTTGTGAAGATTAGCCGTTTTGTGAAAAAGTTAACTTTTTAATAATACATGTTAATTTTACATATGTTTAATGTAGTACTTCCATTTCTTTTGCTGTATACTTACATATTATTTATTTATTTGGAAATTATTTTAAAGTAAAATAGTAGTTTTTAAAAATAAAATGGTAATCTTACATATGTTTAATTTAGTATATACGTTTTGGTTATATGTTTACATTTTTCCATAATTATATTTATCAATAAAATTAAATTGTAAAGCTAATTATTATATCAATTTTTCAAAAATGTAAAACTTCAGTAATACGATTTTTAAGTAATACAATAATTTTTTAAAAGTAAAAAAAATAGTAATCTTACATATTTTTAATTTAATATTTACACTTTGTATGTTATATTTTTAAATTATTCCAAAATTATATATATATCAATAATATTAAATTGTAAAGATAATTATTATATCAATTTTTCAAAAATGTAAAGCTTCAGTAATACGATTTTTAAGTAAAACAATAATTTTTGAAAAGTAATAAAATGTTAATCTTACATATGTTTAATTTAACATTTCCATTTTTATGTTATATGTTTACATATATTTATTATTTCGAAATTATATTTATATTAAATTGTAAAGCTTTTGGAAATTATTTTTAAGTAAAATAGTAGTTCTTAAAAAGTAATATGGCAATTTTACATATGTTTAATTTAGTATTTACATTTTGAATGTTATATGTTTACATTTTCCCAAAATTATTGTATCAATAACATTAAATTTTAAAGCTAATTATTATATCAATTTTTCAAAAATGTAAAGCTTCAGTAATACGATTTTTAAGTAAAACAATAATTTTTGAAAAGTAATAAAATGGTAATCTTACATATGTTTAATTTCCTATTTCCATTTGTATGTTATATGTTTACATATTATTTATTATTTCGAAATTATATTTATATTAAATTATAAAGCTAAATATTATATCAATTCTTCAAAAATGTAAAACTTCAGTAATACGATTTTTAAGTAAAATAGTAATTTTTTAAAAGTAGTAAAATGATAATCTTACACATGTTTAATTTAATAAAATGGTAATCTTAAATATGTTTAATTTAGTATATACATTTTGTATGTTATATGTTTACATTTTTCCAAAATTATATTTATCAATAAAATTAAATTGTAAAGCTAATTATTATATCAAATTTTCAAAAATGTAAAACTTCAGTAATACGATTTTTAAGTAAAACAATAATTTTTGAAAAGTAAGAAAATAATAATCTTACATATTTTTAATTTAGTATTTACATTTTGTATGTTATATTTTTACATTTTTCCAAAATTATATTTATCAATAATATTAAATTGTAAAGATAATTATTATATCAATTTTTCAAAAATGTAAAGCTTCAGTAATACGATTTTAAAGTAAAACAGTAATTTTTGAAAAGTAATAAAATGGTAATCTTACATATGTTTAATTTAATATTTCCATTTTATGTTAATGTTTACATATTATTTATTATTTTGAAATTATATTTATATTAAATTGTAAAGCTTTTGGAAATTATTTGTAGGTAAAATATTAGTTTCTAAAAAGTAAAATGGTAATCTTACATATGTTTAATTTAGTATTTACATTTTGTATGTTATATGTTTACATTTTCCCAAAATTATATTTATCAATAACATTAAATTGTAAAGCTAATTATTATATCAAATTTTCAAAAATGTAAAGCTTCAGTAATACGATTTTTAAGTAAAATAGTAATTTTTGAAAAGTAATAAAATGGTAATCTTACATATGTTTAATTTCGTATTTCCATTTGTATGTTATATGTTTACATATTATTTATTATTTCAAAATGATATTTATATTAAATTGTAAAGCTAAATATTATATCAATTTTTCAAAAATGTAAAACTTCAGTAATACGATTTTAAGTAAGATAGTAATTTTTTTAAAGTAGTAAAATGATAATCTTACATATTTTTAATTTAATATTTCCGTTTTTATGTTATATTTTTACATATTATTATTTTAGAAATTTACATATTATTATTTTCTAAATTATATTTATCAGTAATATTTATGAGAGAATTTTTTTCGCTGATGTGGACGGCTTCTGGAGTCTCAAAAGGCTACTTTTAATAGTATAGATTTTAACCTAAAATAGTTAAACTTTTTTCTTGTCCAATTCGTGTAAGTTGGAGTTGTTTTGTGTTTTTTTTTTTCGCTATATAGATATGTTCAACAAGTTTAAGGGAGAGAATGGGGATTTTAAGAAATGCCTGATTGAGGACGTAAGAGGTATGCTAAGCTTCTACGAAGCATCTCATCTTGGGACGAATAAAGAAAAAAATCCTAGATGAAGCAATGCAATTCACGAAGAAACACTTGGAGCTATTTGTTGGAGGCACCACTCAACCACATATATCGGCCCTCATACGAAACGTGTTGTATCTTTCTCAGCAAGAAAATTCTGAGGTGCTAAGGGCTAACGAATATATTCGTTTCTACGAGCAATAGGTCCACCATGACAAGCTGCTGCTCATGTTGGCTAAGCTCAACTACAAGTTCATGCAGTTGCATTATATTCAAGAGCTTCAAACCCTCGTGAAGTAGCACTTTAATCACATAATAAGATTATATCTTAATTACTCTATTCATAAAAAAATGCTTTCATGTCATTATTTTCTATCTGCACATGTATAGATGGTGGGAAGAGCTAGATCTTGAATCAAAGATGCCTAATTACTTCAGAGAGATAGTAGTGGAGTCCCTTTTCTGGACAACGGGAATCTATATGGAGCCACAGTACTCGCTTGGTCGAATAATACTGAGCAAGTGTCTCGTGATTTATACCATTATGGATGACGCATGTGATGCATATTGTACTCTTACTGAAGTTATAGATGTCGTTCACAGCTTGGAAAGGTGCGTTTAATTAATTAATTTCTCTTTTCTTTTGTGTTTAGTAGATCCCATAATTAATTTTCGATCCAAACATTTCTTTCTCAATGCTTGGGATTTTTTTTGTGTCCGTCCATCTGGAAGAGAAGTCTCAGTCAAGTAATAAACAAACATGTGAAAGTTTGAAAGTGAAATGCCGTCTTTTGCGGAAACTTTCTGATTGTAAAGTATGTACTCAGAAAATTGATTTCAAATTTAATCATGGATATGCTTAGTATACATTAACACGAGTATGATGATATTTGACAGTAACTTATATGGTTATATGTCGTCGAGAGATTATGGTTTTCTACGTATACAAGCGAATCAATCAACCTGTTTTCAAACTACGCATAGGTGGGAATTTGATGCCGTAGACACACTACCAGGTCATCTGAAGGTTGTGTTGAAGTCACTTATAGACCTTTTCGAAGAGTTGAAAGGAGAAGTTAGATCGGAAGACTAGTGTTATATGAAGTTTTTTTGTCATTTCTTATTATTTCCTCTAAATTAGAATCACAATTCAAAGTTTCCATTTTCACTTTTCATTTTTCTCAAATTAACAAGCAAGTCCCGTAAATTCAAAATTTTAATTGTTACTATATTTGTAAAAACCTTAGATTTTTTTAAATAGTATAAATTACTTGAGCCTCACTAGTAAATTCTTATTTTATGACTATGTAACCTGACGCATTAGTGTGATTAATTAATTTGGACGCTTAAACAGTTGAAGAGACTATGTCGAGCAGATCTGACAATTGCCAAGTGGGCACGCACAGGATACATACCTAATTTCGATGAGTACATAGAGGTTGGATTAGTAACGGGGGGAGTGCATACTCTTCTTGCAATCGCCTTCGTGGGTATGGGCAGCATTGCAGGAAAAGAAGCTTATGACTGGCTAACATCAAGACCCCAACATATTCTCTCTCTAGATCAAAAAGCACGCCTTAGAGATGATGTTGCCACTTTTAAGGTATACTCTGAGATGTATATAAAATATTATTTTCTTTTTAACTAGCCATAATTAGGGGTGGGCAAAATATCCGTAAATATTGATTCGATTCGTTATTCGTTTCGATCCGATCCGAAAAATCCGGATATCCGTATCTTTACAAATCAAAGCAAATACTAAAATTCAATATCCGTCAAAGACGAAGCAAATCACAAATATCAAAATTTTGGGGAGCGGATATCCGATCCGATCCGGCAATATATAAGTACATGCATATCTTGATTATATTTAAAATTCTAAATGTATAAAATTATATAATTATTATTCTGACATATGATTTGACAAATTTTATTCAACTTATTACTTATATAAAAGTAAATATAAAAGGAAGAAATACATTTTATGATAATTATAATTTTTTTTCTTTAAGTTTTGTGTTATTATAATTGTTAACTAAATTTAAAAGTTTTATAAAATATGTACATTCACTGATTCTTTTAATTTTTTTATCTTATATATCATGTAAAAAATATATTATACAAAACAAATATGCATCGAATTTTTAAGATTATTTGTATTAATCAAAACATATAAGATATCCGTAAGTATTCGCAAATATCCGCAAATATCTATTTATTTTCCGGATATCCGTTTTTCCGAATATCCGTATTTCTTCGAAGCAAAGCAAATACGAAAATTAGATATCCGTAGTATACGAAGCAAATCACAAATACCTTCAAAAACCCGGATATCCGATCCGTACCCAGGCCTAGCCATAATTGAAAATATATGGTATTTTCGAAGGAAAATAATATTAAAAGGAAAATAATATTTTATATACATCTAAAAGTAGCAAACCTAGGGCTCTATGGAAAATAATATTTTATTTTCCTGTTAAAATTATTTTCCTTATAATATTTTTCTTGATCTAGTCCCCCTTTAAGAAGTGTAATTGATTCTGAAATTCTAAGTACCTCTTAAATTTTCTAGAGTACAAAAATAGTTTGATATTTTGCTATAATCCAATACATGTAAACTATGTAATTTCCTAATCATCTATCTATACGAATAAAGTAGCATTTTTATCTCTTTGGGGATAAAATGCGATGTAGCATTTTTTAATAATTAAAATATTTTCTCAATTTAAATTTAATGAATTTTCATATTAATTGTGAAATAAATGAGGGGAGGGGAGGTGAAACTTTTCTTCATACATGTTCAAACGTTTATAAGAGTGTTTTGAATCTGATATGAATCCGTAATTGAACTGATAAATTTGTGATCCAATAGAAATCGGGTTTGAATTTTATTGTAGCACTGGTTGAACCAATAGATAATTTTTATTTTTACTCTATTTAGTCTAAGTTATATTTTGAAATTATTTTTTATATTCTAAATTTTTAATTAAAATTTTGAAATTTTAGTTTATTGTCGTTTTCCTCTTCTTCTACACTACAATTTACGTTTGCAAGAAATGTGACTCATGATTGTGCTTGAACTGCACGTCTATAAAACAGACTGAAGCACAATGAGGCTTATTATTCCCGTACACTACAATTTGCTTTTGCAAGAAAGGTGAGTAAATTATTTATTTTATTTTTTATTTAACTTAATTTATTACAAATCGTTACATTTTTAATTTACAGATCAAAAAGAATAAAATCATATGATCATATGAATTACAAAACAAAGTTTGGATTGTTGAAGAAGAAAACCCTGGTGAAATTGATTATAATAAATTAGAGAATGCTCTTACTGAAGAATGTCCCAAAAATGATGAAGTGACAAATTTAGAAAAAAAATGTTGTTAAGTTTTAAAATTTAGAAAAAAAAAATTTAGTTGATGTGATCTGGTGTTAGTTTATTTTTTATTGACAATTTATTACAATAATATTTTAATTTTGGTTTATTTTGGATTGAAAAATGTCTTGATTTTTTTAGATGTCATAACTCTTATGTTACAACTTTTTTAAATAGTCTAAACTATTTCTTAATATTTTGTATGTACACTTAAAATTCTTAACTTTCGTTTATATATATATATATATATATATATATATTTGTTTTCATAGCTAATATATTATTATAAAATAAAACTAATTCATTTGTTAACTAGCGATTCATCTGCGGTTTGATCCAGTGATTCGGTAAATCATCTGATTCAATGTCTGGATCGGGTTTCAAAACACTGGTTTATATGATTTTTTTTGTATTTGATGTTGACGATGGAGAATATATCATCTACAATTCTCCTTCTTTAACGCAATCGACGTAATCATTCATATAATCAATCCAGAAATCACATTCATACCACCATCTCCTGTTGAATACTTCTTTAGTTCCTGCTTTCTGAGTTTCATTGTATATGTATAGATAGTGTGAGAGTTCGGACGACCCTCCATTTAATTTTTCCAATTCAATCATTGTCGAATTTCCAGTTTCATTGCTCGAAGTTAAAGACAAATCGGTGTAGAGATGTTCAAACTAGGCTACAACAATTTTGGCAAGCCTTAAATGTTAAGAAGGAGAAAGATATTGGGGTATGTTGTTGACTGATGGGAAGGTACACCGATTTCTTATTTCAGTTTACTAGTTAATGATTGTTTACTTATAAAGTAGTAGTTTTCTTATGCATCATCTTCCTTCTCAGGTGATATTTCTGCATGCGTTAATCAACTTTCTCAGGTTTAACAACTTTAAACATTTCTTGAAAGAAAACTCAGTCTATGACATGAGCATTTAAGATTTCAACTAAAAAAATTTTTTTACGACTATTGATTTTTATTCTATTTTATAAAAACGATTAGTAACAACTATAAAAGTGTTATGTACCAAGATGTGATCGACCAGCAGGCCCGTACAGCAGGCCCAATCCGGACATGATAATAACGACCAGAAGATAGATGTTTATCTAGCTTGTATTTATCTGTAACATTCATGTTCATCCTTATCCTCATTGTATTAGGATAAAGACTATCTCCTTTTCCCATTAGCAATGGGAATACTCACATGTATATATATGACCCTCTATTCAATGAGAATAATAACACAGAAACATATTTCCCTACTTTCGTTTCACAACAGGTTAACAGCCACAACTTTGCTCTCATAAACCCTAACCCTAAAACCAGAAATAAACCCGAGCAGAAAAAAACCTTAATTCCCGTCGAACTTCAAACCGTCGTATCTCCCAACTCCGGTGGATCCAGACGACGTGTAAGATACCAAATTGAAGCTCTTGACGATTAGAAGCCATCGCCGCTAACCTCGTGTCATTGCAAGCTCAGACGCGCCCTCACGCTCAGCCACAGTGCGCGCCAATAGTAGCTCCAAAAACACTAATCTACATCCGATAGCAAGGCAGTAACCAGGGCACTTCTAATTCTTTTCAGCTCGTGTTTTTCCTCTCTCTGGTGGTCCAAATCTACACTCCAAAAGTTCAAAAGGTAAACTTTGAAACTCTAAAAAGAACCTACAACTCGAAATCTGATTGAGTGTTAAAGATATGACCATTAAAATTTGCTTATATCCATGAAAGTCTATGATTAATAGATCACAAAAACCCTAGAGTAATTCAGAAGCTCTATAAGTCTGAAAGAGATTGATTTTATCAATTAAAATCGAAACCATAAGGTTTTAAATCTCACAGCCCCAATGATCTAATGATCTAAGTATCTTAAGTAATCATATCATATAAACCCTAATATTTTTTCTGAAAAATTCGACTGCATTACTGCTTGATTCGAATTGAATACTTGAAATTGATTGATTTGTTTTAGTTCCTGATGCATTAGAAAAGCTTAGGATTGTCAATTACACGAATCTTATATTTTTTTAAGCAAATCAGTTTGCAAAACCTGAAAAAAAAATCGACTGTTTTGAATTTTTTAAAAACTGAATGATTTGCTTGATCTGGAAAATTTAGAATTGTTCTCCTGATGTTTAAAGTCTACTAAAACTTGATTAGGATTGAAAGAAATATTTTATTTAATATTTAAAATACGAAATTACAGAGATAAACCTGAAAAAAAATATTTTTTTAAGAAAATATATTTTCAATATATCTATAACTATTTTTTCGACTGAAAAAGAAAGAAAGTATTTTTTTATCTGAGATTACTATAATCCTATTTTTCGGATTTTAATTTAATTAGTAAATATCAGAAATCATAAATCCTATTAGTATTAGGATTTATCTATTTTTCCAGAAAATTAAATCATAATCCCTTTTGAATTTGGATTTGTTAATGTTTATCAGATTAATTTTCGAAATCATCCTGAAAATAATTGATTGAATTATCTGATTTATTTTTGAACATTATCAATGGATTTAATTATCTGAAGTCGAAATTTTTTGAATTAATCTGATTACTTTTAAGTAATATTTTAAAAAAAGATTAATTAGAAATCGAAAATAATATATCAAAAGTTTCCAATAATAGATGTTTCCCTTTTAAGGAATTTCCTTTTCATGGAATACTTTCATGATCATCTAGAAATATTTTCCAATATAGAATCATAAAAAATAAAATTTCTCTAAAGGTCTTGAAAACCTGAAAATCTAAAGGTGTATGATTGTTTTTCTCATACTTGTTTGAATCGTTTTAAAAGTTGATTCACACCTTGGCCATAGGGCTTAAAATTTATAAAGGCATCATTTAGATATTTTTTTTCTTTGGTGCGTGTGTGGTATGAAGTATGGAAAATTTTCTAAACTAATACATGTTCTTTGAACAATGATTTCAGATGTCGAGTTTTGAAACTTTGGATTATACTGCCCTAGATCTCTCTAGAGATAATTGGTTGGAATGGGCAATGAACACTTCAGCAGTCCTGATGTCTAGAAGACTCGGACAGTGCATCACTCAAGGTGACTTTGCAACTGAAAGTGATAATGAAAGGGCCATAACTATTATGCGCCATCATCTCACAAATGAACTGAAAGATCAGTATATACACATTGAAAATCCTCGTGACCTATGGACAGAATTAAAATCCAGATATACAAAAGTATTATTACCAAAAGTCAGGTATGAGTGGATAAGTCTCAGACTCCAAGATTTCGAGTCTGTGGAAAAATATGACTTGGCTCTGTCCAAGATCGTTTCCAAACTGAGACTATGTGGTGAAACAGTAACTGAGGAGGACTTACTGGAAAAGACCTTCACAACAGCAAATCCTAGAGATTTGCTTCTACAGTATACGTATAGAGAAAAGGGTTTCACCACCTACAATGATCTATTCACTTGCCTCTTACAAGCTGAGATAAAACCTGAAAATGTTAAGGAAAAATCCAAAGCAGACGTGTCCAAAATAAGAGAAGGAGTGGCCGGCTTACACATTAACTAAAGAGGATAAATTTCGACATTCTGATTTTGGATTTCATATTTTATGATTTGATTTGATTTACTTGTCATTTATATAATAAGATGATTTTGGTCTTATATATTATCTTGCTTGATTTGCTTGATGATTCTTGTTTAAATGACAAAAGAAATCCTAAAAGGATAGTAAATCCATCCATAAACCACAGCCCAAAGACACTGCCAAGTAAAAGCATGAAATTTAAAGTCTCATTGAGTTATAAATATATAAGAATGGTTTTCTATTCTGAACCAGTGAGCAAAGAAAATAAGTTTTTTTTTCAGATTTTTTTTTTAAAAATCGCCCAAGGCATTAAGAATGCATATACCCATATTTTTCTACTGGTTTATTCTATGATAAGGATCAGTGTGAAAGAGGCATAAAGCCATGGTAACCAGTAAGGTTCGCCACGAAAAACACTCATGGCATGACCAGATTAGCCATTTTGGTCCAAACATGATGTAAAATCGATAAAGGCACAAAAATGATCCCATAAAATCTCACAATGTGTTACATGTACACAAAGAGAAAATCACTAAAATATTTAAGGCTTTACTGTCCTAAGTACCACGAAATTATGAGTATGTTCATGAGGGGGAGAGAGGACTATTACCCACAGTCCATGACCATATCATAAATTTGGATTCCATGGTTTTAAAACCAAGATACACACGGCTGGAAAGCTTTAAAGCTCTCACTAGTGGGACATAACCCACGACCAGCCTAATGCTTAGGGACATCATATTTACTACATGTATATAAGAGATTGATTTACATCAGACCATACAAGTGAGCATAGATATTCCCATCTCTGATTTTATAAGGATCATAAACCATACATATACACAAACTATCTTAAAGAAAATATGTATATACCACCACATATATGTATGCCATTTAAGATAGAACCTCAGATGAGGATTGGGAATATATGTTGGATAAATAAGACTTCCTCCACGAAATTTAATATATCTTGTGCCAAACATGGGTGATTTCATCAGTGGCCAAGAACACAAATTGCAAAAGATAGTAATCTGATTATCCAACATTAAAAGGAAAAAGTTATGAGCTGGTAATGAGTAAAGAGTAATGGCATTTTACCATTGGTGTCTTGGCAAGATCCTCAGACCAAAGATCATGATCTAGACGTCTATAAAGAATAAGATCAAAAGCAAGCAGAAAACATGCCAGACACACTGACCCGAAAAGAAAATTAATGACTATGTCATACCAGCTTAAGCACCACGTTTTTGATGTCTAAGAGACACAATCAAGTTGCTAAAATGTCTATTAGAGATAGACTGATAAGTTCCAAATATAAGTAATTTCGGAATGTAATGAAAGGTGCATAGAAAAGTACATTTCCGAGTTCATAAGTGAAACCAGTACAGACAGAGAAATAAGGCTGGCCAGCCACACACATCTAAGGTACCAGACCATGTAGTTTGGGACGCCAAACTGCAAGGTGTAAAGGTCCTGGACAATGAGATCTCAAATCTATTTTAGATCATGTCTGAAACAATATGGAACTATAAATATAAAGAGTGTCGACACCTAAGATGCATTTTACATCTTAAGAGCTCATGAAAGATTATAGCACTTGAGATTTGAAAGATTTAACCTGAGGATCATGAACCCACGTAAGAGTACTCACAAAAGAATAAAGGGACGTGGAGGTTCAAAGTTTTTAAAGTATTTATAAAGAGATTGGCGTATTGGTCATGTATATACAGAAACGCCATCTAAGTTTTGAAACCAGTGAATGGATCTTGTGAGGAAGATAAAATATGTGAGATTAAAGGACATAACCACGTGGTTTAGTGTGTCTATGTTCCTTCTAATGAGACTCAAGTATAGCTTGATTACACAAGGATACTCACAAGGACCAAGGAACAATTTATAAGGAGATTTGCTCCTATATGGTGGATGCTACTACATAGAATCAAGATTGGTTTTGTATGGTGTAGTAAGCAGTATGGATCACTGGATAATGAGAATAAAAGTACCATAGAAAATTAAGAAAATAAATTTTCATAGAACAAGCTTTGTTCCTAAGTTGTTCGTGGATTGAAATTTACAGCAGCTGCAAGTATGAAAGACTAAGAAAATGCTTAGCACAATCAGTCCACACATATATATATATATATATATATATATATATATATATATATATATATATATATACATTTCCCTATGGTAGATACTGTAATTCCTTGTGTTTATGTTTATACTAAACCAACTCAAAGAAAAAGGTTTAATGGTTCAATAAGTTTCAAAGATATAAGTTATCAATTGACATGCTATGTTTTACATAGATAAAGACTGCAATGGCTTGCAGCAGAGGTCACAACCGAGGAGTGCGTGTATGATTAAGATCAACACGCCTATAAGTAAGAAACATGAACTAGGATAGTGACCAGAAGGACTTCTAGTAGTGGCTTAATGAATATAGCTTTGCTAACAGCCAAAAGAAAAGATCGATAACCATGTATAAAGGACATGTGTGTATTTGACTGCGAATTCATAGTTTGATGAGTTTTATCGCAGCAAATAAATATTGGTGACATGAATTTTGACACTCATGATTGTGGACATGTATAGACAAGATCTATATCACAACATGGAACGACAAAAGGAAGATTGGCTACAATGGATAAAACCATTGGCACATACGAAGAGATATAAGTTCGAATGAACAAAAGATATGAAGTAAAGTGGTTCGTATGTGTTCTGAGTCTATGACTCAATATATATTTAAATGTCCACGTTTTGATAAAGCCATATAACCATAGTATATCCGTGGGACATGATAAAGGGACCTGCAAGTAAAGTTTTATTGCAGATTATAAGTCCATCCGAGCACCGTTCGAAGCGCCAACAGTCCAACCAAGACATGGAGTGATCAGCAGCAAAGATGTACATCCTGACCACATCTTTATGGAGTTCAAAATACATCAAGACGTCCAAGTGGCACAAGTTCATACAAGGAGAATCCAGCTGATCATATTCACCAAGTCATAGGCGGCTTCAACGTTCAAGAAGACTTGGATACCAGATGGGAATGCGTCCACTACAGTGATGCATTCATCAGGGGGAGTTCATGTGTTGTACTCTTTTTCCTGTCTTTGGTTTCCCATTTTTGCCACATTGGTTTTGGGGTTTTTCAGGAGAGGTTTTAATGAGGCAACATTAAGCTTGTAACTAACCTATACCGGATGTGTCGATCAAGGGGGAGTGTTATGTACCAAGATGTGATCGACCACCAGCAGGCCCGTACAGCAGGCCTAATCCGGACATGATAATAACGACCAGAAGATAGATGTTTATCTAGCTTGTATTTATCTGTAACATTCATGTTCATCCTTATCCTCATTGTATTAGGATAAGGACTATCTTCTTTTCCCATTAGCAATGGGAATACTCAAATGTATATATATGACCCTCTGGTCAATAAGAATAATAACACAGAAACATATTTCCCCACTTTCGTTTCACAACAAAAAGATATTACATATTTTATCAGAAAATAAAAAGATCAGAAAATACCATTTTTTACATATTTTCTTTACTAAGATCATATAATAAATTATAAATTTAAGTAAGAATAAAACATACAAATCCGGCGCGTAGCGCCGAAATATCACTAGTGTAAAATAAAAAATAACTTTAAATGTCAAATATAAAGATAATAAAGATAAGTTTTCCAGAACCCATTCATCTTTATAGAGTTATGCCTATGTAATTCAAAGTATAGGTTTCATACTTCCGTGTTTTATGTTTATAAGCACCACCTCAAAGTAATAAGAACAATGCAATTCGCAACTCTCACATCCATGTTGTATATTGATTGTACTTTGAGGAAACTTTGCAAAGAACTCTGTCAAAGTTAGAGTGATCTTATGAGCTTTACTAGTAAGTCTTAATTTATAAGTAATGTTCTGAAACATGATGCAAACTGTAGATCATGTATCACCAAATGCATCCGGAAACTAAACTCTTACAATTGCAAATGAAACCACAAACTTTTCAGTGTCTTCAAACTTAACTAGCTTTTGATCTAGTTGCTGCACTAATAGCCTCATCATACAGTGCTTTGATCTCCTCCATGGATATTCTGCTATTTTTGAAGAACTGATTGAAGCGAAATCCATTATAAGCATTTTCAAAGGAGATATCTTCGAAAATCCTTTTCATTATTTTGTGAGACTCATATAACTCTTTTGCACTGATAGACGGTTTCAGTTTCTTGGGTATTGCACGATATAGAACCTTAAACCTGTAAATTTTATCCTCAATCGGCCTTGGCAAGATTGTACAAACCGATATCATATAGTGTCGATATCGACACTAGACGAGTCGTATGCGAAATTTCTTAAAATTTTATTAAAAATTTAAGAGAACAAACTGGACCAAATTAATTTGATTTTAATCAGAAATAGAACCCAAAATAAATGGTAGTTCAACTGAAAATAATAGCTTTTATTACACTGAGAAAATAATTAAATCATTCTTAATTATTTTGAAGATCATATATTTAATTAAGATTCCAACATAATGTTAACTAGGTATTTTTTTGTGCTCGTGAACAGGTACAAATATTATAATAACTTATTTCTATTTACTTTTAATTTTAAATTAATTTATAATTTTATGCATAATATATTGATAATATTATATTACTTCAATTAGAACTATGATTTTAGATATGTAATATCTAGTTGACTTTGCTATTTTTACAGTCAATTTAGTTATTATTTGGGTATATTGAGTTGTATATATTTCTCTGAATTCAACTATATTATTTTTTATTCTAAATATATTACAATTTTAATTAGTTTTCTTAATTTCATTTAGGTTGGTTGTTGTCTCGTATATGTAAATATATTTTAGGATTATGTAAAACTTAAGCTATATTGTGTTTAGAATGAAAAAAAAATATAAACTAAAGTGTTTGATTCCAAATTACGTAAATTAGTATAACGATAATATTTTGAAGTCTCATGCATATATATAAATCTTACAAAAGAACTAAATTGTAACAGTTGGTTAATATTTTAATTTTATTTGTTAATGTGTTTTGAGTCCTATAATTTATATGTATAAAAAATATTATTATTACTATTATAAAATTATATTTTCTTATTGTAGTTAAATCTATGATTTTAGATATAAGTTGGATTAGTCTAGTCATTCATGTGATGAGTATATTAAGTTAGATATAATATTTCAAAGTCAAATGGAAGTATGATTATTTTTAGTATAATTAAGTCATATAAAAATAATTTTATTTATCGTTAAATATGCATGTATTTTCTTAATATTTTTATTTATCGTTAAATAGGCATGTTTTTCATAATATATCAAATTAAATATATTTCTTAAAAGATATTATATAATAAAGAGATAATCTATGGGAAGTAACATGCATAATTAACTAATACTTTTTTGGAAGGTCATGAAGACATATCAATATTTACAACAATTAAAATATTTTTATAAATTCTAAGTAATTTAATGCCTTTTTATTATGGTTATATTAAGTTCCACAAACATAAAATTGAAAAGAAAATTTAATATTAAGAGAAAATAATTTTTTAATAATGATAAAATATAATATGTCTACCTCGCTAAAGTATATAGTGCGATGTTATTTTTAAATATTTTATAATTGTTTGATCAAAATATGTTATTACTAAAATTTTGTTTTACTTTTTATATCTTTAAAAATAAACAGTAAAATAATTGTGATTGTATTTGAGAAATTATATTATATAAGTAAAATATAATTTATAGACAGTTTATTGCTGTAACTTCAGGATAATATAATCAACTAAATACAAGAAAACATGTAACATTTCATTAATACTAATTATAAACAATTTTTAGTCAACTAAACATTTATTATGTACTTTGAAAATATAAATGTTATTTTATAAATGTTTATTTTATAAACTTTACAAATGTTATTTTAAACTTTATAAATGCTTCCTTTTTATTATATATGTTATCTGGATAATTTTAAAAGGAAACTAAATAAAAAATCAATAATAATATTTTTAATTAATTAAAAATATTAATGTAATCAACCAGCGCGCGACACATAAGAAACTGACTTCTCAAATAATATTATAGAAATTTAACCCAATCTCATATTTACTTTTTCATTCATATACATGAAAAATAGATTTAGAACTTATCAATAAATGAAATCAAATTATCATTCGACTATTTAAATTATTTATATCAGTATATAATTTCATGAAACACCTAGTATTGATTAAATCTACACATCTATACATAATAGCTGCTTATCTGCATAACATAAACATTCTCCTCAATGTTAAAAAGAAGGGCTTTTTGCAAAAGTGACTCAAAACTTGGAGTCAAACAGAAAACTAACATTTTCTTTTGACTCATTTTTTTTTTTTGAGATTTCTCACCCCACACTTGCATTTTATCTACGAAAATGTCATTAATTTTTTTTTATCGAAAATGGCTTCTTTACTGTCTCAACCTCATCTTCTTCAAGTATTTACAATAGTGCCACTACCATGAATAGTTCCAACAACCTTGTACTAACTGTATGGAGCTTTTAATGCATTTTAATGCACGTAAATCTCTTTACACTCTCTCTGTTTCAATTGTTATGAACTAAAAACAACATTTCTTTCACTTTCTCTCCATATTCATCTAAAAAACTCAAGCTTTTGATTCAAAATATTTTATGGTTGAGAGAGCCATATTTCTTTCGTTTTGACTTACGGTTGCTTTCGTTTGAGGTTCTGGGTGGTTGGAGAAGACCCTGTGTGCAAACGAAGTCATCTCACCTAGTTTAAGGTACGAATTTGAATTTTTTTCAAGATCTGTTCGCGTAGAAGACTTACTAGTAAGTCATCTGTATGTAGAAGACTTACTGATAAGTCTTCTGGTCAAACGGACGACTTAAACTAAGTCGTCCAGCTTTGTTTGTTAAAAAAAAAACTCTAGACGACTTATATATAAATCGTCTACGAGAAACGGATTAGTTTTGCATTTGACCGAATCGTGTCAGATCTTTGACTATTTCTGGACGACTTATAATTCAGTCGTCTCTGGGAAAGTTAAAATTTCAATATTTTATTAAACTAGACGACTTAAACGTAAGTCGTCCTAGGTTAGTTTTGTAATTGAAAAATAAAACTTGAAATTTAACTTTTTCCAGACGACTTAAATCAAAGTCGTCCCACCAGAAGACTTAATTTAAAGTCGTCCGGGGAAAGCAAAGTCGTCCAGAATATTTCCAAATTTTCTGGTCAAACCTTGCTTAAACCGGACGACCTTAAGTTAAGTCATCTATCTGGACGACTTTCATTTAAGTCGTCTAAAGATGGACGACTTAGTCTGGACGACTTTGCTTACCCCGGACGACTTTAAATTAAGTCTTCTGGTGGGACGATTTTCATTTAAGTCGTCTGGAGAAAGTTAAATTTCAAGTTTTATTTTTCAATTACAAAACTAACCTAGGACGACTTACGTTTAAGTCGTCTTGTTTGAATAAAATATTGAAATTTTAACTTTCCCAGAGACGACTAGATTATAAGTCGTCCAGAAAAGTCAAAGATCTGACACGATTCGGTCAAATGCAAAACTAACCCGTTTCTCGTAGACGACTTTTATATAAGTCGTCTGAAGTTTTTTTTTAACAAACAAAGCCGGACGACTTAGTATTAAGTCGTCCCTTTTCATTTTCAATTGCAAAAGTGACCTCTTTAGACGACTTACCTTTAAGTCGTCTGGACGACTTAATTCTAAGTCGTCTGCGGCAATGTTTATTGAACTTCTTCATTTTCTCTATGTTTACTAATGTGTTTTATTTTGAATATTTGCAGATGATTTTTCAGTTACATGTAGTGTATGGAGAATGGTTGTTGAGAGATTGCCGTTGGGATTTTGTGGTTGATGATCTCAAAGGAGCAAGATTGTTTTTATTGAATGAAGATTCAGCACATGCTGAACTTGTTGCAATGGCTCAAGAATATTATAACCTGGACATGAGAACAGTGACTGTGGAGATTAGCTACTCATTACCAGCAGAAATGATGATGGCTCCAGGCAGTCCTCCCATTCATGTTACAAGTGATAGACAAGTTCGAAACTTGCTCGAGATACTCAAAACGCATAGAGTATGTCTTTGTGTATCAAGCCGCAGCAAGGTGGAAACGGTTTCAGAGGAAAGGGATAATGATGAAGCTGGTGAATGGGAAGAAGATGTTGGTGATGATGAAGCTGGTGAATGGGAAGAAGATGTTGGTGATAATGATGAAGCTGATGAATGGGAAGAAGATGTTGGTGATAATGAGTTTGTTGAAGATGAAAATCAAGATGGGGAGGAAGAAAATGGGGAGGAGGAAAATGAGGAGGAAATTGTTGGTGAAACAGATCAGAATGGTGGGGATTACAGTCTTTATGGAAAGGTTCAAGATGAGGATGAGGAAGATGATGATAATGTTTGTTTTGAAGAAATCGAAAAGACATATGCTAAGTCAAAAGCTATTGAAGGAGGAAAATCGGATGGTAGTATCTATGTCAACCAGAGTTTTGATAGCAAGGATGCACTGCTTTCAGAGCTGCGGTTGGCAGCAGTGAGGGGTAGGTTTTCTTTCAGAATATACAAATCAACGAAAACTCTCCTTGTGGCAAGATGTCGGGTTAGCGGTTGTGGATGGAAGATCAGAGCGAGTGTGAAACATGGGACAAACACGTTTTGGGTAACAAAGTATGTGGAAAAACATTTATGCTCAGTGGGAGACCGAATCGCTCAGCGGAGACACTGTACTCCGAAGTATGTTGGTAGTCTTTTCATTGATCGTGTTGGGATCATTGATGGGATTACTCCGCAGCATATCACTGATGCAATGAAGAACATGTTTGGCATAGAGCTTGATTACACCACTTCATACAGAGCATTGTTATATGCACAAACATTGGTGAGAGGATCAGCAGAAGAAGGGTATTCGCGGCTGGCATCATATCTCGAGCAAATCTCCATTGCAAATCCTAATTCTGTCACGGCTATAGAACTTGATTCTGTTAAAAGATTCAAGTATCTATTTCTATCTTTTGGAGCTTCTATCACAGGTTTTAATTATCAGAGAAGGGTCATTGTGGTGGATGGAACTCACCTAAGTGGAAAGTATGGAGGTGTTATGTTAGTTGCAGCCGCACAAGATGGCAATTTTCAGATATTCCCATTGGCTTTTGGGATCGTGGATGCTGAAGATGATCCTTCTTGGGAATGGTTTTTCACAAAATTGGCTAGTTGTATATCTCATGACAAGCCTCTGATGATAGTCTCCGACCGGCACTCGGCCATTAAAAGTGCGTGTGATAATGTGTTTCCTTGGGCAAACCGAGGAATATGTTATTATCACCTTCAAGAAAATATTGTCAAAAAGTTTAAAGGGAAACATCTCATGTACTTGGTGAAAGGGGCTGCTTATGCTCACACGGTTTACGATTTTGACCGGTACATGGCTGAGATACGGAGTGCAAACCCGGAACTTGCAAAGTATTTGGAGGATGCCGACGCCAGCCTACGGTCAAGGGTTCATTGTAAGGGGAACAGGTTCAACATAAAAACAAGCAACATCGCTGAATCTATTAATTCCGCACTGAAGAAAGCAAGAGGATTTCCGATTACGTTCCTGCTGGAGTTCATAAGAAAGAAGTTAGGAAAATGGTATGTGAAAAGGAGACAAGATGCTTTGAGTCTCACAACTTCACATAGGGTGTTGAATACTTGCTTGCTGTTCGAACAGAGATAGCGGATACGATGACGGTCAAACCAATTAATGGATGGAAGTACTTTGTCAAAGGTGGCAAAATGGACTGTGTGGTTGATTTGGAACATGCAAAGTGTGATTGTGGTGTCTATGGAGTGGAGAAAATACCTTGCTCTCATGCTATAGCTGCTGCAAATAAAGTTGGTTTGCATATCTCCTCACTTGTATGTCCAGTATACTCAAAGAATTATCTGTATGCAGGATACTCAGAGAATATATATCCTATCGTGTCACAACATGTTGAGGAACGAGAATGCTTTCCTCCAGAAGTAAAGCGTGGTCCGGGAAGACAGAAGAAATCAAGATGGCAATCTTGGTTGGAGCTATCTAGGATGAGAGGACACAAACCCAGGAAGAAACACAGGGCACGGAGATGCTCAAACTGCAAGGAAACTGGCCATACGAAACTACAATGTAAGCAACCAGTTGACTAGTTGTCCACACGACCTTAATTTTAGTCGTCCAGTCTTGATTACCCGTCTAGACGACCTTAATTTTAGTCGTCCAGTGTATTTTATTTTTAGACGATCTTCTTCTAAGTCGTCCAGTGTATTATATTTTTAGACGACCTTCTACTAAGTCGTCCAGTGTATTATATTTTTAGACGACCTTCTACTAAGTCGTCCAGTGTATTTTTATTTTTAGACTACCTTCTACTAAGTCGTCCAGTGTATTTTTATTTTTAGACTACCTTCTACTATCCTCTCTATCATCTTAACTTGTTTCCTTTTGTTTCATTAGCAACTTATCAACTTATGTATTTTGGTTTGTACAACTTGAATGGTTTTCTATGTGAACTTTTATTCTAGATGTGCAAAATGTTAATTGTAAGTCGTCCAAACCCTCCAGACGACTTATTTGTAAGTCGTCCAGTTGGAAGACCTTCCAGACGACTTAACTGTAAGTCGTCCTAACCCTCCAGACGACTTATTTATAAGTCGTCCAGCTGGAAGACCCTCCAGACGACTTATTTATAAGTCGTCCAGCTGGAAGACCTTCCAGACGACTTATTTGTAAGTCGTCGAGACCTGAAAAACTTGCAGACGACTTATTTGTAAGTTGTTCAAAAAAAAAAGACAAGTTCAAATATATACAAGAGACAAGTTCAAATCTATACAAAAGACAAGTTCAAATATATACAAGAGAAAAGTTCAAAGCTATACAAGAGGAGTTCAAATCTATACAAGAGACAAGTTCAAATCTATACAGCTAATCATACATGCCCACAAATCTATCACCATCCACATTTTCTTGCAAATGCTGATCAAGAAGCTCCGTCCATATATCCACCGCCATACAATCCCTCATATTCTTCACGTTGGCCCTAGCAAAGTCTTTAGGGTTAAAGGGGACCCCAAGAGCATGACATTCAATGTACTTTAGAGCGTACACGCCACAATCACCACTGTTGGCCGTGGGTATTCCTTGCACCGGTCTCTCATAGGTGTATGGCTCCAACCCGCGTGCGACCCGTAAATCTTCGTTGGGAGCGCACTCAACAAGCAGATAAGAGAACATCTCGAGAAATGGCTGCATTATCTCATCCCATTCTGCTGGTACCGACGATGAAGGTATGCTGTCCCAGACGACTATGTGCCTCTTAGGGATCGATATCCAAATAGCAACCCAATGCTTGTTGTTCAAGTTCACTGGCGCATAGATATCATCAACGTCCTCCCCCCACTTCTTCATTGATTGGCAAAATGAAGGTATTGATCCTTCATAAAAAGCCCACGCCCCACCAGGTAACGCTTTCCCTAAACCTTTGTGATCAGGTTCCGAGGCTTTGAAGATGTGATATTGTTCTCTCCAAGACTGGGAAAAGTTGTGATCCAGGAATGCCATTCGCTCGCTCCTGAAAGCTTGTGGGTTCTCCTGATACCTCTACCTCAGCACATTAATCCAAGCATCTATATGCTGCAGATGGCAATAATACAAATTAGAAGATACCAGACGACTTAAATATAAGTCGTCTAAATGGTCGTCCAAGTAGACGACTTTCCAGACGACTTATATTTAAGTCGTCTAAATGGTCGTCCAAGTAGACGACTTTCCAGACGACTTATATTTAAGTCGTCTGGTAAATATAAGTCGTCTGGAAAGTAGTCTACTTGGACGATTTTCCAAACGACTTTCCAGAAGACTTATATTTACCAGACGACTTAAATATAAGTCGTCTGGCAAGTCGTCTACTTGGACGACCACTTAGACGACTTTACAGACGAGTTATATTTACCAGACGACTTAAATTTAAGAAGACTTACGCAGTCTTCCAGCCATTCAGTTTTGGTCCGGAGGATTTTATACCACCAAGTTGGTGATGTACGTGGTTTCTCATCATGCTTAGTGTAATAATGACTGCAAACAAAAAAGCATTCAGTTTTGGTACACTAAATCAAGCAAAAAAGCAATCAGTTTTGGGTAAAGCAATCACTTAAGGATCAGTTTTCAACCAATCAGTGAGATCCTTCAGCTTTTCTCTGTTTACTGGAGGAAATGGCTTATAGGCTGCCACTTTAGCTTTATTTTTCTCTGCCGTATAAGGAGATAACTGCGTGGGAGCAGGTTTCTTCGCTCGTTCACTCCTTCCACGCACAGCAGTAGCAGCAGGGGGAGCTGTTTTGTCCAATACAACCAGGCTCGGTTCTGTGGCTTGAACGCTTGATTCTGGTGCTGGAACGCTTGGATCAGTGGAAGCGACGCTCGGTTGGAAGGTGGAAGAGAGGCTCGGTTGTTGATCGGTGGAAGAGAGGCTCGGTTGTTGATCGGTGGAAGAGAGGCTCGGTTGTTGATCGGTGGAAGGGAGGCTCGGTTCGACAGTGGAAGTGACAGCAACAATCTGTTTGGAGGAGACACCATCTGCTTTATTCACCGAGAAACCCTCATCGAATGTATCCTCCGGCAAATATCTCTGCAATATAAAAGTTGCACATTAGTTAACAATGGACGACTTAAATAAAAGTTGTCTGGACGACTAATTGACCCTGGACGACTTAAAAAAAAGTTGTCTGGATGACTAGTTGACCCTGGACGACTTACAATTAAGTCGTCCAGGGTCAACTAGTGGTCCAGACAACTTACATTTAAGTCGTCCAGGGTCAACTAGTCGTCCAGAAAGCTTTTTTTTAAGTCGTCTGGACAACTAGTTAACCCTAGACGACTTACATCTTTGAGTTGAGGAGGAGGCTGTTTGGTAGGAGGAGGAGGAGGCTGTTGCTGTTTGGTAGGAGGAGGAGGAGGCTGTTTCCTTTGAGGAGAAGGCTGTTTGGTAGGAGGAGGAGGCTGTTTGTTAGGAGCAGGAGGCTGTTTCGTAGGAGCAGGAGGCTGTTTGGTAGGAGCAGGAGGCTGTTTGGTAGGAGCAGGAGGCTGTTTCTTAAGAGGAGTACGCTCTTTGGTAGGAGCAGGAGCCTGTTTATCTTGAGGGGTTGTCTGAATGGGTTGAGGAGTAGGCTGTTTATCTTGAGGGGTTGTTGTATTGGGTTGAGGTGTAGGCTGTTTGTCTTTAGGGGTAGCCTGATTGGTGATACCAACCTTCTTCTCCACAGCTTCCAACCTATCGGACACCTTCCTAATCTCCTTAATGCACTTCCTAAACCATTTTTTCATGCACTCAGTTACGTCCTTGAACATTTTTTCCAACTCCTGTTTGGTCATCCAATCCTCTTCACTAACCTCTTTAGGAGCCTCTTTATGAGCCTCTTTAGGAGCCTCTTTATGAGCCTCTTTAGGAGCCTCTTTAGGAGCCTCTTTACGACCTTTTTTCAGAGGTCTTGGATTGTCTTCCTCCTCCTCCTCCTCCACAACAACCATCTCTATCTCTTTGGCTTTCTTCGATGTAGCCTTCTCAGGTTTTGTATAGACCTTAGTACCAGTGACTTCCCAGCAATCTAAGGTCCACTTCCACGGTCTCCGATCATACATGAGTTTGATGATGTTCTCCGCGGGCAGGTCCTCAACCTCAGAGTCCCATTTTTGCCACATTTCACTAATGTCCTTCTGGACAAAGTTGATCACGCGGGTCTGCAGTAAATAGAAGGATCGAGTTAGATATTTGAGCAAGACGACTAAATAGACGACTTAATTATAAGTCGTCTACTAAGTCGTCCAGCTGGAAGACTTTCCAGACGACTTATTACAAGTCGTCTACTAAGTCGTCCAGATGGACGACTTAGTAGACGACTTAATTAAGTCGTCTGAAAGGTCGTCTAGATGGACGACTTAAGAGACGACTTTAATATAAGTCGTCTGCGCAGTGTTTTGGATTGAAGTAAATACCTGACGCAAGATAGCAGCTTTCATTGATCTGCGGCCTCTGCTGCCTCCGTAAGCCAGTATCGGTGGAGACGGACTGTTTGCTCTGGGACCACCAATACTAGCACCCAATTCCGGCATAGCTGTGTACACCCAGACCTGAAGAACTTGTATAAACCCATCCAAGGTGTAGCAGCCAGTAATATATTTGTTCCACAAAGCGTCCATCAGCACCTTAAACGCGACTCTCCCCCATGGATAATTCTCAAACCGATCTAAATCCATCACTAGCCTTGCCAGAGAAGATCGTGTAGCGGTTGAAAACTTTTTCCCTTCAATGAATCCTGTGAAGATGGAAAGGTATGCGAGCCGCTTCCGATCTTCCGTGGACCAATCCCCGCATCTGTTCAGTGCTGCTATTATCTGATCTGTAGTTGGCCCAGCTTCCAGATGAACTCCCAGCATCCCCCAGAAAGAAACCATCTCTTTGGTAACTTCACATTTTGGTGTCTCAAGGTCCTCGATGTACTCGCAGTTTAGACCAGTGAGGTTTTCAAACTCTAACAGTGAAAACCTCAAAGGTTCTGGACCAACCAGAGACCACATCTCATACTTCTTCTGAATGTTCAGCTTGAAACTGAGCATGTGGTGAACCAGCCTTGAAGCCCAACCAAATCCCTGCTCCTTGAACTTGATGAAAACTCCCAATCTCGACTCCTTGAGCTCTTCAAATTCGTCATCAGTAAGAGCTTCATTAAGAGCAGTATGCAACATCTTGTTATCCGTGTGATACGAAATGCTATTGTGGGCTGGTGGCTCAGAGCCTGGTGTGTATAACCTACGGGAGAGTTCTGGAATATCCATCATTTTTGTCTGCAAAATAATCAAAGACAACAATAGAAGTCAGAACACAAGCTAAATCAATCACGCCTTAATTGTTACTCCAGACGACTTAGTAGACGACTTATAATTAAGTCGTCTGGAAAGTCGTCCAATTGGACGACTTAGTAGACGACTTAATTATAAGTCGTCTGGAAAGTCTTCCCAATGGACGACTTAGTAGTCGACCTGTAATAAGTCGTCTGGAAAGTCTTCCTGCTGGACGACTTAATTTAAGTCGTCTACTAAGTCGTCCAGTTGGAAGACTCTCCAGACGACTTATCTTACAAGTCTTCCAGTGGAAAAATGTAAAGCGGACCTGATTAGTCGCAGAAGGAGTTGGAGTACTCGTCATTGCGGTTGTTGTACTCGTCATTGCGGTTATAGATCTGAAAAAATAAAAGTGAAACGGTGAGAATGAGTACATTGATAGAGACAACGTTTTATTTTCATCTTTTCCTCGAGATTGATGACTTACCGGCGTTAGGGTTTACAGAGAAACGGCGCTACGGTTTACAGAGAAGAAGCGGCGGCGAAGCGGCGGCGCTAGGGTTTGGCGGAAGCGGCGGTGAGAACGTTGGTGAGCACGGTGGCGAGGTCGACGGTTTGTTCGGAAATAGTGGAAGCGGCGGCGCTAGGGTTTAGAGGAAGCGGCGGCGCTAGGGTTAGAAGACGCTGCGGCGAGAACGGTGAGAATGAAGTTAGATAGCCGACGTTGAGAACGATGGTTTGTTCGGAAATAGTGGGAATTCGAATCGCCTTTGATATCGCCGGTGAGAGAGAACTGTTAGGGTTTCTGAATTTCGCGAAAAATGAACAAAAAAAATCACCTTATATATTGGGTAAATAATCCGGTTAGCTTTAAAAGTACATTGGTAAAATTTAAGGTTTGGTCCGGTTTAGACGATTTATTCTGGCTGATAATGTACATCAGACGACTTAATATTTAGTCGTCTGTCCACAGACGACTAAGTTTTAAGTCGTCCAGACCCTAAAATGAACCCCTAAACTAAAATGACTAAATTAACTAACTAACCACGTTATAAAATCAAAGTATAGTTCAATAGTGTTTACTATACACAGAAATGAACACGCTTAGGTAATTTTTAAATTTTTCAAAAACGGTTTTAATGCTTTCCGAAATCTAACCCTAAGAACATATACAATACTACAACATATGTTGATGAAACCAAAACTAAAGAATATCATGACGACATACTTTCACTCATCTATGCTGAAAACAATTGAAATTTGTTATATCCTAATTTATATCTCTTAAGACATATGTTAATTACATAATTCCCATTTTTCACCTATCAAAATATTTTTTACAGAATTTTTAAATTATGTTTAGGAATAACTGTCCAGACGACTTTCAGTTAAGTCGTCTGGACGAGTTATTTTTAAGTCGTCTGCACAGACGACTTGCCGAGGGGTAAAAACGTAAAAAAAAATCTCGTTTTTTTGTTTGGTCACAAGGGTCCTAGTTGTAATTTCAATAGCCTTTTAGGTTACTTTTGCCTTTGATCCAAGTTGGGGTATTGTTTTGGGTTTGACTCCAAGTTTTGAGTCACAATTGGCAATTCTCCCTAAAAAGAATTAATAAAAGAAAGAAACAACTTGAATTAAAATACCAAAAAATTATTATCACTTTCCAAATTGTTATTGTTATTCAACCCCTTCACCCATTCTCCACCTTTGGTCTTCATATCAGTATTACCATTATTATCCTTCTGTTTCTCACGTTCTTCTCGCGCAGCAAAAATCTCTTGGACGATGTTCTCCACATCCATTTTCGTATTTTCATCTTGACCATTATCACCTATATCATCGAGCGCCGGAATATACGGCGGTCTAGAAACCAATAACACGTTCTCCCAATCTACTCCTCTAAAGAATTCATGACCCTTGATTTCTTCAAGGCTAATCCTACGGCTAGGATCTTTCTCCAACAACCTTCTAATCAGATCCCGCAACGACGTCATCTCACCCACCAGATTAGGCGGTTTAGATAAAATCCGGAAAAATGTCTCTTTCCGGTTCGATCCCCTAAACGGTGTCGTCCCATACAGCATCTCGTACAGAACCACACCTAACGACCACCAATCGACGGCGAAATCGTGACCTCCTCCGGTAATAACCTCCGGCGCGACGTACTCCTCTGTTCCGACGAAGGAGTTCGACTTCTCTCCTGAAGAATCTGACACGGCCAATGTCGACGATGACGACGATGAGCGCATCGAATTCGATTCTTCTTCCGGCGAGATTCCCGAGCTGCAGAAACTAGCGAACCGGAAGAGACTTTTCTTCCTCCTAACCGGGGACGGAGTTGTCGCCGTGGACGGTGACGGCGTTCTCGGTGGGAGATTCGTTGAGAGATCGTAATCCACGAGCATCAGATGTCCGTTATCTTGGATCATAACATTATCTGGCTTCAGATCTCTGTACACGATTCCTTGATTATGCAAATATTCGAACGCGAGTACAAGCTCCGCCGCGTAGAATCTGAAACCAAACCGGTAAAATTTTAGCAACGAACCGAGATTGGATTATATTTCACAAGAAATTTGATTAATAATAAATTAATAAATTACCTGATGATCTCGTCGGAGAACATGCTTTCCGATTGCATAAGCCTCAAGGAATTGAGATTTTTACCGGGGCAGTAATCGATCGTGTAACCGATTACTTTATCTGTTGATATCACACCGTGAAGAGAAGGAAAGAGAGGATGATCGAATCTGCTCAATACTTCTTGTTCGAAACTCACGCGCCTGTACTCATCGTTCTTTGTGGTCTTCTTCTTTTTCTCGATCGCTTCTCTAAGTATAACCTTTAAAGCAAGGAGTTTATCATCTTCGTTGTCTTTTACCAAGAACACAACCCCTTTTGCGCCACGGCCAAGCAATGACAGGACCTCTAGTCGATTAAAGTCCAGAGTCCGGCTCTGCATCGGAGAAGTTTCAAGAAACGCGGACGTTTTTGAGATTTTAGGACCGACAGATTTGTTTTTCTTTTTCTCTCTCTTGATTCCTTGGTAGTTGGTGACAACTTCTTATATTATAAAAGAAAAGTTAAGCAGTTTTTAAATACTGCTTTGATTTCTCGCCTTGCCTTGCCCGGGAAGATTTCAAATTGGTAAAGTAAAAAAATTAGAAAGTCAGAAAAGAAAAACGAAACATCGCATGAGATCCGTTGCCATGCGTTTGACCAGTTTAAGCTTTTGAGATCTGAAACTATTTTAAAAGAATAAATATATGCTTTATTAGTGGTTAAGACCGAATGTTCCCCGTTGTAACAAACACGTTCTGCTTCTAGAGATGTGACGTCATGAATGACGTTTCTCGTGGAACCGAAAGAATCTGCAAAGCGTGGAAAAGGGAAAGTTCGGTTACCTTTGAAGACGCGGCGGCCTCCTAGCGTAGAAGGTACGGCCGGTCTTTTTATGGGATCGAAATGGGCTTTGACAATAGTAGCCTGTTTGATATATGAAGCCCAAACAAGATAGAGTATTTCAGGGGTAAACTTCATTTAAATCGCCCAATCAGTGAGTCCGAGCTAAGTAGAGCAACTTCTGATGCAATTACATATGGGATAAGATGGTCTCATGCTTCAGCTGAGGATGAAACGATATTGTGTGGAGACACAATGTTTCTTTCTCTCCGGATGTCGTTCCGCTGGCTTAACTTCTCTAAGATGGTTCGAGGTTTTCAGCTGAGGATGAAACGTTATGGACATATTATGTAGAGACACGATTGTGTGGAGACATGCATGTTCTTTATTCTCCAGATATATGGTTCTTTTTTAGTGATGTTGTGTTTAGCCACGTTATAGTTATGAGGTTTGATTGAGAAGTAGAGATGCATTGATTATATTTTTTTCATGTTTAGCTCCGTCAATTTTATTAATTCAAAGTCACGATATTGATTGAATTTGCAATTTTTAGTCGTTAGCATATAAATGATTTATTTTGTATTCAAATCATGTTCAATAATGAATTTTCATGAATCAAAATAACAAAACGCAGCTTAGCTTAGAATTGATCGCAAATAAAAACATCAAAGTCTCTCATATATGATTTGATTAACAAGATGAATATACGAGTAACAATATCAATCAAATTGATTCAATTGAGGTTGATTGTGCATATAAGCAAATAAAGACGCGATTAAAGAAAGAAAGAACAACGAAGCAAAGGTAATTAAGGAGCAGAGAACATGTCTTGGATGTAGCCACCAAGCCAAGGATCCATGGTCTCTGATCTAATCTCCCATGTAGGATCAAAGGCTTCCCATGACAAACTCTTGAGATCTTCCATCGAAACACCCAACTCCTCAAGTGACACGTGCAGATTATTACTGGTATTAGTACCCTCACCGACAATCTCTTCCTCTCTTAAATCAATTAAATTATCACCATGATGAGTTGATGATGATAATGATCTCTCGTCATCCTTGTTTATATTTGCCTCCGTCTCGAGAAGACGAGTAGAAGAATAAGAAGGAAAGCAGGAATCTATAGGAGATATGATGTCACTGACGTAGTCGCCAAGACATGGATCTTCCAACGCGAGACCTGAATCCTCAAGCGACACGTGGCCATATCCTAGACGATCTTGAATTTTCTTGTTGCCACCAAGAACTCTGTCAGTGTAACCCTCCTTCGGCTTCGTCTTTGGGAGATTAGTTACAGAAAAAAGTGAATCCACAATTGATGCAGCATCATCCTTCGACTTTGGTAAACCCTTGACCACGAAACTCAATTCGTTGAAGGCATCAACGTCGTCCCACTGTGACGCTAATCTCGGCTTCTTCTTTTTAGACTCTAGGGTTTCCTCTTCGTCAATGACGATGACTGCGTTAGTAGATGGTACCAACGAGTTAGAATCAAGGTTGTTTCTCTTCCTATTCTTCTTGAACTCTAGGGTTTCTTCTTCGTCATCGTCGTCGATAATGATGACTGCACAAGTAGAAGGTACCAACGAGCTAGAAACGAGGTTGTTTGTCTTGTTATTCTTCGACTCTAGGGTTTCATCCTCTTCGTCGATGCTGATGACTGCATCAGTAGAAGATGTGAATGTCCCCAAAACGAGAGAACAGAATTCGTCTTCCGAATGACAGTACTCTTGTTTCAGTATCGCCATGTTTCCTCTGGAACAAATTATTGAAGCAAAGATATGATTTAAAGATGAAACTTGGAGAGAAACAAAAACAAAGTCGAATTGAGAGAGACTATGAAGCTAAACTCTTAATCTGGTCTTGGTCTCTGGTGGTTCAAAGCGTATGCGCTCTTTAGTTTATATAAGGAAAGACAGTGGTTGGAAAAAGGAAATAACAGAACTTAGAAAAGGAAATTGTTATCTCAGATAAGGCAACAAAGGAAACTCTTTGATATGTTTTCTTTTTAAATAAATATTATTGACACTGATTACTTGTATTTGGATTTTAATTCCAAAATAATTATTACTATTTTATTTGGATTTTAATACCAAAACTAGATTCTGACCTGCGTTTAGAAAACGCGGGTTTACTTTTGAAATCATATATTTTTTAAAAAAAATCTTATTATATAAAGCTTAGTTTCCAAAGTTACTAATTAACAGGATCGCGACACGTGTCAAGTATATAAATAAGATTGTGACATGTGTCAAAAATATAATATATTTTTACTCTACAATTTAAAAAATGAAAATTATTATTTAAAAAAAGTTATGCTTTACAGTTTATTTTTAGGATTTCAAAAAAGAAAAAAAACACTATTACATTAGCTTTTACAAAGGGAATATCAAATTTTAAAAATAGCAACTTTACATTGAAAAAACGAATTTTGAAAATAGCAAAATTTAAAATAGTTATTATTAACTGAAAATAATTATCTGACAGTAGTTGCTTTTTGAACCAAAGATAAATATAACTGAAAAAACCTTATGTAATATTAGTTTTTATTTTCTAAGATTCTATAAATCTTAAATAATATTTGATAGTAGTTTTTCTTTTTTTTAAACATCATAAAAAGAGATATTATACGATGAACATGATATTAATAATTATTTAATTAACACAAAAAATTGTAAAAGTAGTAGTGATACAATTTGTTAAAATGGTAATTTTAAAATTACTTAATACTAATTGAAAAATAATTCTAAACATGAGATGATTGTAATAGATTATATGATAGTGATTTCCATATTCTATAATCCTAAACAAAATAATGTAAAATTTTATTTGATAGTATTTTTTCATATTTAAATTCTAAGTAAACATATATATAAGATATAAAATTTTCCTTTTCTATATCCTAACAAAAGAAACATTTTAAGAATTTATTTTAATAGTAATTTTATAAAAAAAACAAATCATTATCAGTAGTTACATGATAAAAAAAAAAAATCCATAATAATTTCTTTTGTTTCATCAAACGAAAACACATAGATGATAAGAAATACACAATAGAACATATTTAAACGAGTAGAATAACAAATAATTAATTAATGCATAAGAAAGTATATGGTGTTGTCATTGACTTGACTAAGTTATTTAATTTTCAATTTATTTTAGTTCAGTCTAATTACTGCTTCGGGTTAAATTTGGTTTTAATATTTAAATATGAGTATTTTTAGTAATGATGAGTACACATATTAACCATAATTTATGTGGTAAAACAAGTTCTTAATTCTTAAATAAAACTCATACAACATAAATAGAAAAAAAATATGATAATCTTTTACACGTATATCTTTTTAGAATTTTAAAAGGAAAATTTGTATTAAATATTTTTTTTAAGATTTGGAAAAAAGAAACTTTCTAGAAAAAGATTACTATTAAATAACCTTTTACACATATATATTTTTAGATTTTTAGAAAAGGAAATTAGTATTAAAAGCAAAAATAAAAAGTATATCTTTTTAGAATTTTAGAAGGAAAGTTACTATTAAATACTTTTTTAAGATTTGGAAAAAGGAAAATTTCTAAAAACGTTTACTATTAAATAAAATTTAAAACTACTTTTTACCATTAAGTAATATCAAAAAATATTATAATTTCTTTTTTAACAAAATTTGTTTTTGTCATTATCTTAGTATATATGTTTTTAATTATGAGATAATTTAACACATGTCACAATCTTAAACATTTATTTTCCATATGTCACAATCATGTTAATTATAACTTTGAAGAAAAAAGTTTTATATAATAAGATAAATTATTGTTAAATATTGTATAAATTTAATTTAGTATATAGGATAACGAAAGTTACTATTTTTAAAAAATATTTACGAAATGTTTTTGAGAAGATTAACTTTTCTTTATTATGAAAGTAGGAAAATAGATATTTTTCTTTTTGTTTGATGGTATTTTTTTTTGTTTTCTATAAATCCTAAAAAAAAGAGATATTATCATATTTCAGGCTGTTACCAAAATAAAAATGTAAAAAGTTATTGATAGTATTTTGTTTTAAAAAAGAGTTTGATGATGAACATGATACCAATAATTATGTAATTAAAACTAAAAATTTACAAAATAGTAGTGATGGTAATTATCTGAAATTCTAAAAAAGGGGTAACTGTAAAAGATTATATGATAGTGATTTTCATACTCTAATATCCTAAACAAAATAATGTAAAAGTGTATTTGATAGTATTTTTCATATTTAAATTCTAAGTAAAAACATTTATAAGATATAATGTAAAAGTGGTAAAACAAGTTCTTAATTTTCAAATAATAATGAGTACACATATCAACCATAATTTATGTGGTAAAACAAATTCTTAATTCTGAGATAAAACTCATACAACATACACAAAAAAGAATTCAAAAATATAATAAATGATTTTTTATTTTTATGTTTTAAATAAAATTAAAACATCAAACAAACCCGTGCAACGCACGGATCCATACCTAGTTTCTATATAAAACAATATATAGATCTAATCATATTTATGAGAATTCTATTCGTACCGAACTGAAAAAAAAATGAAATCAACATTGAGCTGAATTTTACAATAACCGAGGAGATCCTATATAAAACCAAAATAAACTAAAAACCAAACCGAAAATCAAATGGTTACCAGAATTTTTGAAGTACAAATTAAATACCTACAAATATTTAATACATCTAATTTCAAATTACATTTACTTTGCTACCGAACCAAATCAAAACTCAAAATCTTATACAATAAAGGAGACTTTTTTCTCTCCTTGGGGGAAAAATTGCCACCTGTCCTCTTTATGATGGGCTTTAGTGTGTTTAAATCTGTATAAGCCCACTCTAAAGTTGGCAGTGTATAGTTAGTTAGGATAGGCCTAGGAGAGTCGAACGTTTTGATGTCTATGTTCATCTTACCGGCGACGGAAAAATCTGGAAACGTTACAGAATGTCGGATCTAAACGTCTTTAAAGCAATCATTAACAACAGTTCCACTCCTTTCGCGATTCATCAATGAATCACCTTCACCTCCTTTTCATGAATCTCCGACTATATAAAGGTACATCTTATCCCGTTAACTCATCACTCCAATCCTCTCAAAAGAAATTCGGCTATAAGTCTATGACCATAATCTCTCACTACATAAGGCTTTCCTGATTGTGTTTAACTGTGTTCGGAATTTTGGAAGAGGTGGAAGGACATGAGTTTTTTTTTGGAAAAGAGAAGGACATGTGAAGTTGATGTGGACACAATCATCGTTGCTCCAATAACCGTAGTACAAACGTCTTTTCAAAGCGTACGTTAATTTAATTGCTAGCAAAGTCCCTCACCAGAATAAGATGTAGAAGTCGGAGAGAAAGAAGAGAAGCAAAGAAGAAAGACGCCAAAACCATTCACTCATTCAGTCAAGTCTTCAAACAGAGTTAATCCAAATCGAACCGAGTCTAGCTTTCACCATGGTTTCTCTCTCTTTCTGCAGCCTCATGTCTTCTTTGTCGTGTTCTCCCAAAGCGATGAGCTTCTCACTTCCGAGAACCTCCTATCTTCGTCACCGTCACCGTCTTTCTCTTTATCGCCTCGAGTGTGTACTTATTATCTTCTTTTTCTTGAGCATTTTTCTGTCTGGATTGATTTTGGTAAGTATTATAATCTAATGATTCTTGGTTTCTCTTTCCTACTACACTACACATGATGATTTTTCTTTTACTTTTTGGTTTTGTTTATATTTTTTCCTAATTGAACAATAAGTATACATTGTGTCACAAAGAAAGATCTGGTTCCTCTTACGAAAGTTCATAACTTTGGATGTCATTAACAGAGCCCATGTGGTGATATAATTGAATGTGTTTCTCCTATCTCAAAGAACCAGCTTTTGATCATCCTTTCCTTAAATATTACAAGATTCAGGTACATAGTACGACGTTTAATTATATTTTATTTAAGGCATTTTGTTTAATGTTCTAAGTGCTATGTTTAGTCTATTTTATTCGCGGTTTATTCTTTGGATGAAGCCTAATTACCATCTTAAGGAACTTTTTGATATCCTTCAGTTATGGAATCAATATGGTAAATGTGGCGAAAGAATCATTCCCATGAGGAGGACAAAGGAAAGTGATGCCTTGAGAGCACGTTCAGACAAAATATATGGCAATAAGAAGCATATAGAACTGCCATCTTACCTACATCTGCAGAACCTGGCCTCATCAACCAAAGTGGTCACTAGGTGTGTCAAAGTTTCTTTTTTTTTGTTGGTTTCTTGATCTGAGTTGTGTTTTTTGTTTCTATTTCTTGAACTGTAGCATGCCATAGCTTATGTGGACATATGGATAAGTATCATGGAGCTAAAGAGACTATAATGTGTGGGAGCCAAAGGTACAGCAGCAGAACGAGTTCAGCTTCTCGCAAATATAGCCCTTCGGTGGCTCATTCAGCCAAGATCTTAACAGCATATAAGGTTGGTAGCTACACTTAGTTAGCTTCTACGGAATATTAATATGATTTTGTTTTTCTGTGTAATGATTTGTATTAGCGTTACAATAGGCGAGTACGGATCTATATTGTGATGATAACACATAACTCTTCCCTTACTGAATTGTAGGTTCCTGCGACCATCGTCTAATCAAATTCTTACGGTCATGTACATATCTTCCCTAGAAGTTAACTGAGTTTACCTACCAACCACCTGTCTAATCATCTCTATTACTAGACTGTTCACAGGGGTTCTCTCAAGTCCTGTTTCTCCACTGAAACACAGATTTATTGTCGCATATTATTTTCTCTCTGTTTCTCCACATGTGCGACTACAGAGTTCTTAATCTCCTCATTAAAGTGTCTTTACATGTTATATATGAATTCATCTCTTATAATTTGTTAATGGATCCTTACAACATAAAGCTAGGTCTTCATTTGTGTTCCTAGAAGGAAAACTTTAACTAAAACCTCACTCATTATATCTTGAAAACTACATAATAATTTCTAAAGCCCTTATCATTTTGGATGGTATGATTTATTTAATATTTTTCAAAAATAATTATGTAAATCCTTAAGTAGTAATGTGTTAGGCTATTAGATCTAATTCTTTTTCCCGTTGACTGTCGGGAACCACTTCTTCGCGCAAAACATTGTTAAAAATCGGACATTACACACATCACTTACAAATCCAACCTAACATAATTCCACCAAGAACTTCAAATTTTTCTATTCAAATAAAATAAATATAGCATACCCAACAAGAAGATTTATGTCTTCTATTTTTGTTTAAAGAAACATTTTACAGAGGTTTTCAGTCATGGTGTCACAAGTCACCATTGTTTGGGTTGTATTTTGGTAATATAGAGAAATAGTTAAAACTAGACTTCTCAACAACAAGGTTTAATTTTCTCTACAAACATGAGTTTTTTATGCAAGTTCTTGAATTGAATAGAAGCAAGAAACCAATATCTAATATGTCTTCTTCTTTAGGCACAATCTTTTGTCCTTTTAGTATATTCTTCTTTTTATATTAATTTTGAAATCAGTATTCTTATAAAAACAATTTAATAAAAAACTAATAGTATAATATTCAATTAAAATGAATTGTAAATTTATGTAAAAATAAAACGTATGAACCCGGCGCGTAGCGCCGGAATACCACTAGTAACCTATAATATGTGGTTTATAGACGAATTGAAGTATAAATAATGTTTTCATATTCGGACCTAGGGTTTAACCAGTGTTTTGAAACCTGATCCGGACACTGAACCGGACGACTTACAGGGTTATTGGATCTACTGGACCGACCACGGGTTAATAAATGAATTACTTTTATTATATAATAATATATAAGTTATGAAAATAAAATATAAAACTAAAGTTAAATATTTTCCAATGTCTTTTAAACACATAAAATGTATAAATATACAAAATATCAAAAAAGTAATGACATCTAAAAAATGAAGACATAAAATTTAAAAATATTTAAATATTTAATGTAAATAATAAATTAAACTTCAAATCCACCAAAAGTAAAACATCATTGTCAATAACATAAATAAATTAACACCAAATCACATAAACTAATTTTAGGTTTCTATGAGAAAACCATATCACATTAAATATAGATCTAATCATATTTATGAGAAGTCTATTCGTACCAAACTGAAAAAAAAAATATGAAATCAACATTGAGATGAATTTTACAATAACTGAGGAGATCCTATATATAACCAAAAGAAACTAAAAACCAAACCGAAAACCAAATGGTTACCAGAATTTTTAAAATACAAATTAAATACCTACAAATATGAAATACATATAATTTTAAATTACATTTACTTTGCTACCGAACCAAATCAAAACTCAAAATAACCTATCATATGTAGTTTATAGACGAATTGAAGTATAAATAATGTTTTCATATTCGGACCTAGGGTTTAATCAGTGTTTTAAAACCCGATCTGGACACTGAACCGGACGACTTACCGGTTTACTGGATCACTGGGCCGACCACGGGTTAATAAATGAATTACTTTTTTTATATAATAATATATAAGTTATGAAAATAAAAATATAAAAACTAAAGTTAAATATTTTCCAATGTCTTTTAAACACATAAAATGTATAAATATACAAAATATCAAAAAAGTAATGACATCTAAAAAATGAAGACATAAAATTCAAAAATATTTAAATATTTAATGTAAATAATAAATTAAAATTAAAATCACCAAAAGTAAAACATCATTGTCAATAACAGAAATAAACTAACACCAAATCACATAAACTAATTTTGGTTTTCTCTACCATAACTCACTTTATTTTCTTTAGGTCGCATAGTGAAGTTTTCATCAAAATTTAAAAATCAGAAATAATATAGTGTAATTTGTATTATGTATGATAAAAATCTAAAAAAAACAGAATATAAAATACAATTAAAAAAAGTAAAAAAAATATTTATTTGGTTCAATCAGTGGTTTAACCGGTATCAGGTTGCAGATTTTTGCGGGTTTTTAAATTTTGGGTTTTTCACAAAATCCAAACCGGATTTATTTTTGGTCACCGTGTTTACCGGTTCAACCGCGGATCCGAATCAGGTTTCAAAACACTGGATTTAACCGGTAAACTTGTTGGCATATATAATCTAGACAGGTTTATGGTATCCATGTATCATTTTATTAAAGGTTCTACCAATCGATATACTTTTATAAAATTTAGATTTACTAAACATTTATTCATTAAAATTTGATAAAACTTAAAAATCTGCCATCACCTCGTTTAAATATGTGATTCCTAGATTTTGATAAAACTTTACTGTGTCATTTAAATGTAAAATGAAATACATAACCAAAATATAATTTAATGTTATTTTTTTCATTATTGACAATCTATTATAAATTTTTCTTTTTAGATTTAAAATTTAATTTAGACCCGTGCTTCAAAGCACATATTTTTTAAATGAGTAATTATTTCAAAATTTTATTATTTAAACAATTTAAGTATTAAACTATGTCTGTTTTGATATTGAAAGATTGTAAAATTCATATATAGGTGTATAAAGTGGTTAAAATTGCTATTACTGTTATAATATCTAACATTTTAACTTCATTATTATTGTGGAGTATCTTCCCAGCGTTTATATTGAAATATATTATTTATAAGAATTGATGTAACATTTGCATCATAACATGAAATATAATACGTATAAGAAAAATAATATGTTATCATCACACACACTATGTCTAAATGTATAAATATTAAAGACTGTTGTTATGATGTGTAAATAAGTTTGGTACAATTACTGGAAGTCATATCTGAATCAGACACATGAAAAACCTAAATAATTATTTTTTAAATCAGTTTAACGTCTCGCCGATAACGGACAATGACATTAGATAGGTAATATATGTTGGGTTAACAAATAATTAAGCTTAAGTTAAATGTAACCCCATTCGGTAATAAAAAAAAAAGAGAAAGGATATTCACATCAAAAACAGTTGTATATTAGACCGAGAGAAATGAATCCTGTATATATATTTCATATTATTCAGTTTTGAAGTGGATTAGAAATATATACTTGGTTTGTAATAATTATATGTAAGACCATTAACTAAATTACTTTTATGTCATTAATGAAAGAGTCCAATAACCTTGTATAAGTAGATTTTTTCAAAATGTTTCTCTTTTAATAGTATAGATTAGTTTACCCGAACCTTGAGATGATCAATTTTTAAACAAATTCTGTTTATGTACTATTACAAATAACAATATATATATATATATATATATATATTAATAAATAATTGACAAACCATTATTACGTATATAATTATAGTGGCACAAATACTTAAATCAAAACAATCACTCTTTTTTATTTATTTACAATCATTTATGACAAATTAATAAATCCAATCAATTGCTTGTATTCTATTTAATGTGGTATATAAGTAAATGATATTAACACATCTATAAACTCTATAAGTGTACGTATTACAAGCTCGCCGATGCTGATGGCGGTAATCTATGAACTCTTCTGTTTCTAGCGCTTAAGATTTGCTTAAATATGAGAGAAATCAGTCTGAATAATTTCTTATTGGAATGATCATCATCTCCTCTGATGTTAGATTGGTATTTTTGGAATTTGTAATTGTTTATTAATAACTACATTGCGAGAGGTTAATTAATCAAAAGGAACTACACCAATTTCATACTTCTAATGGTTTTCGTCTTCCACATGGTTTGTATTGTCTCTCTCAACAACTTAAAACAAAAACCTATAACTCATTCACGTAACAACTTTGATTGCCTTTTGTTGCAACAGCTAACTATAGAAGGTGGAACAGCCATTGCCATATTTTCCAGATGTTTTTGCGAGGGATGGAAACCAAACTCAAAAGAAGGCTTATGTAGTGTTCCCTAGATGATCCCTTGCTCCAGCATCTGTATGCTCTTCACACTTTCTTATTTTTTCATGAAATCTAATGTAATTTCTCTTGCCTTATGAAGTTTGTAATGTTTTGTGTTCTTACAGGTTATGTTGGTTTTGTTAACGCCTTAATGGCCTATATGTTTCAGCAGCCATGGGCAGCTTTTCCCCTTCCATCTGGTACTCATCACAAAGGTAACTCTTATAACAGTCTCCTAGCCATTAATCCACCAGAATTACTCTGCTTCATATTTTTTTTCTTTCAAAAATGGTGTTCAAATACTTGCAGAGGATGAGAACATGTTAGCAATGGGGGAAGAAAATCAGTTTACCGAAATGGGCCTTTATGATGAGTTAGATTCATCTTCAGATGAAAGGTCCGATTTTGATTCGCCTGAAAGACCATGAAAATGTTGATGTCAAGGTTTATGTTCAAGAAAGCAAATAAGGTGATTATATACTCTCTTTCAGTTAACAGTTTCCCTTCTCAAATATAATATTCAGGTGTCGATTTAATTAGAAGATACTATGCAAAAAGATAGATAGAAGACATGGGCGTTCAACTTCTCCCATACTGATCAACAAGCAACCAGGTTTCCATCTAAAAACAAAAACCCTTCGAAGCTGATAACTTAAGCTGGTATCCAGAATGCTAATCTCTGTGAATCATATTCTCAATCTATTAAACAACTAAATGATCTTATTTTCTAACTGGTGAAGATAAGATGGCTTCAAGATTGTATTTTTACTATTGATCTTATGAGATGACTGGTGATCTTGCTTAGATTCGTGGGTGTCACTTTCAGTCTATTATATTGAATCAACAGTTAATTAATTGATCGATTTTACTTCTATTTGCAGTACTCAATCTGTCATTGCACCATTCTGCAGCACTGCGTCATAATGCGTTGGGCCAGGTATGTTCTGTGATAATTTGTCACTGACAAATGTTATAACACCAGAAACTCTTGATTCAGCTTTTGTTTTTTTGGTTATTTAATGTGTCATTTTGTGAATGCAGGAAACACTTCTAAATTGATTACTTCGCAGCTACCTGCAATACAACATTCCCCCCACCTTTCCCCCATACTAACCTTTCCACATTCATTTTTTTTCTTTAAAATACTGCGTTTATATGTAAACCCATTGGGTATTGATCTTTTTCTCTTATCATATACTTGCTGTTTTTGTTTCTTGAGACAAAGTCTTATTTTTTTTTGTAAAACAAGTCTTATTGATCTTCAACTATTGTATCCACTATGATATCTATATACGCACTCCTGTCATGCCATATATATATATATATATATATATATATATATATATATATATATATATATATATATATATATATATATATATATATATATATATATAGATACATATATATAGATGTGTGTGTGTGTGCGCGCGCGCGCGTGTATTTATATTTAAATGCAAAAAAGTTGATTGAGTACTGATAAAACATGTCGTGGATATGGCAGATGAAGGAAAGCCAAAAGTGAGAAGAGTAAGAGACAAGAGACTGAAGAATGTGTTGAATTTATATCTGCTGTCTTTTCATTTCTCACCAGAAGTATAATGTAAGATGAGAAATATTCTTCTCCAGCAAGGGCGGATCCAGTGTACAAGAGGGTGTGGCATGTGCTCCACCCTAATTTTTTCTTTTTCATTAGAAATTAGTGTAAGTTGGTTCAAATATATATATTTAGTTATAAGAAAATGGCTGTGCCCCATACTAAACATTATCTTGGATCCGCTCCTGCCAGCAAAGAAGCTTTTAAAAGAAAGAGTCAAAGAGAGTCTGGTCTCCAACACGAGGTCGTGTTTTAAACTCGCATTCGTGGGCTGATTTATATGTTTTAGTTGTAAGGCTTTCTGTGGTAGTTTGTTGAGAAAGTTTGTCATTTAGTTTGGTTTTTGTCTTATTTTTCATTTGTAAATATTTTCCCAGAAATTAGTTTGGTGGACAATAGCACTTTGTTCTTTTGGTCAATTTTGAGTTTACTCTCTAATTCGATATAAAATGGTCCAATTTGGTATGAAAATAAAAAATTTAAATCATAGGTCAAACTAATAAAAATGTATGTAAAACCAAGATTGCATACCACAAATTTAGTTAGCTCTATAAAATTAGTTTTAAAATAAACCAAAAATATGGTTTACGTCAATCATAGACATCAAAACAAAATACATTTAGATCAAAATTAACGATTAGTTAATTTCTAACTCATATTATTAAATCTATAATTTAAAACATTAAAATCCACAACAAACTATTAGTTTTAACAATTTAAATTTAGTAGAAAAAAACAAGACAAAAATGGTTTTAAATTCCTCTTTCCGTCCTATGATTATGCAATCTGACCACTGGCAATAACCATCTCTCCACATTGGATAGAGAATCAAACACAGAGTATCTATATATCTAAAATAGATTTTTCTCTATTCATGTGACATGTGAAAATGAGGTTTGTTGACATGTGTCTTTATTTTCTTTTTTTTTACATTTTAGCTTTTTTATCTTTTATATTATTATAATTTGGTTCAACATTTTCTAATTATACACTAATTAATCATTCTCACAAAAATCATGATCATTTAAAATGTTATAATCTATTTTATCATTCACAAAAATACACGATGAATTAAAAAATAAGTAAATAAATATTAATAAATTTTAACTATTTAATTCATTCACAACTAAACATAACATAAACCTTCGCTATTTTATTATTTTAATATTTTTGAATTATTAATTTACAAATTATAAATTTAAAGTACATGATGAATTAAAAACACATAATTTGTAAAGTGTTATAATATATTTTATCAGTCACAAAAATACATGATGAATTAAAAAATAAGTAAAATAATGTTAATATATTTTAACTATTTATTTCATTCAAAACTAAACACAACATAAACCTTCGTTATTTTGTTATTTTAATATTTTCGAATCATTTATTTACATATTACTATTTATGAGTCATTTATTTACAAATTATATATTTAATTTTAATATTAACTAAACTAAAATGAATAAACTAGATCACAACATGTAATTTAGACATAAAACTTTTTTAATCCCAAAGAAAAGAAAACTGTCGAAGTAACACTAACTCAATAAAAGTTCTGAATTGAAAGGAAATCAAGAACAAATACTAACTTACTTCGCTTTATCATGGAGTGTCATAGTCAGAACAAGTAAAAGTCAGAAAATTGTTGAAAGATAAACTTTGGAAAAAAAAAAACAATCTCTCGAACACAAAAACCAACACAAAAAAACATGTTACATAAAGAATAATTAACAAAAGACCCAAATCGCTACGAAGCAGGAAGACACTTTCCTAACGCACCATAAGCATAACTACTAGCTAAGAAGTAAGAAACACCTCACAAATTAAACAAACACAAACAAAAAGCTCATGCCAACAAAAAACCACAAAGCTTTGGATAGAAGGGACCAAAGCTTATGGAGACTAATTTCGCATGCTTATACTAAAGAAAGCAGGAGAAGAAAAAAAAACAACTTGAGGGAGAAAGAATGGAAGCCAACTACCGCCAAAGCAGAACGCAAGCTTGAGACCATAAACAACCTTTGAAACCTACAAAGCATACACAAAGGAAAACACTATCCAAACCTATAATGGCAAGCATAGTGAAAGAGAGAGCAACAAGAGACGCGTACAGCGATGAAAGCTGCAACGAGATAAAAAAAGAGAGGGAATGGTAGACGAAAATGAAGTCGATAAACCGTAGAAGCATCCTTGAGCTACGAAAGAGAACATACGAGTTAGATCACCAGAATCCAGATCTTGAAAAATAAGACAAGCATGGACTATTGACAATAAACTAACGACGATGATAACAACATCAAAGATGGCAAAAAAAAACATCAAAGACGACTAAACTCAGACCGAAACCCAAGGAGATGCAGTTCCTAAGATCAATTGAAATCTAACGAAGAGGAGGATGAGCCAATATTGACTGGAACAGCTTACAATGCCGTCATAAACAACTGCATAATTGAGAACTTATAAATCCGATCTATAAGAAATACCAGATAATATCACATGAAAAAATGTGAGGAAGAGCATGGCGGTGAGTCTTTTTTCAGTGATGGTGTGAGAACACATCACAGTAAATTGGTAAACGAAATACATAGATAGTGACTGTTCAATGTTAAAATATGGAGAGACGGCACAAAACATTTTAAATGTTCAAATAATTAAAAAACATAAAATGCAATTTTTATTGTAAAACTGTTAATTTTAAATCAACAAAACAAATTTATTAAAATTCAATATGCTTTACATAAGAGGCTTCAATATGCTTTACATCATAGAACTCACTTTACCACTAATAAGTACTACTACACACACAACAATACATTATTGAAAAGTCAAACACATAATATATTAATTAATTACTTATTACTACATAGTACAATTAAAGCACTAGATAATACACTTAATTAATAAAGACAAGTACACATAATTGCATTATCCAAAAAATCATACTTAGCAACATTCGAACAATATTCTGCGCGTAGCGCGGACACGCCCCTAGTTATTTATATATAAGAGATCATAGTTAAACTGAGATTTTTGATGATTGCAGTTTGTGTTTGAGAATAATAATCAACATTACAAACAAAGCATGGTCAGTCACACCTCTCTACAAATGATAGAAAAGGTTGAGATTTTTCATCAACAGAAACATGCAAGAATATAGATTGAGCTATCTCTGATATCTTGAGACGAATCCATCTTGCTCGATTGTCTTGAATCCTTTCGGTACCAACATTCTGTGTGTAAGAAAGGTCGTAGCAGATTATTCATGACCCCTCATCACTCATCTTTTGATTTGTTGCCTCTACACTAAATCTTATCAATAAATCTGTCCTCTTATATATCATGAAGTAAAATGAAAAATCGTTTTGGACTTTCTTCTCGGTTAAGAGGATCTAGAAACTGTTTTTTTTAGAAAAAAAATTTCTTTTATTTTTTATCTAAAAAAATTAAACGATAAACTAATCGCGGACTGTCACATATCAGTAGGACTTGCGTATAGCTTAAGAACCAAGTCCATCACCTCTCTTGCAGAAGAGTTTAAAGAGGTGGGTTTTTAATTTTCAGTGAGACCCACAAATATTTTATAATTCTTGTGTTAAGGGTTATGCTCTAAGAGCTAGGGATAATGTTGGTCTTAGATAAAAAAAACATATTAAGAAACTAAGAGCATTTTGGCGTATATAGATGTAACGTTGATAAGTGGCTTGAGAGACGAGAGGATATACTTCCTCAGATGGGTTTTCTGAAGATGACAACAGTTAGGGTCTTGACATTAGCCAAAATAAGGCAAAATAAAGCTTGAGAAAATGGTTAATTTAGTATTACAAACTTTTTCTAATACTAGAAATATACTAAAAAGAGTAAAATATATACTAAAAAGAGTATGCAAATTTTGAGATAATATATCGGTGATTGGTAAATATTACCCCACATTTTTTTTTCTTCTTTTGATATTTTGGAGGATTCATTTTCTATTTTCCAAAGACCAGCAATATTGTTTTGGATATTTATCGTTATAAGTTCGTACATTTTTTTTTGTTACCACCTCAACAAACAAGAGAATAAAACATGAAACATAAGTGTAAATTTTTACAACTTATAATAAAAATAAAATTTTAATTTTTTTTAAGCATTTGAACCATATATATTAACAGTGTTACAAAAAAAAAGCCATATATATTAACAATACATCAAGTGTGTTCCATAGATAATCTTTATAGCCAACAATACATCAAAGAGTTAAGGTTTTCTGTAATTGTTTTGGTCTAGCCTAAATTCTTGTGGTTAAAAAGAAAAATAATTCAGAATTCATGATTTTAATTTTTTTGTTGATGTGAGTTTCAAGTAACATGAAAAACAACACTCAGGGTCAAAACAACTCAACTTTCTCTCACGAATGAATGATTTGTGTCAATGAATTAGTTTGATCCTAAACTTGAGATAATTGGTGTAGTCCGAAAAGGGATTTCATAAGTAGTTGTTTATGGAGTTAAAGTTACCAAATTCTAAAGAGTAGGTATCAAATATAATAATACATAAATATATAACTTAATGTGTTATTTATAAATATTAAACAGTAAAAGATAATATCATGGTTTGTGATACTTGCTTTTTTTTTAAAAGATAACAAAATTTGACTTTATTTTTTAGAATTTTTTTTAATTTATAAAATTTAAGAAGAAATGTATTAAAATCTATTAAATTCAAGAAAATAAAAATATTGGGAACAAAGTAAAATAGTTATATTTTTATGATTTTTTAATTATAGTAACAAATATATAATTCTGAAAAATAGTAAAATTTGTAGTAAAATAGTAAAAATTATAATATAAAATAAACTAAAAATTCAATAAACTTTAAAATGTATTTGTATGATCTTGTTAGTTTGCTTACCCGGACGTATGTTTATAAACTGATAGAAGAGTTCTTACCAACTTTTATAACTAAACCTATGTGTTTTGTCTACAAATAAAAATTTTAACCTAAGTTTATTTTCAATCTCTTTCATTTACTATGATTCTGTTACTGAATATTTTTAACTTCATTTCACCTTTTCCCACATCCAGTTGAATCAACGGAACTCAAAAAGTTATTCAGCTCGTGGAATTTTCATGACTAACTTATTTCATATGAGTTTTCCCCATATATATATCCAGTTGCAGCAAAAGAAAAAGCCAGGTCCAACATGAAAAAAAGAGGCTCTTTGTGTGGAATTTTTTGTGACCCAACAAAGATTCACATTTAAAAAAAAAATTCACATTTTAACAACCAATATAGAAACTATATATGTTGAGTCTCTGATATAAATCGTACCAACTAGTTGTGGTATGCATTCTTGATGGAGATTTCGAATCTCACCATCCCCTCCTCTTTCTTCTTTTGCTTCTCTTTGTTCTTCTTCTCCTCTTTTTTCTTGAATGTCTTGCCATCATCAAATACTTCTTCTTCATACGAAACTTTCTACTTGCTAGAGACTGACCTCCGAGAATGTTGTTCACCAGTAGCTGCAACATATTCAAACTCATAGCTACCCTCGCTGGAAAAGCTGTCTGAAGATTCCACAATCTTTGTCCTCTTTCCATTTCCATTAATGCGCACAGAGCTTTTTGCTTTAGAAGCCTCTTTTTTTGGGGAAACTCTAACACTCTTCGACTGCTTATGAGGTGCCTTGGCCGCCTCTTGAGTTGATATCTTACTTTGTGGCTGCACTGATGAAGCTTGGAAAGCGGTTTGGCTTTCACTAAAACCAGTTGGTTGAGGAGCAGGTTGTGGTTGATAAGAAGATACACATGGTGCATGCCTCTTGAGTTTTCTATCATACAGTCTCTTTTTTTTTTCTTGTCCAAGAGAATTCTTTGAGCTTCCCCAATCATCTTGAAAGCATCAGCGCCAGAGAAGTTGTTCTTGTCCGGATGGAGAAGAAGCACAAACTTTCGGTACTGTTTCTTGATGGCCTTTTCGCCAAGCTGTGCTCGACCTGGAGGATCTTGTACCAGTCGGTCTGATCTCCGAATTTCTCTAGCGCCGCACAGTGAACGCCGAAGACCAGAATCACGCGGAAGATGTTCTCCAGCGTCCCGTCCATCTTCTATGCTTGACAGTGACTATGCGAACGGTGGGGAAGTCTATTTTCATCATCCATTCTTCTGATAGATCTTTGGCTCGAAGAGATTCGTCTATGTTCCTCATACTGAAGCCTACAAAAGACAAATTTCGAGTTTCAGACAGTTCGATCAAAAACTGGAAAAAAGTAAAGATAAGAGATTTTTTAATTCATACATGCGAACCACATGGAAGGGGGTTTTAAAATACACATCAAAATTGCAGACCACACTACGAACCACAAAGTGATAATCTGAGCAGAGAGCGTCGAAAAACTAACCCGAGAACAAGAAGGAGAGGCAAAAGGGCATGAGAGAGTGACAGTAATTCTCTTCTTCGATGTCTTGCCATCATCACATACATCTTCATATGAAAATTCCTGCTTGCTATGGACTGACCTCCGAGAATGTTGTTCACCAGTAGCTGCAACATTTTCAAACTCATAGCTACGCTCACTAGAAAAGCTGTTAGAAGATTCTACAGCCTTCTTCTTCTTACCATTTCCATTAATGTGCTCAGAGTTTTTTGCTTTAGAAGCCTCTTTCTTTGGGAAACTCTGACACTCTTAGGCTGCTTATGAGCTGCCTTGGCAACCTCTTGAGTTGGAATCTTACTCTGTGGCTGAGCTAATGAAGTCTGGAAAGCGGTTTGGCTTTCACTACAACCAGTTGGTTGAGCAATAGGTTGTGGTTGATAAGAAGGTATACGTGGTGCATGCCTCTTGAGTTCGCTATAACAAAGTCTCTTTTTTTCCTTGACCGAGAGAACTATGTGAGCTTCCCCAATCATCTTGAAAGAAGCTTTGGCGCCAGGGAACGATCTTGTTCTTGTCCGGATGGAGAAGAAGCGCGAACTTCCGGTCCTGTTTTTTGATAGCGTTGTCATCCGTGTTGTACTCGATCTTGAGGATCTTGTACCAGTTGGTCTGGTCTCCGAATTTTGCAAGCCCCACACAGTGAACATTATAGACCAGAATCATACAAGAAATGTTCTCCAGAGTCTCGTCCAACTTCTGTGCCTTGACAGTGACTATGCTAGTGGTGGGGAAGTCTGTTTTCAACATCCACTCTTCTGCTAGACCTATGGCTCGAAGAGCTTCGTCTCAGTTTCTCATACTGAAGCGTACAATTTTTTTTGAGTTTCAGACAGTTAGATCAAAAGCTGGAAACGGTAAAGATAAGAGCTTTCAACAAATCTAATTCATAAATGCGAACCACAAAGAAGGGGGTTTTGAAACACACATCGAAATTTCATACTAGACTATGAACCACAAAGTGATAATAAGAGAGGCAGAGAGCGTCGGAAAACTAACCCGAGAAGAAGGAGTGGAGAAAGGGCGTGAGAGAGAGGGAGAGAGAGAGAGAGAGAGAGAGAGAGAGAGAGAGAGAGAGAGAGAGAGAGAGAGAGAGAGAGAGAGAGAGAGAGAGAGAGAGAGAGAGAGAGAGAGAGAGAAAGAGTGTGCAATTTTCTTCTTGGATGTGTTACCATCATCACATACATTTTCTTCCTATGAAACTTTCTGCCTGCTACGGACTGACCTCCAAAAAAGTTGTTCACAAGTAGCTGCAACGTTTTCAAACTCATAGCTACCCTCGCTTGAAAAGCTGTCTGAAGATTCCACAATCTTCTTCCTCTTTCCATTTCAATTAATGTGTTAAGAGCTTTTTGCTTTAGAAGCCTCTTTCTTTGGGGAGACTCTGGCTCTCTTCGGCTGCTTAAGAGCTGCCTTGGCCGCCTCTTGAGTTGGAATCTTTCTCTGTTGCTGAGTTGATGAAGCCTGGAAAGCGGTTTGGCTTTCACTAAACCAGTTGGTTGAAGAGCAGGTTGTGGTTGATAAGAAGGTACACATGGTGCATGGCTCTTGTGTTTGCTATCACATAGTCTTTTTTTCTTGTCTGAGAGAACTCTTTGAGCTTCCCCAACTATCTTGAAAGCAGCATCGGCGCCAGAGAAGTTGTTCTTGTCCGGAGAGAGAAGAAGCGCGAACTTTCGGTACTGTTTCTTGATGGCGTTGTCGTCCGTGTTATGCTCGACCTAGAGGATCTTGTACCAATCGGTCGGGTGTTTGAATTTCTCTAGCGCCTTTCAGTGAACGTCGCAGACCATAATCATACGAGAGATGTTCTCCAGCATCCCGTCCATTTCCTGTGCCTTGACAGCGACTTTGCGAGCGGTGGAGAAGTCTGTTTCATCATCCACTCTTCTACTAGACCTTTGGCTCGACCCGCTTCATCTCTGTTTCTCATATTGAAGCCTACAAAAGATAAATTTTGAGTTTCAGACAGTTAGATCAAAAGCTGGAAAAGGTAAAGATAAGAGCTTTCAACAAAATCTAATTCATACATGCGAACCAAAGGGAAGGGGGTTTTAAAACACATATCAAAATTTCAGACCAGACTACGAACCACTAAGTGATTATAAAAGAGGCAGAAAGCGTCGTCAAACCAACCGGAGAAGAAGAAGGACGGGCGAAAGGGCGTAAGAGAGAGAGAGATAGAGAGAGAGAGAGAGAGAGAGAGAGAGAGAGTGGAATTTTCTTCTTGGTTCTCTTGCCATCATCACATACATTTTCTTTATATGAAACTTTCTGCCTGCTACGGACTGACCTCCGAGAATGTTGTTCACCAGTAGCTGCAACATTTTCAAACTCATAGCTACCCTCGCTGGAAAAGCTGTCCTAAGATTCCACAATCTTCTTCCTCTTTCCATTTCTATTAATGTGCTAAGAGCTTTTTACTTTAGAAGCCTCTTTCTTTGGAGAAACTCTGACACTCTTCGGCTGCTAATGAGCTGTCTTGGCCGCCTCTTGAGTTGGAATCTTACTCTGTGGCTGAGCTTATGAAGCGGTTTTGCTTTCACTAAAACCAGTTGGTTGAGGAGCAGGTTGTGGTTGATAAGAAGATACATGTGGTGCATGCCTCTTGAGTTTTCTATCACAAAGTCTCATTTTTTCCTTGTCCGAGAGAACTCTTTGAGTTTGCCCAATCATCTGGAAAGCAGCTTCGGCGCCAAGGAACTTGTTCTTGTCCGGATGGAGAAGAAGCGCAGACTTCCAGTACTGTTTCTTGATGGTGTTGTCGTCCGCGTTGTTCTTGACCTGGAGGATCTTGTACCAGTCGGTCTGGTCTTCAAATTTCTCCAGCGCCGTGCAGTGAACGCCGCAGACCAGAATCATATGGGAGATGTTCTTCAGCGTCCCATCCATCTTATGTGCCTTGACAACGTTTCTGCGAGCAGGGGGAGTCTGTTTTCATCATCCACTCATCTGCTAGACCTTTGGCGCGAAGAGCTTCGTCTTTGTTCCTCATACTGAAGCCTAAGAAGAAGAATCAGAGGCGAAAGGGCGTGAGAGAGAGTGCAATTTTCTTCGTGGATGTCTTGCAATCATCACATACATTTTCTTCATATGAAATTGTCTCCCTTCAACGGACTGACATCCGAGAATGTTGTTAACCAGTAGCTGCAACATTTTCAAACTCATAGATACCCTCACTGGAAAAGCTGAGCTTTAGAAGTCTCTTTCTTTGGGTAAACTCTGGCACTCTTCGCCTGATTATGAGCTGCCTTGGCTGCCTCTTAAGTTGGAATCTTACTATCTGGCTGAGCTACTGAAGCCTAGAAAGCGGTTTGGTTTTCACTAAAACCAGTTGGTTGAGGAGCAGGTTGTGGTTGATAAGAAGGTATATGTAGTGCATGCCTCTTGAGTTTGCTATCAAAGAGTCTCCTTTTTTCCTAATCTGAGAGAACTCTTTGAGCTTCCCCAATCATCTTGTAAGCAGCGTTGGCGCCAGGGAACTTGTTTTTGTCCGGATGGAGAAGAAGCGCGAACTTCCGGTACTGTTTCTTGATGGCGTTGTCGTCCGCGTTGTGCTCGACCTGGAAGATCTTATACCAGTTGGTCTGGTCTCTGAATTTCTCCAGCGCCGTGCAGTGGACGTCGCAGACTAAAATCATACGGGAGATGTTCTCCAGTGTCCCGTCCATCTGTGCCTTGACAGCGTCTTTGCGAGCGGTGGGGAAGTCTGATTTCATACTCCACTCTTCTGATAGACCTTTGGCTCGAAGAGCTTCGTTTCTATTCCTCATATTGAAACCTACAAAAGACAAATTTTGAGTTTTAGACAGTTAGATCAAAAGCTGGAAAATGTAAAGATAAAAGCTTTTAACTAAATATAATTCATACATGCGAACTACATGGAAGGGGTTTTTCAAACACACAACGAAATTGCAGACCAGACTACGAACCACAAAGTGATAATAAAAGAGGCAGAGAGCGTCGGAAAACCAACCAGAGAGAGAGAGAGAGAGAGAGAGAGAGAGAGAGAGAGAGAGAGAGAGAGAGAGAGAGAGAGAGAGAGAGAGAGAGAGAGAGAGAGAGAGAGAGAGAGAGAGAGAGAGAGAGAGAGAGAGAGAGAGAGAGAGAGAGAGAGAGAGAGAGAAAGAGTGTGCAATTTTCTTCTTGGATGTGTTACCATCATCACATACATTTTCTTCCTATGAAACTTTCTGCCTGCTACGGACTGACCTCCAAAAAAGTTGTTCACAAGTAGCTGCAACGTTTTCAAACTCATAGCTACCCTCGCTTGAAAAGCTGTCCGAAGATTCCACAATCTTCTTCCTCTTTCCATTTCCATTAATGTGTTCAGAGCTTTTTGCTTTAGAATCCTCTTTCTTTGGGGAGACTCTGGCTCTCTTCGGCTGCTTATGAGCTGCCTTGACCGCCTCTTGAGTTGGAATTAACAACACATATGATGTTTAAATATAGTTTAATGGGAGTCTAAGTGGACTTTTAATATAAATAAATATTCTTATAAATTTATTTAGTTTAACGGTTTTTCAATAGATTATTCGATTAAAAACTATTTATTAAATGTTTTACGGGTGGGCGTTCGGGCCTCCATTGGGTTCGGTTTTGTTCTATTCAGATTTTGAAGTTTTGGGTTTAAAGATTTCAGCCTCATTAGGTATTTCTAAATTTTGATTCGGGTTCGGTTCAGATCTTTGCGGGTTCGGTTTGGGTTCAGATAACACATTTTAATAATTTTTAAAAAATTTAAATTCCTGATATATTTAAATTTTCACAAAATCTATAAACAAAAATAGATATTACATATAAATTTGAATAGCATACGTCAAAATACCTAAAATTAACATATAAATTGGATTGATTTGAATATTTTGATTGAGAATCAATATATATTTCAAGTATTTTTAGTAACTTGGGTATACTTTAGCTATTTTAGATATGTACTTTTGACTATTCATATATATTTGCAAGCATTTTGAACAACTAAAAAGTATCTTATATATTTTGAATGTTTTTAATATACATTAAATCGAAAAATAATTAATATATATATGGCTATATAAATATATTTCAGATATATTCGGCAATCTGAAATACTTCGGTTCAGGTCGGATTCGGTTTTGGTTCTTTAAATATCAAAAACTTGAACTCATTCGGATATTTAATCAATTTCAGTTTGGTTTGGTACTATTTATTCGGATCAGGTTGGGTTCAGTTCTTCGGATCTAGGTGTTTTGCCCATCTCTAAAATGTCCAATTGATAAACATTATATATATATTTTTTTTATAATTGCATCAAACTATATAATAACTCTAACCAGTTTAAACCCAAAGATGATTACAGATAACACAATATAAAAATAAAAATTTTCTATATATATATATATATATATATATATATCCGTCATTTTAAAAAAATCTACTAATATAAATTTAGTCCAACTATTTTAATAAAATAATTAAAGTCTTTTATTCATCATTTTAAAAAAAAATATTTTACACAAATATGATAATAAAGAAAAAAAGTAATTAAGAATATAAATATGAAAATTATTTTTTAAATAAAATACAAAACAAAATATATAGCCGTCCTCCAGAGAGGACGAGTCAGAATCTAGTAACCATTTATATGTCAAGATATGTTTTATAAAAGAATATGAAACATTATGATTTAGTAGTTTTGATTTGTAATCGTTCTTGAAATTAAAACATTAAATTCTCTTTTCTTGTTCAATGCAAATGTCTGATACACAACACTAAATTCTGAAAACAAAAGCTAACATTAAATTAAATAAAAAACTCAAAAGAACAAGGTAAATCTATTTGTCAAATCGTATGTCTGTATAAAATTATTTATTATAGTATTATTAAAAAATTAGGATTATCAAAATTATTTAGTAACTTGTTTATTAATTATTATATCTAAAATCAATAAATTTTGAAGTAACGATATTATTAAATTACAATTTACTTATTCATACCCGGACGAGTTAGTCCAGTGGTACTTGAGGCTTCGGCTGAGAGAACGCGGGTTCGACACTCGGGCGGGGAGGCGTGTCCAGGGTTTTAACCGGTACAGACGCAGGCTGGCGCCAGGCCTTACCTGATTAATCAAAAAAAAAAAAAAAAAAAATTTACTTATTCATGAATGGTCGACAAAAAAAAAAACTTATTCATGAACAGCACGTAGTTCGAGGGGAGATAAAACAGCACGTAGTTCGAGGGGAGAATGAAAAAGGTGCATTATCGTCATTTTGCGCTTCCCTATCTCTCTCACACCCCTATATTCTAATTAATATAACCTCGTAATTGTGTTATTGTTCGCAGCTCATCGAGATCGATCCCGTCACCAAGAACTCAAATTGTCTTTCTCTCGATCCTCCCCTGACCCCGCCATCATCATCATCGTCGCGTAACCTTTTCCAAAAACCTCCCCGGCCAGAATTTTTCCTAGCGGAAGAGTTTCCCGTTGACCTAACTCACCGCAATTACGGTGGAATGGACTCGATAGTATGCACCGCACTGGAGGAAATTTGTTGTCAGGGAAACACAGGGATCCCTCTAGTTTCCCTCTGGTCACGCCTCTCTCCTCCTCCTCTCTCTCCTTCCGTCAAGTCGCATGTCTGGCGAAACCTGCTATCAATCCCTCAGCTCCAATTCAAGGCGAAGAACACTGTCTACGCATCATCAGATCCTTCGATTCAGCTCCTGGACGATGCTCACAGACTCGATTTGAGGATCATCGCGAGTGAGAAGCTCCGAGGTAACTTCGTCGGCTTGTACGACGCTCAGGCCAATAACACGACGATCTCAGCCATTCAACGACGCGTTCTCGAGCGGCTAGCTGTTGCTCGGTAAACTTTTTCGTTTTGGTTTTCTTCAGAAAATTCAGTTTTAGTTACTCTTTTATTATTAAGAGCTTTGTGATTGTAATGCTCTGCAGATCCAACGGTGTTGCGCAAAATCTACTTGCGAAAGAGTTTAACATCCAAGGGAGGAACTTCTTCTACATCGTGAAGCAGCTTGAGTCTCGTGGTTTGATTGTTAGGCAACCTGCGATTGTGAGAACCAAGGAAGTTGATGGTGAAGGAGATTCTAAAACCACCTCATGCGTTAGCACCAACATGATTTACTTAACTAGTTACTCCAAGCCTTTGGGTTCTCAACAGAGGTTTGAAATCTGTAAAGAGGACCCAACTGCTCCTGGAGAGACTTCACAATCTGATGAGATTACAAAAGAGGATACGCTTATAAAAGATTTTCTACCAGCAATGCAGGCAATTTGTGATAAGCTTGAAGAAGCTAATGATAAGGTTAAATTCAAATTCAATTTCTTTTTTCTTTTTTTCTTTTTTATCAAGCTGGATCTTTTTAGCTCCATATAAAATTTTGTTGTTGTGTAGGTTCTTGTTGTCTCAGACGTTAAGCAAGACCTTGGTTATCTGGGTTCACATTCAAGGCATAGAGCTTGGAGAAGTGTAATATATATTTTTCTCTTCTTGTTTAATCGTATAGACATATCTTTAATAACTAATTGAAGTTTGGTTATGATATTCTGAATGACACCAGGTTTGTCGCCGATTGACAGAGTCTCATGTAGTAGAGGAGTTTGATGCTGTGGTCAACAATAGGGTGAGCTATATAATCTCTATCTCATTCCGTCATTCTCTATATATACTGGCCATTTGCGTTTTTATGTAGCATTTCTGTCCTGTTTTGTTTGATTCCAATACTGTTTTCCTTGTGGGCTGTCCTTTTGTAGGTGGAAAGATGCCTCCGTTTGCTAAAAAGCTTTTCAGAAAAAGATTTTACTTATTGTGGGAAAAAGCAATCCCTGAAATTTGGAAGGAGTACTCATAAAACAGAACAAACTTTGGAGCTTCCAATTGATAATCAAATTTATGATATGGTTGATGCTGAAGGATCTAAAGGATTAGCTGTGATGGAGGTATTCAATTGATTGGTTTGGCTTACAGTTTTTTTTGGAGAAAATTGAATACTCGAGAGTGACTTAAATTGTTACTTTTACCAGGTATGCGAAAGACTTGGCATGGATAAGAAGAAGAGCTATGCTCGGCTTCATAGTATCTGTTCACGAGTCGGGATGCATCTACAGGCAGAAAGCCACAAAAAGACTACAGTGTATAGAGTTTGGACTTCTCGTAATGCGGGAACCGATTCTGCTGATTTGTTTCCTGATAGAGCTGAAACTATTAGCAGGGAAAATAAGGTGCCGGCTAATGATTCCAGCACAGTTCCTGTTACTGGTGGATTGGCAGAGCCTTTCATGGAACACAGTCTTGCAGTGGCTGATACTGACTTCGCTACGCCTCCAAGGTTAACTGATTCTGAATGCAACTTAGGCCAAGTTGCTACACCTGTAAGGTTAACTGATTCTGAAAGAAGTTCAGGAGTTCTCCACTGTTCCCCATCTAATTCCACGGGAAGAAATGTGCTTGCATGTCGTAACTTGCAAGAATCATTCCATGAGATCGGTGACAAGGTTGTTGATACTGCAATGGGATCCCCTGATTTGGCTTTATCAGAAATGAATCATCTCGTTCTATCGAAGCCGTCTAAACCAAAAGTGCATCAACAACTTCCTATCACTGTTGAAAACGCTCGAAGAGAGCGGAGGATACTAGAGCGCTTGAATGTACTCACTGTTCACTCTATTTTTTCTCCATAACTTTCTTCTGTTCCCTTCCAACTAACTGATTGTATCTTCTTTCTTGGCTGGTCAAAGGAGGAGAAGTTTGTTTTGAGAGCAGAACTACACAAATGGCTTGTCAGTCTTGAGAAAGACAGGAGCACCAAGGTGGATCGAAAAACCATTGACAGACTTCTTAGAAGGCTTCAACAAGAAGGACGGTGTGAATGCATGGCCGTTAGTGTACCAAATGTAACTAATTGTGGTCGTAACCGTAGCTCTGTGGTAGTTTTGCATCCATCTGTTCAAAGATTGACTCCAGAAGAATTTGGTGTTATTCATGATAAGATTAGGTCTTTTGAGCTAGGACTCCGCGGCCAGAGTTTGTCAAAGAGAAAAAACAACGAACCAATTCCGATATTGAATGACATTCAGAGAGGTCAAAGTAATGTGGATTTGGATGCGCGAGCTAGCAAATCAGGAGCCATGCGAGCCAACGGGTTCGTGCTGGCAAAGATGGTTCGCGTGAAGCTCCTACATTGTTTCCTTTGGGACTATTTTAGCTCCTTACCTGGCTGGGACAATGCCTTTTCTTCTTCACATGATCATAAATTTGAGAATTTGTTTGCACTTGAAGATGCTTTTAGAGCCATGCCACTCGAACTGTTTTTACAAGTTGTTGGATCTACTCAAAAAGCTGATGATATGATAAAGAAATGCAGAAAGGGTGTGCGTCTTTCCGAGCTTCCTAGCGAAGAGTATAAGCTTCTAATGGATACTCTTGCGACTGGTAGATTATCAATGCTTATTGATATTTTGCGCCGACTAAAGGTAATAATAATCGGATTTCATCTCAAGTATGATTTCATAAAAATTTGCGGGTCAAAAACCATGTAATTCTATTGCTTCTGCCTATTTTTGTTTTGTAGTTAATTCAGATGGTAAATAATAGATTCAGACATGACGAGATTGAAGAGAAGTATGCCAATTTGACACATGCAATGGAGCTTATGCCTTATATAGAGGAACCTGTGTTTGTTGCTGCTACACCAAGTGTCATGTCTCTTGATCTTCGCCCTCGTATTCGGCATGACTTTATTCTATCAAATAGAGATGCTGTAGATGAATATTGGTTAACTTTAGAGTATTGCTATGCCGCTGCTGATCACAGAGCTGCTAAGCAAGCATTTCCGGGATCTGTTGTTCAAGAGGTATAAGCTTGATCTTCTATAGCATGGCTTATTATATGGATACAACAGCTGAGTGTATATCTTTTCCATAGACAAAAAAAACTAGAACATACTCATAATATATATGTATGTATATTACGCGTATATTTGTCTGCTATATTATCCTGTGATGTTAACTTTCAGCTGCCTGGTATTTAGAAAACAGCTTCTAACTGTCAGTTCTTGTAGGTTTTTCGTTTTCGTTCTTGGGCCTCAGATTGCGTCATGACAGCAGAACAGCGTGCTAAGCTCTTACAGCGTATTGCAGCTGATGAGAAGGAAAAACTCTCATTCAAAGAGTGCGAGAAGATTGCTAAGGATCTGAACCTGACCTTAGAGCAGGTAAAATATACGTTATGTGCGGTGGCGGTGCTGTATATATTGTTAAAAATGTCAAGGTCACTTAGTTATTTGAGACCAGGTGTTAATTCAGCTTGAATTTGATTAAAGTTCGATTTAAAGCTTTCTCATCTCTGGTTCAGGAATAAAAATGACATGGATGTTCTCTGTTTTTCCTTCTTCTTGATTTTTGGATAAGATATCTTGTATTTTTGGTTGCATACTTCAGGTTATGCATGTCTATCAAGCGAAGCGTGGAAGACGCATGAAATCAAAAGATAAAAATCACGCTGTAGAAAATAGCCCTTCTCCATCTTCTGTGAAAAGAAAAAGAGAAACTCCCGTAAAGACTACCGGAAAAGGTGTCGGATCCAAAATAATAGACGAACAAAAGGTTCTATCTTCAGATGCTATTGATGCCTCAAATAGTGAGAATATTCCAAATACGGTACAAGAAGACCAATCCCACATTCCGATTAATCAACTAGAAAATGAAGAGATAGGGGACCTTACTGAAGATGAGGGCCAGTGTTCTTCTTTAATCAACCGGTATGCAAGTGCAAAGACCGCATCAACTCCTGCTCAAAGATTTTCATGGACAGATGAGGCGGACAGGTAAGCTTGACATATCCAATGAAACTTCAGTACTATAGCTATGTGTTTATAGGAGTTGAGATAGAAAAAAAAAATCAGTGTGTTCTTGTTGAAAATGTCCAATGTAAAGTTGGTTTTAGGAATCTCTCTTCAGGGACTTTTATGCTTCGGAGGGCTCAATACCTCAAGAGTTTTATATGATTGAGAATAATTCATGCTTTAGGCATTCTCCTATCTGATACAGAGTATTATAGCTTATTGGATTACACCACTGACAAATATTTTTTTCTGGTCAGGAAATTGTTGAGTCAATATGTTAGACACCGCGCAGCTCTGGGGGCAAAATTCCATGGAGTAAATTGGGCTCAAGTTCGTGAACTGCCCGCACCTCCTTTAGCTTGCAAGCGACGGACTCAAACATTGATGAAAAATGATAAATTTCGGAAGGCGGTCTTGAGGCTTTGCAATATACTCAGTGAGCGCTATGCAAAACATCTAGAGACGAAACAGAAGTGTTTGCCTGAGAGCAGTAGTTCACATGTTCTTGTTAGAACGGATTCTGGTTTTGTTGAGCATGGTAAAGATATTTTTTCTGATGATGAAAAATGGGATGACTTCAGTGAAAATAGTATACGTCAAGCCTTTGATGATATTATTGAGCTCAAGAAGATGGCTAAACTGGTGGCCCCTAAACGGACGAAGCCCAGCTCTCGGGAATGGTCAAACAGAGATATAGTTGATGAGGTACATACTTTTGCTTCCTTTTCTTTTGTTTTTCAACACCCTTACAATTGCTTCGCCTCACTTTGATATTTTTATTTTATTGCTACATTTACTGGAACAATTTGCCATCACATTCACCTTCACCTGGAAGGTCTTTATTTCAGTGGTTCGTCATTTTTGTTGGCAATTTAAGATAACCTAAAATTAAAAACTTGCAGGGGATTGAAACTGTTCCATCTGCAATTCGCTCAGAGAACATTCAAAATCCTTCTGTGGATGAAGTTAAAGATACATCTCGACGGTCTGGACACTATCGTCTTCATCAAACTATTAACCTTTTAAATGGAAACGACAATGGGAATATACAAGTAGGGAAAGCTCTGGCAGTTTCTACTGCTGTGGAGCTGTTAAAGCTTGTTTTCCTGAGCATGCCCACTGCACCTGGTATGCCAAATCTGCTGGAAGATACCTTAAGACGATATTCAGAGAGAGACCTGTTTACAGCCTATAGCTACCTTCGAGACAAGAAGTTCCTGGTAAAACTACTGAATCACTTTCCTGTTGCAGAATTAAAATTTACTATATGCTTCTAGATTTTATTAAGAGTCATATAAGTGTCCATATGAAGCTACATGTTTTACTTTGATGTATTATCATTTCTTCCTTTTGTTGCTTTGATTTTACTGTCAAAACCACATTGTGTGCATACTTGATGTTTAGATGAGATGGTGGATAAGAAACACCCTCCTTAACCTCACTTTGATGTTTTCATCTTAAGCAAACTGAAGGTCATTACTTCTATTAATACGTTCCAGGTTGGTGGAAGTGGTGGACAGCCATTTGTGCTCTCGCAGAACTTCTTGCATAGTATTTCAAAGTCTCCATTCCCGGTTAATACTGGGACAAGAGCAGCCAAGTTCTCCAGTTGGCTTCTCGAACATGAAAGAGACCTGATGGCTGAGGGAGTCGCTCTTACTTCGGATTTGCAGTGTGGCGATGTTTTAAATTTCTTTTCACTGGTTTCTTCCGGTGAACTCTCTATATCTGTATCCTTACCCAAAGAAGGTGTTGGAGAGCCCGGAGATCGAAGAGGTTTGAAACGTAGAGCTGATGAGATAGAAGAATCTGAAGCTGATAGTGCTAAGAAACAAAAGCTACTGGGCGAAGGTGAAATCAACTTCCGAAAGGAAAAGGGTTTCCCTGGTATAGCAGTATCTGTTCGCCGTGTAAGTCTATCAACAGCTAACGCCGTAGAGTTGTTTAAAGACGATGACTCGCGCACTGGTGAACTTCATTTCAACCGGGCAGTAGCAAATATTGGCTGCGAATCTGATGATTTGAAGAAACTTTTCGACTCTAGAGATGCTACAGTCGTACCGGGCAGCCTAGGTGATTCTCCCTGGCAAGCGATGGCCAGTTATGCTAGTGTTGTTATGGCCAAATCTGGAGGCGAGCAAGTGAGTGTATTCAGTCCTGGTGTTTTTGAAACCGTTTCCGATGCCCTTCAGAAGGCTGGTGACCAAGGTCTGAGCATTGAAGAAGTCCAACGTCTTATTGATATTCCAGGTAAAATCATCAGGCAAATTGGATTGTACGCATGTGCTAACTAGTTTCTTCTGTGTTATTTTCTAACCTCTGCCGCTTGTTCATTTGCAGGCCAGGAAACTTTAGATTGTGTTGTAGATGTCCTTCAAACATTTCGTATAGCTTTGAAGGTTTTGTCTTTACATCTCATATTTGATAAAAACATCCATGTTCTGTTCTGCGGAAGATTTTTGTTTAACATGGAACTTTCTAAATGTTTAACATTCAGGTAAATGGGTATGATGATTCCCGTGTTGTCCATTCCTTCTACCGATCAAAGTACTTCTTGACATTTGAGGAAGGCAAAACCTCAGACAATAATCTTCAACGGCCTCTACCAGTGAATTACCTAGAGAAAGCTGTTGGGGAACACAGGTCAAACGATGTCTCTGGGATCAGCACTGCTTCACAGGACGAGCCTGAGCACGTTGCTGGCAACAGAGTTCACAAGGTTACAATTCTTAACCTTCCTGAAACGGCTCAAACAAGCGGTTTGCACGAAGTATCTATGAAAAGTCCATCTGTTACATTTGGAATGAGTTTCGGAAGTGAAACAAAGGAATCTACTTGTGAGAAATCACCTGTGCCTATATATCCATGGGTAAACGCAGATGGGTCCATTAATAAAGTCGTCTTTGATGGACTTGTTCGCCGTGTTCTAGGTACCGTGATGCAAAATCCTGGTATACCTGAGGTAAATATAATTATTTCTCCCTTTTTCCTCACAACTACAAAGCTCTCTGCAAATTACTAATCAAAATCATTCCGTTTATGGCAGGACGAGATCATAAACCTAATGGATGTACTAAATCCTCAGGTAATTTACAACCCATCTGTATCCTAAACCCTTAACCTCTTCTCCAACGCTTTCATATGCAGAAGCTTATCATGATCTCTTAATGTTCTTCTTGTGTCTATTATATGATCTGTGGTTTGTCTCTGATAACATTGTATGTGTATCTCTTTTGCAATTCTCAGAGCTGCAGGAAGCTTCTGGAGTTGATGACACTCGATGGGTATGTGAAAGTGAGGGAAATGTTGCAAACCAAGTTCACCGGTCCTCCATCTCTGCTAACCAGTCTTCTCATAACCGCCCCCAAAAAGCCGGAGCTTATCAGCCGCAGACACTTGTTTGCTAACTCCAAGGGACTATTTGCCTTATAGATGTAGTAAGATATCTCTGATCAGTGATCACTATAGTCTGCAGTTCAGTCCAAAACACTGTTATGCAATAATTAACTTTTGTTTCTAGATTCTTATCTTCAAGAATATTGTATACTTCTTTTAAGTTCCCCTAAAGAAAATTGTCTGAAGTAGCATTATACAGACATATAATATCTTTCAAAACAAAGTTAAACGTAATCTTTCTTGCTCGAACAGCTTCCTCTAACCAAGTTTAATATTAAGCATTAACTTCCATAGTGTTATATATTTACTGGTTTAGTGTTTGTTTTCGATATTTAGTGTTAATTATAAATAAAAGAATATTGGTTATTGTTTGACCAAAAAAAAGAAAAAAAAAAGAATACTGGTCTTTTTTGTCAACAAGAATACTGGTTAATATAGTATTTTTTGGTGGTAAGAAAATCCAAATAAGAGTAAATGTGCAATAGATTTAATATTTAAGGGTAGTAGACACACTAATCTTTATTAAAATATAAAAAAACGATATCAAAGAGTTTCCTTTTCTCGCCTTATCTGAGAAAAGAATTTCCTTTTTTCAAGGTTGCGTTATTTCCTTTTCTTTCAGCCTCTCCTCGAGTCTCTCCTTTATATAAACTAAACAGCCCATACGTTTTCTACCACCAAACACCAGATTAGGAGCTTTGCTTTAGTCTCTCTCAAGCAAGTCACAACTAGTTTTGTTTCTCTCCAAGTTTCTTCTCGAAAGTCATATATATTTGGTTCAATAATTTGTTCTAAGCAAAACACATGGCGATAGAGAAACAAGAGTGCTCTCGTTGGGACGATGAACTCTCTGTCGTTTTCCAGACGTTCAGATCCTTGGGATCACCATCTTCTACTGATGCAATCATCACAATGGAAGACGAGGAGGATGAAACCCTAGTGTCTGAATATAAGAAGACAAACAACCTCGATTCTAACTCGCCGGTACCTTCTACTAATGCAGTAATCATCATCGACGACGATGACGAAGAGGAAACCCTAGATTCGAAGAAGAATAAGAAGAGAAATCACCTCGACTTGTTGATACCATCTACTAGTGAAGTCATCATCATAAACGAGGATGAGGGAGGCGAAACCCTAGAGCCTACAAAGAAGAAGCCAAGATTGGGGTCTTGGTGGGACGACATTGATGCCTTCGACCAATTAAGTTGCATGATCAAGGGGTCACCAAATGTGCCATCATGCTTAACTATTCTTCCCGAGACGGAGACGACGGAGGAGGATAAGAGATCATTGTCTTCAAGTCATCATGAGAATTCGCTTGCATACAGTGATAGTGTTACTAGTAACAACCAGGAATATCAAGATCGTTTAGGATATGGCCACGTGTCGCTTCCAAGTCTTGGCCACTACGTCGAAGGCATCGTAACTCCTGCGGATTCCTGCTTTCCTTCTATGTCTACTAGTCTTCCGGAGACGAACAAGGATTACGAAAGTCGATTATCATCATCAAATCATCATGGTGATAATTCCATTGATTTTAGAGAGGGCGAGATTGTCGGTGAGAGTTCTAATAATAGCAGTAATAAGGGCAATCGACACGTGACACTTGAAGAGTTGGGTGTTTCGGTGGAAGATCTCAAGAGTATTCCCTGGGAAGCGTTTGATCCGACATGGGAGATTAGGTCAGTGACCATGGATCCTTGGCTTGGTGACTACGTCAGTGACATGTTCTCTTCTTAATAATCCCCACGCTTAATTGTTCGTTCTTCTTCTTTAAGTTTCTTCTTAATTTGCTTATATGTGAAACCAATGATCAATATGATTGATCATGTTAATCATATATATATTCTTCTTGTTAAGCAAATCATATGAGAGAAATTGATGTTTCTACTTGAGATCAGTTCTATTTGCATCTAGTTATTTAAAAGTTTGAGTCATGGAAAGTCTATGTTATAAAACGTAGTTAAATACTATCGACTAAATACAATAAAAACTTACAAGTTCAATCTATATTTTAACTTTGAACTAATACAAATGAAAGAGAAGAGACCCAAAAGAATAACATATGGAACAGCATGTGGTCTCGTTTACGACAACTGTGTGAATATAACTCTTAGATATTAAATTTTTTTAAAAACAACTCTTAGATATTGTAACCAATGTTAGAGACAAACTTCACTCTTTCATTAGAGCCCATGAGACGATGAACTCGGCTTCATAGAAAAACCGATTTAAGAAAAAAGAAATCAGTCAAGAAAAATGTAAAAGAGTTAGCCAAGCAAAGGTAGATTCATGCACACTCAAATAGAAGTGGAAATATTATGGCTTAGAGGTTATTGCTTAGAGTCTCGCATTGTGGTTTTGTTTAGGTAATTAAGAGTAGTTTAGGCTATGTAATCTCGTATTAGCTATGTTAGCAAGTTTTGAGAGAATTGTCCTAGGAAATTGTATGTTGATGATGTGTAATGATAATGTAAACCGAATTAGTCTCATGTTCCTAGGAAATTTAGGAAATTTTATGTCGACAAAAAAAAAGGAAATTGTATATGTATAAATATAAACATGTGTGAACGAATATTATCTGATTTTCTACAAGAAAAAAATTCTTACCCAAACCTGGCGATGTCTTTGTGATTTTGTCTTGATCCCCAAAGCCTTTGTTGAAGAATTCTTTGCGGTTTCTCTTTGATTTCCGACAAATCCAGGTCTTTGCTGTTGAATCTGTTATTCTCGGAGTCGAATTTAGGGTTTTCGGTCATGAAACGCAAGGAGCGAGAGAAGAGAGGTTGTGTAGGAGCCGAAGTAAGTTAGGTCCGATCGCAGTTGATCTGAAGAATGCTAAAGTGACTAGATTGCCTGCGAAGTTGACCCACCAAGAAGCAGAGTCGAATCCATGAAACACAAGGAGGAGGTAGTGGATGAGGAGGAGATAAGGCCAAGCAGTAAGTTTGATTTGCTCCCTTATGATCTAAAAGATGGCTATAGTGAGTAGATTGGATGCCATGTCTGTTATGAAGTGCCGATGCGTATCAAAAATTTGGTCTTCCATCATCAGAGGCAGAGGGTTCATCGATTCCTACTTCTCTATGTCCTCAAAGGAATCATCGCGGTTTATAGTCGCTCTGGGTAACAGTTTATTCAACGAGCCTGAAGAGAAGCTCACCTTCGTCTTCTCGTTTGGGGAGTCTTCTTCTTCTTTGGTAGTACCAAACTTGGAGATGGCAATACCAGTGGGACTGAGTTCCATCGAAGAGTCTTTCGCTTCTCTCCATGGTTTCTCATCGTTGCCTTTCACGGTGGGTTGATGGTATGTAACCCTAGCACGGAGCAGGTCATAAAGTTACACAGTTCCACCAGATTCGTGGGATACGGTCAACATAAGCCATTTGCTTGTAGAATCGATATATCATCGTTCTGATCATCTAGACCACAAGATGTTAACATTGGGAGGATCATGTCAAGTATGGACACACACTGAGGGTACCCCGGAAACTTATAGACCGATATCAGTTGGAGTTTGCGTCAATGGTGTCATCTACTACGGTGCTCATAACTCAGCCGATTTTAGGAATCCAGTTATGGTGTGTTTTGATGTTAGAACTGAGAAACTAAGTTTTATGATTTTATCCAAGTACATGGGGCTCTCCTTAAATGGGGTAAGTATTCCATATTTATAGATTACAGTGGGAAGCTATCTTCTATTGTGAGATACCTTATGATCGTTTCGATAGTTTTGATTTATGGATATTAGAAGACCCCGAGAAACATGAATGGTCAAAGCAACAATGCGTGTTTCCTCCTCCGTCTGGGATTCTGTTTGGGGCTTGGAAATGTCTTTTCCAGGAACCAACAAGGCTGGGGAGATCATTATGGCTCCAACGACCTTGTCACCTAAAATTGGACCCTTTTACATTTTTTACTACAATGTTAAAACACAAAACGTCAGAAGAGTTAGGCTCCTAGGCATTGAAGATCAATAAAGAGTTTAACGCTCTTATGGATTCTTAAAGCAGCGTGATTCTTTTGTCCGTATCGGACCTCAACATGTCCACAGTATTACCTCCCTTTGAGGCTTTCCAAATAAAAAAAGTTAAGGTTTCGAGGATGTATGAAAATAAAACTCAATTGAGTATGGCAACGATTTCATATGTGATTGATTTCCGGTGTTATTACTTTGGAGATATTGTGTGTTTGTATAAGCTTTTCTCTTTTACTAATACCCATAACTTTGATGATACGATTATATTATAACTGATATAACGATGGATTTGATAAAAAAACTGATATAATGATGGTCTTCGAGAAATGAATTATTTATTTGTTTAACACTTTGGAAGAGATAAATGAGCTTCTTCTTTTTGTGAGTTCAAGAGTCGTTGTCGCAAACTAAGTTCCATTGGGAAGCTAATGCCTGAATCCGTGATGATCTATTGCCTGTTTTATGGCTATTTTTCTTTGGATAAATCTTACACTGAAACTGAATGATAAACATGAGAAATTATGAAAATTTTATGTTTTAACAATATTATACCTTTTACGTTATTTTATATAAATTTTATATTAAAATTACAAACTATTAATTATGAAAAGCACATAACAAAATGGTATATTTATTAGAATAAAATTTGTATTAGCTGTAATACAAGTTTTACTATATTACAAAAAGTGTTATTTTAATGTCTGTTGAATTTAATAGTATTACATAAAATTTTAATTATTTACCATTAAATCTAATATTACAATAATGTAATTTTATTATTTTTTCATTGATTAAATTTAACTGAAATAAAGATTATAATCAATATTATAAAATAAAAATAATTTACAGTATAAGATAAATGATAATAAGCATTTAGAGATTTCTAAACTGAAAATAAAATATAAAAATTCTATGATATTTTAGTTTTTTTACAATATAAAGAATATGATAATAATCACTTATTGATTTCTTACTTGAAAATAAAATAAAAATATTTTAATTATATCAAATAATTCAAAAATATAAAAAAACAATATATTTTGTTTAGTTACAAATTTGAACTGATTAATTAAAAGTTGAACTAAATTATTAAATAAAATATAATAAATATGTATGTTAAATATTTGGGGTGATAAATAATGTTAGTTTTCACTCTACGCCAAATTCTGATGAGGTAGTGTTATTTTTGGTGCCCGATTAGAGATGAAATTACACTAAACTTGATGTTTTCGTGTCTCATTTGAAATGAAATTAGCCTAATTAAATGGCGAGAAAGTAAATCTTTTTTTCTCCTTGGAGTAATAAGGAAGTGATGCAATTCTCTGTAGCTCAAGTTCATGGGTGCAGGCTAATTTCTCAGTACCACTAATCTGAAGGTAGAAGATATGCAGTGACTTGGTAATAACAGTTTCCAAGAAGAGAAGTCTCAAGAAAAAACATAAAAGCTACATGAAGAAGAGGAGAGTTTCATTTAATCTTTTAGTGCCTTTCTGAATGTCATCTCCCAACAACTCATCAACCGTTTGACCATCTTCGTCAGAGTTAAAGTAGCAAGTCCACTACCCGTCATCATCATCAGCTGATCATTCAAGTTCACCACCGGCTCCTTCAAATCCTGTGCTCATGCACCAGTTCACCATCATGAGCTTGTATCTGTACAAACTGCTGCTCATTCACAAATTCACCCACATGAGCTTGTAATGCATCGCATGTTGCTCATTCACAAATGTCTGCTTTTCCTCATCAGCAGATTCTTATTCTTCTTCTTTTATTGCTGCTTCTTCTTCACTGATATTAGAAGGATAATCCCCTTCAGGTTTCTTGGCAAGAGGAGATGCGTTACATAGATTTTCTGAAAACCTTGTGTACTCGAATTTGGACCATCCTGTTTTAATTTTGCCTTTCATTAGTTCATACTTCGATTTGATGATTACCTACTGCACAACAATGTAGATGTTAGTAATCATGCCCCTTTCCTTCAATGTCCCCAAGTCTCCGAGCCTTCTATCAACATTTTTCTTATCCCTAGCTTGTTTCCTATGCAGAAAAAACAGTATTCATATCTTTTCAAAGTAAATATACTTTGGTGCACTCCACCTATTAATAATATTGTGTCTTAAAGATCTGCATCGGCAAGAAACTTTACAGCACAAGTAGGCATATGCTCTTTCCGTATGAAACGCTTGAGCAAAAGGATCACTTCAAGACTTTTGGGAGAAAATCATACATAATCAAGGAAAACTGAAAAAAAAACATATCAAGGCAATGTAAAGACACAAGCACATGATATAAAGACCAAAGCATACCATCTGAAACAAATAACAGAGAGACTGGCCTTGGTTGTGAGAGACTTCACGAAATGAAAGCCTAAATTGGCGTGTGGTACTTACATAAATCATATAATACATATATTGTGCAATTGGTTTAATGATTTAATATATTCTGATTAGAGAAGTTAATAATTGGTTTCAGTGGTGGCCAACTGGCCGCCACATATGCACATAGCTATTTTATACATGAGTAGTAATAATAAGAGCATTTAGACAATGAATCGAGACTGAATCAAATAGTAAAACAATTTAAGAGTTTAGATTCTTCAAACAACCTGTTCAATTCTCTCTATGTATATTTGAATAGGGAATATAGCTAAACTAAACAAATATTAAGATAATTGCACCATCCTTTCAGATAGTTGATTTTAAGACAGTTAGTCGTAAAACATATTATAAAGTGTTAAATTTATATAAACATATTTAATAGTTTTTTTTTTTTTAAATTAATAGTTTTTCTAAATGATTTGTTTAATAAGCTACTTTGGCATCTGCTTGGTATCCAATTCTCTAACATATTGGTGATTAACCACTCAAACTTTTGATAAATTGAAAATTTGTAAAATAATTAGCACATTCAATTCTACATATAAAACTGATTTATACAAAAAATAATATTATAAACTCGCATTTAGATGATACAATTTAATCATTGCAGAATAAAATTATCTCATTATGCTAATTTATTTGTTAATTCCTAACCAACCACCATACTATTGTTTTATTAACAATATTCATGCATATGTAACCTATCCAAAAAAAATTAACAAGAATTACAACAACAAACATAACACAATATAAATAACTATAAAAAAAACAACACAATAACAATATAACTTGTTGTGCATCCATGGAACTTGTGGGAACCGAAATTCGCACCGCCAAATTATCATATAAATAAAGAAACTAGAAAAACCTTAATTTCTCTGAGGTCCCGGATATTTGAAAAACCACACGCCAAGCAATCAAAACACGAGAATTGTGACAAGAAAAATAAGAAATCACAATAAAAAAAGAACAAAATAGAATCTTATTCCCAATTCGCGTTTGAGCGTAACAACAAGGTAACATGCTTCGGCTACGAGAGCTGTCGGCGAGATCCATAGTCTAATACCCGAGGATGGCTAAACCTAATTGAGTCGCAGCTCGAATAACAAAAACGAAAAATTGCCTAAATGCTATAAGTGCTAAGTTTTCTCTGAAAAAAGTCCCTTCTATGCTTCTCGCCTTGAGCTCCATATATACTCCCTCCTAGGTCGGTTTACGCCTTCCTCTTTTGCCCATAAGCCGTCATAGTCGGAAAAATGGAGATATTTCATTTTTTCGATCTTCATGATTATCTGCGGAAAATTTTCATTTATCCGCGGAAACTGATGTTTATCCTCCAAGCATAAACCGTCGCAAGGTTTATGAGCTTTTAAGAAATCGTAAGTGGGCCTCGAATCAAGTTTAGGACCCTTTGGGCCGTCTTTTGGTTTGGAACGTTTGTTACGATTTCTCCGATAAAGTTAATTTTCCGCGGTTTTATCGTAAACCAAGCTGATGATCCCATTTGATCGAGAAATCAATAAATGGTTAGCCATGGCTTATGGAGGATCGTTACAAGGATAGTCGAGAGTGCATAGTTTTACGCTGTATCGTTGTTCGGAAGACTTTGGAAGTTTTGGAAAATGGTTGATGCGTGTATGCTCGGTCGCTTGTCCGCAGCCCGGTCGCTATAGCGACCGAACCTTATACGGAGCTCGGTCGCTATAGCGACCGAGCATTGTACGGAGCTCGGTCGCTATAGCGACCAAGCTGTAATCCAGGCTCGGTCGAGCTGTAATCGAGAGCGTGATTCTGTGATTCGATCGCTATAGCAAAAAAGCTCTTGCTGGTGACTTGGTCGCCATCGCTGCCTGAGTTTATGCCGTGGACTGAAACCCATTGTCCAAACATCCGAAACCATTACGATGCTACAATGCTTTTAAGATGTTTGTTTGCGGATGTTTGGACCTTTGATAATATCGTATCGTTGTTTTAAGATTTTTTTTTAAAACAAGATTTTACTGCAAATTTTCGTATAAGTTTTCTATTCTTGAAAACGTAGAAATTCTTAAGTTAATTTCTTAATATGGATATTTGGATGTCAACTTTGGAGCTTTTTTCGACGCAGCGGATAAATCTTTTAAATTTTATTGGAAAAATTAGTTAAATAATTTTTACGAGAATTATTTTTTTTCGAGAAATATTTTCGAATGTTAATTTTGTTGTGACTGTTTTTGACCCCAACAGTTAGTCCCCCAGCCGTTAGAACCGTGGATCGTATATGCGAGGTTTTAGCGTGCGTTAAGACAAGTCAGGAAAGTTAGGCGGAATTAATGGTCAAAAATGTCCGGTGGAAGTTGTATGTTCATTCTAAGAAGAGTGGAATCTTATAAGATTGGGGCTGCGCTTGATGAAAGCTGCATACGTACCCTTTGTCTAAAGGGATCAAGCCATTCGTAGTTCGTCTTGGAGTTAAGATTCTTATGACCTGTTTTCCAGCGAGACCTTTCCGGTCTAGTTGTATGTTGTGCAGAGTTCATCGGGCATGTTGTTGCCGATGGAATTTTGTATTGGACCTTTCTCGGTCTTAAGATCAGCGTCGGAGGCCGTTTACTGTGGCTAAGTGTGGCCATATTTATGTTTTCGAGACTGAAAGCGTGTGGGTTCGAATCCCAGCCGCTTTGCGACTTTTTGAATTTTGCGTTTTTAGTGCATGTTTGTATTCGTGTGAATGTAGAGGGAAAAGTATGAGTTGTCATCTCATATCTAACTCTGTGTAGATCGTTGTATTTGCTGGTCGTTTTAGATGTACGGAAAATTTATTCTTCTGAATTTCATGAACGTTGGAACACAAGCGAAGAAACATATTTTGGGATCTCGTATCTTTTGATATAATGCCTAGAGATGTTAGATACCAGTGTGCTGGGTTTATGGCAAGACCTAGGCTTACTTCTGGTTTAGGGGGTGTGATGACTAATTCGGCTTACTTTTCCCATTACAGTTTCAACCTGATTCCATAACGATTTAAAGTCCGCGATAGGTTTTCGGCTTATACGACTTGTATGGTTGGAATCGAGCATCTGTCCAACGACAATTTCTAAGTCTCATGGAAGTGCTGACCAAAATTTTGGATTTCTTTTATATGGCTATTACCCTTGTGTCGGGCGTATGAGAGCTATCTCAATGAGACGGCTAAGTCTGTTTAGGACTTTTAAGAGTTTGTTGTGATCAGCAACAAACTTGTTGGTAGATATTACCGTTTTTGAATCTTTACGAAGAATACGTGTTTAGAGAGGGTGTCAGTGCGTATGACTGTCTAGTCTTCCAAGAAGGTGATTTTATCGAGGAAGGTAATTTAATCAAAGAACAAATCATCAGGCGTCTGCGATGTCTCGCAATGCTTGAAGATTTGTTATTATTTCAGATGACGCATTACGTGTTAGAAATGTTCGCGGGCTTGAATGTGTTCCGGTGTTGCATGGGTTTAGTCTTAATCCTGCGTTAGGGAAAAGCTTTGGTTTATCACGGATGTTCTCAACAAAACTGTTGTTGATGCTAAGTAGTTTGATTTACGATAGAGAAATTAGGACCGGAGAGTCACATATTTTTGATATGGGATGAAGCATTTTTCTCCACCGGGCTTTTGTGAAGAGTCGGCCTTCCGAGACTTTTCGTATGTTTTTAAAGATTATTCGTATAGCCTAGAATTTTTGTTACGAGTTTTTCCTTACATGCTGCGCGTTTATAGTTAAAACGTTGTGGGTTTAATGTTGATTGCGGAATGCGTGAGACTTGGTCATTTATCGACAAGTTTAATTTTTCCGTTAACTGTTTGGTTGTTAGGACTGAACTTTGTTACGAAAAATCATCGTATAGTTTTTCCTCTGGGTTATACGACAAATAGTCTATGTGATCGTCACTTGGTGTTTTATGAAAACTCGTGGATTGTTCCTTAGCCATTTAAGCGATTTGAAGCGGTGACCACTTAATTGTTTTAGATTTGGAGGGAAGGTTGCGTTCAACCGTACAACCAAGGGTGTTGTTGGCAAAGGACCAGATTATGGAAATTTTGTTTTCCGGTTGTCCCCAAGAAGATGCCAAATTCTGGTTCGGGATTTATGGGGAGGCGTACTTGGCCGAGGGCCAAAAAACGTTTGTCGAGATTAACATGTCAAAAATAGCGGAGTTTGCTGTGTTATTGTTGATGGTTGTTTTAAAACCAGCTTCTTCTTTAGGTTTAAGTCATACAATGCGTATTTCGTATACTGTTTCCTTCATCGTATAAAATTGCTCCTTCTTTGTCCGAGGGAAACAACTTTTAAGAGGCTCGACGCATCATCCTTTTGGATTCAGTTGCGAGGTGATTTCGTGTTCGAATGTTACCGCGAGAAATAAAAGGTAGGAGTCAGCGATCCTCATGGAGCTTCGTTTTTATTTTGCGAAAAATTATCAATGATGGTTTACTGGAAAACTGATTATGTCTATTTCCGAAAATTGCTTCGTATGTCGAGACTCGACTATACGAAGGATTTTTCGTGAAATTATCGTGAGAGTGCTTTTCGCAAATTTTTGATGATATTTGTGAAGTTTGTTTTGTATCGACGCTGGCCTTGTTTTCCCATAGGTTTATACAAAAGATAATGGGTGTCTAGTTTTACAAAGAAATTGAAGACTGCGTAGTTGTGATGTTTTCCGCGGATTACACGGAGAACATTTATGTTTAGACTTCGATTTTCAGTGACAAACGTTCAAAAATACTCGTGGAGTTTTTCCGAAGCTTATATGATCTAGTGCTAATTGTCGTGTTCTTAATCTGAAGTTGGTACAGGTTTTCTAATCGCGAGATTGCGACAAGAGATGTTGTAGAGCTCTCAAGATTATGTTCGCTGACGGTCTGACTATACCACTGGTGCAGTTGGAAGAATCTTTGATTGTCATTTGACTTCTTGGAAGATTTTAAGGAGGCATTGGATTGCCTATTGTGTTTTCAGGCTGACGACTTGAAATATTTCATTTTTTAAGAAAATTACTAAGAACAAATCGATTTTAAGACGACGTTCGTATCTCTAGTTCTTTCTTTCTTTAGGATGCAAGATGAGTACGTTTTTAGACGTGGAGATCGTTTCTCGGTTTTGCGAGAGATTAGATCGGTTTGCGAGTACCGCCTGGTCAGTTAAAAACAATAGGACAAGACTGAAACTTTGCCTATTACTTAGCTTACTAGAATATAAACCTAGATTCTAAGTTCCTTAAAGTTAACGGCAATTCCTAAGACGTTGTCATCGTTTATCCAAAGGAAAATAAATATCTGATAAAATTTTCTAAGTTGTACATACCTTAGTGTATCGTTGAGGCGGCTAAAGTGTTAAGTTAACTACTGCTGTTTTATACGATCGATTTGAATCCATGCGAGAAAACAAGTCTTTGCGTTTTTTTATATTATAAAGTTTCAATGGCAACTTTAATCGAGGCGAAACAAGAGACGTTTTGATCGAGATTCGAAAGCCAACGCAAATATGGAGGTAAGGTGAGTAGGAACAAGTCGAGGAGTTTAAGATGAGTTTTACTTGTTTTCGTTGTAAACTCTCAACGGAAACTCCGACTGAGACAAAACGAAAAGCGTTTCGAAGAGGATTCTAAGGAGAACAGATAGGAGGACTCCTTTGAGGCCTGACGGGTCGCTATAGCGAGTGAGGATGTCATCTCGGTCGCTATAGCGAGTGGAAGGGAGCTTAAGACGAGTCCACTTGTTTTGTCATAAAATCTCAATGAAAACTCCGATTGAGACGAAACAAAAATCGTTTCGAAGATGATTCAAAGGATAACAGAGTGGAGGACTCCTTTGAGGGCTGCCGGGTCGCTATAGCGAGTGAGGATATCATCTGGGTCGCTATAGTGAGTGGAAGGGAGCTTAAAACGAGTCCCACTTGTTTTCGTCGTAAAATCTCAACAAACACTCAGACGAAACGAAAAGTGTTTCGAAGATGATTGAAAGGAGAACAGAGTGGAGGACTCCTTTGGGCCTGCCGGGTCACTATAGCGAGTGAGGATGTCATCTCGGTCGCTATAGTGAGTGGAAGGGAGCCTAAGACGAGTCCCACTTGTTTCGTCGTAAAATCTCAATGAAACTCCGATTGATACAAAACGAAAAGCGTTTCAAAGAGGATTCAAAGCAGAACAGAGAGGAGGACTCCTTTGAGGCCTGCCGGGTCGCTATAGAAAGTGAGGAGCTTCGTATGGAGCTCAATCGCTATAGCGATCGAGCTTGTGCTTGGGCTCGGTCGCTATAGCGACCGAGCTTCGTATGGGGCCCGGTGGCTATAGCGACCGAGCTTGGGCTTGGGCTAGGTCGCTACGTATGGAGCTCGATTGCTATAGCGACCTACCTTGCCGTTAGGGTTTGAACCTGTTTGGTCAAGCTTTCCACGAGTTTACCTTGTTCTTCCGACCTCTTTTCGTAGGCGGAGAGCATCTTCTTGAACTCGTTGAGCGTGCGGCGTTAGCAGGTGCGTTAGCTGCTGATACATCCGCTGATGGAGTGTTCAAAGCCTCCTTCTCTACTCCGTTGCGAGGAGTTTTCAAGTCCGTTGTATCGTCAGTAGTCATGTTCGATCGAGCGTTTGCTGGTTACGAGTAAGACTGATCCGTACCCCCCCCCCTCCTTCTAGCGCTAAAATATGGGAAACGAAATTCGCACCGTCAAATTATCGTATAAATAAGGAAACTAGGAAAATCCTAATTTCCCTGAGATCCCGGATATCAGGGAAACCACACGCCAAGCAATCAGAACACGAGAATTGTGACAAGAAAAATAAGAAATCGCAATAAAAAGAGAGCAAAATAGAATCTTATTCTGAATTCACGTTTGAGCGTAACAACAAGGTAACATTATTCGGCTACGAGAGCTGTCGGCGAGATCCCTAGTCAAATACCCGAAGATGGCTAAACCTAATTGACTCGCAGATCGAATAACAAAAACAGAAAATTGTCTAAATGCTCTAAGTACTAAGTTTTCTCTGAAAAAAGTCCCCTCTATGCCTCTCGCCTTGAGCTCCTTATATAATTTCTCCTAGGTCGGTTTACGCTTTCCTCTTTTGTCCTTAAGCCGTCATAGTCTGAAAAATGAAGACATTCCATTTTTTCGATCTTCATGATTATCTGCGGAAATTTCAAATTTATCAGCGGAAACTGATGTTTATCTTCCAAGCATAAACCGTTGCAAGGTTTATGGGATTTTAAGAAATTGTAAGTGGGCCTCGAATCAAATTTAAGACCCTTTGGGCCGTCTTTTGGTTTGAGATGTTTGTTACGAATTCTCCGATAAAGTTAATTTCCGCGTTTTTATCGTAAACCAAGCTGATGATCCCATTTGATCGAGAAATCAAGAAATGGTTAGCCGTGGCTTACGGAGGATCGTTACAAGGATAGTCGAGAGTGCATAGTTGTACGTCGTATTGTCGGATCGTTGTTTCGGAAGACTTTGGCCGTTTCGGAAAATGGTTGATGCGCGTATGCTCGGTCGCTATAGCGACCGAGCTCCGTATATCGCTATAACGACCGAGCCTTATACGGAGCTCGGTCGTTATAGCGACCGAGCTTTAATCTAGGCTTGGTCGCTATAGCGACCAAGCTGTAATCGAGTCTCGCTCGCTATATCGACCGAGCTGTAATCGAGAGCGTAATTCCGTGATTCGATCGCTATAGCAAACGAGCTCTTGTTGGTGACTTGGTCGCCATCGCTGCCGAGTTTGTGCCGTTGACTGAAACCCATTGTCCAAACGTCCGAAACCATCGCGATGCTACAATGCTTTTAAGATGTTTGTTTCCGGATGTTTGGACCTTTGTTAATATTGTATCGTTGTTTTAAGAAATCTTGTTTTAAAACAAGATTTTACCGCAAATTTTCGTATAAGTTTTCTATTCTTGAAAACGTAGAAATTCTTAAGTTAATTTCTTCTTACGGATATTTGGATGCTAACTTTACCGTGTCTTATTTCGGTCCCAACACGAACCATTGGAGCTTGTTTCGACGCGGCGGACAAATAATTTCAAGAATTTTATCGTAAAAATTAGTTAAGTAATTTTTACGAGAATTATGTTTTTCAAAAAATATTTTCGAACATTAATTTTGTTGTGACCATTTTTGAACCCAAGAGAACTCACATAAAATAGATTTATAACAGCCGTAATGTAGCATTATAACGAAAGACCATAGATTTGTGACAATTTTTTTTTTCGAGTAGAGAAAAAGCTTAACCTAATGTTTACAAAATTTCTAGACATGATAAAACGAATATTAATAGCTCTCCTTCTAACTTGGACCAACATTACTATTGTCTTCAACTGGCAATGAAAATGGTTCTAGACATGTTTGAGATTCAACAGAGACTTAGAGGTTTCAAATTAAATGACATGAGAAAAATAAGAAGAAGATGATGTAATCAAAGCTCATTCTTTGTTTTTCTTCATTGGATGTTACACCATTCACATCAACAAGCTTGGTGTTGATATAAGGGTCGCCCTACCTATAACTCAACACATATTCACTATGTTAATTAATTATTATTTTTTCTTTGTAGATTCAAAACCTTCATAAGCCACTACATCGTAATACCATTTAACAACTTATAGATCAAATCTTAATTTCATATAGGGCTGTTCAATATGGTAAAATCAAACCGTACCAAACCGAACCGAACCGAAATAGATAATGTGGTTTGGATTTGGTATATACCATAAAAACCGAATGGATATGATTTTCTAAAAACCGTAGAATTTGGATATGGTTCGGTATATAACCGATAAAACCGAATAAAACCGATCAAAAATAGAAACATGAAAATATGTATATATTTTATAGCGATATATGAAAATCATAAGTTAATTTGTTTGCTAATAACCATTTCTATTTTCTTACAGTAATAAAGAAGTCATGATTTGTAAAACACTTGAAATATAATTAAATAAGAATTCATCGCAACCGAGACTTGTTATTTTATTAGTCTTCTATTTAATCTTTTTATTTTATTTTAGCATTGACTAAATTGAAATAAAGATTATAAATTTGATGTACAACAATTATTGGAAATTCTTCACAACTTTTTAATCTATAAACGAACATAGATTCGTATTCAGTCGAAAAACATGACTTTGATAAACGCTAAATATGGAAGAATATAAAAACTTTCTTTGGTGCTTCGTGCTTCTGTTTTGGTTTTAGTTTTTTATTTTTATTTTCAAAATTTGGATCTTTGAGTTTAATAGATTTGATTATTTTATTATATGGTACAAGCATTTTTTATTTTGTTGTTCTTTTATTTAAACATACAATAGTTTTTTAATAAGTTACCGTGTTGACAACATGACTCTAAAATTCATATAATATGATCACAAAATAAATAATTATGTTTTTTGGTATAAAACGTCTGTAGGTGGCTTTTTAAGTCCGCCGTCAAAACCAAAAACTGATATATAAACCGAACCAAACCGAAGTGAATATGGATTTAGAATGGTAGTTGTATTTCACTAACCGAAAAACCGAAAAAACCGAACCGAAACCGAACCGATATCCGGATTGAACACCCCTAATCATATACAAACTGAATTTATACAACTTGATAACTATGAATATATGATTTCTTACTTCTTGGCTTGGATGCACTTATGACTTATAGTACACATGCAGCTAAACGAGTTCGAAAGCACATCATACAACAAGTCATTAACATTGGCCATAAGTTACAACATTTTAAATGGTTTAATTAGTTCCATTAATAATGGTTATATACATAACTAAAAAAATAAACAAAATATTAAACTAAGAATCTTGAATTTTCCTGGATCTTGGTGAAAATGAGAAACGACAGAGCTTTGTAAAGGGTAGACGAGCTATATCCCCACGAGTACTATCGTATAGCACAAAATGTCTTCCGCAGTATGACTTTATGCTATTTATCCCCCAAAATAAAGTTTGAAATATATTTCTCCACCAATCTTTGTTTTTTCATGGTTTATGAAAACTGAATTTGAAATCTCAAATCTTATAGAATAAACTAAGAGAAAACGGTCAATTAAATACCGAACTTTCACAAATCAGCCAAACAAATTATAGACTTTTCATTAAGCCAAATAAAGCACAAACTAGTATTGACCTAGCAATAAAGAATACATGTTTGATCAACTATTTTTGTGGTCAGATCTCCGTTTACTGTTCACGGAGGTTTGTACGGTATCATTTTCAAAACATATCAAAGTTAAAAAAACCCCCAAATCGACTCTTAGAACCGTAAGTCCAAATTCAATTTCTCTCTTCTTCTCTTCCTCTGCAACCCGATTTAGTATCTTTTTGTTTTCTCTGCTACTTGGTTTCATCTCTTCTTATTACAGCCTAGAAGTGAAAGAGAAGAGTTTGATTCCGTTAGAAAAACGAAATTTTAGAAACAGAGATTTGTCATCGAAGTTTGTGTTGTGGGGGTAGAGGAATCATTGCTTGAAGAGATTGAAGATTCACTTCCAAGACTTAAAAAAATTCAATTTGAGATTCATAATATAAACGGCTAGGTTGATTGCTTGAAGAAAGTGATTGATGACTTAATAGAGGATGCTATTTGGACAAAGTTCCAGATGAGGAAGTGGAAACTCATCACTGAGACATTTTGTGGACTCTTTTGTTTTATGTTGGGTTTAATCACAATTGCCTATCTCATCTCTTAAGCTATCTTTATCTCAAGACTGTAATGTTGTTGAATGATGCCTATTTATTCTCAAACCACAAAGCATAAAACATGGTAAAAGAAAAGTAACAAGTCAAGCTGTTCTTTTGGTATGTTAAAGTCTTTGAGTTTTCTTGTTGCAGTAGTCAAAAACTATGGGCTATATATCGAGAGTAAGTATAAAATAAGGCTATGGCATAGAGAAGATCGAGAAGAGTGTTCTGTTTCCTCTATAAATATGGAGTGGCCAATGATGTGTAATGTAACCAAGTGAAAAATCAGTTTTTTTTCCATCCACTCTAAGATTTCAAAAGTCCAAAAATGTTTTTCTTATTCTTGAACAAGAACACTAAACAGAGTAAATAAAGAGGTGACGATGATGGCCTGCAATTTACAAAAATTGTTTCTGTTAAGCTTTTCTTTGTTTCTTTTGTAAGATCTTTTCTTAAAATGTTTCATCTTTGTTTCATTTTCATGACAGTTAATATGTGTTTATATGTGAGCTCTTTATCTTTGACATTGTTCCTCTTATTTTCACTGTCTTTGTGTCTTTGTTTTACCAAAGACGCATTGGAAACTAACAAAAACATGTTTGCATAAAACAACAAGAAATCAAAAAAGTCTGAAACAAAAGCAAGGTGGTGATTCCAACAAAGTCTGAAACAAAAAGAGAGAGGTGGAAATTTTAAATATGAAACATGCATTCTACGTGAAGTAGTCCATAACAAAAAATAGCATCAGCCGAATTCAATATCATATTAAACAATATCATCCCACGACCATCATCAAGCTTGTGAGCCAACTTGTGATTCACTTTGTGAAAGTCCTTGTGATCCTCCTTCCTATGTCGAACACATAACCATCTAATGAATATGGATTTATCCAAGAGAGATCAAAATCTTACATAATCTTTTTTCATCTTTTTTCGGCCGACCTCTTGGATGTTTAGGTTCAGGTTGAACCATTGGTTTTGAACAGCTCACCTTGGTATGTCCTTCTTCTCTACAGTTAGAGCATGTCATGACACGCTTAGCTCGGTTTAGCTTGGTTTTACTAGAGGAAGAAGATGCTTCATTTGCAATTTTTCGCCTCGCATATGTACTTGGTCTTCCTCTATTACCTAGCCTATTTGGTGGAGGCAAGACAGACAACCTGTTCAGCATAGGCCAAAATTTCATCCCTTCTACTGGTCTAATACTATATTCATAAGTTTTCCTCCATCTTATGGTTGTATAATAATCAGAAACAGAGTCATCTACTTTATGCTTCTTTGCAAGGATCACACAAGCAGCATGGTTACATGTGTTTCATGGCCTGCTCTCCTTTCCCTTGTGATTTTATTTTTAGCTTTTCGACATTGCTCTTCAGTAACAGTCAAGTTATAGATTCTCTTAATCTCTTCACAATTTTACTTAGCTGTGAGCTTAGGATTCAACCTCAACCTTTCCGTAAACAGCAGTGCAATTGATGAAGTTTTCAACATCTTTTAGGAAACGGAACGTACACAAGCATGTTCCTTCACATAAAATTTTATTTGCAGTTTATGTTTCCTCCTCTCATACGAGCAATACACTCTCCATGGGCAATCATACTCAGTGTCAGAACAAACAGCACCGAGTTTCATTTGTGTTGATATGTAGAGATTGATATCATATCTTGTTTTCAGAGAATACCTAAGAAGAGCTTGTTTGAATTCAGATGCAGATGAAAGTGTCTTTCCCAAGAATAAAACCTCATCAGCTGATGCTGCATCTTCACGAGCTTCCCGTCGCGCATCTTCTTCCTCATTATCAGATGATATAGGATCAGGTATATTAACCTCTGTCCAGCAGTCCTCTTCTCCACTATCATCGTTATCTTCTCCATCATTCCTTGCAACATCTCCAAAATGTGATGATATCACCTCACAAGATTCTTCATCAATTCGTACGCCTTCTTCCTCGTTCTCTTTTTCTTCAACCTCATTCTTTTCTTCTTCCTCTTCAACCAGGTTCATTTCTTCATTGAATTCATCAGCAGGAACATCAGCAATAGCCTCACAATCATCAACAGGTATGAGTTCACACTCATCTCCGTCAGTTGCACTCGACCCTATTTCATCACCTTCAAGAACCACTGGAGTTTCACGTTCTCTAGCTCTGCCTCGACGTATAGGAAACTTTTGGCTTCTCATTAAATAAAGAAGAAACGGTTTGTGGTCTTACACTCAAGGAGAAGATGAAATCAAGTTGCAGAGAAAAGATGAAGAGGTGACTTCGATGGGGAGTTACGGTTCTAAGAGTATTAATTTGGAGATTTTGTAAAACTGTTTGATTTTAAAAACACGCAAAGATCTTCGTGAACTATAGACAGAAATTTAACGACAAAAACAATTGACCAAAAATGTATCTTTTGACAATTCACTGTCGTCTCACGTACCAGCTGCGCTTCCGGGATGGGGACGTGGTGGGGATGGCTTGGGGACGTCTTCGAAACGTTTCAGAGACAGTGGGGACGACAAGGGTTTTCGGGGACGGCGTGGTTAGGTTTGGAAACGTTTCTGATGTAAAGTCGGTACTTTTTTTTGTAAAAGGTTAACTTTTTCCTTTTTTTATATCTTTTAGTTTTGGATAACAACTGAAAAAAAAGGAAACATGTTCTTATATTATACACAACTAGGGTTGCAAAGGTTTAATCCATCCTCTCTTACTTTTAAACAAGCTCTTATTCTCTTCATCTGCTTTCTTAATCATCAATTCTCATGCCTAAAGAAAAAGACAGTAAGTATTATCACAAACTCTGTTTTTGGTTTATCAATTCTTACGTAAAAGAAGATAGTGTTTTACTGTTTTTAGGTTTGTTTCATATACATAAAAAAGACAGTATTATTCTTGGTTTGTTTCATGTACGTATGTGTGTTTTGGTTTGTACGTAAGAGCTAGAACGGTATTAGAGAAGAAAATAGACTATGTTTTGTTTTTGGTTTGTTTCATGTTATCCTATTAACTATATGCTTCTCAAGTTTCACACGTATGGGTGTTGATTCTGTTTTGTGTATATACAAGCTTCACACGATTTTTTTTCAGGTTAGTCATATTAGTTATGACATCTGAAGGACCAAGTGATAATATTGACAATGCTTCCGAAGAAGCTCCACTATGGAACTACGTGACCAAAGTAGAAAAATCAGGAGCAAAAGGAGGCACTTGGAAATTTAAGTGCAATATTTGCAATGAAGATCGACAAGGTTCGTATTCCAGAATTAAAGCTCATCTACTTGGTATTAAAAATCAAGGTATTGCTTTATGTAAGAAAGAAACAAGGAGTCAAAAAGATGAGATGCAAAAGTTGGAAGATGAGTTTGAGAAGAAGAAAAGCGAGAGTGGTTCTCGAGCGCTTCTGTTGCCTTGTGAAAATAGTGAAACAAATCATGCTTCAAAGAAAAGAAAATCTGATGATTCTGCGATTGTTAGAGCTTTTGGTGTTGAAGCCAGGGATCAACTGGATCAAGAAATTGCAAGAATGTTCTTCAGTGGAGGCTTACCATTTAACCTTGCAAGAAACCCACATTATCATAGATCTTACCAGTTTGCTGCTGAAAAAAAAGATTGATGGTTATGTTCCCCCTGGTTACAATAAGCTTAGGACTACGTTGCTTCGGAAAGAGAGAGACAATGTTGTAAAATTATTGGTTCCATTTAAGTCAACATGGAGAGAAAGAGGGGTGACAATTGTGTCAGATGGCTGGAGCGATCCTACTAGAAAACCTTTGATTAATTTCATTGCTACTTCTGGAAGTGGTCCTATATTTCTGAAGGCTGTGAACTGTTTTGGAGAAGTGAAAGATAGATTCTTCATCTCTAATCTGATGAAAGAGGTTATCAATGAAGTGGGTCACCAAAATATTGTGCAAATCATCACTGATAATGCAGCAAATTGCAAGGCTGCTGGAGAGATTATTGAGAGCACGTTTCCTCATATTTATTGGACACCATGTGTGGTTCACACCCTTAACCTTGCTTTGAAGAACATTTTTGCGGCAATGAATGTGGAGAAGAATGCAGCAATATATGAAGAATGCAACTGGATAACATAAGTTCATGGAAATGCACTTGCGATAAAACATTTCATCATGAACCACAACATGAGACTGGCCATGTTTAGTAAGTTCTCTCCTCTCAAATTGCTAGCAGTTGCTGATACACGTTTTGCCTCTATCATTGTGATGCTTAAGGGATTGAAGCTTATCAAAAGTGGCCTTGAAGCTATGGTCATAAGTCAAGAGTGGTCTACTTATAAAGAAGATGGTGTGGGGAAAGCAAATTTTGTGAAGAGCAAGATTCTTAGTGATGATTGGTGGGAGCAAGGGTCATACATTATTGATTTCACAAGACCAATATATGAGATGATAAGGTTTTGTGACACTGACAAACCATGTCTTCATTTAGTATATGAGATGTGGGATTCTATGATTGAGAAGGTGAAGTTTGATATCTACAAGAAAGAAAAACGTAACATGTTTGACGTTAGTTCTTTCTACGAGGTTGTTCATCAGATTTTAGTTGACCGTTGGGCAAAAAACAACAAACCTCTGCATTGTTTAGCTCACTCTTTAAATCCAAAGTACATGATTTTAAACTATTTTTTATTTCTTTCTTTTTGTTTAGTTGCCTCATATAAACTATGTTTTTGTATTGCAGATTTTATAGTGATGAATGGCTAAGTGAAGATTCTACAAGACGTGCTCCACACAGAGATCAAGAAGTCTCAAGTGAGAGAATGAAGTGTTTCCAAAGATTTTTTCTGAGTATTGATGATCATCTTAAGGTTGCGGACGAATATGCTTTGTTCTCCATGAGAACTGGTCCTTTTGAGGATTTAACATGCATTTCGGTGATGTCTACTATGGAACCCAAAAAATGGTGGGCTAACTTTGGTGCTCAAACTCCTTTCCTACAGACTTTGGCTTTTAGGTTGCTGGGACAGCCGAGTTCATCTTCATGTGCTGAGCGTAATTGGAGTACCTACTCATTCATTCATTCACTTAGAAGGAATAAGTTGAATCCAAGTCGTGCTCAAAATCTAGTTTTTATCCACAATAATTTACGTTTTTTTTTCAAGGAATTCTGAAAAATACGAGGAAGAAAAGACAAAGATGTGGGATGTTGGTGGAGATGGTTTTAACTCTATGGAAGATGTGGGGTACTTGGAGTTCACAAATCTTTCACTAGATGAGCCAGAGTTGGAGGATGGATTGATTCATGATTAGTTTATTTTTTTTATTTTAGTTAAGATATTATATTGGTGTTTTCTTATTTAAGATGTTATAATGGTTTTTTATTTTATATGAGAATTATGTTTTGGTTTTAATATTATTGATTATATATATATTTATTTATTTATAGACGTACCCATGCCGTCCCCGTATCTCTAAATTTTAAGTTTTGCCGTTTCCCGTCCCCGCCCCCGACCCCGTATCCGTCCCAGTACCCGTCTCGGTGCAACATAGATGGCTAGGTCAAAGTAAGTTTGAGATTTTTTTGGATTAAAGGAAAGTTTGTATTATTTTGGCTAATCTATGAAAGTTTGGTATTTAAATGACCTTTTTTTCAATAAACTAAACAAAACTAAATCAAAACAAAGTAATACCCGACCAAATATAAATCTTGAGCAGATCAAAAACCCAATCTGACATTCAAAATGTGAAAAGCCCAAAAAAAAAACTCAAATCAATTTCAATTAAGAACCATAAGATTTTTGGTTTGCTTAAAAAAAACAAACCAATATAAATTGATTTCATGAGTTTTTCAATTTTGATCTTTGTATTTTTGGGAAAATATGGATGAAACTGTATACTTATGGAGAAATAGATTTCAAACTTTGTTCTCGTGGATAAATAGCATGTAGTCATATTTTGAGAGACATTTAATGTTATATGATATTACTCAGTGGCGAAATAGCTCGTCCCTATCAATAGGAAAATATCAGAAAGGTCGTTCATAACCAATGTTACTTTTGTCTTAGAACATGATGTTTTCGTCTTAATATTCTATGTCAGAGCAAACTGAAGGTCATTACTTTTATTAATACGTTCCAGGTTGGTGGAAGTGGTGGCCAGCCATTTGTGCTTTAGCAGAACTTCTTGTATAGTATTTCAAAGCCTCCATTCCCGGTTAAGATGGGTCCATAATTAAAGTCGTCTTTGATGGACTTGTTCGCCGTGTTCTAGGTACCGTGATGCAAAACCCCGGTATACCTGAGGTAAAAGACACTTCATCCTTTTCCACAATAAGCTCGTACTATCATGGTTTCAAATTAAGCTCTCTTAGATTACTCATCAAAATCATTCCACTTGTGGCACGACGAGGTCATAAACCTAATGGATGTACTAAATCCTTATGTAATTTACAAACCACCTAATCCTAAACCTTTTCTCCTACGGTTTCACATGCAGTAACTGATCATTATCTCTTAATGTTCGTCTTGTGTCTCTCTATATATGATTTGTGGTTGGTCTCTGATAATATTATATATGTTTCTCTTTTCCAATTCTCAAAGCTGTAGGAAGCTTCTGGAGTTGATGAGACTCGACGGGTATGTGAAATTGAGGGAAATGATGCAAACCAAGTTCACCGGTTCTCCGGCTCTGCTAACCAGTCATCTCATAACCGGGCCCCAAAAAGCCGGAGCTTATCCGCGGCAGATATCTCTGATCAGTGATCACTATAGTCTATAGTTCAGTCCAAAACACTGTTATGCAATAATTAACTTTTGTTTCTAGATTCAGTAATGCAGTATATAGAAGATATATATCTACTTTCAAAACAAAGTTAAATGTTGTCTGAAGTAGGATTATACAGATATATATCTTTTAAAACAAAGTTAAATGCAATCTTTCTTGCTCGAACAGCTTCCTTTAACCAAGGTTAATATCAGTCATTAACATCCATAGTGTATGATACAAGTAACTTCAAATAAAAAATAGTTTTTACTTATATATTTACTGATCTACGGTTTGCTTTCGATATTTAGTGTTAATTATGAATAAAAGAATAAGGGTAATTATTTGACCAAAAAAAAAGAATACTGTTTTCTTTTGTCAACAAGAATACTGGTTATTATAGTATTTTTGGGTAGTAGAAAATCCAAATAAGAATAAATGTGCAATAGATTTAATAGTTAAGGGTAGTAGACACAGTTATCTTTATTAGAATATTAAGAAACGATATCAAAGATTTCCTTTTCTTGCCTTATCTGATAAAAAGAATTTCCTTTTTCGAGGTTGCTTTATTTCCTTTTCTTTCAATCTCTCCTCGAGCCTCTTCTTATATAAACTACACAGCCCATACGTTTTCTACCACCAAACACCAGATTAAGAGCTTTGCTTTAGCCTCTCTCAAGTCTCAACTAGTTTCGTTTCTTTCTTCTCAAAGTCATATATTTGGTTAATAATTTGTTCTAAGCAAAAAACATGGCGATAGAGAAACAAGAGTGGTCTCGTTGGGACGACGAACTCTCTGTCGTTTTCCAGACGTTCAGATCCTTGGGTTCACCATCGTCTACTGATGCAATAATCACCATGGAAGACGAGGAGGATGAAACCCTAGTGTCTAAATATAAGAATACAAACAACCTCGATTCTAACTCGTCGGTACCTTCTACTAATGCAGTCATCATCATCGACGACGATGACGAAGAGGAAACCCTAGATTCGAAGAAGAATAAGAGGAGAAGTCACCTCGACTCTAACTCGTTGATACCTTCTTCTACTGACACAGTCATCATCATAAACGAGGATGAGGGAGGCGAAACCCTAGAGCCTACAAAGAAGAAGCCAAGATTGGGGTCTTGGTGGGACGACGTTGATGCCTTCGACCAATTAAGTTTCATGATCAAGGGGTCACCAAATGTGCCATCATGCTTAACTATTCTTCCCGAGACGGAGACGGAGACGAAGGAGGATAAGAGATCATTGTCTTCAAGTCATCATGAGAGTTCGCTTGGCTACAGTGATAGTGTTACTAGTAACAACCAGGAATATCCAGATCGTTTAGGATATGGCCACATGTCGCTTCCAAGTCCTGTCCACTACGTCAAAGAGATCGTAACTCCTGTGGATTCCTGCTTTCCTTCTTTGTCTACTAGTCTTCCGGAGACGACGAAAAATACAAACAAGGATTACGATAGTCGATTATCATCATCAAATCATCATGGTGATAATTCCATTGATATTAGAGAGGGCGAGATTGTCGGTGAGGGTACTAGTAATAGCTGTAATAAAGGCAATCGACACGTGACACTTGAGGAGTTGGGTGTTTCGGTGGAAGATCTCAAGAGTATACCCTGGGAAGCGTTTGATCCGACATGGGAGATTAGGTCAGTGACCATGGATCCTTGGCTTGGTGGCTACGTCAGTGACTTGTTCTCTTCTTAATAATCCCCACGCTTAATTGTTCGTTCTTCTTCTTTAAGTTTCTTCTTAATTTGCTTATATGTAAAACCAAAGATCAATATGATTGATCTTTAATCATATAGTCATCTTGTTAAGCAAATCATATGAGAGAAATTGATGTTTCTATTTGAGATCAGTTCTAATTGCATTTAGTTATTTAAAATTTTGAGTCATGGAAAGTCTAATATTATATTTGACGTAGTTAAATACTGACGACTAAATACACTAAAAACTTACAAATTCAATCTATATTTCAACTTTGAACTAATACAAATGTAAGAGACCCAAAAGAATAATATATGGAACAGTGTGATCTCGTTTACGACAACTGCGTGAATATAACTCTTAGACTTTTTTTTAGATAACTCTTAGATATGATTATAACCAGTGTTTTGAAACCCGACCCAGACCTGCGGTTGAACCGGTAAACCCGATGACCCAGAATAATTCCGGGTTTTGTGAAAATTCAAAATTTAAAAACTCGAAAAAACCTGGAAAAACCCAGAAAAACACGCTAAAACCCGAAACCCGGACCGGTTGAACCCATAAAAACTTTTTTTTCCTTTTTTTAGTTTTTAGTTTTTAATTATATTTTAAAATTCTGTTTTGTTTTCTAAGTTTTCAATTAATAGTTAGGTTTTCACTTATTAATTATATTTTAAAATTCTGTTTTGTTATTGACAATTTATTACAATAATTTTTTACTTTTGGTTTATTTTGGATTTGAAGTTTAATTTATTATTCACATTAGACATTCAAATATTTATGCAATTTATGTCTTGCTATTTTTAGATTTCATTACTATTAAATCACATCAACTAATTCATTTATTAATTTACGGTTCATCCGTGGTTCACCCACGGTTGACCCAGTAACCCGGTAAGTCATCCTGTTCAGTGTCCGGGTCGGATTTAAAAACACTGATTATAACTAATGTTAGAGATGAACTTCACTCTTTCATTAGAGCCCCATGAGACTATGAACTCGGCTTCAAAGAAAAACCGATTTAAGAAAAAAGAAATCAGTCAAGAAAAAATAAAAAGAGTTAGCCAATCAAAGGAGATTCATGCACACTCAAATAGAAGTGGAAATATTATGGCTTAGAGGTTATTGCTTATAGTTTCGCATTGTGGTTTAGTTTAGGTAATTAAGAGTAGTTTAGGCTATCTAATCTCGTATTAGCTATGTTAGCAAGTTTTGAGAGAATTGTCCTAGGATATTGTATGTTGATGATGTGTATTGATGATGTAAACCGGATTAGTCTCATGTGCCTAGGAAATTTAGGAAATTGTATGTTGACAAAAAGAAAAAAAAAAGGAAATTGTATATGTATAAATATAAACACGTGTGAACCAATATTATCTGATTTTCTACAAGAAAAAAATTCTTACACAAATCTGGCGATATCTGATTTTGTCCGAATCCCCAAAGCCTGTGGTGAAGGAGTCTTTGCGGTTCTCTTTGATTTCCCACAAATCCAGGTCTTTGTGGCTGAACTTATTATTCTCGGAGTCTAAGTATTTTAGGTCCGATTTGTTGATCTGAAGAATGCTAGATTTCCTGCGAAGTCGACCCACCAAGAAGCACTAGTCGAATCTATGAAACGCAAGGAGGAGGTGGTGGAGGAGGAGGAGACAAGCCCAAGTAGCAAGTTTGATTCGCTCCCTTATGATCTAAAGATGGCCATAGTGAGTAGATTGGATGCCAAGTCTGTTTTGAAGTTCCGATGCGTGTCAAAAATTTGGTCTTCCATGTTGGAAACATGGGTTTTACCCCCACCAAAGCCTATAAGATAATGGGTTCAGCATATTTAAAAGGAGGTTACTAGAAAACCCTAGACCTATCTTTATATAAATAAGGAGGCACTCTCTCTGTAGAAAGGATCTTCCTTTTGCCGTTCAACCACTTCATTTCTACTTCTAAAGAAAAATACCACATTACATGCTTTTTTCTAGGCACTTGTAACTCTTTGTTGTAGAATTACGATTGGCTTGATCCCTTTCGGGGTACGTAGGCATCCCTTCACCATGTCCAGCCACAATTATTTAACCATTTTTTATGATGATTTCTCATAAACCTCCATACAAATTCATTATCTGAATCCAACAAACACTTCCAGCAAATCAACCGTTTTCGGATCAAACAATAGGCGCTAGAAGGAAGGGGCCGAACCCAACGTCAAATATGTTGCTTGGCAAAGTCGCTACTCAAGACGAATCGCTCTCTCGCGGTTACTCGGGATGAATCGCTCTCTCGCGGTTACTCGACACGGTTTGTTCTCTCGCGATTACTCGGCACGGTTCGCTCTCTCGCGATTACTCGGCACGGTTTGCTCTCTCGCGGCTACTCGACATGATTGCTCTCTCGAATTTACTCGGAGCAGACCGGTCTCTAGCAGTTACCTGGTCGCTCTCTCGTAGTCACACGACGCTCGCTCTCTCGCTGCTACTCGTAGCAGATCCATCTCTAGCAGTCACTACTCTCTCGTAGTTACTAGGAATGGATCGCTCTCTCGTAGTCACTTTGCTCGAGATGAGCTTGCTTCTTCATCACTCTAAAGATAAGCTCTTCACTAAATCATCGCATCTTTTCTGATCAATTTCAAATTAGTTTGATTGCTCGCTTATTAACTACGCAAGAGTGGTCATTTCTTTTGGTTTGTGTTGATCTAATCTTGTAATGCTTTTTGTGAACCAGAGCCGATAAAGCCAAAGGTCGTTGAGGTGGTCCTCATGCTTTTAAAGACGAACTCAAATTCTTTCAAAGTGGCACGAGGTTCATGGGCGAGCAACCACGAAGCGTCTCACCGTCAAATCGTTGTTCGGCGAAGTCGTTACTCGACGAGGATCACCCTCTCGCTGTTACTCGGCACAGCTCGCTTTCTCGCCGTTACTTAGCAAAGCTCGTTCTCTCGCGGTCACTCGGCTCGCTCTCTCGTGGTCACCCGGCTCGCTCTCTCGCGTTCACTCGGTGTATACCGCTCTCTCACTATCAGTCGTGACGATTCGTTTGCGACGGCTTGTTCATGGTGGTACATTTATGACAATGTTTGTGGTGACTTGTCCTTGACAGCAAGTCAACTGACACTTCCATCCATAGCGACTAACTCGGGTGGTTCAGAACACTGCCCACACAGATCGTTCACGAAACTATCCCCGAGTAAGCTCCGATTGGAATCAGAAGTATGTCCATGACAGCTCGTCTGAGACAGTCCACCTACGACACTTTGTTTATGACAACCTAGCCATAAAAATCTGTTCATGACAATTTGTCTACGACATGAGTATATGCTGAGTCTATTATCTTATAAACCTCTTTGTAAAATTCGCAGATATCAACTTCATCTCTCTCAACGACTTAGGGGGGGGGGGGGCTTACTGTTCGACATGGGTTTTACCCCCAACAAAGCCTATAAGATAATGGGCTCAGCCATTTAAAAGGAGGTCACTAGGAAACCCTAGACCTATCTTTATATAAATAAGGAGGCAGTCTCTCTTTAGATCTTCCTTTTGCCTTTCAACCACCTCATCTCTACTTCTAGAGAGAAACACCACATTACATGCTTTTTTTCTAGGCACTTGTAACTCTTTGTTGTAGAACTATGATTGGCTTGATCTCTTTCGGGGTACGTAGGCATCTTTTCAGCGGGTCCAGCCACAATCATTTAACTCTTTTTTATGATGATTTCTCATAAACCTCCATACAAATTCACTTCTGATTCCAACAAACATTTCCAGCAAATCAACCGTTTTTGGATCAAACATTCCATCATCAGAAGCAGAGGGTTCATCGATTCCTTCTTCTCTATGTCCTCCAAGCAATTATCGCGGTTTATAGTCGCTCTGGGTAACGGTTTATTCAGTGAGCCTGAAGAGAAGCTCACCTTCTTCTTCTCGTTTGGAGAGTCTTCTTTGGTAGTACCAAACTTGGAGATGGCAACACCAGTGGGACTTAGTTCCATCAGAGATTCTTTCGCTTCTCTCCATGGCTTTCTCACCGTTGCCGTTCACGGTGGGTTGATGGTATGTAAACCTAGCACCGAGCAGGTCATTAAGTTAACCAGTTCCACCAGATTCGTTGTATGTGATCCCATTGAAGGTCAACATAAGGCATTGCTTGTGGAATCGAGAGGAGATCGTTCTTCTGTTAATCATCTAGAGCACAAGGTGTTGACATTGGGAGGATCATGTCAAGAAGAATGGAGAGTCATTGAGGGTACCCCTGGACCTTATAGACTGATATCAGTGGGAGTATGCGTCCATGGTGTCATCTACTATGGTGCTCATAACTCAGTCGATTGTACGAATCCAGTTATGGTGTATTTTGATGTTAGAACTGAGAAACTAAGTTTTATCCAAGCACATGGGCCTCTCCTTAAATGGAATAGGTATTCCATATTTATAGATTACAATGGGAAGCTAGCTTCTATTGTGAGATACCCTTATGGTCGTTTCAATAGTTTTGTTTTATGGATATTAGAAGACACCGAGAAACATGAATGGTCAAAGCAACATTTCGTGTTTCTCTCCTCCGTCTGGGATTCTGTTTGGGGCTTGGAAATGTCTTCTCCAGGAACCAACAAGGCTGGGGAGATCATTATGGTCTTCGAAAGATGAATTATTTATACCAGACGGAGTAAAAACTAAGATTATATATGATAACTGATAAAAATGATGGTCTTCGGAAGATGAATTATTTATTTCTTTAACACTTTGGAAGAGCAAAATGAGCTTCCTCTTTTTGTGAGTTCAAGAGTCTTTCTCGCAAACTAAGTTCCATTGGAAAGCCAATGCCTGAATCCAGGATGATCTATTGCATTTCTTTGGGTAATAATACCACACTGAAACTGAATGGTAAACATGATAATGTAATATTATTAATTGTTTAACTATATCACAGAAAAAATAATAAAAGTGTTATTTTAATTTTTGGTGAATTTATAGTATTACATAAAATGTTAACTATTTACTATTAGATCTAATATTACAACAATGTAATATTACTAATTGTTCACTATTGATTAAATATAGCTTATATAAATATTATAATAAATATTTTAAAATAAAAAATACATTACAATCTAAGATAAATGATAATAAGCATTTAGTGATTTCTAAACTGAAAATAAATACAAATTTTCTGTGATATTTTATTTTTTAAAAATTTACAGAAAAGGATAATAACAATTTAGTGATTTCTTACTTAAGAAAATAAAAAAAAATTAACTATGTAAATTAATTTAAAAATATAAATGATAAAGTATATTTATGTTTAGTTACAAAATTGAACAAATTATAATAACAATTAAACTATATTAATAAATAAAACATAATAAAATAAGTATATTAAATAATTGGTGTGATAAATAGTGTTGGTAACTCTATGCCAAATTCTGATGGGATGGTGTTATTTTTGGTGACAGATTAGAGATTAAATTTTGATGTTTTGGTTTCTTATTGGAAATGGAATTGACCTAATTATCACACTGATTTTGCTTTTTTCGAGATTATGTGAAGATTTGAAACGATGCGCTAAGTTTATTCACACAAATCAATATAAGAAACTGATGCAATTCTCTATAGGTCAAGTTTCTGTGAGTACCACTAATTTAGAGGTAGAAGATATGCAGTCGCGTAGTATAACTGTTTTCAAAAAGAGAAGTCTAAAGATAAACATAATAAGAGAATTCGCAAGACAAAACATAACAATTCAGCTAGATGAATACGAGGAGAGCTTCAATCTAGTGTCTCTCTAAATAACCATCTCTCAACAACTCATCAACCGTCAAACCATCTTCATCAGTGTTCAAGTAGCAAGTCCTTTCCCCATCATCATCAGCAGCTGCTTATCCAAGTTCACCACCAGCTCCTGCAGACCCTCCTGCTCATTCACAAGTTCACCCTCATGAGCTTGTAGCTTGATATCAGAATGATAATCCAATTCAGGCTTCGTGAAAAAAATGTGATGGGTTACACATATTTTCTCAAACTTATTGGAAAACTTTGTGTACTCAAATTGGGACATCCAGTTTTAACTCTGTCTTTCATTAGTTCATACAACTGTTCGATGCCTACCAGCTGCACACCAATGTTGATGTTAGTACTCCTCTCCCTTGCCTTCCATGTCCCCAAGTCTCCAAGTTTTCTATCAACATTCTTTTTATCCTTAGCTTGTTTCCTATGCAGAAAAAAACATTATTCACCTATTTCAAAATAAAGATACTTTGTTGCATTCCACCAGTTAATATATATTATATCTTAGAGATCTGCATCAGCAAGAAACTTTACAGCACAAGTAGGCAGATGCTCCTTTCGTATGAAACACTTGAGTAAAAGGATCACTTCAAAACTCTTGGAAGAAAATCATTAATAATCTATGAAAGATGAAAAACATATCATGGCAATATAAAGACACAAGCACATGATATGAAAACAAAAACATACCATCTGAAATGTATAACAAAACTTACAGCTTAGCGATGCCATGCTTGGAGACTAAACTTGACATAACTCATATAATTCAAATATTGTGCAAATGATTTAATGATTTAATATATTCTGATTAGAGAAGTTAATAATTGGTTTGAGTGGCGGTCGAATATGCACATACCTATTTTAAATATGAGTAGTAATAACAAGAGAATTTAGACAATGAATTGAAATTGAATCAAATAGTATGAAAGTTTGAAAATTTGGATTCTTCCAACAGTTTGTTGAATTCTCTCTCTCTCTATATATATTTGAATAGAAAATATAGCTAAACTAAACAAATATGTAGATAATTCATATATATGATTTTAAGACTGTTAGAGCATAAATTTCGCGATGTTTTAAGAGGATTTTAGGGCAGTGGGGCCCGTTTTTTTAAACACTGTCTTTTCTTTCCTCTTCCGGAAGAGGTAACTCTTACACTATTTACGGGCCTCACAAATACGTGGAGGCCCGCGATTGGTTGGATTTTAATTTTTTTTTTATCAGAAAAATAATTAAAGAAAAAAATTAAAATTTAAGAACCTTTTTTTAAGACTCTAGCGATATTAATGCTCTTAGAATCTTAAAAATATAACAAAGTATTAAATTTATATACACATATTTAATAGTCTTTTAAATGATTTGCTTAATAAGCTACTTTGACATGTGCTTGACCACCAATTCTATAACATATTGGTGATCAACCACTCCAACTTAACTTTTGATATACTGAAAATTTGTAAAACAATTACCACATTCTAATTCAAAACATAAAAATGATTTATAAAAAGAAATAATATTCTAAGCTCGCATTTAGATGATACAATTTAATCATTACAGAATAAAATTATCACATCATGCTAATTTATTTGTTAATTCCCAAACCAACCATTATTGATTTTTCTGTCGTTTTATTAACAACTGGTGGTGATTCGGCGCTACGTGCCGTGTTCATATATTTTATTTTATAATGAGTTCTAAATGTTTTTTTTATCCATTTGTTAGTGGTTATTGATAGTAGTTTATTTTGTTTTGTAGTTGCTTACATCAAAGGAATATCATAGATGGTCTTCACAGATTAAAAAAACAAAAACAGAATAAATAGCTGATAGTTGCAAGATATAGTTGAACTTGAAACAAAAAGTAAAGTTGTTAAAAAATATGAGTGATATATATATATATGTTGATGAATAATGTAAATCTCCTATCTTTTTTAATAAGTTGCTCCTACTCGGAAACAAATAAAATAAACAAAAATGTCAAAGCAACAACCCGGTTCACCCAAACCAGATTATTTGAAAACAGAAACCGATTTATCTAATACAACAATATGTTTTTTTTTTAAATATATTTTATCTGATATCGGATATGATATAAATTACATCAAAACTTTATAAACTAATTCAGTTCATTACTGATTGGTAAATACAATAGAACCTCTATAAATTAATAATCTATAAATTAATAATTTCTATAAATTAATAAATTTTGTCGGTCCTAAGTTGGGCCGATGTTAAACATAACACAAATCGATAAAATAATAAGATAATAATATTTTCAAAACTTCTATGTAAATATGTAGTCCCCTTAAAATCATAAATTAATAATATGTCTATATATAATTTTTATATAAGTACAATTTAAATATTATATTGTTGGTTTTATATTCACAATGAAAATTCTTTATTTTTCTTAACATTTCAATATATTTTGATAATATTTAGTAAAATTATACCTAAAACCACTTAACAATTCTATGAAACATAAAAATATACACAAAATAAGATAATAAAACAATATAGAAGTCAAATTTCTAAAATTTAAATAATGTACATACGGTAAAATAAAATATTTTCTTTTTTATATAAATAAAAATATTCGAAAATAGAAAAAATCTAAATAAGGAAAATTTTATAAATTAATATCTCTATAAATTAATAAAGTTTCAAAGTCCCAACATTATTAATTTATAGAGGTTTTACTGTATAATTTAGACAAGTTAATAAACCTCAATATTCAATATTAATCATTATTATCATAAACAATTCATTATGAATACAAATTTCAAATTGCAAATAATTATTGGCGTACCCTTGAAAGAGAAAGAGCCACATATGGTCATAAGACCAACCTTACGCATCATTCTCAGAACATGATCTTGATTCATTGGCTAAATAAAACAACACAATATCTCTTCCCTATGGCTCCAGTATTCAGGCTTTCAATCACTAAGCTTCAAACCTTTAATGTATCTATCAAGAATACAGAATCTTGAATATCAAACTTGATTCTAACCCATATCATTTAGATCATTTCTGAGATCTGGATAGTCATTCACATAGAAACCCCATCACTTATAAACGTTTTATAGTCCTTTTGCCCATCATCCCTTGTTCAAAAAATACACCTCATCCACCAACGTTCTATAGTTCCTTTCGCCCATCACCGGATCTTTCTTCTTCCATTCCTCAAGCAGCTCAAGAGCTTCATCCCCTCTGCCTCCTCTGCACAACTCCCCCAAAACCGTATTATAAGTCAACATATCCGGAGACAAAGAATTCGCCAACATGTCAAACACAACCTCAACCGCTTCCTCCAACCTCCTCTCCATCGCAAGACTACAAATCAAAACCATGTGACAACTCCCACTAGGAACCATCCCTTTGCCTCTCATCTCCTTGTAAAACCCCAAACCCTGCCCCACCCTCCCTTTCTCACAAAGCCCTTTCGTCAAGTAACCATACGTATACGCATTAGGCTCGGACCCGTACAGAGCCATCTCCCGGAACACCCTTATAGCTTCATCAACCTCAAGACACTTCGCATAAGCTTTAATAATCATGTTCAACACATACGTGTCAGGAATCACTCCGCTCGACTTCATCTGCTTAGTGAGGGATCTAACGGCGTGGAGATAAACATAGCAAACATTTAGTTTATTGAATCTTTTAAGCAGTGAGCTTAGAAGTAACGTATAGGTTTCAAGATCAGGTCGTGAGTCATCTGATCGAAGCATCTTGTTGTAAACATCGAAGGCCCGATTGAAGAGGAACTTACGGCCGCAGCAGAATCTGATGATGGTGTTGTAGAGAGGAACGCTCATCTCGCAGGCGCCGGCCACGACCTCGTCGATTAGGGTTTCGGCGAACTTGTTTCGTTTTCCGGCGATTGCTTGTTTGATCATAGTGTGGTAAGCCTCGTGGTTGTGCTTGTACCCTCGCTGCTGAGATGTCCAGCGGAATATGTCGTAGGCGAGATCCGGATCGGATTGGGCACGCAGCGCCGCTGCCACGTCGGAGTGTGTGAAGCCTGGTTTCAGATTCTGGATCCATGTCTCGAATTGAGTTTCGAGTGGAGTCCGGGTTCGAATCCGGGAAGGGGGCGGCGGGTTTGATGAGACGGAGGAGAAGGATATTATAGATAGGCGACTCGCGGCGGAGGAAAGGCGCGGCGGGGTTGAATTCGTGGCGCGATTAACGGAGGAGAGGAGTATGATGCGACGGAGGGCTGAGGACATCGTACCAGCGGCGGAGGAAGAAGACTTCGATAGACGTCGCGGCGTTTGTTTCTTCTGGTGAGGAAGCTATTAGTACAGCGAGGCCGTTGGTATTAGAGATTGGATAAAGCCACAGAGACGGGTTCGCTAGTAGTAGGGTTATCGCAAATGTTTTCAACCCGACCTGGTTAGTGAACTGGACAACTTCCTAGACACACCTGGGTTATTTGATCAACCTTGGACGAATAGCCAATTAATAAATTAATTATTTTTATTTAATAATATGTTAGCTGTTGAAACATAGCTGAGAAGTTTTATGTTATAAAATTATATAGAATTTTTTTTATTTTTTTTTCCTTTTGTTTGTTTTTATTTTACACATAAGATATCAAATATAATTTAGACTATTTAACAATTATTTTTTGTAACAAGCTATGAATTATGATAAAAAAAATTAAGACTTCAAATTCATAAGTATTTAAATATTTAATGTGAATAATAAAATTAATCTAAAATGAATCAAACTAAAATATCAATTTGTAATAGATTGTCGTAACAAAAATATTATACAAAATTACACCAACTTTGTTTCTCTTTACCATCATTCACTTTATTTTCTTCATGTGCCACAATCAAAATCTTCATCAAAATCACAAATAGAGATTAAAACGACAAATGTTTTGTCGTGAATGAATTAACGATAAACAAAAAACTAAAAGAGTCGAAAAATCGGCATGAGAGAAAAACCATAGTAAGAAAACTGAAAACCTAACTTTTTAATTAAAATAACAAAACAGATTTTATTGAAAACAATAGCAAAGTTTTATTAAATTAATTAGATTAAAACTTATTAAAATCTAATGCCATTGTATTAGTAGTTCTGTTTGTTTTAGTAAATTGTGAATGTATTAAAAAAACATAATTAAGTTACAATTGTTTGTAAATTTACATATTTAAATTTTTTTTAAGATTAGTTTATAGGAACTATTCCACATGTTGATTGTATATATACATATACTTGATGATGAGAAATTATAGAAAGTGTGTGTTTAACACAGTTGTAAAATGTAATAAGCATGATAATTTTTTTTTTGAACGAACGGCTATTCTACTGCTTAAACTTGAGATGGTCTTGGTAACCAGACCGGAATAAAATAACCAATAAAATATAACTCTTGCGGGAAAGACCTTACAATCCTTGCTAAAGAATCAGAAATATGTTTTGCGCTCGTGGAATATGAATTATTTTGAAGTCCGGAAAGCATATCTGCAAAGTCTTTATTTTCTCAAATTCTTTTGCAAAGCTTGGCCAAGCACGAGGTTTTTTTATCATGGTGATCAAAATCTTGCAATCCGTTCCAAAGCTTTGACATAAAGAATGCTGGAGCATATTCTCTATGGCTCAATGCAGTGCCTCCACTTCTGAGTGTAATGCAGACTTCCGCCGTGGAAAGTTTTGCATCCTTCCAAACTCATCTACACCCGCTGAACTGAGCTGTGACTGTCCATGACTCATCTACCATGCATATATTAACCAAGCTTAAGACTTGAGCCACCCCCATACTCTGATCTGCTATAATGGGCAGCACAATCTCGTTGGCATTGAACCATGCCTGTCATTCACTCTCTGCATAACAAACAAGCTCCAATGGATCTATGTCTACCCCCCTAAAGAGTTTGTCATTGTGGACCTTATAAATATACCAGATTATCCAGGGATAAGTACCAGATTATTCAGAGATAAGGATCTCTGTCTAACTCTAGCTCGACAATATTGTTCTCCTCCAGAAAAGATAATCCATATTAGCATAAATGCTTGATATCAGAAATATGTCTAGACTCATTGGTGTCTCGGATAAGGACCAGGCTTGTAAAGCTGGTGGGCATTCAAAGATCGCATGGGTAACAGACTCTTCCGGTTCTCCACATCATAGCTAGTAGTTATCACATCTCATATTATGCCGTATTATGTTCCTCGTTACTGCCACATGACCTGTTAGCAGTTGTCATATAAGATGACATATCTTCAGAGGTGCTTTTCTCTTCCAAGAAAAGATTTGAAGCTTAGTTATACCGGGCTCTAGTACCTCATTCTCTTCCTCAGTCTTCAAAACTTTTCATGCTACCTAGTATCTAAATTTGACAGTTTACTGACCTTTCTTAGTGTAGTTCCAATAGAATGTATCATGACATTGAGTTGAGCTTATGACCAAACTCCTTATAAAGGGAATATATGCAGGGTCAACATAGTTCTCGAGCAAGCTAACGTCCCAATCCTTTGATTTCTGATTAAATAAAAAACATGAAGGTTGGAAGTGTTAAAAAAATTATAGTCTGGGCTATACTCCCCTAAATCCATCATGATTTGAAAGGTTGTACCAATTACAAATAAATAATTTAATTAATGTAATACATGATTTTTGGTTTTAATTTTTACTTGAAAAATTGGGAAGTTTTGTTCGATAGTTGTGCTTGCATTTTGGATACATATTTAGAATTTCACGGAAATATTTAGATATACAAATTCTTCTTGCATAATTTCAATCTACTTGGATATCCTTCATAAGCATATAATTTAAATAAATATGAATAAATATTACATGGAATAATAGAAATTACCTTATTTTGCTATCAATTACTTGTACAAATTAGTTAATTCGTTTATTAGCAACTTACCTTATTTTGCTATCAATTACTTGTACAAATTTATATGATAATAGTGATTTGATTTATAAAAGCCCAAAACTATTATCTATTTAGAAAACCACATATATAATAGTGATTTTAGATTTAGAAAAACCCAAAACTATTATCTTTATTATATTTATATATATATATATATCAATTTTTAATAAACGAGACATTCTGAATTGAAACGAAGCCATTGATTTTGTTTATGCTGTAAAATATTTGTTGCATATTTCAACATAATCAATTTGATAAAAGGGAATAGTTGACTGAAGAACCCAAACTCTTTGGTCTTTCTTTTGTATTATATTTCAACCTTTTTTTATTTATAGTTTTTTTAAAACTGATAATTCTTTTTTACAATATATCAAAATCAAAACTAATTATTATTCTTTAATTTTATATTCATATTATGGTATTAGGAAATATATACCTTATTGGTAAAGGCTTTTAATTAGTTAATTCGTTTATTAATAACTTGCCTTATTTTGTTATCAATTACTTGCACAAGTTGATATGATGATTACTTTTTTTTGGGTTCAATTATTTGTCTTAAATGATATGTTAATTATTATAAATTTATAACAGTCAATTTTTAATATCTTTCTTTAAATTGCTTCATGGCTTATTAAAGGGAAACAAATATTACAAGACCCATAAAACTTTATATATCTCAAAAATGTCTTTACAAAAATTTTTATAACAAATATTTCAGGAACCATAAGACTTAATGGTAAAATATCTTGTTATCTATTTAGAAAACCACAGATATAATGGTGATTTTAGATTTAGAAAAACCCAAAACTATTATCTTTATTATATTTATATTTATATATATATATATATATCAATTTTTAATAAACGAAACATTCTGAATTGAAACGAAGCCATTGATTTTGTTTATGCTGTAAAATATTTGTTGCATATTTCAACATAATCAATTTGATAAAAGAGAATAGTTGACTGAAGAACCCAAACTATTTGGTCTTTCTTTTGTATTATATTTCAACTTTTTTTTATTTATAGTTTTTTTTAAAACTGATAATTCTTTTTTACAATATATCAAAATCAAAACTAATTATTATTCTTTAATTTTATATTCATATTATGGTATTAGGAAAGATATACCTTATTGGTATAGGCTTTTAATTAGTTAATTCGTTTATTAATAACTTGCCTTATTTTTTTATCAATTACTTGCACAAGTTGATATGATGATTACCTTATTTTGGGTTCAATTATTGTCTTAAATGATATGTTAATTATTACAAATTTATAACCGTCAATTTTTAATAACTTTCTTTAAATTGCTTCATGGCTTATTAAAGGGAAACAAATATTACAAGACCCATAAGACTTTATATATCTCAAAAATGTCTTTACAAGAATTTTTATAACAAATATTTCAGGAACCATAAGACTTAATGGTAAAATATCTTTATAAAATATGATTATTAATTCCTAATTATTATTTAAATTTTAAATATTCTAAATATTTTTATTATATATATATTCTAAATTTTTATAAAAAATATTTTCAGGAAAAATAAGACTTAATGATAAAATGTCTTTATAAAATATGATTATTAATTAATAATTATTATTTAATGTTTTAGTTTATTAGTAATCTACCTTATTTTGAACACAGATTACTTGTGCAAGTAATCTTATTTATTACATTGTTTTAATGCAATTTACCTTAGTGTTTCTAATTTGTTAATTCGTTTTTAAAAACTTACCTTATTTTGAATATGATTTAATTGCACAAGTTTATATCATATTTATTGTAAATCATTTAATAAAATATAACTTTAATATCTTTCTTTGAACTGTTTCATTATTTTATATTTTTAAACATCATTTATTATGAAAATATCCACCTAATAAGACAAGAAAAAAAGAAAGTACAGTCAATACTAACTTATTAGTCTATTTTTATTCGATAAAGATTTTTAAATTTATAAATTCTTATATTTTTTTTTTGTTTTTTCTATCAACAGATAAATAACACAGACGAAAGATCGATTGTAGTTGACTACAAACTATTTTCAGTTTGTTTCAATAGCGATATGCAAATTTAATAGTAAGATAAGTCTCAATAAAATTTAGAAATCTATTAAATTATTTTATATTATACAATTGCCAACAAAATTTGACAATTTTTTGCAGGTTTTTATGGGATTTTCTTAATTCATAATTGTTCTACTTATTTTATATTACTTATGGATTATACTTCAATTTTTTATCACATTTTCTTTGCAGGTTTCTATGGAATTTTGATACCTATGAGATTTTTATCACATTTTTTTTTAATATGTCACTTTCTCCTGTATATTTTCTTATATTTGTTTTTTAAATAGTTAACTTTTATGAAAAACATACTAATGATGTTGATTTTTTTTTTTTACTTTAGTTAGCTTTCATTTGTTTTATTCTTATATACTTTTGTGATTTTTTTTAGTTTTTGTTTCAGTTTTGTATTGAATTTAGTTCACATAGTTTATTTGTACATAATTTATGTATTAAAAACATAATTTTTCTTTTAAAAAATTAAGAGACAAAGAGCCTAATTAAACCGATCCAAAAGTAAACCGAACCGAATATAAACTGAACTGGACATATGGTTTACTTTATTTGAAAAAAAAATATATATTAAAAATCGAACTAAACAAACCAACCAAACAAAAAAAGTAACGAATTTCACCCCTACTGCATCCTGGAGATTTGCGCAAATTATGTCTCAGCATTAGAACTCTCACTTGTTCCAATTTCTCCCACATTTGAACTCAATCGATATTATACTATATTTTAACCTGTGCGGGTCGGCCACCTAGTAGAAATTATTATAAGAAACTATATAATATTCAATTGATAATATTATATTTAATATTGTATAGTATGTATATTGTTGCTTTACATTGTCCAAAAAATTGGTGAGAAAATATTCTTAATGTCATCATTACACATCAAAGGACTAATAAAAAGCCATCATCATTGAGTTTGAAGTACAATAAAGGCTATTGAAGTACACATTTCAATCAAATAATAGAAGATAAATGGTATATACTCCAGGGAACGTAAACCTAAATTGAAAAAACGTTTTTAATCTAAAAATATAAAAATGATAATTTATGTAAGATGATTTTTAAAATTTTGAATCATAAACTCACACTAATCCTAATATTTTTTTTTATATTTTCACTCTACGATCAATGTCATTATAAACTAACCATAAGTTCACGTTTCAAAGAATACAAACAAATAAAGTTAAAAAGATTTAAGGTTCAAATATTTTTTGATAAGATAATAATTATTACTTTTCCGGTTGTTAAAAACCAGCAAAATAACCACAATAAGTGTTTTACAGAAAATAAATAAAACAAAAAAATTAAACTCCAGATTAGTTGATTTAGATCAGTGAGGGTTTAGTCATACATGCTAGGGCTGGAACGGATCGGGTATCCGGGATATTTTAAGGTATCCGGATCCGGATTTGTATCTGGCGGATCCATGTTTTTGTTATCCTTATCCGGATCCGGGGTTCTCGGATATCCGGACTTCGGATATCCTTCTAAAAATTTTAACATCCGGCGGATATTCGGATCCGGATTTGGATCCTTAAAATAATTAAAAATAACATTAGAACATATAAAATATTAACAATAATTGAAAAAAATTAAAATATGTATAGCATTTTTAATTATATCTATGCAAACTATAACAAAATTAGTATAAATTTGTATATATATTAGTATAAAAATAAAAATATAGTATAAAAAATTTGTTTATATACATATATATTCATATTTTTAAAATAATTATCAATAAAAATTACGGATCCGGATATCCGGAGTTAAAAATCAAGATATCCGGATCCGGATTCGATTTGCACGGATCCAACATTTTACTATCCAGATTCGGATTCGGCCCCTCCGGATATTCGGATTTTCGGAGCGGATCCGGATCGAATCTCGGATCGAATCCGAATCCCGAATAATAATTCCAGGCCTAATACATGCTTGGCTTGATATACCATGATTTTGACCCACTTTTACCGATGGTATACATGTGTTTTTACATATATTATTACGAAATAGGGTCTATTTAGAGTATTAACAGGTTCATGTACGACTTGGAGAAATATGGTGTTTTTGGTGTCTTTTGGAGCCTTTAAGTGCATAACTGCGCAGACGCGTCAGATGTTTAGATATGGATGATAACCTTCCCATTGTGTGATTGAGCTTTTCTTTTGACATAAGATAGATCTTTGAGTTAACTTTCCAATTCTACCGGTCTCAGGTCAATCCAACGGTTAGATCAGAAGTTATGCCTGTTTCATTGAAAAGTAGTCAGTTTGCCTCATGAGAGAAGGCTATCGAGAAGATGAATGTATATCGATCGATGTGAAATCACTCATATCGATAGATATGAATGTCAGGACGTGGAATAACTATATTTCATGAGCGATTGAAGCCCAGAAGCAACCCAAAATTACCAGAATACCCTTGGGCGACCATAAACTCTATTAATGTTATTCTAAGCCATTGTTGACGGCTATGCTTTTTACGCTTTCTATTATTCTTGTTCTAAGTTAGGAGAGAAGGGAGGAACTCCAATCAGAATCCTCCTGGAACTCCATTGGTTTTGGTTTTAATATCTATTGCAATTTCTATGCTATTCATCTATGATTTCTGTGACAATTTTCATGTCTGAATAGATCCACCCGTTGTATTTAGGGTTCAGATAGGTTGTGGGATTAGCCCCAACTATAGATTGCTAAGTTGTGATATTCATTATCATGATGAACCCTAATGCTTGATTCTAGAGTCATGAACTAGAACCTTGAACATGATGGCATTAATTCATTAATCATCATTCTGATATCATCCTGTATAAGCTAAGATCCTCTAGAGACACGCGAGAGCCGTTCTATGATCTTGGTGGGCACATATTCAACTCAATCAATTGAAAGGATAGGGAAAATAAAGGGGGAAGGGACCTGATCCTGAGATCGATATCGCTGTCAAAACATCGATCAATATTGCCTGCATCAAATTAGTGGACGAGTCTAATATATAAGAGTTATTAGACTTGTCTAAGGGTTGAAGCTCTTTAATATCATGCATGCAGCTTGTTAAGGCATCTATAGCATTATAATCCTGATTACCTGAATAGAAACCCTAGATCTAACAATCATCCTTCCATAAAACAACTCCTTGCCAAGCTGAGCAATTATATTGTTCATCTTGTTTACTGCTTTATTTATTACTTGTTATTTACTGCTTTAAAACCTATTAGCCTAGCTTAATCATATAACTATTATATCTATTTGGTTTCTTAGCTCCCCGTGAATTCGATCCCTAATTACTACAATTGAACCTCTTATTTGAGAGAGTAAATCAGTCCTTAGGGTAATTTGAGTGATATCAAATTTATCGCCGCTGCCGGGGAGCTTTGATCGCCATTAGATCTTGTTTAGTTAGATTTTGTCTAGGTTTTGTTACTGTTTTAAAAATACTGACATTTTTTTCTTCCATTTCAGGTACATACATCTCAGTACCAGAAAGCAATGAAGAGAGGAAATCTAGGTCCTTCAAAGAAGGAGCCTGCGGGTTTATGCACGATCCGTAAGTCTAAAGGGATGCATTGTTCGACACTCTCCAAGCAGCATCGATCGATAGTGTACACAAAAAATCGACCAATAAGGTACACCATCAATCGACCGATAAGCTACAAGAAGCAGTGATCGATAGAGCCAACCAACCGGAAACAACATTGTTCATCCAAACACTGTTCATCGCACTGTTCATCCGGCTACTATTCACCCAAAATCGATCATACTGTTCATCCAGAATCGATCGATACTGTTCATCGAGGTACCTTTCATCGAGGTACTATTCACCGGAATACTATTTATCCAGGTACTATTAATGCTAACACTATTCATCGTGATAATTTTTATTATGTTTCGGAAAAAACTGTTCATTCCAGATGGACCGATACTATTCATCCAACATCGATCGACACTGTTCATCACCCGTCGATCGATATTGTTCATTGTGATACTGTTCATCGCGGTACTGTTCACTGAGGTACCGTTCATCCAATTTCGATTGACACTGTTCATCAATCGTCGATCAATACTGTTGATCCCGCATTGATCGATACTGTTCATTGCGACACTGTTCATCGTTCTATTTATCGAAACACTTTTCATCGTGGTGCTTTTTGTCCGACGAAGACCGACACATGTGTGGAGTCAGAGAAGGTCGAAGAGCACATTTAAGATGGATAAGAATGGTATATGACGAGACAAAGAAGGTCATCCTCGAAACTACAAAGGACAATTGATTAATGCAGAGGAAGCAATAATTCATGATGTAATTGTTGTTGCTGAGATGAATGCTTTGTTCTGTCATGCCGATGGTATGATCAGGTAAGTGAGGACCCTTTCAAAGGTCTTCCTTATGAAGATCCCATAAACCACATCAGAAAGCTTGAGGGTCTAGTTTCAAAGCGGAAGCAGAAGAAAATATCCGACGATCTCATACTCTGCAAGATCTTCTCCTATTCACTATCTGGAGATGCATTTAGCTGGTTCAGTCAGCTGCAGCCAAGATCTCTAACCTGTTGGAAGGACATTAAAGGTGCCTTCCTTGGTAAATTTTCCAGCAAAGCTGTAGCAGCCAGAGATAAAAGTCTTGATCACTTGATAGATAAGATGATTAAAGATCAGGATAAAGGAGTAACAATTAGTATTAGTCAGATGATTGATCTTGTCTCCAGCGGGAATCTTGGAGATTTTGAAATCCCTACAGCTAGTGTCAAGCAGCCAGACATTTAGGTTCAACAGGCAGATGAGGGTACGCAGAGGAACAAACTGATCAGAGAACAACTGGTTAACCATTGTACGGTTGAAGGTGATAAACATCATGGATTTGGAGAGACGAGCATAGTATAAGAAGCTGATAAGAGTGATCCGACTTCAACATCGATCGATAATGGTAACTCAGAATCGATCGATATCGGCACTTCAGAAACGATCGATATTGACTCTTCGCATCGTTCGACATCTCTCGAAAACCCCGATGCTACTACTGTGAATTTAGAGAGTGGACGACAGAGGGCACTTAGAGACTACACAACGTGCCTGAAGATTTATATGCTAAAAGGTCTGCATTGTGTCGTTCAACATCCCAGAGTTCTACCCCTGAGCATCATCCTGTTTATATCTCTCTTGTGGGTCAACATCCCTTTCATGGTCTTCCTCATGAAGTACCATTTCTCTTCTATTATTTGATTGAAATGTGTACTTCAATAGCCTTTATTGTACTTCAAATTCAATGATGATGGCTTTTTATTTGTCCTTAGATGTGTAATGATAAACGTTAGTAACCCCCTTTTTGACTCAATTAAAATTTTTGAAAACACTTTTAAATAAGACTCATAAAGTAGATAAAAGTTAGTAATCCTCCCATACTTAAATTACACTGTCTCCAGTGTAACACAATCGGTGGTAAGGTAAAAATAATAAAGTAGAAGTATGAAATTTAACAAGTAAGAATGATAACCTGCTCAGTGTCGATCGATATAATGAAGTTACGACCGATCTATGTTGATGAAGTGTTGTCGATCAATATCGACGTGGTGGCATCGGTCGATGGCTAGAGAAATCATTCGACACAATGAAGAGACAATTGATCTGTGGATATGAAGTGATGTCAATCGATATCGACATGGTCTTATCGGTCGATGTGCTGAGCAATCTTCTAAACTTGGATCATGATTTTTTTTTTTCAAAACTAAAACACTTTATCAGTAGAACTTCCTCCAGACCTAAATAACATTGTGACCAGTGTATATCCAGTCGGAGTTTGGTGGAATAATAAATCATAAGCACTAAATTTAACAAGTTAGAACGATATACCTGACCGGAATAGATGTCCATCGATGTAAACGTGTTGTCATCGGTCGTGGCAGATGTATCTATGTCGATCGCCATCGACTTGTTCTCGTCGGTCGATATCATGGCAATCGTTTACTTGGATCCCTATATTAAATAGCTAACTAATCACACAATATTAGTAGAACAGTACCTCACCCAGACTTAAACAACATTATTACTAGTGTTATACAGTCTAAGTTTGGTGGGAGAATAAATGATAAGGATCAATATTTAACAAGTTTTCGCGAGCATACCTGCCATTGATGTGAGTATCTATCAACACAGTTAAGTGGCGATCAATACTTGTGAAGCTCTGTCGAGCGACAATGATCAAGTGTCGGTCGATGTTGGTGCAGAACTCTTCGATTCTTGTGTAAGCACATTTTCTTGAGATCCTTTCTTTATACCTAACATAAATAAAACACTAATAGTCTAAAAGTTAGTAGTATATAACTAAGAAAATCAATTAATTATATTTTTTTCGATGAATAGTGTTCTTGCTACAGTAGCTATGAACAGTTTTTTGTGCTACACTGTCAGTCAATATGGTTTCTACAGTGTCGCTTGATTTTTCGCTACAGTATTGCTCGATGGTCGTGCTACAGTGTGTTGCTACAAAACCGTCGTTACTGTTCATCTTTCTTTTTTTACCATGGAACTAATAAAAATATAAATCAGTAATATATGGAAATAAATCAAATTGAAAACAAACCTAACAGTGGGTTGCCTCCAACTCAGCGCTTTTTATAGTCATTAGCCTGACTTCTGAAGATTCGATTTAGTACGGATGAGAATGAGAACATGCTCCAAAACAAGTCTCAATGTCCAATCTCCGAAGCTTTATCATTCTTGTGTGAAAGCCTCCTCCATATTCTCTTCTTCCTTTGTCTATCATCTCAGCAATAAGGAGTGCTTTAAGTTTTTCAAATGGATGTGAGAAGCATCTACTCCGCACTCTGGTTTTCCTGAAAAAATCTGAGAAGTAAAGAGTTAATGGTAACTGAGAACCTCTATTGGTTCGTTTCCGCCTCTTCCAATTTCTCCACTTCTTTCCCACAAACTTGTTATATCTCACTTTGGATTTCCTGACATCATTTGAGAAGTGAGGAATCAATGATAACTGAGAACCTCTCTTGATTCTTTTTTTCTTCCTCCAGTTCATCATCTTTTTTCCCTCAGACTTGTCGGAATGCGTGGTGGTATCTCCATCCAAAATATTTCCAAACTTTTTATACTCATTCTGCTCTGATCCGCGTATGGTATCGATCGATGAACTAGTGATAGTGTCGATTGATGGTAGAGTGGTCATGTCGATCGACGTTGTCTGATCAGTGTCGATCGATGCTTCTTCTACTGGGGTTTTATCGACTTCATCTCTAAATATCAATCCTCTCTGAGAAGCTTCTACGTGCTGATGATCATCCAATATCTTTATATAAGAACTAAGATGAACACTATTATCTGGTGGAATAGGGGATTCAACTTCAAACACTGCACATGGAACCACAATCTTCATAGGATCATGTATCCTCTTCACTCTTTTGTGAAACCCAGCAGCTCTTTCTGTCCATATAGGTGGTCTTCGATGTTTAGGGACAACAAGGTGTGAAGCTTCAGACTCGTGCACTATCTCCTCAATCGGTTCCATCTCAACTATGTAACCTGGTGGTTCATCCAACCTTTGGTGTCGATCGATACAATCGGGTGGGCGTCGATCGATACAATTGGATGCATGTAGATCAATGTTGTATGGCGACTGTCGATCGATGACATAGGGTGGGTATCGATCGATCTCATCAGGTAGGTGTCGATCGATGCTAGTCTTTGACGAAGTCTCCAGATCTTTTATTTTAGTACTCTGTTCGTCATCAAGCTTCTGCTCCAAATTCTGATCCAAATTCTCAAGTCATTCCTCCAGCTCCAAGAAGTATTCCATAGTAACTTCTTTACTTGAATCCAAATCTCCAAGTTTTTCTCCATCCTTCAAATTTAAGAATTCTTCTTGCTTCAAGATATCTTTCATGAAGATCTCTTTTTCTATATCTGGGGAAGGAGAAAAACTTGATACATCAATGCTCTGTTGTGTCGAGTCTACAATGTCCTGAGGACAACTCGAACTGTCAGGGATTTCAAGTGGTATCGATTGATTACAAAAGTCTGTATCGATCGATTCTGAGGTGTTGATGTCGACTGATTCTGATGTTATGGTGTTGGTCGATGTGGAGGTTGTAGGGTCGATCGATGTTGAGGTAAGGGTGTCGATTGATGCTGAGTTCATGTCACTAATATCGGCTGGTTCTTTCAACTCATCTCTCAGATTCAGAATGTTCATCATCCTCCATCATATATTCCAGCATAGATCTCATCTCAATCTCAAGATTAGCTGCAGCTTCATAGATAAACTTGTTGACAAAAGCATTTGTAATGTCATTCCAAGTAGTCAGAGATTCTGGTGGTAGCTTCTTCAACCAATGAGCTGCATCCCCAGCAAGAGAGTATGGAAATAGTTTGCAGAAGTAATAGTCTTCAGAAACTCCATTGCTTTTAATGGTTGATGCGAGATCTTTGAATGCCTCCAAGTGGTTAGTGGCATATACTCCATGGAACGTAAACCTAAATTGGACAAAAGTTTTTAATCTAAAAATATTAAAATGATAATTTATCTAAGATGATTTTTAAAATTTTGAATCATAAACTCACACTAATCCTAGTATTTTTTTTTTATATTTTCACTCTACGATCAATGTCATTATAAACTAATCCTAAGTTCACGTTTCAAAGAATACAAACAAATAAAGTTAAAATGTTTTAAGGTTCAAATACTTTTCGATAAGATAATAATTATTACTTTTTCGGTTGTCAAAAACCGGCAAAATAACCACAATAAGTGTTTCACAGAAAATAAATAAAACACGAAATTAAACTCCAGATTAGTTGATTAGATCAGTGAGGGTTTAGTCATACATGCTTGGCTTGATATACCATGATTATGATCTACTTTTACCCATGGTATATAGGTGTTTTTACATATATTTATTACAAAATATCGTCTATTTAGAGTATTTACAAGTTCAGGTACGACTTGGAGAAATATGGTGTTTTTGGTGTCTTTTGAAGCTTTTAAATGCAGAACTGCGCAGATGCGTCAGATGTTTAGATATGGATGGAAACTTTCCCATTTTGAGATTGAGCTGATCTTTTGACACAAGATAGATCTTTGAGTTAGCTTTCCAATGCAACTGGACTCAGGTCAATCCAACGGTTAGATCAGAAGTTATTGCTCGTTTTACTGAAGAGTAGTCAGTCTGCCTCGCAAGAGAAGGCTGTCGAGAAGATGAATGTATATCGATCGATGGGAAATCACTTATAACGATCGATGTGAATGTCAGGCTGTGGACTAACTATATTTCATGACCGATTGAAGCTCAGAAGCAACCCAAAATTATCAGAATACCCTTGGGCGACCAGAAACCCTATTAATGTTATTCTAAGCCATTGTTGACGGCTACGCATTTTACGCTTTCTATTATTCTTGTTCTAAATTAGAAGAGAAGGGATGAACTCCTATCAGAGTCCTCCTGGAACGCCACTGGTTTTGGTTTTAATATCGATTGCAATTTCTATTATATTCATCTATGATTTCTGTGACAATCTTCATGTCTCAATAGATCCACCCGTTGGATTTAGGGTTCAGATAATTTGTGGGATTAGCCCCAACTATAGATTGCTAAGTTGTGATATTCATTATCATGATGAACCCTAATGCTTGATTCTAGAATCATGAACTAGAACCTTAAACATGATGGCATTAATTCATTAATCATCATTCTGATACCATCCTTCAATAAAACAACTCTTTGCCAAGCTGAGCAATTATATTGTTCATCTTGTTTACTGCTTTATTTATTACTTGTTATTTACTGCTTCAAAACTTATTAGCCTAGCTTAATCATATAACTATTAGATTTATTTGGTTCCTTAGCTCTCCGTGAATTTGATTCCTAAGTACTACAATTGAACCTCTTATTTGAGAGAGTAAATTACTTCTTAGAGTAATTTGAGTGATATCAAATTTGGCGCCGTTGCCGGAGAGCTTTGATCGCCATTAGATCTTGTTTAGTTAGATTTAGTCTAGGTTTTGGTACTGTTTTAAAAATACCGAATTTTTTTTCTTCTATTTCAAGTACATACATCTCAGTACCAGGAAGCAATGAAGAGAGGATTTCTAGGTCCTTCAAAGAATGAGCCTGCTGGTTTATGCACGATCCGTAAGTCTAAGAGGGATGTATCATTCGACACCCTCCAAGCAGCATCAATAGATAGCGTACACCAAAAATCGATCGATAAGCTACACCATCAATCGACCGATAAGCTACAAGAAGCGGTGATCGATAGAGCTAACCAACCGGAAACAACACTGTTCATCCGAACACTTTTCATCCGGCCACTGTTCATCGCACTGTTCATCCGGCTACTATTCACCCGAAATCGATCATACTGTTCATCCATAATCGATTGATACTGTTCATCGAGGTACTGTTCATCAAGGTGCTATTAACCGGAATACTATTTATCCAGTTACTGTTCAAGCTGACACTATTCATCGTGATAATTGTCAATATGTTTCGGAAAAAACTGTTCATTCCTGATGGATCGATACTATTCATCCAAAATCGATTAACACTGTTCATCACCCGTCGATCGATACTGTTCATCGCGATACTGTTCACCGAGGTACTGTTCATCTCATATCGATCGACACTGTTCATCAATCGTCGATCGATACTGTTCAGCCCGCATTGATCAATAATGTTCACTGCGACACTGTTCATCGTACTATTCATCGCGACACTGTTCATCATGGTGCTTTTCGTCCGACGAAGATCGAAACTTGTGCGGAGTCAGAGAAGGTCGAAGAGCAGATATTTAAGATGTATAATAATGGTATTTGGCAAGACAAAGAAGGTCACCCTCGCAACTACAACGGACAATCGATTAATGCAGATGAAGTAATAATTCCTGATGTGATTGTTGTTGCTGAGATGAATACTTTGTTATGTCAAGCCGATGGTATGATCGGGTAAGTGAGGACCCTTTCAAAGTTCTTCCTTATGAAGATCCCAGAAACCACATCAGAAAGCTTGAGGGTCTAGTTTCAAAGCAGAAGCAAAAGAAAATATCCGACGACCTCATACTCTGCAAGATCTTCTCCTATTAATTATCTGGAGATGCATTTAGATGGTTCAGTCAGCTGCAGCCAAGATCTCTAACATGTTGGAAGGACATCAAAAGTGCCTTCCTTGGTAAATTTTTCAGCAAAGCTGTAGCAGTCGGAGATAAAAGTCTTTATCACTTGATAGATAAGATGATTAAAGATCAGGATAAAGGAGTAACAATTAGTATTAGTCAGATAATTGATCTTGTCTTCAGCGGGAAGCTTGGAGATTTTGAAATCTCTACAGCTAGTGTCAAGCAGTCAGACATTCAGGTTTAACAGGCAAATGAGGGTACGCAAAGGAACAAACTGATCAGAGAACAACCGGTTAACCATGGTATGGTTGAAGGTGATAAACATCATGGATTTGGAGAGATGAGCATAGTAAAAGAAGCTGATAAGAGTGATCCGACTTCAACATCGATCGATAGTGGTATCTCAGAATCGATCGATATCGGCACTTCAGAAACGATCAATATTGACTCTTCGCATCGATCGACATCTCTCGAAAACCCTGATGCTACTACTGTGAATTCAGAGAATAAACGACATATGGCACTTAGAGAACACACAACGTGCCTGAAGATTTATATGCTAAAAGGTCTGCCTTGCGTCTTTCAACATCCTAGAGTTCTACCCCTGAGCTTGTGGATCAGCACCCCTTTCATGGTCTTCCTCATGAAGATGCCACTAACGACTTGGAGGCATTGAAAGATCTCGCATCAACCATTAAAAGCAATGGAGTTTCTAAAGACTACTACTTCTGCAAACTATTTCCATACTCTCTTGCTGGGGATGCAGCTCATTGGTTGAAGAATATACCACCAGAATCTCTCACTACGTGGAATGACATTACAAATGCTTTTGTCAACAAGTTTATCGATGAAGCTGCAGCCAATCTTGCGACTGAGATGAGATCTATGCTGGAATATATGATGGAGGATGATGAACATTCTGAATCTGAAGAGCTGAGTTGAAAAGAACAAGCCGATATTAGTGACATGAACTCAGCATAGATCGACACCTTACCTCAACATCGATCGACCCTACAACCTCCACATCGACCAACATCATAACATCAGAATCGGTCGACATCAGCACCTCAAAATCGATCGATACAGACTTTTGTAATCAATTGATACCACTTGAAATCCCTGACAGTTTGAGTTGTTCTCAAGACATTGCAGACTCGACACAACAGAGCATTGATGTATCAAGTTTTTCTCCTTCCTCAGATATAGAAAAAGAGATCTTCATGGAAGAAATCTTGGAGCAAGAAAAATTTTTAAAGTTGGAAGATGGAGAAAAACTTGGAGATTTGGATTCAAGTAAAGAAGTTACTATGGAATACTTCTTGGAGCTGGAGCAATGGCTTGAGAATTTGGATCAGAATTTGGAGCAGAAGCTTGATGACGAACATAGTACTAAAATAAAAGATCTGGAGACTTCGTCAAATGCTAGCATCGATCGACACCTACCTGATGAGATCGATCGATACCCACCCTGTGTCATCGATCAACAGTTGCCATACAACATTGATCTACATACACCCAACTGTATCGATCGACGCCCACCCGATTGTATCGATCGACACCCATGGTTGGATGAACCACCAGGTTACATAGTTGAGATGGAACCGATTGAGGAGATAGTGCACAAGTCTGAAGCCTCACACCTTGCTGTCCCTAAACATCGAAGACCACCTATATGGACATAAAGAGCTGTTGGGTTTCACAAAAGAGTGAAGAGGATACATGATCCTATGAAGATTGTGGTTCCATGTGCAGTGTTTGAAGTTGAATCCCCTATTCCACCAGATAAAAGTGTTCATCTGAGTTCTTATATAAAGGTATTGGATGATCAGCACGTAGAAGCTTCTCAGAGAGGGTTGAGATTTAGAGATGAAGTCGATAAATCCCCAGCAGAAGAAGCTTCGATCGACACTGATCATACAACCTTGATCGACATGACCACTCTACCATCGATCGACACTATCACTAGTTCATCGATCGATAACATACGCGAATCAGAGCAGAATGAGTATGAAGTGTGTGGAAATATTTTTGATGGAGATACCACCACGCATTCCGACAAGTCTGGGGGAAAGAAGATGATGAATTGGAGGAAGAGAAAAATAATCAAGAGAGGTTCTCACTTATCATTGATTCCTCACTTCTCAAATGATGTCAGGAAATACAAAGTGAGATTTCACAAGTCTGTGGGAAAGACGTGGAGAAATTGGAAGAAGCGGAAACAAACCAATGGAGGCTCGCAGTTACCATTAACTCTTTACTTCTCAGACTTTTTCAGAAAATCTAGAATGCGCAGTAGATGCTTCTCACATCCATTTGAAAAACTTAAAGCACTCCTTATTGCTGAGATGATAGACAAAGGAAGAAGAGAATATGGAGGAGGCTTTCACACAAGAATGATAAAACTTTAGAGATTGGACATTGAGACTTGTTTTAGAGCATGTTCTCATTCTCATCCGTACTAAATCGAATCTCCAAAAGTTAAGCTAATGACTATAAAAAGCGCTGAGTAGGAGGCAACCCACTGTTAGGTTTGTTTTCAATTTGATTTATTTTCATATATTAGTGATTTATGTTTTTATTAATTTAAAAAGAAAAAAAAAGATGAACAGTAACGACGGTTTTGTATCAACGCACTGTAGCATGACCATCGAGCGATACTGTAGCGAAAAATCAAGCGACACTGTAGAAGCCGTATCGACCAACACTGTAGCACATACACTGTTCATAGATACTGTAGCAAGATCACTGTTCATCGAAAAAAATATAGTTAATTGATTTTCTTTGTTATCTATTACTAACTTTTAGACTATTAGTGTTTTATTTATGTTAGGTATAAAGAAAGGATCTCAAGAAAATGTGCTTACACAAGAATCGAAGAGTTTTGCACCAACATCGACAGACACTTGATCATTGTCCCTCGACAGAGATTCACAAGTATTGATCGCCACTTAACTGTGTTGATAGATACTCACATCAGTGGCAGGTATACTCGCGAAAACTTGTTAAATATTGATCCGTATAATTTATTCTCCCACCAAACTTAGACTTTATAACACTAGTAATAATGTTGTTTAAGTCCGGGGGAGGTACTGTTCCACTAATATTGTGTGATTAGTTAGCTATTTAGAAATAGAGATCCAAGTAAACAATTGCCATGATATCGACCGACGAGAACAAGTCGATAGCGATCAACATAGATACATCTGCCACGACCGATGACAACACGTTTACATCGATCGACATCTATTCCGGTCAGTTATATCATTCTAATTTGTTAAATTTAGTGCTTATGATTTATTATTCCACCAAACTCCGACTGTATATACACTGGTCACATTGTTATTTAAGTCTGGGGGAGATTCTACTGATAAAGTGTTTTATTTTTGAAAAAAAAAATCCAGATCCAAGTTTAGACGATTGCTCAGCACATCGACCGATAAGACCATGTCAATATCGATCGACATAATTTCATATCCACAGATCAATTGTCTCTTCATTATGTCGAATAATTTCTCTAGCCATCGACCGATGCGACCACGTCGATATCGATCGACAACACTTCATCAACATCGATCGGTCGTAACTTCATTATATCGGACACTGAGCAGGTTATCGTTCTTACTTGTTAAATTTCGTACTTCTGCTTTATTATTTTTACCTTACCACCGACTGTGTTACACTGGAGACAGTGTAATTTAAGTCTGGGGGAATTTCTAACCTTTATCTACTTTATGAGTCTTATTTAAAAGTGTTTTCAAAAACATTTATTGAGTCAAGAAGGGGATGATGATCTAATTCGATTTATTACTTGTCATCTAACCACTCTTTAGACCAGATTTAGATTTACTGACTGCAGAAGTAATAGAGATATTAAAGTGGATTAACCTGTCAACTATGTTTGCACTTGCTGAGAATGTTTGAAGAAACCAAAGCTGATCTCCAACCTAATTGAGCTCAACTTTGCTTATCTTGGGGTTTGGTATACATGGGATCGGATTCTTCAAACAAGTCTGGAAGGTAAAGTCTTGTGTAGATTTATCACCTTCTCTCTCTCAATTTCGACCCTAGATATATAGGTAGAGAAAAGAAAAAATAAGAAAAATAAGAAAAAGAAAAAAAAAAGAAATGAAAAAAAGAAAAGAAAAGAAAAAAAAATTATATATATATAGGTTTTTAGTTAGGCGGAATCCGAACATGACTTGGTGGCTACAACCATTAAGGCTTGCTTCATAAAGATTCCAACAGAAAGAATTCGAACGAGACTTGGTGGCGGCAATCATCAAGGTTCGATTCATATGAATTCTTGGATATAGGTCAAAAAAAAGTGAACAGGACTTGGTGGCAACCACCATTAAGTTTTGATTCATGGAAGCATGTCCAATCTTAGTCAGTGATCCTGCAATGAAAGCAGACTTTGACTAAGAGAGAAATAAGTAGAGAGAGAGGATATGAATTAACTTTTACCTACAGGTCAAGATACTTGTTTGAGAATCCTTGCATCTTGTGATCGATACTCCCAAGATAAAGCCTACACTTTTATTTATGTTAAGAAATGAGATCAGTAGAGGGGATTGTCAGACAGGATCTGTTAAGTTGTTGACTAGGTGAATTTGGTTGCTATACTACGATATTGTATAATGTGCTTCTAATGTTAGGATGTCTATGATTTGGTTTGCACTACTAGAGAGATGACGACTGAGTTTTTAAAATCTTTTGATTCCCTTCTGTTTTCAAACCTCTTTCAGAGAGACTACCTATTGTGTTTGGTTGAGGACAAGAAAAAGGGTAAGTCTGGGGGAGTTGATATACTATGATTTTGACCCACTTTTACCCATGGTATATATGCATTTTTACATACATTTATTATGAAATAGGGTCTATTTAGAGTATTTACAGGTTCAGGTACGACTTGGAGAAATATGGTGTTTTTGGTATCTTTTTGGTGTCTTTTGGAGCCTTTACGTGCAGAACTGCGCAGACGCGTCAGATATTTAGATATGGATGGAGACCTTCCCATGGTGCGATTGAGCTGATCTTTTGATACAAGATATATCTTTTAGTTAGCTTTCCAATGCCACCGGTCTCAGGTCAATCCAACGGTTAGATCAGAAGTTATGCATGTTTACTGAAGAGTGTTCAGTCTGCCTCGCGAGAGAAGGCCGTCGAGAAGATGAATTTATGTCGATCGATGGGAAATCACTCATATAGATCGATATGAATGTCAGGACGTGGACTAACTATATTTCATGACTGATTGAAGCCCAGAAGCAATCCAAAATTACCAGAATACCCTTGGGCGACCAGAAACTCTATTTATGTTATTATAAATCATTGTTGACGGCTACGCTTTTTACGCTTTCTATTGTTCTTGTTCTAAGTTAGGAGAGAAGGTAGGATATCCTATCAGAGTCCTCCTGGAACTCCATTGTTTTTGGTTTTAATATCTATTGCAATTTCTATTTTATTCATCTATGATTTATGTGACAATCTTCATGTCTCAATAGATCCACCCGTTGGATTTAGGGTTCAGATAGGTTGTGGGATTAGCCCCAACTATAGATTGCTAATTTGTGATATTCATTATAATGATGGACCCTAATGCTTGATTCTAGAGTCATGAATTAGAACCTTGAACATGATGGCATTAATTCATTAATCATCATTCTGATATCATCATGTATAAGCTAAGATCATCTAGGGACACACGAGAGCCGATCTATGATCTTGGTGGGCACATATTCAACTTGATCTGATCTATATCGATCGATACTCCAATAGAGTAATCCATCGACGACAACTCATATCGATCGATATTGCTGTCAAAACATCGATCGATATTGTCGGCATCAGATCAGTGGACGAGTCTAATACATGAGAGTTATTAGACTTTTCTAAGGGTTGAAGCTCTTTAATATCATGCATGCAACTTGTTAAGGCATCTATAGCATTATAATCATGATTACCTGAATAGAAACCCTAGATCTAACAACCATCCTTCCATAAAACAACTCCTTGCCAAGCTGAGCAATTATAATGTTCATCTTGTTTACTGCTATATTTATTACTTGTTATTTACTATTTTAAAACCTATTAGCCTAGCTTAATCATATAACAATTAGATCTATTTGGTTTCTTAGCTCCACGTAAATTCGATATCTAAGTACTACAATTACAATTGAACTTCTTATTTGAGAGAGTAAATCACTCCTTAGGGTAACTTGAGTGATATCATGGCTCCCCAAGCTTGTACCAATCAATCAGTGGGACCTTCAAATCGGCTAACTTTGCTTTGCTAAGGCGTTGCTCAGATTCAAGTTTCTCCATTTTCAGACTTGAGTTCACCTTCTTTAATAAGGTGGTCAAGGAACTCCAGTTTTGCAGCCAGATAATTTACATCAAGCTCCGCTTTATGATATACAGCTATAGCGTCAATTTATTCCCTCATCATCATGAGCATAGCCATGCAATCGTCTCGAGTTTCCATCCTTGCTTTCTTATAACCTTCTTCATTGCTTGAGTCATCGTCTTCTTCCAATGGACATTTCAATTCTAAATCGCGGCTGTCTGCCATTTTACCTTGTTCAATAAGAAAATAATATTAAAAGACATTATTCATATGCTATATGAAATAAAGAAAAATCGATTACATAAAAGAGTACATAAAAAGACACTTATAATAATAGCTATTTATATTAAAGACATCTTTACATTTAAAAAAAAATCATGAGGTAGATCATCTAATACATTAAATATATCCTATTACGGTTTTCTGTGTATTATACATCATACATCACAGTCTCATACACGCATGTTATATTAGAAGAAGAAAAAAAAACTCACTGAGTAGATGATAAAGAGATTGTCAAGAACCTTAGAAGTTGTAAATCGATCCTTGTCTTAATCATAAAAGAGGCAGTGCCTAATATACAGAGAGTTCAGCTTGTACATTACGTAACCTAAAAGCTCATTAACGAAATACATTAGTACGGCCCATTAGGGCCTAATATGATAAGTTTTTTGGGCTTCCACTTAAAACCAATTGGCAATTAGTGGAGTGGTCCAAGTCCCTTATATATTACTCATGTCCCTTAAATATATCCAATGTGGGATCTTTATCCCAACACTCTTCCTCGAGATAATAGTGTGTATAACCATTAATCTCGCGAATCCATCATACCCCCTCCAAGATCATGCTTATTTTTCTAGCGATCTCGGAGAACTGAGCCTTCTATGGGCCATCAGCTAATGGGATGATCAGACCACTGTCCGAGCCGGATTAATTAATGGGTCAGGATATTGGACCGGCTCTGATACCATGATAAGTTTCTTGGGCTTCTACTTAAAACCAATTGGCAATTAGTGGAGTGGTCCCTTCTGAAGTATACTATTATACATGCACCATTGAGAATCCAAAGACCACAATTTGTTGCTTTTCATGATCCTAACTAACAGACTAAAACCAAAGCAAATACTGTTAGTTCAAGCTTCACACGCAATGGCTCATCCTAAACACATTAATGGTGTTTCGGCGGCAATTGCAGCTCTCATACCTTAAGCTGAGTTCTTCTGTTCTGGAACCAGAACCTGATTTGTCTTGGAGCCAAACCCAATTCTCTGCTAAGTTCGTTCCTCTGCTTATCATATGGATGATGCTACTCCTTGAAACTCCTGCAAAAGATTCAAACCATTATAAGAGTGTCTGAATCAAAAGAGAGAGAGAGAGAGAGAGAGAGAGAGAGAGAGAGAGAGAGACAGAGAGAGAGAGGAAAACGTGATCGAGTGTCTGAATCAAGTCGTTGAATCTGTTGAGCAGTGTGACAATGGTAATGATTCTTCTTCGGTTCTTCCTACCAGCTTCAGTGCCGTCAGGATTTTGGCTACCAACACTACCGTCTCCTCCAAGGCTCCACTAACCTTTTCCAAACACCCTAGTCCGGTCTTCAAATTTGAACGAAAATCTGTTGCGAGCAATTTTAATGAAAATAAGTTACTGGTTTGTCACAACAGAATAAGGGTATGGTTCTCATGGTGGGAAAGCTTACCCTTTTATAGTCGCAGCTCCATCTCTTTGTAGGTGTGAAGATCGCATGGAAGGTGGATAAAGACTTTAATAGGTTGATCTGTAGCTGGTAACTCTTCTGATTGTTTGGAAGAAGACGAATCATCACTTTCAAAAGTCAGGTTGGGGTCAATCTCGAATGGCCGAGATGAAGAGAAGAGGGGCTTAACCCTGATATCAAAACGGTGCGTTACGGCAATGGCTGGGCAAGTGTGAATAAATAAGGGCCCAAAAATACGAAGCCCACCTGCATCCAGAAAAGGTTAAGTGAAACGGTGAGTTTCACATGTGGCAGCTCCAGAATGCATGAATTAGTGAGCTGGAATCCTAGTTAGACATCTTAGGAGAGAAACAAACTATACTTTATATATAAAGATAAAATCCTAAAACTAACTTCGACAAGTTTTGCGGAACTTTATTTTGTAAAAGATGATGTTTTACAAACTAAATTACCGCAAAACTAACTCTTACAATATTTATGGAACATCTTTCGTAAAACAGAAAGAAACAATGTTTTATGAAATAAAAATTTCCAAACTAAATTTGACAAGTTTTAGAACATCTTTTGTAAAACAAGACAAATTTTTTTATGAAAAAAACTTTTGTAAAACAAAATAAAAGGATCTTTCTTGAAGAAAAGTTTCATAAACAAAACTTGATGATTTTGAAACAACCTTTAGAAAGCTAAAAAAAATTCACACAAAAAATCAATGAAAAAAAAAAAGAAAACGAGAAGACCCAACAAGGGACCCTTCCTGACCTTTTCTATGTCTTCTCCTTGAAAGTTTCTTTATTTCTTCCTCCTAGGGTCCTCGCCCTATCTTTCCCTTCTTCTTTTTCGGCTTCTCTCTTCTCATGTCGTCGCCCCTCTCTCTCTCTCTCCTCATGTCCTTACCCACTCTAGTGTGTTCTTGGATAGGAATACCTTGTCCCAGTCACACTATAGGGATGATGGGTGGATCCTTGAGCCTGAGAAGTTCCAGGACGTTGGGTGATCTTCACAATAGAGCTATGGTATGCTCTACAGTTTCTCGGTTCAGCAGCTTATTAACTCTGAAGATCTCATCCATGGCGTTGGATATCAAGATATTAAGGTGATAAACATGCACGCATGTGGACTATGTCAAGCTAGATGGGCTTCCAACCTAAAACCAATTGGCGATAAGTGGAGTGGTCCATCTATCTTATATATTATCAAGGATTTCTTCCAACATCCGATGTGGGACACTTTGCGTCTAATACGCCCCCTTGAGATGATGGCTCTTTGAGCGTCAATCTCGGATTTTTCGGGGAAGGATCGATGTGACAACTTTGGGCCAGATCGATGTGGATCGGATTGGACTGCGTGGATCGGACTCTGATACCATGTTAAGCTAGATGGCCGGCTTTGAACCTAAAACCAATTGACGATAAGTGGAGTGGTCCATCTATCTTATATATTACCTAGGATTCCTTCTAACATCCGATGTGTGATACTTTGTGTCTAATAGACTAGGTAAGGTGTTCCCAAAAAGATGTTCTTAAGAAGCCAAAAGCTCTGGTTTATTAAATGAAAGCATATGTGCATCTTCGGGCTTTTATGAAAACCAAGCAGACTACTTTAACTAAAAAGCTTTATCACATTCTTAACATTAAAACCAAAATATATTCGTAATGGGTTAAGAAATCCTAAATCCTAGTCCTAGTTGGTTTAGCATTACAGGAAATCAGAAAATACACTTAAACTATGGAAATCTACCAACTTAAACCAAGCTGGTTATCTTTCCCTTCTTGGGCTTGAAAGACCAATCTTCAGCAAACACTTTCTTAGGCATGTCCATGTTAAGTCCCAGCACGTCCTTGATTTCCTCCTGGTCTAGTATGCACACAAAGAGATCCTTCATGATCCATGTAACACTCTGCTCCATTAAAATCTGATGCAAAAAGTCATCTTCGTCCAATCTTTATCTTCTGCTTGCTAGCTTGATGTCTCTCCTGACTGATCTGATATCTTATATGCTCAAAGCCTGGTCAAGTGTACTAAAGGATGCACCAAGAGTAGCCCTTCTCTTCTCTCTATCTGCTATATTTCAGGTTAGATAATTGAAGCTTCTAAGCAGCCCATTAGATTGTATCTTGATCACTCTGCTTGCTGGTTCATTCTTGATCTTTGAGTCCATGATGTTGAGACTAGTCAAGATCACACCTCTCTCTCTCTCTCTCTCTCTCTCTCTCTCTCTCTCTCTCTCTCTCTCTCTCTCTCTCTCTCTCTCTCTCTCTCTCTCTCTCTCTCTCTCTCTCTCTCTCTCTCTCTCTCTCTCTCTCTCTCTCTCTCTCTCTCTCTCTCTCTCTCTCTCTCTCTCTCTCTCTCTCTCTCTCTCTCTCTCTCTCTCTCCTCCCTTGTCCTTGCCCAGTACTCTTTATTCCTCTCCTTATCTTATCCAAGACATGCTTATCCATGTCTAGTTTTTTTTCATAAAAAGTTGCCATTAAAAGAGGTTTGCGGAAAGAAGGTTGTAATCTTTTGTTTCTGTCACATAGCCAAACATTGAGTCAAAAACTGTTGATTCTTTACACCTATATTAGGAATCAAAATGAAGAGATTTGGAGGAAAATAGTAAAACGGCCTAAATTTTAAGATGGTCCGATTAGGCCTAAACAGAAAACAGCAAGCGGAGATTTGAACAAAAAAAAATTATATTAAGGATAATTAACTTACTTTAATAGGAATAGGAAAAAACGAGAAAAGGAAAACTTCTGAAGAAGATAGACTCAAATCTTGGAGACAAAGAAGAATTAGAGAAAAATAGAAAGAGGATAAACTCAAATCTACCATAAAAGGAGAAGATTGCCTACCTACGGAGAAGTATATAGTTTCAAGTTGATGGCCGGAGGCATCTATAGCTTTGTCATCGGCTTGTTTGATTCATTTTACTTCTCTTTCTTTGGTCTGATTTACTTCTAGATACTCAGTATGTTTGATTGTCAATTTATTTCAAATCTGGCAAAGTTTTTATTGTTCTCTTATAGGCTTCTTCCAATGGATTTGGAAAGCTCGAAGTTTAGGTTCAATTGAACCATTTAGAAAAGGTAATTAACAGATCTACTGCGGTGGTGGCGGCATGTCTTACCGGCTTCAATCGTTGATGGTTCATCATGTGCTGGCGATGGAATTCTTGCTGCAAACTATGGTTAATTCAGAAAGCAGCATCAAATTTCATGGAGCGGTAATCTCTTTGACTGTATTATTATCAATAGAGCAATATAATGAGTTGTCTTGTCTCAGTGACTACTGCAGTATTAAAAATAGAGAGACTATTGTTCTCTATTCAGTCCGAAACACGGTATTTTGGATTAATACGAAGATTATCTCCCTTGGATTCAGCTATTCCAAAAGCAAAATATAAAGTTTTTATATGAGAATCTTTAGTTATCTATGCACAAGATGTGTGTTAGTTTACTTTGGAATCCTACTGGTGTATCTATTTTCTACTTTTGTTTTGATAGTTCACATTGTTCAGAACTCTTTGCTTGGAAGGCTCTATAATACAGTCCATAGTTAAAAAAAGAGAAGTATATAACTAAGAATTGAGATAGAAGAAAGGAGAGACATTCACTCACATTTTCTTAAACTCCTTACGCTCTGCATCTGGATTTAGTTTTAGGAGCTTAGTTCTTGGTGGTTTTAGTCAAGCAAACCTATGTTAGACTTCTTTTCTGCCATGGTTTCTTTTTCGACCGTTTGCATCCATTTACTAGACAAACATCGCAAACCAATTTTGGTCTCGTGTATAAAACTTGTATACTAAATACAGCCTGATCCTCAAAAGAAATACGTAGAAAACCTTTCATTAGGTCCAATCCAAAATCAATGAAAATATTTTATGACCTTTTCATCTTTTTTTATTTGTGTGTTTTATAGTGATTATCACAGAAGCTTGGGTTTCTTGAAAAGTTATGTTTTCTTCTACAAAATTTTAATTGTGCGAGTTTTGGCTCCCCAGTTTGTTGCCATCTGTGGAGAGTTAAATTTATCATACTCAAAATCACCAATGTCTAATCTTAAAAGATATATGTGGGAGCCAAAACTCGCACAGTAAAAATTTATAAGAAAATATTTTTCCATACATTCGACTCCCACATATCAGATGCATCTTTTGTCCCGTCAATCAGATGCATACCTTCCTCCACATTGTCCCACCAAGCAGATGAATCTTTTGTCAAATAGTATATTGCCACATCATTCTTGAACTTCTCAAGGTATCAGATTACTCAAAAGTTTTTCTCCAATTTCTCAGCCATGCTGACGTTTCGAAGGGATTCAGTCCTCTGCGCTACTTAATGGTTCCAAGGTCTTTATTAATGTTACCATTTTCAGGTAATCAGGAGGGGATGATGATCGTCCCTCCGATGATCCACCTGGCCGCTGATCAAGTCTATCCAGCAATACATGAACTAATGTTGTAAGAGGATCAGAACTCCTCATAGTCCTCAGTTTTTACCGATCACGTGGCTCAGGTAGCCTTTATTGGCATCTAAGTCAATTTCATCCTGCCTTGGGTCTCGTTTTCTCGTATAACTCTGCCTTGGACTAGGAGTTCGAGATACTCTCTCTCTTATTGTTCCTCTTGTTATAAGTTCATTTGCGAATTCGTCAGATTCCTTCCGGTTGACTCATGTTTATGCTACAAAAATCATTGTTCTGCCTCAGTGTAGTTCCAGAATCATTGGATGCTTCGGGGTTCGGTATCTTCCCAGATTCTCAAAAGTAGGCTGTCCATATCCTGGTGGAGTTATCATTGGTTCTTCAATTTTTGTATGTCTTGGAATTATACTGCACCATAACCAAGGTAAATCATAAACCCAACTTAAATATTAAAAGCAGCATGTTGGCATCTAATTCACCTTGAAACCGTTGACTCGATAAAACAGTGAAAAAAAAATCCCAAGTAAGCATTGAGAACTTTTTTTATTATCCCACCTTCTTTGTAACACCCCTGATCTAGTCTAAGTCAATGTTGATTAGTTAGCTGTGCAACAATCAAACAAGAACATCCACGACCAACTAAAGAACTATAACTTGAAGCAAAGGTTCTACTGCCATGTTCCCAAACATATATTCCGAGTTTTCCAAATAAAATCCGAAATTTCAAGGTCTAAAGGAACGAGCTTCCTAGTGGTTCCAAGCTAATGCTTTCCAACCCGAGTTTGAAACCGTTTGTCAGTTCGTCCTAGACTAGGAATAATATCATTTGGAACCCAAGAATTTTGAAAAACATTTATTATTCATATATAGCTTATGTCCAAACATATAAAATACATACACATGCTCGGGCATCATTAAAAGCATAACATACTTATTACAAAAATACGTGTTTGCAAAAAGGTAGCAACTCTATGCCAACAGCTACTGCTCCTTGGAATGATCACGGTCAGACTTGTCCCGATTTCTCTTGAAGGCGGATGAAGGGTGAATAGACAGAAGGTTAGCTACTAGCTCTACTCTTAGTCTTGATCATCTTCACGCAAAGGAAATGGGTGTGCCCTTGAGTTGCGTATATGGTTCACAACCACAAGTGTAACCTTGTTTTTAGTTGGTTGCATACAGAAACTCGTCTAGGAGATTCCTCTTCCTTTTGAACGAGCTTGCTCAAAAGATGAACAGAAAGAGAGCAAGAAAACTCGAGAGAGACTTCTTAATAATCTATATTATTAAAATAGAAGTACACTTATAAATGTCCATTAGTTTTCAGTGTTATTTACAATGCCATGAAAACGATTAATTAATCTATTTTATAGGATTTTTTTTGTCTTTTCTCTTTAATTAATGTATTTTCAAAATCAAATTCTAATTGAAAATTATGGAAACAAAAATTAATAAGCTTAGCTTTTAATATTCTTTGTCTTTTCCTATTTTATTATATATATGTGTCTAAAAATATTTAAATCCATATATATATATATATATATATATATATATATATATATATATTTCGTAGTTAAATACATAAATTATATTGTAATTATTTTACTAACTGTATATACATAATAATTATTTTTTTACTAAATAACCTAAATTTTAGGATTTTATTATCATTAATTCTCTACCTATCTTTAAATAGTTATCACACAATATTGTTTCAAAGATATATAATTATATTTTTATTATTTATAAGTAATAACAATAAAAAGTCACAAAAGAAACATTTATATAATATATAGATTAATATATAAATATGTTATGTTACATATATTTTCATATAAATAACAGACCAATGTAAATTCAGTATAATAAATGTTAAAAGGTAAATAAATATATAGGACCATATATTTTAATAGTATATACAACAATTTAGTTATACATTTTTCATAAAATTTTGATCCATATAAATAAAAATACATTTGTACAGATATACAGGTAATATTTTAAAAATAAGGATGATACAATTGATGGATTACAAGATAAAATAAAATTTCTCAATAAAACTATAAAATTAGTGTGTTTAAAATGTCCATTTAAACAATAATTTAAACAACTAAATTTGTTTAATAAATATATATATATATATATATATATATATATATATATATATATATATATATATATATATATATATATATATTATCGCTTATAAACTCATTGTAGTACGATTAATTTTGACAAAAACTTCATCTAACAAAAAAAAATAAAAAAATAAAATTAATACTCTTGCGGTCACACATGTCAAGATCTAGTTTCTTATTTTATTGCTTAATTAAAATCACTAAATACATAGGATTATATAGAAATCTCTAGCATAAGTAAAACAAAAAAAAAAAATTAGTCGGCCCGTTTGTGAAAAGGTAACAACACAACCGAGTTTAGCTTAATGGAAAATTCACATCTCTATTATTAAAATATAAGTACACTTTAAAAATATCTCTTAGTTTTCAGTTATATACAATGACATGCCACGAGAATTTAATTAATCTTTCTATATTAATGCTTATATGTTCCAGTTTATTTAATGTATTTTTTCTAACATTAATTGAGCTAAAAGTTGTCATTAATTTTTCTATATTAATGCTTATCTTTTCCAGTTTATTTAATGTGTTCTCCTAAAATTAATTGAGCTAAAATACAATAATTATCATCACTAAGATCCTATCTCCAATTACATCGATAAATATGACTGCATGTATTGTATTGTTTCCTATTATAATACGTCCAACAACATTTAAAAAAAAAAAACTCATGTAACACAGAAGACTGAACCCATAAACCAACATAGAGAATCAACTCAACCTGTGCCATGAATAATGGTGTACTTGCGGATAGAGATACCTAAAAGAATTTTCTATGTTCAGTGTACCTTAAAGAATGTCTTTTGTTATGTGCCTGCGAATAGAGATACCTAAAATAAGTAAAATCCTCAAACCAATCATCTAAACCTATCGATTTCCTAAACCTTCCTATAAATTTTGGTTTATGATATACGTATGTATACATGTATTTATTAAAATTCGAACCACCTATAAAATTTTGCTTAACTCGCTGAATAAACCAAATCAATAAATAATCATCCTCTATTAATCAAAACATAATATATTTAATTTCAAATCCAGTTTAGAACTGTGTCCAAAATTTTCAATAATTAATAGATTTGATTCCTACGGAACTAGCCTATTTATTAATTAGACAATATCGATTTGTATACCCTGGTTTTTATATTTTAAAGCTTACATATATTTTTTTTAAAATCATTATATTTTCTATAAACATGTATACCTAATTTATAATTTTTAATATAGCATCCTAATTCATAGTTATTTATTTATTTATATTTTTTAATCTATAAGAATATTGTTTTCATATGATGCTACAAACAGGAAACTTTGAAAAACGATGCGTTTTGTAAAGGGCGATTTTCTTGGCGACGAAAAGTACGATCCTAGATTTGAGATTTCGAGTGATGGATCTGGCAATTCCGCCGGATTTATCGGGGATCTGGCAATTCCGCCGGATTTATCGGTTCCACTGGGAGGAGATAGTGACAAGGAGGTTCCGATGGAGGAAGGGGTTCGAAAAGTATCTGTTCAGCAAGAAGAAGTGAAGAAGGGTGCGAGCTGGGTTCATGTCGCTCAAGATAAGAAGATGTTGAAGAAGCACAAGGTTGGTGTTGTTGAGAAGGATGGTATTCACACAGTGGTTTCAGATGAGATCATCGAGAATGCTACGCCGTTGTGGGAAGATTTCGTAGTAGGGAAATTTCTGGATCAGGCGCCTCATATCGCTAGGGTTCACAAAGCTCTCAACAAGATATGGAATAATGAATCTTCAAAGGTTGATGTGTATGAAGTGAATGTTACTAAAATAAGGTTCAAGGTCTCCAATAATCCTAAGGCTAGAGAAAAAAATATTCGACGTGGGATGTGAAACATTGCAGGGGTTCCAATGGTGGTTACCAAGTGGACGCCAACTGCGGAGGGTGAGAAACAAGAAGATGATGCAATTCCTATGTGGGTTCATTTGGAGAAAGTTCCTCTCCATATGGACTCTTGGGAGGGATTAAGTTTTGTTACCAGTCCAGTGGGATTCCCTGTGAAGCAACTTCACAAAACCGTTGCTTGTACTTACTTGGAGGAAGCCAAAGTGTTTGTCAAGGTAGATACCTCAAAGGTACAATCCAAGGAGATTACTTTTACAAAAGAGTGCAAACACTTTACGGTGAAGTACTACTACCCGTGGTTACCAACAAGATGTAGCATGTGTGAAAAATGGGGTCATTGAGAGAAGGTGTGTGCTTAAGAGGGGAGGCTAAGAAGCAAACTGGTAGTCCTGTAACAAAAACTCCGAGGAGTATTGAGAAAGGTAAGGAGGAAGATATTGGGGTAACGATGCAGAATAGAGGTGAAGGCAGTGTATAGAAGAACAGTGGAGAATGCGATGGGGTCAAAAAGAGTGTTGATGTTGAGGATGAAGAATTTATAAAAGATGAGAAGCAGGATAATGAATGGTCTGGGGTATCTCCAGGGAGAGCTGGTCAATCTTAGAGTACACAAAATAAGTCTGAGGATTTTCTGATATCAGCTTCAAAGTTCTCTGCTATTATTGAAGATGGAGAAGAGGGAGAAATTTTAGCATTTGAATTGATTGAAGTTGATGATAATAGAGAAGAAGAAATGGAGGATATTCATGAAGATGATCTCCTAGAGGATAAGTTTCAAGAGGAATTTGTAAAAGAAAGAGGAAAGATTGGAGGTCAAAGAGGAAGGAAGAAAGGTCAGAAGACTAGAGCTCAGGATTCTAACCAGGTGAAAAGCACAAGGTCTTCTCGACGACAAAACTAATCCATGGTGAGTTTCTTCTGGAATGTGTGCGGATTCAACAAACAATTCAAACATTTTGTTGTCAAAGAGTGGATAAGAAGTAATAACATGGAGTTTGTGTATATTTTGGAGACGGGTAGAATTTTGAGTATGGAGTTCAGTGGTTGGTCACACATGACTAACTACGAATAGTGAAGGAGGTAGAATCTGGTTGTTGTGGAGGGATTCGGTAAGGACGACGCCGGTATACAAAACTGACCAGATGATTACTTGTTCAGTGGGGCTAAAAGGTCAGGAGGATTTCTTTTGTTCCTTTATTTATGCGAGTAATTCTGTTGATGAGAGAAGAGTGTTATGGGAGGATCTTTGTTACCATCATACTTCTCCTTTGTTTGGTAACAAAGCTTGGATGATAATGAGAGATTTTAACGAGATTTTAGAAGTGGATGAAAGCTCTAGTTTCTCTAATATTGGTAGAACTTCTGTTGGGATGAGAGAATTTCAGCCTATGGTTCTCTACTGTCGATTCACGGATATGGGCTATCAGGGACCGTTTTTCAAGTGGTGTAACAAGCGAGAAGAAGAGGTTATATGTATGAATCTGGATAGAGTATTAATGAATGACTTTGCTCTTCAGAGGTTCTCAAATACCTTTTATGTTTTCGAACCAGGAGGTTGTTCAGATCACCTACGTTGTAAGATTCAAAATCTGCCACCAAGTGAGGCTTTGAGAAGACCATTCAAGTTTGTTAATGCTATAGGAAGCTTGCCAAGCTTTCTTCCAATGATGAAGGAGTATTGGGACTCAACGACAAGACTATTTCACTCTACTTCAGCTACGTTTAGATTCTTAAAAAAAACTCAAGAATTTAAAGCCACTTACCAGAGAACTTGGAAGAGAGAAACTGGGAAATTTGACTAGAAAAGCTAAGGAGGCACATGATACGCTTTGTGAGAAACAGAAGCAGACTCTTTTGAATCCAAGAGATGAAGCTGTTAAAGAAGAGGCTGAGGCTTATGAGAAGTGGCTCCATGTTGTTGGTTTGGAGGAGGATCATCTCAAGCAATGTGCAAAGTTACACTGGTTGGACGTTGGGGATATGAATAATAAAACTTTCCACAATGCTAATCGTACACGGAAAGCTCAAAATTCAATTCATGAGATTCGTTGCAGTAATGGAAGTACAGTCAATAAGCCTGCTGATAGTAAAGAAGAGGCAGTTAGATTCTTCACAGAGCTTCTCAATCTGAGTCCTGGAAGCTATCGAGTTACAGTAGAGGAGTTGGAAAATTTGATTACCTTTCATTGTTCAAAGGAGGATTGTATGAAGCTTGAGGAAGAGGTAACTCCGGAGGAAATCAAGAAAGTTCTGTTTGCAATGCCATCAAACAAGTCTCCTGGCCCGGACGATTTTCCTTGTGAATTCTTCAAAACCTCTTGGACGATAATTGCTCATGATTTCATTGTATCAATGCAATCTGTCTTTAAGTTTGGGTTTCTTCCGAAAGGGATAATAAATTCAACTATCCTTGCCTTAGTGCCGATGAAGATTTATTCCATAGAGATGAGGGACTATCGGCGTATTGCTTGTTGTAATGTGATCTACAAGGTGGTTTCGAAAATCCTTGCTAATCGTCTTAGAGTTCTTTTGCCGAGAATTGTATCTGCTAATCAATCTGCATTCTTCCAAGGCAGATTACTGATGGAGAATGTTCTATTGGCGTCGAATTTAGTAAAGGATTACCATAAGGAAGACATCAGTTCTCGGTGTGTGATGAAAATAGACATATCAAAGGCGTTTGATTAGGGGCAGTGGGATTTTGTTCAGAGTATTTTGGAGGCTATGAGAATTTCAAGGAAGTTCATTCATTGGATCAGGCTATGCATTACTACTCCCTCATTCTCTGTTCAAGTAAATGGAGAGCTTGCAGGCTATTTTTAGAGTTCAAGAGGAGTGGGACAGGGCTGTTCCTTATCGCCTTATCTTTTTGTGCTGTGTATGAATATTCTCTCCCACAAGATAAACAGGACAGTTCAAGAGAAGAAATTTGTGTTTCACCCTCGTTGTAAGTCCATATTAATAACTCATTTATGCTTTGCTGGTGATTTAATGGTATTTGTGTAGGGGACTAAGAGGTCAATAGAAGGCGCATTATCTGTCTTTGATTACTTTGCAAAGTGCTATGGTTTAAATATCAGTATTGAGAAATCAATCGTTCATATGGCTGGGGTCTCTCAGGTTGAAAGGAGTGGAATTTTGAGAAACTATCCATTTGCTGAGGGTGTTCTTCCTGTTAGATATCTGAGGTTGCCTCTTATGACTAAAGTAATGAGGAAAACTGACTATCTTCCTCTGGTTGAGAAAATAGGAAGTAAGATATGCACTTGGGCTCGTAGATTCTTGTCTTATGCTGGCCGCTTGCAAGTGATTAAAGTTGTGTTGTTGAGTATTGTAAATTTTTGGGTGGCTGTCTTCCGAATACCAAGCAAGTTTATTAAAGAAGTGGAGCAGTCCTCTGGTCAGGTCCTGAGCTTAGAGTTACTTGAGCTAAAATAGCGTGGAAAGAAGTTTGTAAGCTCAAAACTGAGGGTGGTCTTCGTATAAGAGCTTTAAAAGAAGTGAATGTGGTGTATGGTCTTAAGCTAATCCGGAGGATGTTATCAGGGGATTCTTTATGGGGAAAATTGATAAAATGCAATTTTCTTAAGAGGCATAACTTCTGGGATCTGAAAGATAACTCTCAGATGGGATCTTGGATGTGGAGATAGCTTCTGAAGCTTAGAGAGATTGCAAAATCTTTCTATATGATTGATGTGGGGAATGGTCGTAATGGATCCTTTTGGTTTGATAAGTGGTCTGATAAGGGTATTCTATATGAACTGGTGGGTGAGAGTGGAGTGATGGCTATGGGAATAAGTAGAGAAGCAACTGTAGCGGAGGTAGTGCAGAGTGTTAGTAGAAGAAGGCGTCATAGTGGGGCGATATTAAAAGATGTAGAAGCTGAGAAATCTAAAATTGCGGAGAAGATGAATGATACTGTTGAAGACATCAGTCTCTGTAAAAGCTCATCGGGTTATAAAAGCAGTTTCTTATCAAAGGAAACTTGGCAAATGCTTCGAGTTAATCATTCTCAAGTGAACTGGGCTTGTGGGGTTTGGTTCTCATATGCTACTCTGAAATATGCTTTTATAAACTGGTTGGCAATGTTGGATAGACTCTCGACTATGGACAGAGTGAGGAAATGGTGTTCGGGTGTGGATGATGTATGTATTCTCTGTAAAAATGCAGGGGAAACTCATAATCACCTATTCTTTGAGTGCTCATACACCTCACAAATTTGGGAACATCTTATGAGAGGAATGTTGGGAAAGAACTACAGAACGGTCTGGTATGAGGTAGTTGATCTTCTTAGTCGTGTGGACAGAGAGAAGAAGAGAGCTTTCTACATTTGTTATACCTTTCAAGCTGTTATTCATACGATTTGGAGGGAGAGAAATAGAATCAAACATGTAGAGAAGCCCTTGCCTATAGTTGTAGTAAAGAAGCTTATTGATAAAGGAGCAAGAAACAAATTGAGTTTGTTGAGAAGGAAAGGAGCTACGGGAATGGAAGAGGCACTACAGTATTGGTTTAGCACAAGAGTGTAGATATTGCTTTTATAAAGTTTGGAGTTTGTTCTAAAGTTTCTTAATATAGACTACACTTAGTTGTAAAAAGGCTTTCTGATGAATAAAATTTAACATTCATTCCAAAAAAATATTGTTTTCATATAGTGTATATAATTTTCTAAATATATATATGTCGATTTTTTTTTATGGTTTAACACGAAAAGTAAAATTATAACAAAAAGACAATGTAATACGATCAAATATTTAAATACATCATTTACGATTAACAAAAAGAACAAAACACAAATCTAAAATTCATACCCGCACTAACATGCGGGTCAGGGTCTAGTAACTATTAAATGGAAAACAGCTCATTTTGGACCATAATGGAAATGTTAAACCAGGTGTCGAGTCTTCTTGGTTTTCATCCTTGGTTCTTGAGAAATTAGAAGTCCCACAATTAAAAAAAAAGAAAAAAAAAGTACTCCCACAGTTTGATTTAAAACCTGAACTTCGCTCTTGTCATCGGACCAAAAGAAAAGATAATTGGTTCAGTCTTTCCTTTTTCCTTTTTCCTCTTGACCATCTTTTCCTTTTTGATCTGCGATTAAATCTTCTCGTCCATCTCCTTTTTCATCTTGTTCCAAATCCCTAAGACCTTTTCCGTTTAACTCCTTAGACCGTATTGTACGATGAAAGTCTCCTTTATTCCTCAAATGAATGATGAGATCTTCTTCCTTTATTTCCATCTCTACTTCCAGGTCGTCCGGTTCACTATGATCGTATATCTCGTCCATGTCATCACCAATCAAACCATCTGAGTCTTCTTACTCGCCAAAGTCTTGATCCAGCTCTGGTTCATGTTCAATCCTTTCCATGATCACTCCACCCCTATAAAACGATCAAAAACCTAAATACGGGAAAGTACTGAATGTATGGGAAAAAAATATATGGTGAGTTATTTGAAAGATGTTTTTTGGTATCAAGAAACGTATAACAAGAAAAAAATTGAGTGTTACTAAAAATATGATCAACTTGGCAAGAACAACGTAAACTATGAAAACCCTAATCTTAGGTTGAGGATAGTGTGTTTGTGCATGTTTTTCCTCGTCTTCGTTATTCTTCTTTTATATAGCTGGCTATTTTCCTTTTTGTCTAAGTCGAAATAGTGTTTGATGGGCTCTTAACCAAGTAGGCCGAATTCAGTTTATTGGGACGGGCATTGTCTGATGGATGAAAGCCATTTCCAAGAACTCTAAATATATGTTTAATATTATTCTTTTAGGCATATAAGAGCATTCACAATGGTGTACCCTATAGGAGTCCTTAGTTTTTGATTTTTTTATTATTATTTTTTTCTTTTTCATATATAAAAATAAAAAAAATAAATATCAACCAATCGTGGATTGCCACGTGTCATGGGGGCCTGCAAATAGTGAAAGTATTCGCAAAGAAATAATTCTTATCTAGGAATTTTAAGTAGTTAATCCTTAACTTTTAGTGGGGTTCACTGATTATTTTTTTTTTTTTGAAAAAGAATTCACTGATTATTTTTTTTCCTTAAGGATTTTTTTTAAGGACTCTCATTGTGGGTGCTCTAAGGGTTTTGTATTTCACTATCTCATATTTTTATAGTTTTTGATATCGCTTTGGCCAAAAGTTGAAGATATAGAAAACAGTATTTTTTATCTAATAAGTTTATATTTCAACAAAATGTATAATATTTTTATCAAAAGATATGTATATATTACTATATTACTAAAAATAGGAACCGAAACCAAGTACAACCTTGGATTTAAGAGGGTAGGTTTTCCGTTTAATCATCTTTGATTTAGATTGTGGATTTTCTAAACATGGATTGGCTAAATTTAGTATAAGCTCTAAATTGTTGTGTATATAAACCCACTTTTCACTTAAATCACAAAAACAAAAAGAAGAAGGATCAATATTATTTTCCCCTAAGAAGATAAAATGAAGGCATGTCTAATATTAATGTTGGTGATTTTTGCCGCTCTGATTTTAGAGCAACCAGAAGCTAAACCAGCCCGAAAATATTTGCTTCCACACCTCATTAACCCATGCCTTCGTCATAATCCTCCAGCGGGATGTCATCCTCCTCAGCGTGGACCTCCTGTCCCTGTCAACACATACAGGCGTGGTTGCTCTAGTATTCACCGATGCCGAGGCGGGGATTAAATTTGACATTATATCCCTTTGCATTGATCCTTCTTCTTATATATGAATACCAAATATAGCTAATATACATATATGTATGAGTACATGTATGAGGACTTTTGTTTACTTATACATTTATTCTTTCAAATTCAGTTCACAAGTTCATATTTTCTTAAAAGTTAATTTCATTTGTTGTGTTTTATACTGGTATAAGTGTGTTATTATTGTTGAGATCTTATACGAACATTCGTCCTAACCACCTCTCAAACACATGCCCTCACACGCCATTTTTGGTCAGGATGATTGTCTGTAGTTTTAAAAACAGTTTTTGGTTATTGATATTCCAAAAATCATTTTTGATTCAATCAAGATGTTTGAGAATTAGATTTCCTCAAATTTAGGGAAACTATTTTGTAGAATAACTGCATATTTCTAAGCAAAAGCCAAAATCCATGTTTCCTTGGTTATTCTTCAATGTATGTCAGGTTTTTTTTGGTAAAATATTATTATATCAATGCAATAACAAGGGAAACAACCATAATCTTTATATAAATTTTACTGATAAAATATCAATTAGTCTAAATCATTATAATTGAATAAAATCATTTATTTGACATCTAAAACCTAATAGGAAAAATATATTTATTTTATTTAGTTTTGGGGCCTGGTTTAGGTAAAATATTTAATATTAATGTTAACTAATGTTTACCATAGACATTAGTTGTAGAAAAATTAACTATTTTATAAGTACTATATATTTATTGTACCATATATTAATTTTATTGTTTCGGATTTTAGCTATGAATAAATAAATTACATAAAATTTAAACACTTACCGCAGTGTTAAAATATATTTAATTTTTTAATATTTTTAATATACCTACAATACCGTTTTATTCTGTTAGTAAATTTTTCATTTTATTAATTTTCAAAGCAAAAAAAAACTAAAAACTAAGAAAAAACTAAAAAACCAAAATCTAAAACAGCGATTCACTCTTTTCAAAAAATAAAAATTTACTTATCAAAAATCATAAACTAAAAGCAAGAATCTAAAATCCAAATACCAAAATCCCAAATCTAAATTCCGAAAACAGTTCAAACAATCATCACCTGAATGTAATGAAGTGTAAGTTTCTCTATTAATCAAAGGGTATCCCGAACCTATGGAAAGACTCAAACTAACTTTAAATTAAAATGAAACCATGGATGAACAATCTCTCCGGATATCAAAATGACCCTAAGCAATGACCTCATATCCATATGGCCACATGGTGGAGTGTAATCTTCATAACAACAAATAAGTGTAATCAAGACTGGTGTGTATCTATACTTTGAAATGTATTATGCCTAAACAATCTAACCAAATACAAATATTCCAAGACGAAACTGCACTGTTAAAAATTTAGCTAGAAAATTTGGGTTTTATGTGATGGATCATACTCGACTGGTTTTGTCTACCTCATGTTTCTCAAGTTTTGGTGGTTCTGATACACTAAATTCGATCTTTTCTACTTCAATTACAGTGGTTATTGTAATATTTTAGATTCAATTCCAGATGGACCCTTTCTTCATTTTGTTACTATGGGTTCGATATTAAACTAAGACAAATCATTTAACTGAAAAAATGAACTAGAAATTAATATAGTTGGTTTGAATTGGTTTTCAGATTAATAAGAAGCTAAGCCTAGGGTGATGGATCGTGTGTCAAGCAATCAAGAGCGAAACATCTTTTTAATCTTACATCCTGGAGAAGATCACTTTGAATGCTTTAGATCACATCAGAATGACCACCTTCAGGAATACAAGCCCCAAACACAGGGAAATACCTTGGCGTTAGATTGGCCAACACCTTCTTTGGACAAGAAAGAGATTGGAAACTGTCAGAAGATTGCCTCAAAGACCTGGTAGTCATTCTTATACCCTTCTGCTTCTTCACCTTGGCAGGAGAGGATGCTCCGTCTAGACAATGGTTTTATCTTTGATTCTCACCGAGCTCCATGTGATCATCAAATCATCGCCAAAGACGGTCTGGATGGAAAACATTTTCTTGTAGACGACGCCTCCATAGATTTCATGTAAGAGAATATGGCATTAACTCCCTTATTACCTGACATATTTCCTGACAATATCAAAACGCCAAGTGAGATACTGCATGTGCAACAAAGTTATATAATCCAGAGATATGAATCTATCTAAAAGACACCATAAGGCATCCTTGCTCACCAAATATGGGTTTATCACCGTTTAAGAGGAAGACTACGCACCCAAAGAACAGCTTCCTAACCTTCAGCAAAGATAGGATGTGAGACGCCTTCACAAAAAAAAAGAAATTAGTTCACACGCGCAGAGTTGGAAGTGTATTATATCCATTGAAAAAGGCTCATATGTAAACTGAATTCAGGACACCGATGCCTTAGAATAAAAATAAGCTGGCTATGAAACTAGAAGTTCAAGATCAAGGAGAGGACATCCACAATCACAGAGAAGTTGACAAGAGATCTAAGGTTTTCATAACTTAACTTGTTCTTTCTGAGTCATAAACACTTTGAAGATCTCATTATCATTTCTTTGTAATCACATTTGGTCATTCAGTGAACGTCTTTACTTGTTCCAGTACATGTTGAATTCAGATAAATTAATTGACGCTATCTGTGAAGAATTAGAAAGTAATGCATACAAAGATCAACTATGTCTAGCGTCGATAATACTGAAAATTTCACAGGGGTCACCCCACTAGCAGATGTACTCAAAGTAACCTTTAAGCTACTCTCCCTCATAAGAGGTTTGGTGTAGCACTTGTGGATTGAATACACAGAGATTCTATGATTCACAAAATATACTTTTGTCGGATCAAGCTAGGCAGAATAATGGAGAACAATTAACAAAAACAGCGAAGGGAAGAGAGATTTGAACAATGTAAAGGATCTGAAGAAGTAGATCCTACATGATCCAAAATGAAATTCTTGGAAACTAAAAAAATCTTGTCGGGAATAGATCTAAAGGAGTGTCGTTCGCCACCAAATTGGTGTCGATTGACACTAAGCTAAAACCTTGACAGCTTCCTCTATTGTGTCAGACGGACCACCCTTTGGTATACCGAACATAACGTTTGAATCCAGTCGTCTTATCGACCATTAACCAATGGTATTGGGAATCTAACTCAATTATGTATCTTATGTCAAAATATGAGCTTCACCATCTGCTGCTAAACTTCTGATGTGTTTATGCAGTTATGTATCTCATATAGCTCAAGAATCTACAAAGTTTTCTAAAATGTTCTTAGACATAAAATGCCTCTAAGAAGAATCCAAAGATATCTTATAGACTCTAATTAATACATATACCATGGTGTAAAAGATGTTAAAAACCAAGGTATATCACGTACCCAACCAGTCCAGCAAATGGTGTATGACAGATTCAGAACCCAAGCTTACTTATCCTTTAGCTCGTTGACTGCCTTAAGAAGAACAGGAATCTGAACTCGTTTAGAGCTACAGTCGATCCCGAGTATATACCACTGATTTGCAGCCTCAATAATAGTCAGTATTTTAAGTTGGATTGCTTTTACCAGATAGATACAGAGTCGCTGGTGTATTCCGTCAAGGCAGGATATGATGAAGCTTGTCGACTAGAAAATGTGTATTCGAATTACTGCTACAAACCCATTGCTAATGGCCTGATACCGCAAGTGTGGTTGGTTAAAACATTGTAGAAAATATAGCATTTCATGTGCCCAACTCTATCTAACTTTGTTCTCGTATGAGTTGACTGGCGGAGTGACACTGTCACCATGACTGGACGTGTCAGAGATGCGGGTACGTGGATTAGACAATCAATCAATCACGTGCTCTTTTAATGCCTTCCGGCCATTCAGACCTGAGCTCTCGTTATGCTCCCTCTCAGCTTGTGGGATTCCCGTGCTCCTCCATTTACACTAACTTTGACTACTTACTTAACAGAGTACAAAAACATGGAGAGACAGAGGAGAACATGGCTCAAATTATATGGATCCTTGGATTTCTGTGGAAGGCATAAAAAGACAAAGGCCTTTGATGACAAAGATACATCATTACTGTAGACAATTAAATCAGCAACATCAGAGGCGCATAGTTGAAGTTTGGCGCAAATAGTGGTAACATAGGTGTTAGATGTTGTGGACAGGCCCGCCCAGACCATTTTGGAAGATTGATGCTTCATGGAAGGACAATGATGCACGGTACGGAAGAGGGTTCATAATCAAAAACAAGGATGGGAATAATTCATTTGCTAGTAATCTTGTGTTGTTCTCCATACATATTGAGTTTAGCACTGTGTTGTGGACGATCATATCCTCACAAGTTTGGATCAGACTGTCTAAAGCTGGTCAAGCTAATTGAGAAAGAAGAAGAATGGCCAAGTCTTATGGCTAAAATTGATGAATTTTTTGACCTATGTCCTAAGTTTGTTTGTTGCATTTATTTTGTTTCACAAATTCTGAGCATCCGAGCTGATCGTCTTGCTAAAGATGCTTGGTCTCGAAATAAAAATGCTTGGTCTCAATTTTTTTTTTTTGGTTTTCATGTGAACTATGACCTAGCAGCTTAGATGAAATATTTTTAATAAGAATACGTAGCTTTTGATGCTAACAAAAGAAAGTGTAGCTGAAAAAAAAAGTTAATTTTCAAATAAAAATTCCTAAATAGAATATTTTAAAATTATCCTTTTAAATTTCAATATATTTATAGGTTTAGTTATTTTTGATTTGAGTATAATTTTGAAGAAATAATAATAATATAAGATTCATCAATATTCAAAGTCAAAATATTAATATTAAATATTTTGTTCTTTACAGTTAAAATTAGGGTTATCGGGACTGCATTTATACAAAGTTAGTTGATTCTAAGAATTAGATTTTTTAAATTTAAAAAGATGTAGTGAGAATTTTGTATATTAAAAATCTATGAAATTATTTTGCTATAGTTATTTTAAGTTTTAATATATATATAGTTCTGAATCAAAAAAAAATTAGTATAAAACTCATAGTAATACTAATTTTTAAAATATTTTAAAAATATTAATATCTTTTGTATATCAATAAATTTATGATAAATTTTAAACAAATAACACTATACTTTATTAAGAATATTAGTATTTATAAAATAATAAAATTGGATGAAAATTTATATACTTGAAAGTAAAAACGCACCGTTTTACTAAGGCGATTCTGAGGCGATTATTTTGGCGATTTCGAGAAGAGTCCGTGAGGGTTTCGCGATGGATCTGGCTCCTCCGCCGGATTCTTCAGAGCCGCTGGGGGAAAGTACGATCCGTAGGGAGGTTTCTGATGTGATGGAGATAAAGGAGAGCATCGATGGTGAACAGAAAGGGGTAGATCGGAGCTGGATTAAGGCGGCTCAGGATAAGAAAGTTGAGAAAGTATGAAGTAGAAGTATCGAAGAAGGATGGAGTTAATATGGTGGAGATTCCGGATGAGATCATTCAGGATTTCACGCCGCTCTGGGAAGTTTTTGTTGTGGGGAAATGTCTTGATATTGCTCCTCATGTTGCTAAGGTTCACATGGTGGTCAGCAAGATATGGAAATATGGAGATCCTTCTGCAAAAATTGAGGTCTATGAAGTCAACCCGACTATGATGAGATTCAAGGTCTCGAGTGAGAAGGCAAGGGAGAAGATCGTTCGGCGTGGTATGTGGAATGTCGCTGGAGTTCCAATGATTGTTTCAAAATGGACTCCAACAACAGAGGAAGAGAATCATGATGAATTTCTTCCATGTGGGTTCATTTGGAGAAAGTCCCTCTTCATATGTACTCATGGGAAGGCCTCAGCTTCATCACAAGCACAGTAGGATTTCCAGAGAAGCTTCACCCAGAAACCGCTGCGTGTATAAACTTTGATGAGGCGAAAATATTTGTGAATGTGGATGTATCCAAAGTTCTGCCTAAAGAGATCACCTTCTCAAAAGAGGGGAAGCAGTTCACTGTGAAATTCTGTTACCTATGGTTGTCGGCTAGATGCAAATACTGCGATAAGTGGGGATATAGTGAAGCAGTTTGTGCTACTAAAGCTAGAAAAATGAAGAGTAGTAGTTCGCCTGGAATAGAGGAGAGTGAGATGAAAGTTCCTAGCTCTCAATCTCATAGAGGAGAAGATGATGTGGAGAAGGCTTCTAAGGAAAAGAGTACAGAGAAGATAGCTAGCCCAAAGAGTGTTGAGAAATTCAGGGAGAATGGGGAGGAAAGTTCTGGTGGGAAGTCTGAGGATAGTAAACAAAAAGAAGATGAAGAAGGTCTAATAAACAATAATTTGAAGATAGATGATGTTGCTGCGGGTGATACTGTGTGAGTCTCGCCAGCAAAAACATGGAGATCATCATTCTTAACACAGAAAGATGGAGTGGAGATATCTGCATCAAAATATTCTGTGTTGAGTAATGATGAAGCAGAGGATGGTGAGATATTGGAGGACAGTAATCATATATCAGAGGTTGAGGTAGATGATAAGGAAGAGTATGAGGAGAAGGAAATAACAGAGAATGATCAAGATAGAGTAATAGATTATCAGGTTCAAGAGGAGATCAAAGCAGGATAAAGAAGGGGGAGGAAGCCGAAAGCTCCGGATGTTAATCCAGGGAGGAGCTCAAGGCCTTCTCGACGCAAATACTGATTTATGGCGAGTTTCTTCTGGAATGTGCGCGGCTTTAACAAATTTTTGAAACATTTTGTGGTAGAAGATTGGGTCAGGAGTAACAATATGAGTTTTGGGTGCATTTTAGAAACAAGGGTTAAGGAAGCTAAGTCAGAAAATATTATAAAGAAGGTATTTCGAGGTTGGTCTCATATTACAAACTATGAGTACAGTATGGGTGGTCGGATTTGGTTTATCTAGAGAGATGATGTCAGAGTAACTCCAGTTTATAAATCAAGTCAGCTCATTACTTGCTCTGTGGCGATGAAAGGGCGGGAAGAGTTTTTTTATACTGGTGTTTATGCAAATAATTTGGTGGAGGAGAGGAAGGAGTTATGGGAAGATCTTTGTCATCATCAAGACTCGGCTATGTTTAAAAGCAAGGCTTGGTTGATAGTAGGTGACTTTAATGAGATTTTGGAGGGTAATGAAAGCTCAGTTTTCATGGAGCATGGTCGTGTTTCAAATGGGATGAGAGATTTTTAGAAAACGGCTCTGTATTGCAAATTATCATATATGGGTTATCAGGGTCCGTTATTCACATGGTGCAATAAGAGAGAGGATTGAGTTATCTGTAAAAAGCTTGATAGGGTTCTCATCAATGAAGTAGCTCTCCAAAGTTTTCCAAGTGCTTACTCTATATTTGAGGCGGGTGGTTGTTCTGACCACTTGAGGTGCAAAATTCAATTCTTCCCACCGGAAGAGAAGATCATAAGGCCTTTCAAATATGTCAGTGTGATTGGGAAGCTCGATGCGTTTCTTCCTTTGGTTAGAGAGTTCTGGGAAGCTACTCCAACATTGTTCTACTCAACATCAGCTATGTTTAGATTCTCTAAGAAACTAAAGAATCTGAAACCACTTATAAGACAGTTGGGGAAAGAGAGGCTTGGTAATCTCACAAAGAAGGCGAAGGAAGCTCAGGTGGTTTTGTGTGAGAAGCAGAAAGAAACCTTACTTAACCCGTGTGAAGGCACTATTCAGGAAGAGGCCAGTGCTTATGAAAGGTGGCTTCACGTTGCTAGTTTGGAGGAGGGATTTCTAAAACAACGAGCAAAACTGCATTGGTTGGATGTGGGGGACCAAAATAATAGTACTTTTCACAACGCCATCAAAGCTCGTCAAGCGCAGAATACTATCAGAGAGATAAGGTGCTATGATGGGAGGGTGGTTACTAAGCAGCAAGAAATAAAAGAGGAAGCAGTCAGATTTTTCTCAGAATTTTTAAATAATTCTCCTGAGAATCTTACAGATGTCTCCACAGAAGAGCTGAGGGAGTTGCTTCAATTCAGGTGTTCTGCAGAGGACTGTAATATGTTGGAAGCGGAGATTACAGGTGAAGAGATTCGTAAGGTGTTATTTGCAATGCCTTCAAATAAATCACCAGGACCATATGGCTTTCCAAGTGAGTTCTTCAAAACAACCTGGTCTATTGTTGCAAATGATTTTATCACGGCGGTTCAGTCGGTCTTCAGATATGGATTTCTGCCTGAGGGTGTTAATTCAACTATTCTAGCCTTGGTTCCTAAACGTACTGACTCGCTTGAGATGAAAGACTTTCGTCCAATTGCGTGCTGCAATGTGGTTTATAAGGTGATCTCAAAGATAATAGCCAACAGACTCAAGCTTCTTCTACCTCAGATTATCAATGAAAATCAATCTGCGTTCATAAAAGGTAGACTCTTGATGGAGAATGTACTGCTAGCTTCAGAGTTGGTTAAGAATTATCACAGTGAGGGGATCTCGGCCAGATGTGTGATGAAAGTCGACATTTCCAAAGCTTTTGATTCAGTTCAATGGAGTTTTGTGCTTAGGAGTTTGGAGGCTATTGGGTTTCCTGCCAAATTCTTACACTGGATAAAGTTGTGTATCACTACTCCCTCATTCTCAGTCCACGTGAATGGTGAACTGGGGGGGATATTTTCAGAGCAAGAGAGGTTTATGCCAGTGATGCTCTATTTCTCCTTACCTCTTTGTCTTGTGTATGAATGTGTTGTCACATAAGATTGATAGAGCTGTGAGTGAGGAAAGGTTTAAGCTTCACCCGGGATGTAAGTCATTATCACTTACTCATCTCTGTTTTGCAGACGACATGATGGTTTTTGTTGAAGGCACTAAGAAGTCAATTGAAGGTGCACTGTCGGTTTTTGAAGAATTTGAGAAGTGGTCAGGTCTGCGAATCAGTATTGAGAAATCAACAGTATATATGGCTGGGGTTCAAGAGGAAAAAAAGAAAATTTTGGAGAATTTTTCTTTTGCTGAAGGTTCGCTGCCAGTCAGGTATTTGGGACTCCCTCTGATGACTCAAGCAATGCGTCGTCAAGATTACTTGCCACTGGTTGAGAGAGTAAGAAGCAGAATCTGTACTTGGACGTGTAGACATTTATTATATGCAGGAAGGCTCCAACTTATAAAATTAGTGTTGGTAAGTATAATAAATTTTTGGGCTTCAGTCTTTAGATTACCAAGCAAGTGCATTAAGGAAGTGGAACAGCTATGTGCTTCATTCCTATGATCTGGTCCGAGTCTTAAAACATCAGGTGCTAAAGTTTCATGGAAGGAGATATGTAATGTCAGATGTGAAGGTGGCTTCAGAATCAGATCATTGAAAGAGGTAAACAAAGTTTATGGTTTGAAGTTGATTTGGAGGTTTCTTGCGGGGGTCTCTCTTTGGGGAAAATGGGTTCGAAAGAACCTGCTTAAAAGAAAGTGTTTCTGGGAAGTAAAAGACACTACTCAAGTGGGTTCTTGGATTTGGAGGAAAATGCTAAAACTCAGAGCTCTGGCAAAGACTTTTTATATGATTGAAATTCGTAACGGAAGACATATCTCGTTTTGGTATGATAAATGGTCTGCTAAAGGAGTGATAATGGATCTGCTTGGTGAAAGAGGCATTATTGATATGGGAATAAGGAAAGAAGCTTCCCTAGAAGAAGCTGCACAGAATGTTAGAAGAAGGAGGAGACATCGTTCTATGATCTTAAAAGAGATAGAAGATGAGTTAAATGTGGTGAGGGAGAAAATTCAGAGTGATGTGTTGGATGTGAGTCTTTGAAGAGGTAAAGCACGTTTTAAAGAGAAATTCTCAACTTGTGAAACCTGGTTGATGATCCGGGAGACTAAAGCTCAGGTTGTTTGGTCACATGGGGTATGGTTCAGCATGGCTACTCTAAAGTTTGCATTTGTTACTTGGCTAACAATGCTTAATAGACTTTCCACAATGGATAGGGTATCAAACTGGTGTAGAGGAGCTGATACAACCTGTGTATTGTGTAAGTCTGTGGCAGAGTCCCGTGACCATTTAATCTTTGATTGCTCTCATGCTTCTCAGCTTTGGGATCATCTTGTGAGAGGTATTTTGGGTGCTTCCTTCTCTTCTGATTGGTCCTGCATAGTGCGTCTGATATCGAGTAGTAGTATGGAAAAGAAAAGTCGATTTTGTGTTAGATATGCGTTTCAACTGGCTGTCTACACAATTTGGAGAGAAAGAAATAGGATTAGGCATGGTGAGAAGCAGCTGTCTATCTCTATTCTTCAGAAACTTGCAGAGAAAAGAGTTAGAAACAAGCTAAGTTTAATAAGCAAGAAGAGAAAGAAGGGTTTGGAAGATGTTCTCCAATTTTGGTTTCAATCTAGAGTGTAATTAGCAGTTTGGTTTTCTGATTTCATAGCTTCATATCAGGTTCACACTAGTTGTAACAAGGCTTTTTGATGAATAAAATTTAACATTCATTCAAAAAAAATTGAATTAATAAAATTTTAAAATAAAAATCATTAAATAGCATATGTAAAATATGACTGAAAAATTATTTAATGCTATAAAAGTATTTATGGCTATAATAACTTTACAACACTTTCCAATTAAGCCTTGAGTTTTTTTTTTGTCAGCAAAATTATAGACTCATGTGGACTCTGTAAACCAAACTAGTTGCTCTGTATCCATATGGACAATAAACGACGTCTGTTGCCTCACACCACGTTCTAAGCTATCCGCCTTTTTGTTTTGCGTCCTTGATATATGAATAATCTCTGAGCTGTGAAAACTTCTCTTGAGGCTTCTGATATCCTCTAAGTAGCTTGCAAACGCCGGCCATTCTTCTGGTTTCGAAACCATCTTCACCAGTTGAGAACAATCCGTTGCAAAAGTAACATTATACTGCCTTAAGTTCCTCATACACTCCATTGCCCATATGAGAGCTTCCACCTCCGTGTGTAGAGGTGATTGACTTGCCCTTGTATTTCTAGCTCCTAATAAACCTTCAAATCCTTCTAAAGTGATATACCATCCCTGGCCGGAAAAATTATCTTCCGATTTCCAAGATCCATCCGTAAAACACCATCTTCCTGTTCTAAGCGGTAAAACAGACGCTGATGCCTCTAGAACATGATTCTTCTGTATTATCGCTTGTTATGCATCTGACCAAAGTAAAGATTCAGTCATAGCCATTTTAAGGGTATCCTTTAGATCTATGTCTAGATTACTAAATACCTTGTTGTTCTTTTTTTTCTATATGTACTAAAGTATCCACGCAAAAATTTTCTTTCATTAAAAATTATATATGTGTTTCTGGTCCAAGATTCTGATTTTGGCTTCCCAAGTTATACTGATTTAAAAAAAAAAAATCTTACAAAACGGGAAATAATTTGTCAAAGACATAAATTCATTTCCTAAATAAAGGCTTTCCCAAATCACAATCTAGATTTCAGACTTAGGAAAAAAATCATCGGTTCCCAAGTGTCTTAATTCTATTCGTTAGTCAGATCATAAAAAGTAATAGCCACGTCACAAGCCGCATGCCCTCATCGTGTCTCCGCTCACTCTACAAAACGTATCATCCACTTTCAGAAACGTCGCATAAAAGCTCTGTAACATACACAAACACATAGAGAAAGAAAGAGAGAGAGAGAGATTTGATTATCCGATCAAACCAAAAATGGGGAAGAGAAGAGGCGTCTCCGCCGTGAACGTTGTATTCGGCTGGCTGAGACAGCAATCCAAAATCGTTAAGATAGCTTTAGGGGTCATCCTCTCTCTGATCCTCGTCGTGTTTCTTCGATACACCGTCAAGAATCACAACCACTTCTTTGTTGCCTCTGAGCTCATCCATGCCGCTGGAATCATAATCCTCATCTATAAACTCACCCGTCAAAAGACTTGCTCGGGTAAAATAATCATGATATTATTATCTTATAACTTCAGCCTGTTTTTGTCTGAAATGTTAACAGAAGTGAACGTTCTGTTTTATACTGTGTTTAGTTTGGTTTTGTTTGGCTGATGATAATGTTATATGGCGTAATGCTTTAGGTCTTTCTTTAAAGTCTCAAGAAGTGACAGCAGTGTTTCTTGCTGTGAGGCTGATCTGCAGTATAAACATGGAAGGTGATATCCATACAGTTCTCGATTTCGCCACTTTGGTTTCGACTTTGTGGGTCATTTATATGATTCGGTTCAAGCTGAAAGCATCTTATGTGAAGACTCTGGACAATTGCCACCACTACTATGTGGTAATATGGTTTTGATATAAATAATGTGATTTGTCTGTTTGTTTCTAAGATGATTATAGTTAACATGCTTTTCTCAACTAGCTTGTTCCATCTGCTATCCTTGCTTTCATTATCCACCCGAGTTCGAGATATACTTACATCAACCGTGTCATGTGGGCGTTTTGCGTTTACTCGGAATCTGTCTCTGTTCTGCCTCAGCTTCGATTAATGCAGAATGCTCAAGTAAGTCGCTTTTGAGATATCTATAAATTATTATTTCTTACTTGATCTACTGGTTGAGTATTTGTCTTGGTCATGTTTGTTCATACATGGATCCAAGTCTTATTAACGACACTTTCATGCTGACCACTGAAGATTAACCCAAATATATATGTAGAATAACAAGTATTAGCATTTTTCCCGTACGATTGTTTCAGATCATAGAGCCTTTCACTGCTCATTACGTGTTTGCGCTAGGTGTCGCTAGATTTTTAGCATGCGCTCATTGGCTTATCCAGGTAAATTTAGTTGTAAAATTCTTCCATAACCATTAAGCTTCCACTATTATTAAGTTCAAGAGGCTAATGGTGTGAATATGTAGGTCTTTGAGACTCGTGGACATTACCTATGGCTGATCGGCGCTGGTTACTTCTGGTTCCCGATGGCTCTATTAGCCGAGGCCGTTCAAACCTTCATCCTTGCTGACTTCTGCTACTATTATGTCAAAAGGTAATCACAGACTTTGTGAACCTGATTTACATATGATTATTATATGTCAAGTACCGATTTGGGGACTTGGAAAAGCTGATGATGTGCTGTACTATATGTTGCAGTGCTATGGAGGGTCAGCTCGTACTGAAGATGCCCGTTTAGATCAGTACAGATGAAAACCCATACATTTTGTTGTTTTTGTCAATTTATGCTACATGTTAACCAAAGTAGATGCTCAAAAATAATCTAGCCGGGTTTCTTTCTTCACTTTCCTGCTTTTTTTGTTTCAGAATACTTAGAGAAGTTTGTTATCAAAAATAGCCAAGAATGGTATTTCTCTCTTTTATGTATTTTGAGCTATTCGTATTGTGCGCTGAGCCTGAGATCTTTTCTGCAAAGCATCTTTTTGGATGTAGGGAAAACCATGTGGGTGTAAAACTAGTGATTTAATATAAAAACAAATCTTTATATATATAATCATGTTTGCTTCTCTCACGTGGAGCCACTTCAGAAAGTGACTCTTTCTCTGCATAACACGTGTCATATTTAGCAAAACGCAGTATTTCATTTAACTGCAATTGATACTGTGTTAATGATATTTGGGCCCGAAATGAAGATAAAAATAGGCTTTCATTTTTTTTCCGACAAACAATTTTAGGATATATCGAATCCAGCCATCTCGGTGGTTCATCGTTAATCTTCCCTTCGAAATCTGATCATGACGTTTCAGTCTCCCTGTTTCACCTCCAAACCGTTAGAACTCGCATTGATTCAACATCATTACCCAAAACTTAACTCTTCATGCCCACTACAACCACGATCTTGAATTCAATGAATCTTATCAACCTTCCAAGCAGTGATTCTCCCCTATAAAAAGGTTAGGACTCATCCCTTGAATATCATCTTCACAGTTCTTAATATCTAGAAAAAAATTATTTTCAGTATAATGGGTGCCTCATCTGTCTTTTTCTCTGATTTGAAGGTGTGGCTGCCGTAGAGTTTTCAAATATGGTTTACAAGTTTTTATTTGTAATCTGGTTTAGTAAGGTACGTTAAGAGGGGGGATCCGCAAGAATATGGAGAATCTCGCCAGTAAGGAGTATTGTAGGTTGAAGAATCACCCGAAATCAATTTTTTTAAAAAATCAAATAGATGGACATAGGAGGTGCAAGAGGAAGAAAATGAAGACACTGGGAGGCGGTGATCTTCCTCTCCACATTTTTGCTAACTTGAAGTCTAATAACAGCCATAAAAATACTTTCATCAGTAAGAGACTCTTCACCTTACCCACTTAAAAAACACGATCTTGCCGTGATAGAGTTAGCTGTTAGTACTCTTTTCCATTGCGAGGATTGGAAGGAACCCTTGGTTTAAGATGATGATATGATTATTACAATGTGTATATTGTATGTTCACTATGTAATGATTTTGTTTGATTTTGTTGTGTGTGTGTTTAGTTTTGTGACCCATCGTGGAAAATATGGGGAGCAAAGGGAGACGAGAAAGTTGCAGCCAAGAAAGAACTGCTTGAACATTTCAAGACACTTGAAACAGAGCTTGGAGACTAAACTTACTATGGTGGGGAAGTGTTTGGGTTCCTAGACATCGTGTTGATGGGTTATTATAGCTGGTTCAAAGCTATGGACAAGTTTGGTGAGTTCAGTATCTAAACAGAGTTCCTAGAGTTGACTGAGTGGACCAAGAGGTGCTTCGAGAGACAGAGCGTGGTTAAAGCATTGACTGATTCTGATAAGATCATCGAGTATGCTTATGATTTCAGGAAGATGTTTGGAGCCGAGGAGATGCTTTTGATGTTTGTGTAACTTGGCATCACCAATTCTGTGTAACATACAATTATGTTCTGTTCTTTTTTTAACCAACAATTATGTTCTGTTCTTATGTGAAATTTATATTTTCTTTCTTTTTCTGTATTTTCTTTGTTTATCAATTTCATAGTAATATAATTTAAAATAAATCCTGCTTAAATGTATGAGTGTTACCTAATCCGAAAATGTAGTATGACCTTGGTTGACTTCAGATGGTTTATATGATAAAAGTTTGGATGATATGGTTTATTTGATAAAAGTTTTAGTAAGATGTTTGTATACTTAAATACTCATTTTGGATTTTTAAATTATTAATCTAACTTTAAAAAAATTGTAAATTGATTAATTTTCCACATTATCTAAATCAATAAGTTTAAAAATATATAAGAATGAAAATAATTCATAATTTATGTATTGAATTTCAACTGTAGTGTCAAGTATATTTATCATACACACTTTTATAATAAACATTAAACAAACCCTAAAAATGTAAAATAATTGAATTATTGAAAAAATAAAAGACATTATTATTTTATGAAACCTTTGATTTCTAATAACAATAACAGAAACAATAGTAATAAAATTATTATTATTTTAGAGTAAACTGCATATTTTTACACGTATATTAAAGTACAATATCTATTATATTAAAAGAGAAGTCATGACTTCTAATTCATGTGTTATTTTTAATAAAATGAACTATCTACTAGATTTGGTCACATCATATTTTAATCATGATTAATTTTCATATTAGATAAAATACATTACATTATTCAATCATTAATAACTTTAATATTATACAAAAGATATAACTTTCCAATATTTTAGAGATTTCTTAAATAAAATTAACAAGATACTGAATCAAAATTATATTTAAATCATATATATACTAAAATTTCGAAAAAAATCTGCTTAAGAAGATTCAAAAAATATATGTAAATATGTTAATTAATTTCGTGATTAGTTTTGAATATACTATACACTAATATATTCAGTTATTGTTTGTAAAATGGAAAATAAATATTATATATTTTTATCAATTATATAATCAAAATAAATCATATTAAAAGAAAATTATTATGTTGACCTGAATATTTTTAACAATATATTAATTTTCAAAAAATGTATGTAAATATTTCACTATTTTTTTAATTAACAATGAAATATTATGATGCAATAATATATATAGTTAATATTTATAAAATTTTAAATAAAAATTCTATCATACACTTTATAAGGGAAAATTTGGATAAATGCACTTCAATAAGATTATAATTTGAAAAATGCACCTTTGATTTAAGGTTTTGGAAAATACACTTATTTATATTTAACTTTACCAAATTGTCCAATCTTAATATTTCTCAATTTTATTATATTTTTTAAAAAACAATTGTTTTAGACAAAAGGAAAAATCATCAGAGAATATGCATAATATCTTTTTAAACTACATAATATCTTTCCCATATATTTTTAATATATTTATTATAATTTTTATTATATTGAATAATAAATTTTATTTATTTTAAAATTAACAAAATAAATTAAAATCTATATTAACATCATGATAAACTCAACAAAAAACATAATTCTATTTATTATATATATCTTTGTTATTCTAACATATTTATCTTTAAACACATATTTATTTTAAACATAATAATTATAAATTATTATTAATTACGAATTTATGTATTAATTATTGAAATATTAAATTGGGGTAAAAAGTAAATTCACATTAAAGAAATTGTAGTTTTCAAAAAAAATTAGAGGCAATGTGTTTTTTTCAAATTTCAAATCCTAAATAGGGTATTTTACAAATTATCCCATTTTATAATCATAACTATACATGTTAAAATAAAATTATTATATTGAGCTACATATGTATACATAGAAAATTAAATGTTTAATTAAAATAAAAATAATACCCGCACGGTTGTGCGGGTCGAGATCTAGTATCTTTTAATTGATTGTCACTGACTTAACAAAGATTAATTTTTGTTACAAAAAAACAAAGATTAATATTGACAAATATATAAGACTGCAAAATAATTCATAATTTATGTATTGAATTTCAACTGCAGTGGTAAATATTTTTATCATATTTAATTTTATAATAAAAATATAACAAAAAATAAAAATGTAAAATAATTACATCAATGAAAAATAAATCTTTTTATTATTTTATCATACCTTTAATTTCTAATAAGAACAACATAAACAATAGTAAAAATTAAAATTATTTTATTTTGAAGTAAACTGCATATTTTTACACGTATATAAAAAATACAATATATATTTTAACTGATCTTCACTGACTTAACAAAGATTGATATAGACAAAGATAAGTTAAAAAAACATCAATTACATTAATTGATGTTAAAATAAATATTTTGTATCATTTATTAATAAGTGTCTCAAATTGATGTCATTTGTTTTCTGATACTATTGATAGGATGTAATATGATCTTCTCTTTGTAGTAGTGTATCATACATATCTTTTGCAACTGCAAATCTAAAACATAAACCATAAAATCACATAAAAAATAATAACTTAGATCACAAGTAAAATATATCCTATATGTGAATACAATTAACAGAAATCTAAATATTTCAAAGAAGAATTATAAATTTTGTTCACTTTGAATTTATTTTAACTTGAAATTTCTAATATTAAATAAATACTATAATCATTTCTATTAATTTTTAACTTACATCCCGCCCGTAGGGCGGGCCGGTCCTAGTTAATAATAAATAAGAGATCAGACTGAATAATAAATAAGAGATCAGATTGAGTTTGGTTGATTCAGATTTTTATATTTTTGATATTATGCTTGTAAGTTTCATTCAGGTTTTATTAATTTTTGGATTGAATCAGATTTGGTTTGATTATTTGCCTATTCGGTTCATATTGGATTATAGCTAATATATAACATCTCCCGATTAAAAAAAACTAAAAAAAAATTAACAAAAATACTCAAAATATATAAATTATTTTAAATATCTAACTAAAAATCTAGTATTCACAATAACAAATAAAAAATTACAAAAAGTTTTAAAAGACTTTAAATAATCTTAATTACCTTAATATGTACAAAAAAAATTAATATATTTAACTATTTCCGGATCCTAGTTTGGATTTTGATTTGATTCGAGTTGTAACTGAGCCCGAAAGTATTAAGCACTTATGCGGATATTTTGTATAACGGGTCGTATGCTCATGAGTCTCATTCAGATTTTATTAATTTTCGTATTGGATCAGATTTGGTTTGATTCCTTGCCTATTCGGTTCATATGCCGGATTATAACTAATATCTAACATCTCCCAGTTTTTTAAAAAAAAACTTAAAAATCACCAAAAATACTCAAAATATATATATATATTTTTTTAAAAAACATCTAACTAAAACCCAATTCAAACTGTGTAAGCTAACTAAAAGTTCTTCAAAATAAATAAAAAACAAACTACAAAAAAAATTACTTTTAAATATCTTAATTACATTAATCTATACATGAAAATATTAACATATTTAACTATTTTCGGATCCTAGTTTGGATTTCGGTTTGATTCGGGTTGTAACTGAACCCAAAAGTATTAAGCACTTATGTCATGTTCGGATATTTTGTATAACGGGTCGTATGGGGTAAGGTCTGAGCTTTGGTTTCAGGTTTTCCAGTTAGGGTTAAGGTCTAGGCTTCGGTTTCGTATATCATTATGTTAAAAGTTTGAAACTCCTATCCCTCAAAAATAGTGTAATTTAATTTGGTTCAATGATGGCCGCACTGGCCGCGTCATCCCCTCTTCATTTAAAAGGATTTGACCTCAAATCCAAATTATTTGTTAAAAAAAGATAGAGAAGTCATAAACATTGAAAATGGTACTAGTGGAGTATTTATCTTGGAGATCAATCTTGTAGGCATTTTTTTAGTCCTCTCCAATACTTTGAATGGTTCATCCGTGAAAGGCATGAGTTCAGTTTTTCATTCATTTGGAAACCTCTCTTTCCTTAGATGAACCCAAACCTTACCGCTTGGTTCTAGTAAGAGTTCTTTCCTTCTTTTATTTGAATTCCTTGCATGCATTTTTCCTTTCCTTAATGTTTTTTATCACATGTTCATGCAGAGACGTAACAAACTCGACTTTCTTTTTGCCATCAAGGTTAGTCTGTTCATTCAAAGGCAAACTAATCAACTCTAATGGTAACAACGGATTAAAACTATAAACAACCTGAAAAAGGTTAACTTGCATGGTAGCTGAATGCATTGAATAATTATATTCATATTTTACCTGTGGTAAATAATCTTCCCAAGTTTTTATGTTTCTTTTGATAATGATAAGTAGCAAAACAGAAAAGTCATATTTATTACCTAAGTTTTCCCATCAATTTGTGGATGACAAGTATTTGAATAGAGCAACTTGATACCTAGCTTTCCCCACAAAGTTTTCCAAAAAGGACTAAGAAACTTAGTATCCATGAAATATTTTCTTATGCACATGCAACCTAGCAACCTCTCTAAAGAACAAAACGGCTACTATAGGAGCATCATCAATATTATGGAAAGCTATAAAGTGAGCCATTTTAGAGAACTTGCCCACAACTAAAGATATTATCTCGCCATTTATATTTCTAGAATATCCTATAAAAAATCCGTGGACACATCAATCACGATGTAATATGAATATGTAAAGGAGTAGATAAACCATGAGATTGAACTTTGGATTGCTTGCAAACCACACATTGTCCACACAATCTCTCAACATCCAATTCCATTCCGGGACAGTAGAAGTGTTTCTGCAAGGAACTCAATGTGTTGGCCACACAAGAGTGTCCCATAAGGACACCTCCATGTGCTTCCCTAACATGTTATTCCCTTAAAAAATAAGCAAGCAAACGTAAACAGTTATCATGAAAAAGAAAAACATCTAGTTGATAGAACTTATCATATGCTTTCTTTCTAGTTGCCTGGTACTTGTTATGGAATTCAGGGTTGAGAGACTCATGTTCTTGAGAGACTCATGATTCATGTGGATACAAACTTCTTTGGACATAGGTAATACTGCAGTATTTGGAGAGCTCTCTCCATTGCGTACAATTATATATCATAAGTTGGATAGTTCAGCTTCCACCTCCAAGTTTCTATTGTAGTAGGTTATAGGCCTCTTCTCTAGCATCAACACAATTTCAACTCCGACCTCATATGTATCACACTCTAATTCAAATTTTCTTAGAAATTTGAGTAATATCAGCAATGGAGAGCTGGACAAGCTTTCTTTGAGTGCGTGAAATACATCCTCTTATTATTGTCCCCAAGTAAATCTGATACTTTTCTTATTTATCTCAGTGAGCGAGGCAGCTATGGAGCTGAAGTGCTTCAAAAAGTGTATATAGAAACCAACTAGACCATGGAAACTCCTTATTGCGACCACGGTTTTAAGGACTGGCCTTTTATTATGGCTGTGCCATCTTTTCATTCACATGTATGTGCTCTGAGATTATTACAAAACCTAGAAAACAAGGTTACTGTAACAAAAAGCACATTTTTATAGTTTGCATACAATGGTTTTTTCTAGGTACGCACACCTACACCTACTGCATACAATGAACATTAATGGTTGGCCATATATGAATATATCACCAAAGTAAACTATCACAAATAATCTGTAAGTTAAGATATGATTCATCTGCTTCATAAGCGTATTAGGTATATTAGTTAGTCCAAAAGGAATCACCAGCAATTCATATAATCCATGTTTAGTTTTGAATCTATCTTAGGAATCACTAGCAATTCATAAGCGTACTAGGTGCATTAGTTAGTCCAAAATGAATCACTAGCAATTCATCTATAATTTAAGGAACCATACAACTCATCTAGCAAATCATCTAAATTAAGTATAGTGGCAATAATTTATTGTGATCTCAATAATATTAATTGAGAAGTCAATTTTCTATGTATCGCGCTCACGTTAATTCTTACGGTGGTTGTTTACGATGATACCCTTAATGAATTAAAAATATTATATATAATTACTATACTAAATTTTGAATTTCCTTTTTTGAAAAAAAAATTATATTAATTAGATTTTTTTTTCAAATAATATATATAAATTATAAATTAAAAAGGAATATACAATAATAAAATATTTATATATAATCTGATTTTATAAAAAAAAGGAAAGTTAACAAAATATTTTAATTATTATAAATATCAATATGCATTCATGAGCTTACAAATTTTATCAGTTATTTTCTTTTATGTAATTTTCTACTCATCAATGCTTTAATTTTTAAATATTTTTTTAAAAAATAAACATATATCAATTATTATTAATATTATGAAAATATATTTATACATTTAAGATGAAAAACTGAACTGATGTGAAAAATAAAACTAATCTGTTTTGGCTTAATAGAAATAAAAAAAATAATTATACTTTAACACAAACCCCAAGAATAAAAAAAATGAGTAAGTTGACTAATCAATTGTATTATATCTAAAAACGGTAAAATAAAAACATATTGTTATATAGTAATTTTTTATTTATTTTTATACATATAAATTATGGGATGCTTCAAACCATACTAATAAAAAGGAAAATTAGTTACAATTTTTTTCCTTTTGTAAAACATATATGCATGAGATTTGAAATATTATCGATAATTATTTATCTATTCTGTATCGACCTACACTTCAATTTATTTTTCTATTTGATTCTCAAAACAATATAATATAATATTATTACTAAAATACATTTACATATCTAAATGAAAATAAAAAACTATTAAAATTTTAATCTATTTAGAACAAAAAATGTAATGGTTGAATTCAAAGAAGTCATGCTTTCTAATATAGTCAAGTGATAACCAAACCAATGAATATATTTCATATTCAAAATCACATGTCTAACTATAAAAATAAAATATTTTTATATAAATTATAAAATAAATGAGATTAAAATTAAAATATTAATAAATTATCACAAAATATTTAATTTATAATATTTATACCCTTGCAAGAGTATGGAAAAATCACCTAGTACTAAATATTTATCTAACTCATTTAAATCTGACTTATTTTGTTATTACAGCACTCCGACTTATCTTTATTTTTTGTGTATATATTTAGGGAAAAAAATATTTCTTATTTTAACTTTATATTTTTTTGAAATATTTTTTTATAAAAATTAATAAAAAAATTATGTTATTTTATAAGGATAAAAAGAAAATATACATTAAGTGTATTTTTTCCCCAAGAAAATACATTAAGCGTATTTTTTTGGTACATTAAGTCGTTCTTTTATCCAATAGCACCTTTAGAGCAGTAAAAAAAGTAGTTAACATCTCAGACGTACACCACCAATACACGGCACATTTAGCATTTTAGTGCTCACAGGTCGCTCTCTCGCTCTCTCTCTCTCTCGCTTGTATTCGAGATTCAGCTGTCAAAACCCTAACACAGCGCCATAGCTTAGCGAGGTTCCTGATTGTGAGAGAGAGAGCGAGAGCAAGAGAATCGTCCCTCGATTTTCTGGTTAATCGTCGTTTTCTTCTTCAGGTAAAACTCACACAGTTTCTCTCTCGAAAATCTGCTCGACCAAATGTCATACTTCTCCACTCTTCGTCTTCTACGTGATCGATTGAATTCTAGAAACTGTTATAGCGCTCAGATCCGTTCGGATTTGTGCTACACTCCGCTAAGTTTCTCGGCAAGATCTTCGTCGCATTTCGTTTCGTTTTGCCAATAGTTGTCGTTATAACGAGTGACGGATTTGATTTCAGTATATGATAAAATCTAGTTGAATTTGATTTTCAATTGAATGTTTGCATCTAGATTAGATCTCAAGATGCGATATAAATCCTATTACTGTTGATGGATTTTGTTTTGCAGGAGGAGGAAAGTAAGCTATGGCGATGTTAGGTGCACAGCAAGTTCAAACAGCAGCTTGTACTCCAGATATTGTATATGTCTATCATCCACTTTTCTTATAGCAGATTTTGAAGTTGTTTTTATTCAGAGTTTTGTGTGTTTACAGGTTGGGAATGCATTTGTGCATCAGTACTATCACATTTTGCATCATTCCCCTCACCATGTTCACCGATTTTACCAAGAGATTAGCAAGTTAGGCCGCCCTGAAGATAATGGTGCAATGACCCTCACTTCTACCTTGCAAGTGAGTCTCTCTCTACGAACTTACTTTTTTTGGATTTTTGAAAGTTCAGTGTTGCTGAAGTACGAGTATGTATATGTGAACAGGGTATTGACAAGAAGATACTGGCACTTGGAGATGGTGTAATCGGTGCGGAGATTGCAACTGTGGACACACAAGAGTCTTATGGCGGTGGTTTTCTCCTACTGGTGACTGGGTATCTGACGGGGAAAGATGGTGTGAGGAGGACGTTTACTCAGACCTTCTTCCTTGCTCCACAGGAGAATGGGTACTTTGTCTTGAATGATATGTTCCGTTACATTGATGAAGCCACAACCGTGCGTGGCTCTCAGAGTCCTGTCAACGTTCACCAGGGTAAGTTGAATGTATCTGCGTCTTCCAAGTTTCTTTTATAAGCGTTGTTAATCTTTTTGTGTGCCGTAGATCCACATGCTGCTCAAGACATTCGAGAAGACTTTGTTCAGGAGAAATATGTCCAAGAGAATCATGCTGTTGAGCAGTTTGATGTGTTGTCGAAGAGCATTAATGGTCCTGAAGAGGAACAGTTGTCAGTGACAGAAGAGGCTCCTGCGCCTGGGATAGTTCGTGAAGCTCCTATTGATGTGCAGAAGGTTGGAGAGTGTGATTCTAGGAATGGCGAAGTTCCAAAGAGATCTTATGCATCCATTGTAAGTAACATACCTTTGGCTGTGTAAATGTCTCCTCTTTATCATGTTGATATGATATTTTGGCCTACTCTCTAAGTTTTAACGTCATTGGTGTATTAAATCTTAATATGTAGGTGATGGTTATGAAAGAGAATGCTGCACCGATGTCTGCTTCGAGAACTCCAACTAGGGTTGTGGAACCGAAGAGACAAGAAGATCAAGCCACTCATGTCCCTCTACCTACACCGTTGTCTGAGAAATCAGATTCAAGAGCAAATGTAGCTGTAAATGGGAACGATCAAGACAATGAAAGAGGTAAAACCACTTGCTTTCGGCTCATGATGTTGTTCTTTGTTTCTTATCTGTAAAAGCATGCTGCAATCTCTGTTTCTTGATTTCGTAACAGCTCCAGGTCCATCCATCTATCTTAAGGGTTTGCCGCTTGATGCAACACCAGCCTTGCTCGAGAATGAGTTCCAGAAGTTTGGACTTATTAGGACCAACGGGATTCAAGTAAGAAGTCAGAAGGTAAGAAGACTCCCATCTTAAGTATTGCGTAACATATATTTTAATTATTGATCTGCATGCACACTAGTTATTCTTTTGAGTTTTGTGCTTTTTTTACAGGGATTCTGCTTTGGCTTTGTTGAGTTTGAATCTGCGACTTCCATGCAAAGCGCAATCGAGGTAATAAAAGACGGTGTTACTAGTGATATTCTTTCGACTCTACTCATATGAGACTAACTGTTACTGATATGTATACTTTGAGGCTTTATAGGCATCACCAATCATACTCAGTGGGCAGAAAGTAGTTGTCGAGGAGAAACGATCGACCGCCAGAGGCAAGTTTGGCTTTCAACACTTAAAAGAGGAATGAAACTTTCATGAATGATCTATTCATCATTCGTTGTTGAAACAGGGAATCATAGAGGACGCCCAGCGTTTGGTGTAGGAACAGGCTACAGAAACGAAGGTGGAAGGGGACGTGGGAGCTTTGGAGGTGGAAGAGGCCGGAACGATTTCAACGGATATGGTAACAACAGGGGAAACAATAGAGGAGGATATGCAAACAGAGCAAATGGTGACGGTGGTGGGTTTCCGAGACGTGTAAGACGTGGTGCTGGTGGCGGAATCGATGCTAACGGCGCTACAAAACCTGTGGATGCTCCTCGCGTGTCTCTCACTGCGTAAATTTGCGTTTCAAGCAAACAAAAAAAAAGAGGCTCGAATTGTTTTAGAGACTGTGTAGGCTTAGAGCTGTGACTAAAAAATAGCTATTGTTCTCTTTTCCCTGCATTCCCTATTTTGTTAATTGGAGTTACAAATTCTATGAGGCAGATGAAGTTTCGGCAGCTCTTGTTCGTCTAGCAATGTTTAAAACTCGATTCACAAAATTTAGACAACGCCGGGTTCTTTCTGTTTTACAAAGCACATTGCTTTCGTCTGCCCTTTCAAGAATCTCGACTCACAATTTAATGTCAAAAGGAGATAAAATTGCATAATATAGTAGTGTAGTACCCATCTATATTTATAATTGCAAATTGTTTTTTCTCAACAAACTTTCACATAAAAGTTAAAGTGGTTAATATTATATTACAGGTAATGAATAATATGTTCTTATAATATATAATTAACTATTTATTACAAACGAATTTTAATAATTTGATAATTATCATTATCTATCTATATTAACCTCTAATATATAATCTTACAATACGAAAAGGTCAATAAACTTAAAAATTAGAGTGTCCACATAAGATGAATAAATCAGCCAATCAAGTATCTTTATGTTACCATGTCATATCGAATTGCTTAACACAATTTGGATTCAGACCATTATGTGAACTACCAATACATTTGAATCGGCCCATAACAAATCCATGTCGCTTAAACTTATCTTCCTAAATTAATCACATATAGTTAAAACAAAATGTAGTGGTTTAATTATTAACTAAAATCAAAACGAAATTTAATTAATTGGATTAAATAATTGTTTAAAATCTAAAAATATAGTATATTTTAAATAAAAAGATAATTTCTATAAATTATGTTGTTATCAGAAAAATCCTTTAATAATTGTTTTTTTTTTAAAACATAACATAAAACATATAACTAAATATTACTCTAGTAAAATTCTTAATTTTATATAATTAAAAAGACATCATTGAGTGACTTTATAGAATTATTTCTATATAATGTATATAAATTTCATAGAATTTATAATATTTTAGAAAAATAGTAAATGAAAATTAAAAAAAATATATATTCTTTTAATTAAAATTAACAAAATAATTGTTATATATTTAAGCTCGCACGAATGTGCGAACACAACGCCTAGTGTTTAGTAATGATCTTGAGAAGAGAAATGGATGAACATTAGGTATTTAAGAAATATGAACTAGAACTTTTCGTGTTTATCGTTTTATCGAAACGAAATTGTTTAGTACCTTAACTTCTGTCAAATAAATTAATGGAATATTAAACTAGAGTGTTAAAAAGGCTTGGTCAGGCCATTGTTTAAAGAATTTTTTTTCTTATTTGACTAAGAGTTCATGAATTAAATGCCTTGTTTTAGAGTTAAAATGTTTTTTGATTTATTTTTGAAAGTTTAGGATTAAATTGTCATTTTTCTCTATTATACTCCCTCTGTACTATTTTAAATGGTGTTTAATGTTTTTGCATAAATATTAAGAAAATGCAGATTTTATATAATTTATCTTGATTACATAAAATCAACATTAAATAAAATTAATTTAACAAATAAGAAAAAAATACAGTATTTTTTCATTGGTTATAAGTTTCAAATGATAATAAATATTATCTAGAAAAGTGAAAATATCACTTATTATAAAATAAAATATAAATCTTTAAACACCACTTAAATGGAGGGAGTATATTTGACCGAGTAACGAAGTCTAAGAATCTGGTCAAAAAGATGAATAAGGAAAGAATACTAATTCCGGTCAAATGTACTCAATCTACTAATGACTGGCTAAACCCATATCTAGACATTCCATTTAAAAAGATTGTATAAGACAAGTATAAATTGGCTCTATCATCATCATCGACACACAATCACTATCAACTATATTCTTTTCATTTCAAATTTGCTTAATCAAAAGGAATCTAAGATGATGAGAACTACTTTTTTTATTATGGTTCTTGTTTTCGCAATGACTCTGTCATATCCGAATGCTCAGCCGACAGATCCTCAAGGGTGTCAAAACGCATTTAAAAACGCTACAGAAGGATGCCGCCATTATCTAAAGGAAATTTTTCATTTTCATTTCGGATTCGGTGGGCTCAAGAAAGCATGTTGTTCAACCGTTGCTAATGTTACAGATTTATGTTGGCCAGTCATCTTCCCGAGCATGCCTTACATTCGTTTTATGGTGAAGTCTATTTGCACAAAACCCAATGTTACATTAAGTTTATGAGTATTTTATTTTGTATGATATTTTAAAAAGTGAAAATAAAAGAATGTTTTTTTTTTCTTTTCCGTCAAGGATTAATATATATAAAACAAGCCAGAACCCAACAAATTACAAAACCCGATACTCTTGACCCAACACAAACAAACCAAAAACTGAGCCTAAAGCCCAAATTCTGAAACCCTAACATCTACGGAGAGCTCACGTCAACGACCGCCATGCATATCAATTTTTGAAAGACCATGACACGTGTTAACATCTTCAACACTAAGGAACACGCGTCGCACCGACCATCGCGTCACCACCGCTTCTCGCTACCACCAAAGAACCCATCTTCGGTTCACCGGACCACACCGGAGGTCAATACCTCCACCCAACTTCACAGCGAACACCTTCAAGATCTTGGGTTTATATCTTATTTTATAAATCTTGGTTTTTCAAAGTTACTTATTAATATGATTGTGACACTTGAAAGTTTTATATTTAAGATTATGACATGTACTATATATCTTATAAGTAAAAATATATATAATAAAATAATAAAAAACATGTTTATAAGATGATAGTAATTATAGTAATTTTACATTGTTAAATCCTAAACAAAAGATAATTGCAAAATATAAGATGATAGTAATTTTTCTTTTAATGTTGTGACATGTGTTAAAATATATAATGATTTAAAATATATATAGTAATATATAAGATAATAAAAATGACTTTTATAAGAAAGTAATATTTCATTTTTTAAATCCTAAAAAAAGATAATTACAAAATAATATTCGATAATTTTTCTTTTAATATTGTGACATCTGTTAAAATATATAATGATTAAATATATATATATATATATATATATATATATATTGATAACAATTTTTTATCTGAAATTCTAATGAGAAGATAACTATAATAGGTTATGTGACAAATTTTTATTTTCTATTTTTTAAAAAAAAAGAATAAAAAACTATTTAATATTATTTTTTTTATTTTAATTGTAAATAAAAAAAGAGATTTAAAAAATAGAATGTTTTCTTTTTAAAAATAACCTAGAAAAATATATTTTTAAAAACTTATCTAATAAAACATTAAGTTAGTAAATAAAGAATATGTATTATGTTGTCATTGACTCAATTGGTTTATAGTATTTTTTTTTTTACTTTTCATTCAATTTCTTATTTATAGTTGTGTTGAGTTAAAAAATTATGTATAGTATATTCTTTACAATGTTTATAATATTTATCTATACACCATGATTATAAAATATAAATATTAACTTCAATTTATATGTGAAAATATGTTTTTAATTATAAAATAAATTTCACACAACATATGCAAAAAAATCATACAGTTGTAATAGTATTTCTTATTTTACTTTTTTATTAAATTAAAATATCAAACAAAGTCTGTTACAACACAACTGAATCATATCTTATTTGGTTATAAAATCTTTATTAACTAACCTCTAATGAATAATCTTACAATACTAAAAGGCTAGTAAACTCAATAATTAGAGTGTCTAAATAAGAAGAAAAAAACCAGCCAATCGAATATCTATTTTGCCACGTCAGATCGACTTAGTCAACACAAACACAATTTGGATTCAAACGATTATGTGGATTATCAATACACTAGTTGAATCTCCCGTGCTATGCACGGGAATTACCATCTTTGATCTATAATGAAAATGAATATATTTTAAGATATTTTTTTTAAGATATTGTTTTACAATGGATATAATGTCATTTCGAGAGTTTTATATTTAATCTTTCTTCCAGAACCAGGAAAAAATCGTTACGTATGAAATATAAGATTGAGGGAAAGAATAGCTCTTACACCTTGATTTTGAAGATAGTTGACATTAGCATATATTGTAGTATTTTTCTTCTTTTATGTTTTCTTTTATTTTCTTCGCAATACTCTTATAAAAGTATATGTATATCTATATATATATACATATATAATTTTCATTGTTATATTTACTTGGAGTTTTTTTTTCTTCTATCTACAAATAAAAGATAGAAAGTAGTTAGAAGTATAAATTAATATTTTGATCTGAAATTAAACAAAAATAATATCAGAACATTTCTATAAATTATAAACACACAAAATGTTGATGAAAAAAGTAAGCACACGAAAAAGAAGAAAATCTTACTATCAAGTCAGATCTTTATTTTTTTTTCTAGCCATGAATCTTTTTGTTTTCTCTAGCCCCTGAATATCTTAGTTCAACTTGTAACTGCCTGTCAATTGGATTTGTCTTACATGCGTCCAAACGGCCAACTTTAAAAAATATTAGCTTACATGTTCGGTCGTGCCAACAATCCCAGGACTCCTCCAGATGGAAAGCAAACCACTGTGAGAAGGGAAGCACTCTTAAAAGAGATAAAAACGCCACAGAAATGAACATTTTCTGTTATAGAGTTAGCGTTTGCAGTCACTAAAAATTATATTCAAAAACTTACTTTAGTGAGAAGAGAGCGAGTGAAGACTTTGCTATATATCGGCGGTATTATAGACTTTGCTATTGGCGGTAAAGCTCTCTAAGCTGCTCATTTCTCTCAAGACCCAACTGGTCAGCTTTGACTTCTGATGCTTGAACCGTCTTCCTCGTCGTAATGTCTTCACTGTAGTATCGATCTCCCATTGCAACATTTTTTAGCCCACAGCGACAGCATACAGATAAACTGACCATGCATGGGCACATTAAAATAAATAAACTGACCGTGGGCACATTACTTATAGCTTCATCCAGTCGTGTTCTTTTTTTTTTATCTAAAAGATTAAGCAGTTTCTGGGATCGTGGGATCATGGGCTGAGAAATGTCATTAATTTTTATTTTATATTGAAAATTAGAAAACACGAAACAGTTTGTTCCATTTAATTTTTCTTTTTGCATTTTTTTCTTTAATTTGTATAGGATATTCCATGTGTCAAAATCTGATTGATAAGGTGACTTGTGCTTTATTATATAGAGGATTTCAAATCGGCCCAAACTACATGTATGTGCGGATACAACAAGTAGTAATATATGTTTAGAATTGCGGAAGCTATGAACAAAATACATTATTCTAATTCCCAAAATATATAAATAACACAAAAACTAAGGTTAAAAACCCTCGCATAGCTGAAGTAACAACATTTGATTTAAGATTCTGTTGATAAAGAAAATAATTCATATTCATAGTTCAGAGGCCGAAATTGCAAGCCTGAACAAACTCCAAGTCGTAGTCGACGTGCTTGGTCCAAAGAGGTCGGAACTGGTTCATAGCAATGTCTAGCCACGGTTTCATATTACCGTTGAAATGTACCACCGCAGCGTTACGGATCTCATCCATACTAATGCTCGGATTGTAACCCAGCCCAAGTACATGCCATGTTTTATCCAGCGGCTTTGTGGTCGAGTAAAATGTGATGAGTCCGGGTGGCAACGTTCCAAGTTTCCATAGAGTCCTGTTCTCATTCTGCAGTTCATACAACACACAAACAAACGTCAATACACAAAGAAACACATTGTTGTCTAAACATATCACAAAAAAGGTTACCAGATTTTGCCAGTAGTGATACTCTTCAGTACACTTCTCTCTTCTCCAAGCATCAAGATCAAAGAAGTTCATTCCATAAGCCCACGCGCACGCTTTCGGATTAAACTTCTCCTTGATCAAAGGATGCGAGAAGTTCATGTACTGAGCATACCGATGGAACGAACCAAAACAAGTCTCCACCGCTCCATTGACTTTCCCATCCATATCAATCTCCCAAAGGCCCGTTAAATCCTTCTGCACAACCACATCATCGTCCAGAAACAGTATCCTATGCAGCTTCGGGTACATCTCAGGCAAATAGAACCTCAAGTGATTCAATATCGACAAATACTTGGGGTTCCTAAACTTCATATTCGTCGTATCTTTCGTCGCATTCTCAAGCTTATTCTCGAAATAGAACTTCTGAAGATTCGCAGACTCGAGCTGCTTCAACACAGGCACATACGAAGAGTTCAAAAACGTATAGTCCTCAACGGCTTTCACTTCCACATGAGCTCCTTTATACTCCTTGAGCTTAAACATCACCTGCATCGCCCCAAGATTCATCTTATCCGTCACCACGTGGAAGACATGCTTCCACGGCTCCTTCGCATTCTTCACAGCGGAGTTTACCACCACCGAAGCTGCAATCACATTATCCGAAAAGATAGCGTAATGATAAAGACTCGGATCCTCAAGCTCCTCCGCTCTAGCTTTCCCTTCGTCGTTATACTTCTCCGGATGAGCTATCCTCTCTTCCATCAACCTCATCGCGAGACAATGCAGCCCCTTCGGAATCGATTTCGCGGCGATCAAGCTGGAGAACGCTCCTTGCTTCTTAGCGTTCGTCAACTGCTCGTTAACGGCGAAGATCGTGTCCTTCAGCTTCTGGATCTTGAGCTGGTTGTCGAACGACTCTTTGGCTTCGGCGATCACTTGGCGAGTCATCTTGATCCGTTCTTTAACTTCTTTCTCGAACTGTCTTAGCGTTGATTCATCGATCGAAGATCCGTCGGAATCGTATAAAGCTCGGTACGTTGGTTTGTTGATGAGATCCGTGTAGTTTCTCGAGAGATCCGCGAAGATCCTCACGAGTTTCGAGTTCTCGAGCTTGAGCTTCCGAGCGTAAGAGGCGTAGGCTAGTGCTAGCGACCGGTGGTCATCAGCTTGTTTCCGGATCTGGAGGAGGCGTGGCTTCAGTGGATCCGATTTGATATCCAATATGGATCTTCTGATGGATCCGATTCCACTCGAGTGTCTGATGAGACTCGGGGATTGAGAGCTTACGGGAATATGGAGATCAGGTGACTCGGAAGTGAAGAGAAAGGAGAGAGTGAAGAAGGAAAGTGCGATAGTGGCAGCGAAAGCTGTGAGTCTGAATCTGACACCGGAGACGCTAATCGACGGAGATCCGCCGCCGCGTAAAAGTCGGTGGTGAGTAGCCATTTTTGCAGGGTCAGTAGAGTTTCATTCGATTGTAGGCTATTAATGGAGTCTCTCTTTGAACATCTGAAATGATTGTCTTAAGGAAACACAAAATGTCGGTAAACCATTTTTTAAATTTAAGTATGACAGTCAAATCGAAAAGAGTTTTAGCTATGGACTTCTATATTCATTCACACGGCCAATTAGTGTTTTCCTACCAGATACTAAAATTTCATTAGTCCGACCAACCATTGGTTAGACCATAGACATGTAAAAAAAAAAATTACAGTAGTATGTGATTGTAAATAGAAAACTGAATTAAATATATTTTATATAATTCAATCAATCATTCATAATATCGATATTACTTTAACCAACAATGTATTTGAGAATGCCCTTTTTCAAAAAAAAAAACAATGTATTTGAGAAATTATGTTCATGTTAATATAATAGTTTTAAGGTAATTAAGCTGAATATATATAACATACTAAATAATTGGCAAAGTATGCAGGATTTGAATGCATTTACATAAGAAAAAAAACTGAATAGAATTATTTTGGTGCCCCTAACGTTTGTTCCGTTTGAAAACTACAAAAAAAATGTCAAAATTGTAAAAAATGAAAAAGAAAAAATTACACGTAGACATACTTTTGCATTGTCCATTAACATTTACACGTACTTCCTATTTGTCATGTACTTTAGTTAAATAATTTATCCAAAAAGACCTTCTAATCTAAACCTCACACTTTCTCTTTAACCTAAAAATCCAAAATCCTTATCCCGTTACATATGGCACGGAGATGGAGGCGGAGGCGATAGCAGAGGCAGTGAAGGGTTGACTTATGGTGGTGGCGCATTCTAGTTGTTACACAAGTGGAGCTGGTGAAGATGGTTGATGTGACAGAGTCACAAGCAGTTTATCTACGGTTTAGTTTTGCAATTTCTATTTGGATTATTTTAGTTAAATAAGTGGGCTTTTTCTCTTTGCACTTTTACTTTTACTTTAACAGTTAACTAGAGCTGGACCCGTCCGACCGGACGGGTATTTATTTTCATTTTTTATATAAATAAATATTCTTTAAATGTTTATCAGTTTATATTTTTAAATATTTACATATTTCTAAATTTTTATAAACACAACAGTCAAATAGTTTATGTGCTGTAAAAATAACATTCCTTGTATTTCGTGCTTGTTATTAATCTTTTGAAAAAAATAATATTGACCTATTGATAGTTTGAATAATATTTCTTGTAACATGAAAATATTTGCCAAATATAAAAAAAAAAATTTTGATCAAATATGGATAATATGGTAAGATTTAGATACATTAGAAAAAAATGTATTTGGTTATAAACATTAAACGTTGATTTACAAATAATTAAAATATATTTAAATTTCAGTATTATTTTTTTTTGTTGAAAATAATTAATAGCAAACCAAAATAATTAAACATATACTTTAAAAATTCTTGAAAAATATATAATCTTAGGTGAGATTTAATTATATTAAAATACCAAGTTACAAATATTTCATCTTGTTTTATAAGTAGTTTAAAATATTTAAAATCTTAGCATATATAGATTTTATTATTCAAAATAATTAATGGTAAGTTAAATATATATTTTAGGAATATTCAAAATATTTTTTAAAGTCAAATTTAAACTTGAGTTTCGTTCAAAATAATTAATCGTAACATTATCCAATTTTAATATTGTTAAAATAAATTTTAAATATGAATATTTCTAAAAAATCAGCTAATTTATTTTAGAAAATATATTAAATACGAAATTAAGTTAAATTGATTTAGGAAACTGTTTAATAAATAGAAAAAAACAATAATTCCTTAAATATAAGTTCATTTAATGGTTCATTTAATTAGTTCAGTGGCATGCCATTGTAAATAACACTGAAAATTAAGGGTTAATTTATAAGTGTACTTCTATTTTAATAATAGAGATGAGTCTCATGTGACTGTTAGTGATTGTCTTTTATGTATCGCGTGATTGCATTTGCAGAAAGCTAATCAGAAAACATTTTGTCTTATCTCCTTATCTCTCTCACGCTCTCAACACCAAAACCCTATCGTCATCTTAATCATGCTCCTTCAAGGTGATCTTTCTTCCTTTGATCACTTTCTAGGCTTGATTATACCATCCTTAAGCTCTAGGAGAGTTCTAGGTTGGATTATACTCTATTCTAACCATCACCGTGTTTCATTGGTATCACATTCAGTCGATCTTCGGAACCATAGTTGAAACGCGTCTTCAAGAACGTTCGTTGACTGAACAAGTCGACGAAATGCGATCCGTTCACGACATCCTCACCGCTGAAGTGAAAGCCAACAACGACTCCTTCAACAATCGCTTCGACCGACTCGAGGCGATGATTTTCAACATCATTCCCCCTCTCCAAGCTGCTGGAAAAGCCTCTATGCCAATCAAGTTTTGAGTCATAGTTGGCAATTTTCCCTAAATTTTAATTTAAATATATTTTAATGTAAGAAAAAAATCTTTTATTAATAAATATTAAAATTTAGAATTCTTTCATATTACACCACACAAACAAAGTTACTATCAAGAATTTAAATTTTCCCACAACATATTTGCAATATTATCCCTTACTCGAGCCATATATTTTCCATCTACTCCATTTGTAGCATTTGATGCTTCGGCGTCATCTTCTGTGTTGTGTATTCTCGTCTCTATCATTACTTCAGCAAAATCTGCATCTGCCGAATTTGAAATTTTGATAAAATTATGTAGTCCCATAGTAGCCATTTCTTCTTCCAAACCCCGAAAGTCCTCTCGATTATGGAACATAAAGAAGCATAATACCGATTAAAGAGTTCTTGTTTATTTCTTGGAGGGGGACCAGAGTTAAATTGTAACATATGACACTTCACAACCTTATTATGTGATGACTTATAAGGAGCTAGAAATCCTTGTTTATTGGGATATCCGGAATCGACAAGATAATACTTGTCAAGAGGAGGCATAGGAAACTCAGAATCACTTTCTTTTGCCATGGTTAGAACAGCTGTGTCGTGGCATGATTCTGGAGCTCCATTCCAGATATAAGTGAAGAATATATATATATATTGAAATCACATATTTCCTTTATGTTCAGTGATGTATTATCATGTCGGTTACAATACATCCCTTGCAACTCAGGCGTGAATTTGACATAAACATGTGTTCCATCCATCGCTCCAACACAACCGTTAAAATACGAAAAATATTACTCGGTCAATTATAAGTCTTTCAGGAATTCATTATAGTTCTTGTGTTGTTGGAGTTCTAATATAATCACAGGCAAGTAGTTCAGTTGCTGTAAGAACTTCACTAAATTTTCTCATCATAGTCTCCTGATTTCTTCCAAACCTTAAACCGACATCTCTCTGAACTTCATTGTGTCCACATACCAGTAGAAATATAGCCACACTTTCTTCAATGCTTATATTGGATGTCGGTTGTAGAATGTTACACAGTGCCGTGAAACACGGAAGTGACATTCTTAGTAATTGAAGACAAGCTGCATCATCTTCTTGTAAGCGATTCCAAACCTCTTTTCATAACGAACCTCTGCCAGTTTGTTGCGGCGCTCTTTGAAAATGCTGATCCTAATAATTCAAACTTGGTTGAATTACTAATCAAATTGTTCGTTTTTCAAATTTCACAACTCAACTTTCTCTCTTCGTAGCTTAGATTGTGAACACCTTGTGATTGCAGTTGGCAAATACGAAACGCCTGAAAATTATAAAAGAAAAAAAAATAAAATCATAAGTAACATTTCTATTAAAAATTTACAATGAAACACTGAGAACATAAAGCATATAAACATATTTTTACAGGAATAATGATAAAACATTGTTATAACAAACTAATCTTCATCTTCGTCATCACTTTGATTATCTTGTGTGTTTCCCCTTATGTTAAACAAACCTCCTGCTCTAGGCTGCCATGAATTTTGTCCAGAATCAAAAAGACTTGTGAAACCAATACCGGGTGATTGTGGTTGTTGTGTATCAGACGAAGTTCTTTTTGTTGCGCTATCTGAAACTTCACGATGATTGTCCAACGAAAATCCATATTGAATATGAGTTGGATTTGTTTCCGCTGATTTTCTATTTCCAGGATTAGATCTTTGACTCCCCCCATTGTTGAGCATTCGGTGGTGTTCCTCATTGATGAGCATTCAGTGGTCTGTCCCATTGCTGAGCATTCAGGGGTGTGATCCATTGTTGAGCATTATGTGGTGTGCCCCATTGCTGAGCATTCGGCGGTGTGCCCCACTGTTGTGCAGTTGGAGGTGCACCCCATTGTTGTGCAGTTGGCAGTGTGCCCCACTTTTTCGCATTTGGTAGTGCTCACCACTGTTGAAAACCAGACTATACACCCCTATTGTTGTGGATTTGGTGGTGTGCTCCATTGTTGTGCATTTGGCGGTGTGTCCCACTGTTGTGCATTTGGTGGTGTTTCCCACTGTTGAAAGTCGGGACCCCATACACCTGGTGAGCTTTGACCGCCCGAATTATTCCCCACATAAGATGGATTCCCAGATGATAGTCCATAACCCAGCTGTTTTGGAATATCTTTGTTGCTTCAAGCAATTGTAGTTTATCTTCGTCAGTGCTTGACACTATATCAATAAAATACTTACGCCAAAATTTTAACTCTTTGAGTGTATTAAGACATTTGTAATAAAATTTAGTATGTATTGGAACTTGTAGATCAAGGAATAACGCTTCCGCCTTTTTCCACTCATCATAATCATCTTGGTCAAAAGCACCAGGAAGAAGTTGTTGTAAGCTTTTTCATTGAAAATCTCTAAATCCACTGATAGTGTCTTGCATTGTTGCCTCAATCATTCGACGAATTCCTCGTGAACCACTTCCAACATTAGTTCATGAGCTTCCACTTGATCTATGCAAACTACTCCCTCTTCTGCCACTAGAATGTGAACTACTCCCATATCTTCCACCTCTTCCAATATTGATTCCAACTGTTTCATAGGTAAATTCATTTGAAGCACGTGAATCATCGTTTAGGTTGACGCGATATACTTCTTCATTTTCTTCGATCTCTGGAACTTCAATGTTTGGCATTTTATCCCCTTTGAAATCTGAGTTTCCATTTGTGGAATCACTAGCTTGTCCCTCGTTCATTATCTCATCTCTTCTTCGTCGCGCAGAATATTGTGGTTGTGAATATACATCATATAGTGCAAAACACCTTACCATTACATCCCAAAATCTTGGTGGCTCTCGGTTGAATGATTTTTTTAATCTACATCCGTAAATATATATATATATATATATAATATAAATATAATGTTTATTAGCTATTACCTCCTCGTGATTATCCCACCACTTCGGAGATGCATAAATCATAGATGTGTCTGGATCAACCGAAATGCCGGTGGATTTCATCAAAAACTTCCAAATCTTGTATGATTTTTTGAACTCATCAAGCTTGTTTTTGAAGAATCCGTAAGTATATTCATGTCAAATGCAAGCTTAAAATTTTCAACCATAAGCTCTCTACCATGAGCCGTGGGATCTTTGAGAGTATAATTTGACAAAGAAATTGCCTCATCAAACACTTCAATCAATTTTTTCTCTTGTTCGTACGTCCATTTGAATCTATCGGTAGTCTACAAATTATAGAATATATATATCAACTATACTTTTGTCATCTATATCATTAATATAATATTTAACTTTCAAACTTACTCTTGTTCTAGTTTCATTAGAAGCATTCCGACCTCTTTGCCTCAAAGCACTTGTATTCCCTCAACGATTAGACGCCATTCTGCATTATTATCACAGTATGAATAATACTAAACTGAAAATTTAATTCAAGATCAGAAAATAATTTTTGATCCTAATTATATTAGTATTAAAATTATTTTTTCTCTCTATTTTAAAACTATATTTTCCAAAATGTTTATTCATCAAACATTATCTATGAAAACAATTATTAATTATGTGAACACTATCATATTTTTAACAATAATTAGTTTCATTAAGAAAAGTACAGACATTTGATAAACAAACTTATAAACATACATAAGTTTCCTAAGACATTAAATCTATGATTTGTTAAATTTTCCAAAGATATAATTCATAAGTAAAAAAATAACAGTTTTTACATTATATATTCTACACAACTATTTTTTTTTTTACATTTGTAACTTAAATATTTAAGTCAGAACATATAAATTAATTTACATCATATATGTTAATTTTATTTTGTAAACTCTACAAAATTTGTTCACGTTCCATCAATGAAAATTAGATTAAATATAGTGTAAACATAATTATTTATAGTTAAGTAACTTAAAAGTGAAATGAAAAGAAAAAGTTGGATACCCACGTACCTTCAAATTTGTCAACAACTTGATATGCATCAAGTGAAAATGCAACAGCTTTATATAGAAATTTTCAATTAAAAAATTATATATTTCACCAACTTGCATTCCGCACCAACTTACCCACCTTTCCCGCACCAACTTTGCTACTAGAGCGTTTCAAACGTGTTTCAGAAACACATATGTATTTTTTCTCTTTTTTAAAAAAAATTTAAACCACCCTATGCGTTTTGCTTTGTGTTTTTGTAATGAATGGATGAGTTTAATTGTAACCACATGCGTTTAAGTGTAAACGCATGTAACATTCGCAACCTAAGTCGAAAACATAAAATCGCATTTTTCATCAAACTGTAAAATTGCATCTCTTGTTAAAATCATTCTTGGTTAAATTAGAAATTGTGATTTTCGTAAATGATATAAAACTGTAGTTTTCGTAAATACACAAAATTACATATTCACATTCAATAAGTTTTTCTCCTCTAATATTTATACTCTTTGTATTTGTCGTTTTAGGATGTGGTTCATGTTTGGTTGGAAATCAAATTCATATGAGTTTTATCTACTAAACAGTATCCATATAGTCATTTCATAAAATACGTGTCCACAAAATAGTATCCACATTAACAATTGGACGATTTATGCTGTAAATAATAAGGAATATGGTGTAATAAGATAACTACGCAAACAATTGATGAAAATTATGTGGACATTGGACTATGATCATGCAAAACGATATCCACCAAAATGGTGTCCACTTATTTTGTGAGTTTCAATGGATTAGTATCCACAATGTTCAAAATCAAAACCATATCACATCATCCATCAAACTTTATTTATATTAGGTGACCGGTCCGCACAAATTGTACATCATCATACTACCGTCATTTGGAGAAAGCATTCGCGATGAAGATAAGACGGTACTCAATATTTGACATTGGACGAGAGAGTAAAAAGTAACTCCGGTATCAAGAGGCAGCTATTGTGTGTATCTATAATTGCAAAGTCACTTTTTGATCTAGTGTGCAAAAAAGATACTTTCATTCAAAATCCGACTTCTGAATAGTGTATAGTTTTAGAAGTAACAATATGCGTGATATTATACTTTGTAATTAGAACTGTATTGTATATGTGTTGAAATTTGTAATAAGATCCTGAATAATAGTATTATGTATACTTTTTAGTCAAATTTATGTAGACATATTAAAAGTAAACTATAGAAATTTCAAAATATTATCCATAAAACGATTGCTGAAATTATTATCCATAAATAATAAAACCTATGAAGTACAAATTCTCGATAAAGAAAATCAAATCCATAAGACACCTGAAAAAAAGTTTATTAGATTTTGTAAGTTATTGGACCGGATAAAATTATTTGATAAACAAATAATTTTATTTCTAAATTTTATTGAACAGAAAAGAAAATTAAATGACATACCGTCATAGAAAATAGGCAGAAAGCTGGATGGTAATCAAATCAAAATCGGTCAGGTAACTCATTACTACCCATCTTGCAATTCCTTGTAATAACAAATAATTGTAACAATTTATATATTATAAAAAAAAATTATTTGAAAAAAAGGTTTACTTGTTTGTAGACAATATTCAATGTTTTCGTCTGCAGCTTTGATTCTTTACCAGTTATTATGATTTTTAATCCAGATCTCGACTTTACTCTTGAAAGTGCAACGCAAAGCTGGCCATGAGAGAATACTGGCCTAGGCAGTTATTGAAAATATGCATATTTTGGATAATCAAGTATGCTATTAACATATTAAGTTGGTAGTTATTACCTGGTTGGAAGATGAACCGGATAACTCAACGCAGGGAATCCCTAATACATCTTCTGCAAGGTTGTAAGGCAGAAGTAACTGTGTGTGGCCAGTATTGTCAAGGACTACCAATTGTATTCTGTACTTAGTTGAAAACATGAGTTGTTGTCATTCAGATTACAATAATGAGTTCAACACATAGAAATAAACTCCTCCAATATTATAATTACCTTGGCATTAGTTCTGGCTGATAGTTTATACACTTGAAGCAATAGTACTTTTTCTTGATTTGAGACCTTTGATTTCCATAAACGATCTTATCGCTAGGCACCGAAACTATTCTTTGAAGACAGATTTTGCAACTCATATAGTACCATCCCATATCATTATCAATTCCAGCAATTGTACACATAACAATACACCTCTGCCGCTGTGTATCCAAAATTCAGAGTGTTAATCGAATCAAAAAACAACGTTAATATATTAAATATCCTTTACCTGATTAGTCTCCAACACTTGAAGAATTGATTTCTGAATGATAACTTCAATAAATTTATACTCTTCGCAATCTGGAGTCAGACAATATGGTTTGGACGCAACCAATGCTATCTTCGGGTCTTTTTTGTTCATCCTGCAAATATTTAAAAAGAATTATAAATTTTGATTGTCACACATTGGTAGACTATATATTGTGCCAATATTTCAGTTAAATAATTATGAGAAACTTACAATTTTGAAAAACCTTCAACCTCTAACATTTCAGTATTGAGCATTACGTCAGTAACACCGTATGCAGTAGATACACTCTCTGTTGGTCAGCAAGACAAAAATAGTTTAGTTGTTACGCAATTTGGTAGAAGTAATGTAGTAGTTTTATACAAAAAAGGCTACCTTTGAAAACACTGATTTTGCCAAATCGCAGAACGCATATAATAGACTTATTCTCGATTAGGTTTTCCGTAGCATTGTGAACAAAGATAGCATGTTTACCCCTCATCAGAACTGGAGCATAAAAACCAGAATAAAAAACATCTCATATATTTTCCTATAAATTGATACTATGAATAAGCGATTTCTGTTTTATAGAATTGGAAAACATACTCTTGATTCTGGAGCTCCAGTGATATCTTCTTAGTGTCTTTTCCATTGAGAGAAACAATCTCCACATTGTTGACTCCAACTATCTGACCTATGACATCTACAAAAAATAATCGACTATAAATATAGGTAAAAGAATAGACCGGATTGAATCAATACGTAACAGAATAAGTAGAACACATTCTAAATCGCATCCAGAACATGTTTTAATATACTGGCCAACCAAATACTCAGTATTGACCAAACCATCCAAGATATCTCTGAAAGCAACTGGTTGGAAACCAGTGAGTGGGCGTGGGAGGAAATCCGAGACACAAACACTAGTATGATGGACAAACTCAATCATGTATGTATGTTTACTGGTTCGATATGCACCTCCCGAGTGGACAACTGAAAAAAATTTCAAAAGTTGTCCATAACCCTTCTTTGAATCTTCGCTCATATGGTGCTACCAAAGCTCTACCGATAGAAGCATGAATCCTATCTTCCTGCAAGTTAAAAATTGCTATAAGGGAGAAATCTATCATTCATTAATAGGTGATTACAAAGGCATCGCATAGCACCAACTCAATAGTATATTGATCAGCTGCGATATAGTTTTTCAACAGACGGATAATCTGAACATTAATATGACATATCTCTTTGTAAGGCTCGAGCTCTGAAACCGTCCTGAAATTAGACATCTCTGTGGTTCCTCACTTAAATTTAGGTTAGACGAAGTGTGTAGGTTGAAATAAGTGTTGTTATAACCACGTTTTTTATTAATAGTGTGTTCGTCAAGCTAAACATCTATATGTTCCATAAATTGTGTCCGTAGAATTACTATGCGTATATCTTCTATCCATATTTCCAAATCAATACATTGAATTTTTATCATATTAATTAATAAATAAATTACCAAATGGTTTATTGAAAGTAAATATTTTTACTTTTTAAATACAATCATCGATTTGTCAATATTTTTACTTTCTAAATACAATGATCGACATCTAATAAATTAGTTACATATCTTCAGTTTTATAGGAAACAGTATTGTACAAGTAATCAACCTTCCTCATTTTTGTCTCTGTTTTACTATAATTGATATTGATATATTGATATGAGTAGACCAAAATATTCAAACTGAGACAAGGTTCTCATTTTTAGTGTGTGAGATATTGATATGAGTATTGACCAAGTAATATTCAAACACTTTCGATTTATGTTTATAGTTTTTCACTGTTTTACTATAATTTTACTTATCAAATTATATTATCGGTTACCTTATTCAGGGGGGATATTCAGATCACTTCTTCCATTTATCACATCATATTTAATTATAAATAAAAAGTTAAACAAATTACCATACTCATTTTATAAGAAAATTTATTAGTTCCAGCCACCACTCTAGACATAAAACTCGCTATTATTAATTTAAAATGAAAATAACAAATAAAAAAACAAAAGGACTAAGATAAAAATATTAATTTGGTAATTAAGAATGCGAAAGTAAGACAAAGCCATGACAATATGAAATAAAACTATTTTTAATAATCGACATCAGTCGCCCCCATATTTTTTTTCAAATTATAAATTTTGGATTCCATGTCTTAGCTTTTGGATCCCAAACAAAATAGCTGATGTCTTGTCGATCTGCTGATTTGAGATTTACACGATCAGAATTGACATTGTTAATGTCCATCCAATTTTGCCACTTCGATTTACGTCAATCATGTGTAAATGTCATGACCTTGTGATATTGATGCCACACATTTTGTTCAATCTCTTGATTGTTCTTGTTGTTTTGGGATCTCTGAGAAGTTTTAGAAGATAATGTTTAGTAATTGGAAGTATAATAAAAACTGAATACATCAACTTCGATGGAATATATATATATATTAAGACATATATAACAAAACATAAATTAAGACATATGTAAAATAGATTTAAACAAGACTAAATATATGAAAACAGAAAGATGGGCGGTATATATATATATATATATATATATATATATATATATATATATAAATGACTTACAATAAGGTACAACGATGACCAAACAATAAGGTACAACGATGCTAAACAAACATCGGTCCACATATTTATAGACTTGCATTCACCAAGTAAATTTAAGGTTGTAGGTTATATGATATTGGGCTTATTTTGGAAGTTTATCAATCTTTATTTCCATTACATTAAAAACCAGTTTTGGAACGTTTGGGCCAGTATAACCTTTTTTTCTCTGAAAGGATTCTCTATTATTAAACGTTTTACTTGTCGTCAATTTAACCCTCATGCACGCTATCTATCAACCCGTAATGACAATCTATTTTTAAAACTTATAAAAATCCCAAAAGATATACACTAATCGAAAACTCGAAGGCAAATCACAGGATTTCATTTACAGACCTCAATGTGATTTAGGCCAGTATTCACCGAACATTGATAAAGAAGTTGACCCTCATGCACGCTTTCAAGAATCTCTTCCCTTCGAGTGGTATCCAGTGATAAATCACAGTTGCGATGGTGGAGCTATACCAAAGTTTTTTTTCAGATCGGTGCGGAACTTGGGAAAGATTTCCTGAAAAAGTACTTGGCTCACGTTAACCCGCAAGAGCACCTACAATAACTGTTCTTTAAAACAGTCCATGTGATGTGAAAACAGAATAAACGAAAGAAGACCAAGTAATCAAACATCCATTTGTATGTCAACATAAAGAGTTAACTTGAAAATGTTTATTAAAAAAGTTCTGGTACTTTGTAACATTTTTAAAGAACCACTGACACTTTGAAAACTCTCTCCGACATGGTTAAATGAATAACAAATAGATGTTTGTAAAATAAAATTAAAAATCCAAAACACAAAGGTACTTTAGCAAAAATAAAGAAACGACAATAAAATCCCAAAAGTAAAACAAAGCCATAACAATAAGAAAATAAAGTAAAAATTGTAGCAATATTCTTGATCACTCGCCCTTGATTTTCTTCCGGGATTGTTTCTTGCTGACGGAGTGTTGATCCTCAAGGCTTATATCATGTTCTTCTTGCCTTTTCCTTTTAGACAAAGGAGTTACTGATAAATCACCAGAACCATAGGAAATATCATCCGAGTTCTGCAACATCAAGACCTACCACAGAAAGAGTTGGACTTTAAAAGAAATGATAATGTGATGATCCAATTCGAGTGGAGATTATTTTATTATTCCCATACCGATTTAGGAGGCAAAGCAGCAAATTCCTCAATCATTTCACGGTCTTCAGTAGCCAATCGAACGACATACTGAGAGGTCTTTCCCTTTATGTTATCAGCATCAACCGAAATCTTAAAAAGAAATCTCTTGCCACAAAGGTCGCTAACTGCAATCGGTAAGATGTCGTGATCTTCATCCTACGATCATATATACTCGGTTACACCAATATCATATACGAAAGTATTATTAGACAATCATGATTCAAAAACTACCTCATCATAGAGTTCAGCGCAGGATGACGCACAATAAGTTGAACATTGGTGTCAAACAAAAGAAAATTTGCTTCACCTGAATCGTCCTTAACATTGGCTATTAATTTGAACCTGAAAACAAAAGAAGCAAATGGAACACATATAAACGTTACTCTTGTTCAATGTCACGGTGTCTTTCATAATAATACATTTAGCAACTCTTCCTTGAATATCAAAGAATACATTACCTGGAAATGACCTCAGTGTGTTCCTTATCGCATGGAATGCAAAGGAACAACGGACGGTTATCAGCATCAACATTGGTTGTTGGCACGAATTTTTTGTTGTGGTATTTGCAGCTTAGATATTGCCACCCACGATAAGCATCTATGCTTTCAATAGTGACAAGAGTGACAAACGTACCAACCTGACAAAATGCAAAAGTAAAGTTAATAAGAATGGAACTATTTTATGTACATATAATTATTCTCAGCTGGGTTTAGTATATATACCAGATCACTATCAATGATCTCTCTTATGGTTAGCCTCTCATTAGTCACAAAAAACCTAGCACGAACAGATGTAGCACTACCAACAGACCATTGGCTACTATCGTTGTTTGTAAGAGCAAGTGAATCATTAGGGAGACTGCACAATAAAGTAAGAGACGAGTTCAAAACGTTTCCGTATTCTACTCTCAATGAAAATACAATAAGATATAGATGTAGATAGTAGTAGCTTGGGAGACGTACCTTGCTTTAAAGTTCTCAGTTAAATCCAGTGTTGGGTTGAGCATAATATGGAGTAAGCACCTATAATAGCAGGAGCTTAAGTTTATGTTATGATATGAATATTTTAATAAATATAGGTGGAAGAACTATACCTTTCCACTATTTAATAGAACAGAACCTCATAAGAATTATAATCATGTTGGACATGTTTAACATAATGTAATCGTATAGTTGTTTAGCATAAAAGCCCCAAAGAGTACGCATCAACTTGACATCACTGTATATAATAGAAAGTTAGGTTAATGTATTGATTATTGTAAGCTAAGCAAATAGATTAAAAGTAAAAAAAAAATAACAAAGTATTAAAACTTACTTTTGGTCACGTAACTCAATCAATAGCCTCAAATTATCTTTTTCTTTTATGACATTGTTTTCAAGAGATCTGAACTTAACGATTTGGCCAATAACATCTACATAATAAAGTTAAAAAGAAGTCAAAATCCCAGTTAAATCGTTGTATTTAAAAAAATAATAAAACTTAAGTAATCGTATGATATGACTCACCAACCAAACGACTGTTATCCTTCTTTCCATCAAAAATATCACCGTAATCCACAAGATACTTCTCCGGAACTTCAGTTGGAAAGTCATATGCTGGTCCAACGAAAGTAGTTTGAAAGAATCTAATTTTGTAGGGATGCGCGATAGTTCGATAATCACCAATATCATCGTACAGTTTGAATAACTGGATGACTTTCGCATCGCCCTCTGTTAGTTTCCCTTCAAATTGTTTTATGAGCTGTTCAACAACTTGAGCATGAATTCTTTTCCCCTACACAGTGATGAGATAAATTTATTTATCAGTTGGATTGAGAAACAAAAAAAAACACAGACCGTATAAATGATACATCAAGTAATGTACTTACTTCTTTATCGGCAAACACCATTTCGATGGTGTTACCAGAATCTTTGTTGTAGTTTCTCCATAAAAGAATAATCCTAACCTCAATACGTCATATATCTTTACACGGTCTCAATTGCCTGATAAAAGACATTCGATTTTTGGTTGCTTGAACCATTGCCATTCCGATACTATTATCAAATTTGCTATGTGATTTTTCAAACTGTGTTGTATAATATGTAAGACTTATGGATTGCGTTTATATATTTTTATCACTTTCCTAATGTTTGAAATATGCACATATTATAGCATTAAGTGCCGACGTTTTGCACAAGTTATTCGAAAATGTCAATAAGGAAAGTGATCTTCATACCTATAATTTGTAATAGACGTCATGATTAATAACCTACCTTAAGTTCTAATTTGATAAAGTATTTTATTGGAATCATTAAGGCATGTATATATTATCGGGTGAAGATTGAGTTGATTCATATGGCAATTAGCATTAAATTATAAAATACATAAGGTAGGATAGAAAATACGATTCTCATATCTCTTAGCCAATTGCGCAAGTAATGTGACTTTTCTAGTGCTGACTTTTTGCGCAAGTTATGCGAAAATGAATATAAGGAAAGTAGAAAATATATAATTTCTAATTTAGAATGATTATAAACACGAAGAACTTAAATACTAATGTGCTAAATGATTGATTTGGAAGTTATAAGGCATGTATATATTGTCGTTAAAAGTTTGATTTGATTCATCCACCTATTAGCATTAAAGTATAAAATATATAAGGTAACATCGAAAATACAATTCTCATATATCTTAGGCATTTGCGCAAGTTATGTGACTTTGCAAGTTGATTCACCATGTGCTCTTAATACTTATTTGCTATAGTAGTGATTTGTCACCAATAAGGCATGTATATATTGAGTTAAAAAATTTTGGTTACATTTTGACTCTCAAATTGGTTGATTGAAGCTATATTTTACTGATATTTTCAACCTTAATACTAATTTATTCCAAATCATTATAGGTATTAATTGATAATATGATATATAAAGTTGTATTAAGGTTAATTCTCAGTGTTTGAATTAGTTCTTTGATAAGACATAGCTAAATACTTTAGCAAATACAACTTTAAGAGACAAATATGGAAGAAGCTTATACATTTACTTTAGGAAATACAACTTTAAGAGACAAATATGGAAGCTTTTCCGAAAAGCTTATATATCTACTTTAATCAAAGCTAACTTCAAAACGTCTAAAAGACAAATATGGAAGAAGACAAACTCATGTGTTGCTATCAAGAAGCATGCAAAAAAGGCCACACATAACTTTGTCAAGAAATGACAACACTTTTTTTACACAGCCTTTACCCTTGCATGTGTCTTCCATTATGCACAATGTACTGTCAAATCATACTCATCATACGGTTCTTCTAATAAAAAGCTTTCACACGGTTTGAACTAAACACTCACAACATCCCATTCATGTTTGAGAGAAACAAAAAAACACTTCTTAAAAACTCAAAAAAGAGTGTCCAACACAAACAAACAAGTTTAGATGGAATCACAAACATCAGTGAAGAACTACAACTCCAAAACCGAGTGTGATTCGTCAGCCAGTAATCACTTCAACAACTCAGATCCTGTAACCTATTTCAAAAGCATGGACATTTCCTATTTTGTTTGTCAACCTTTCGAAATGATCACTTAGCATGCTAGGTTGAGGGACAGTTGCATGGAGCATGGCAACCCTGAGGCACACTGTATTGAGGGTGTAATTCAATATTTTATCAGCAACGATAAGACGAAAGGGCTTCGCCATCTACGCAAAGCTTTTCGGCTAGACTATCAAAACGATATGTATCTTTATGGTGTCTTAAAGCTTTTCTTAGGTCATTGGGAACATGGGAAAAAGTATTTGGATAAACTCGAGTGGAAAGAATCACTATCAACCACCAATGCTTGCTGGGAAAGAGTCAAGAACTCACTAAGGACAATCCCTGAAATTCCTCACCAACGGTACTCATCAAATATGTACAACTTTAGACCATGCACATCATGCAATCTCGATAACATGACTAAGGTGTGCGAGAAGTGTTACTACTACAAAAGGCTTGACCAATTTGTTCAGTTTGCTAGGAATAAGGAGTAAAAGAAGGAGGGTTGTGAAGAACACTATCTATGCATGCATGTAAAATTCCCTTGTCTAATTTTTACATGTGTTTTATCTATATTTGATGTTTACTATGTTATGCTACTTTGTTTGTTTTCAGTTATTGTATTTTAACTTTCTCAGCTATGTAAGTTACTATGCTTGTTCTGCTCTCTCTTTTACTTAATAAATAAATTTGGATTTTCAATATATCTATTGATTATTTTTCTCCTCTATACGAAATCATGTCAAAATGTTGGTAAGATTTTACTAAAATCCTTGCATAAAGTCTGTACGTTCTATTTAACTTAGTGTGAAAGTATACTTCACTAACTTAGTTGAGATTCTTGAGACTAAGCTTGTTCTTCATTCCACTATCATTGTTGATGGATTTGTGGACTAATTTCAAACTGCTGCATCTTAACTCTTGCAAAATTGACATTTTTTCAAACAGAAATATTGCGTGTAACCACGGTGTTGGAGAATGCCATAAATCAGAGTAGGTTTGATCACCCTAGCTTTTTGTCTTCTGGAGGGATATTTCAGACTTCAGGAGCTGACATGAACGGATGGCCTTCACAATTTCCATCAGAAGTATGACTCTACTAAACATTAACTTAACTCATTTTTCATCTAATTCACATACTATTGTAGTTGCGTTGACTTATTTATAATTGTAGTTCATCATGATAATAGACACTCGATTTTTTGTTGCTTGGACCATTGCCATTACGGTATTCAACTAAATTTGTTTGATATTTTTCCAAGTGTATTGTATAATATGTAAGACTTATGGATTGCATTTATATATTTTATTACTTTCCTAATATTAGAAGTGTCTTAATATTATAGCATTAAGGAATGTAGAAAATTTGCAATTTCTAATAGACGTCATGATTAATAACCTACCTTAAATTCTAATTTGATAAAGTATTTTATTGGAATCAATAAGGCATGTATATATTGTCGGGTGAAGAATGAGTCGATTCATATGGCAATTAGCATTAAAGTATAAAATACATAAGGTATGATAGAAAATACGATTCTCATATCTCTTAGCCAATTGCACAAGTAATGTGACTTTGCTAGTGCTTTCGTCTTGCGCAGGTTATGCGAAAATGAATATAAGGAAAGTAGAAAATATATAATTTCTAATTTATAATGATTAATACCAAATCATTATAGGTATTAATTGATAATGATATATATATATTTCAAAACATTATAGGTATTAATTGATAATGATATATTAAGTTCTATTAAGGTTGATTCTCCATGTTTGAAAACATCTTCGATAAGACAATAAAATATTTTCGATATGTAATCAAAATAATTAAACATAAAGGGTTCATATCAAAATAAATCATATTCCGATCATGAAAATTAAAACATTAAACATAAAGAGTTTCAAAAGACCAATAACATAAACCGAGACACAGATCCAAACTTAAACAGACCACTCCAAAAAGTTTCAAAAGATCTGTCTCTGAGATTTGATGCGAGAGATCAGTCGTACAACCAAGCTTCACCCATCTTGGCCCAATCGGGAGCTGGCACTCTCACCTCTTGCATCCTCTCATATGCAAGGCTGAGCTCACATATAAGTCTCTGCTTTTTTTTCACCGGACCAAACACCTTCTCCACTTTCTCAAGTATCTCAAGCTTGTCTTGGAGTCTTTCATACTCGACCTCCTCCACATGTCTAGCCTTAACACCTTCATAATGCTCCTTGAAAATTCGAAGGAGGGCACGTTAATGAAGCTTCGTTTCCCTTTGGGCTTGTCTGTAACCATCTTGCTGTGTTGTTCCCGAGTCATCAACAACCGGCTCCTTCAACTTCAGATCTTTGGAACTTTCCATGGAGTCTTAATTCTGATTGTTTTTAGTTTTGGAAATTTCCATTAGCAAATTTCTAGAATAGATGAAAATATCTAACGGTTTATAATAATGAAATGTTCCAAACTTTACAAACGCAAAGAAAAGAAACGACAATAGATGAAGTGAAAATCAATTAACCAATATATTGAAGATTTTTAGGAAAAAAAAATAAACTTTACTAATAAAAGCTTGGTTCAAATTTGAAAATATTAAAATTATACAATAGATGAAAATATAGAACGGTTTTTAATTATGAAAATTTCAAACTATACTAATAAAAAATAGCATAGCGATGGGGGATTGAATTTATATGTTAATTATATTAATCCTAATCATAAATTATAAACTAAGATAGATCAATCTGATTTAATAAATTTAGCAAATTCCTAATAAAAAAATCCCAACATATCGTTTGCATGTTGATATATTAAAAGACAAACTTTACTAATAAGAAATTCACAACCTAAACTAAGATAGATCAAGGATTTTTAACCTATGTAAGACAATATCTAAGATTCTAAACTATCAATATAACCTGATTATCAACATGCAACAATGAGAGAGAGAGAAGAGAAAGATGAAAGAAATTACTCAAGAATAATCTGGAGAGATAATGTTTGGAGAAGTTGGGAAGTAATTAGGGATGTCGAGTAAGTGAATGACAATCACATATATAGGTCATACGGTTGCCTTATTTAATAGATGTAAGGATATTTTATAAAATGAGTAATCCACCTAAAATTTGCTAAATAACAAATTAATTTATTTATATGATGGTTAGAAATGTCAAATCAAATTAAAATCATCATTATGGAAACTAAATTATTTTTTTTCAAAATTTGAAAATAATTTATTTAGATACAATTTTAAATTGTCAAATCAAAATCATCATTATGTCAACTAAATACAATTAGCTAAATAAGAAAATAATTTATTTAGATATATAAGAATGCCTTCTCATGTTTCGAATTATTAAAAAAAATTAGGCTTCTATAATAATTTATAATTTCATATAAGTCTTCTTGGTTTTGTCTTATAAACAGAGTATTTAATTTTTAAATATACTATTATAATTTCTTTGTCAAATCTCTATTAATATTAGCGTTATTTGACTATAGAAATTCAATTTTCATTGATTCGTTATTTGATGCTTACCAAAACTATAATATGATTGCATTGCCCATAAAGTTATTTTTGCAAGAATTTCGAATTGTCAACTCAAAATTAAGAAGCTGACATCAAAATTGACATTATGGAAACTAAATACAATTTGCTACATACAAATTTATTTATTTTGATACAATTTTGAAATGTCAAATCAAATTTATTTATTTTGATATAATTATAAAAAAAAGCCTTGTCATGATTCGAATTATTATACAAATTTAGGCTTTGTATAATAATAACTAATTTTGTATAAGTCATCTTGGTTTTGTCCTATAAACAGAGTATAAAGTTGTAAAACTATTATTATGATTTCTGTGTCAATTACGAATTCAATGATGACCCCTTTTTTTAGTATAGAAATTCAAGTTTCATTCATATGTTATTGCAAACATACCGAAACTATAATATGATTGCCTTGCTACTAAAGTATGTCATTATTAATATACCATATTTGAACTCTTAAGGTTTATATCGATTATTAAGACCGGATTAAATATATGGATTCGGTTTTTGGTAAGGGTTGGCCGATGAAAAAAAAAATCAAAAAGAAATTAACAAAATTTGAACCAATAAGATTAAGAGAATTAATCCAAGAGTGTCGTGTATGAGTGCCACGTAAGTAGAAATCACTAAAGTGACTTCTCTTTTAATGTATAGGGGGATATACATGTATCCACAAAAAAAAAAATTTGCTTGTCCAACTCATCTGTCCACAACTTGTATGTCCATGAAATTTTCATCCATGACTTATATGTCTACATTCCTCATGTAAAAATATTTTTAGGTTTAAATAATGTGGTTTATTTTCAATTACAAAACTATATAAAATAGATTTCAAAACAGAAATAATGGAAAGATACAATGTATTATATCAAACATATTTTTTATTTTAAAATTTGTAAAACCAAGCAAATAAGAAATGAAGGGTGTTTCAATAAAAATACGAAGAAATGCAAAAAAAATAAAACACTTTGTCTCGGATTATATTGATCCAACACAATAAAAATAAGAAATAATTTAGTTATTTTTAGTTGGTTTTTAATCAGACAAATTCATTATGTTAACTGTATAGGGGCAATTTTGTCTCAACTTTTTCATTTTTATCAAAAAGTGCTCTTCGAGCAGGATGTGTCTTTAGATGTAAAAAAAAGTCAAAAAGTGTCAATACATGTAATAAATTAATTTTAAATAGTGTAACATGATTCATTCTTTTAGTTTGTAGCCTTTGTGATACAAAAGTTGAATATATGGGTATTTGATGATATCTAACTAACTAAATTATATGTACTAAATTGCATGTGAGAAATAGATATGTTAAATATCCGAGTATTTATTCATGTATCTGTTTTTTGTAAATTAAACCGTTATATCAGTTTTTTTTATATCAGGATGATAAAATAGTTGTACTAAAATGCAAGTAGAAATATATTGAATACTCTATTCAGATATATTAATCTGGTGAAGTAGAAAAAAATCAGATGTAAGAAACAACAACGAATCAGAACACAAAAACAAAATTGAACACCAATCTTGCTGATTCCCAGAAAAAAAAAATACTCAGATGAACATTAAAAAATCTGGTGCAACAAAAAAAATGATACTAAACATGAATAGCTAATGTTCATCTGGTAAAAGTAGGCCGAAAAACGATGAGTTGATCATAAACCAAGATATGTTATCAGAAAAGATCATCAGAATACGTATAATAATATATTTATTTGTTGCTTTGGATAGTTTCTACGACGGTCTGATCTGAAGTTTTCAAGACAAATTCTCAATGTCTCAACAATTCAGAGAGGAGGAGCTCTTTTATATGGCTGATTCCGCCTCAAAGAAAAATGAAGAGAAAAAAAATATTAGTGGAGAAAACAAAGGAGAACTTATTCTAAAATCAAATAAAGCCAAACCTTGCATTCTTGAAAGTACTCACAAAGATATTTGTTTTCTATTACTCATACGAAAAATTAGGTGTTTCGCCCGCTCATGCGGCATTAACATTATATAATTATTTATTATATAATTATTTATTAATATATTAATCAAAATTAAAATAATAATTATAAATTATTATTTATGATTTCTTTTTAACCATTTATCATTTATAATTTCATTTGAAACTCTTACATATAATTATTTGAGTTGTTTTGAATATACTAAATTCATTAATTAATAAATAAATCTTAAAATTCACTAATTATTCTATTTTAATTATATAAAATTAAAATATTTACTTGATTAATATTTAGTTATCTGTTTTCTTTTTAGGTTCTTAAAAACTTTATTAGAAAAATATTTTCAGATAAAAACACAACATATATATATATATATATACGAATTTTCTTTTTGTTTTAAAATATAATTTTAAATTTGATAATTATTATTATTATTAATTTTAATAACTTGTCTATTAAAATAATTGAAATCATTTTTGAAACTAATGTATATAGTTTATTCAATAAGGGTATGAACAATATATATTAACATCTCTTACTTTCAAGCTTTGCTAAGTTGCCAAAAATCAATTCGCAAATAATAGTATAGAAGTATAGATTGTTTTTAAATTCAAGAGCTTCCACTCTTATTATCCCCTATTCTTCATCCTCTGACGAATAATCATTAGCATATGTGAGACGCCCGCAGTTCTTCTCATCTACCATCTCTAAAGTTAAACTAAACCCAAAAGAGGCTTAAGAGTTTAAGGAGAAGAGAACTGAAACACATCCAAGTTGAAATAAGAAATCTAGATGCATCGAAGTCGAGTATGAAAAGATGAAGAAATTTGCTTAATGTGTTCGTTTTATTGCAGTTTTGTAGCAATTATATATGGAGGAATTGATGAATGTAAATGTCTGACATAGACAATATAGTAGGAATAGGGATATGCAAAAGATTAAAATTAACAAGTGATGAAATAGATGTAAGTGCGGATGAGTCAAAATATTATGAGCAGAAAGTAAATGATTCACAGAGATTGTTAACGATGTTTGTTTCCTACTTTTCGGGACTTTGCCCAGAATTAGAATCCACTAGAATGAGAAAGCAAATTACAACCAATTCGCAAATGCGTAATACAAACACAACCTTCTTAAATCACCGTTCTCTTCTATAGCATGAACTCTTCAAGGTAAACCTATCTTTAGCTAAACTCCCCAGAGCTCAGACTGTATCATGATAACATAGCCCTGAGCTAAACTTCCCATGAGCCTAAATTTCAACCTCCAAGTCTCTGAAGGTATATCACTAAGTACTTGGTGTCCAAGTATGTCAGCACCTAACGCACACTCCAAGGATATCAACGAGCACGTCACACCAACGCACAACTTGATCACCACACCACAACGGACAACTCCGCTCCACGCAATGCCAGCTCCAACATCGCAACACTAAATACAACGGACACTCCATCAGACACTACGTCAACACCAACGTCAACACTCAACAAGAACACAATGAAACTTCACAATGAAAAGAACTCTCTCTCAATATAATCTATGGATGCTTGTCTTCTCATAAAAGTACGTCCCTCCTTATATAATTAACAACTAGATCTTAACCCGCACTCTTGTGCGGGTGTTTTATTTAATTTATGTTCAATATAAAATTTTAAACCGTCGATTTAATTAAATATTTTCTATGTTTTGTAATTTTATGATTTAGTTAATTTCATTAAAATATTATATCTTTTTAATTCATGCAATTTAGTTAATTGTCATACAATATTAATATTTAGTAATAATCAATATATGAATATCGATTTGATTAGATAAACTTTGGAAATATAACCAATTGATTTAAATTGATTATAAATGTAGTGGCTGAATATGTAAATAAAAAGAAATATAAAAAGAAATACTTAATTTATTGTAAATGCAATAACTAAATGTGCAAATAATAGAAAATACAAAAGATACTACTATCCAAGTTACCAAACAATTTTCATTTAAATTTATATCATTGTTTCCAAACAGTACTAAAGGTACTTCAATTTTAATAATATAGATAAACTTGTTCTTCAAATTCATTAAATGCTTTTTAATGAACTTTCAATTCCATAGAAGGAAACTCTCTATTCTTCTCCAAGCAATAATTTTCTCCAAGCAAAGCCTAGAAATCGTCCTTTATCTTCAGCAAAATATTCTTTTTCCTTTTCTAAACTGCACTTACACATAAATCATAATTGACAAACTCCTTGTGAGCAATTTCTCTACTCGACATCATCTTGACACACGTTTTGACACACCTTCTGTAGTACATCACGAGCTACATCAAAACCTCTCCGGAAATTATATCTTTAATAGATGTTTTTCATATCTTAATTAAACTTTCTTTTTACCTTATCTATTGCAAATACCCGATTAATAATGTGCTAAGAGCCTAAGACCCAGTAAAGAGATGAAAAATCTTATGCATACAAATTACATGCTTGCCAAAAACTATGAAACTAAAGCACAACTATCTCGGACTACTTATAATATAACGGTCAACATTAATACGTAGTTTATACTTCTTCCTTCATGCTTTCTTGGGATGCTTGTTGGCATTGTAAAACTTTCCAAATCCTTTGAAGGCCTTAGATAGCTTCACAAGGTTAGGCCTCGCAATTCCCAAATGCATCTTCCCAGTTGAGAACTTCAGTGCCTGTAAGCAACACAATTGCTGCTGATCAATCCCATCATCATCGTCTTCCTCTTCCACCACTACTTCCTTCTTCTCCATGCTCTTCGTCTTCATCATCGTAATCGACTTCTTGGTCTTCTTCTTCTCCTTCTTCTTATCTTCTTCGGTTTGCTTCTTCTCTGTTTCGGTCTCGTAAGTCTCCCAAAGCTGATCCATCCCTTGTCCTACGTCAGCGTTGTGTCGTTCCTCGAACAGCTTGCATGCCAATGTTCTCCTCCACTCTTTCTCTTTCCTCATTGATCCAAAGCTCTTAAGTGAAACATCTTCTTCTTCTTTCTGATCACTCACTTTGTTTTTCTTCTCTTCTCCGAGAAAGTCGCTCAGTCTTGGGAGATCATAGCTTTCATCATCACAATCTCCGACAAGATCTACTTTTTGAGCCTTGGATTCTCCCTTTGTCGGTTCTTTCCAAAAATGCCCTTCTCCATTATCTAGGACAACGTCACTTTCTAGTTTGACTTTCTGTTCTTCTCCTTCTTTCATTTCACACTTTTCTGTTTCTTCTTCTTTCTCCAACTCCATTGGATCCTCCAACTTCAAGGGTTGGATCTCAACTGGTTTGTCATCGGTCAGAGCTTTGGACAAGGTGATGCTGACCTCATGACTACAGAATTTGTCAACAAACGTTACCTCCATACTCTCATCCTTGGACGCATATTCCATTGAGCAAGCCTCAACGACCATCTTATACGCTTCCAGTTCGTTAACATCCCCATTGTTGACATCAAACTGTGGTTCCAAGACACCACCGAGCTTGCTACAAAAGGAAACGAGGAAGCCTGGTTGGCTTTCGAGTGATTCAGAGTCGGGAAAAGTGTCGTGAAGATGCAGAGTACTGAGTAAAGCGAGAAGCAAGAGTGTGGTGGTAACGAAGAGTGGTGAGAGAAAAGACAGGATTTTGAACATGTATGGTGAGAAGAAGAGTATGTAAGAAGAATAGAATGGGTGAGAGATGATAAACGAACAAAAGAATTGAAAGTTAGAGAGAAGTAGAGAAGAAAAACCGATCTTCTTGCTGTTTTGATTCTCTTCTGAAGATGATGACCAGGCAGATTCAGACATTGTTTGTCAATGGCGAGAGAGAAGCCTAGCCAAGTTTTTTTTTTGTTCTTTTGCTTTGCTCTGTCACAGCACGAAGTTAGAATATTTAAGTGAAAATTTGGAAGGAAGTGGTGTGAATATAAGAAAGACATGAGAGAGTGAGAGAAACATAGACAAGAAAAAGAAAGCTACTTTTGAAAGTTACCTTTCTTTTCACCCGTCGGGTCAATTCAGTAACCACCTCCATTACCCTTTTCTTTTGCTTAGTCTATATGTTCCCTGACCTTGACAAAAAAAAACTCATAACGGATTTATCTTCTTTTTTTGAGCAACAACGGATTTATCAAAACAATACAAAACTTTGTTCAAGTGTCTACAGGGAAGGTGGCCAACATCATTTTGAGAATTGTGATAAGTATAGATCATGTTTTCACCGCTTTGTGAATCGTTACAAGTCTTGATCATCACTGGAGATCATAGCTAAAAACTAATCTATAGTTTTACGGGGGGAAAGTGTTGAACGGACTAATTGCTGTTATGAGTGTACTACAACAACACCAATAATCTTATCCTAAGACACCTTCAATCACGGAGATGGTTAGTTCATACAAGTAACTACTCAAAGAGACTAGACTCTTAGTGGTTGCATATGGGAAAAACATCATGGGTACTCAAGTGCACCTCATTATTAGCTCTTTTGTCTCTTAACCTTTTCTTTTCTACTTCTTCTAAATGGACCCATAATGGTTCTTCTTTTTTCAATCTCTTTGTCCTTAAAATTTTACTTTTTACTAACCGAGAGGTATCTTAAGAGGACTTGTCTCCACCATTCCTTTTTATCTCTCTCTCCAATTAGTCACTGGGGATCACAAATTTTGTAAAAGCAAAATTGTTAGAGAGAGTGAGTAAAAGTGAAGCAATACTGGAATACCTTATGGTATCAATGAGATAGTACTACATATAGGGATTAGTGGATGCAGCAGTAACAATATTATTTGTTTCACTTTTCATTCCTCCACCAAACGACCAGACAGGAAAAACACATGCAGCTTAATGTAATAATACTATTTGAAATCTCAAGGGAACCAATTAATCAAGTATCCAATATTCCACCTGTAGAACAAGGTGAATCTTCATCTTTGGAGGATATTACTATTTTCTTTTGTAACTTATCTTTGGTGGTACTGAAAAACTTGTTATGCTTTTTTTTTGCATTTCTGAAGAAGAGGAAACAATGAGACAAATAAAAAAAGGAGGTACAAGAAGTAAATTGTTTGTAAAATGAGCCATGGGTACAATATACGGATCTGACAATCCGGATGGATCCAAGAAAAGGAAGTTTGGGTCTATGGATCCGTATCCAGATAATTAGATTCAAAGATCAAGTCATCTTGTATCTAGAAACGATCAGAATATGATCTCATGCAGAATTTTCTTAATACATATCAAAATGAAAAATTGTGTTATATATATGGTTCATCGATGCAAGATAACATGTACTCATGATAAGGATGGTTTATCATTCAAGAAGGATATGATGAACATATGGGGGCAAAGCATATTCTACGTCTTTACCTTCAAATGCTGAGTGTAAGGCCCTCATCTAGGTGATATCTCTCACTTTCACATGTTTAAAGCTTTCATTTGGGTGATAAAGTTCGAAAGTAAATCATACAGTACTGTTAAGAGCTGATATGTTTTCTCAGTTCAAGAGAGCGAGAGAGAGATGTAAAAAAATGTTTGAAGACTTCAATATTCTTGGATTTTTTTATGAAATTATATCATTAGCAAAAATGAAGTTATTAGTAGAAGAATTCTAGAGAAACTTTAAAAATTTTGTCATTCCTTAGTTATTGGTTTATGCATATTTAAAATTTTAGTATAATTCATTGTTATTGAGGTGAAAAATTTTAAATTCCATTAAATCATTTGTTATAAGAAAATTTACTTACATTGATTTAGCAATTCTGTTAAAATATATATGGTTATTGGGATGTAAAATATATGGCCCTGAGGAAACCATTAACCACTTACGTTTTGAATGCCCCTGCTCTTCAGGTGTGGGCTTTATCGGACTATTCGTCCCTTCCGGATTATTTCTTGAGTTCTTCTATTTATCAAAACATGAACTTCCTTTTTAGGAATCAACGAAAAGTGGTCTCCGTGGAACCACTTATTGAAACCTTTCCATAGATCTTATGGTACATATGGAAGACTCGCAATGAAAATTTTTTTAATGGTAAAAATATCTCACCATTGGATACTCTTCAGCTAGCTTCCCTTGAAGCGGAATTTTGGAGTAAAGCAAATGCTCTTGAGGAGGAGGAAGAAGAGGAGCAACCCTCTTGTTCTGTCGCCGGGTTCGACTCTTCCTGCAGATCCCCAACGTCCGACCTTCCAAATCGATGCGTCATGGATCGATGATAGCACGGTCAGTGGCCTAGGGTGGTTATACAAGGAAAATTACGAGTCAAAAAATTTGGACAACAAGGCTGCCGGAAAAGCTTATCAGCCCTCCACGCTGAGATGGAAGGACTCATATGGGCGATGTTATGTTTACGAGAGCTACATTACACCGTGATTCATTTTGAGACGGACTGTTACGACCTGGTAGACATGATTGCAAACCCGACTGACTGGCCGGTCTTTGCCTCCGATTTAGTGTCCTTTCGACTTCTACGAGGTGGTTTTTTGGAGTTCAGCATCGTCTGTATACCTAGGACGAGGAATGCTTGTGCATACTTTCTCGCCAAGGAGGCAAGACGTAGCGGTGTTTGTCAGGTATATTACATTTCACAACTTTAGTTCTTTTGTTTTTCTAACCACTATGACTGCTAAACAAAAAAATACAAAGCTATATGAAAACTGATATTTTGAATTTTGGTTCTAATTTATATTATATCGTAGGTTTCATTCTGGTAAGTTTGTAAGTATGGACCGGGTTTGGATATAACACATCAGTTTTGGTTCTAATTTGTATCATCCTACAACCCATAAAGTAATCATATATTGCTTGAATTCGAGTTATATTAGTTCGGTTTGGATATATTGGAAGAATTATTCAAAAATGTAAAATAAAACATAAGAAATAAATATGCACTTATGTAAAATTGGATATTTAAGGTACTTATTTAAAATTTCAATACTAATTTTGAGATATCATTCCAAAATAAATATAGAACTGAATATTTGAATTACATATTTATGTTTAAAATATTTATATTTGTGATTAATTTTTATATTCATATTGGTTTTTGGGATTAGTTTTTTTGATTTTTTGGGTTTCTCTAATAACATTTTGGATTTAGATATATTTATACCATCTTACAAGATCCATTTTGATTTATTTATTTTTTACATTCTGGACTGGGTATGTGATAGGATTTTTTTATTTAGGATTACAGATTTGATATCTAGACTTACTTCAAATAAAGAAAAAAATTATTATATAAAATATTCACCGAAATTTATCCCGCAGTTTGAAGCCGCGGGTCAAAATCTAATCTTATGCTATTAAAGGAGAAGTCATGACTTTTTTCATGGACCATCCCTAGAAAGTTGCTTACTTTATTTTTTTTTGGTATTTTCATAACTATCCTAACAAGATACTTAATCCTCTTTTTCTTCCATCAGAATATTATAAGATATGGATTATTTCAAAAATATATTTATTCCATCAATATATAATTATACTTGCATATAACCATTTATAATATACTTAATAATAATAACATTTAATTATTCTAGAGTTGTACCTGCATATGATCTAATTAATAATAATAATTGACATTTATTGTGAAAATAATAATGTTAGAATTTGACCATGCAAATAATAAAATCAAATCAAATATTAAAATCCTAACACTATTGTATTTTCATAATAAGTGTTATTATTGTTAATTATGTTATACATTATACATGTATTTTATATTTATACAGATGTTGTGTTAACAAACACGTATTGATAAATATATAATAGTATAATATTTTTCTTTTTAATCGAATACAAATAAATATTTTTTTAAGAAAGTTCTTAAAAAATTTAAATATTTGTTCAGAATCAATTTAAATTTTATATCTAAAAGTAATTAATTTTAATTTTAGTTATCATAAACTATATAGATCAAAATTATATAAGAAATTTATTTTAGTTTTGATTTATGTAAGAAAATGTAAAATTATATAAAGTATTATAGTTATATATTCACTGATAACTTAGTCTATTTCTCAAATATGATATTTACTACAAACATATTTTGAAGTACAATGTATTATCGTTTTTATTTAAAAGAAATTCTTTACAGTATCTTAAAAAACAATTTCTATTATATAGATCTAATTTAATTTACTTTCATATAAATTTTAAATTTAAAATAAATAGTATGTAAAGTAATATTGTTACATGATAAAGTATCCAAAATAAGTTTCGTTACAAAAATACAAAATTTATAGTAATAATATATAAGCCATATAAATATAGCTATTATAGAATTACATAATATATAACACTAAATTACATTAAGTTATTGGTAAGTTTTGTTATATAAACTAATATATTTTAGTATATAAATAAAAAAAAACACATGCGCAGTAGTGCGAGTCAAAATCTAGTTTTGTTTATTTCAGTTGGCAGAGAAAAGTTGTCACGAAACATGCTTAAATGATATAATATGCAAATATATGAAACATACTTTATGCATACCATTTGGTAGAACATATAATTTCCACAAAAACCCTTATTCTTGTATTTTCATTTTAGTTTCTTATATTTATTTTGTCTGTTGTAATATCATTTTATTCTATTTGTATTATATTGATGTTTAATTTCTATTTAATAAATGGTTCAACGATAAAAATAATGTTTGTTTCCAAAGTGTAATAGCCGATTTATTTGTTATGTGATGGTAATTGTTTTTAGTTATAATATAGATTAATTAGTAAATTTTGACTTTCATCATACAAAAAATATATAAATAATTAATGTTTATATATATATGTACATATTATTTCGTTGTGACAAATATAATTTCTCACACAAAATTAACAATCACTACAAGAAAACATATTTTTTACGAGGGCGTTATTCGATGTTAATTCGTCGTAATAGGAGCTTTACGACGAATTAACATCGAACAGCGTTTCGTTGTTAAACGCTCGTCGTAACGGAGCATTCGTCATAAAGTCCTAGTTACATTTACGAGGAAGCTTCTTCCTCGTAAAGAGGAAGGAAACATTTCGTCGTAATGTCCTCGTAACTGGCGTTGTAAATGCCACGTAATACTTCGTTGTAACAGACACGTAAGGTTTCGTCGTAAACTCGATGTAAAGTTTACAACGACTTTACAACGAGCAGATGTAACTTCGACGTAAATGTTACGAGGACTAAACGTGGAAAGTTACAACGAAATTACATCTCCATATTTAAAATATTAATTAATTATAATAATTATATATTTATTAATTTTTAAATTTAAATATTTTTCGAAAAAATAAATATGAACTAGAAATTCATTAATTAAATATAATTTAAAATTTTTATACAAAACAAAAGAAATTAAAAAAAAATTCTAATGAAGACCGACATCATCGTCATCGACGTAGTTGGCTGAGGGGTTCGGGTCTGAAGATGGTCCTGCGTCGGGATCCGGCTGGCTCATCCCGAGAGCTGCTCGTCTCGCCGCCAAAGCCGTCTGCAGAGCTGGATTTCCCACCGCCATCACATCCAGCAAACTCTCGAGAGAGTCCAGACGCTGCTGCTGGGTATCCATACGAGCTTGCATCCGCTCGTTGTCCTGGTCCCGCCTCGAATAGTATGACGAAGTCGCCCTTGCAACTTCGTTAACGGAACCTATTCCGACCGTCCTTTCCTTCTTTCTAGGAGCCACCTATATGTATATATATATAAAAACTTAGTTAGAGTTCATTAATTAATAATAAAAAAAATTATTAAATTTTACCTCCTCAAAGATCTGGTCGACTTCTTCGGTTGACAACTTGACAGGTAATCCATCTGCAGATTGTTGGGTGAGTTGCGTCTCTCGCTCTTCTACCCGAGACGCCACATCGTTGAAGAGTTTCTCTGTTGCAGGATCAACAAAAACTCCATCTGGTGTGGCGTGAGTCATCTTGAATAAGTCCGAGAGAGATGGCAAAACTCCCGTCTTCTCCAACTAATAAACAAAAATAAAAAAATAATTAAATATATTAATAAATACAAAAGTTTATAATAATGAAAATTGTAAATTAAAAATAAACTTACAGCTTCGAGACGAACTCCGGCATGGGGTTTTTGGCCGGTTCTATGAACCATGGGCAAATGGCCATCTTTATCCCTCGTTCTTCGGTAAGCGGAGCACGAGCTGGCTTTGCGGATGTTGACGGGGTCGGTACAATAGGCGATGAGGCCATCCCATGCGTCCTTGGTGACCCCGCTCGGCTTCCCCTCATAGCCGTAAATCTCCCACTTGTCCTTCCAATCGGAGACGGTGTTGCAAAGACGAGTTTTCGCCTTTGCAATAAATTCGCTCTTCACCCTCTTGGTGATTCCTATGGACCAGTTCCACCTTTGCTGAAAAAAACAAAAAAAATAAAAGATTAGAAAAAATAATAATTATTTAATTAACAATTTAATTATTTATTTAAATTACCGCAAAACATTTAAACCACGTCGTCTTGACGTGATCGGGAGTGGACGTCCAGTTGGGATAAGGGCCATCATAATATCCCTTCATCGTCTCTGAAACGCTCCGGCTATCTTTGTTGTTAGCCCCAAACCTGCAAATATAACAAATTTGTTAAAAAAAATTATCAAAGATTTTAAATTTAAAATTAATAATTTTATCTACTTACCAAAAAGTACCCCGGGGTCTATCGGGGTCAAGAATCTGTAAACCCTCTCGTCCGGGCTGAGTCAGCAAATCCTCCACGGTGTATCTTGCGAATGGTGCATAAGGTGGCACCCGCAAGTCGGGATGAACTGCAGCCGGTGGGGCAGGCTGATCCGGAGCGAGAGGTGGAGCAGGTGGTGGGGGAGGCATCTGAGCTGAATGTGGAGGAGGGGTCGAAGAAACTCTCCGAGATGTCTGAGACTCCGGAACTGTCCCGGAAGAGGACGATGGACCGCTAGAAGAAGATCCATCGCCAAATAGATCGGCATACGTAGGTGCAGGAGCTGCTGGTCTCGGTCTAGGAGCCATCTAAAAAATAATTAAAAAAATAAATTAATACTTTTCCCAAACGAAAATTTTAAAATAAAATAATTCCGTTAATCACCTAAACTAATTTCGGTAACTAATCACCTAAACTAATTCCGGTAACTAATCACCTAAACTAATTCCGGTAACTAATCACCTAAACTATTCACCTAAACTAACCACCTAAACTATATAAAAAAAAAAAGAAGAGAGAGAAACATACCTTAGAGAGGGGGGAGGAATTTGGGAGGAGGATACGAGCAGTGGTGGTCTGAGAGGATTCTCGCATATATATATAAACGGATTCGTCGTAATGGCCTCCTAATTTTACGACGAAGTTACCAGACCCGTATTTTCGTTTACGACGAAGTTACCAGGCCCGTGTTTTCGTTTACGACGAAGTTACCAGGCCCGTGTTTTCGTTTACGACGAAGTTACCAGGCCCGTGTTTTCGTTTACGACGAAGTTACCAGGCCCGTGTTTTTTCGTTTACGACGAAGTTACCAGGCCCGTGTTTTCGTTTACGACGAAGTTACCAGAAATGTATGAAACCCCAAAAATTAAATCCCTAAACCCCAAACTTATCATCTTTACCACTCATTCATACTTTCATCCTCTTTATCCAACTAAAACCCTTACCTTCAACAAAATAAATTTTTTTTTCCTTAACAAATAATTTTTTTTAACCTTAAGAAATATATATTATACATTAAGAATTTCACTTAAGCAATAAAAACAACATTGCATACAACATTTTGGAAAGAAAAAAAACAACATTTGTTACATATATTACATCATTCTGAATCGTTTGAGTTCTCATCAACATCAGAACATTCATCGTCATCACTACAATCAAACTCGTCTTCACGTGCTTCATCTGTCGCATCTTCGGGAAGATCTTCATATTGATGGTTATTTGGGTCGATCAGAAGAATTTCATCAAGTTGTTGGTCAGGAACCTCAACTTCATTAATAGCATCTTCTTCTTGCAATGGTGATTCTTCTCCAGCAACAATTCGTCCACGAGGTATAATTTTGATAGTAGCCAACCAATTAATCCCAGAACTTCGAAGGCGAGGATATGGAAGAAAGCTAACTTGTTCAGCCTGGGAAGCGAGGATGAAAGGCTCGAATTTGTTGTATCTTCTCCCAGAGTTGACATCCACAACACCAAATTTGTTAAATCGAACTCCTCGATTCTCAACGGGATCGAACCATTCACATTTGAAGAGGACACATTTTAGCTTCAATAACCCTGGAAATTCCACTTCAATAATCTCCTGCAAGATCCCGTAAAAGTCTGTTTCGCCTTTCACACATATTCCATAGTTACTTGTTGCCCGATGTCTTCCATACTCGTATGTGTGAAAGGTAAAACCTCGTGTGAAGTACATATTTGATGTGGTGACCTTTGCTACTGGACCTTGGACCAATTCGTGAAACCATACAGGATAATATGGATCATCATACTCAAACTACAAAATACACCACCGTTAGAATAGTACCAAATATTGCTTCATTTTAATCAAATATAATACATGTGATTTTAACCACTTGACAAAGTGCTTTTATTTTCTTCCTTCCACTTCAGCTGCAGATAATCCCGGTATCGCTTTTTCAACTTGAGATACAAACATGCTGCAAATTAAACAAATATATCATATCATATAATTAACAACAATTTAATAAAATTAATTAACATAGACAAAAATTTACCTTTCAAACGAAGACGTCATTGCATCTCCGCAGTTGAGCGTAATATGTGTGGGCACTATGCTTATCCTCTTCACTAGACCACCAAACTTCTTTCAGCTTACCACCAAATCGCCCAATTTGACAGAAAATGTCAGGAACACCGTCTACGTCATATGACGAAGGTACTCCACCATCATCATATCTTCTAGGAACTCTTTTCCTTGTACGGACGGTTGGAGCAAAGTAGTAAGACGTGAAGTTAGAAGTTTCTGCTGTCAAACTCCCAGCAATGATCGAACCTTCCACCTTTGCTAGATTTTTGGCTTTTCCCTTCAAATGTTTCATGTACCTCTCATATGGATACATCCATCCGTTGTGAACTGGTCCACGAAGTAATGCTTCGTACGGGAGATGAACAACTAGATGTTGCATCACATCAATAAATGATGGAGGAAATATCTTCTCCAGGTTGCACAATATGATGGGAATGTTCTGCTGAAGCTGTTCGATGACTTCTTCCTTGAACGTACGTGTGCTAAGATCTCTGAAGAATGCTCCAATTGCTGTATGTTGCAAATATAACACAATTAATAACATTTTTTAAACATATGTAATATATTATAAATTAATATTTACCTGCAAGTGCTTCATGTACATTTTTTGGAAGGAGCTCAGCAAAAGCGAATGGAAGTAGTCGTTGCATAAACACATGACAATCATGACTCTTCATTCCGGAAAACTTTTGACCACGTACAACACATCTTGACAGATTTGAAACATAACCATCAGGGAACTTAACTTCTGATGAGACCCAATCAAACAAAGTTGTTTTCGCTGCTGATGACAACCGGAATATGGGAACAGAAACGCTGCCATTGCTCTTGATATGTAACTCACTTCTCCAGCAGATAGAAGGTAAGTCCATCCTTGACTTTTTGTTATCTTTTGTCTTTCCTGGGACGTTCAATATTGTATTCATGATGTTGTCAAAAAAGTTCTTCTCTATGTGCATCACATCTAAGTTGTGGCGTAAAAGAAGATCCTTCCAGTAAGGCAGATCCCAAAATATACTCTTCTTATGCCAATTGTGAGAGACCCCATACCCATCAGGCATATTTCCCGGAACATGCCAGTTTCCTCCACACGCCACAGTTTCCTGAGCTCCATAATAATCAATTTCTGCTAGGATCTGTTGCCCGGTGAGATATGGAGGAGGACTATCTCTGACAACTTTTTTGTATCTAAACAATGTCTTATTTCTTCGGTACGGATGGAGATGGGAAGAAATCGACGATGACAATCAAACCAACAACTCTTTCTACCATTCTTCAGTTGAAAAGCATCTGTCGATCCACGACAAATTGGACAAGATAATCTTCCATGAGTTGTCCACCCAGACAATATCCCATAAGCAGGAAAGTCACTAATCGTCCACAGTAGAACTGCTCGCATCGTAAAATTATTTTTCATGGAACAATCATACGTTCTCACCCCTTCTGACCACAACTCTTGTAGCTCTTGTATCAATGGTTGGAGAAAAACATCAAGCGACCGTTTTGGATGCTTCGGCCCAGGAATTAATATGGTTAAGAATATAAATTCTTCTTCCATACACATCTCCGGCGGCAAGTTATACGGCGTAAGAATGACTGGCCACAAAGAATATTGCCTCCCAGACATTCCGAATGGACTAAATCCATCAGTGCTTAACCCAAGATAGACATTCCGAATATTGTTAGCGAAATCTGGATATACCTTGTTGAAATGTTTCCACGCTCTTGCATCTGATGGATGAGCGATCTCGCCTTCCTTCTGGACATGTTCAGCATGCCACCTCATCGATGCAGCAGTTCTCTCAGATTGATATAATCTTTTTAACCTGTCTTTAATTGGTAGGTACCACATCCTTTGGTACGGTACCCTATTCCTTCCACGTTCTTGCGGTTTGAATCGTGGTTTCTTGCAGAATCGACACTCTTCCAGGTTCTCATCATCCTTCCAGTAGATCATGCAGTTGTCGATGCAAACATCTATCATCTCCGAAGGCAATCCCAGACTATAAACCAATTTCTGAATCTCATAATAAGATTCAGCTGACAAATTGTCTTCTGGCTAGTACTCTTTCAACAACTCCGCCCAAGAATCCATGCATTTCTCAGATAGATTATGATCCGTTTTAATATTCATCATCCTAGCTGCTAGAGACAATTTAGAGAGACCTTCTCTACAACCAGTGTAGATTGGTTGATTTGCAGCATCTAGCATTTCATAAAATTTTTTTGCATCCAAATTAGGTTCTTCTACATTCCCGGTTTCATGAGCTATTGTTGTAGTTGTTTCTAAAAATGCATCAGTAATCATGTCTTGAATCCTATCATGATCTATCATCTGCTCATTCTGATTCGGTTCTTCATTATTAACAGGATTCTCAAAATGATTACTACTACTACTAGCTTCATTTCCACCATAACCCTCTCCATGTTGATACCAAATATAGTAATGCGGTGTGAATCCTCTATTTACTAAATGCTTCCAAACAGTTTCACTAAGTGCAAATTTTGAATTCTTGCATTTCCGACAAGGGCAAAACATCTTACCACTTTCCTGTGTGAGCGGTGTAGAACCTGCCTGCTGCATGAATGTCTCTAGCCCGCTCAGAAAGGTATCCGTCACTCTACCGGCAGAATCTTTATGTGAATACATCCAACTCCGTATCTCGTAGATATTGCATCCATCAGCCATTTTTTTTTTCTATTTGTGTTTTTTCAGTTTTTTTTTCTTATATTTGTTGGTGGTGTGTTTTGAACATTGAGAAATGACATATATATAGAAGATTTTCGAGTTTGGTAGGTAAAGATTAAACAAGTATTTTACAACGCAATTTATTACTACGAATTTACAACTTTTTTACATGGAATTTACATTAACTTTACAAAGAATGTAGTTAGGTATCAAGCACAATTAATACACGTTTCGACCAAGTGTAACGGTAACCCGATTCGTTGTTAAATCCTTGTTAAATTACAACGTCTTTACGTGGAATTATGTTTCGTCGTAAACTCCATGTAACATTACAACGTCTTTAAGAGGAGAGATAAGGAAACAGGTTTCGTCGTAAAGTCCATGTTAAATTACAACGCGTTTACGTGGAACTTAATTTTCCACGTAAACGCGTTGTAACTTTACATCGACTTTACGACGAACCAGTTTCGTTATAATATTACAACGACTTTACGACGAAACTGCTTTTCGTCGTAAAGTCGACGTAATTAACTTGTAAATTTACGAGGAATAATTTTCGTTGTAAATTTTCGTTGTAAATTTTCGTTGTAAAGCCAGTGTTTTCTTGTAGTGAATTAGCTAGATATGATAGTAAACTTACCTAAAATATTAATTTTAATAAAGTATTGTTAATTAGTCAGATAAACATCACTCTGTATAATCTTTCAATTTTGCATCAACAATTGGAATCAGATGAACTTTTCATTTTGTCATTTTTCAAGATTCTATTTTTTTGGTCATTACTGTTTTTTTACCACCCCTTGTAATTGATATCGAAATTTGTTTACATTAGATTGTTGTGATATTGATAGATGTTTCAAAGCATAGAACAAACCATAGTACATTCCATAATCTATTGTGAAGACAAGTAAGCAAATTATAATAATGTTCTTGTAAACTAATAACTTTTTTTGACCTTCGGTTTGTTATTCTTAAGTGACCAAACTTATTTCATTGCTGTTGGTGCTGTACGCGGATCATCCAACCAGTAAGATTGAGAATATATATTCTCCTACTTTCCACCAGACAGAAGGAATCTAGATAAATCTAGCATCACATTGCAGTTGTGTAAGTTAATCTCCTGCACAAAAAGAATCAAATAATCAGCACCAGAGGGAAGGAAGAGCCAGTATCTCTCATGAAAACAGCCAACAAAGTTTTGTGCTAGTTATTTCTCATCTATGGAAGAATCATGAAGAAGCAGAAATGAGTGAGTCAATACTTTGCACGATATGGCATATCGAAAGGGGTTCAAAGAAGAGTTTCTCCTTGTCCGCATCAGGTTCATAAGAATCTCTGCAATGCTCGGACTGGAGTTCGGAACCAGAGATCATACCATGAAAGAGACTGTAGACACAGACTAAGGGTGGCGAGAGCAAAACAATACCGTGATATATGTAGACAGGAAGCTGGTAGTGATAAATGGGAATGAGTCAGAGGCTTGTTGTTGTTTACAGTGAGTGGTATGGTGATCGGAGAGAGCGTAACGCCTAAAAATACACCAACAGATATGAAAGACACTCGGTAGAATGAGGGTTGAAATGCTTTTCCTTGCTGTAATGTTAAAAATCTATTATATTAAAAGAGAAGTCATGACTTCTAATTCATGTGTGATATTTTAAAAAATAGACATTTACTAGAAATCAATTATTATACATTTATTACTAATAATATGTCTTATTATATTATTCTAAATATTCTCATACAGACCTACACTTACGGTTCGGTTAACAAATCGAAATTTGCTTCCTTACTAAAATAACAATGACGTTTAAAAATACACTTTACTCTAAATGAACCGTACTTAATATTTGTTTGCATCACACTTTATACACATACATTGTAGATGACTTTTTTTTTAGTAAAACATTGTAGATGACTTCAATTCGTGTTTTTCCTACAAGTTTACTACATGAATTATTTACTGTATTTTTATTATATACAATATAACATGAACATATAGGCTATTATCAATGTTGTGTTCACGAGCGACCATGCGTTTTATATTATTAATAATAGTGTTTTGAATTTAGGTTTAGCTTGCTTGTGTCATGTATTAGTCCTTTTCATGGAGATTGTCTTAGCATGTACAAGTCAATAGTATTCTCTTTGTAAATAATGGTTACATTTTCGTAAACTTTTGTTTTAGAACAAATTATTATCTAACATACTAATTTATTTTTTTGAACATCAATAACACATGTCATCAAATTGTCACATTTAAATGATATACACTGTTAATATGAAAAATATATACTATACTTTTAATAAGATTATTTTTATATTTATGAATATACATAATTTGAAATATTTAAAATAAATATAGATTTTGAATTTTTTTAATAGAATAGCTTCATATGTAATTTATTTAAATATGTGTCAGTGTTATTTGTTTAATATTTGATGGTTATTTTTTTTTGAAAAAAATACAAATACTAAATTTTTAATTAATTACCTTTTAATTATAATCTAAGAAGATATAAGTATTATTTTTTTTACTTTAAATTTTTTGAAATGTTACAATATCTTTGGAAATGAAAATAATTTCCTGTTTTACCGAACTATATTTCAAAAGTTTATGAGTATAATAGTCAATCACTAATTCAACAAACAAAAATATATAAATAATATATAAAAATTAATGTTACATAATTATTAATTGAGCAATTCTCTCAAATAGCTCTTTGAAGTTTTTGTCACAAAAATAATTCTCCAAAAATAAAATGAGCAAAATAACCCATTTTTGTTTTTAAAAGTTTAATTTTATTTTCTTATTTTTAAAAATTGAACTCATCCCTAAAACCCTACTCCTTAACTCTAAACTCTAAATATTAGTTTAGTTAGTCCAAGAATTATAAATGCATATTTGCCTTTAATAAAGTTTTCTTTGGTAATTTTCCTCCTTGAAAGACTATTTTCGTGAAAATAAACTAAAATGAGTTATTTAAGGGAATTTCTCTTATTTTAATTTGATGAAAAAAAAATCAAATTACACACTTATGCTTGAAAATGAAAACAAAGTAGAAAATAAAAATTAATACCCGTGCGGTTGCACGGGTCCCGATCTAGTCTATTCTATTAAAATAGAATTCACAAGTTCATTTCATGTTTGATTTTTAAGTTGGTTCACTCTTAAAAAAAATTATTAAATGTATTTTAATAACACTAATAATATATATAATCTTTGAACTACTTTAATCATAATATTTTTGATATCTTTTCATTTAAATTTTAAATATATATATTAAAATTTTCGATATAGAATATATTCAGATATAGAATATAAAATTCATATTTCAATAGTAATGAAATAGAGAAAATAAATATATACAGATATTAAAACTAATACTATAAATTATATTTATGCACTGAGATTTTTATTGAAGACATATAATATATTCTAAATATATTTTTTTAATTATTTATGAAATATTAAAATAATTACTACAATATTATTTTTAAACTTAATTAATGTGTACTACACAATTTCAACATAAAATCATTTCAAAATTATTATAAATGAATAAATGCTTTATTTTAAATGTAATTCATATAATTTTTAGTCCTAAATTTTATAAAGTTTTCTTATAGATATACGCTTTCAACGTGTACTTGCTTCTTAGTTTTTTTAAATATCATTTTTGCGCTTTTATACACTTCTGCTTTCACATATCCGCTTCCGTTTCTATGTAACCTAGCTACATAACTGATCCAAGATAGCCGAACAAAAAAAAGATTTCCACACAATACAGTAGCAAAAATATAAATTTTAGACAATACACTAAGTGGAACCATTAAGTTTCGTTTTTATACATTTATATAATTTGTAAAAACAAACATACATGCCTGCACACAGGCCAAACTCTAGTATATATTATAACAGGTGAGTGTTTTTATTTTATGTTTTATTTTTTAAGTAGACCTATATTTTTGTTTTATATATCAAACTTACAATCTATACTATTATTTGAGAAGTGAATTTGCTTATTTGTCATCTTTTCCATGATTTTAGACTGAGTAGTTAATTTTAGGAATAATTTTTTTTAATTAGACAAATTAAAATTTTACATCTTTAATAAATAATTAAATAATTAATTTTTTAACTGATTGCAAATTAAAATTATTAAATTATCTCAAAAATAAATGGATTACGTTTTTCAATAAAAAATAATAATAATTCCATGTATTTATTTTGTGTTTATCATCTTTCTTTCTTATTTGTCAATTTTTATAATTAGTAGTATATGCACAAATATAATAATTAAACTTCTAACTATACTAAATATTAAAAATAGTTTTATAAAAATATGATTTATATTTTTTGTAAACATAATATGGCGTGGCATGTATTTTTAAAATTATTAAAAGTATTTTAGTATTAAAATACTAAAAGATTTATATAAACAATAACAATATATTTTATTTACATTTATTTTTACTTCGTTTTTCGTGGTATTTACATTTTTATTTTATTTTTCAGCGTTAGGAATAAAATTTATTTGTTATTTAAGCTGGAAGTTTTAATATTTGTTTGTTTTTATTTTTGTTAATATTATTGAAAATGTAATTATCTTTTTATTTTAAAATATTTTCAAAATATCTACCTCAAATGACCGAAAGAGAATATTTTAAATTATTATTTTTTATTACTATTATTGAGAATATCTTCATTCAATTAATATGAAGGGTTTTTGCTGATTTGTCACATTCTTCATAATTTAGCTAATTTTTTTTTATTTATCATATTATTATTTGTTTTAAGATTAAACCATCAATTTATTAATTTAGATAATATAAATATTTCTATACTATTATTTATGAAGTGATTTTGCTGATTTGTCACATTCTTCCTAATTTTGGCTAATTTTTTATTTATCATATTATTATTAGTTTTTAGATTAAATCATCAATTTTTATTAATTTAGATAATATAAATATTTCAAAATTTATGATAAGTTTATTAAGTTAAATAATATAAATATTTCGAAATCTATAATTGGAATTATAATTTTAATTATTTAACTTTTACAAAAAAATTTATTAGTTTTTAGCTTAAATCATTAATTTATTAATTTAAATAATATAACTATTTCAAACTATTACTGTTTGAAATATAAGAAAAATATATTTTGATATTAAATTTAGAGGGTTGTCTATATAACTATGTTATGAACATGTGTTTAATGGTTTAACTTCTAAAACAACTAAAGTAGATAAATTTATAATAAACAATTAAATTTTTCATTATATAATTAACAATAAATTAACTATAATAATAAAACTATCATTTCTATTTTTTCTTTTATTAAAAATAAACTAATGAAATATTAAGATAAGTCAATGTATATATTGATCAAGTAAATAAATGAAATACTGTGATTATCTCAATTTTTTTTGAAAAACAAATTCTTCTAAATTATCTTCGAACTTTAGTTTTTAGTTACTTTTTATTTATGTTGTTCTTACTTGGATTTTATGTGTTTTAGTGTTTTTGATAATTTAATACATGTTTTCTGGTTAAAAAACACAAAGTAGATTAAGAGAGACTAAAAGTTTGCATTCCTAGTGTATTTTATTGTGTAGAATATTTGATATGTAATTGTGCTTTTATGACCTCATATTTTTATAGTTTTTCTTTGTGTTAATGAGACATAGATCGAGATGAAATTGAAAAAAAAAACTAAAATAATTAGGAATATAAAGAATATATTATCATGATGTTTAAATGTAATATATATATATTAATAACTATTACTAAAATGATTATGTTCGCATGTACGGACAAAATACCTAGTCTTTTAAACTTTTACAACATTCAATCTCACATGATGATTCGGTAAATTAGTTTGATATGTTATATATTATTTGTTGTGTATAATCATTTAATCTGCATTTGTTCTCCATAATGTATTTGATCTTCATTTTTATTTAGTCTGCATTTTTTGTTTTGCATCACCCGTTTAAAACTGGAGACCAAAGTTGTTTCCTTGGTTATAGCAAGTAATTGGCCTTGAAGGATTTGTCTCCACTCATGAAGAATGTTTAGAAAGAAGGGCCAGTTTTCTATTTATTTGTTACATTGGGGAACAATGTGAAATTTCAAGAATCGAGGAGGATCAATCTCTCAATTAAGTAAGAGTTATGATCGAGTCAAGTTCGAATCCGGGTTTTAGGGTTTAACGTCAGGTTTGGATCAACCCGAATCAACTTAATACAACACTGAAATTGGACTGTCCGCTTGCGTTTCGAGAGGAGGCAAATAGAGTCTCACCCGAGCTCCGCCGTAGCGTCGAAATGGCGTCCGGTGATCAGAAATTCCGAGAACGAAAGAACCAGCCGTTATCTCCTCCGACGCCGATTGTGCAGCCAACTACTCCGACGAAGCGTGTCTTGATCACTACCCTTCTCGCAGGTTTCGCGCATTGCTCTCTCACTGCTTTCTTCTCTCTTTTAGCTATGATATGATACTATACTCTGTTTCCCCTTTTGAGATTCTTGGTCGCATAAGTTCCTGGGACCCAGCGAAAGTTAATGTTCTAGTAAAATCGAGTTTCCAAAGTAGAAGTCTTTGGTTTTGATTTTGATTATTATTCTACAGCTTATTGTTGTGGATCACCATAAGCAGTAGAACATGTAATGTAGTATTGTCTGAAAAGATGTTCATATGCAGGACTAATTGGGAATCGTACTTAGAACATGTGTTGCATCTGTGTTGTCTGAGAATAATGTTAATAAATGTGCAGGAGTTATTGGAGGAGGAGCTGGTTTAGTCTCTAAACACCGGAAAGCTTATCCCAATATTCCAACTATTTATGCTACTAACTTCGCCATCGTCGCTGGTTGCTATTGCGGTACGTATCTTTGCTATAATGTGCAATAACAATCTCTTTAAAGCTTGGTCTGCTCGTATCCTCACGATTGGATTCGACTGTTATGTTTACATTGTGGACAGTTTATGACGACAGTGTAATCTTTTTTTTTTTATCAGGAGCTCGTGAGTTTGTGAGGATAACTCGAAGATCCGAACATGATGATGTGCTCAACTCAACTATTGGAGGGCTTTTCAGTGGTGCTTTGCTTGGAAGACTTCAAGGTTGGTTTATTATTCTATTCTACTGTGTCTTCCTCATTCTTTGTATTGTCTTTATGAAACTCCCTGAAGATTTGACTGTCTTGATAATTCTCTCAAGAAGTCTGAAAATGAGAATCCTATTCGCTACTATAAGGTCACATCGAAAATAACTCTGTCATCTGAATCTATGACGGTTTTGTACAGGAGGTCCATATGGTGCATTGCGCTACTCTGCCATTTTTTCTGCTATGGGCACTGCATCTAACTATGCCGGCCATAAAGCAAAAGCATTGTTAGAGAACTACCGTAACAAGGATTCAATCAAGTTGCCTGAGTGGTTTCCTATTCAAATACTCGATGAAGAAGCCTTAGCAAAGAAGAAAGCTCAGGAACAGAAGATATTTGCTGAAAGATCATTTGGGAGATTGAACAAGGAAGAGACTTGACTACTTGGATTCATTATTAGTTTCTAGGTTAGCTATTTCGTGAATGTAACTCTGTGGTGTTTAGATGAGACTTGAAGATGACTTCTTTTGAGTTTCTGATTGGGAAACAAATTATTTTCTTTATCCACAAGAAAAATCGTCTAGAGCCAAGTTGTATGGTGACCTACCGTGAACGTATCTATATATATAATACTATTCATGGTTGATTAATGATTATGGGCATACCTAAAACTTCGAAAGTTTGAATATTAGTAGACTTGTTCTGGCACACGACTGAAGAACCTTGAGAGGCAGATTAATGTATAATGTAGGATCATACTACTGGAGAACTTTTTTTTTTCTTGTTAACCAGGTGTTGACCACCTTTCGGGCAACCCACCACCTAGACCCGGCGCCAGCCTTTGCATGTATCTTCTTAAGGGCTTTGGACACGCCTCCCTCTCCACGAGGAGTCGAACAGCCGACCTCCCTCTCTTCCCAAAGAGGTTGGTACCACTGGACTACGAGTCCTGGGTGCTAGTGGAGAACTTAGAATAAACTAAGAGACTAAGTAATATTGTAAATGAATTTTAATAGTGTTGGTCTAGTGGGTCGAGGAGTTCGAGTGCTAAACGATTTTCTATTTGGTTGCTCCACCATTAGGATTTCTATTTTCCGCCAAAACTATCCAGGTTTTTCTGCAAGTTATAGGAATTAGTTTCAGTTTATTCGGAAACTATGAATCTTTTTCTACAACTTGACACATTCTTTTATTCTTGTCTAAATTGTGAATATAATTAGTGATAATGAAGGTTTTGTTACAAGATTAATTCCAGCCGTAGTTTGCTTTGACAACGAAACTGATCTTTAGGGATCCTAACAACTTAACTTCGTACACGTCCAACATGAAGCTAGTAATTTCTAGGACTAGAAACAACTTGACACATTCATCTCGATTTCTGGCTATATAACACGTCAGAGTGTCAGCGTCAATGTGCTCTAGCAAGTGCTCTCTTAATAAAAATAATTACAATTAATCATAAATTACGAGAGAGAGTCATGAAGTGCTCTCTGCCAAGAACTGCTTTATAAATGGTGAGAGACAATAACAATGTCCTAAAACTAGTGGTTTGATTTTTTTAATAAAATTTAAAAACTAATAATAAATTAAATATTATATTTGAGAGCATGTGTTAGAGCAAACTGATGCTGATGCTCTTAGTTATAAGCTTCGGTCACTAATTTCGTTATAATTAAGTTCTTGTTTTAGTCAAGTAAGAATTTTGATGTTTTAGGTAATTGACATGTTGTCCGCTTTTTCCTAAAAGTTAACCAAATAACAATAGTTTTATTTGTCTTAGGGTTTACCAAAAAAAATAATGTAGGTTTGATTAGTACAGAATTTTGGTCCTCTCGAATGTTAGGCATGAATGTTCAGATATCCATTGAAGTTTAGATCAGGTATTTCTGATTTTCAGATATTTGATATTGGAATTTATAATCTGTTCACGTATTTTTATATATTGATTGGATTCAAATATTTTTAGTATGGATTTGGTTATTTCAGGCCGGGTTTAGAAATGTATATTTGAAAAAATCAAATTATTCATTGCTCAAATTTTTTGTATTCGATAACCGATTTTCTAAATTTTAATATGTTTGGAGATAAAACTTTGAAAAAACTAATTTTGTTGCTGTTTTGAGATTTTGAATGCAACATTTGTTAATGTATGAAACAAAAATTAGCTTAACATAAAGTTTAAGCGAAAAGTAAATCATTTTATCCGTAACTATATGTATATTATTTGATCTTGGAACAATGTGCATCATCATTATAAATATTTTGAATAAAATGGGAAAAGATATTAGGAATATAGTGTTAAGTATACATGTGTTCGGTTATTTCAGGATATCCATTCAGATTCGGATATCCAATCTCTCCTAACTCAATACATGTTCAAGTATTTTTTCCACTTTAATTTGGATTGTGGTTCAGATTTTTTGGATCGGGTACGGGTTTGAATATCATATAAAATGCCCAAACCTCCTTTTCTTTGGTTCATTTGAGAAAAGATTATCATTTCACGATTTTTGGTGCTTTTTTATCTTTGGATCTATTCTATGGTTTTAATTGTTTTTTTTTGTTTTTTTAGAATCTCCTCCGTTTTTAAGCTGCCCTTTTTGAAAAAAAAAATTCATAGGAAATTTTTATAAATTATATAATGACATTTACAATTTTAGTCTATTACTAAAATAAAGATTCTAAAAATCTAACCATACAAATACAAACATTATTATTAAATATGTTACCAAACCTTAAATTAAAAAATAAAACTTGACTTACAAAATATATTTATTGATCTATGTTGAAAACAATACAATTTTGGTAAATCTATATTTACATAGTTTAGAATTGTTTATAATTACATGATTTAATTCTCCCCATCAAAATATTTTTTATAAATTTTATATTAATTTAAAATTAAATATATGAGAAGACTTCACTAAGCAGAGAAGATTTCAGAGGGTTATAATCCAAAAAATGCTTACATGTTTTTGTTTGGTCATAATGGGTTATGATACGCTCTAATTAACTTTAAGCAACTCTCTCAAATAAGAAATTTATTGTAGTACTTAAAGACCAAATCCACGTAGATAAGTGATCAGACAATAGACTTATGATTTCAATCCAAGCTAGGTGTGAAAGATGAAAAACAATTACAAAAAAAGCAATAAATAAAGCACATACAGATTTGAGGACGCTAAACTCAAGAAAATCAAACAAGAGATTCAGAACATAAATCATTAGATGTCAAGGGTGTGATTAGGTTCTATTCCAGAACTAGAATAGTAATAGTAATTATCTAATTCTCATTGCAATAAACTATCAGATTCCTAACTTTAATCAAATGTCAACTCTCGTTCCGGATATGATGAATCAAGCAAGCATTTAATCCAATTTGGATGTGTTCAATTAAATATTAAAACAACTCTCAGTCTACCAGGATTGAGGTTACGTTAATCGATTACACTCTTGTGTTTCTCGATTGTCCTATGATCTTAGGTTTAGGTAATTACTCTAGTCATTGTATTACAAGCCATCCTAGTGTATAATTATGTGAATAACCCTATCAATCAATGATTATCAGTTTTACTTAAACTCATGAAATTCTTATATCTACCAAATTGTTTACCCAGACATAAATAATGAAAACACAATCAAAAACTTATTAGATATCATAGATAAATTCATGTGGGTTCCAAGAAGACTCCTGAAGGAGTTATTCACTCCTCTCCTGATCTCAAAACAAAAATTAAAAGAAATGTAGCCTAAATAGTGATTGAAAAATAAACCAAATAGGTTAAAACATACTCCTGAGTCTTTTTGAAAGTAGAAAACTTATGGGCCAATGTCATTCGACGTTCGACACGAAAAAAACTAACTTGGCAGTTTCCTACTTGCAGACCACACTTCAGTAAAATAAGCACAACTTTTTATATGACAGTTATATCAACGTCGAACTGGTGACACTGGCAAGCTAACTTAATTCTATAGCTTATGTCTGAAATTGAGCTAAATCCATCGGTTGGAAGTTCTCAATCCATTTTTAAATTTCTGACACATCTACGTAGTACTGTTGGAGAGTTGTTATCGAGCAACTTCAAGAGGGTGTCGATCGATACCAGGGTAGAGTCGACCGATACCATGTCTAACAGTGCAGTTTCGAGATGATATTTTCAGTTTGAGTTCTCCTGATGTTCCAAATAACTTCAAATCTCCAAAAACTCTGAAATGTATATAGACCTGTAAAGACTCTAAACCAACTTCAAAACACATAGCAAAAAATTTCTTAAAAATATATACCATGGTCAAAAGTAGTAAAAACCATGATATGCCAGGTTGGGTGTAATTTTACTATTATTTTGAATTCTTTTTACATTTGATTGAATCATGATATACATTTGCATATAAAATTAAGGATATACATGGGCATATAAAATTAATTTTTAAATAATTTTTGGAAAATTTTTCCTTTGTTTTTCCACATAATTTTCTTGGATTGTATTCTCTGGTTGTTAAAAAAAAGTCACAGTGCTTTGATAACTTCCAATGTATGAACCGAAAGCAGCGGATTTAGCATATTTATGCCATCATGGATATCTCTCATACCTTCATCACTCTCTAGCTCAGCTAGTTTGTCAATTTCATTTATCATATGTGCACATAACGCAATTAGTGTTGAATCGACATCTAATATGAAGTATGGACGTAAGCTTGAATAATATTTAGTGTCAATAGGTTTTTGTTTATATATAAATATGGTTGCATAATATCTTGGTTGCTAGTCGCCGTGATGCTGTATATCCTATGCGATCTCATTCTTGTCTACTCCAAATCACTAATTCGAGTTCAAGACTATCATCCAGTAGTGTAATACGGCACCAGAAAAAGGAAACCTAAAGCCAAGTGACTTAAACTATGAACCATTGAGCCAAATGTTTAGAGTGAATGCTATTTTCTGATCTCAGACCAATAGATTGTAAATACAAAACTTTTTGCCTACAGATTTTCAATTTAAATACAATTTTCCTTTGCTTCTGGATCTAACTCATGAAATTTAAAAAAGTTAAGACTAAATTTTTAATCTTTCCAAATCCGAAACTATTCAATTGTTTATAGACAGAATTATTTTTATATTTAATTGTGTGTCATTGGTTATACCGTCCGAAACAGTAGGTGTGGTAGTGGTTCGGAAGGTAGACAATAAATTTGAATATACTATTTCGTGATCGTAAGAGAATATACGAAAAATCTCAACAATACATGTGACGAAGAAAAAGTCTTCAACAATGCAACAAATCAAATCTGAGAAAGAAAAAACAACAAAATAAAATAAAATGCAAAATCAAGTCACGTGGTTAAACCGAGAGAACAGAGCTAAAGACACGTGCTTGCTACATTACAAATTGAGAGACAGACAACACAGAAACAAGCCACTGAGCCAGGCTTTATTCTAATCTCCTTTGACAATTGGCGGACAATGGCAAAACCGTAAATTCGAACACAACCAAGTGGCAAACTAAAAAAAGTCTTCGTTAGTGGTTTGCCTTCCTTGTTTCACCTCGGACCCATCGGAGAGAACACTAACTACTACAGATTCAAAACCTTTTTATTATTTAAAGTTAAAAAAAACGAAGAGAAGCTTCTCGTCTCCCACATTTTTCATCTTCGATCCCCGAAAAGATGTTGAAGCTCTCTTGTAATGCGACTGATAAGTTACAGACCCTCTTCTCCTCGCATTCTCATCAACCGGATCCGGTACATCGGAGAGCCGTCTCCTCCGTGTCGTGCTCTCACCTGAGGAAACCGGTTCTCGATCCTTTGCGAGCGACCGTGTCTGCTGATCAAGGGAGTGTGATTCGAGCAGAGCAAGGTTTGGGCACGCTCGCGGATCAGCTCCGATTGGGTAGCTTGACGGAGGATGGTTTGTCGTATAAGGAGAAGTTCATCGTCAGATCCTACGAAGTGGGAAGTAACAAAACCGCCACTGTCGAAACCATCGCTAATCTTTTGCAGGTCAGATTTGTCCTTTTTTTTTTTAATTCAATGATTGGTTTGGTAATGTCACGCACATGTCGTTTTTTTTTCTTCTAAAAATCAGTAATTCGTTATATGTGTGGTCAAAGTATATCAATATTTGTATGAATCGAATCTTGATTGGTCAATTGTTAAAGACAAGAACCTTGTTGTTGGGTTGATGTGTATATAGGAGGTGGGATGTAACCATGCTCAGAGCGTTGGGTTTTCGACTGATGGGTTTGCGACAACACCTACTATGAGGAAACTGCATCTCATTTGGGTCACTGCGAGAATGCACATTGAGATCTACAAGTACCCTGCTTGGTATTGGTTTTTGTTTTTTTTTATTATCTATCTATAATAATCTACATATGTCTGTTTTGATGACATTTAAAGAGGAATCTTTTCTTTGGTGGCAGGGGTGATGTGGTTGAGATAGAGACATGGTGTCAGAGTGAAGGAAGGATCGGGACTAGGCGTGATTGGATTCTTAAGGATGTTGCTACCGGTGAAGTCACTGGCCGTGCTACAAGGTTTCCTTTCCATCATAGTTAGCTTTGGGACCTTTTAATGTTCCGTGTTTTTTTTTTTTTTTGCAATGGGATACTACACTAGGACTCTAGGAGATTGGAGCTAAATGTTTTTATGTTAAGATATAGGTTACTGTCCTGATTTTGTTGTTTGATGTATGTGTCAGCAAGTGGGTGATGATGAACCAAGACACAAGACGGCTTCAGAAAGTTTCTGATGATGTTCGGGACGAGTACTTGGTCTTCTGTCCCAAAGAACTCAGGTAGAAGCACACTTTATTTACAGGGAGATGCTTTCTGGTCAATCAATATCGTGAATGCTAACTTATCCATCTCATGTGTATATCTTGTAGATTAGCATTTCCTGAGGAGAATAACAGAAGCTTGAAGAAAATCCCCAAACTCGAAGATCCATCTCAGTATTCGATGATTGGGCTTAAGGTAAAGAAAAACAGCAGAATCGTATGACTATTTCCTTAGGCTTCAGCATTTAGCATTCCTCTAAGACTTTTGTAATAATGTTTTTTGCAGCCAAGACGAGCTGATCTGGACATGAACCAGCATGTCAATAATGTCACCTATATTGGATGGGTTCTTGAGGTAAATCACCAGATTATTTTTTACTATTAAAGCTCGATAAATTTATTATTTCTTTTACTTGAGTAAATCATATGATCTTGTTTTTTCTTGGTTATGGCAGAGCATACCTCAAGAAATTGTAGACACGCATGAACTTCAGGTCATAACTCTGGATTACAGAAGAGAATGTCAACAAGATGATGTGGTGGATTCACTCACCACCACCACCTCAGATATTGGTGGGACCAATGGCTCTGCTACATCAGGCACACATGGCCACAACGATAGCCAGTTCTTACATCTCCTAAGGTTGTCCGGAGATGGCCAGGAGATCAACCGCGGGACAACCCTGTGGAGAAAGAAGCCTTCCAATCTCTAAGCCATTTTGGTTCTCAAGTTTCTATCTGTGTCGCTGATGGTTTTGCTTCACGAGTCTAGTCAGGTCTCATTTTTTTCGATATAAATTTGGGTTAGACTAGAGAGAACTGGATTTATTGGAGTAGTCTTTGTGGAACTTGTGAGTTTTCGTTCTTGTTTCTGTACAAATCTTGAGGATTTAAGCCAACCCCATTTCATCTTAGTGTCTTCTGGTTTTGTTTTGTGTCTGCATGTATCTTATCGAAAACTCAAAACAGAACGATTGTTTTATTTCTGTTATTACCATACGAGTCAAGGGTTCAACCTTTTCCACACAATGCTCTATTGTTATTTGATTAAACAAGTTACATGATTGATAACAGATTCTTTCTTGCCTAATACAAAGGCTTGTAAAATTCCAAACAATGTAAGATATAAAAAGGGCTGAAAACTAGAAAATGAAAAACACAACTGAGTCGAATAACAAAAAGATACCTTGTGTTAAAGCTTCTCAGTTAATCTAATCATGAAAGAATTAACCGCAGAAGCATCCAAGACGATCCATGAAGACTCGAAAAGCTCGTGAAAGTAATCAGCTCTACTGTCTTGAGCTGCTTTTCTGAAAGCATTACCAAACCCATTACCTCTCACCGCACCAAGCCTCGGCTTCCCACAAACTCCAACCACAAGTATCTTCCCTGGTTGTTGAGATGCGCAGGCACATAGCATCGGCTTCATCCTAGCTCCTTTCTCTCTCAAAGCATCCATCAGAAAGTAGCAGAACTTGGTCAAAGCCTGAGGATATCCCAAGTACTTAGCATCAATGGAATCCTCAACCTTCACCCATCTGAACTTCCTTCCACTCCGGATGCATCCGGTTTTAGTGATTCGCTGCACTTCCCTTGCCTAAGAATTGCTCTTTGTAACCTTGATAGCTTGCTTGCATCCCAGAAGCGAAGCTTATCCAGATTGTTCAATGACAAAGCATCATAAGCCTTCACCAAACTGTTTAGAAGCAGAGGAGCCACCCTGAACCAAGAAACGATTCAAGAAGCGCTGTGATACCATACACAACATCAGCATGCAGAGACCCTCGAGCTGTATCCATGAAGCCGCAAGAAACTCCTGTAGTAGAAATCATTAAGCCCATACTCAGGCAAAAACCGATCAAACTCCTGCTTCATCTTCCTCTTCACCTCGTTGTTCATGTACGGAAACTTCTGCTGGCACTCGATAAGCGCGAAACCCATACGCGCCAGAAGAAGCTTGAGTTTCTTGATCCCAGTTATCACTCCACGTCTTGAGCTTAGTAGCGATGTACGAGGAGCAAAGCATGGAGTCGAACAGATTCCATTCTCTCAGCAAGCATAAGCCTAGGCTCTTCCTCGTAAGAGATTCTCGAACAATCCGGGCCCTCGGACCTTGGTACCGTCTTTGAGAGTAACGGAAGTGATCTTGTCAATGTTCCCGGAGCTGTTGATGTGCTGCTCAAGCTCCATAACCGCAGGCTTGGTATCTTTCGTCGGTTAAACGCTCGTGAACGAACTGATCGGTTAAGGAAACGCAAGCTAACCACAATAACTCGTTAGGTGTTCTTTCTAAGCAAGTGAGAGAGCTCGAACAACAAGCAACCAGATGGCTTCCGTGGAAAGTCCCCATCTTGTAATAATCCTTCTTTAGCTTCTTTAAAAGCTCATCACCTGTTTTCCTCCTCTTACTTGGCCTATCATCCATCTCCATCATCATCACTCTCTTCTTCTTCCTCCTCGTCTTCTTCTTCGGCATCTGATTCATCACCTCTTTCTTGATACATCTGAAAGCTCTCGTTGGCTAATTTCAAGACATCGAAGTCGTAAGCGAGATCCGCTTGCCTCTCGTCATCATCAGGTGTGAAGAACAACAACCTGATGATTCTCATCGCTGAGATTATGCAAATGAATTGGCCTGTGACTGTCCACCACGAAGACGCGTGCCGCGGGGCCTAGCTTGAGAACCAGCTTCAAATCGCGGTGGCAGCCCCAGTTAATTCAGCAGTACGGTGACGGGACCTTCTTCCGAGGAGGAAGAGCAGAGACCAGGACCGGCGTACTTGTGGATCTCAAGGAAAGAGGAGACGGGGAAGCACGAGTAGTGAATCGAATCGGATTCGAGGATGTGAGTTATGACCTTGAGTGCGCAGATCGAATCGACGTCGGAGGAGGAAGGGAAGATGAGGAGAGGGTTCTGAGAAGAAGAGGAAGTGGCGGATTCGCGAAGCTTGGCGTAAAAGGATTCTACACTCTGGATCCTCACCATGATTCGCAGATTCTAATAAGAAACCCAGAAATGGCGGTAGAATCGAGTTCTACGGTGACTATTGTGAGCTTCGAATTAGGTTTCCTTTCTCTTTAGTGCCTCCTCTCTTGAAGATAATCAAATCGAGTAAAGATGGAGAGAGAGAGAGGAGAGAAATGAGAGAGTGTGGGTTTGAAGAAGATAGAGATCTGGAGGTTGGAGGTATCTTTCTTTCTGCTTCTTCTTTCTTCTGGTAATGAAATGTTTTAATTTTGGGTGGGTTAAATTCTTCAAAATTTCAAAATATTTTTAGTCGGCCGCCAAAACATTGACGTTGGCGCTGGAAATTGAGGAAAGAGGAGGGAACGACCTTATGGCGCATCTTTTTTTTTTTTTTTTTTTTCTCATCTTATGGAGCATCTACCGAGCATGACCATGCCTTTATCGCATCGACGTTCCATAATTTCTGTTCTATACTTTTTTTTACTAGGATAAGACCCGCGCCTTGCGCGGGATGAAGTTATTCTTTTTATTATGTTTTGAAGAATAAAATAATAGTTTGGTTTCATATAGATTAGATGTCCAATCCGAATATCGGGTTGGTTTCGGTTCGATTCGTTTTTTCCGGTATTTCAGTTTATAAAATATAACTAAAATTCTAAATCTATATTTACTTCGGTTCGATTTGGTTTATATACCGTCAGTTTTCAGTTTCTTCGATTTTATACCAAAAACATAATTATTTAGTTTGAGATCATATTATCAATTATACAAATTTTGGAGTCTGTCAAAAAGTCGTTTATTAAAAAAATATTATATATTTAAATAAAAGAATTAGAAAAAGCTTCGACCATCGAATAAAATAATCATATCTAGAATTAATATCAAAGCTCTAAATTTAAAAAAAATAAAAAAAAAGCATGAAAAAAAAGTTTTTTTATTCTTCCATATTTAGTGTTCCTCAAATTAATATTTTTTTCGACTGAACATAATTTTGTTTGTTTAATGATAAAAAATTTCAAAGAATTTCAACTAATTGTTATCCATCAAATTGATAATCTTTACTTCAATTTAGTTACTGTTAAAATAAATTGTTGTAAAAAATTTCAACTAATTGTTATCCATCAAATTTGAATATTTATTAATAAAAATTCATATTAATACAATTTTATCATCATTTGTATCTTAATATAATAAAACAAATTAAGCTATTGATCACAAAATTTTCAAAGTGGGATCTTCAAATTTGAATAATTTATAGACGTTTTGAAAAATTCAAAATATAACATATAAGAAAAAATTCAAATGTTTTTATTATATAGTTAATGTAATTGTTTAATATCTTTTAATAATATAAAACAAATAAAAATAACTAAGGATACAAAAATTGTGATCAGATATTTATTATTCATGATAATTAACTTTCATATATACAGTTAATCATATTAGGTAATTTTGTAACTTTTATTAAAGGAAAGTGTGAGATTGTTTTTTGTACATTATTTATCAATTCTATAGTTAGTTTAATAAAAAGTGTAACATAATTTAAGATGAACCAAACTATTTTTCTAAGAATAATGTATTTTATATAGGTATTTATTAAATGAGACATCATAATTATACGGTTCTATGATCATTCATATCGTTTTATAAAAAAATATTTAAATCATTGATAACAAAATCTTCACTGTAAAAAGATTAATAAGTTTATAACTAATAAATGTTTTTGAAAATTCATTGAAAGTCTTAATAGTAAAATATTTCTATAATCTTATATTGTATATATTTTAATCTTTATATATATATATATATATATATATATATATATATATATATATATATATTTGTTTATTATTTTTTTTATAACATACATTTTTTCTTATTAAATGATATTTTTTACTCGTGTGATTTTAAAATATGTGTATTTATTTATAATAAAATTTTAAACCTTTGATCATTATATTTAACATAATAATTTTAATAGTTTTAGTCATTAATTGTTGTTTTTTAATTCAGAATAAAACATATATGAAAAATCTAAATTTCAAATTTTAGCTAATTTGGTTATTTAATTTATTTTAATAATATAAAATAAAAAAAATGATTGAGAAGATATAAATTTTTATCAAATCGTTCTTATTAAAATCATTAATTGTCATATATATATATATATTAGTCATTTATGGTAATTCCGTAGGTTTTATTTAAGGAAAGAAAAGAATGAATTAAATTGGATCACTCAATTTCTCAATTAGCATGCTAATTGAGTGACATGTGTCAATGGGGACTTTTTTTTAATTACATCAAAGTTAAAATAATTATTGTCAAAATACTTCTCATTTAATATAGAGGGGATTAGCCAGACAATATTAGTCATCACCGGTTGATAAAGTTATGTCCAATTATATTTCTCATCTATACTAATTAACTACCATTACTTACATATAAATATACTTAACGTAACTTTCCATTTTATTTTTTCAAAAACTCTACCCAATATAACTTCCCCTAACTTCCTATATTCTAAGGACCCTTTATTTTTATTTATATTAAATTCACATATACATTATATATAAATAAATTCCACTAAAATTTATATTACAACTACATATGAAATTTATCACATTATTCATGAAAAATCATTGACAAACATTTTCACTATTAGTAATACTGTTTTTTTTCAAACAGTTATCACTATACTGTATAAAACACACCAATAGAATAAAACAACTCAGTATATATAATATCAATATAAAATTTAGGTTCAAGTGGACTTTAAATAGAAATAAATTTTCATATATACTCATTTAGTTTCATGAGTTGTAAATAGGTTATTTAATTAAAACTATTTATTAAATGTGAATTTATTTAAAGTTAGTGAAGACTATATTAACCTATTTATATATATATATATATATGTGTGTGTGTATTTAATAAAATATATTATTCAAAAGTTTTGTTCGTTTTTTGGTGCGGGTTAGGTTTGATATTGGTGTTTGGATACAACACTTTAAGAATCATTGGAGTTATATATGTCAAGTTTAATAGGGTATGAGATTTTCATTTCTGGATTGATTCCGAATCAAGTATTTTTTGACACAGACATTCTTGACTAACTATGTTATGTAACTATTAAGAAAATATAACATGTTGCAAATTTTATGAATAAAGTTTAAAATTTTTTACGAAATAAATATGAAACAAATGTATAGTTATGCAACTTGATTTATTTAATATTGTTATAAAATTTTATATTAAATTAAATTAATATTAAACACAAATAACATTATAAAAACACAAATATAAAATTAAATTCCTTAAAAAAAACAAAAATATACCGCCATTTTCAAAGGATGGATCAAAATTTAGTCAATACTTTTAAAATAAGATCTTGACCTATTGATGAAACCCTTTATTAATCATTTAAGAAAAAAATATTATATAAAAACAAAAATATGAATAAAAATACAAATAATAAAATCAAATTTATAAAAAAATATTAAAAAATATATCTGCCATTTTAAGGACGGATCAAAATCTAATCAATACTATTAAAACATGAACATATTTTATCTACTTACAAATAGTCCATGTTCGACAAATAAGTTTATTTAATTTTCTATACTTTCAACTACCCTATATTAGTTATTAATAATATATAATCTAGCCTCACACAATGGAACCACTAGCCTAGGGATGGCAATTGGGCTCTCCCGTCTCGTCATGTCCCGAACCGCTGCGGGTTCGGCTTCTGGCGGTACACGGCAGGCCTGTCTCGCGCGGGATGTGATCCTCAAACTAGCTGTCCAATTCTATACCGCGAAATATTCAGGCTGTCCCGTGGGACATCATATATTACATTGCTTATACATGCACAGACAAACATAAACAAGAATTGAGTTTCATCTTGCACATGATCGAGCATACTCTTACAAGATCAAAATATATTAAGCTTATACAAAACAAATCAGAGGCGCTTGGGAGACCAGAAGCATCATCGACCCTCAAACCAGTGCCGTCCCAGACTTTTACGTGGCCTAAAGCCTGTCAGAAAATGTGGCCCTCTAATGTAACATTTATCTAAAATTATTAAAAAACACTAGTAGTAGTAATACTCGAACAAGAGATAAGGAAGTCAACTACACTTGTTTTAACCATCTCACCTACAAACAACTTTGTAAAATGTATCCTATGATTTGCGTTATTATGTCACATAATTTATGTGGCCTAAAGCTAATGCTTTATGTGCTTTAATAGAGGGACGGGCCTGCCTCAAACCACCATCAACGGAGCTCTATAATGTCTAGTCCCCTTCTCTCTCTCTCTCTCTCTCTCTCTCTCTCTCTCTCTCTCTCTCTCTCTCTCTCTCTCTCTCTCTCTCAAGTGAAAGCAGAAAGGTAGACTGAGGATTACGGATCTTCAAAATCCCACAGTATAACCCATCCCGCTTTAAATCTGTCCCGCTTTGAGCTCGTTCCGCAAAGCCCGCAATTTTACGGACTTATCAAATAAAGGTCCAATCCTACCTCGCAGCAAACCTTTACAAGCCTGAGTCCGCGGTCTAAATTCTTAATTGCCATCCATACACTTGCTGCACAATTCTCATTCAACAAATCTTACGAGACTTATTTTTTGGTTCAAATTTTACATAACCTTAGTTATATATTCTATTAGATGGATTTTTGATCTAAGAATATACAACTCCTTATATACCATTATACGTTAAACTTTTTTCTAGCTCTTACAAAGTATGTACTGTCTGTCTACGTCTCTCGATAATATAATTGGTTATGCTTCAATTTCTTATATAAATTTAATAGAATAGATAATATACATTAAATTATTATAACATTTAAAACATACGTACGATTAATATATTACATTAGTAGCACGTCTGCTACAAGAAAAATGTCAAGAGTACTTAAGAACCTAATAATGATATCCATATACTACTTTTTGAAATTAAAATTATATAGAATATTCTCTACTGATTTCATAATCAAGGTGTATATCTAAATTTAGAAAAATATACTTCACAAATATTTTTCAATTACAAAGTTACTTTTGGATTTTATTTTCAATTCTTTTAAATATATTTAACGGGTCTAATTAGAAGATCAATGTAATTACTGCTGATCTAAATGAATAACACTAATACAATACAACCTTAGTCATACAAAAACTTTATAATTTTATTTTCAAACTAAATAATTAAAATAATATGTAGTTAGCAATAATTTAAATTAAATATATATATATATATATATATATATATATAATTTTCTAGTTTTAAAAATTTTAAAAACTAAATTAAATGTTTTTTTACAAAATACACTTCAAATATATTTTTAAATTATAAATTTAATTTGGAATTTATATTTTAAATAATTTTAATGGGTCTAAATAGGTAAATGTAGTTACCAATACTGTAAATAGACGATGCTAATAAAAAAATAAAACTAAGTGTGTTTAAACAGATTTGAAATATTAAAAGAAAATATCATGAATAAGATGAAATTTAAATTGAGCAGGTTTATGAGTTTTAGCATGTTTAAAATAACTCTATAATATACGTAAATTATACAAAAAATTTAGAATACAGAAAATATGAATAAATAAATCAAACAAAATTTTACGTACAAAAATAGTTCCGCGTTTTGAAATCATTGGTCAAAACTGTTAGAGTATATATGTCATGTCTAATACAGTATGAAACTTTGATTTTTGGGTCGATTGCAAGTTGGATTTTTTTGGATACCGATATTCTTGACTAATTATGTTAGGTAACTAATAAAAAAATATACTATGTTGTAAGTTTAAGAAGAAAGTATAAACCGGGCCTCGTGATCTAGTGGTAAAGGAACCTTGGCTGAGGTGTCTGCCATCACGAGTTCGAGCTCCGGCCACAGCGGATTTAACATGGTTTACGTTTGGTCTCCAGGACCTTCCTCGCCAGTTTTGATTGGACGCGGTGGGATAGTCGAACTAAGTGAGAGGTCCGGATACCTGGATTATCAAAAAAAAAACTTTAAGAAGAAAGTTTGAAAATAATTTTTGAAATGCATATGTTACAAGTGTATAGTTCTACAACTTGACATATTTAATATAGTAACTAAAAATTATATTATATTAAATTAATATTAATTAAAAATATAATTACAAAAAACTCAAATATAAAAATAAATTTACTACAAAAAATAATCAAAATAATATATCTCCCCTTCAAAAAGCGGATCATAATCTAGTTTAACTTAAAAATAACCAGAATATAGATTTATGATTCCAAAATAATTAATTATTTTAATCAAAACTCCCAAAAAAAACTGAGTCATTCACTCATTTGTCACATAAAAAAACCAGACAAGATTTTTTTTTTAAAAGTGAAGTACATTTTTATTTTTTTTTTGGGTATATAAATATATATATATTTTTAAAAAATCTGCTTTGGATATTTTGATGAGATAATTACATATTATTACCATTTGCATCTTATATACATAACAATATAGGACACTTTATACTAATGAAGTAGTTTTACTATGATTTGACGAGTACGAAATCCAAAAATACTATCACATCTATAGATATAAAGTAGATTTTTTCATTTTCTCATGACAAGTGGCAGGGGACTTTTGCACATGTGTCCCATTTGTTTTTCACTTTTACATTTTAATTCCTTCATTATTTTTATTATTGCAATTTGGTTTAATATTTTCTAATTGCAAACTTTTTTTGGATTGGTCTTAATTTTTTAATCGTCATCCTAACCATTCATACATACAAGTGATTTTTAAATACAATTTAGATCACTAAAATAATAAAAAAAATTGGGACGTCACACACAACCTTCCATCTTTCTCCATCTCTACATTTGAAACTAAAGTAATTATATATATATATATATATATATATATATATATATATATATATATATATATATATATATATATATATATATATATTCGCTAATTTTTCTTAAGAAAAAGCTTAGAAATTATATAAATAGCTGTATCTCTATTTTTATCAGATTATTGTCTTTAAATTGAATTTTTCATCATTGAATCCCCTATAAATAAATCCTACAAATCTATATGTAGAGAAAAAATATTTGAAGACGAAACATATTTTGGTGAAGAAGACGAAGAACGAAGACTAACTCATCACCTTACAATAAAGTGTTTTAGTCAGAAACGAGCAGATGTCAGAAAAGGATAGAAATATAAAATGTGAGACAAAACAAAGAAACACGATCAAGCACCAACACAAATAATCAAGAAAGCGGATCAGAGAAAAACTAATCACCGGAAGTCCAAAATCAAAGTAAAAAAACACATGCCTAAAGCACCATGAACACAAAGCGCAAGCAAGAAGCCCATGCCGGTGAAGAACCACAAAACTCTAGATAGAAGGCACCAAAGTTCTAAGCGACTAACTCTGCACACATATACCAAATGAAGCAGTAGAATGAAAAGAAACAACCAGAAGAAGGGAGGATGAAAGTCAATCACCGAGAAATCAGAGCTTAATCTTGAATCCTGAAACAACCTTCAACGTCCACGGAGCATACATAAAGGAAACACTATCCAAACATGGAGTGGTAAAAATGGAAAGAGGGAGCCACCAGAGGCACGAGCAGCGATGAAAATTGTAACAACGATAAAAATTATAACGAGATAAGAGAACATAGAGGGAATGAGAGATAAAATGACATCAATAAACCTTGGAACTGTCATCGAACTATGAAAACGAGCATATAAGTTAAATCACTGAAACCCATATCTTGAAAACCAAGGCAAGCATGAACTATCGACTGCAAGCAATGATGAGGAAGACAACATCAAAGACGACCACTTTGATCCAACCCAAGGAAAGACAGTCCCTAACATCAGCCAAAATCTAAGGAAGAAGAGGAACAATCAATATTTACTGGAAAAAACCTACAACACGGTGAGAAACAACCACACAACTGAAAACTCTTAAACTTGATCTACAACAAATATCAAATAATCTCACAAGAGAAGAAGGTAAGAAATAATGTGCAAGAATATCAGAAAGGTAAACGAACGAAGATAGTAACGACTCAAGGTCTAAATACATGAAGAGGGGGAAAAAACATCTTAAGAGAATAAAGTTAAAAAAATTGAAAAAGTAAAAGTAACTTTTATGCTGAAACCGTTAATCTTATAACTAACTAATGCTTAAATGCAAAGTTATTGAAATTCAACGTACTTTACATCAGAAGTCCACTTCACCACTAATAAATACTATTATACACATTAGAACACAATACTAAAAAACAAACATGTAACATATTAATTTATCACCTACTACTATATAACAAATAAAACACCAAATAATATTCATAACAAATAAAAACGACTACATAATTACATCATCCAAAATATTATACTTAACAGCAAATGGAAATATTATGCGCGGAGCGAAGACATACCTCTAGTTATTTATATTGTTACGGTAACATCAACTAAATTTAGACAAAAACATATGATAATCACGTGCATTTTCTTCGACACTCTTACCCTAATTTTCTTAAAGCTTTTTCAGCCTCCGTTTCTTCAATATCTTCTATATTTGACTGGAACTGGGGGGATTCTGCCAGAGCATGAGATATGGCTTCACATGATTGATATGGTGGGTTCATGGGGCGATTCAGCTAGAATGCGGTTGAGCTGGTTACATTTTTTATAATGGGCTAAAGCTTTAGGTGGTGCGTGGTGGTGAGTTTAGAGTGCTGCTGTGACACCAATTTATTTACTCAGTATAAAATTGTAGCGATCTAAAACTAGGAGGTATAATTTTTTTTTTTTTTTTCTGTTAGATTCTTAATCTAAATTTTATCACTCATTGAATTATGTTCATTATCCATTCATAGTTTGTAAAAAATGGTCTAATTTTCTCAATACCTAATTAATATATTATTAATTTATATATAAAATATGATTATAATCAATTCATGGTTCATCCACATCCTTCATTGATTGAGTTTTACAGTGTTTAGTTGACAAGATTGATTCGGCCTTGTTTCAAACTTTCAAGGAAAAAAATCATTTGATCACTTTGATGAAATTTATCGTTCAATCGTGCTATATTAACATACCACTTATAAATATACATTTTTTTTTATCATCACAGTTTTTTCTACAGTTATCTTATATGTTAACATTCAAACCCAATAATTTCCACATCATTCTGACTAATTCTCAAAAGCGACAAAGGCTTAAGGAAATGCTGCGTAGGCCGATCATGATTGCAATCACAATCAAATCAAGGTACTCCAGTAGCTTAAAATGTAGATATTCAGGTCATGAACTTAAATCTATGAATTAATTTTTCTCTATCTTCCATTTATAACTGAGAATTTAAATAAATGTGCACACAGTGCAGGTCCAAGTGTAGGAAACACTTTTAGTTAACCTACAAAGTATGATAACATATATGTTAACCATCTGCTAATCAAGTTCTTGTTTAATCTTAATGGACTTCTCTATTTGCCAGGCTTGTAGGGTATATATTGGCTTGTAGGGTATATATTGGTTTGTATCATAGGAATCAGATGTCCTGCATCAAAGTAGGCTTGATACTGGTGAGTTAATCCTCAAGGCTTTAAATTTTGAGGGAGAAAACTTGAGAGGTACAGGTACTCAGAGATCTCTGTTTCCAATCACACCGGTTCACCAAATAGGTCCGCCCATATCAATACTGTATATTGAATTTGCAAGCAAGTCCAAAACTGGAATGTGTAGCATTACAACACCAAAACCAAAATGAAAATTACAAAGCATAGTGATAATTCCCTCCAAAAGAAGCTCGAACGTGTCTGATCATTAATTACAACACACTGATTCCTCGATAGGTATATACAATCTTCCCGAAACAAACGTTTCCAATTCATTTTCCTCAAAAGCCAAAGCAGCAACACTGTCAATCACAGAAACAAAAAAAACCATTATTAAAAGAAAAAACATTTTGAAATATTATAGAATCAGAAGCAATGAGTTTGATCGGAGAGTGTCCTACTTTGGAAGTGTTGGGAGGGTTATTACGGATGTGAGGCGGAGTTCTTGAAGATCCTCCACTCACATTAGAGGTCCTCTCTTCACGGACTTTGTTGAAAATGTGTGTGTATCCATCAGCTGACGCCGGGTTGTTCTCGTCCCAATCACCAAACTTGGGCACCACTGTAACCTTTTCAGGCTACAAAAACAGTTATGATTAGATAGAGACCCAAGACAGACCCAGAGCTTCAACGAAGATCAAAAGCTGACCATTGTACTTACGCTATCATCAGCTCTAAGGTTGGGTTTGGGCTTTGATCTTCCAATGCCATCATATGAATTCTTATGCATAGTTGATTTCGCATTACTATTGTTTTGAGAAGCCCTTCCTTGTCTTTTGTTATCAGCTTCATTTGAGGAACCGCCTGCATCCCCAATCTGCTTGAACTCGCTCTCTTCGGGTATTATCATCTTTTCACGCGATCTTCTAAGCGGTTCAACTTCCTCAGGTTTGGTTCTTATAGGAGGTGGAGGTGGAGGAGCAGTTTGAGACTGCGAATCAGAGTAATATTCTGGGTCGTTTGGGTTCACTACACTCCCGCCGGGAGCTCGAGATCTATTGGCATTTTCAAAGTAATCTGTGTAAGGAACATCCTCTTGGTCTTCCCAGTTTCCAAATTTGGGAACATTCGAACGCTCCTTGCAGCCATAATGTTAAGAACATTTCAAATCAGTTCAACAACAACAAATGTAATTTGAAAAAGGAAACGGAAGGGTAGAATCGTAATAAAGACCCGTAGAGAATCAATCATCAGAGACCAAGAAATAGCAAGAAGACAAGGTCGGTGAGAAATGGAAACTCCACCAAAAACGGCTAATTTCATTCTAAGCATGGAAGCAGATCCAGAAAACAGAGCATAACCCTTTTCTTATCTTTTTTTTTTGGTAAAACCCTTTTCTTATCTTACCATAAGAATCATTTCTTTTTTGAGAAAGAAATACAACAATGATACAATAAGAATCAATTTTTAGTATAATGTCAAACACACTAAACCCTGCCTACGCAGTACAATTTACAATAGGAATCATACAACTTAAATAATAACTCCAGAGAAATAGATATGACTCGCTTTGTCCAATCCTTACAAACAAAGGGTTTTAAGAGATTTCAGAAACCGAAACAACAAGAAGAACTCCAGAGAGTTTACAAAAGATAAAAAACATTTGAAGCAACTTACTGCCATGAGAGAAGCTCCAGAGAGATTGCAAAAGAGGTACCTTTAGAAAGAAAGAGAAACGAGAAAAGAGAGAGAGAGAGAGAGAGATATGTGAGAAGGAGGAGAAGAAACGAGAAAGATAGCGAGGAGAGAAGAGAGGTCTATCAAACGATGTTGACTAGTGATGATTGTATTCGCCAACTTTGTTTTGACGCATTAGAGTTCTACTTTGAATTCACTGTCATCGTATTTTAGGTTTCTAGCTCTCGTTTATGATGTAGTAATGTATTGTAGTTTTTTCTTTTGGTAAAAGTAATGTATTGTAGATGTTAAGTTTCTAACGACTTTCTCTCCTTTTTTTTTATCAAGCGACTTTCTCTCTTTTGTAACCCAAATATTCAAGTTTCAAATGAAAGTTGTGCTTAGGTCTTGGGCGTTTTTACCTCAACCTGAAATACTGATCTTATTCCGAACCGAAAAAAACTGAAACCAAACTTAAATTGTTTCATAAAAATATTCGAATGAGACTTATGAGCCTACTACTTTGGACTTTGCTTATAACCTGAATCCGATCAAAATCCAAATTAAGATCCGAAGATATCCGATATTAGTTAAATATGTTAATGTTTTTATATATGTTAAGGTGATTCAGAATTTTAGATTTTTCAAAATATTTTTGTAGTTTTTTTAATTTGTTGTTTTGAATACTTTTTAGTTAATTTAGATAGTTTAACTAATTTTAAATAGATTTATAAATAATTTATATAAAAAAAGTCTTTAGGTTTTAAAAATTATATTTTTGGACGAATTTAAACATTGGTTAAATCCTATCCAAACCGAACCCGAAAGAAACTGAACCAAACAGATTCAATAATTAACAAAAATTGAATAAGACTTATAAACATAACACTGAAAATCTGAAAATTCAAATCACCCGATCCGAAACCAAACGGACTAATGAACATCCAGGCCTAGTTGTGCTAAAAAAACGTCGAGAAAGTGAAGAATAATAAGTATTAGTATAAAATTAAAGGTTATGTAGTTCTTATTAACTAGTGGTAGTTTTTAATGTGAAAATAAAACTCAACGTCGTCACCTTAAAAGGCGGCAATATCTGGTGTCCACGTTACAGAGATTAGAGATATAATTAATCATTTTCGTTTTAGGATTGAACATTTCTTTGTCTCGAGTTAAGCTGTTGGCCTTAAGGTAAACTACTTTGAAATGGTTTGGTTTGCCCTGAAGATCTATTTGGGTTTCTTTTTTTAAACATTTCCGTTTTAATAATGTCGGATTCTCGTATAAAATCCACTTGTGCTATGTTAGTTTTCACTGGGTTTCTTTATGGCTTGGTGTTGATTCGATACCAAGAATGGCCTTTGTATGACCTGAAATGTAGGGTCGACGTTATCCTTTTGTTTTTAATAAAATGAATGAGTCTTGGTTCTCCTATGTTTGCTTGGTTGCTCTCTGGTATCTATTTAACAGGTTTGGTTTCGTGGGTGATACCTAATCTTTTGGTCATAAGGTTTACATGGTTCTGTGGGTGGTCTGGTCCTGGTGTATGGTTTGGAATGGTTCTCGAAACTATCTTTCTGTGGGGAGCAGGTCTGGTTTTTTTTGGCATCAATTAATACAGACATGGAACGACAACAGTATATGTTTGGAGGGTTATGCAATGATCATGTGCTTTACTTGGTTTCAGAAGTTAAATTGGCATAGTTTGTTTAATGTTCTACCGAGAATTTATGGCATCTCTTGGAAGCTTTTATATGGTACAGGGAACATATGGCATCATTTGTCTCTGGCTCACGTTAAGAATCAGTTGAGATTGTTGCTGTACTGTTATTGGATATTAGTCTTTTATGACAGAACCGTAAAGGGAAAAAACAAAATTGCTTAGTGACAAAATGAGTATATTACGAGTTTTGTGGTATTGGTGGCGATTGTCAAGGTTTCAGGAAAGCAATGAATTGGCCCTCAACGGGCTCTGGTGTAATATTTTGGGTTTGGGAGCTTTTTGGGTTATGAGATTGAATATTAGAAATAATACATGGTTTTATCGGGTTGTTATGGAATCATATTATTTGGTCATATTTTTTTAAAGATAGATATTGGATTAATGAAAATATTGAGTTGGAATTGCCAAAGCCTAGGGAGTCATTGGACTATTAGTTATCTAAGGGAGATCTGGGGTAAACACAAACCAAGTTTTCTTTTCCTCTCGGAAACAAAACAACATTTTGATTTTGTACAATCTTTTCAATTTCATTTTGGATATTCTCATTTACATACTGTTGATCCACAAGGACGTAGTGGAGGGCTCGCTCTCTATTATGATTCTACATTACCGGTAGATATTATATCTTCAAGTAATAGGATTATTGATGTGGCGACGGAACATAAAGGAAAGCGGCTATTCTTATCCTTTGTTTATGGAGAACCGAATCATACACTTCGGGATCAGGTGTGGGAAAGACTTACGAGATTGGGGATTACTCGGGACGAACCATGGTTTATTATTGGTGATCTGAATGAAATTACCGGAAATCATGAGAAAGTTGGAGGTCCCCTTCGTCATTCGGATACTTTTATTTCTTTCAATAATATGATTGAAAATTGCGGTTTGATGGAATTTCCGAGTTTGGGAAACACTCTCTCGTGGAGGGGTCGTAGAGGAGGGCATACAGTCAGATGCCGTCTGGATCGGGCTTTGGGGAATAATGAGTGGCATAATTTATTTCCATGTTCTTTTGTGGAATATTTGGGGATGATTGGTTCGGACCATAGACCGATAGTTGCAACAATTGATGACAAGATTCTTAAATTTAGAAGGCAGTTTCGTTTTGATAAGAGATGGATTGGAAAGGAAGGTTTAATGGAATCGGTAGAACAAGGGTGGGGGGGCGCAGAGAGGGGATCAACGGGGAAGTATAGTAGACAAGATTCACTACTGTCGACAAGCAATTTCGGTTTGGAGGAAAGATAATCCTTCAAATGGAAAGGAAAAAATAAATACGCTTCAAAAAGCACTCGAGGCCGTGCAGAATGATATGACAAAATCTCAGGAGGAAGTGGTTGAGGTCACACGAAAATTAAAGGAGGCGTATAGAGAGGAGGAGTTGTATTGGGAATAAAAAAGTCGGAATAATTGGCATATGTATGGAGACATGAATACACCATTTTATCATGCATTAACCAAACAACGAAGGATCCAAAATAGGATAAGTGGTTTGTACAATGAGGCAGGAGTTTGGACAAATTCAGAAAATGAAACTGAACAAGTGGCGGTAAATTATTTTGTAGATTTGTTTCACTCAACTTCGCCTTCGAATTTTGAAGATTTTTTGGGGGAAGTTCCGTCGTCAATAACTATGGATCAGAATAGACGGCTAATGGCTATAGCTACAGAACAGGAGGTGAGAGATGCTGTCTTTATGATGCATCCGGAAAAGGCGCCAGGTCCGGATGGGATGACTGCTCTTTTTTTACCAGCAATCCTGGTCTGTGATTAAACATGATGTGGTTCATATGGTTAATGAGTTTCTGGGTTCTGGAGTTTTTGATGACATAATTAATCAGACAAATATTTGTTTAATTCCTAAGACGGTGCGCCCGAGTCGAATGCCGGAGTTACGACCTATTAGTTTATGTAATGTAGCTTATAGAATCATTTCAAAGGTTTTATGTCAGCGGTTAAAAGGTCTATTACCGAATCTTATTTCGGAAACCCAATCTGCATTCGTTTCTGGGAGATTGATATCGGATAATATTCTCATTGCACATGAGATGTTTCATGGATTTCGTACGAATAATGCGTGCAAAGAAAAGTTTATGGCTATTAAAACGAATATGAGTACGGCATATGACAGAGTTGAATGGTCATTCATGGAACGACTGCTTTTAAAAATAGGTTTTTGCCCAATATGGGTTTCTAGAGTTATGACTTGTATCTCATCGGTACAATATCAGGTGCTGATTAATGGCCAACCTAAAGGACATATTGTTCCTGAACGAGGATTACGGCAAGGAGATCCCTTATCTCCTTACTTATTTATATTATGTACGGAATCTCTGATTGCAAATATTAAAAAAGAAGAAACCGGGAAACGACTGACGAGACTCAAAGTATCTCGCGGAAGCCCAACGATTTCTCATCTTCTTTTTGCGGATGATAGTTTATTTTTCTGCAAAGCAAATTCGGTGGAATGCGTGATTATTCTCCAGTTGCTTAAGGATTACGAAGCCGCTTCTGGGCAATTGATTAATTTTGATAAGTCCTCCCTTCAGTTTGGGCATAAGGTGCCAGAACTTATTCGGGAAGAAATTAAGGTTCAATTAGGGATTTCTAAGATGAGAGGGATGGGTAGCTATTTGGGCATACCGGAGAGCCTTGGGAGATCAAAGGTTCAGGTCTTTGGTTTTGTGAATGAGAGGATTAATCAAAAGATAAATAGTTGGACGGTAAGGTTCCTTACAAAAAGGGGGAAGGAGGTTCTGTTGAATACTACAGCCAATGCAATGCCCAATCATGTGATGTCTTGTTATCGGTTACCTAAGACGGTTATAAAGAAAATTACAGGGGCAATTTCACATTTCTGGTGGGGAGGAAACGGTAACAAGAGAGGAATGCACTGGTTATCTTGGGACAAAGTTTGTAAACATAAGGACGAGGGTGGTCTGAGTTTCCGGGATTCGCAGGACCACAACACTTCGTTATTGGCAAAACAATTATGGAGGTTAATAGATAGACCAAATTGTCTTTTTTTTTCAAAAGTATTTAAAGGCCGATATTTTTGGAAAAGTGATCCTTTAGATACACACAGATCTTACTCCCCATCTTATGGTTGGAGAAGTATCTGGTCAGCTAGATCTCTGGTTAAAAAATGGCTAATCAAAAGAGTAGAAAACATACAATCTATTTCGGTATGGAATGATCCGTGGATCCTTGCTCCTCGCCCGAGGTCAGCATTACCAAAAACTCAGTCACAGGTTCTTCAGGATATTACGGTGGATTATTTCATTGATCCAGTATCTTTCTCGTGGAAGGTGGATTTGCTTAATACACACTTCCATCCTGACGATGTAACTATTATCAGAGGTTTAGCAATTAGCCGGACATCAAGGCCTGATTCCAATGGTTGGGCATTTACGGATTCGGGCAGATACACGGTTAAATCAGGTTATCAAGTAGAATCAAAATACCCAGACAAAGGCTCGCCACTACTGTTCTTTGGACCGGATACCAAGTTATTATTAAGTCAGACTTGGAAATTGGAGTGTTCGCCCAAACTGCGACATTTTATTTGCAAGCCATTAAAAGAATTCTTCCAGTTGCGAAAAATTTACGGTCTAGAGGAATAGCCTGTGATCAACGTTGTAGCTTGTGCGGAGCAGAAGAAGAGTCTATTAATCATGTTCTTTTTGAGTGTCCACCGGCGTTGCAAATTTGGGCTTTGTCGAAAATACCTTCAGCCCCTGGTATTTTTCCAAGCTCCTCTTTGTTTACAAACATGGATTATTTATTTTGGAGACAGCCAAAGGATTTTACTTATATGTTATTTCCCTGGATTATATGGTATATCTGGAAAAATAGGAATAGTAAGTTATATACAAATAAGGCTCGTGATCCACGGGAAATTCTCCGAACAGCAGAAGTAGAGGCCGAGGTATGGATGGAAGCTCAAAAAATGATACCCATGAGGGGTCAGGTTGAGAGCACACCTTCTAACTGGATGGACACAGAGTGTTCAAGAATTAGTTTGGTGGATGGAGCATGAAAATTACAGGATAAATTTTCAGGACAAGGATGGTTTTGCAGGAAAAATGGTTCAACAGAGAAAATGATGGGAGCTATGAATCTCCGAAAAAGTTCATCTGCTTTACATGCTGAATGTGAAGCTTTGATTTGGGCTATGGAGTGTATGAAGACCCTTAATTTCTCAGACGTAGTGTTTGCCACAAACTGTTCTCAACTGGTGAAGATGGTGTCATTGCCAAGAGAATGGCCAGCGTTTACTACACACATGGAGGAGTTCGAGCGCAGTAAGTTATTCTTCCCTTCATTCAAGATTCGACATATCCCAAGAGCAAGGAATCAAGTGGCGGAAAAGTTGGCACGAGGTGCCAGAAGTTCCCCTTCAGCTATGTTTTATGTCGACTCAATGCCTCCGGTTTGGTTCTCTAGGTCGGACGGGCACATATCGTAGTTAAGTTTCTTTATTTGTTGTCAAAAAAAAAGAAAAATAATACTCTCTCCATTCCTAAAAACATCTATGATTTAGAAAAAAAAAATTATTTCAAAAAGATATTTTTTATATATTTTAATACCTAAATTAATGTAAATTGTAAACTTCAAAAAAAAATAATTGTATTTATTAAAATTCTTTTGGTGAAAATTTGTGAGAAATAGATGATTACGGAAAATAATGTATTCGTAACTAAAATTTGATACATTTTTTTAATAAATATAAAAATCCTAAAATATATATCTTTTAGAAACGGGAAGCATTTTTATTTTTTTATCAACTTACTTTTTCTCTTTCATGTTGTGTATGCAAATATAATTACGGTCCAGTTTTAATAGTTACAAAACATATATATGTAAGATTTTATTATTTTTGTTACAAAATAAGTATTGTTTTAAAATTTCATTGCAAAATAAATTAATTTTATATGCAATATGATTTTTTTTTATTTTCCAATTATTTTTATTTATTAAAATATATTTAAATTTATAACTAATGATATTTTTATTTAGAAAATATATAAAAATATTTTTTTTAAATATATTATTTTCACAAATCTAAAAAAAATATTTAAAATGAAACATAAATATTAATAATACCAATATCAATATAGTATAACTGACTAAGACCATATATAACAAGTGAATATAAAAATGATAGTGTTGAAATTTTGGAAGAAAAATATGTGGTTTCAACTGAGTTGAAAGTCTTCATTTATTAGTAGAAGAAATGTTTTGCACGTGTAAGCATGTATGATTTATCTGGATAATTTGTTTTTAATATGGAAAATGTTGTGAAAGGATTAATTCTGAAGGATGTTTCAGTGTATCTTATTCATAAACAAACAGATGACTCCTTATATAGGAGTTACAAAGCAATAGTTCTAATAGACCTAATATATACTGGGTCACTAATGGGTCTAAGCTTAGTAATCGAATTCCTAATACAAAGTAGTGGTTGCTGGACATCCACAAACATATAATTCATAACACTCCCCCTTAGATGCCAGAACCGTATAGAGCTCGTATTGTGCTTAATGTTGACTCAATAAAACCTCTAATGGAAAACCCAAAACCCAATGTGGTAAAAGGAAAACCAAAGACAGGAAAAAGAGTACAATACACATTACTCCCCCTGATTTGGACCTACTTAAATGTTCTTCAAGTCTGGTGCATGGACACTCTGATGGTTTAGCTTCATGGGCGCCAAGTCTTGAACTGGTCCTTCTGTTGTCACTTCCCACACGGATAGGTAGACTTCATGGACGTCTATATGTCTTCTGGAACTCCATAAAGATGTGGTCAGGATGTACATCTTTGCTGCTGATCATTCCATGTCCTGGTTGGACTTCTAATCTGCGAACAAACATTATTCACAGGTCCTTTAATGTCCCACGGATCTTTAGTCATATGGCTTTGCCATACCGTGGACACTATCATATATTGAGTCATTGGACCTAAACACATACAAAATACTTTGTTTCTTAATGACATGCGTTTGTCCATTCAAACATACAACACTCATATATGTGAATGACTTTATCCATTGTAGCCAATCTTTCTTTATTATCATTTGTCGATCCATGTTGCGTTATAGACCTTGTCTATACACGTCCATAATCATGAGTGTTCTAAAGTCATGTCATTAATAATATTTGCTGCAATGAAACTCATCAAACTATGGATTCGCAGTCATATACACTCATGTTCTTTATACATGGCTATCGATCTTTCTTTTGATTTTAGCAATGCCATATTTATTAGGCCACGACCAGATATGCTTCTGATCACTATCTTGGATTATTATGGTTCTCTTTTATCCACTGATATAATTATAAGGACTCGTGCTTACTTTGCATTCCTACACTGTAATCTTGTTACTTAAAACATGATTGGAGTGGAACCGGATATGGCCTTTGATTTTATGGTCTTTTGGCGTGAGCCTTAATGGTTCTCTGTGATCATCTTATATGTCACTTAGAAGTTCTGATCTTAATCATACACACACACATACGACTATGGTCTCTGCTGCAATCTTATGTAAAACATAGCCTGTCAATCGATAACTTATATCATTGAAACTATTGAACCATTCAACCATTGAACCTTTCTTTAAGTTGGTTCCGAACACAAGGGTTTCTTTATAAGTATGTATGGACTGAATATGATTTGTTCTTAGACAACTCCTTTACTAAGTATTGCTTAGTCTCTCATATTGTATGCAGCTGCTTAATGTTTCAGTCCATGAACAACTTAGGAACAAAGCTTGTTCTTTGAGAATTTGTTTTATCATCTTTCTATGGTACCTTTATTCTCATTATCTAGTGATACATACACTGCTTACTATACCATAATTTCTTTCATTCCAGACAAAATCAATCTCGATTTTTTGTAGTAGCATCCACTGTTGGACCCGAATATGACCCTTAGGTGAGGTACCGGTAAGCACGACCTAACGAGTGGGCCGCGGTAAGCCCATCATAACAAAGGGAGCTAGAAGCTGAGCCGAAGGCTGAACCTAGAAGTTATCTTAACAGAGGTCACGACAGAAAGGGAGCTAACACTTCGAAAGACTCGGTCAAGAGGAACCTGGAGCAAGTCACATAACCAAAGCCGTATATCTCGGAGGTCAGTTGATGAGCTATCAACGAAACCTAGATTATATAAAGACGGAGAAGATCAAAGACAGGACATCTCTTTTGAGATACCAACTTTTGTATTAGACTCAAAGCATTACGTATTTCCTTTGTAATCAACTCAAGATACTTTTCTTTGTATTCATCATCTTTTCAACTCATCAATAAAATCAAATTCATTCTTCAAGCTTACTTACGGGATTCAGCCCACGATTCTTATTCATCATCTCTCTCAACCTAACCTGAATCTAAGAAGTGAAATCTTGTTTCTCACAATTGGCGCCGTCTGTGGGGACAAATAATCGAATCCCTTTCTCTAAAGCTTAAGGATGAATCCACTCGATGGAACGAACCCATCTAACCCTGATCAATCAAACCAGAGCAATAGCTCACCGAACCGCACTGCTCCGGGGGCAAATAACCCGAGAGCTTCCGGAGGGACCAACTCTGGGTCCTCAGCCCTCAATAACCCATTGCATCAATCCGCTCCGAACCAAACGAAAGCTCAACTTTCTGATATCCGTCGTATGATGCTCCAGTTAGTGGACAAAGCTCAGGAAACCGAGCAAACGTTGCAACAGCTAGCCGAACGGCAGCAACGGTTCGAAGAGATAACCAGATCGCAGTCCACAGCAACCCAACCATCCGTTCACCAGGGAACATGAGTCACCTTCCAAGAACGGTTAGCTGACCCCTCCTTCCCTCGAGAGGGTCTGAACTTCTCCCCCGATAGCCCTGGTGCAGAAGGACAGGAACCTGCTTTCCAAACGCCTCGCGCTAGGACAGCTCCTGCGTTTATCCTACCTATCACCAGCACCATGGGAAGCAATGTAGCAACAACTAGCTCCATGCCTGATCGAATCACCGGTGGGAGCACCCGTTTGCCTCCGCCGCCACCTCCTTCCGGGTCTGGAGCAGGAACCAACATACCGTCCGGGGGCAGAACATCAGCTTCGGTGTTTCAAGCTAGGGTTTCAACCCCAAATACAGACGAATATCAAAGGACGGATGCTGATCCTGCAGCTCTCCGCACTAAACTTGCTCGGAGCCTAAGGACCAATGAGCGACTTATTTCGCCAGCTAGCTGGGAAAACGACCGAGCTCGGTTTCGCCAGGAACCTGCTCGCCGAGTGTCTGATAATGACCCAAATGTCCTTCCCTTCGAGGGACCTGACGCAATTCGCAGATATATGGAGCGAACCCACACAGCTCTCCAGAAATTGGGAGCTCAAGTTCACAAGGCAACGAGCTCAGCTCCCGAAATCGAGAGCTTAATTGAGGAGACTCGTGGAACTCCGTTCACCGATAGAATTGCCAACTCTTACGTAAGAGATACTCAAAAAATTAAGATTCCCGAATACGATGGGCACGCAAACCCAAAGGCTTATTTAAGAGCCTTCCGATTAGCCATCGTCAAAGCTCACTTCACAAAGGAATAATGCGATGCAGGATATTGCAGAACATTTGCTGAAAACTTGATCGGAACAGCTCTCGAATGGTTTTCTGGCCTCGAGCCGAACCCTATAGACAGTTTCGATCAGTTAGCTAATGCCTTTATGAAGCAATATTCAACCCACATCCTAAAACTAGCGTCTGAGGCTGACCTCTGGAAAATCAGACAAGGACTTGGAGACTCGCTGCGAGTCTACATCGAGAAATTCAGAGCAGTAAGAACTAAACTCTCAAACCCCAACGATCAGGTGGCCATTGAGGCCCTTAGGAGAGGTCTCTGGTACAAATCAGGTTTCTTCTCGGAGCTGACGCTGAATCCCCCTCCGACTATCGATGACGCCCTCCATAACGCCTCTAGATACATCACCTTGGAGGAGGAAACATCGGCATTGGATAAGCTCCATAAAAAACCTCATAATCACCCGAAGGCGAAGCCTCCGACGGGAAGGGACCTCACAAATGGGGGAACTCCCGAAATAATCAGACTCAGGGAGAGCATTCTTACGTAATCGAGGAAGACAAGGAAGAAAAACCTGTCGCCGCGACAGCCAAAGCCCCCTGGTCCAAAGGCTACGACGAGAGCAAACATTGCTCTTACCACGATCGAAAGGGACACTCAACCGAAGAATGTTGGGACCTCCAACGACAACTGGCTGCTAAATTCGCAGCCGGAGAAATAAAAGACGTGGACCTCAAAAAGCCAAAGCCTTATCAGAAGAGAGGTCCCAGATATAGCTCTCCGAAACGCGAAATATCACCTGAAAAAGAAACAGACTCACCACCCCCAGCTCCCAAAAAAAGAGTCGATATGATCCTTGGAAAATTCCCGCAAGGGAAAAGCCTACAAATCGAGGCCCTCCTGAGCAAACCACCTCTCCAATCGAGCTCCGTCTCAAGGGTCGATTACATCCTCGGAGGGTCCGACGTGTGTCAAAACTCCGTTAACTCTATCAAAAGTCACGTACGGAAAGCTGTGTCAAACACTCAGCTCAAACCGACCAAACCCGAGTCTAACACTAAAATCTCTTTTTGGGAAAGTGAGACATCAGATCTCGACATACCTCACGACGACGCCCTCGTCGTAATGTTAAATATTGCAGGGTACGAGGTACTTAAGCTCATGATCGATACCAGAAGCTCCGTCGATCTCATTTTCTACAACGCATTGAAAGGAATGGAAATAGACGACTACGAAATTATCGACCAGAAATCCAATCTCGTAGGTTTCTCTGGAGAAACAGCTACCTCACTGGGAACAATTAAACTCCCAATTATAGCTGGAGGAGTCATGAAGATGACCAATTTCATAGTCTTCGACAAACCGTCCCCGTTCCATGCAATCCTTGGAAGGCCTTGGATTCACAAAATGAAAGCAGTAGCTTCAACTTATCACCAATGCGTGAAATTCCCAACATCCGACGGAATAGCTACCGTGCATGTAGCCAAAAGATCTCAAGAATCTGTTACCTAGGAGGATTCGAAATCATAAAAGAATCCCCTCAATAGCAATTACAGATCCAGGAGAGTCGCGAAATGCAACAAAATATCCGAGGTCCCCCTAAGAACCTCACTAAAAAAGTTGGCATCGACGACTCAAATCCTGAAAAACAAGTAAGTATTGGATCTGAGTTACCTCTCGAAACCAAGAGGGAGCTCATCGAATTTCTGAAGCTCAATGTCAAAACCTTTGCATGGACCACCAGCGATATGAAAGGCATAGATACAAATGTCACCACTCATAAGCTCAATGTAGACCCTACTTTCAAACCGATCAAACATAAGCGTCGTAAGCTAGGTCTAGAAAAGGCCCAAGCCGTCAACGACGAGGTCGATCGACTAACGAAAGCTGGGTCCATCCGAGAAGTGCAATACCCCGATTGGCTAGCTAACCCGGTGGTAGTAAAAAATGAAAAACGGGAAATGGAGAATCTGTGTAGATTTCACCGACTTAAATAAGGCTTGTCCTAAGGACAGCTTCCCGTTACCTCACATCAACCGTCTGGTCGAAGCAACAGCATGCCACCAGCTCCTGTCCTTTATGGATGCCTTCTCAGGATATAATCAGATCATGATGGATCCTGAGGATCAAGAAAAGACTGCATTCATAACCAAACGCGGAACTTATTGTTATAAAGTCATGCCATTTGGTTTGAAAAATGCGAGAGCTACCTATCAAAGGTTAGTAAATAAAATGTTCACTGGACAACTTGGAAAAACCATGGAAGTCTACATTGACGACATGTTGGTCAAATCCTCGATCGGAGAAGACCACATCTCCCACCTAAGAGAATGTTTCGACATCCTTAACAAATACGACATGAAACTAAATCCAGCTAAATGCACTTTCGGAGTACCTTCCAGCGAGTTTCTTGGTTACCTCGTGACCGAAAGAGGCATCGAAGCCAACCCAAAACAAATAGCGACATTCCTAGAAATGCCGTCACCCAAAACGACCAGAGAGGTACAAAGGTTGACCAGACGGATCGCAGCATTAAATCGATTCATATCCAGATCCACCGATAAGTGCCTCCCATTTCATAAACTTCTGAAAAATAACAAGAAGTTCCAGTGGGACAAGAAGTGTGAAGAACCCTTCACACAACTAAAAGCTTACCTCTCGGAACCTCCGATATTGTCCAAACCAGTAGTCAGAGAACCACTATACCTGTACCTCGCCGTATCGGCACCTGCAGTCAGCGGTGTGTTGGTACGTGAAGAACAAAACGAACAAAGACCCGTCTATTACACTAGCAAAAGCCTAATAGACGCCGAGACGAGGTACCCTACCATGGAAAAACTAGCCCTAGCAGTCGTAACAGCTGCCAGGAAGCTGCGACCTTATTTCCAATCGCACTCGATCGTCGTAATGACCTCACAACCGTTGCGAACAATTCTGCATAGCCCCAGCCAATCCGGACGATTAGCTAAATGGCCCATAGAGCTCAGCGAATACGACATCGAGTACAGACCTCGAGCAGCAGCAAAAGCTCAGGTCCTCGCCGATTTCATTATCGAACTAGCCTCCGAACACCTAGACCTGGATACAAAGGTTCCCAAGTGGAGCCTGTATGTAGACGGAGCCTCGTCAAAACAAGGCTCCGACGTCGGTCTAAGACTAACCTCTTCAGCCGGAGAAACCATCGAACAATCCTATAGGCTTGGATTTAGCGCTTCAAACAACGAAGCCGAGTATGAAGCACTAATCGCCGGCTTAAAACTCGCCTTGAGCCTCGGAATCCGGGAGCTGAACGCTTATAGTGACTCACAGCTAGTAGCTAGCCAGTTTTGCGGCGAATACGAAACAAGGGACGAAAGAATGTGGGCATACCTCGAAGTCGTCCTGGGCCTCACAAAGCAGTTCGATAAATTTGAGCTAACGAGGATCCCACGCGGAGAAAACTCTTCAGCAAACGCGCTCGCCGCGTTAGCTTCCACATCCGATCCTCTCGTAAAACGAATTATACCCGTGGAAGGAATCGAGAAACCAAGTATCGACATAGCTACCAAGGCTGAGTTGGATAGCAAACCGAATAAAGAAACGGAGGTTAACATCCCTCCGACGGTAGCTACCCAAGTCCTCACAACATTCTGGTTCCCAAAAACCAGAACACGCAGCGTTAGAAAGTACACCTTCAGGAACGCAATCCAAAACCCGGAAAATAACGAAAAAGGTGAAGGTATTCCCCGAAGTTCAGACTCCCTGGAGCCTAACATTACGAATACCTCCTGGGGCACCATCCAGACCTCAGAGTCACTCGTATACAAAGTCCAAACGAGAAGCCGCTCCGCTCTTAAAAACTCATCTAGGGACGCTATACAAACCCCAGGAGACGACGAAGGAACTGGAGATATCCCTCGGGACCCAGACCTTCCGGAGCCTGCTCCAACGAATATCTCCGGGGGCACCACGACACCAGGTCCCGAACAGGAACCTCCCACCTCTCTCCACAATAAAGTCGTAGGAAGAGAAGATTGGAGAATACCGATCATGGAATATATCCTAGAGGGAAAAATTCCACCTAGTAAGTGGGAAGCTAGAAAACTCAAAGCCTTAAGAGCAAGGTATTGCATAATCGAATCAGCCCTCCACAAACGAAGCGTCTCCGGACCCTACCTAAAATGCGTTCATGGCCTTGTAGCTATGAAACTCATGAAAGAAATGCACGATGGTTCCTGTGGAAACCACTCTGGAGACAGAGCCCTAGCTATCCGAATTAAAAGGCAGGGCTACTTCTGACCTACCATTATTGCAGACTGCGAAGTCTACTCCTCTTCATGCGACAAATGCCAAAGGCATGCACCGATCATACACCAACCTGCAGAAAAACTATCCAACATATCAGCTCCCTACCCGTTTATGAGGTGGTCCATGGATATTGTAGGTCCACTAGTACCTTCAGGGAAAGGAAATAAGTTACTAAACCTCCTAGTCCTAACCGATTACTTCACGAAATGGATTGAAGCTGAAGCTTTCCAACAAATAAACATATTTGAGGTCGAAGGATTTGTATGGAAAAACATTGTATGCAGGCATGGCGTCCCGTACGATATCGTAACCGACAATGGAGGACAGTTCATATCCCACGACTTCAAAAGTTTCTGCGATAAATGGAACATCCGCCTCACCTTCTCATCACCTCGGCGACCTCAAGGGAACGGGCAGGCGGAGGCTGCTAACAAGTCAATTTTAGCAAACCTCAAGAAACGCCTAGGAGCCCAGAAGGAGCTTTGGTCGGAAAAATTACCCGAAGTACTATGGGCCTGCCGAACCACCCCACGAAGCTACAGAGGAAACTCCTTTCTCCTTAGCTTACGGGATGGAAGCTGTCGTCCCAGCAAAAACCACCGCAGGTAGCCTCCGACGGGAGCTCTGCACCTCTAATCCCGCAGCTAATAACCAGCTCCTAATGGACAGCCTCGACTTGATCGAGGAAAGACGAGACCAAGCCTTGCTTCGCATTCAAAATTATCAGCAAGCAATGGCGCGGCACTATAATTCCAAAGTAAGGCCCCGACAGTTCACCGTAGGGGACCTAGTACTTAGAAAAGTGTTCGAAGGAACCAAAGAACCGGGAGCTGGAAAGTTAGGAACCAACTGGGAAGGTCCCTACCGAATTATCCACATAGTACGACCCGGAGTCTACAAACTCCAGAAGGTACGAACCGGGGTACCTGAAATCCGATCGTGAAACGCCACGAACCTCAAGAGATACTATCATTAGGTACCCAAATTCCCTGAACTACGTTTGGCTTGATCCCTTGACTGGGTACGTAGGCAACTCCGTCATGAGTGCAGCCCCAACCTCTTTTCACCAATCTCCTCACCTAAGCAAGAGGGGCATGTGTTACCAAGAACACATAGCCTGAAAACAGTTACTGTTTGAATAATTTGAATCATGTACCCTCTGATATCTGATATTAATAAAACGATTAATTCAGTTTCACAAACATCAAAGGTCTTAAAACCCTCAAAGAAAATTCAGGTCCCCCTAAATCGGGACCTATGCTCAACACTCGAATACATTCGGGTCCCTAAAAACCTGAACCTAAGGTCTTAAAATCCTTAACAAATCCAAAGGTCTTAAAATCCTTAACAATCAACAAGGTCTTAAAATCCTTATCAAAACCGAAAGGTCTTAAAACCTAAACAATCAACAAGGTCTTAAAATCCTTAACAACAACTAAGGTCTTAAAATCCTTAACAATCAACAAGGTCTTAGAATCCTTAACAAAAACTAAGGTCTTAAAATCCTTAACAATCAACAAGGTCTTAAAATCCTTATCAAAACCGAAAGGTCTTAAAATCCTAAACAATCAACAAGGTCTTAAAATCCTATCAAAACTGAAAGGTCTTAAAATCCTAAAGAATCAACAAGATCTCAAAATTCCTCAATTTCATCCGTTAAACTCCAAATGTCTCGAAATCCTTTCAAATCAGACTCAGGTCCCTAAATTCCCCGAGCTAATGTCAAAGACTCCTCTTTAAAGTCCTCATGACCGAATGTACACTAAGCTAAATGCTTATCACATATTAAGACTAAAAGATCCTAATCCGATCCAATGATCACGACACACGACTCAGCCGAGATTCATGATCACTATGTCTAAACAAAACAAAGTTAAGTTCAAAAGCTTAAAACAAAAATAATAACCAAGACTTAAACATAAGAAATGGTTTAAAAGCCTCCCCAGGCTATTGAAATCCAACAAGTTTTAAGGTTTAAAGGTCTCCTCAGGCACTAAGTCATAGAGCTTAAACGAAACAAAAAGCCCTCAGGCTGAAGTCTTGAAAAACACAAAACATTAATTCAAAAGAGCCACAGCTCTCAATCTTCCTTCTCTTCCTGGATCGGTTCACCATCACCAGCAGGAACTCCCTCTCCAACCACGTTATCATCACCTCCTGTAGCTGCTTCGATCGGAGCTAAGTCAGGAGCCATCAAACCCAAATTAGAATCATACTCCCCAGAAAAGGATGGATTAAACATGTTAATCTCGAAAGTACGTGAGCTCTCCGAGATCTGGGGAAGAGGAAGCTTGCTGACTGAAAAGTCGGAGACTTGAGCCTTCTCGTAAGCAGTCGCCGCTCCTAGTAACAAGGCCACCAAGTGGTTGTAATCATCTTCAACACTCTGAATCTTGTTGTTTAACATGTCCTTCAAGAGGTCGGCGTTAGCTTGGAGCTCCTGAGCATAAACCAAAGCGCTGACCTCCTCCTTCTTCCTAGCAAACTTCTCCTGAACACAGGCCATGATCTTGCCGTAAGCTTCGGCGACCTCCTTCTTCCCTTCCCTCAGAGCTAACTTGACTTCAGCCTCTGATATCACTCAAATTACCCTAAGGAGTGAATTACTCTCATCAAAAGAGGTCCAATCGTAGTACTTAGGGATCGAATCCACAAGGAGCTAAGGAACCTAATAAATCTAATAGTTATATGATTAAGCTAGGCTAATAAGTTTAATGCAGTAAATAAATATAGCAAACAGTAAACAAGATGAACAATATAATTGTTCAGCTTGGCAAAGAGTTGTTTGATGGAAGGATGGTTGCTAGATCTAGGGTTTCTATTCAGGTAATTAGGATTATAATAATATAGGTTACTAAGCTGCTAGATATATTAGAACTCAACTGGGAGTACAAATCTAACAATTGTCATTGTATAGATAGTCTAATATCTAGATCTTGGATCTCAACCACTCGGTTATTGATCACAAGAAAGTGTCGATCGATGATTCTATAGGAATATCGATCGATACACCTTTCACAATATCGATCGATTAATCTATTGGATTATCGATAAATATGCTTCTAGCAAGCTTTACGAACGGGTTGAACACACATTCACTAGGGTTTACTAAATCAGCTATCGCTGTATTTATCAACCCTAGCTCAAAAGGATGGATTCAGGGTGAGTTACAAGCTCTCGCTGGCCTCTATAATCCCTAGGATCAAGGTTCTAGTTCGCGACTCTAGAAACAAGCATTAATAACAATCCTATTGATGAATACCACAACTTAGCAATTCGATATTTGTGGCTAATCCCAGATAACCTATATGAACCCTAAACCTAACAGGTAGATCAACTCAGACATGATAAAATTCATAGATGAGCAAATATAAAACTGAAATCAATAGATATAAAAACAATGGAGTTCCAGGAGGACTCTGATAGGAGTTCCTCCCTTCTCTCCTAACAAAGATAAAACAATAGGTCAAAGAAAGTTTAGATAGGTCTAGCCGTCAACAATGGCTTATAAATATGATAAAATAGGGTTTCTGGTCGTCCAAGGGTATTCTGGTAATTTGGGTTGCTTTAGGGCTTCTTGCGGTCATGAAATATAGTTAGTCCACGTCCTGAAATTCGTATTGATCGATATGGGTGATTTCCCATCGATCGATATGCATTCATCTTCTCGACAGCCTTCTCTCGCGAGGCAGACTGACCACTCTTCAGTAAAACAGGCATAACTTCTGATCTAACCGTCGGATTGACCTCAAACCGGTGGCATTGGAAAGCTAACTCAAAGATCTATTTTGTGTCCAAAGTTAAGATCAATCGCACCGTGGGAAGATCTCCATCCATATATCTAAACATCTGACGTGTCTGCGCGATTCTGCACTTAAAGGCTCCAAAAGACACCAAAAACACCATATTTCTCCAAGTCGTACCTGAACCTGTAAATACTCTAAATAGACCCTATTTCGTAGTAAATATATGTAAAACCTTTAATATACCATGGGTAAAAGTGGGTCAAAATCATGGTATATCAGCCTCCTTGTTCCTCTGGCTGTCTTGGGACGTGATAATGAGGTCACAGACCTGATGTTCAGCTACCCTACGAGCAGCATCTAGCTCGTTGATCCTTCTGCTCTTCACCTGGATTTCGAGCTCTTGACTCTCGATCTTCCCCTGTTGAGCATCGGCCTTAGAACCTAGCCTCTTCACCTCAGCCTCGAGTTCCGAAATTTGAGCCCGGGCTTGATCAAGATCGGCCTTGGCTGCCTTAACCATCTCGGTAACCTCGGCAAGCTCACCAGCATTGGGGGCATCATGCAAAGCATTCTCAAACTTGAGCTGAGCCTTGTTAATGGCCCCAGCCAACTGCAACAAAAATATATATATCATCATCTTCAAAAAGCGTAAACGAAGAAAAGATAGAGTCATGTACCTGACCCATACAGTGGGCGATGTCGAGATACTCATCCTGGTTAGTCAGGTCCTTGAGCGCTGGAATGGGACATCCCACCCTCTTCAGGTGCCTCAGTATTGCGGCCAGGCCCCAAGGGTCGTCCAAAATCGACTCAGGCTTTGAATGGGTAAAACTCCACCCAACAGTTCCTCCTCTAGAAGACGAGGAAGAAGACCGGGTGGGAGCTCCGACTTGATCGGTCCTAGGCCTCTTGTGTCTCGACGGCTCGACCTCAGAGGTACCCCTCGGAGCCTTGTAATCAGCTTTCGGCACCGGGACCTCAGGGAGAGAAGCAGCATCCTGAGCTACGACCTAAGCTGGAGTGGTCTCGACAGCAGGTCCGGACCCTCCGTCATCCAAAACTTCCTTCATTCAATCGAGGAACGATCCTCCTTGGTTCTTATCGCCTCCACGGGAGGCACTAGCAGCTTTGGAGGGATTACCCCTAGAACAGAATGATGGTCTCAAAGTCATGTCACCTGGCTGAGTATTTTCGGTTCTTGAAGCACTAGCACCAGCTGAGATCGATACAACTGAGTCACCTGCCGAAACTGGAACAATGGAAATTCTTAAGAAGATTAAAAACTTCAAACAATAAAATCGTTAAAAAGGGTCGAACTTGAACTTACTTTCAAGGTCCTCGACGGGAATGGGATCTTGGAAAGAGGCGTTGTAGGTATCTGGGAATCTGGCGGCACCTATTCGAGAAGTGGTATAAGCTACCCAGGTACAAGGACTTTGCCGTAACCTGTGAAACAGAGCTCTAGTAAGCTTCGTAGAAAGCTTCGGAGGATCTTCGATTTCTGCAAACAAATCCGAGCAAAAAGATTAATCTACCATAATAAGTAAAATAGGAAATACATGTCCCTAGAATTCCCAACCAGATGCATTAGACCAGCTAATCCTGAGGTTCCGACCCGCTGGAACCATCGAAGGATCAACCTTAACATAAAAATATTTCTTCCTCCAATCATCATCGCTGCTAGAAAATCTGAAGATAACGTGATTGGGGCGACTGGGGAGGTAGTAAGTCCCGGTACCACCCTCCTTGGAAGCACTCTCCTTTATCGAGAAGAGGCTCATAAGCTCGGTGAGTCCAGCGCTAACCCCCTCCTCTCTGGACCTAGTGATAAAACCATTTATCACTCGGATGACTGAAGGACAGAGTTGGGAAAGGGCTAGCTGATAATGATCGAGAAAATCCAGCAGCAGAGTCGGAAGAGGGAATCTCAGATGACACTTGGAGATATACCTCTCGTGACAACAGAACCAACCCTCTGGAGCAGTCTCGACGGTTTCTTCGGGTTTACAAGCCCGAGCAAGCTCTTTCTGGCCAAAAGCTTGAACCATAAGGTTGACAACCTCTTGACTCTGCACCAGAGAAGGCGAGTGAGATCCGCTCCCGCCGGCATCGTTTTTCTTCTTCCGCTTGGAGACCCTGGTCGCGATTGTCTCCTTCGCTTTCTTTTTCTCTATCCTCATCTTGACTCCGACCTCCTGCTTAACCTTTAGAAGTTCAGCTCCGGAGGCAGAGGGAGGCATCCCGGTCTCTCCGGAACCTTCTTTCAGATGATCCATAATATGGGAAGATTAAGGGGAAGGTAGATTGCGAGAGTTGGGAGAAATTCACAGAAAGAGTAACGAGGAAGATGAAGATAAAAAAAAAAGAAAATCGCAGTAAAAATAAAGTGAGAAGAGGGAAGTTACCTTGGGAAACTGAACAGAGGCGTGGAGAAAGTGGGAGGCGTAGCAGTTAATGCTTACAGCTTTATATCCCATCAACTCTCGAGATTCGGAAACATTATTTCAAATCCTCTCCATCTGAGCCGTAGGTTTCGTCAAGCGTAATTAGGACCGTTAGATCAAGTAAACCGAATCTAAACAGGATAAGAACTAATCATTACCTCAACGAAAAGATAAGATCGATAGCTAGAATCTAGCTTCCGAGACAAAAAAAATTTTATTCGGAAGCTGGGGGCAACTGTTGGACCCTAATATGACCTTCAGGTGAGGTACAAGTAAGCACGAGCTAACGAGTGGGCCGCGGTGAGCCCATTATAACAAAGGGAGCTAGAAGCTGAGTCGAAGGCTGAACCTAGAAGTTTTCTTAACAGAGGTCACGACAGAAAGGGAGCTAACACTTCGAAAGACTCGGTCAAGAGGAACCTGGAGCAAGTCACATAACCAAAGCCGTATATCTCGGAGGTTAGTTGAGGAGCTATCAACGAAACCAAGATTATATAAAGACGGAGAAGATCGAAGACATGACATCTCTTTTGAGATACCAACTTTTGTATTAGACTCAAAGCATTACGTATTTCCTTTGTAATCAACTCAAGATACTTTTCTTTGTATTCATCATCTTTTCAACTCATCAATAAAATCAAATTCATTCTTCAAGCTTACTTACGGGATTCAGCCCACGATTCTTATTCATCATCTCTCTCAACCTAACCTGAATTTAAGAAGTGAAATCTTATCTCTCACATCCACCACATAGGAGCATCTCTCCTTTTAAATTTTTCCTTGGTTCTTGTGAGTATCTTTGTGTAATCATGCTATACTTGATTATTATTAGAATGAACATTGACACACTAGACCACGTGGTGATGTCCTTTAATCTCACGGATTTTCTTATCCTCACAAGACCATTCACAAGTTTTATCATTTGATGGCGTTTCTCTATGTATATGACCAATACGATCATCTTATACTTTAACCCCACAGGTTGCCATGGCTCTTTGCCTCTATCATACTGATCCTTAGCATAGTTTTTATCACTAGAAAATGTAGGTATAGTCGTGAAAATTTTATCATACTTATAAGGTCTTAGGCAATTTTTCTTAAAATATGCGAGTAATTTTTCTTTGTTAACCCATTGGTTAAATGTGGAAATAATCTTTAACTCTTTATAACTCAATGGGTTTTTAATTTTAGGTGAATAATTTTGTGCCTCTTTAGGCAGTGACTTTGGCCGTGGTTTATAAATGGATTGACTATCCTTTTATTAAGATTTCATTGTCATTTATTATCCAACGAATCATCAAGCAAGATAATATAAGACCAAAATAAACTTTTATTATTGCTATAAATTTTATAAATGACAAAAAAAATCAAATCAAAACATAAAACATGAAATCATAATGTCAGAATTTTTGATTCTTTAATCAATGTGTAAGCCATCCTCACAATCTATATTTTCCCATAAGGCTTCCTCAGATTTTTCTTATATATCATTTTCAGCCTCACTATTTTCAGGAGGCTTCATCTCACTGTCTCGTTTCTCAATGTATCTTTACTGAATTTTATTAAATCAATATATGGTAACTCGAATTTTCTGCTTTCTTTGCTCGGCTGCCAATAGGCATGATAATAAGTCTTTATAGGTCGTGAAACCTTTAGACTTATGTGGTAACAACATATCCTTTGAATGGATAGTAGAATAGTTCTTATATAATAAGGCCTCTTGATAAAAACCTCCAAAGGATGATGCACTCTAAGGTGGTGAGGGGAGTCCAAGAGACTGTGAAATCTCAAAGATCAAAGGATGTGGATTGAATGGCACACAAAGGTTGCGGAAATTCTTTTGATTCACCAGTGGATCAATTCTCTAGATATTACACACCAAAGAAATCGACTGCTTGCTGGATATGACACACCAACAAGGAGTGGATAAAGAGATGGATTGAGAGACGCGACAAAGATCTGTGAAATGATTTATGATAAGTATAAACCAGCCATGAACATAGATATGACACACCATGAACATGGAGTTCCAAAAATTACAAGACATCACATCTTGAAAGAGAGAAACTTCTCTGATTTTTACTGAAAAAAACTTATTATTATTCATTATTTTTGATCTCTTTTTATAGATTATTACAAGTAATTTTCGTTCATAAAAGTATCCTCACATGCAGCACAACTTGGGAGTTGAAACTCAAACTCTATTCTGCATGCAAGAGAGAGAAACACACTAAAATAAATGCAATTTTGAATCTGGACGAAAATCAATCTTCCTTTGATGTTTTTGGACTGAATCCAATTTTCTGGGCTTCTCTGATGGACCAATATTGTAGAGCAATTGGGCTTGTGGCGTAATTCAATCTGAACTGGTCGGAATTGTTCATTGAATGCGCATAGATCCAAGTTCGCGTAAACTGAAGATCTCCTGTTTTGTAAATTGCATTAATCCTCCCTCTCAACTCCGTTTGATCCGATTCTTCTTCGTGGAGCTTCGTAATTGATTTGAGCACATTATCCAAGTGATTTCATGCGTAGAAGTCTCGTGGATTGGAAGATATGATTCAAACAATGAACGTATATCTTTACTGCTTCCATGGATCATATCATTCCCCTCTTCTTAAAAAAAACGATTTGCCCACAAATCTGGTTCATATCATCCAGAAGTACTTTTTCTCTGACTAAATTATATATCAAAAGAAAATAAAAGCAAAACCAGAAATAGATAATGAAAGATGAGAAGATGATTGAAAGAAGATGAAGAGCTGAGAAAATAATAGAAATATAGAATGATAAAACCAAGCTTAGAGTGTTGCTCTGATACCAAATGATAAAAACCTCCCAAGGATGATGCATTCTAAGGTGGTGAGGGGATAAGCTTTGGATCCAAGAGACTGTGAAATCTCAAAGATCAAAGGATGTGGATTGCATGGCACACAAAGGTTGCGGAAATTCCTTTGATTCACCAGTTGATCGATTCTCTAGATATTACACACCAAAAAAATCGACAGCTTGCTGGATATGATACACCAACAAGGAGTGGATAGAGAGATGGATTGAGAGCCGCCACAAATATCTGTGAAAGGATCTATGATAAGTCTAAACCAGCCATGAACATAGATATGACACACAGTGAACATGGAGTTCCAAAAATTACAAGACATCACATCTTGAAAGAGAGAAACTTCTCTGATTTTTTACTGAAAACAAAACTTATTATTAATCATGAGTTTTGATCTCTTTTTATAGAGTATTACAAGTAATTTTCGTCCATAAAAGTATTCTCACATGCAGCACAACTTGAGAGTTAAAACTCAAACTCTATTCTGCATACAAGAGAGAGAAACACACTAAAATAAATGCCATTTTGAATCTGGACGAAAATCAGTCTTCCTTTGATGTTTTTGGGCTGAATCCAATTTGCTGGGCTTCTATGATGGACCAAGATTGTAGAAAAATTGGGCTTGTGGCTTAATTCAATCGGCACTGGTTGGAATTATTCATTGAATGCACATAGATCCAAGTTCGCGTAAACTGAAGATCTCCTGTTTTGTAAATTGCATTACTCCTCCCTCTCAACTCTGTTTGATCTGATTCTTCTTCGTGGAGCTTCGTAATTGATTTGAGCACATTCTCCAAGTGACTTCATGCGTAGAAACCTCGTGGTTTGGAAGATATTATTCAAACAATGAACATATATCTTTACTGCTTCCATGGATCATATCACCTCTACTGTTACCACTTCATCACATAGTTTAAGACTATGGACAATTTTCTGTAAAGCAGTTTTATAATTGTCCACGGATTCATAATCTCGGAACTGGAGAGTCTTTTACTCATCCATGGCCTTTCGCCATAATACCATTGAGAATCTGAAGTTTAGTTTTGACCAGAGGTCATCAGGATCCTTAGTATTTTCATACTGATCTCTCAGATTCTCAGTGAGATGGTAGCGCATAATTGTTATTGCTCCTTAATTTTCACTTTCAGTTACATAATCACCTTGAGTGATACACTGTCTGAGTCCTCTGGATATCAGGACTACTAAAGTGTTCATTGCCCTTTTTAATCAATTATCTCCATAGAAACTTTAGGGCAGTGTAATCTGAAGTTTCGAAATTCAACATCTGAAATCACATTTATCAAAATAGGTCTTAATTTAAGTTAAGTAATATTTTTAGAAATTTTATTATTCATATCAATACTTCTTATCACACGGACCAGAGAAAAGAAAAAAAAATTCTAATAAATATTGATGCAAGAAAAATAAACGAAGTTATGATGCATTAGGTCCCACAATCGTTTCAGATGATTACCTCTAGGAATATTAATTCAAACACACAGATAAGATATAAATCAACCACTCAATGGATTCAAAAAATCATGAAAATCAATCATACACCTTTAATCAATTCGGACTTAAGGTTTTCAAGGCCCTTTTTAATGATTTTCAAACAAAAGGTTTCAAAACCTTTAGAGTTGAAACCTTTAGAGATTCTATTGTATGATGCAATCCTAGAAAACATTTCTAGATGGTCAATGAATCAGAAAAATTTTCCATAAAATTCTATAAAAAGAAATTTCAGAAAAGGAAATTTCTATAAAAGGAAACTTTTTATAAAAAGAAACTTTCTGTAAATGGAAACTTTCTATAAAAAAAGAAACTTTCTGTAAAAGGAAACTTTCAATTTACTATATTTTTCGATTTTTAATTAATCAAATCAGGTAATACAGTACATGACTTAAAAATAAATCAGAGAGGTTTGACAATTATTTAGCAATTTGTAGCAACCTTAAAAGGAATTTTTTCAGCAAGTTTTAAAAAGGCCAATAGAGGGAAATTTAACAATATTAGCAAAAAGAAATTTTCAGGAAGAGGGAAATTTAACAATTTTGCAATCTGGAAAAGTTCAATTAAGTTTCTGATATATCTAAATATTTCCTATTTCGTTCAAGAAAGGTTTAGCAACTTTATCAAATTGAAACAGGAAAATCGGATTAAAAGAAATTATTTTTCCTAAAAGAATTAGGTTTTCTATTTTCAATCCTAATATGTTCTTGTCGATTTTAATTATCAGGAAATAATTTTAGACAGTGAAGAACAGTTTCAGATCAGATTAAATATTTTTCAGTCGAATTTATCACTTATTTCCGGATTTATCCCTAAATTTTGGATTTATCTTAAAAAAAATATTTTTCAGTTCTAATCAGTTCTGGTCGATTTCTAAACATCAAAGAAAATTTTTTAACAGTAAAGAACAGCAAGAAATCGATCAGATTAAATCAAGTATAACAATCAATTTTTTTCAAGCAAAACTGTTCGGCTTTATTCAAATTTTGCAATCTGATTTTCTTTAAAAATATGAGGTTGTGTATTTGATCATCCTAAACAATTCTAATGCTTAAGGAACATATTTTAAATTACAAAGAAGCAACCAAGCAAATCAAGTAATCAATCCATATCAACCAATCAGGTTTTTCCAAGAATATTAGTGTTTATAATATATTTTGATTACTTAAATACTTAGATCAATAGATCATTGGGGCTGTGAGATTCAAAACCTTATGGTTTCGATTTTAATTGATGAAATCAATCTCGTTTGGACTTTTAGAGCTCCAAATTAGTCATAGGTTTTTGTGATCTATTAATCCTAGGTTTTCATTTGTTTACACAAATTTTTAATGGTCATATCTTTAACACCAAATCCAAATTCCATTTTTGAGTTCTCTTTAGAGTTTCAGATTAGTCTACCTTTGTTTGAGAAGATCTGAAACCCGACCACCAAAAGAGAGAGAGACCTGCAGACTGATTATGGACAAAGGTGTTACGGATATAGAGCGTATGATCGGGATTTCAGGTGAAATTAGCAGAAATTTTATATTAAAGATTAAAAAATATAAGTTAAAAAAATTAGAATACTTACCGCAAACTGACGAAACCACATCTCCTGCTTTTGGAGAGGGAAGTGAGTGAAAGTAGGATGTCCCTTAACGAGGGTCGAGTACATCATCGGTTGCTCCATGCACTGATCCCGTTCATGGATTGGTCAAACCTAATATAAGGAACAAATTATTAATAATGAATCAAATTTTAATGAAAGAAAAAAATATGTTTAATTACCATGTTTGACGGTGTCCCCGTGGATATGGAGTGAGATAGGAAAGATGCTCACGACCGGGCTGTCGAACCAACTGTTTAACAGTCATCACTTCCGGAATGATTGGAGGAGCAGGAGGGGGTGCAGTAGAGGGAGCAGGAACATGAGCATGAGATGTACGTTAGGAGCTCTGGGGCGATGAAGAATCCCGCTGCTAGCTGGACGAAGCCTGAGAGTGGCTCCCCGTACCATCACGACCTCGTCGATGCCGGGCCTGATCACTAGTAGACCTATATCCGAGGAAATTCCTAGAAATACATGTTTGGGGTTTCAAAACATCATTTTTTGCCCTATATCATTTCTTATACAAGTGTAATACATACCATTGATGATTGTTTGTATAGATGATCATAAACCATGAATTAACAAAATACCAAAATGAATTGTAAGTATCTCCTTTACTATTCATTAAAGTGTATAAGTGTTTATGTTATGCTGTGGGGATTTCGTTCATACATTTGGAAAAGTGTTTATTATCGGGTAACACACCAATTTTTTTACTTCATAATCAGTTTAAGACACTTAATAAAGCTTATATAAGTGTTAGTCAAACCGCAAACATTGTTTTCGACTAAAAACCCTTGTTCCTCGGAATTTTCTTAGAAATTTTGAGGAAATTCTGAGAAAATTCTAAAATTCTGAGAAAATTCTGAGGAGATTCAAATTTCCTTGGAATCTCTTCGGCAAATTCCGAGGAAATTTTGAGGAACAGAAACCCTATAATCAATTTTCTAAATCCCTCAGAATGTCCTTGGAAATTTCCAAAGCTTTTCCGAGGAACATAAACCCTATAATCAATTCCCTAAATCCCTCGGAATTTCCTCGGTATTCATATAAAAAAGGCGCTGCTACTCTGTTTCGGAGTCATCATCACGAGATGAATGTGAATCTGGATCTTGGTGAAACTCTCCAATCTCTGGTTCATCCTCTACGTGAATGACGGCTTCCTCTCCGAAGTCGGTTATATCGACTACAAGGCCAACTGCAGCTAAATCTTCTACTGCACTTAAGTTCCCGGATGTGCTTGGTTGTAGTGGGTCTTCCAGCTCGGAACTTCCCTGAACTCGGCCTCTCGGTTTGAGTGATGTAACAGTGACCCATGCATCATCTCTGTTACTAACCCGTGGGTACTTGATATAACAAACCTGTAACATTAAAAAAAATATTTGTAAATTTGTAAATTTGTAAATTAATACACATGATGATGAATCAATCTGAATAATTGACATATCTATATTTAATCACCTGATTTGCCTGAGAAACAAGAATGAAAGGATCATAATATTGCAGCTTTCGCCTCGAATGTACTGATATAACACCAAATGCATCTGTTGTCACACCTCGATCTGGAGTGTTTTCGTACCAATCACAATAGAAAACAGTACAGTGCAATCCAACCATGCCCAGATACTTGATTTCCATAATATCCCGTATGTTTCCGTAGTATACATCATCTCCTGATGCAGAACAAACACCATCATCATAAGTCGTATTCGAACATCTTCTCTTCTGAGTTGTGAATGCATATCCTCGAGTACAAAATCTCGGATATGACTTCACAACATATTGTGGTCCACGCACCATCTCACGTATCAAATCGTCAAATGTTTCACCTCTGGCCATACCAGCAGACACCTATTAATAGCAAATATATATGTTATATCAATATACGTGAATTACTATAAATATGTCATATATAATATTTTAATTTGTTTAAAGCACTCACATAAGTAAGTATCCATCCAGCAAATTTTCCCTGCTTCAGTTCTTCTAGTTCCTCATCTGTGGCGTATTTATATTCGAACCACTTTTCTGCCATGAAAATCCTGTACATATGATGCCAATAAAGTAATTAATTAAGATTTAAATTTCAACTTGTTAAAATAAAAATTTGTAAGCTAATTTATTTACCTCTCATATTGAAGAACATCTTCGAAGGTCCTTTGGTTTTCCGCTAAGTCGTCCAACATCTGTGAAGATATCTGGAACCGTGACATGATATGTTGCCCGTTCGCCTCTATCATCATGTCAAGCAGGTCTTCTGTTTTTGGTATGCACTTCTACTGGAAAGTAGTACTCGGCAAAGTTTGAAGTTTCTTCATTGATCATCTGTGCGACTATAGAACCTTCCAATTTACTTAAATTTTTCACCATCTTCTTCAAAGGGAACATATACCTCTCATACCAATACATCCATCTATACTGCACAGGACCACCAAGTTCCAATTCTTTTGCCAGGTGAATAACAAGATGCTCCAAAACATCAAAAAAATGATGGAGGAAATATCTTCTCAAGGTTGCACTGAATCATAGCTATGTTAGTCTTCAAATTTTAAATTACTTCAAGAGTCACTGATCTCGTGCATAAATCACGGAAGAAAGAACTTATCCCTGCAATTGCTTCATGAACATTATGTGGCAATAGTTCCTTGAAGGCAAACAGAAGGAGGGGCTGCATACATGGCAATCGTGACTCTTCAAGCCCATAAACTTTCCTTTGTTTCTATCGACACATTTATGCAAATTAGATGCGTAACCGTCTGGAAATTCCACATCGTTTGAAATACAATCAAAGAACGTATCTTTTCCCTCTGCATCAAGTCGGTATATGGGAAAAAGAGCTCTACCCTTCTCATCAACATGAAGTTCTGAACGAGCACATTTATCGACTAAATCTAGTATTGACTTCAAATTATCCCTTGTTTTACCTTGAAAGTTAAGGATCGTGTTCATGAGATTGTCAAAAAATTATTCTCAGTATGCATGACATCTAAATTATGCCTCAACAGATGATCCTTCCAGTATGGCAGATCCCAGAAAATACTCTTTTTGTACCATTTATGTAGTTCTCCAACAGCATCTACCGGATAACGCATGTGTCCACCGACGTCTGGCATTCTCTCTGCACTAAAATCTCTTAGTTGTGCCAACAAATCTGCCCCACAAATTTCTGGAAGTGGACTGTCAGACACCCTCTTGTTCTTCGTAAACAAATTCCTACCCTGTGACAGTCAAACCAACACGTTTTCCTTCCGTGTTTTAGTTGGAAAGCATCAGTGTTATCTTGACAATATGGACATGATAGCCTTCCATGCGTTGTCAATCCAGATATCATACCATATGCTGGAAAATCACTTATTGTCCACATAAGTACTGCCCGCATTTGAAAGTTTTCTTTACACGAAACATCATATGTTTCAGCACCTTGAGCCCATAGTTGTTGCAAGTCATATATTAGTGGCTGAAGAAACACATCAAGTGATCTCTTAGGATGCTCTGGTCTTGGAACGAGAATGGAGAGAAACAAAAACTCTTGTCGCAAGCACAAATTTGGCGGTAAGTTGTCTGGTGTAAGAATGACTGGCCATAGACAATATTGTCTTCCACTTTTGCCAAACGGACTGAAACCATCAGTACATAATCCAACGTTGATTTCCACGTTTTTGCATCTGAAGGATGTCTAATCTCACCATCTATTGAATGCTCCGCATGCCATCTCATTGGTTGCACTGTGCGTTCAGACAATGCAACCTTTCCGTCAAAGGCAAATACCACATCCTTTTATATGGCACTGGAACTCTTCCACTCATATCTTTATAACGAGCCTTCCCACAAAATTTGCATGTAACCCGCTGTTCATCCGCCCTCCAATAAATTATGCAGTTATTGCTGCATACATCTATTACCTGATACGATAAACCAAGACCAGTTACCAGTTTCTGAACCTCGTAGTATGAACAAGGGGCTACATTATCCTCAGATAGAATACCTTTTACAAAATCAGCAATCGCATCCACACAGTCTTCAGCCAAATTATAACATGTTTTAATGCCCATCAGTCTTGTTGCAGATGATAAAGTTGAATGACCATCTCTGCGTCCTTCGTACAAGGGTTGCTTTCCAGCATCCAACATATCATAAAATCTCCTAGCTTCTACTGTAGGTAAATCTTCCCCTCTAAAATGATTATTTACCATCTGCTTAGTACCTACACCATAATCTACATCCGTTCTAATTGAGTATTCTAACCTAACCATAGGCTGAAGTTCGCTAGTACTGATAATTCATAATCAGTTTCCCCATGTTGATACGAAATTTTGTAACTCCGTGTAAACCCATTCAAATATAGATGAGTCCAAACATCCTACTCTTTAATAACCTTTCTATTTTTACAATTAGAGCAAGGACATTGTTACATACATGTTTCTGCTTCCGGTTGTCGTTGAGCTAACCACATGAATTCGGTTATACCTCGTTGGTATTTTTCCGTAAGCAATCTCGTGTTCGGATCCAAATGAGGCCAGTCGATCCAAGAACGATCATAATTTGAAGAAGACATGCTTTTTTCAATCAAATTCGTGTGTAAATATAGTATGTGAGAGGATGAAGAAATGAAGTGAATGAAGAGGATGAAGGGTGTTCGTATTTATAGAAGAAAAGTTGCCGACATTACCGAGGAAATTCTGACGGAATTCCGAGGGAAACTGCTCCTTCCTCTGAATTTCCTCGGTATTTTTGAAATTCCCCAACGGCTTACTAACGGCTATAATATATCATCGGATTTTTGTCAGTTTTTTTTCGAGGAATTAGTTTTCCTCTGTATTTTCTCAGAAAATACCGACGGATGTTGAGTTCCTCGGAATTCTTTCGTTATATTCTTCGGAATTTCCGAGGAAACACATATTTTTAGTTTTCTTGGAATTTCCTAGGAAAGTTTTCGGAATATTCCAAGGATTTCATTTTTCCTCGGAATGTTCGTCAGAATCCCAATATTTTCTTGTAGTGATAGCACAATCCAATTAATCTAAGTTTTTTAAAATCTCATTTTTCTTCAACTTTTTGGATAAAAGTTCATTTCATTCGATTGTATACTTTACTTATATCTGTTTTGATTTTTCATTTTTGTTTTATTATGAGAGCATGGAACATTTATTAAGGGATTATTATATTTATTTTAATCAGCTTACCTATAACCCCTGTTCTAAAACGCGCCGCCTATGAACGTTTAATCGGCGGTTAAACGCTAGCCGTCCCTCTACCGCCGCGATTTGGAACAAAACGCTCAGAAAATCAGAGATTAGGAAAAAATTGACTTTCTTCTGATTTTCAAGCTTAAAATCATGTATTGTGATGAAAATCTATCATAAATAGGTAAGAATAGTCGAAAACGCAAGTTTTAAATGGCTAGAGTCACGAAAAAAAAAAGCAGAAATGGAAATTAGGGTTTTCAGTCAACAGATTGGGGAAGAAGAAGAGGGTAGTTTCGTAATTTCAGGTGCATTAATGATAAAGATTAGAAAATCAGCAAAAATGTCTCACTCTAGGTTCAAACACTGGTTGAGATGATGTTTAGGGAAGGAATAAACCACTAGACTACACTACTTAATTGTAATACCGTCACCAAGAATAATATATATTCCAAAACCTAAAATGAAAACTTAAAATTAATCCCCGATTAATCACTGGTTAATCCCCGATTTTTTCATTAATCGCTAGGCCCGCTCCGAGCGCACGCGTAACGCCTAGCGAATTTTCGAACATTACCTATAACAAATGCTGATTAGATTTTTGAGATATTCCTCGTAATACTTTCTTCAGCCTCTATCATAAAAATTCAAAGATTATCTTGTAATTCATATTGCATAAACTAATTGGTCGAAATTAAAATATTTCAATTGGCTTATCTTTTTTTTTTGGAATGAGACAAATATTTGATGGTCTAAACTCTAGCTTCTAACATTTAATTTGTGGTGACTTTAACATTTAACATTTAGAAACTTAACAGACAAGCAGCATCATAATTTAACAATGAAAAGGATATCGATAGAGTAATTAATTATACAATTTTCATTTAGGATATGATTGCTAAATAATAACTGTTTTTTTTTAAATGGAGTAGTTGAGAAGGAAGATTAAAAACTAAATGAAACAATTGTTCTTTTGAAATTAGTGTATTTTATTTTATATTTACAAGACAAGTATTATATATACCATTTGTCAATTAGTTTCTAGCCCAGGAGGAAAAATTAAAATTTCTTTTACTAGATTAGTAAAAATATAAGCTGAAGTTAGAGTAAATGATTTGTGGCTAAATTGTTTTCATTATTACTGATAATCAGTCAAAACTTTAGTAATGTAATTAGTTATTTCATCAAGACAACAACTAGTGGACGTGAGTTCTGGTTGTGCTTATTTTCAGTAAATTCAACTACAAATAAATCACCGTTTACAGAACGGTCACTACAGTGGTTGTGCAACAGATCTGACAACTAATCTCTCATACACAATACTGATAGGCCATATATTTACCCATTTTTATCCATGGTTTATATGCGTTTTAATAACTAATTACTATGTTTTAGAGTCTGTTTTATATATTTACTAGTGGTTGGTCCGCCCTACGGGCGGAAGAGTTTACACTAAAACTATAACATGATTGATTTACGCATCTAAATCGAAGATATCATAATGAATTTTGGCATTGAAGATTCAATTAAAAACCAAAAAAATCTCAATATTAATAAATACGTTTGGAGATACGGTGGATGTCTAAGGTTAAGCTTAGACTTTTGATATTCAAAAGAAGAAGAAAAATGAGACAATAAGAAAAATGTTCTCGTAGATTGAGATATGGATAGAGAATGAGAGATTCCGAAGAAGACGAAGTGGAGATTGCATGCAGATTGTTTTCAAAGGTCAAGCAATGGGAGTCTCGATTACGGCGATGATTTATGTTTCCGACGCCTCCATCTCCTATGGTGGTCTTGAGCTGTCTCAGCAGCCGTTTCATTTTATGAGTTTCTTCTAGGTTTGGATCATTGAGCCTCATTTATATTAGTTTTGTTATGGGCCTCATCTTACTTTACAGTATTTATGTTAGCATAAAAACAATGTGTAGTTACAATATTTATATTAGACATAAAACATCGTGTAATTTTTAGGTTAAAGAGACGGAAAAATGTTAGATGTTAAGTTTCAATAATGGACAGGTGTCGCAACCCCCCCCCCCCTCCCCCCTCCGCCATGTGGCAGAATAAAAGAGAAAAGTCTCCTTTATATTAATCGAGCATTAATTTTTAAGATGTTTTGTGTTGCCTCTCCATATTTTGACATTGAGTCGTCACCATCTATGTATTTCGTTTACTTTTTCGGTGTGTCTTTGCATCTCATCTTCACCAAAATTTTGTTGGTGTTAAGAAGTGCATCTCCCTGGATTGGATCAGAGTTTAGTCATTTTTGATGTTGCTTTATTTTTGTTAGCTTACAGTCGATAATCCCTACACAGTTTGGTTTTTAAGATCTGGTTTTTGATCATCTGTCTTCTATGTTCTCTTTAATAGTTTGAGGATGACTCCACGTTTTGCTGATTTCGTTTCATCTACCTTTCCATATAATAATATCATTTTATTGCAGTTTCATCACGGCTCGAGTCTCTAGTGTCTCTCTATTTTCTACCAAATTTGCGACTCGAGGTTTAGATAGTTTTTCTTCTGTGTATGCTTTATAGATTTATAATGTAGTTTTTGGTTTCAAGCTTGGGTTGTTACTTTTTGGTGGTTACCTTTCATTCTCCCACTTTCAGGTTGTATGTCTTATTCCCCTGCTTTTTTTGTGTAAGTGTGCAAAGTTAGTTTCTTGGAATTTTGGTATCTTCTATCTAGAGTTTGGTGGTTATCCGTTGGTATGATCGTCTTTTTGTGTTTGTTTAGTTTGTGAGGTGCTTCTTACCTCTTAACTGGTGGTTGTGTTTACGGTGTGTTAAGTATTTTTTTTCGTGGCGATTTTTGCCTTCTGTTGAATATTCTTGTTCTAACACGCGTTCTTGGTTCTTTGTGTTGGTCCTTGATCGCGTTTCTTTGTATTCGAGAGATGATTTGCCTCAGAGTTTATATTTCTACTATTTCCTGACATCTCTTTGTTATCTCCAAAATATTCTATGATAAAGTGATATAAGTTAGTTTTTGTTCTTGATCTCGTTTCAGCCCTAAACTTTTACTTAGTTAGTGTGTCTTTAGCATTTTGCTTTTTTTTTCTATGATTATAAAGATTTTATGTTTCGATTATGAGTTGTGCTCTAGTTTATTTTTTTTAGTTTGGTCAATATTAATATATATATAATTTGTAAATAAAATAATATAAAATAGTAAAAAATAAAAAAAAATAATGAAAGGTTATATTATTTTTAATTTTGAATAAATAAAAAAAAATAAAAAATATTTTATATTATTTTATTTATTTTTATTCAGTTGTATTTTGTAATCAATAAAATAGATTATCAAACTTTAAAAATTGTTAGTATGAAAAAAATAGATAATGCACAATTAGAAATTGGTGAATCAAATTTTAGTAATATAAAAGAAAAAAGATATAAAATATAAAAAGATGAGAAATGGAGACACATGTCAACAAATATAAAAAGATTACACTTGGTAGAAACCTAAAATCTAAAATAATTTCCAGAGTTTCTACCAAGGCAGGTGTATCTACTATATTAAAACAGAGTTCTATTTTAAATATACTTAAAAAGTTCATTTTGAATTTTGGACTCTTTCAGTTTTTGTAATACGTTACATGTGTTTGTTATATAATACTTTTCATCGCTTAATAAATATATTACCAGATTACTTAAAATGAACCAAAATATAATATACTAATGCCATCAGAACTTAAATCACTTATAACAACTAAACCGATATGTTCTTTACTATTAGACTAAAAAACAATATCTCTAATTGGAGCATGTTAGTATACGAAACTGACTTTCAAACTCTTAACTGGTATAATATCTGCTTCTTTTCCGATCACTACCTGTTACATGAAGAAATCAAATTGTTTAATACTTTGATCATTATTCACCACACCAAACATTCCCAGTTATACAGAAATCTATTATGGACACAATATTAAACAAGTTAATATTTGCTTCTCTTCTGATCACTACTTGTCACAGGAAGAAATCAAATTGTTTAATATTTTGATTATTATTCACCATACCCAACATTCCCAGTTATACATAAATCTACTAGGAACTGCATATAAGCTTTGATCATATAAATTACAAAATTTGATCACTGTTAACCAATTACACATTTGGTCCATGTTAGTATGGTAAACTGACTTTCAAACTGTAAACGGTTATTATATTTGCTTCTCTATCCCAGCCTCTCACATGAAGAAACCAAATATCTACATTCAGTTATTTTACGTTAATTTTAATTTTGTATGGTGAATTTGTTGAATATTTATTGATTATCAAAACAGATAAAATCAGATGCAAACTAATATTCTAACCACACTAAGAACTTATATCGAATTTACTCGAATCTAAACTAACATATCTTCCAAACAAACTAAACTCTAACAATTTAAACTCTAACCACATTACAAATAATTTGACTCAAATCTAAACTAACATGTCTTGCATAGAAACTAAACTCTAACAACTTATAATGAATTCTTTCCCCAATATTTCGTCCTTATATTTCGAACAATTACATTCTTATATGTTCCATATCTCACCGGAGTATAACAACTCTTTCAATTTATCCACAATCAGAATATGCTTTCGATCTCACTAAACATTCCGAAACAGAATATCCTAACGATACTCAATCCAACCTAATCTTTAGAAGCAGATCACTATAAAACATCTTCCCATCACCTAAACACTTCTACAACTCACTTTCTACAACTCACGATAAGAAAAAAACAGAAAAGCAAATGGCAATGGTTACATCAGACCGGGTAACTTTGTTGAATTCTGTCAAACCGTTCAGATCAACTTGGATGGTTGAAGTAAAGGTTGCAGTTTCTCTTTTATCCAGTCCTCACCAATTACCTAACGGATACTTAAACTATGATATTGATCTGTGTAACGTAAATTGACCAGAACAAATAAATTGAACCAAAAAACAATATAGGAAGAAGATCAGGAGGAAAAAAAGATGGCAATTTCGGTAAATGGAATCGGTATAGATGTTTGAAACTTACACTTTACTTTCTTATAAGCTATATCAGGTTTGCCTTCTACTTTTCTTATGTCTTCTAAAAAACAATCTGTCGTTACCTGTACAAAAACATATCAATACTCAATTATTCATTAAAATCACAAGATTTATAAATTCTGTTTATACAAAGATCCTACTGATTAACCGAAAATCGAAGCCTCATTGTTTAATCTATGAAGGTTTACAAAAAAATCAGAAGAGTCTAACCTTTGAAACACAAGATCAATTGACTTCCGTGATAGAACTAACAGTCTGACTTAGTATATGATTTTGTTAGTTTTAAGAAAACATTCATGTTAGTGTTTCATAGGTGATCGAGTTCTGACGTATGTGTATTTAGTTTGCAGTGGTTAGTGTCCGTTTTTAAACTATGATTTTAATTATTTTTCTATTGTCTTTTTTTTTTTACTTGTGAAGTAACAATTAAGTATAGTATATTTGTGTATTTTTTTCCTGTGTGTGTTTTATATAGTTTAGACAGCAAAAAATATGATTTTTTAAACTATGGGTTAATTAGTTTTCTATTGTCCATATTATTTTTATTTTACTTGTAAAGTAACAATTAAGTATATTATATTTGAGTATTTATTTTCCCCATGTGTCTTCTAAAAAAATAAAAAAATTAGACAGCAAAAAATAAAAGTCATTTATAATTGATGATAAATGATTGACCACAAATACTGATAAGAAATGGGTAATTTATATACTTGAGTCTTGTTGATGATTTGAAATGGACTTTTGATTTTCGTGTAAGATTAGTGGACCTAAAAATAGATCGAAGCCAATTCATATTTTTTCCGGGAAAAAACAGAAAGCGGTTTGCTTTCATCCACTTTTAACTTCCCGATCTATCTTCTGTTTCTTCTCCATATCTTGTTGATGGTGACGTCTTGTTCTGGTTTACAATTTTGTTTTGAAGAAACACTAAAGATAGATCAATCGATAACTACTGGGGATTTGGCAAACAGGTTCGGCAACTAAAAATAAAGGTCTTGATTTTGTAAAAATCATCTGAGGCAATAATTTAATTTTATATCATGCATATATGAAATAGAAAGTGAATACTGAGCTGGTTCCGTTATATGCATGTAATGAAAAACGTGTATATGTTATGAAAATATTGGGTCAGTAACCATTTGTAAGCCTAATCCTGGGTCATAATGTCCACGAATTTTTCTTTTTAAAAGATGAAAGAAAAACGATGTAGTTTATAGCAGTGGCGCAAGAATGTAATATTTGTGCAATTTTAAGGACATATTCATTTTTGTACTTCTGCCTTAATAGTGTAGATACTTGCAAAAAATTGAAATCAAATTTAAGTTGGAATTTTTGAATACATCAAGAGAGAGAGTGTGAGAAATAAACCATGCATATTGATCCGAAGAGTTTGTAGATTTATTTAGAGAAACATAAAATTTAAAAAAATCACAAGAAAGAATACTGGCAGTGTGTAGCTTTTAAAATAGCATTTACTATGAGATTAACTTGAAAAATCTAAAAACGTTAACTTACTACTAAACCCAACGATCAAGCATTTTGATATATTTTTTTAAGATATTAATACACGTGAAAGTATGTTCAGTTGAAGTAGATTTGAACGTATAAATTAAATATAGCAAAATGAATACAATAAAAATCTAAAAGTAATAATATTAGTGATACTTTATTGATTTATAAAATTGTAATTTTGAAAAAAAAGTTTAGCAGCAGCTTTTATATTTCAAAGGTGAATTTTCGCAGTGTGACTGTTTGTCCCTGAAACCATCCTAGTCAAGCTAGAAACACTAGAGTAAGGCGAAAGCTGATCTAGGCAGCCTAGTGAGAATATTCAACCCGCACGTAAAGCTTGACAGAATCGCATCGATCGATATTCAAATAAAATAACTGATCGACGGTGTGAAAGATGTATCGATCGATATTCCTCGAGAACCATTGATCGACATTTTCTAGTGATCCTACCTACTGTTGTGAAACCACTACTCTGTCAACAGACAAGCTGAGAACGCTTACGCCTATTATCTTGTTATTAAGTATTGAGATCTACAATATCATGCATGCAACTGATAGACATTTATAGGACTATAATCTTGATTACTTGAATAGAAACCATAATTCTAGCTATTTCATATTATCGTTTAAAACCCACTCTAAATCACTTGAGCAATTACCTTGCTCAAAATTGATATTTACTTTAAAACCATTATCAACTTACCTTACTCACCTGACTAGATTTATTTATTGGTTCCCTATCTCCTTGTGGATTCGATCCCTAAGTACTATAACTGAATTTCTAATTTGAGAGTGTAAAATCGCTCCGTAATTATGTAATTTTTTTTGATGATCCAGGTAATCCGGATACTCCGGAGGGAACCCGACTAGCACCTAAGTACACCTCCGCAGTTATTGTTACTCATTGTTAGTAATAATAATACCCTTTGAATTTTATATGTGGAATATGTAATTCGTAGCGAAAATAAGGTTGGACTAAGATGTATTTAAATTCATTATAATGTCTCTAAGTAATGGTGTAGGTAGGAGTTAACACCTAAACACGTTTATTTTCTACTTAATAGAAAATTGAGGTTATAAATTTTTAAATGATCATCAATTAATAAATAGGGAATTGGTTTAAATGCTAACTAGATTTGATCCGCGCTTTTAGAAACGCGAGATTTTTTCAGGTTGAAAATCTATTTTTTTTATAAATAACCTATTACTATAAATTATATAATTTCATACTTTATATTGTCTTAAATCTATGGGTTAACTATTATTTAGCTTTTTAATTGTATAATAGATTATTTTAGTTATATTTGAGCTTGAAAATTAATGTAATTCAATTTCAATTAGTTAACTAAATGGGTTGTCCTTTCTTTGTGTACCATTTTTCAATTGATCGTAACAATAGTTTTTGTTTTTTTGAATATTTTATATATAAATTTATGTGCATGTTACCATCTATCTAGAATTTTCATCATTTTTTTAAATCGAATATTGTTTGTTACTATATTTTATGGTTATAACAATATTTTAAAAAGAAAATTTGAAAAATAAGTTCATGTTTTTTCTTTTTTTTTCAACAAATTTTTTGTAATGATACATTGTTACCATATAAAAAATTACCTGAAATTTAAGCTTTATAAAATTAGACTTATCTCATTTTGGACTCACTAAAGCATAATCATCAATGATGGATGACTTATAAGTAACATGGATGTTTAATCATTTATATAGCTTTGTATTTGATGATTCTGCTTTAGTGAAATATAATCACGTTTAAAAATGATAATTATTGATTTAAATGATGCTATTAATTAATTGTTGGAAAGAAGCGTGAATGATTAAGCTGTGGATCCCATAATTATTTTATCATTTAACTATATATTTTATATGTTAATCTAAATATTTTGCCCTCTTCTGATCATTGAGTACTTTTTTTGTAACTGGATCATTCAGTACTTTCCGTAGAATATGTATGTTAAGCAACGATTGCACCCAAAAATATTAAGCAACGAATGTTCAACTTTTTTTCTTTTGGAATATTCCTTAAATATAGGAGAGAATATAGTGTATATGGTAAGGATTTTAGTTTCTAAATGGTTCGATACGTTTGTTTAATTTTTGTCAAAAATATTTTTTTTTTAAAAAGAATGACATACCATTGAAATTAACTTGAAAAATCAAGGGCATAATTATAATAGAGATTCTTCTTTAATAGTATAGATTTTTGTAGAATATATATGTTAAGCAACAGATATTTTGTATTCCAGTCGGGTATGAGAAATTTAATTATCATAGTGTTTAACTTTTTTTGTTTGAATATTCCTTAAATGTAGGAGAGAAAATAGTATATATGGTAAGGATTTAAGTTTCTAAATGGTTCAATACAATTGTTTAATTTTTGTCAAAATTAATTTCTTAGAAAATCTAAATAAGGGAATGACATACCATTGTAATTAACTTGAAAAATCAAAGGTAGAATCAATCATAATAGAGATTCCACTTTAACAGTATAGATGCGTGAAAACCAATCAAACATTAAGAAGTAACACAATACCTCCACATTTATTGTAACACTACTACCTCCCATTAAATAAGATAAATAACTTCGAAAGGAAAGTATACCAAACCGGAAGGGGAGCAAACCGGGTAATTCTTATTTTACAAAGCAGAAAAAGAACAAGAGTTCTTGAGCTCGTGTGAACTAAAGGTCGTGCCATTGAGAAAAGCAGAGTACCAAAGAGCAGAGGTTTTAGGAGATCTTTTAAGTTCCGGGTCACTGAAATTGACATAGTACAATCCATATGTGTAGTTGGGACTGAGAAGCTCGAACAAATCCATGAACGACCATTGGAAGTAGCCTCTTGTGTCTGACCCATTCCTGCATAATAAAGTTTATGTGATATTTAAGATTACAATTTAACATGCCAAAGTTTTCTCAAGGGAGAATATTGCACACCTCACTGAATTAAGCACAGCAGCAATATAAGAGTGGAGGTATTCAACTCTTCCCACGTCGTTGAATGGTGATGAATCGTGGTTGATTGATTGACCTTTTTGTATTTACAAGGAAAGTCTCAAAATCAGTAATGCTTGATAACTAAGGAGAGAGAGAGAGAGAGAGAGAGAGAGAGAGAGAGAGAGAGAGAGAGAGAGAGAGAGAGAGAGAGAGAGAGAGAGAGAGAGAGAGAGAGAGAGAGAGAGAGAGAGAGAGAGAGAGAGAGAGAGAGAGAGAGAGAGAGAGAGAGAGAGAGAGACCATTTTCAAGAATGTAGACAGGTGGATTTCCATAGTTCTCCTTTATGTATGCCAACACTCCTTCAAGACCCCATGGCAGCACATCATACTGTGAATATAGTACAAAACTCTAGATTACAATAGCTATGGTGATTCAAATGGGCTTATTTTGGCTCTGGACTGAAAACACACCTGGACCAGTGTAGAGTTCCCATAGGCTTTAAGAGAAAACGAAGTAAAGAATCAGCTATAGACTCGGTTAATGTAGATTTATCTTATGAAAAATAATATAAACAAAAATGCATACGGATTAGTGAAGCATTCATGTCTGACACAAACTCTTGGTTGGTGGAGCTAATTAAGTGTGCAGTGTACATTGTACTGTAGTGTATGACTCCTATGAAGTCGGATGAGTTTTTAACGAGATCTGACTCTTCTTTAGAAAAACTTGGCAGTCTCTTGCCTACGATTCTCTTCACCGAGCCTGGATAGTCCCCAAACACAAGCGGGTGCAGAACACTTGAACACACAAAAATGATTTTCACTAAGAGCAGCCGAACAAGTATGTGAAGACACAAAAATTGTTTCAACAAACCTGCCTAAAAAGAAATCTTTGGCTCTCTGAGTTGCCATCTCGTCTTCTTTAGAGCTAGTTAAAGGAACCATCCAGTAAGTATAACATGTTATACCTACAGATCCATTTTGCTTATCCTACACCCATCAGACGAGAGAGAGAGAGAGAGGGATGAAGAAATAAATGAAGCGAACATTCAAGAGGTGTATTGTGTGAGAGTTTACCTTGTACTTTTTCTTATACAAACTTGCTGTAGATGCATGTGTAAGCAACATATTATGGAGTGCAATATATTGATTATCTGAAGAAGTGGGCGGCGGAGTTGGAAGAATAATTCCCAAGCCAGAACCTCCAAATGCTAGCATATTGGGTTCATTAATCGTTGACCAGAATTTCACTGCGTTCCCAAACTCTCTGAAGCAAACATCCGCAAAAGCTGTGAAGTCGTCGCTGCAACGGAAGATTATATAAGATAGAAAGAAAGCACACACTTTGCCTTGGAAGTTATTATTACAGCTGCAATTTAGTTGTAGGAATATGTTTGGCTTATGTTTTACATGATTTTGCGGTCAAACCATCCTCCGTATTCATCTTCAAGTGTCTGAGGGAGATCATCGTGATTCAAAGTCACATGAGGTTCAATTCCTATTCATGCCAAAGAACCAGAACAAACTAAATTCATGTTCTTCCTAAGACACAGTTAATATTCTTTCCAATGATGATATGGGAAGCACAATCTTACCATGGCTTTTGAGTTCATTTAGAAGGTGTTTGTAGAAACGTAGACCCTTTGGATTTACAGGACCTCTTCCACCTGAAAAACAACCAAATGAACAAAATAAACTCGAGGCAACGGTAACAAAATATGAGTCATGGTAAAGAAACATGCACGCACTTGGTATAAGTCGCGACCACGAGATGGATAGTCGGAATGCATCTAAACCCATGTCATACATCAGCCTTACGTCCTCCTAAAAATATCATAATTATCACATATTTTTCATCTGTAATTGTTCCTAGTTGTTTATTAACAAAAGAAATCAAATGTTTACCAATGACCAACCTTATACTTATGATAACCATCACATGCTACATCTCCCGTAGGTCCATCTCCTGCAATTTTAGTTAAAACGGATAGTTATCCTCCTTTTCTTTGAACAAAAACTGATGCTTATCCTAAACCCTTAACTATTTTATTTTATTTTGTTAATGGATTTTATTTTATTTTGTTTTATTTTATTATTTTTTAAAATGGATTTTAAATCTATCATTATTCTTGGGTTCACCCCCTAGGGTGAACCTATAGGTTCACCAACTAATAGGATTTAGTTATTTCAAATTTGACATCTTTTAAAAAAGGAAACAAAATATTGTGATATTTAATTACGTTTTAAAAATATAAAAACAAGTAAAAATAAATAAAAATAATACTAATTGCAATAAAAAAGTATTCTTTCCAAAAAAAAATTAATACCACAAAAAACACTAAACTCTAAATGTTAAACATTAAATCTTTTAGTAAACTTTTGGATAAATTCTAAAATTTTGATTTAAAAAAAACTAATTAAAACATAATCAACAAAAAACTATACCCTAAAACCTAATCCTAAACCCTAAACCCTTGGATAAACCCTAAACCTTTGGGTAAATTTGAAACCTTTGGATAAATCTTAAACTTTAAAATTGAAAATTTATCCAAAAGTCTAAGATTTAATGTTTGTTGGCAACATTAAAAATATATTTTGAAAATAAATTCTATTTAGATTAAAAAGTCTTGTTTTTGTGATTAGTATAATTTTTATTTTTAAAGTATAATATAATTTGATAATATTTTGTTTCCTTTTTTAAAAGATACTGAATCTTTAATGACACAATCCTATTGGTTGGTGAACCTAGAAGTTCACCCTAGGAGGTGAACCCAAGAATAAGTCAGTTAATGGATGAGTTTTTCTTGGATTGACCCCCTAGAGTGAACCTATAGGTTAACCAGCCACTAATAAATTGCCAACTCATATCTAATTTCTCAATTAAAAGAAGATAAAAATAATTAGAAATCTATTTGTTCACTAAAAAAAAGGAAAACGAAAAAAAGAAAAAAGTAACAAAAAAAAACAGAACTGACTTATTCTTAGGTTGACCCCCTAGAGTGAACCTATAGGTTCACCAGCCACTAATAAATTGCCAACTCATATCTAATCTATTATATTAAAAGAGAAGTCATGACTTCTTATTCATGTGTGATTTTTAAGAAAATAGACTCTCACTAGAAAACCACTAATTTAATTATATCATATAATTCTCATCACTAACCGAGAAACATCATATGATCTTATCTATCATACTAAACAATATATTTCCCTTTAACACTGAACTGTATCTAAATAAGTCATTTACCGTTGATTAAAAGCTGACCAAACCGGCAACGATATATATTTTTTTAATTATAAACATATAAACCAAGCATAAGCAATTAGATATGTTTATAAACGACTATGTACATGCAAGCCATTAACCAAAGGATCATTTGAGCAAACTGGCTCAAGTTAACTCTTGAAACTTTTTAACATATTCATATACAAAATAATTTATATTATATACCCAATATCACGTCATGACTATCTTAAGTACTCAAAAAGCTTTCGTGCTGTACATATTTGTACCATATTGATATTGTATACATGTCATGTCCAAAATGATACCTAATTTGAAATCAAACCAAACAGATTAGATTAATAAACAAAACAAAACACTATATTAAATAAGCTTCCTTTAGAATATCAAATATCAAAACAATCACGGAATCACCCACAATCTGTTAACAAGTCACACAATATTTGGTATATGTATCAAGCATACCATAAAATCTTTCTTTTGTTCCTATATTTTAAATTTTGAAAATGTGCTACATGAAATCAGTTTAGATCTCCCGTGACAACTTCAAACATTTTATCTATTTACATAAAAATAAATTGAAACTAGGGCTGGATAAAAAAAAAGAAAATCCAAAGAACCGAACCAAATATTGTTATTTAAAAGACCAAAGCCAAACCTGACATGAACCAGAATATTTTAAGTTTTTTAATTTTGTATATAAAAAATAGCCAAATATCTATTATATTAAAAGAGAAGTTACAATCTTGATTCATGTGTGATTGTTTTTCAAAATCGACCCAATGAACCATCCCTAAAAATCACTTAACATCATTTATTATTTCTAATAATATAACTTAAATATAGCATGAATGATATAATTCTGTTTCCTAATAAATCGGAAACATAACCACAATATCTTTTGATATCTTTTCATTTCAAACAAAATAAAATAAATATATATATATATATATATATATATATATATATATATATATATATTAAAAATTCGAAAAATCTGTTTAAGAAAATTTTAAAAAGATCTTAATTTTCAGAACTTAAATGTAAATATTTTCATTCATTTTGTGGTTATTTTTGAAATATAATTATACATTAATATGTTCATTAATCATTTACAAAATGAAATATAAAATTTTATAATATTTTATCTATTATATAATCACCATCAATCACATTAAAATATACTATGTTGATCTAAATATTTATACAATATCATAATTTTCACAAATTTTGTAAGTAGAATTGAACTATATATTATTATGCATTAATAAGTATACATTTATCGTTTACAATCCGTCACATATTAATTTTTTAATAACTAAAAATAAATGCAATAAGATAAATATATAATAAGAGACAAAAAATACATGTCACGGTTTTAAATAATTGATTATTTACAACATGTAACTATACGTTATTATATTTGAAATAGGTAGAAAATATTAAAACTAAAAATGTATACCATTAGCAATTTAAATACATATATATATATATATAATTGAAAATAACACCCGCACGGTTGTGCGGGTCGAGATCTAGTTTCTCAATTAAAAGAAGATAAAAATAATTAGAAATCTATTTGTTCACTAAAAAAAAGGAAAACAAAAAAAAGAAAAAAGTAACAAAAAAAAACAGAACACACGCCTTAGAACCCTTGTTTTGTTTTGTCTACAGACGTAGAAAAAAAAAGAGCAGTAAAAAGTTGCAGAGAAGAAGCAACAAAGTCGTTAACATAATTGACCTATAGCGGTTAGATTTTTTGTCATCACGTCAAACTCTTAAACACTAAGGCGTCTTCTTCTACATAAAAAAGAGTATGTGTTTGTGATTTTCAAGTCTCTTTTTTTAAAACACTAAACCCTAAATTCCTAATCCTAAAGCCTAAACCATTGGGTGAATCTTAAACCCAAGGGTTAAGGATTTAGAATTAGAAATTTAGGGTTTAGTATTCATGATTTTGCTTAAGGTTAAAACTCATCTTTTCTTAATTGGTTTAGAAGAAGACGACGTTAAGTTTTTTTTTCTGTAGATAATTATATTTCAATTTTTCTTTTTTAAACTGAATATGAATTGGCAAGATGTCATTGGTTAGGTGAACCTAAGGATTCACCCTAGGGGGTGAACCTAAAAATTTCTCTTAATGGATTTTATTTTATTTTATTTTTTTTTTTAAATGGATTTTAAATCTATCATTTTAGCGAAGAGCTTACTGGAGTGAAAAATTGTATCCCATGTGCTAGGCTTTCTTCCGTCTTCATCAGCTGCTCCTTCCCACTTTTAAAGATCAAACCAATCTCAGATAATATAAGTTTTTGTAATAGACCATTCAAGATACGAACCTGATAAGCAGAAACGGCAGATCCGAACACAAATCCCTCTGGGAAATCTCTTTTGCTGTAAGTGTAAACATCTTTGCATCTACTGGAGAAAGCGAAACTCAAGAAAATGGTAAACAGAAACAAAATATGTTCCATCTCTTCTTAGCCTGTCTGAAAACATACACCGATCCTGTGTAATTTAAACTTGATACTGATGGTGGTGCCAAACATTATTTAACGTAGTTATTTAATTGTGCCAAAAAAACCACGTGCTCCAACCACCACAAGATGATGACAAGAGAGAAACTTAACCATACAAGGCAGTGATCACATAAACAAAGATTTCCTATTAGGACAATAAAAACTCAAAATCATCTTACGTCAAACTATTTTAATCCTTAATAATAATTTTTTTTCCTTGGAGTTAACAAAATATACACCATGCACAAAAATTGATTCTTATTCTTTAGTTGAAAATAACAACTGATTGATCATTTCAAAAATTTTGTCGTAGACTGTTTGTTAAATCGACGATACTTTATCCTGGAATTCCAAAACCAAATTAGCCGATTCAGTCTGTCTTTAGTTTGTTTATCCTTTTTCTCTCAAATATTTGTTGTTTGTTTTTTCTGGGTGAAATCTTTCTTTCAGTAGCCTTTCTCCTTTTGACAAAACTAGGTTCTGTTTTTTGTTTCAAATATGTTTAGCTTGTCAATTTCCAAAAAGAAATAAAAGAAAAAGGACATGTGCTGTTGACAAAATGGTACTGGTGGTTAGGTCTAGGCACATATCGGATATCCGAATTTTTGAAGGAATTTGTGATTTGTTTTGTATGTTACTAATATCTAATTTTTTTTATTTGCTTTGTTTCAGAGAAATACGAATATTCAAAAAACAGATATCGGAAAAATAAATAGATATTTGCAAATATTTACGAATTCTTACGGATATTTCATATATTTTGATTAGTAAAAATAATCTTAAAATTTGATATAAATTTATTTTGTAAAATATATTTTTGTATGGTATATAAGATAAAAGTTAAAAGCAGTAGTTAATCTACATATTTTGTATTTTTGAATTTAGTTAACAATTATAATAACACAAAACTTAAGAAAAAATATAATTTTTATAAATTGTTTCTCTTTCTTAATGTAATATTTTTATAAAAATATAATATGAATATAATTTGTCAAACCACAGATCGAATCAAAAATAATTTAATGGATAAAATGTCAAGAAAACTTAGATTCACTCTCTGGAGTGAACCTCTAGATTCACCCACCAATAGAATTTAGTTATTTTAGATTTGATATCTTTTAAAAAAGGAAGCTAAATAATAAGAATTTAGTAATTGCTACTAATTATTTTTAATAATTGCTACTGTTTTTTTATTTATCTAAAAACATAATTTTATTTCATTAAATTCTTATTATTTGGTTTTTAAGAGATATTAAATCTCAAATAGCTAAATTCTATTAGTGGGCTAATGTAGAGGTTTATCGTAGAGAGTGAACCTAAGCTTTGTTCAATGAGCATATGGATACTTTTGGTTTGTTTTGTTTCTACTTCATATGTTGGCAATGTGGTCCACAAAAGGTTTGAACCTGATTTTGTTTTCTTTTTTTTTGTGTTATTTTCTACTTTTTGTCGGTAGTCAGGGCATTTCGAGCAATTTTATAAAAGAGTGATGAAAGTTACTGTGTCTAAATCGTGGTATATATGTATATATATTGTGAATTAGCCACAAAAGTTTTGTAATTAATTTGTGGTAAAACATTTTTTTGTAAGTTAGCCTTGTTTTATTTTTAGCGATATTTTTCTTTCCTAACAAATTTGTAGTTATTTTGCCATGATTTACACGTAAACTGCCAAGTTTCCATTTTGTGGTGTTTCCATGGTTTTTGTTTTAATTTACCACAAAAATTTCATGACTATTTTGTGACTATTTATAACATTTAAAAAATAGCTTCATATATTAGGAAATGTATTTTCTACAAAAGTTTTGTATTTTGAGACTCACTTAAAAAAATTAGAACTTTTTCTTAAATGTGTTCATTCCTCTATGTTTATGTTTTTTCTTTTGATGATTAAACATGAACAAAACACTCCTTTTTATACTAGTGAAAGAGTTGGTATTAGATAACTGTAGAATACTCCGTTTCTTCTCCATATACTTCATGGGTTAAAACCGGATTATGCACTCAAATTTTGGGCTAATGAAGGATTGTTCATCAAGTCTCCCCCTCCCCAACTTAGCCACAAACTATAACCATGTCGGTGCCTTGACAAATAATTTCAAACTTCTTGATTGCTAATATCTTAGTAATAAAGTCTGACAATTTTTGTAAATTATTGAGATGTAAGTAAGAACTTCTCCATTCCAATTATGTTGGATATCAATTAGCTTTGAACGAGAGTAAAAGGTTAGATTCTTTGCAAAGTGAATAGCAATCTGGTTGTCACGTAGCATAGTGTACTTGTCTTGCAGTACTTATAGTTCAAGCAAGAAGTTCTTTATCCATAGCAAAGGTAGTCACAAATCCTGATGTTGATTTTATTGAATCTTTTTCTCAAGTTTTCCATTGCTAAAGCATAAAATTATTTTTGTTGTGCCGAGTAGATAGCGTAGGATCCATTTAACTACTTTACAATACTCATTTCCTGGATTGATTAGAAAGCAACACAACTCATATTGCATAGGAAATCTCGGGTCTGTTGTATACCATAGAACATGGGAGGCCGCCTACTGCTGATGCGTACGAGGTAGTCTTGATTTTGTTTTGTTTTTTGAATTATAGAGGTATCCTGGCTTTACAGAAGTAGTTCAGACTTGTCACATGTTGCCACGTGTCGGTCATCTGTCTCTGGCGATGCTGAAATGTTAATTTCTCAGCGGCCGGGATTCAAACCCAGATGACGGTACTCACAGCCGTGAGCCCTTTACCACCTGGGCCCTTGATTTCGTTTTCTCCTTCTCACTTGTTGGAATTTGCTTCGCATAGCTTGAAATGTCCAGTAAGTGGAGTGTTCACTAGATCTGATTCGTCGATGTTGAATCGTTCGAACACTCTTTCACCATATATTTCTTAGGGCCACCATAAAAACTTCTTTGGTCAATCCCAGTGATCTTCATTCCAAGAATTTGTTGGACGTCATGGTAAAAATAGAAAATAGTTTAGCCAAGTTATACAGTTTCACAAAGTTGTGCTGGAATGATCGTACATCTTAGTAAAACGTTGTTCTGGGTTGAAGTTTTAATTTTGCATTTTCATACATTCCTGAACAAGACAGATCTAGAGAGAGAGAGAGAGAGAGGGGAGAGAGAGAGAGAGAGAGAGAGAGAGAGAGAGAGAGAGAGAGAAGATGAAAAACTTGACATATAATCTAGCATAATAAGAAAATGAAGAAAAAGGAAAAAAAACATATATGAACCCTAAATCGCGAAGAAAGAATGATAGATCAAAAAAATTTGGGATGAAAGAAAGAATTGAGAGAAGAAGAAGAAAAGAGAGATAGGTGCGAGTTTTAAGATTCATGATATGAGGAAGTGAAACTTACCACTTCTTCGAGAAAATAATAGATTGAGAAGAAGAATGAGAGAAAAAAAGAGAAGTGAGAAATAAAATTGAAGTAGATGAAGAATGAAAGAAACCTTCATGTCTTGAATGAAATTCATAATTTTATTAATGATAATTAGGAGGTTATAAAAATTCATATTTATTAATATTTTTAGTTAATGAGAGGAAACTTTTTAAGAAGTCTTGTGGGAGAAGACTTCTATAGACATCTACTACATTAGCTTTTGTAAAACTTATATTTTCAAAAGTGTTAAGTAACTTCAAGATATGTTTTTAACTATCAAAAGGATTAAGTAACTTGAAGAATATCAAATTATGTGGTCTAATATGTTTTCTCAGATCATAAGATAATACTTTTATCTTTTAAAAGATTTTAAAATAATAAATTTCCAGATTAAATTTTAATTTTTTCTCTTAAATTATCCACTGAATTTTTAGTATTCTCTTAATTTACGTGAAGTCTTCTGAAAAGTCTGCTCGTGAAGTCTGTCGTCAAACCATCTCGAGAAGTCTGCTATGAAGTTTGATATGAATGTTATGTTTGGAACTTATATCATTGTGTTATGAACTAATTGTTATGTATTGAAATTTCTATTATTGTGTCATAAACTTGATGTTATGTTTTTTATGTTGAAATTATGTCACTGTTATATTATAAGCCACTCCTTCAATTTTAAGAAAAGATTTACAATGAAGATAATAGTTTAACTTGTATGAATGAAACAAGTTTTAAGCAATTTTTTTTGTAATAATTAGAGATAAGGTGAATTTTTATTATCAATATTATACAACCTATCATAACAAGAGTCTCCTAACCAATAAAAGAGAACTGAAATTTTAGGTGCATTTTTCTAATTCGTAGACAAATTTCATTTAACATTTATGTTTTTCACTTAAACATTAATTTTTTGCTTAATTCGAGTGATGTCTTCCGAGAATTTTGCTCGAGAAGTTTGGTCATGAAGCATGCCGAGAAGTCTTTCAAGAAGACTGCTAATGAAGTCTAAAATCTAACTCAAATCTGAAAAGTATGCATATCCAAAATCTATAACTTTTTTCGAATCTATCTCTATCAAATCAAATGTATAAACACACACAATAATGCATATCCAAAATTTATAAATCTATCTATAAAAGAGTGGAAAATGATATCCATGTAATGAAAAACCTGCAAATACAAAATATATTAGTGGAATAAGTGAGACTAAAATGAGAAATCAATATAATATTCTTTGTTTTCAAGTTCAAAGAGATTACAGAGAGAGAGAGAGCGAGAGCGAGAGAGAGAGAGAGAGAGAGAGAGAGAGAGAGAGAGAGAGAGAGAGAGAGAGAGAGAGAGAGAGAGAGAGAGAGAGAGAGAGAGAGCGAGAGAGAGAGAGAGAGAGAGAGAGAGAGAGAGAGAGAGAGAGAGAGAGAGAGAGAGAGAGAGAGAGAGAGAGAGAGAGAGAGAGAGAGAGAGAGAGAGAGAGAGAGAGAGAGAGAGAGAGAGAGAGAGAGAGAGAGAGAGAGAGAGAGAGAGAGAGAGAGAGAGAGAGAGAGAGAGAGAGAGAGAGAGAGAGAGAGAAAGAGAGAGAGAGAAGATGAAAAATTTGACATATAATCTAGCATAAAAGAAAATGAAGAAAAAGGAAAGAAAACATATATGAACCCTAAATCGCGAAGAAAGAATGATAGATCAAAAAAATTTGGGATGAAAGAAAGAATTGAGAGAAGAAGAAGAAAAGAGAGATAGGTGCGAGTTTTAAGATTCATGATATGAGGAAGTGAAACTTACCACTTCTTCGAGAAAATAATAGATTGAGAAGAAGAATGAGAGAAAAAAAGAGAAGTGAGAAATAAAATTGAAGTAGATGAAGAATGAAAGAAACCTTCATGTCTTGAATGAAATTCATAATTTTATTACTGATAATTAGGAGGTTATAAAAATTCATATTTATTAATATTTTTAGTTAATGAGAGGAAACTTTTTAAGAAGTCTTGTGGGAGAAGACTTCTATAGACATCTACTACATTAGCTTTTGTAAAACTTATATTTTCAAAAGTGTTAAGTAACTTCAAGATATGTTTTTAACTATCAAAAGGATTAAGTAACTTTAAGAATATCAAATTATGTGGTCTAATACTTTTAGAGAGAGAGAGAGAGAGAGAGAGAGAGAGTTTTAGGGTAAGAAAAATTAAATCTTGTTCCAGCCATTTAAGAGGAAGAGATAAAATGTATAAAAAAATTATAGAAGAAACCAAAACTCCAATTAGATTAAATATTTTTGGCTCAGAAAAATTTTGGGGAAATTTTCTAGCATTAAATGCACTACAAGACTTCTGAAGAATTTTAAATCCTATACTTACTATTCATCTCACAAGATTTCAGAAGAAAATTTCTAGATTTCTGGAGAAGTCTGCTAATGAAGTCTGAATTCTGACTAAGATGTGAAAACTTTCATATTTTTTAAAAAACTATAAAACTTCAAAATAAAGAAAACCATCAAAAATAAAATTATCATGCTTAAATAATAAATAAAACAATCATATTAGGTTGGAACTATAACTTTTGAATCTAACATAAACAAAAATACATGTCCAAAACTTATAGATTTACCTTAAATAAGTGGAGGATGAGAACTATGTAATATAAAATCTACAAAAACAAGATAAATTAGTGAAAAAGTAATGAGAAAAAAAAGAGAGATTGATAGAAATTTGGTGTTTTCAAGTTCAAATAGATTAGAGAGAAGTTGAAGAACTTAAGAGTGAAAAACATTATATTTTTGTTGCGGCAATTTGAGAGGAAAATAAAGAATACAGTATGTAAATTTCTTTTATATAAACAGAGAAAATTTTCATTTACGTTAAATATTTTCAGCTCAGAAGATTTCTTAGGAAGCATTCTAGCATAAAGTACATTAGGAGACTTTCCAAGAGTCTTCTAAACTTCAAATTTACTATTTCTCCGAGAAGATTTCTCAAAAAGTGTTCTAATGCATTATATGTTAGAAGATTTTTCAAGAAGTTTTCTAAATCCTAAAGTCAAATAATTAACTAAACTGCAACAAAAACTTCATTAAACATAAGATCAACTTATCATGTGTTTAATATATACAAAACCAAACATATATATGTCAAAATTATTTTTCTTTTTAAAAATAAGATTCTAAACCCTAAAATACAAACAATACTAAAGAATATGTTACCAAATCCTAAACCAAAGACAATCATGGCTTATAACTTATATTCATTCTTTTATGTTGAAAACAGCTTAAAATACTATAAATTTAATTTTACATGATTTAGAAATGTTAATAATTACTTGATTTCGATTTTTTTCCATCAAAATATTTTTTATAAAACTTATAAATTACTTTTAAAATTTAATTCATGATACGACTTCTCGGAAAGTCTTCTATGAGAAGATTTCTTGGAAGTCTTCTCATGGAAGCCTTTCACTAACCACACAAGACTTCACAGATTTATTTTCGTAAAAATATGTACAATTTTTTTGTTTAGTCATAAGAAGCTAGTTGTAATTTAACTAACATTTTTGGTTACTTTTGCATTTGAGTTAATTTAAGATATACTTATGCAATCAAATCAATTTTAGACTATTTTTGCAAATTTTCCTCATATAAATCATATTTCAGTTCTAAGTTTTTGTATTTTCCTTCTGAAAATGCATATATGTTTTCCTTATATAAAAATCATAACGTTAAAATATATTAAACATCTAAAATCCCAATTCAAACATTTGTTGATTAGAATATAATACAACAGTAAATAAATCTTTGTAACATATATTGAAAAGTTCAGTTCAAAAGAATCATATATTGAAAATTATTATTTTTATATTTTTGTTTGACATTTCAAAATAAAACTTTAGTTTTATTAGGTAATTTATATATCTATAAATATAATAAAACTAGGAAAGACATAAATTAGTTTCATCAAAAGTTAAATACCTAATTATAAAAATAATTGATTTAATAAATTAATTTTTTTCTCAAATTCAAGATTTTTAGCCCATCAAAGTTTCTAAATAACTTTTAAAAATTTAAATATTTATTATATACAAAAAATGTAAAACTAGTACTGCCGATATAAATAAAACTAGCACTCACTTTCTTGCCTTTAATGCACTTTCACACGAACCACGTTTGGTATATGTACACCACCCAAATGCCTTCTCATTTTTCTTTGTTTCTGTTGTATTAATGACCATCACACACAATTTTTATTTATTTTTATTCTTCCAAATTTTCTTTTTTGAGCAACATTCTTCCAATTTTTTATCCAACAAAAATGCTGTATAAAAGTGGAAAGGGGAGTTATTGCTTTTATGGAAACAGAGCAATCTCTAGTTTTCTAGCGGTGGTTGGTAGCGAGCTTCAGACCAAAGTCGCCACAGCTTCTCGTGTTTATCCGGATGTGGACATTCTTGAGTTCTGCTCTTCTCAAATGTGGTTAATAATAATGACTGATTCAACCAACGGATCTTAGGTTAGTAACATTTTTGGGCTATCAGATAATTTAATATAGCATTTTGGCGCCCATAGAATAGTTTAGGGCTGGGCAAATAAACCAAATCCAAAAATCCAGATCGAATCCGATCCGATAAAAATGAATCCTAATCAATCCGAATAGAAATATCGAATAGATCTTGTTTTATAGCATGATGGGTGATGAGTATTATCTGAACCGAACCCAGACCTAAATGAATATCCGATAGAATTCGAAACATTTAAAATCACAAAAATAACTTCTATCAAACATGATCTTAATTTCTAATATCTGTCGAAATTACTTTAAGATATTATTGAACTTCTAAAATAATTATATATTACATAAAGGTTGATAGTTAAACGTAGCGATTGAAGCTTAAGGTTTTAGATTTTGGTTTTATTTTTTAAAAAAATATGTTTCTCATTTTATTAGAACTTAATTTTTGTTTTATACTTTCATTTATTTGATTTTCTTTCTACCAGTAACTTTTTTTTTATCTTTCGTTTGATTTTGAATGATCATGTTTGATGTTTTTTATTATTTTTGAATCGATTTTACTTATGTCTTGGTTATTAAAATAGGTACAAATCATATATTTTAAATCCAAAGAACCGATTTTACTTATGTTTTGGATACAAAATATGTACTAATCAAGTATTTTTAGATTGAAGAACAGAATCGGACCCGAACCCAAAAGTACAATGAGTTATACCGGCTTTTTAAGATTTACTAACCCTGAATCGAATCAGATAAAACCTGAACCGGTCCCGAACAGACTTTCATATAATCCGAATGGGGTTGATTTTGATGAATCCGAAAAACCAAAACCCAAATTGATATAACCGAAACCCGATTGAGACCCCGAATGTCCATGCCTAGAATAGTTACCTCGATCACCGGACACTGAGGTTAACTAAAAAATAAATAAATAATAATAATAATAATGATAACAATAATAATAATAACAATAATAATAGTAATAATGACTGATTCTACGCACAACCATAAGTATGAAATTAAATTTTCTTAGGGAGAAATGTTCAAGAGAAACATACACACCTCTTTAACATTTTATGTCGACAGGTCATCTTCACGACATAGAAGCGGAATCAACATGCGCATAAAATCCCCGAATACGGAAATTCTAGAATAATCATTTTCGCCACGCTTTCCGACATAAAAAAATGGAACAAAATACAAAGCCTTAATCCCTAGTCTCAGACAACGCTTTAGCAACTTTAGCCTCAACCTCAACCCTGATGCAACTATGTGTGATCCCAGTAGAGAGAATCAACACTCCAAGCATGAAACCTCGCCGAACTTATGTTTGATAAGCCATCAGATGACGAACCAAGAAGACGATGACGAAGCTCAAGACAAACCACCAGATGACGAGGAACCACACGTCAACTGAAGAACCGAAATCCTGCTCTATATCGAAAAAGTGGAATTCCCTGAGAACAAGTGGGCAGTCAGACGCCTCAAGACTCGTTGAGGGAACTATGTGCTGTTGAAATAACACCCCACAAACTCGCTGAGACACTCTCTGACGCACTCGCTGAAGTAAGTTAGAAAGTATGAAAGTTTAAAGAGTAATGGAGAACAAAAGAAGAACACGAAAAGTATAGAAGATAGACACGAAAAATTGATATCCCAGGGTTCACCTAAATGTGGCTACGTCCCTGGAGCCTTGCAATGAGGCAATTCACTATAATCTCAAGTACAAAGATATAGCACCTCTCACTCTCACACACAACCAAAGCTTAACAACACAAGCTTAGTCTTTTCTCGGTTACAAGGAGAATACACACGAGCTCCTCTTATATAGTAGGAGTTTATTACATTAACCTAGTTGGATTAGAGCATTTGCCCCTTTCCATAAACCTATTAGAAAATATTCCAAAAATACTTGTAACTTCCACAACTCAATGAAAGTGATATTTCCATGAACCTATCAACTTCCATATCTCCATAAAAGTGACATTTCCTTTTCCTAATATGACGTCCTTGTCTTGGTTTAAGTTATGCAATCTTGTTTGATTTCCATCACCAACTCCTGACGTAGTCCCTGAAGGATTCGTTGATGTAGTCTCTGATGTAGTCATGAATCCCAACAAACTCCATATTGATGATGTCAAACATGATCCACTACTTAGGTTAAGCAAACTCGTGCTTTGCCAGGCGATGCCGAATGCTCCTTAGTGTTCGGACATCACTCGAACTTCTTAACTGGAACAACCTTGGTTATTATATCAGCAGGATTCCAAGAAGTACATATCTTCTTCACACTTACATCACCTTGAGCGATGATATCTCTGATGAAGTGCATCTTTCTGCTGATGTGCTTAGTCCTCTCATGATATACATTGTTCTTGGCTAGACACAATGCACTTTGAGAGTCACACGATATCTCCACCGTGTCTTGCTTGAATCCAAGCTCCTCCGTTAAGCCCCTTAACCATATTTCTTCCTTGACAGCTTCAACCAGTGCCATATACTCTGCTTCAGTTGTTGACAGAGCCACTACACTTTGTAGACTCGATCTCCAGCTGATTGTATTCCCACCAGCCTTGAAAACATATCCAGAGATCGACCTTCTCTTATCCAGATCCGAAGCAATTTCGTATGGGACGCCATGTCTACATACGATGTTTTTCCACACAAATCCTTCTACTTCGAATCTGGTTACTTGTTGGAAAGCTTCAGCTTCGATCCATTTCGTGAAATAGTCAGTTAGGACTATGAGGAAGCGTAGCTTCTTTTTTCCTTTTCCTGAGGCTACCAGTGCTCCTACGATATCCATGGAACACTTCATAAATGGGTAGGGAGAAGATATGTTGGATAGCTTCTCCGCAGGTTGGTGTATAATCGGTGCATGCCTTTGGCATTTATCGCATGAGGCGGAGTAGGCCTCGTAGTCTGCGATAATGGTCGGCTAGAAATAGCCTTGTCTCTTGATTCGGATGCCTAGGGCTCTGCCGCCAGAGTGGTTTCCACAAGAGCCGTCGTGCATTTCCTTCATGAGTTTCATAGCAACGAGCCCGTGGACACATTTTAGGTATGGTCCGAAAATGCTTCGTTTGTGGAGGACTGAGTTGATTATGCAATATCTTGCGCTTAATGCTTTGAGTTTTCGAGCCTCCCATTTATTGGGTGGAGTTGCTCCCTCTAAAATGTATTGCATGATCGGTATTCTCCAGTCCTCTCTTCCTGTGACTTTGTTATGAAGAGACGAGGGAGGTTCCTGTTCGGGACCTGGTGTTGTGGTGCCCCCGGAGATATTCGTGGGATTAGTCTCCAAGGGGTCTAGATTCTGAGGAATATCTCCAATTTCCTCGTTGTCTTCTGGGGTCTGGATAGTGCCCCCAGGTGAGTTTTCAAGAGCGGAACAATTTCTGGTTTTGACTCTGTAGACCAGTGAATCGGAGGTCTGGATGGTGCCCCCAGAGGTATTCGTAGAATTAGGTTCCAGGGAATCTGAACTTCGGAGAATACCTTCGTTTTTGTCATCGTTCTCCGGGTTTTGGTTTGCGTTCTCGAAGATATACTTTTTTAAAGCTGCGTATTTTGGCTTTCGGGAACCAGAATGTTGTGAGAACTTAGGTAGCTACCGTCGGAGGGTAGTTATCTTCTGTCTCTGCTTGTGGTTTGCTATTTATCTCAGCTTTAGTAGCTATGTCGATACTTGGCTTTTCGATTCCCAACACGGGTATAATGCATTTTACAAGAGGGTCCGATGTGGAGGCTAAGGCAGTCAATGCATCTGCTGAGGAGTTCTCTCCTCGCGGGATCCTCGTTAGCTCGAATTTGTCAAACTGCTTAGTGAGGTTCAGGACAACTTCGAGATATGCCCCCATTATTTCGTCCCTTGTTTCGTATTCTCCGTGGAACTGGCTAGCTACTAGCTGCGAGTCACTATAAGCGTTTAGCTCTCGAATTCTGAGGCTTAGAGCAAGTTTTAAGCCAGTGATTAATGCTTCATACTCCGCTTCGTTGTTGGAAGCGCTAAATCCGAGCCTATAAGATTGTTCGATGGTCTCTCCAGCTGAGGAGGTTAGTCTCAAACCAACGCCGGAACCTTGCCTTGATGAGGCTCCATTGACATACATGCTCCACTTTGGAGCTTCTGTTTCTAGGTCTAGATGTTCGGATGCTAATTCGATGATGAAATCGGCAAGGACCTGTGCTTTTGCTGCTGCTCAAGGTCTGTACTCGATGTCATACTCGCTGAGCTCTATAGCCCATTTAGCTAACCGTCTGGACTGGCTTGGGCTATGTAGAATTGTTCGCAATGGTTGTGAGGTCATCACGACGATTGAGTGCGACTGGAAATAAGGTCGCAGTTTCCTGGCAGCTGTTACAACTGCTAGGGCTAGTTTTTCCATAGTAGGGTACCTCGTTTCGGCGTCTATTAGGCTCTTGCTAGTGTAATAGACGGGCATTTGTTCGTTTTTTTCTTCTCGTACTAGCACGCCGCTAACTGCGGCAGCTGATACGGCGAGGTATATATACAATGGTTCTCCGACCACAGGTTTGGATAGGTTCGGAGGTTCGGAGAGGTAGGCGTTCAGTTGTCTGAAGGCTTCCTCACACTTCTCGTCCCACATGAACTTTTTATTATTTTTCAGAAGTTTATAGAACGGGAGGCACTTATCAGTGGACCTGGATATGAACCGGTTTAATGCTGCGATTCGTCCAGTCAATCTTTGTACCTCTCTGATTGTTTTTGGTGACGACATTTCTAGGAATGTCGCTATCTGTTTCGGGTTAGCTTCGATGCCTCTTTCGGTCATGAGGTAACCGAGAAACTCACCGGAGGGTACTCTGAAGGTACACTTAGCTGGATTGAGCTTCATGTCGTACTTGTTGAGGATGTCGAAGCATTCCTTTAGATGGGAGATATGATCTTCTCCAATTAAGGACTTGACTAACATATCGTCAATGTAGACCTCCATGGTTTTTCCGAGTTGCCCAGCAAACATTTTGTTTACTAAACCGATAATGGAGGACAATTCATATCTCACGACTTCAAAGAATTTTGTGACAAATGGAACATCCGCCTCACCTTTTCGACACCTCGACGACCCCAAGGAAACGACCAGACAGAGGCTGCTGATAAATCAATATTAGCAAACCTCAAGAAACGCCTCGGAGCCCAGAAGGAACTCTGGTCCGAAAAATTATCCGAAGTACTGTGGGCATGCCGAACCACCCCACGAAAAGCTACGGAAGAAACCCCTTTCTCCTTAGCTTACGGGATGGAAGCTGTCGTCCCAGCAGAAACCACCGCTAGTAGCCTCCGCCGGGAACTCTGCACGTCAAACCCCACAGCTAATAACCAGCTCCTGATGGATAGCCTCGACTTAATCGAGGAAAGACGAGACCAAGCCATGCTTCGTATTCAAAATTACCAACAAGCGATGACGCGACATTATAACTCCAAAGTAAGGCCCCGACAGTTCGCTGTAGGAGACCTAGTACTTAGAAAGGTGTTCGAAGGAATCAAGGAGCCATGAGTTGGGAAGTTAGGAACTAATTGGGAAGGTCCATACCAGATTATCCACATAGTACGACCTGGCGTCTACAAGCTCCAGAAGGTGCGAACCGGGATACCTGAAATCCGATCGTGGAACGCCACGAACCTTAAAAGATACTATCATTAGGTACCCAAATACCCTGAACTACGTTTGGCTTGATCCCTTGACTGGGTACGTAGGCAACTCCATCACGAGTGCAGCCCCAACCTATTTACAGCATTCTCTTCACCTAAGCAGAGGGGGCATATGTTTAACACATAGCCCAATACAGATATTGTACAACTATATGTGCATGATGTATTTTTTTTAAAAAAAGTTTGTCATCAATAAAACAATCGTCTTCGACATTTCAGCTTCATCAATACCAAAGGTCTTAAAAATCTTTCGAATGAGTTCAGGTCCCCACAAACCTGAACCTAAGATCTCAAGCATCTTAACATTCTCAAAGGTCTTAAAATCCTTCAAACAAACTTAAATTTCAACAAACCTAAGGTGTTAAATTCCTTAGGAACCATCAAGGTCTTAAAACCCTTCGAAACAATCATGTCCCATAAACCTGAACCTAAGGCATCAAAAATACTTAACCACCTAGGAGGTCTTAAAATCCCTCAAACAAATTCAAGGTCTTAAAATCCTAAAGAATCAACAAGGTCTTAAAATCCTAAAGAATCAACAAGGTCTTAAAATACTTCGATTTCATCCATTAACTAATATAAAACCCGAAGGTCTCGAAATCCTTCGAACGAACTCAGGTTCCTACGAACCTAAACTCAGGTCCCAGAACCCTTCAAATCGGACTCAGGTCCCTAAATTCCCCGAGCTAATATCGGAGACTCCTTTTTAGGGTCCTCATAACTGAGTATATTGAGTTAAACTCTTATCACAAATAAGAACCAAGATCCTAATCCGATCTAACGATCACGACACATGTTTCATCAAGATTCATGATCGCTATGTCTAAACAAAAGAAGATTAAGTTAATAAAACTTAAAACGGGAATAACCAAGACTTAAACATAAGCAAGAGTTTAAAAGCCTTCCTAGGCTATTCAAAATTCAACAAGTCTGAAACACGAATAAAGGTTTAAAGGCCTCCTCAGGCACTAAGTGTTAAAGCTTAAACTAGGCCTGGGCATTCGGGTAGTCGGATCGGATTCGGGTCAGGTCTTTTCTGGTCCGGGTTTTTCGGGTCTAGGAGTTTAGGACCCGATCGGGTAATTTCAAATTCTCGGTTCCGGCTCGGTTCGGTTCGTGCCGGGTCTGGGTCGGGTCGGGTTTTAAATAGTTGGACCCATTCGGGTAATTAAAATTTATCGGTTTGGATTCGGTTCGGTTTCGGGTCGGTTTCGGTTCGGGTTCAACCTTAAAAATGCATATAAAAAAACTAAAACTATTTATATATCCAAAAATCTATCACAAAACATTTTTTTTTTTAATTTTAAACAAATCTAACTATATTATGATATATATCAAACTAATACTTTATATCTAATCTACAATCCTTAGTTATACAAGCAACTAAACATTTTAATTTTACAAACTTCTTTTAGAACTTAACTTCATATATATATATATATATTTTATATATCTAAACTCCAACCCCTAATTCTCAAACCCTAAACCCTAAATTTTAAACATTAAAATTAATTATTGAAACTAAAGCATATATTGTAAATATATTATATATATTTTAATCTAATGTAGCTTCTAATTGGTCAATATAGAAAACAAGGATCATAATTTTAGTCTGGCCGTTCATAAATCATATCCAATGCCCACAATGAAACATCAAACATGTGTTCATGTGTTTCTTATCCTTTTCGTTATTTTTTTTCCTTTCTGTCGTTCTCTTTCCATTGCAACACGAGAAAAAGCAAAATTAACAGATCAATGGCTTGTCGCTTCCACTGATTATGTTATGATAACTCACGACGGCATAGGATAGGAGACACAATGGCTTCACCAAACGAACGGTGGCAGATATACGGTGGTGGTTGCACAGCCCACCAATTCTAACGGTATCTTAATTCTTTGAGTCATCATCACTCATCAGTTTCATCACCTAATCTGTGTGTTTTACCCAATCTGTGTGTTTTCGTAAAAGAAACCGAGAAAGTGAAAGAAAAAAAAAACATGAACATGAATTGCAAACATCCCACATCGTAAGTTTGCAACGTTGTAAGACATAAATGACTGTTATAAATACATCACGTTCGGCTACTTTGTTCCTCACAGATGGTATGCTATAATCCATGGCCCATTCTCTTAATTGGGCCTAAATTAGTTAATGTTTGTGTTATTAACCGGGTCAACTTTTACCCGATCGGGTATAGGGTTCGGTTCGGGACGGGTTGTAGACCCGCGGGTCCTTTATGTTGAGACCCGATAGAGACCCGATAGGGTTAACTGGCAGTACCCGTATCCGATCCGAACCGGATTTTTTGGGTCGGTTTCGGTTCGGTTTTCGGGTGCGGGTAAAATGCCTAGGTCTAGCTTAAACGAAATAAAAGCCCTTGGGCAGAAGTCTTGAAAAACATTAAAACATAACTTCAAAAGAGCCTCAGCTCTCAGTCCTCCTTATCTTCCTGAACCGGTTCACCATCGCCAGCAAGAACTCCTTACTCAACCTCTTTGTCGTCGCCTCCTAGAGCCGCCTCGATTGGAGCTGAATTAGGAGTCACCAAACCTAAATTAGAACCGTATTCTCCAGAAAAGGATGGATTAAACATGTTAATTTCGAAAGTACCTGAGCTCTCTGACAACTGGGGAAGAGGGAGCTTGCTGACCGAGAAGTCAGAGACCTGAGCCTTCTCATAAGTAGTTGTCGCTTCTGGCAACAGAGCCATCAAGCGGTTGTACTCTTCTTCAGCACTTTGGATCTCATTGTTCAGCATGTCCTTCAAGAGCTCAGTATTAGCTTGAAGCTCTTGGGCATAAATCAGAGAAGTAACCTCGTCCTTCTTCTTGGCAAACTTCTCTTTGACACAGACCAAAATCTTGTTGTAAGCTTCGGCGACTTCTTTCTTCCTTTCCCTAACAGCCAACTTAACTTCAGCCTCCTTGTTCCTCTGGCTATTTTGGGATGTGGTAATGAGGTCCCAGACCTGGTGCTCAGCTACCCTCCAAGCGGCATCCAACTCGCTAATCCTTCTACCCTTCACTTGGATATCGAGTTCTTGACTCTCGATCTTCCCTTGTTGAGCATCAACTTAGAACCCAGCCTTTTAACCCCAGCTTCAAGTTCAGAAACTCGAGCCCGGGCTTGATCGAGCTCGGCCTTGGTCGCCTTAACCATCTCAGTAATCTGAGCCAGCTCCCCAGCATTAGGGGCATCATGCAAAGCATTCTCAAACTTTAGCTGAGCCATGTTTACAGATCCAGCCAACTACAAAAGTGGTGAAAAGATAAGTATTTCCTAACACTAAAGAGGAAAAGGAAAAAAAAGAACGAGATCACGGACCTGACCCATACAGTGAGCTATCTCGAGGTATTCATCCCTGTTAGTCAGATCTTTGAGCGCCGGGAGGGAGCATCCCACCCTCTTCATGTGCCTCATCATCGCGGCCAGACCCCAAGGGTCATCTAAGACTGACCCATGTTTCGAGTGGGTAAAGCTCCACCCAACAGTCCCTCCTCTGGAAGACGAGGAAGAGGACCGGGAAGAGCTTCCAGCTTGATCAGTCTTGGGTCTCTTGTTTCTCGAGGGTTCGACCTCAGGAGCACCCCTAGGTGCCTGGAAATCAGCCTCCGGCATCGGAACCTCAGGGAGGGGAGCAACATCCTGAACGGCCAGCTCGGTGGGGGCAACCTCCTCAACAGGTCTGGAACCTCCATCATCCAGGACCTCTTTCACAGAATCGAGGAACGATCCTCCTTGGTTCTTGTCTCCTCCACGAGATGCGCTAACTGCTCTGGAAGGATAACTCTGGAACGGAACGATGGCTTGAGAGGCATCTCGCTTGGCTGAGTCTTTTCAGTTCCTGAAGCACTAGCTCCGGTTGAAATCGATACCACCGAGTTACCTTCTGAAACTGGAAAAACAGAAAGCCTTTAGAGACCTAAACCTTAAGGGACGAAGCTTAAAAAAAAAACACTTAAACTTACTTTCAAGATCCTCGACATGGATGGGATCCTGAAAGGAAGCGTTGTAGTTATCCGAGAATCTGGCTGAACCTATCCGAGAGGTAGTATAAGCTACCCAAGTGCAAGGACTCTGTTGCAACTTGCGGAACAGAGCTCTGGTAAGCTTGGTGGAAAGCTTCGGAGGATCCTCAATCTCTGTAAACATAGTCAAAAGAAGTTAGCAAGTCATAGCTAACAAAGATTGAAAAAAGACACATCCCTAAAATTTCTAACCAGATGCATCGGACCATGCGACCCTAAGGTCCCGACCCACGGGAACCGTCAAAGGATCAACCTTTACATAAAAGTACTTCTTCCTCAAATCATCATCACTGTCAGAGAACCTAAAGGTACATAGCTTGGGGCGACCAGGAAGGTAGTAGGTTCCGGTACCACCCTCCTTGGAAGCACTCTCCTTTATCGAAAAGAGGCTCATGAGTTCGGTGAGTCCAACGGTAACGCCCTCCTCTCTGGACCTAGTGATTAAACCATTTATCACTCGGATGACTGAAGGACAGAGTTGAGAGAGGGCTAGTTGATAATGATCGAGAAGATCCAATAAAAGGGTCGAGAGAGGGAATCTAAGGTGACACTTGGAGATGTACTTCTCGTGAACACAGAACCAACCCTCTGGAGCAGTCTCGGGGGTTTCATCGGGTTTACAGGCCCGAGCGAGCTCCTTCCGGCTGAGAGCTTGAACCATGAGGTTGACAACATCTTGGCTTTGCAACAACGAAGGCGAGTGAGGTCCAGAAGGAACGCTCCCGCTAGAATCATCTTTCTTCTTCCGCTTAGAGACTCTGGTTGCAATCGTCTCTCTAGCCTTCTTCTTCTCTTTCCTCATCTTGGCTCTGATCTCTTGTTTAACCTTCAGCAGTTTAGCTCCAGAGGGAGTGTAATAAACCTCATGTATTAATAGAATTTTGGTTTAAAAAAATATATATTAGTTGAAAACTGTCTGATAAAGATCAACCAGCTTCTTACTGTGTCTAACCCATCACATGCCATGCACCTTCCTGCTTGCTTGCTTCTGTAGTAAATGGCACATGCAAATCACAACCTGCCTGTGTGCTTGCTTCCTTCTTTCTGATTAATTATGATTGGCTGGAGACTGCTTCATGGGAAAGAAAGGACAGTGTGCTGCAGATGATGAAGCAGGTTGCCAGATGTCTCCACTGCCCCTTGCTTTGGTTCTTCAGCTGCACACTCATCCAAAGACCATCAGAAGTACTTAAGTCTCTTTTTTTACCTGCTTACCACGTTATGTGGACACCAGAAAAACCAGAGAATTTTCAAAGAAAATTAAGAGAGAAAAAAGAAGAGAAAACAGAGAAAACTCAGAAAAAAAATAAATCAAGAAAAATTGCTGGTGGTTTGATCTTCAGCTCCTAATCAGTTTGTTGCTGTGAGAAATATCAGAAGGTGAGATTTTCAAATAAAACCCTAGACCTAGCTGAGTTCAGATCATGATCAGACCGTGATCTTTCTTGTTGATCAGTTCTGCGCAAGCTTACCTTGGTGAGGAGAACCATCTGAGTTCATCCAACAGTTTGGATTTTGAATGGATTTTGAATCCATTCAGCTTTGTTCAAGTGGAGCTCAAGTCTTGTCCAAGCCATTTTCAAGACTTCTCTTTGGGTGAGTCTAGACAGATGTTGAGATAGATCATGAATAGTTGAATAAGTTAGTAAAGTCTCTGAAATTATAAGAGTGGTGTTGTGTTTACTTATTGTAAACACATACACATGAAGATATAATCAAAATGTTAAAGTGAGGTTAATCCTAATCTTAGCACTTGTTCTCAAGTACTAATCTTATTCATGAATTAATCTTGGTTTAATTAAAGTTTAACCTTGGTTAATTAATAATTAATTTTGGATTAAGATGAGATTAATTAAGGATAAATCTAAGATTATTTGAGGAATAGTTATGTACTAATTTGGAATAATTATGTATTAATTTAGAATAATTATGGAAGTAAAATCATGTGAAGTCTTATTATTATTTCACTATCCCTAAACTCCTGCATTACCATGACTTGATCCTGCGAATGGAACAAAGTCATGAAGACACGATGATGGGGTAGCACCCTGGAGACTGTGTACTGCATGACGATGCAGTCCTGAATTTTCATAACGACGTTCGAGGATGATGGTAATGCTAACTCGCTAGGCTCGATTAGCCTTAGTGGTTTCTCAGGTCTAGTATATGTATTGTATTATATGAGTACGATGACGGGCGGGTATTGTGGAAGTGCTATTTAAATAAGAATTCACAATGATAAGTTATATATTTAAGTATAGTACAAGTACTTGATGATCATGCTTATGCATTTGTTTTTCGGTTTATTTATTATTGTTTGTGTTGTAATTCTAGATTCACTGAGTAAAATAGTTGCTCATGACTCATTGTTTCATGTGCAGGTAACCACTAGTTGGGAGATCACTAATTTTGGACGGAAGGAACGGCCAACCAGCGGTAGTATTTTGTTGTCCTTGCAACGTACCTTTTGATGTATATTTACTTAAAACGTTATTTGGCGATAGGCCGTAGGATAAAACTATAACACTTTGTAAGATGTTTCAAGTAATAAATAATGTGTAAAAGATGTTTATAAACCACGAGCTCTCATATGATATTAGTCCTTGTCCGGGACGAACTAACTATCAAATATTGCTTTATCGGGTTGAAATGCCTAGAGGGATATCTGATAGGTAAATATTTGTTCTTTGGTTGTTGATCTAAGGTGATCAGACATATTTCGAGAACCTTGGGTTGACCATTGGGGAACATTGACTGTGTCATTTCCGGTCATCTACAATCAGGGGTGTCACAAAGGTGGTATCAGAGCATTGTTATACGATGCTTGAATGGGACTTGTTTCAAATATCTTTTCGAGTCAAAATGTGTCGCAAGGATAATTAGGATATGCTGGTTTGTTCCTTCTTTTAGAAATATATAGAACTGGGTAGAAACTTACCATGATCTTTTGTTGCAGATGCCACCGAGACGAGCACACCGTGGGGAAGATTATATACCGATACATATCTCATCATCGTCTTCAGACTCTTCACCGCAATCTACTCCGCTACCACTGTTATGGTATTTTTGTGCAGGGTCGTTTAAGTACTACGGAACACAAGAAGACTTAGAGGATTGATATGAATTTATGTGTGTTTAGAATAGTAATCGAGGCAAAGAGACGTATATTATTAAGTATATGTGGGATTACAACGTTATGGGTGTATAAACCCTAGTTCTATCGCCTAACTCTCTAGTCTCTAAGCCTCTGAATGTCGATCCCTTGTTCTAGGGTTTGGGCTCCCCTTTTATAGTTGATATATGTCGGTTTAAAGTAGGGCGAACTCTTCCATATCCGAAAAATAGAAGTTTTCCCGTAGCTGGAAAACTTCCATAATGTCGCGAGGGGTCGGACCCTGTTTCTTCTCGGTAGGGGCTAGGCCCTGATACCTCTTCGTGGGGACTGGATCCTGGAACCTATTGATAGATGTTGAATCTTGGAGCTTCCCAGCAGAGATTGGATCTTTAAGCAGAGGAAGGACCCTGGATCCCTCTCAAGTGAGGGCCCGAAAGTCGAGGCCCCTTCGGAGGTTGGAGAAATCTTTAGCCTTGGATATTTTTCCTCAACAGTTTGCTCCTTATTCCTTGATCGCTTCGTAGGAATCAAGGGATAACGTGTGATCTCGGGCCTTGGTATCACTTCTTCAAGCAAGAGAAGGGCCGTAATCTTGTTGCAACCCGAAATGAGGTTTGGGACATAATCGTTTGGACGGAATGGACTTTAAGAAAAATAGGGATCGCGGCCTGATCGCGAAGGTGCTAAGTCGGCGGAATATCTCGGAGGCAACTTTGCTTCTTTTTGGAAATTTTCCGAACTAAGATTTATGACCATCTTCCCAATTTTCTTGCCTTTCCCATTTTTCTCTTTTCATTTATCCAGCAAAAAATGGAAAGTCGTCCCGGATATATATTTGGATGCTCCGATGCCCTTAGATGGCACGAACTTAGACTTTACCCTATCTTCTTTACCAAAGCAGATGTCGAACGACCCGACTTTCACGAAATCGTTCCCTGCCCCTGGTGTTGGGGGACATGCCAGGCCTCGTCGCTTGTTTGGTGACCCTTTTGATTCTCCGGTCCTAGCGCCTAGCGTAGCCTCGGGAGTAGACGATGAAGGGGTTCCTATGGCTCCTACTCGCCCACGTCGCTTTTGCTTCTTTGATGTCTTGAACGGAGACGAAGACGGCCCGAAATCTGACATCAAGAAAGAGGACTTGATGGAGATCCGCCGTAGGTATTCCTTGCCCGATACGATGGGGATCAGGTGTGCGGGAGAGTTTGAACGAGCTCCTGACGGGGGAAGCGGCGAGATAGCAATCTTTGAGGCTTATTTAGAGGCCGGTTTTAGAGCAAGAATCCCTTCTTTGATTGCGGAAGTGGCATCATACTTTGGATGTTCCCCTTCGCAGTTTACGCCCGCTACATGGCGTACTTTGATGGCTATCCAGGTGTTAGGAGAACTTCACAGTATCCTTTTTGGATTGTCTGAAGTTCTATACTCTTACTCCTTTGTTCCTTTGTCGAGCAAGAAAGGCTTCTATCAGATATGGTCCCGTGATGAAGAACCTGTAGTGGATGAGCCTCCTCGGGGTATTCGTGGTAGCTTCCCTACGAACGATTCCTGGGATAGGAGGTATGTGTTCATGAAGGTCGACGGTGTTCCCAGCTATCCTTGCTTCTGGCGTCCAGTGGGTAAGTTGTTTCTATCTTTCCAGATATGAGTATCGTGTCTACTGATTTATTTTGGGTCAGAGGTGGCTCGACCAGTTGTCCAAGCTGGTGAGAATTTGGCGAAATTGGCGCAAAGCATTCCTAGGCGCTTTCACTGGATTCTGTTTTTGATGCATCCGATATCGCTGTGTCACAGCCGTATTTGGGGTAATGAATTTCTTTCTCACTTTTTCTTTCTGCCATAGTCGTAACTTGGTGATGTCTTGATTTTCCAGGCGGGATCCCTACGGCTTCAATATTGTCAGTGTACAAAGAATATTGCAGGGCTAGGCCTCAGAGGAGAAAACCTCGCCCTTTGCTCCTTCTATCCCTTCGAGAATGGCTTCTTTGGCTCCGAGGGATGCTAGGGGGAATATGTTTCCTAGCTTAGGTCGGCGCGTTACCCCGCATGAAGAGATCCTCTTTCTTCGGAGGCAGCTTCGGGAAGTGATCTCTAACCAGGCTCTTATCGTGCAAAGGGCTCGGGAGCAAGCTCGCTGGGATCTTGTGAGAGAGTGGTCGGCAAGGGGTGTCGGCCAACGTGGGCTGTTTGGAGGATCCGGCCGATGGGGACCTGTTGGAGGTCCCATCCGGAATTGGGAGAGCAATGATGGTGGACTTGGTGTTTTCCCTCCTTTTTGTCGGGAGCCGCATCTCTGATCAACTCGCAATACTTATGCTTTTCTTGCTTTATGTTGTCATCTTTCTTTTGGATTTTTAGTGGCTTTCTTCCTTCCGAATAAGAACCCTTAATAATAATATTTATTGCTTTTTGCTTCTATCCCATCTTTTCTTGTAGACACCGTTCGGAGGTCTGTTTGATCTTTGATTTGCAGTTGGGGTTATGGGCCGAAGGCCGACCATAACCCTTGTGGGGAGTCATCGTCTAGGACCTGAGTCCTGTCAATGATTATATCGAGGACCTGAAAATATCAAAGCATTAGATCTTGTAATCCGGTTTGTAAAACATGAGTTTTAGGTTTAGGGATGTAAGATCGTTGCTGGGAACTAGTGAGTTCCAGCCTGGTTCGAACCCTTAGGTTCTCGGACCCTCGAACTCGGAAGTTCTTAGGATCTAGAACCCTTAGGTTCCTTACCTGGGACGTGAGGCCTTCTTTTGAACCCGAGGGGTTTCGCCCCTTGAACTTTGAGGTCTTGGTTAGCCTGTGGGTCTTGAAGCCACAGTTTAGGGTTTAATACCTTAGGATCCTAGGACCTTTGGTAATTTTCCGAAGTTGGTATCAGGACTTTTTAAGTCTTTGATCCCGAGGGTTTTTCGGACTCGAAGGTCTTTGATTCTTTTAGGTGATCTTTACGAATCCAGAGATTCTTTAAAGGCCTAATGGTTTCGATGGACCGAAGGTTCCAAGGAACCTAGAATCATTTTGGACCCGGAGGCTTTGGACCGTGATGGCAACATTGGATCTTGAGAGATCCGAGATCTTGAGGTCGTTACGAACCTTGAGGTTCTTGACCCGGATGTTGCGGAACCTTGAGGTTCTTTGGACCCTTGGGTCTAAGGAACCTTGAGGTTATGTGGGCTCTTAGGTCTATGGAACCCTGAGGTCTTTGGACCCGAAGGTCTTTGGACCCGAAGGTCTTTGGACCCGAAGGTCTTTGGACCCGAAGGTCTTTGGACCCGAAGGTCTTTGGACCCGAAGGTCTTTGGACCCGAAGGTCTTTGGACCCGAAGGTCTTTGGACCCGAAGGTCTTTGGACCCGAAGGTCTTTGGACCCGAAGGTCTTTGGACCCGAAGGTCTTTGGACCCGAAGGTCTTTGGACCCGAAGGTCTTTGGACCCGAAGGTCTTTGGACCCGAAGGTCTTTGGACCCGAAGGTCTTTGGACCCGAAGGTCTTTGGACCCGAAGGTCTTTGGACCCGAAGGTCTTTGGACCCGAAGGTCTTTGGACCCGAAGGTCTTTGGACCCGAAGGTCTTTGGACCCGAAGGTCTTTGGACCCGAAGGTCTTTGGACCCGAAGGTCTTTGGACCCGAAGGTCTTTGGACCCGAAGGTCTTTGGACCCGAAGGTCTTTGGACCCGAAGGTCTTTGGACCCGAAGGTCTTTGGACCCGAAGGTCTTTGGACCCGAAGGTCTTTGGACCCGAAGGTCTTTGGACCCGAAGGTCTTTGGACCCGAAGGTCTTTGGACCCGAAGGTCTTTGGACCCGAAGGTCTTTGGACCCGAAGGTCTTTGGACCCGAAGGTCTTTGGACCCGAAGGTCTTTGGACCCGAAGGTCTTTGGACCCGAAGGTCTTTGGACCCGAAGGTCTTTGGACCCGAAGGTCTTTGGACCCGAAGGTCTTTGGACCCGAAGGTCTTTGGACCCGAAGGTCTTTGGACCCGAAGGTCTTTGGACCCGAAGGTCTTTGGACCCGAAGGTCTTTGGACCCGAAGGTCTTTGGACCCGAAGGTCTTTGGACCCGAAGGTCTTTGGACCCGAAGGTCTTTGGACCCGAAGGTCTTTGGACCCGAAGGTCTTTGGACCCGAAGGTCTTTGGACCCGAAGGTCTTTGGACCCGAAGGTCTTTGGACCCGAAGGTCTTTGGACCCGAAGGTCTTTGGACCCGAAGGTCTTTGGACCCGAAGGTCTTTGGACCCGAAGGTCTTTGGACCCGAAGGTCTTTGGACCCGAAGGTCTTTGGACCCGAAGGTCTTTGGACCCGAAGGTCTTTGGACCCGAAGGTCTTTGGACCCGAAGGTCTTTGGACCCGAAGGTCTTTGGACCCGAAGGTCTTTGGACCCGAAGGTCTTTGGACCCGAAGGTCTTTGGACCCGAAGGTCTTTGGACCCGAAGGTCTTTGGACCCGAAGGTCTTTGGACCCGAAGGTCTTTGGACCCGAAGGTCTTTGGACCCGAAGGTCTTTGGACCCGAAGGTCTTTGGACCCGAAGGTCTTTGGACCCGAAGGTCTTTGGACCCGAAGGTCTTTGGACCCGAAGGTCTTTGGACCCGAAGGTCTTTGGACCCGAAGGTCTTTGGACCCGAAGGTCTTTGGACCCGAAGGTCTTTGGACCCGAAGGTCTTTGGACCCGAAGGTCTTTGGACCCGAAGGTCTTTGGACCCGAAGGTCTTTGGACCCGAAGGTCTTTGGACCCGAAGGTCTTTGGACCCGAAGGTCTTTGGACCCGAAGGTCTTTGGACCCGAAGGTCTTTGGACCCGAAGGTCTTTGGACCCGAAGGTCTTTGGACCCGAAGGTCTTTGGACCCGAAGGTCTTTGGACCCGAAGGTCTTTGGACCCGAAGGTCTTTGGACCCGAAGGTATTTGGACCCGAAGGTCTTTGGACCCGAAGGTCTTTGGACCCGAAGGTCTTTGGACCCGAAGGTCTTTGGACCCGAAGGTATTTGGACCCGAAGGTCTTTGGACCCGAAGGTCTTTGGACCCGAAGGTCTTTGGACCCGAAGGTCTTTGGACCCGAAGGTCTTTGGACCCGAAGGTCTTTGGACCCGAAGGTCTTTGGACCCGAAGGTCTTTGGACCCGAAGGTCTTTGGACCCGAAGGTCTTTGGACCCGAAGGTCTTTGGACCCGAAGGTCTTTGGACCCGAAGGTCTTTGGACCCGAAGGTCTTTGGTCCCGAAGGTCTTGGACTTTTTATGCTTTTGGGGAGTCTTTTTGATCGCTCTCTGCTGCCCGGAGGCGCGCCACTCTCGATCTAAATTGAGAAGTCGCACTGTGCTACCCGTGGGCATAGGCCATTCTCGAAAATATCAATGCTGCACTCTACCTTTCTGCAGAAAGGTCACTTTCAGATTTACTGTGGTCTGGGGTGGGCCACCCCGCAAGGCGGCTTCAACCCAGACACACTACCTTCCACGTCTGGATAGGTATTAAATTGTTTGTGCTTAACCGGTTATTTGCACTTTGCTCCCTGCATATCAACCGCCTGAATCTGATTACAGTACTTGGCCGTGTACGTTGTGCCCCCTGCGTGTGTTTAGCTCATAGCGTTTTTAACGAGGGTTTGGGTAGCATTAGTACGTGGTCCCCGCATAACTCTTGGCTATAGGCCTTTACGCGGGGCCCTGTCGTGCAGACATCGGTACAGGACTGATCAGACCCCTTCCATATCTGTTTGCACCTATGGTGAGTAGCCTCACCAGCTAGGGGGCTAGCTAAGATCTGAGGTCCCTAAGGTCCCGATCCAGCTAATATGCCCCTTTAAGTATATTGGTATTCCCTTAACTCCTTTTAGTCGAAACCAAATGTATTTTATAAGCCTAGTTTGAAAACGTTCTCGTTATATATAGGAGTAGGAAGACCAAAATACCTAAATATATAGTATAATAGTATATATAAAGCTTAATCCAAAGATCTTGCTTTTAGAAATGGTAGAATTTGAGGTGCAAGGCGTTCCAGAAGTTGGGTTGAACCTTGCCTTTGCTGTCTTGCAGCTTGTAGGCTCCTGCCCCTTGCACCCCTATTACCTGATAGGGCCCCTCCCATCCGAGGGCGAGTTTTCCGGCTGATTTGTCTCTTGTATGGTTGCAGACTCGCCTTAGGACCCAGTCTCCTTCTTGGAAGGTTCTGGATCTCACCTTCTTGTTGTAGCTCTTGGCTACTTTTATTTGGTATGATGCGTTCTTTAGGCGGGCTGCTTCTCTTTTCTCATCTAGTATGTCTAGACTTAGGTACATCAGCTCGTCGTTCTCTTTTGGAGTTAGGATGTTGGAGATCGTGGTCTTAACGTGCACCTCGGTGGGTATTGCTGATTCGGTGCCATAGACGAGTGAGAAAGGGGTTTCTTGGGTAGCCGTCTTCGGAGTTGTCCGATAGGCCCAGAGAACTCCATGTAACTCTTCTGCCCATCGCCCATGAGCCTTCTCCAAACGCTTCTTGAGCATGTTCACCACCGTTTTGTTGGTTGACTCTGCTTGTCCGTTCGACTGGGGGTGTCTTGGTGCCGAGTATGAGAGTTTGATGTCCCATTCTTTGCAGAAGTCTTGGAAGTCGTTGCTAGTAAATTGGGGTCCATTGTCGGTGACAATCTCTTGAGGTGCTCCGAAGCGGGTTATTATGTTCGTCCAAATGAACTTCCTGATCTGGAGATCCGTAATTTTCGCCAAGGCTTTGGCTTCTACCCATTTCGTGAAGTAATCGGTCATTACTAGGAGAAAGACCTTTTGCCCCGGCGCCATAGGGAATTTTCCCACGATGTCCATGCCCCATTTACGAAAAGACCAAGGGGAGCTTAGGGATTTTAGGTTCTCTGGTGGTAAGTTGGAGATTGGGGCGTGTTTCTGGCATTGGCTGCAGGTTTTAGCCTGTTTGAGGGAGTCCTTTGCCATGGTGGGCCAATAGTAAACGGCCCTTCTTGCTTTGAGAACTAGGCTCCATCCACTGGAGTGGGAACCACATTCCCCGTCGTGGAGCTCTTCCAATATTCGCGCGGCTTCTCTAGGGGTTAGACATCGTAGATAGGGTCCTGAGAAGGATCTTCTATATAACTTTCCTTCCGAGATGCAGTACCTGGCTGCTTGCCTCTTGATCTTGCGGATCTCGTCTCGATTTTCGGGTAGGACGTCGTTCCTTAGATAGTTAGTGATAGGAGTCATCCATGTTTCCCCTTCGTCCACTACTGCTACTTCTTCTGGTTCTTTCTCTCTCTCATTTGCTGGCCATTGCAGGACCAACAAGGGGATACTCATATGTTCCTTAGTTTCTAGGGTGGAACCTAGGTTTGCTACAGAATCAGCTTGGGAATTTTGCTCCCTAGGGATCTGAGTAAGTTTGTAGTTTTCGAATTGGTCTAGGAGACGTTTGGCCACCGATAGGTATCTGATCATGCTTGGGTCCTTGGCTTGTTAATCCCCTTGGACTTGGCTGATGATGAGCTGCGAGTCACTGAAGACCTGGATGTCTTCCACTCCCATTTCTCTAGCTAACGCTAGACCTGCTATCAAAGCCTCGTATTCAGCTTCGTTGTTGGTTGCTTTGAAGTTGCAACGTAAAGCTCTCGAGGCCGAATCTCCCGAGGGGGAGGTTAGGACAAGTCCTACTCCTGCACCTCTGACGTTACTGTAACCGTCCACGTGCAGGGTCCATTGGCCTTTCTCTGCTTCCTTTCCCCGGAGCGTAGCTTCTAGATTTGGGTCTGGAAGCATGGAGGGAGAGAATTCAGCCACAAAGTCGGCTAGAATCTGAGATTTAATGGCGGTAGCTGGGCGAAAGATCACGTCATACTCCCTCAACTCTACGGCCCATTTTGCCAATCGTCCTGATACCTCGGGTTTATGAAGGACCGCTTTTATGGGGAACGAAGTGACTACCACGACTTGATGGGCCTAAAAGTAGGGACGTAATTTCCGGGCTGTGACTACTAGGGCGAGGGCTAGCTTCTCCAGTTGGCTGTAGCGAGTCTCTGCGTCTAGCATGGACTTGCTAACATAGTATATGGGGTGCTGTCTCCTCCCTTCCTCTCTTACAAGGACCGCGCTAACTGCATGCTCGGACATGGCTAGGTAGAGCAGTAAGACCTCTCCTTCCAGGGGTTTAGATAGGAGTGGTGGAGTAGTAAGGTAGGCCTTGAGGTCAGATAACGCAGTTTCGCACTTCTCTATCCACTTGAAGTCTTTGGGACTCTTTAGTATTTCAAAGAAGGCATGCGATTTATCGGAAAGCCTGGAGATGAACCTGTTGAGGGCTGCCATTCTCCCTGTCAGTTTTTGAACCTCCTTGACATTTCAAGGGGAAGGAATCACCTGGATGGCCCTTATCTGCTCTGGATTCGCTTATATGCCCCTGTGAGTGACTATGTATCCCAAGAACTTCCCGGAGCTTACTCTGAATGAACATTTAGAGGGGTTGAGCTTCATGTTGAATCTTCTTAAGGTGGCGAATGCTTGCTGGAGGTGCGAGATATGATCTTCGGAGTCCAGGGACTTTACCAGCATGTCGTCGATGTAAACTTCCATGGTCTGGCCTATCTTAGGGTCCAGCCCCAGGTCCATGTAGGCCGAATGAAAGATAATGTTGCTGGAGCTTCCATTGTCCACCAGTATCCGCTTGACCAAACAATTGGCTATGACTAGTGAGATGACGAGGGCATCATGATGGGGAACGAGGACCCGTTCCTTCTCCTTCGCGGTGAAGCTAATCTCATCCGTTCCCAAGAGTGGGCGCTTGAGAACCTCCGTCTCTTGACCGTTTCTAGCGTTACGGGTGCTCCTTTTGGCTGCAGCGCTACTGATTCCGCTTACTTCTGATCCTCCTGAGATGACGTGAATCACTCGATCTTGCTGCGGGGGTAATGCAGGAACAGCATTGTTGGGGAGAGCGGGACCTTCTTGTTTAGGAGGTCCCTTGCTTTATCTGAGAGGAATTCCCTCAGATAGCCCTTCTTAAGAAGTTCAGCGACTTCCAGCTTCAAGGCTATACAGTCTTCAGTGGTGTGACCGTGATCGTTGTGGAACCTGTTGGGGATGGTTTAGACCCATCCTCAAAGCCCATCGAACAAAGGCCCAACCGAGTGGACAAACCGGCTCGTAGCCGAGAAGCCGCAATTCGGCGCTCACGGCTCGACTACGGACTGCTCTCATCCGAGCAGGGAACAGCTATCAACCGATCAACTTAGCAGCTCGAGAGAGACAGCCCATAATGAGAAGTCAAGCCCGATAGGCCAACAAGGCTCAACCAATTGGTAAGGGAGACTAGGTCAAGTCACCCGAGCATGGAGTATAAAAGGAGAGGAGAAAGAAAAGGAGAGGGGATCGACACTTAGACACACAGACTGCGCGGCGAGATTAGGGTTTATATCCGTACAATCATCTCTCGTTTGTCTGTACTTTTCCGGTTAAAGCTCTCCGGGCTCTGGCTTGTTTCCCTTACTTCTCCACCTTTGTAACCTCACTCCGAAATCTAATAAATACCTCTGTTCAACCCATTTTTAGTATTGTTTACTTACCAGAGACCAAACTCACCTTAAACAATTGGCGCCCACCGTGGGACTGAACAGATTCAGTGTTTCTAGTTCGGAATGACGTCCACAGGTCCGAACCCTGGTTCCTCAGGAGAGGAGCCGGAACTCACGCCTCCTCCGCCTCCTCCCCTTCTCTCGTCAGATTTCATGAGCTCGGTCATGGCCCGACTCGCTCAGCAAGAAGAGATCCAGAAGGCAGCAAATGAACGGCTCGCCGCCATTGTTGCTGCCCTTAGCGTACCGCCTACTAGCTGCCTTCCGTTTCGACGACAGCTCTTCGATACAAACCCTCCTACTCCAACAGACGGCATAGTGGCAAACGAAGTCGAGCAGGTCAGAACCCTAGCAGCTGATACTCCTCTGGCGACATCCGACCAAGCAACTATCCGAGAAATCACTGAGTTGAAGTTGAACTTTCAACAAATGAGCTCGAGGATTCACCAAGCGACAAGCGTAGCACCCGAGATAGACAGCGTCATCGCCTCGACTTCGCGGACTCCTTTCACTAAGGAGTTAACCAGAGTCAAGCTCAGGAAGATGGATAAGTTGAAGCTACCCGACTACAAGCCCAGAGGAGACCCTATCGAGCATCTGACAGCTTTCAACATCGCCATGGCGAGAGCTCGACTCTCTTCAGAAGAAAAGGATGCTGGCTATTGCCAACTCTTCGTCGAGACGCTGAACGAGCAAGCCCTGACGTGGATCTCCGGACTCGACGAGTATTCAATCAGCAACTTCAAGGAGCTTTCCTCGGCTTTCCTTAAGACTTACATGATGTTTACTAAGCGAGAGGCCACAACTTCAAGTCTCTGGAACTTGAAGCAGAAGAAAGATCAGAGCCTCCGCGACTACATGGAGCGATTCAAGTCGATCGTGTCAAGAATCAACATCCCCGATAACATTTCTATCGACTAGTTGATGAATACTCTCCAAGTAGACTGCAAGTTCCGAGAAGACCTCTACCGGAGCCCAACCCTATCTCTGCAGGATGCCATTGCTTGGTCTGTGGGAACCGAAATTCGCACCGTCGATTTTTGTTAAGTTTTATCGGAGGAAAACTAAGTAAACCTAGTTTTCCCTGAAGGCTCGGATTCTCCGCGACAACCAAACGAAATTGATAAAAAGATAACAATGCGGAAAAGTCGCGCTGAGGCGTTTATTAAACTGATGATAAGATGAATACAATATTCTTCCGAAAAACAGGATGTAGAGATACGCTGAAGAGGAAACAACGGAAAAAAATAGGAGACAAGACGTTCTAAGTCTTGCTCCGCTAGTCTAGCCTCCTATGTCCTAAGTTCCCTAAGCTAGCAGGAATTTCTCTAAAACCCTAGATTTTCGGATCTGGTCTCTCTCTCTCGATTTTCGCTCTGCCTCTCTTCCTCTCCCAGAGCTCCTTTATATACTCCTTCCTATGACGGTCTATTCTCCTTCCGCAAGGCGGGCTTTTTCCATTTTCGTCGACCTTCATGTTTATCTTCGGGAAACTTGACATTTATCCTTCCGGAAATTTAGGATTTATCTTGTCGCGTAAAGATAAGTGTAAGTCGTTGTACCTGTCCTAGATAATCGTAAATGGATTGTCCGATCGCGTTTGGTCCCTTTGGGCCGTTTCGAGGACTTCCGCTGCTTTCTACGATTTCTTCGGAAGATCTTCAATCCTTCGTAAAGTTGAGATGTGTGGTGTTTTAGATAACCTTCATCGTTCCGTATGAATGATTTAAGATCTTCTTTTCCGTTGATGTCTTACGAGTTTCCGAAATGTTTCCGACGGTTTTAGTTCAGAATGAGAACGGGAGTGTTGTTTGCGGAATTCTAATGATTCATTCCGCGAGAACTTGGGAAGGACTCGAGGCACAGATTACTGACAGTCGGGGCCTGGAACTCGTGCGTAGAAGATTATCGTTCGAAGACGCGAGGCAGCACGGGCGCTAGGCGCCCGGCGCCTAGGGGCAGGTCGCGGTCAGCTGCTTTGGTTTGCGGGTGTCCGTGTGCATCTTTCGGAGGATTTTTCGTACGACAAATAGTCTTAGCCGTTGATTTCGAGATAACCGTTTTTGACCCCAACAGTTAGCCCCCCAGCATGCAAGATGCGAGAGCGATTTTGCGTGCGGAAGATCTCTTGGTTGAAAATCGAAATTTTCGGCTACGAATATTTTATTCCGAAAAATCCCACCATCTTTGATTTCTTATAAGTAGTACTCCACCCCCTCTCATTTCTCACCCACTTCCCCCTTCTCAATTCTTAGAAAGTATGGCTTCCTCTCAAAACGAAAAGAAAGATTGCGATGTGGAAATGAGCGATGCCAACCAAGCCTCGCCGGCGCGAGAGGTTCCTGCCCTTATGCAGACGTTTGTCGAGGGGTTCAGTTCTTTTCAGGAGAAGATGGAGCGACGCCGTGCTTTGATGGAGTCCAGCGTGGCCGGTCCTAGTGCTTCTTTCGTTCCGACTCCTGGACCCGACGTGGTTTCAGCTCCTGACCCCGCGGCTTCGGTTTCTGAGAATGCCGTCGCCCCAGCTTCGACCTCTACGGTTCCGGCTCCTGGGCCCGATATTCCATTACCTGCTGGAGAAACTGTTGTTCCGGCGCAGGCACCCGGCGTCCAGGCTCGCCCAGAAGGCTCTTCTTCGGCGCCGATACTGGTTTCAGAGGATGCGGTGGAAGTCATGCCTCCCCCTCCAGAAAAGAAGAGGGAGATCGTTCTAGGACTTCTCGCATCCAATGCTATCCCGCCATCGAAGGGACGTTCGAGAGCTGGAGCTACCGGATCAGCGAAGAGGAAAAGGTGTGCCAAGAGTGAGGAAGGCGAAGTTTCGACAAAACTATCGCATCACCGCTCTAAGGTATTTTCGTGAGACTCCCTTTTCTTTCACTGACTCTTTCGATTCTCACATTTCTTTCGTGCAATCAGTTCGTGTCGTTAATTGACGGGATGCTTGGAGACTGCGGATTGGAGGTCACACGTTTGTCCCAGGAGCTGGATTCGTCGCGAGAGGCTTTGAAGCGTACCGAGGCTGTGCTTCAATCGATCGAGAGTACTCATGCCGCCCAGATATCGACGCTCGAAGCTAGGATCAGCGATCTCGAACGTGACTTGGGAAAGACTGTGAGCTCGCTGCTTAAGGCGAAGGAGGAGAAGAAGAGCAAGTCCTCGGAGGTCCGACGCCTCAGGAGGAGGATTCAGCGTTTCGAGGAGACAGGAGCCTGCACTACGACGGAGCTTACCGACCCATCATCCTCGGCTGCTCCGGTCCCGGACTCGGAGATTCCAGAGGCCCAGGATGCTGGATTCGTCGCGGACAAAGGTGACGAGGAGGTCGGTGCGGGCGATGGTGAGGCCGCTCTTGCTTCGGGTGAGTCGGAGGACGAAGGTGGCGTTCCGGAGGATGCCTAGGTTGATCAATCCCTTGAAGGGATTTTTATATTGATTGTATTTCGGCCGTTGGTTGGCCGTTATGTATGATTTCGGGACTGGCCGTTGGTGGCTTCGAATCCCTGCCCTTTTTAGGGTATTGTAATGAACTTGCCGTATGCATTTATGAAATATTTTGTGTTTTGAACTTCTGTTTATCGAAGTTAGAGGGACAGGGTGTGAGTTGTCGTCTCATTCCTGCCTCCCTGATGATCACCGTATCCGTCGTTTGTGAAAAGCGAGATTTTCCTGCGGTTTACGATTTACGCGAAAATTCGTGGAAACGTACAGACTCGAGTGAAGAGACAAATTTTGGGATCTCGCGTCGTTGACGCTTTGCCTATGAGATGTTAAGATACCAGCAAGGCTGGGTTTAGGGCAAGACCTAGGTTTACTCTCAGACTAAGGCTGTGCGATGACAAATCGGCTTTCGTTTTGCCTGTTTGTGATTTTAACCTGATTCGTACCGTTTTAAAATCCGCGAAGTGGTATCGGCTTATATGATTTGTCTGGGCACGAATCGAGCTACTTCCTTTACGAAGTGCTGAACCAAATTTGGAGGTTTTGTATAGCGCGCTATGGGATCCTTGTCGGATGTAAAAGAGCCTACCCTTAGGTGGCTTGTCTGTTTAGGACGTTGAAGTTCGTTTGTTGTGATCAGCAACAACGATATGATGCCGTTTAGAAGGCGTATGAAGGTGAAAAACGAATATTCAGGCACGAAGCGACGTCTCGCAGTGCTTTGAAGTTTGTTTTTCTTATGCCATATAGGATTATGGGCTTTTAGGAATCGCGGAAAGTTTCCGGGTGGTAATTTATGATGTATTTAGTGGATACTGGATCCGTTGTTGAGGCTGTTAAGCGATTCGATTGCGGAAAGTTTTCGAAAGTTAGGTTTTTTCCGAAAATTGTGGGAGTGTACGAGTGCACGCACCCCACTCCCCCCTTTTAAATCGGGGGGATAGCTGAGCCCGCCGGTTGACGGGTTGCCTACGTACCTCCTTCGAGGATCAAGCCATCTCGTAGTTCTGTTGTCCACGTTTTACGTTCTAGTGGAAGTATTTCTTGAGATGCATCGCATTCCAAGTTCTCGGGATTTTTACGTCTTGCATGTTTGCGATTTGATACGATCCTGGTCGGACGACTTTTATGATTTTGTATGGTCCTTCCCAGTTCGCTCCCAGTTTTCCTGCGTTTCGTTCGGCAGTGTTTTGGAAGACTTTACGCAAAACCAAATCACCTTCTTTGAATCTGCGATGGCGTACGTTCGCGTTGTAGTACTTTGCGGCGGCTTGCTGATAATTTTGAATCCGGATGAGGGCTTGGTCGCGACGCTCGTTGATGAGATCAAGATTATCCAGCAGCATGGCATTGTTCAGGTCTTCCCGTTCGGGAAGAAACCTCCGTCGTACGCCGGGGAATTCGACTTCCGCCGGGATCATGCATTCTGTTCCGTAAACGAGAGCGAAAGGAGTTTCTCCTGTTGCTCGTCTTGGAGTGGTTCGGTGAGACCAAAGGACTCCTTCGAGTTCTTCGGCCCATCGTCCCTTCTTGGCTTCTAAGCGCTTTTTTAGTCCGTCCAGGACGGTTTTATTTATGGTTTCAGCTTGTCCGTTGCACTGCGGATATCTGGGAGTTGACTTGTTAAGTCGTATTTTCCATTTTTCGCAGAACGCCTCGAATCGTGTGGAAATAAACTGAGACCCGTTGTCCGTTACGATTTCGTATGGGACGCCGTGTCTGGTTATGATGTTTTTCCAGACGAAATTCTCGACTTGCACGTCCTTGATACTTGCGTAGGACTCAGCTTCCACCCATTTCGAAAAGAAGTCTGTGAGGACCAGCAGAAAACGTTTTTGTTTAGATGGGTGCATAGGTCCGACGATGTCCATTGACCATCGCATGAAAGGGTACGGAGATGAGATAGAGGAGAGGATTTCCGCGGGCTGGTGAATCGTAGGAGCGTGCCGCTGACACTTCTCGCATTTACGAGCGAACTTCTCGCAATCCTTTATCATAGTTGGCCAGTAGAAACCGTGGCGTTTTATTTTTGTTGCGAGAGATCTTCCCCCGGAATGGTTTCCGCAGGATCCGGAATGAACCTCTTCCATGATTTTTCTCGCCTTTTCTCCTTCCGCGCAAGTCATGAGAGGTCCTGAGAATCGCCATTTGTAGATTTCGCCTTCCACGATTACGTACCGTGCTGCCTGAACTTTTATTTTCCGGGCAGCCCACTTTTCCGCGGGTAAGGTACCATCTACGATATAGGCTCTGATAGGTCCCAGCCAGGGAGCGTCGCAGCCGTAGTCTGTTTGGTCTGTGTCGTCTTCCGGCTGGTCTTCGTTTTCTTCAGCACCTTCGATCTGTGCTCTAATCAGGTTGGCGATTACCGGTGGTCCGATGCTCGGGTGCTCGATGAATTCGACGGGGATTATTCTTTTAAGTCCCGGATCTGAACTTGAGGCTAGGGCTGCTAGAGCATCGGCCTGGACATTTTCCGAGCGGGGAATCCTGGTTAGCGCAAATTGTTGAAAATCGTGGGCCAAGTCTTGGACGACCTTCAAATATGCGTTCATTCTTTCATCCCTCGCTTCGTATTCTCCGCTGAATTGGTTTGCGACTAACTGAGAGTCGCAGTAAGCGTGAATGTTTTGAATCTTCAACCCGTGGGCCAGTCGTAGGCCAGCAATCAGCGCCTCGTATTCCGCCTCGTTGTTTGATGCGTGAAAATCCAAGCGGAATGATTGCTCGAGGATTTCCCCCGTTGGCGAAGTGAGTCGGATTCCGATTCCGGATCCTTGCTTGGATGAGGATCCGTCGACATAGAGGTCCCATGTTGAACCAGGCTCTTTGTTAGTTAAGTCCGTCGTGGGTAATTCTACCAGGAAATCCGCGAGTACCTGCGATTTTGTGCAGGTTTTTGGACGATATTCGATATCGTACTCGCTTAGTTCGATTGCCCACTTTGCGAGTCTACCAGACTGGCTTGGACTGTGTAGAATTCTCCGTAGCGGGAAAGTGGTAAGCACTACGATGGTATGAGATTGGAAATACGGTCTGAGTTTTCTTGCCGAGGTTATAACGGCGAGTGCCAACTTTTCCATTAGCGGATACCGAGTTTCGGCATCCAGCAACGTTTTACTAATGTAAAAGACCGGCTTCTGTTCTCCGAACTCTTCTTGAATTAGAACGCCGCTGACTGCTGACGCGGATACTGCGATGTAGAGGAACAAGGGTTCTCCGACTACGGGCTTTGCGAGGATAGGAGGGGTGGCCAGATATTGTTTCAGCTGTTGGAAAGCCTTCTCACAATCTTCTGACCACTCGAACTTTTTGTTCCCCTTCAAGGTTTCGTAGAAAGGGAGGCACTTATCCGTGGATCGTGAGATGAATCGGTTTAGGGCCGCGACTCGTCCGGTCAGCCTTTGAACTTCCCGCTTAGTTCTCGGGGAGGCCATTTCTATCAGTGCGTTAATTTGTTTTGGATTAGCCTCTATTCCGCGGAATGTTACGAGGTACCCGAGAAATTCGCCCGATGCTACGGCGAATCTGCATTTAGCTGGATTCAGTTTCATGTTGTGTTGGTTTAATCTCTCGAAGCACTCCTCTAGATGGAGTACGTGGTCGCGTTCGTCGAGAGATTTCACCAGCATATCGTCGATATACACTTCCATGGTTTTTCCGAGTTGCTCAGCAAACATTCGATTGACGAGCCGTTGATATGTGGCGCCGGCGTTCTTTAGGCCGAAAGGCATTACTTTGTAGCAATAGGTTCCTCTGTCGGTAATGAATGCTGTCTTCTCGCGATCATCGGGATTCATCATGATCTGATTGTATCCGGAGAACGCATCCATGAACGATAGAAGTTTGTTTCCCGCGGTTGCTTCGACTAGACGGTCGATGTGCGGAAGCGGAAAACAATCCTTCGGACACGCTTTGTTGAGGTCAGTGAAATCGACGCACACTCGCCACTTCCCGTTCTTCTTCTTGACGACGACGGGATTGGCGAGCCAGTCGGGATATCTTACTTCTGTTATCGATCCAACTTTGAGGAGTCTTTCGACTTCCTCATTAACCGCGGTTGCCCGTTCAGGGCCTAGCTTTCGCCTCTTTTGTTTTACGGGTTTATGAGTTGGATCAATGTCGAGTTCGTGACATGTTATGTTGATGTCGATTCCCGGCATATCTTCCGCAGCCCAGGCGAACGTATTTAGGTTCTTCTTGAGACATGCGATGAGTTCTGTTTTTAAAGGGTCGCGAAGATTGGCTCCAATCTCCACGCATCGTTCTGGGTTAGTCTCGTCGAGGCAGACCGAAATCACTGGTTCGCAAGTGGGCTCACGTTTCCCTTCCAGGGCTTCAGCTTTTCGCGACTGCCAGATAATTTCCGGAGGGTCTTGCGATGCTGGTTCGTGGGTTGCTTGCTTTTTCGAGTTAATTTCGGGCTCGGAGTTTTTTCGTTTTAACCCAGCGGCCAAGCAGACTTGCGGCGCCTTACGATCTCCTTGTATTGTTTCGACTCCGAGGAGAGATGGAAATTTGAGGCACAGGTGGAAAGTCGAGGGTATTGCTTGCATGGAATTTAACCATGGAGGCCCGACGATCGCGTTGTATGCCGCAGGGCCGTCGACTACCAAAAATTCCACCATCTTTGTGACGCTCCCGGCTCTGACTGAGAGATCGACCGAGCCGAGGGTCATTGTGATATTTCCTGAGAGCCCGATTATCGGATTGGGATCGTCCGTGATAATGCTTAGGTCGAATCCCATCCTCTCGAGAGTGTTTCTATAAATAATATTTGTCGAGCAACCGGTGTCGACCAATATTCTTGCTACGTCGATGTCCTGGATCGTTAGTCTGATAACGAGGAGTTCGTCGTGAGGTTTGGCTGGGCCAGCCGTTGCTCCGTCCTCGAATGACACGATGTTGCGGACAGGTGATGTGGCCATGCTGTCGTTATCAATCGTAGGTTTTTGAGTAAGAGAATCCGACCCCCCCTCCTTCTAGCGCCAAACTGTGGGAACCGAAATTCGCACCGTCGATTTTTGTTAAGTTTTATCGGAGGAAAACTAAGTAAACCTAGTTTTCCCTGAAGGCTCGGATTCTCTGCGATAACCAAACGAAATTGATAAAAAGATAACAATGCGGAAAAGTCGCGCTGAGGCGTTTATTAAACTGATGATAAGATGAATACAATATTCTTCCGAAAAACAGGAAGTAGAGATACGCTGAAGAGGAAACAACGGAAAAAAATTGGAGACAAGACGTTCTAAGTCTTGCTCCGCTAGTCTAGCCTCCTAAGTCCTAAGTTCCCTAAGCTAGCAGGAATTTCTCTAAAACCCTAGATTTTCGGATCTGGTCTCTCTCTCTCGATTTTCGCTCTGCCTCTCTTCCTCTCCCAGAGCTCCTTTATATACTCCTTCCTATGACGGTCTATTCTCCTTCTGGGCCGCAAGGCGGGCTTTTTCCATTTTCGTCGACCTTCATGTTTATCTTCGGGAAACTTGACATTTATCCTTCCGGAAATTTAGGATTTATCTTGTCGCGTAAAGATAAGTGTAAGTCGTTGTACCTGTCCTAGATAATCGTAAATGGATTGTCCGATCGCGTTTGGTCCCTTTGGGCCGTTTCGAGGACTTCCGCTGCTTTCTACGATTTCTTCGGAAGATCTTCAATCCTTCGTAAAGTTGAGATGTGTGGTGTTTTAGATAACCTTCATCGTTCCGTATGAATGATTTAAGATCTTATTTTCCGTTGATGTCTTACGAGTTTCCGAAATGTTTCTGACGGTTTTAGTTCAGAATGAGAACGGGAGTGTTGTTTGCGGAATTCTAATGATTCATTCCGCGAGAACTTGGGAAGGACTCGAGGCGCAGATTACTGACAGTCGGGGCCTGGAACTCGTGCGTAGAAGATTATCGTTCGAAGACGCGAGGCAGCACGGGCGCTAGGCGCCCGGCGCCTAGAGGCAGTACGGGCGCTAGGCGCCCGGCGCCTAGAGGCAGCACGGGCGCTAGGCGCCCGGCGCCTCCTAGAGGCAGCACGGGCGCTAGGCGCCCGGCGCCTCCTAGAGGCAGCACGGGCGCTAGGCGCCCGGCGCCTCCTAGAGGCAGCACGGGCGCTAGGCGCCCGGCGCCTCCTAGAGGCAGCACGGGCGCTAGGCGCCCGGCGCCTCCTAGAGGCAGCACGGCCGCTAGGCGCCCGGCGCCTCCTAGAGGCAGCACGGCCGCTAGGCGCCCGGCGCCTCCTAGAGGCAGCACGGCCGCTAGGCGCCCGGCGCCTCCTAGAGGCAGCACGGCCGCTAGGCGCCCGGCGCCTCCTAGAGGCAGCACGGGCGCTAGGCGCCCGGCGCCTAGAGGCAGCACGGGCGCTAGGCGCCCGGCGCCTCCTAGAGGCAGCACGGGCGCTAGGCGCCCGGCGCCTCCTAGAGGCAGCACGGGCGCTAGGCGCCCGGCGCCTCCTAGAGGCAGCACGGGCGCTAGGCGCCCGGCGCCTCCTAGAGGCAGCACGGGCGCTAGGCGCCCGGCGCCTAGGGGCAGGTCGCGGTCAGCTGCTTTGGTTTGGGGGTGTCCGTGTGCATCTTTCGGAGGATTTTTCGTACGACAAATAGTCTTAGCCGTTGATTTCGAGATAACCGTTTTTGACCCCAACACGGTCCCTGATATACCATGATTTTGACCCACTTTTACTCATGGTATTTATATGATTTTACTATATATATCTATGTTTTGGAGTCTTTTAGGTATGTTTTCAGGTTCAAGGGAATTTTGGAGTAAAGTGACGTTTTAGGTGCCATTTGGAGCTTAAAGGAGAGTTTTCCCGAGATGACTTAAAGATCAGACATCGAGGTCGATATCCAGAGTTACATATCGATCGATACACACTTCGTGTAATCGATCGATGACGCATTTGAAGAAATGACGATGAGATACTCCATCGATCGATGTACACATAGTACCATCGATCGATATCGAGCGTGTAGAAGAAGGAAGAATATTCTCAATCGACTTGAAGCCCAAGATGTCTCAATATTACTATAATGCCCCTGACGAGTTTTTAACCTAATTGTACTCAATATTTATACCTTTGCCTATGTATTTTGGCAAAGTAAGCTTTTACAATATATCATTGTTCTAGTATTTTCCTACTTATCAATAAAGTATTCTTTTCATCTTAATTCTGTTCTCATCTAAGGTTATAGGATTCTAAGTTTAGAAGAAAGATACAAAGAGATTTGTTATCACGAGGAACTTGATTGTTCGGTCTTCTAAATGAATCTCTATTATTACCTAGATGCTTTGAATCACTCAGTCATGTCTGAGTAGATTCCATTGTTAGATTTAGGGTTCAAATAGTTATGAGGGATTAGCCCCAACTATGGACTGTTGAGTTGTATACTCATTATCCTGATGAACCCTAATGCTTATTCTAGAATAGCTAACTAGAATATGATCTTGGAATTGATTTAATCCATAAATCAGTCTCCTGACATCATCTTGAATAAGCTAAGATCCTCTAGGGATAAGCGAGAGCCGGTCTATGATCTTGGTGAACATACATTCGATTCGATCTAGAGCTATATCGATCGATACTCCAATAGAGTAATCGATCGACGACACACATATCGATCGATACAAGCTGTCAAACATCGATCGATATTGTCGGCGGACAGATCAATAGACGAGACTAATAACGACAATTATTAGCCAAATCTAAAGAGTCGAAGTTCTTTAGTATATGCAAGCAACTCATTAAAACATCCATAGCATTATAATCCTCAACTAGCTGAATAGTAACCTTAAATCTAACTATTTCTCTTATTACTTACAACCCTCAAACATTCTCTTGAGCAATTAATCATTGCTCACAACTGCAATTTACATTTAAACCATTTCAACCTAGCTTAGTCACTAAGGATTACTATCTTTTGTGTTCCTTCGCTCCCCGTGAAATCGATCCCTAAGTACTACATCTGAACCTCTTATTTGAGAGAGTAATTCACTCCTAGGGTAATTTGAGTGAGATCAAATTTGGCGCCGTTGCCGGGGAGCTAAGATCGCCATTAGATTTAATCTGATTAGGTCTAGGTTATTTAAATTTCTGCTAAATCATCTTCTGACGCAAAATTTTTTTCTTGATTTTCAAGTACATGCCCAGCAATACCAGAAGCAACAAGAATCATCAACTTGTGTACTCAGAAGACCCCAACAGTTTGGAGCGTAGCATCCGCAAGAATTTACGTTCCACATCGATCGACATAACCTCTACCTTGTCGACCGATACACCGACATCGATCGACATCAACAACCGTTCGTCGACCGATACTGCTCTACCACAGTCGACCGAGACACCTTCTTTGTCGACCGATACTCGCCGCACTTCATCGCTCGACAACCGACCGTCGACCGATACTCTTCATACGACATCGATCGATATAGATCACCTAACATCGATCGATACTACCCGACGAGCCATGGTAGCGCCTATTATTCTCAGAACCGATGAGAATGGAGACCTGCGTGATCAAGATGGTCACATGCGTAACGCAGCAGGTCAGAAGCTGAATGCTCAAAAGGAAATCATTCCTGAGCAAGACACTACAGACTTCATCCAACATGCAGATGAAGCCAACGGAGCTAGAACCCTGGCTGATTACAACCGTCCAGATCAGTTCTATACCTGCCGATCAGCCATCCGCCCTCCTGCTATTCAGAGAGGAGATTTCGAGCTCAAGCCGCAGTACTACGGTCTCGTAGGACAGATACCCTTCTGTTGGTTATCTCATGAGCATCCTATGGATCATCTGGAAAGATACGAAGATATTATATCTTCCATCAAAGCCAACGGAGTCCCTGAAGACTATCTTTTCTGCAGGCTTTTCAAATACTCTCTATCAGGAGAAGCTTTGCAGTGGCTGCGACAACTACCACCAAGTTCCCTCACTACGTGGAAGGACATCAAAAACGCATTCCTGCGTAACTTCTTTGATGAGTCACGTGCTGAGGACTGGAGAAGGAAAATTGCTACATTCACTCAGGAACCTGGAGAATCTTTCAAGGATACCTGGAACAGATTCTAGTCCTACCAGCGCGACTGTCCACATCATGGATACAACAACGTGCAACTACTCTGCACCTTCTACAGAGGCATCGCTCTAAAGTATCAAATGGCTCTGGATACTGCTAGTGAAGGAAATTTCAGCACAAGGAATCCACATGACGCTGTGAAGTTAATTGATAACTTGGCTTCAAGCAACAACACGAAGAACATCGTCAAAGCAAAATCTGTATCATTCCTTGGGAAGGAACATATTAGTGAATTTCAATCACAGCTGGATAATGTTCAGAAGCTGCTTAACAAGCAGATTTGCTCAGTTGAGGATGCAGAAACCGCAGAGGATCAAGTAGACGAAGATGTGAACTGGATCAGTGGAGCTGGATTTCAGAGATCTGGAAACCAAGGAGGAAACATAAACTTCTCAGGACAGAGAAGCAACTACAGTTCGCAGAAACCTTCCTACAACAGCAGCAACCCCAACAACAACATGAGTTACGGAAACTCATTTTACACCAATCCACCCCCACCCACACAGGAAAGCAAGCTAGAAGAAATGCTAGAAAGAGTTCTACAGACACAATAGAAACTCTAGGTGGATTTCAACGGGAAGATTGACTCTGTCTACACTACTTTGAATTCAAAGCTTGATACTTTGAATATATATGTGAAGAAGGTGGAGACTCAAGTAGTTCAGACAGGAGAGGCTTTGAAAAGACAAGAAGCCTTGGCAAGAGCACCAGGAGAGCCTACTACTCACCACCACGTCAATGCCATCATAGATGATGATTTCTGGGAGGAAGTTCCCCAGGATAAGCTGCAAAATTCGACAGATGAAGCCTCGCCCGAAGCCGGATTTGGTTCATATCGATCGACATCATCGGCTCGACATCGATCGATATCACCAAAAGCAAAGCGATCGATAAACTTTGACGAGTATCGATCGATAGACTTCGAGGAACCCTCCAACGAGTGCAATTCAATCAAAATCATGTCACACGTAGCCTTTGCAGCCAAACACCCACGACCACCCACCGATATGAACGTCAACCGATCTTCAGACCCCATCGATCGATACAGAAACCTTTCCATCGACCGATCCAGAGACACCAATATCGACCGACACAGAACAGTAGCCATCGATCGATATACTATCCTTCACCGCCGAGTGCAACTACCCAAAATCGATGTAGCACGACTTAATGCACTCCGGGAGCAGTCCAAACTTTCCAAATCCCTTCCTACAGCCATATTAAAGAAACCCTCGGACATCATTGAACCCATGGAGCCAGAAAAGGAAAACCTAGGAAGAGTCTTACGAAAAAGGAATGAGAAGATTGCAAAGCACCTTAAGAGGGGAGCTAATGAAGCAGAGATGGAAAACTTCAAGAAACGAGTTCTAAGGATCCCTGCAGAGAAACCCTTTGAAGAAGCCTACTTTTCTCACAGATTGTGGATGTTCTTCAGAGAGACCAAGGTGACAGAAGAAGACATCAAGAGGATGTTTCACCAAGTTCGTGACAGCTTGAAGAAGAGGATCACACTACCAAAGAGGAGCGATCCAGGGAAGTTCACAGTACCATGTTCCATCAGGGGCATTGAATTCCCTCGTGCCTTATGTGATACAGGATCAGGAGTCAGCATCATACCTAAGATCATGGCAGATCACCTACATCTGAAGATAGAGCCTACTGATGAGACATTCATCTTTGTGGATTGTTCTCAACAGAACTATGGAGGTATAATTCGAAATCTTGAGGTACAGATTGGAGATGCCATTATACCTACAGACTTCCAAGTCCTGGATGTCAAGCTAAACTTCAAAACATCCCTACTAATTGGAAGAACTTTCCTAGCCACCGTCGGAGCCGTTTGTGACCTAAAGTTCAACAAGCTCTTCCTAACCCTAATAGATTCCACCACCCTCTATGATCCTGTCCAGGTCATCAAGTTACCAGCTAAGGAGACCACAAAAGTCGTAGCATCTTGCTTCTGTTCCCATGAGTATGATTCCATGGCCGAGTACGAAACCAATCCGGTTACATCGACCGATGGGAGCAACATTCCATCGCCCGATACCAATACCATCTCATCGACCGACGTAGCTAACACAACACCGATCGATAGACAGCCCTTTTGGAGGAACAACGCTGAAACCCTAGCATCAACAGACAAACCTATTGTGGAGTTTCCAAATAGAGATTTTGAGCCAGCTACATCAGAACCGGACGACTACATACCTCTAGAGGAGGAATATGATGAAGATTACGAGGAAGAACGAGCTACAGAGTACAAATTCATTCGTGAAGAAGAAGATGGACACACTTCTCACACCTTCAGATTCAACGCATCGACCGATGTAAGCAAGCCTTCATCGACCGATATGCAACCAAGACGATCGCTCAAACGACCCTATGAACCATCAAGCGATCCTATCGACTTTATATCCATTTACACTCCATCTAAGGATATAAGAGACGGAGACTACTCAATTGGAAGTTGGGCAAGCGACTACAATGAGAGTTTTGCAGTAGAGGCAATTCGACAGCAATATGCAATTCAACCTAAGGAAGTCCCATCGACCGATACGTTTCAACAACAATCGATCGACAACCGTCAGCTCACAACAACCGATGCACCTGATACAGCATCGCCCGATACTACCGCTACACCATCCGAGGTACAAATAAAAAATATTGATTTTGGTTATCTAACTCCGGATGAGTTTGGTATTTTCAGAGATCCATAAGGCAATGCACGAGCAATGGATGGGAGAATCATCCCAATCACAAAGAAGGATATAAGAGACATCCTTCAAACCGCCAATGGATCCATAAACCTCTTCAAACAACTACCTCACCATCAGCACATCAGCACAACCACAATATCCAACCAAGACGGAGCTGTAGCTGATCATCCCATCACTAAGGATTCAGAATTTCAGCACATATAGATCGATAAACACAACCGTATATCGTTCGATATGCACCGTGAGATTGGCAGACGAGCTTTCAAAGATGGAATTCGACGCTTCTTATGGGAGAAGAAGGACGAATTTGGAGTTTTCAGAGATGAAGCTGGGTATGCTAGAGGAGTCAATGGAGACATCATCCATGTTTCAAAGGAAGCCATAGAGGAGTTACTTAATAGAGCATCACTATTTGATTGGTCTTGCTTTTGTTTACCCATACATGCAGATCACATCAACAAGGCAGAACCTACAGAGAAGCTCTACACAGAAGCTGAAGTCCAAAAATTGATCTATGAGGCCAAGAGTCCTTACATCTGGCAACCTTTACCTATCCACATGAAATCGAGAGAGCCCGATCAGAACTCCAATCTGAAATCAACTGGATTCAGAGCGCTTATGACCTTCAGAAACAGAAGAAGGACGCCCTAGAAGAAGAAGTATCCACTCTCCGTTCGAAGTTGGAAACCAACGTACCACCATCGACCGATGCTGGACATAATCCATCGACCGATGCTCATCACACACCGTCGACCGATGCAGACCAACGCACATCGAACGATAGAAGTTTGCAGAGCACCTACAACAAAGAAGAAATCACTAATCTCATCCGCAACATCTATCACGACATCAAACGAGAAGAAGCAACCACCACCAAGGATCTAGAAGACAAATATCAACAGCTCAGCAACAACTTCACCTCATTCACGGAACGCACATCAACAATGGCAGATACCATGGATCACATCATCAAGGCTCTACACCACACACACCAAACGATGAAATCCTTATACACCAGCAAGAAGAAAATAACTGATGAGATGATCCCACCAATAGAAAATCGACTGCAAGAGGTTGAAGATACATTGAGAGAACTCTGCGAGGATTACAGACGCGCAGCATCGACCGATACGACACCTAGTCCATCGCCCGATATGAACTCCAGCGAGTTCTGCACCAGAGCTGATTTGGAGAAGACAGTTCAAGATCTCTTCACCATGATCCAAGAGGTTGGAGATTCTTCCTACCAAAGCTTTGAGGAACTATGGTTTCCAGTGCAAAGCGACGTCAAGAGTATGGAGTACACTATTGAGAACATCCAGAAGGAAATCAAGACCATCTCCAGATAACTCACGGATAGACCAGCACCATTAGCATCGACCGATATACCAGACATGGCATCGACCGACAGACCTACACCAGTGTCGATCGATATGGACTACCCGAGATCGATCGATAGGCTCATGGTACGAAGGAGAACATTTGAGAGACTCAATGACATACAAGAAGAACTCGGTGATCTATCCCAACACACCTATCCGACATTCAGAAACCACCAGTTCTACATTGAGAGCAATGCAGAAGGTCTACAACGTCTGTGAAACGAGGTAAGTGAATTAAAGGAGAAACTAACCAGAGGAGATAAAGCCACAAGAAGCTTCTTCACCACTTGGTTTGGAGAGAAACATGGAGAGAACACAGATGAGGCTTGCTACTCAGCAAGTGTCATGAATTCACCTCACTAGCCTCAATACCATCATAGTCAAGCTAAAAGACTATAATAAAGCGCTGAGTGGGAGGCAACCCACTATTAGGTACTTTCTTACTTAGTTAAATCTGATTTATGTTTTTATTTTTTCGTTTTTCGTTTTTGTTTTTAAGTTTTTCAGATTATAGACGATTACCATCCCTATCGACCGATACGATCCTGTCGACATCGCTCGACATTTTCCTATCCTTATCGATCGACATAGACGACTCACTATCGCTCGATACGTATCCACGGTCAGGTATATCGTTCTAATTTTCGATATCAGTACATTCCTTATGATTTATTTATGCCCTAATCCGACTATTATACACTGAGAACAGTGTATGATTTAAGTCTGGAGGGAGATTACTGATGCTACCTTACCTTTTTGATTTCACCAAAATGTTTTCAAAATTGGTTTTAATGAGTCAAGAAAGGGACTAGGATATTTTTCAAAAAAATTTCTTTTTTTCTAACCACTCTTTAGCACCATTCTTAGATCTGTTGATTGCAGAAAGTACTATAGATGCTAAAGTGGATCAACTGTCACCTACAACAATACTTCTCATGATTGTTTGGAAGAACCAAAGCTGATCTCCAACCTAACCTGACAATCTATTGCTTGTCTTGGGGCTTGGTATACAAGGGATCAGAATCCTCCTACAAGTCTGGAAGGTAATAGTCTGTGTGCTTCTGATTCCCTTCCCTCTCTCTCTTCAGCATCCTAAGGAAAGAGAGAAATTATTTGTATAAAGATGTAATATGATATCTTGAGAAGTAGAGGGGTAGGAGTGATTCCTGCGACCCCATTATTCTACTTTAAAGGATTGATCAAAGCGAGGGGCAGTATTGATTCCCGTAACCCCACTATTCGCTTATTCAAAGGTATGTGTTACTAAGTCAATGAGATAACGCAAAGATAGCCTTTGTGGCAATCAGTGTTCATCAAAATTTGAAACTATGAGGATCCAGAGAAGAGAGATAAAAAGGGGAAGAAAGGGATCAGAGAAGACTTGCCTGTGTGATCAGAAACTTGCTTGAGTTGAGTCCATGTGTTTCTTGATCGATATCCCCAAGGTAAAGCCTGCACTTTTATTTTAAATGAGATTAGTAGAGGGGATAGACAGACATGATTGTTAAGATATTTGGCTAGGTGATTTAGTTGCTAAGCTAGGATATGGCATAGTGTACACATGTGATTAATAGGCATTAGATGTGGCTTGAAACAAAGTAGAGGTGATGATCCTAAAGTTAAGATTTAAATTGAGTCCCTGCTATTTTCAAACTTCTTTCTAAGACTACCTGTGTGTTTGCTTGAGGACAAGCGAAAGGTTAAGTCTGGGGGAGTTGATATACCATGATTTTGACCCACTTTTACTCATGGTATTTATATGATTTTACTATATATATCTATGTTTTGGAGTCTTTTAGGTATGTTTTCAGGTTCAAGGGCATTTTGGAGTAAAGTGACGTTTTAGGTGCCATTTGGAGCTTAAAGGAGAGTTTTCCCTAGATGACTTGAAGATCAGACATCGAGGTTGTTATCCAGAGTTACATATCGATCGATACACACTTCGTGTAATCGATCGATGACGCATTTGAAGAAATGACGACGAGATACTCCATCGATCGATGTACACATAGTACCATCGATCGATATCGAGCGTGTAGAAGAAGGAAGAATATTCTCAATCGACTTGAAGCCCAAGATGTCTCAATATTACTATAATGCCCCTGACGAGTTTTTAACCTAATTGTACTCAATATTTATACCTTTGCCTATGTGTTTTGGCAAAGTAAGCTTTTACAATATATCATTGTTCTAGTATTTTCCTACTTATCAATAAAGTATTCTTTTCATCTTAATTTTGTTCTCATCTAAGGTTATAGAATTCTAAGTTTAGAAGAAAGATACAAAGAGATTTGTTATCACGAGGAACTTGATTGTTCGGTCTTCTAAATGAATCTCTATTATTACCTAGATGCTTTGAATCACTCAGTCATGTCTGAGTAGATTCCATTGTTAGGTTTAGGGTTCAAATAGTTATGAGGGATTAGCCCCAACTATGGACTGTTGAGTTGTATACTCATTATCCTGATGAACCCTAATGCTTATTCTAGAATAGCTAACTAGAATATGATCTTGGAATTGATTTAATCCATAAATCAGTCTCCTGACATCATCTTGAATAAGCTAAGATCCTCTAGGGATAAGCGAGAGCCGGTCTATGATCTTGGTGAACATACATTCGATTCGATCTAGAGCTATATCGATCGATACTCCAATAGAGTAATCGATCGACGACACACATATCGATCGATACAAGCTGTCAAACATCGATCGATATTGTCGGCGGACAGATCAATAGACGAGACTAATAACGACAGTTATTAGCCAAATCTAAAGAGTCGAAGTTCTTTAGTATATGCAAGCAACTCATTAAAACATCCATAGCATTATAATCCTGAACTAGCTGAATAGTAACCTTAAATCTAACTATTTCTCTTATTACTTACAACCCTCAAACATTCTCTTGAGCAATTAATCATTGCTCACAACTGCAATTTACATTTAAACCATTTCAACCTAGCTTAGTCACTAAGGATTACTATCTTTTGTGTTCCTTCGCTCCCCGTGAAATCGATCCCTAAGTACTACATCTGAACCTCTTATTTGAGAGAGTAATTCACTCCTAGGGTAATTTGAGTGAGATCAGTCCCATAACTTCATTATTATGGAAGAAGACACCAAGGCCATTATGAGCAAGCACAATGCTCCGAAGCAGTCGGCGACCAAGAACGCCGCTAGCACTCACGTCGAACCTCGTCAGCATGCTGCCTCAAACAAACACAACCAAAAGAGCGGCCTCCTTTACGTGGTCGATGAAAATGGGAAGAAGTGGAACACGTTTCACCGAGAAACGGATTCTCCAGATGAAACACCCCGAGCAACGGCAGCCACCGCACCAGCTCAAGTCGACGCTGTGGCTGGATCATCTAAAGCTCCTCCAGTTCTTACTAAATCGTGCAAGCTCCATGGAGTTAAGGGCCACGATACCTCGGAATGCAAGCCACTCTTTGCACAGTTCCTCTCCTCGATCGAAAGCGGTGAACTTAAGATCCCTTCTCCGAAGCCAAAGAGTGAGAGCAGTTGGAGCAGGAACAAAGATAGAAAGAACCAACGGAAGAATCAAGGCAAGCCTAAGCAGGATAACCCAAGACCAAAGGACTCCGAGCAGGCGCCTCAGCGAGACGACGATGATGACGTCTCGGGAGATGAAGATCAACCAGCGGTTAGGCAAAGGATCGAAGTTATTCGCGCCCAACCCGAGTCGTCGTCTGACGACGAGAGCTGCACCGAAGAAGTTCTCGAATCGTCAGACCTGCGAGAATTCCTTAAGAGAAAGGCAACTCCGGAGATCGGGAAACCCCCTGGTGCTTCCGATCTCAGGTCGAAGCTTGACGCTAAAAGGTTGAAGCACGCATCCCCCGACGAAGCTCCCGTTTCTGATCTGCGAGAACAGTTGAACGCCAAAGTAGGCGAATTACGCGCGAAGCTGAACCGTAAAAAAACCGATCAACCGGAGGAGAGTAAAGATCTTCGCGACGTTCTCCTCAAGAAGCAGTCAAGCACAAGACCACGAATCAATGTAATCATGGGAGGATCGCCACCTTGCGGAGACTCGGTGCGGTATGTGAAGAGTCATCGCCGACAAGCAGAAACGTCTCAGCGTTGGCCGCAGAAACCTCCCAACGATCCCAAGATCTCTTTCTCTCCGGATGATTTGTTCGGAGTAAGCTTGCCTCACAAAGATCCACTCCTCGTCGTCCTAGCAATCGATAAGTACGACGTTACTAAGGTACTTATCGATACCGGTAGTTCGGTGGATATCATCTTTCAAGAGACTCTAGTCAAGATGGGAATCGATCTGAAGGACGTGAAACCATCATCGAGGACGCTCACTGGCTTCAACGGTTCCTCCGAGGTAACCTTCGGAACCATCCGTCTGACGGTCCAAGCGGAGGGAGTGACTAGAGTGGTCAAGTTCACAGTAGTCAGCACAAAGACTCAATATCACGTGATTCTCGGAACCCCGTGGCTACACTCAATGCGAGCGATCGCATCCACGTATCATCAATGTGTCAAGTTCCCGGGAATTGACGGAACCATCAAGTCTATTCGAGGAGACCAGCGTGCAGCCCGAGATCTCCTGATTGCAACCGTTAACCTACAGCACTCACAATCTCTCGTCAACTCGGTATCACCACCTATAAGCAAGGTATGCCCTCAGAAAGAAGAAGTACTCGAGGTGCCGGTGGACGACTCGGATCCGAGCAAAGTTCTCCGCGTCGGTGCGTATCTCTCCGACGAAATGAAGCTCAAGATTATAGATTTTCTAAAGCAGAATCTATCAACCTTCGCATGGTCGATGTACGACATGCAAGGAATTGATCCCGCGATCACGACCCACGAATTGAATGTAGATCAGAACATCAAGCATATTCGTCAGAAGAGGCGAAAGTTGGGTCCCGAGAGATCGAAGGCAGTCGTTGAGGAAGTTGAACGCATACTCAACGCCGGATCAACCACTGAGGTCAGATACCCGGAATTATTAGCCAATCCGGTCGTCGTGAAGAAGAAGAACGGCAAGTGGCGTATGTGTGTCGACTTCACGGATCTCAACAAGGCTTGCCCGAAAGACAGCTATCCGTTGCCGAACATTGACCGATTAGTCTAGTCGACCGCCGGAAACGAAATGCTTACCTTTATGGATGCCTTCTCGGGATACAATCAGATAATGATGTTGGGGAAAAATATCCAAGGCTAAAGTTTTCTCCAGCCTCCGAAGGGGCCTCGACTTCCGGGCCCTCGTTTGAGAAGGATCCAGGGTCCTTCCTCTACTTAAAAAACCAATCTCTACTAGGAGACACCAGGATCCAACCTCTAATAATATCTAGGGTCCAGTCCCCGCGAAGAGGAACCAAGGCCTAGCCCCTGCCGAAAGGAACAAGGATCTGATCCTCCGCAACAATATGGAAGTTTCCCAAATTGTGGGGAAACTAGCATATTCACAAATATGTTAAAGTTCGCCCTACTTCAGCCGACTTATATCAACTATAAAAGGGGAGCCCAAACCCTAGAACAAGGGTTCGACATTCAGAGGCTTAGAGATTAGAGAGTTATGCTAGAAAACTAGGGTTTATACACCCAAGACGTTGTAACGCTAAAGATATTCAATAATACATCTCTTTGCCTCGATTTATCTTCTCTAAACACATATTAATTCGTTCCTATTCACTAGTCTTCTTGTGTTCTGTAGTACTAAAACGACCCTACACAAAAATACCATAACAGTTTGGCGCTAGAAGGAGGGGAGTAACTCAACTACGTGACGATGGCACAGGAAGACGATTCCAACCAAGCCGAATTGACCCCGGAGGAGAAGGAGCTTCTCAGCCGATTCGAAACTCTTCAGAGTCAAATCAACGACCTTCACAAGGCTCAGGAAACCACACCTGCAGGTTTGGAACTTGTCCATGAAGTTCAAAACCTAAAAGATCAACTAGGGGAACACTCCAAGCAACTTCAGCGAAGCGTCGAGAAGCTAGACGCTATGGAAGCCGAGAACCTCGTTCTCCGACGAGAGAATAATTCCCTCGGGGCAATTGGGAACAAGCGGAATCAGTTCAGAACCAGAGTCCAACCTATGGCTTCGCTTAACACCCCACGAGATGACGAGGAGACACCTCAACAGCCCAACGACGGATCCGGTGATCAAGAAGCTACTCGAGACGCAACCCGGGAAGGAGAGGATGACGACTCCGATACAGAAGACGAGGAATACTCACCCGACCATCCCGAGATCTCGGATCGAGCTCTAGCCGCCTACCTAGAAAAGGTGGTATCCGAAAGATTCGGCACCATCCAATCCATGGTAGAAAGGCTTCCCGGAGTAGCTCCCCCTATCCGGAGAAGTGATCCTAGGTCATACTCCGACACACCTTTCGTGAAAGAGATCGCTTCAGTCGAGATGCCTCGCAAGTTCTCCTTCCCGAGCATTAAGATGTATGAGGGAACCGGAGATTCTGACAACCACATTGCACAATACAAGCAACGCATGATAGCCATGGCTATTCCGAAAGAAGCAAGGGAGGCTACCATGTGCAAGAGTTTCGGATCAACCCTGACTGGTCCTGCCCTCCAATGGTATATCAACCTCCCCACAGGGTCCATAGCATCCTTTGCCGCCCTCAGCGACAAGTTCGTGGAGCAATTCGCCAGCAGCCGCCATCTGGAGAAGAGATCGGATGACCTCTACGAGGTTCAGCAATACAGAAACGAGTCCTTACGTTCCTACATAGCTCGTTTCAACTAGGAGAAGGTCTCTATTCCCGAGTGCAACGCCGATACAGCCGTCTCAGCCTTCAAGAAGGGTCTACTTCCGGAGGGAGAGCTCTACAAGGAGCTAACAAAGTACAGATGCAGAGGCATGGCGGATGTACTATCCCGCGCCTGGGCCCAAGTAAGATGGGAAGAAGACCTCGTGAGCAGGGCCAAGGTCTCCTCCAAATACGATCAGAAGTCCTCCAGGTCCTCGAAGGACAAGTGTGACGAGGCCATCCGACCTCGACCTTCCCGAGAGTCTACCAACCAGAGCAGGGGCATATACCAACATCGCCCTCTACCCCGGTCCAAGGGAATGATGGTTTCTACTTGGCCCAATATCTCTCATCTCGCAATATCGAAACCGGAGCTCATCGGAGTCCTGAGACAGATGGGCCCCCAAGTTAAGTGGCCTCCCAAAATGAGGTCCCCCGACGCTAACCGGAACCTTGAAAGGTGGTGTGGGTTCCATAACGATCATGGTCACACCACTGAAGATTGTATAGCCTTGAGGCTGGAAGTCGCCGAACTTCTTAAGAAAGGCTACCTGAGGGAGTTCCTCTCAGATAAAGCAAAGCACTTCCTAAACATAGAAGGTCCCGCTCTCCCCAACGATGATGTTCCTGCGTTACCACCGCAACAAGAGCGAGTGATCCACGTTATCTCAGGAGGATCAGAAGTGAGCGGAATCTGTAGCGCCGCAGCCAAAAGGAGCACCCGCAACGCTAGAAACGGTCAAGAGACTGAGGTTCCCAAGCGCCCGCTCTTGGGAACAGATGAGATCAGCTTCACCGCGAAGGAGCAGGAACGGGTCCTCGTTCCCCATCATGATGCCCTCGTCATCTCGCTAGTTATAGCCAATTGTTTGGTCAAGCGGATACTGGTGGACAATGGAAGCTCCAGCAACATTATCTTCCATTCGGCCTACATGGATTTAGGGCTGGATCCTAAGACACTAACCAGGGAAGCGTACCCCGCTTGTTGGATTCAGCGGAGAAGTAAAGCAAACTGAAGGAGAGGTTCTCCTCCTAGTTTATGCCGAAGGGATAAACCAAACCACCAAGTTCCTGGTCGTCGACTGTCCATCATCCTACAACGTGATACTGGGTAGGCTCTGGATCCACGACATGGGAGCCGTGCCATCAACCCTTCATCAACTGGTGAAATTTCCTACTCCTTGGGGCATAAAGATTATCAAGGGGGACCAGGAGAATTCTAGATTCTGCTACCAAACTACCTTGAAGGGAAAGACCCAAGCCTTATAGCAATTACATAAGCAACCTCTAGTTCCTCACGCCGACGAACCCGAGGTTGAAGACATGGATGAGGTCCACCTGGTAGAAGGGAACTCAGAACGAAACCTCAAGATAGGCTCCAAACTATCGCAAGACCTGAGGCGAAGGTTGATCGACTTCCTAAGGTCCAACACTGATTGCTTCGCATGGTCCCATGAAGACATGCCTGGGATCGACCCCGATATCATCATGCATCAGCTCCAAGTAAATCCCGAGCATCCTCCGGTCAGACAGAAAAGGAGGAAGTTCGCTCCCGAAAGGGATGAAATCATTAATGAGGAGGTAAAGAACCTGCTCGACGCGGGATTCATAAAAGAGGTACAGTATCCCGACTGGCTCGCTAATGTGGTGGTTGTGAAAAAGAAAAATGGAAAATGGAGAGTTTGCATCGACTTCACGGACTTCAACAAGTCATGTCCATAGGATCCATTCCCTTTGCCTCATATAGACAAGCTGGTTGATGCTACTGCCGAACATCAACTAATGAGCTTCATGGATGCCTTCTTGGGATACAACCAAATTCTGATGCATCCTGACAATCAGGAGAAGATGTCCTTCATGACCTCCAGGGGCATCTACTGCTATAAGGTCATGCCGTTCAGACTGAAGAACGCTGGATCCACCTATCAGAGGCTAGTCAACATGATGTTCGCCGATCAGATAGGCCAGACCATGGAAGTCTACATCGACGACATGCTGGTGAAGTCCCTGGACTCGGAAGATCATATCTCACATCTTCAGCAAGCATTCGCCACCTTAAGAAGATACAACATGAAGCTCAACCCCTATAAATGTTCATTCGGAGTAAGCTTTGGGAAGTTTTTGGGATACATAGTCACCCACAGGGGCATATAAGCAAATCCAAAGCAGATAAGGGCCATCCAGGCGATTCCTCCCCCTCGGAACGTCAAGGAGGTTCAAAAACTAACAGGAAGGATGACAGCCCTCAGCAGGTTCATCTCCAGGCTTTCCGACAAGTCCCACGCCTTCTTTGAAACACTAAAGAGTCCCAAGGATTTTAAGTGGACGGAAAAGTGCGAAATTGCGTTATCTGACCTCAAGGCCTACCTTACTACTCCACCACTCCTATCTAAACCCTTGGAAGGAGAGGTCTTACTGCTCTACCTAGCTGTGTCCGAGCATGAAGTTAGCGCGGTCCTCGTAAGAGAGGAAGGGAGGAGACAGCACCCCATATATTATGTCAGCAAGTCCATGCTAGACGCAGAAACTCGCTACATCCAGTTGGAGAAGCTAGCACTCGCCCTAGTAATCGCAGCCCGGAAGTCACGTCCCTACTTCCAGGCCCACCAAATCGTGGTAGTCACTTCGTTCCCCATCAAAGCGGTCCTCCATAAACCCGAGGTATCAGGACGATTGGCGAAGTGGGCCGTAGAGTTGGGGGAGTATGACGTGATCTTTCGCCCAGCCGCCGCCATCAAATCTCAGGTTCTAGCCGATTTCGTGGCTGAATTCTCTCCCTCCACGCTTCCAGACCCAGATCTAGAGGCTACGCTCTGGGGAAAGGAAGCGGAGAAAGGCCAATGGTCCCTGCACGTAGACAGTTCCAGTAACGTGAGAGGTGCAGGAGTAGGACTGGTCCTAACCTCCCCTACGAGAGATTCGGCCTCGAGGGCTGTACGTTGCAACTTCAAAGCAACCAACAACGAAGCAGAATACGAGGCTTTCATAGCAAGTCTAGCGTTAGCTAGAGAAATGGGAGTGGAAGACATCCAGGTCTTCAGTGACTCGCCTCTTATCATCAGCCAAGTCCAAGGGGATTATCAAGCCAAGGACCCAACCATGATCAGATACCTATCGGTAGCAAAATGTCTCCTGGACCAATTCAAAAGCTATGAACTTACTCAGATACCTAGAGAGCAGAATTTCCAAGCTGGCGCTCTAGCAAACCTAGGTTCCGCCTTGGAAACTAAGGAGCATATGAGTATCCCCTTGTTGGTCCTGCAATTGCCAGCAACTGAGAGAGAGGCGGAACCAGAAGAAGTAGCAGTAGTAGACGAAGGAGAAACTTGGATGACCCCCATCACTAACTATCTGAGGAACGACGTCCTACCTGAAAACCGAGATGAGAGCCGCAAGAGCAAGAGGCAAACAGCCAGGTACTGCATCTCAGAGGGAAAGTTATATAGGAGATCCTTCTCAGGACCGTACCTACGATGTCTAACTCCTAGAGAAGCCGCGCGAATATTGGAAGAGCTCCACGATGGGGAATGCGGTTCCCATTCCAGTGGGCGTACCCTGGTTCTCAGAGCAAGAAGGGCCGGTTACTATTGGCCCACTATGGCGAAGGACTCCCTCAAACAGGCTAAAACCTGTAGCCAATGCCAGAAACACGCCCCAATCTCTAACTTGCCACCAGAGAACCTGAAATCCCTAAGCTCCCCCAGGCCCTTTCGTAAATGGGGCATGGACATCGTTGGAAAATTCCCTATTGCGCCAGGGCAAAAAGTTTTCCTCCTAGTAATGACCGATTAATTCACGAAATGGGTAGAAGCCAAAGACTTGGCAAAAATCTTGGATCTCCAGATCAGGAAGTTCATCTGGACGAACATAATCACCCGCTTCGGAGCACCTCAGGAGATTGTCACCGACAATGGACCCCAATTTACCAGCAACGACTTCCAAGATTTCTGCAAAGAATGGGACATCAAGCTCTCATACTCAGCACCAAGACATCCCCAGTCGAACGGACAAGCAGAGTCAACCAACAAAACGGTGGTGAACATGCTCAAGAAGCGCTTGGAGAAGGCTCATGGGCGATGGGCAGAAGAATTACACGGAGTTCTCTGGGCCTATCGGACAGCTCCGAAGACAGCTACCCAAGAAACTCCTTTCTCACTCGTCTATGGCACCGAGTCAGCAATACCCACCGAGGTGCACGTTAAGACCACGATCTCCAACATTCTAACTCCGAAAGAGAATGACGAACTGATGTACCTAAGTCTAAACCTACTAGACGAGAAAAGAGAAGCAGCCCGCCTAAGGAACACATCATACCAAATAAAAGTAGCCAAGAGTTACAACAAGAAGGTGAGATCCAGAACCTTCCAAGAAGGAGACTGGGTCCTAAGGCGAGTCTGCAACCATACGAGAGATAAATCAGCTGGAAAACTCGCCCCCGGATGGGAGGGGCCCTATCAGGTAATAGGGGTGCAAGGGGTAGGAGCCTATAAGCTGCAAGACAGCCAAGGCAAGGTCCAACCCAACTGCTGGAACGCCTTGCACCTCAAATTTTATCTTTTCTAAAAGCAAGATCTTCGGATTAAGCTCTATATATACTATTATACTATATATTTAAGTATTTTGGTCTTCCTACTCCTATGTATAACGAGAACGTCTTCGGACTAGGCTTATAAAATACATTTGGTTTTGACTAAAGGGAGTTAAGGGAATACCAATATACTTAAAGGGGCACATTAGCTGGATCGGGACCTTAGGGACCTTAGATCTTAGCTAGCCCCCTAGCTGGTGAGGCTACTCACCATAGGTGCAGACAGATATGGAAGGGGTCTGATCAGCCCTTTACCGATGTATGCACGATAATGCCCCGTGTAAAGGCCTATAGCCAAGAGTTATGCGGGACCACGTACTAATGCCATCCAAACCCTCGTTAAAAACGCTATGAGCTAAATACACGCAGGGGGCATGACATACACGGCCAAGTACTGTAATCAGATTCTGGCGGCTGATATGCATGGAGCAAAGTGCAAATAACCGGTTAAGCACAAACAATTTAATACCTATCCAAACGTGGAAGGTAGTGTGTCTGGGTTGAAGCCGCCTTGCGGGGGGGGGGGGGGGGTGTGAGGGACTAGATTCACCTCAGTAATTTAGGTTAGGTTTAAGGTAAAGGAAGGAAACGTGGGCTGAATCCCGTTTGAGCTTGAAGGATGAATATACGTTTTTTATTGATACTTTGGATGAAGAACGTACAAGAAGTGTTTAATAGTTGATTACAACGAAAATGAGAAATAACTTCAAGATTGTATGAAAATTAGGTTGAATGAATCAATCCTTTTCTTTTTGATCTTCTCTTCTTTAAATAGCCTCAGGCTCCGTTTTGACGGGCGCTAACAGGTTCCCGAGATATCCGCCGTAAGTTGTGGGATTTGCAACAGCTTCCGTTTGACCGGGTCCTGCGCCTCTTTCTTCGTGATGTGAGCTGCCTCTTTTCCGTGATGTGAGCTGCCTCTTTTCCGTGACCTCTTCGAGGGTTGCTCTCAGCTAACAGCCTCCGGCTTCGTCTTAGCTTTATTCAAGGAGTTAATCTGTGGTGGGCCTGTCACGGTCCATTATCAGTTTTTATTAGTTAACTGATATTATTGTCAGCTAGGGTGCCATATTTGGGTCCAACAGTTGCCCCCAGCTTCCGAGAGAAGATTTCTTATCTCAGAAGCTAGACTTAGCCGCCGGACCTCGATCTCTCTTATGAAAGATATGTTGGCCAACGAGATCAAGAATGCTGAAGAGGAGTATAATCGTCTAATGGCTCTGATGCCAAAAGCGACTGCTGCGTACGAAAGGGCGGAAGTCTCTGACTTCTTGGTTAGCAAACTCCCTCTTCCTCAACTCAAAGAGAGATCAGGTACTCTCGAGATCAACATGTTTTACTCCGTCCTTTTCTGGAGAGTATGGTTCAAACTTAGGTTTGGTGGGTCCTAATTCAGCTCCAGTCTAGACGACCTCGGGAGGTGACGACAAGGAGACAAATGAAGTAGCCCCCGCCAAGAAGAATGAACCAGTCAAGGAGGATAAAAATGTCGAGAAGGGTTCCGGAGCTGAGGAAAGTTAAGAGCTGGGGCTCTTCGGAATCATCTCGTTGTGTTTTTTGAGACTTCTGCCGAATAGGCTTTGTTTCGCTTGCTTTTAAGACTTATGGTCTAAGGAGGCCTTTAGACTTTTATTTGTGTTAGGATCTTTTGAACCTTTATTGGCCTGGGGAGGTTTTTAAACCTTTGCTTATGTTTCAGTCTTGGCTTGATTCTTATTCTAAGTCACTCGACTTATCTTTATCATTTCTTGGATGAGGTCGAACTCGTCAAGTAAGAGTTTTAATGGGACATGTATCGTGATCATTAGGTATGACGTCTAATGACTTGTCGGAATCAGGTCTCGAGGATTTCGAGTGTATTCAGTTAAGAGGATCCTTAAAAGGAGTTCCTGATATATTGAGATTAGCTCAAGGTTTTAGGAACCTGAGTTTACTTTGAAGTTTTTTTTTTTTTGTTAACTTAATTTTGTTTTGTTTAGACATAGCGGTCATGAATCTTGATGAAACATGTGTCGTATTCGTTTGGATCAGATCAGGATCTTGGTTCTTGTTTGTGATAAGCGCTTAGTTTTAATATACCTTCGGTTATGAAGACCCTAAAAAGGAGTCTTTGACATTAGTCCGATTTGAAAGGTTCTGGGACCTGAGTCTAGGTTCGTAGGAACCTGAGTTTAGGTTCGTAGGAACCTAAGTTCGTAGGGACCTGAGTCCGATTTGAAAGGTTCTGGGACCTGAGTCTAGGTTCGTAGGAACCTGAGTTTAGGTTCGTAGGAACCTGAGTTCATTCGGAGGATTTCGAGACCTTGTTGATTCTTTAGGATTTTAAGACCTTGTTGATTGTTAAGGATTTTAAGACCTTTGTAGTTACTAAGGATTTTAAGACCTTTGTAGTTACTAAGGATTTTAAGACCTTTGTAGTTACTAAGGATTTTAAGACCTTAGGTTTAGGAGTGACCTGAATTCGTTTGAAGGATCTTAAGACCTTCAAGATTACTAAGGATTTTAAGACCTTAAATTTAGGTTTCCGAAGTGGTGAATTTGCTTTGAAGGATTTTAAGACCTCGATGGTTTCCAAGGATTTTAAGACCTTGATGGTTTCTAAGGATTTTAAGACCTTAGGTTTGTCGAAATTTTGAATTTGTTTGAAGGATTTTAAGACCTTCATGATTCCTAAGGATTTTAAGACCTTAGGTTTATTGAATTTTGGATTTGCTTGAGGGATTTTAAGACCTCCGAGGTAGCTAAGGATTTTTGATACCTTAGGTTCAGGTTTATGGAGAACTGAATTGTTTCGTAGGGTTTTAAGACCTCGATGGTTCCTAAGGGTTTAAAGACCTTAGGTTCAGGTTTATGGGGACCTGAATTATTTCAAAGGGTTTTAAAACCTTGACAGTAAGGGTTTTAAGACCTCAGGTTCAGGTTTATGGCGACCTGAATTTATTCAAAGGATTTTATTACCTTTGGTGTTGAAAGACTCAGATGTCGAAGACAACTGTTTCATTGGTAATTTTTATAGAATACAAGGTATTGTAATAGTCATACAATTGCTGTTTGGGCTATGTGTTCTTGACTAAACATATGCCCCCTTTGCTCAAGTGAAAAGAATGTTTTGAGAGGAGATTGGAGCTGCACTCATGACAGAGCTGCCTACGTACCCAGTCAGGGGATCAAGCCTAACGTAGTTCAGGGGTTCAGGTACCTAATGATAGTATCTCTTGAAATCGTGGTGTTCCACGATCGGATTTTCAGGTGCCTTGGTTCATACCTTCAGGAGGTTGTAGACGCCAGGTCGTACCACATGGATAATCGTTAAGGACCTTCCCAACTGGTTCGAACTTCCCAGCGCCTGGCTCTTTGGTCCCTTAGAAGGTTTTCCTAAGTACTAGGTCGCCTACAACGAATTGTCGGGGACGGATTTTAGAATTGTAATGTCGGGCCATCGCCTGTTGATTGTTTTGAATGCAGAGCAAGGCTCGGTCTCGCCGTTCCTCGATTAAATCAAAGCTGTCTGACAAGAGCTAGTTATTAGCTTCAAGTTCAGATGTACAGAGCTCCCGACGGAGGCTCCTAGTGGTGGTTTCGGCTGGGACGACAGCCTCCATCCCATAGACTAAGGAGAAAGGGTTTTCCCTAAAGCCTTTCGTGGGGTGGTTCGGCATGCCCAGAGTACTTCATGTAACTTTTCAGCCCAGGATTTATTATGGGTTCCGAGGCGTTTCTTGATGTTTGCTAATATGGACTTATTAGTAGCCTCCGCCTGGCCGTTTCCCTGAGGGGGTCAAGGTGTTGAAAAGGTGAGACGGATGTTTCATTTTTCACAAAATGTTTTGAAGTCATGAGATATGGATTGTCCTTCATTATCGGTTACGATTTCGTATGCGACGTCGTGTCTGCACACGATGTTTTTCCACACAAATCCTTCGATTTCGAATCTGGTTACCTGTTGGAAAGCTTCAGCCTCAATCAACTTCGTGAAATAGTCAGCTAGGACTAAGAGGAAGCGTAGCTTCTTCTTTCCCATTCCTGATGTTACTAGTGGTCCTACGATATCCATGGACCACCTCATAAAGGGATAGGGAGCAGATATGTTGGATAACTTTTCCGCAGGTTGGTGTATAATCGGTGCATGCCTCTGGCATTTTTCGCATGAGAAGAGTAGACCTCATAGTCTGCAATAATGGTAGGCAAGAAATAGCCATGTCTTTTGATTTAGAAGGCTAAAGCTCTGCCCTCGGCGTGTTTTCCACAAGAGCCGTCGTGCATTTCCTTCATAAGTTTCATAGCGACGAGGCCATGGACGTCTTTTAGGTAAGGTCAGGAAACGCTTCGTTTGTAGAGGGCAGAATTGATTATGCAATATTTTGCGCTTAATTCTTTGATTTTTCGAGCCTCCGATTTATTGGGTGGAGTTTTTCCCTCTAGAACGTATTGCATTATCGGTATTCTCCAGTCCTCTCTCCTTGTGATTTTGTTATGAAGAGACGAGAGAGGTTCCTGTTCGGGACCTGGTGTCGTGGTGCCCCCGGAGATATTCGTTGGATTAAGATCCTAGGGGGGGGCTAGATTCTGAGGAATATCTCCAAACTCTTCGTTGTCTTCTGTGGTCGGGGCAGTGCCCCTAGATGAGTTTTCAAGAGCGGACCGACTCCTAGTTTTGACTCTGTAGACAAGTTAATCCGAGGTCTGGATGGTGCTCCCGTAGGTATTCGCGGAGTTAGGCTCCAGAGTGTCTGAATTCCGGGGAATGCATTCATTTTTATCGTTGTTCTGGGAGATAAACTTTTTTAAAGCTGCGTATTCTGGTTTTCGGGAACCAGAATGTTGTGAGAACTTGGGTAGCTACCGTCGGATGGTAGTTATCTTTTGTCTATGCTTTTGGTTTGCTATCTATCTCAGCTTTGGTAGCTATGTCGATACTTGGTTTCTCGATTTCTTCCACGGGTATAATTCGCTTTACGAGAGGGTCGGATGTGGAGGCTAGCGCGGTGAGCGCATCTGCTGATGAGTTCTCTCCCCGTGGGATTCTCGTTAGCACAAACTTATCGAACTGCTTTGTCAGGCTTAGGACTACCTCAAGGTATGCCCTCATTCTTTCGTCCCTTGTTTCGTATTCTCCATGAAACTGGCTAGCTACTAGCTGTGAATCGCAGTAAGCGTTCAGCTCTAGTATTCCAAGGCTCAGGGCGAGATTTAAGCCGGCGATTAGGGCTTCGTACTCTGCCTCGTTGTTGGAAGTGTTAAATCCAAGTTTATAGGATTGTTCGATGGTTTCTCCGGCTGAGGAGGTCAGTCTTAAACCGACACCGGAGCCATGCCTTGACGAGGCTCCGTCCACGTATAGGCTCCATTTCGGAACCTCTGTTTCTTGGTCTAGATGTTCGGATGCTAGCTCAATAACGAAATCGGCGAGGACCTGAGCTTTTGCTGCCGCTCGGGGTCTGTACTCGATGTCGTATTCGCTGAGCTCTATAGCCCATTTGGCTAATCGTCCGGATTGGCTAGGGCTATGCAGAATCGTCCGTAATGGCTGTGAGGTCATTACAACGATCGAGTGCGATTGGAAATAAGGTCGCAGCTTCCTGGCAGCCGTCACAACTGCTAAGGCTAGTTTTTCCATGGTTAGATATCTCGTCTCGGCGTCTATTAAGCTTTTGCTAGTATAATAGACAGGTCTTTGTTCGTTTTGTTCTTCTCGCACTAGCACTCCACTGACTGCAGCTGCCGACACGGCGAGGTACAGGTACAATGGTTCTCCTACTACAAGTTTGGACAATATCAGAGGTTCTGAGAGGTAGGCTTTCAGCTGTTTGAAGGCTTCTTCGCATTTTTTATCCCATATGAACTTCTTATTATTTTTCAGAAATTTATAGAATGGAAGTCATTTATCGGTGGACCTGGAGATGAATCGATTTAGTGCTGTGATCCGTCCGGTCAATCTTTGTACCTCTCTGGTCGTTTTAGGTGACGGTATTTCTAGGAATGTCGCTATTTGTTTTGGGTTGGCTTCGATGCCTCTTTCGGTTACGAGGTACCCTAGGAATTCGCCGGAGGGTACTCCGAAGGTACATTTAGCCGGGTTTAGCTTCATGTCGTATTTATTGAGGATTTCGAAACATTTTCTTAGGTGGGAGATGTGGTCCTCTCCTATTGAGGATTTGAACAACATGTCGTCGATGTAGACTTCCCTGGTTTTTCCGAGTTGTCCAGCGAACATTTTGTTTACTAACCTTTGATAGGTAGCTTCCGCGTTTTTCAAACCGAATGGCATGACCTAGTAACAATAGGTCCCTCGTTCGGTTATGAACGTGGTTTTTTCCTGATCCTCAGGGTCCATCATGATCTGGTTATATCCAGAGAATGCATCCAAAAAGGACAGGAGCTGGTGTCCAGCCGTTGCTTCGACGCAACGATCGATGTGAGGTAATGGGAAGTTGTCCTTAGGACATGCCTTTTTTAAATCGGTGAAGTCTACACAGATTCTCCATTTCCCATTCTTCTTTTTTACTACCAATGGGTTAGCTAACTAGTCAGGGTATCGAACTTCTCGGATTGACCCGGCTTTCGTTAGTCGGTCGACCTCGTCGTTCACAGCCTGGGCTTTTTCGAGACCTAGCTTACGACGCTTTTGTTTGATCGGTTTGAAAGTGGGGTCTACATTGAGCCTATGGGCGATGACATTCGCGTTTATGCCTTTCATATCGCTAGTGGTCCACGCGAAGGTCCCAGTATTGCTCTTTAAGAAATCGATGAGCTCTTTCTTAGTTTCGAGAGGTAGCTCAGATCCGATGCTTACCTGTTTTTCAGGATTCGAGTTGTCGATGCTAACTTTTTCGGTGAGGTTCTTAGGAGGACCTCGGATATTTTGTTGCATTCCACGACTGTCTTGGATCTGTAATTGCTATTGGGGGGATTCTTTTATGATCACGAATCCTCCTAGGTAACAGATTCTTGAGATCTTTTGACTACCGTACACGGTAGCTATTCCGTCGGATGTTGAGAATTTCACGCATTGGTGATAAGTTGAAGCTACTGCTTTCATCTTATGGATCCAAGCCTTCCGAGGATTGCGTGGAACGGGGATGGTTTGTCGACGACTATGAAATTGGTCATCTTCATGACTCCGCCAGCTATAATTTGGAGTTTAACTGTTCCCAATGAGGTAGTTGTTTCTCCAGAGAAACTTACGAGGTTGGATTTCTGGTCGATGATTTCATAGTCGTCTATTTCCATTCCTTTCAATGCGTTGTAGAAAATGAGATCGACAGAGCTTCCGGTGTCGATCATGAGCTTAGGTACCTAGTACCCTGCTATATTTATCGTTACGACGAGGGCGTCTTCGTGAGGTCTGTCGAGGCCTGATGTCTCACTTTCCAAAAAGAGATTTTAGTGTTAGACTCGGGTTTGGTCGGTTTGGGCTGAGTGTTTGACACAGCTTTCCGTACGTGACTTTTGATAGAATTAACGGAGTCTTGACATACGTCGGATCCTCCGAGGATGTAATCGACCCTTGAGCCAGGGCTCGATTGGGGAGGTGGTTTACTCAGGAGGGCCTCGATTTGTAGGCTTTTTCCTTGCGGGAATTTTCCAAGGATCATATCGACTCTCTTTTTGGGAGCTGGGAGTGGTGAGTCTGTTTCTTTTTCAGGTGACCTCTCGCGTTTCGGAGAGGTGTCTCTGGGACCTCTTTTTTTATAAGGCTGTGGCTTTTTGAGGTTAACGTTCTTTATTTCTCTAGCTGCAAACTTGGCTGCCAGCTGTCGTTGGAGGTCCCAACACTCTTCGGTTGAATGTCATTTTCGATCGTGGTAAGAGCAATGTTTGCTCTCGTCGTAGTCTTTGGACCATGGGGCTTTAGCTGTCGCGACGACAGGTTTTTCTTCCTTGTCTTCCTCGACAACGTAAGAGTGCTCTCCCTGAGTCTAGTGGTTTTCGGGAATTTCCCCTTTTATGAGGTCCCTTCCCATTCGAGGCTTCGCCTTTCGGGTGACTCTGGGGTTTCCTGTGGAGTTTATCCAGTGCAGCGGTTTCCTACTCCAAGGTAATATATCTAGAGGCGTTATGAAGAGCGTCGTCGATAGTTGGAGGAGGGTTGAGTGTTGATTCCGAGAAAACCCTGATTTGTATCAGAGACCTCTTCTGAGGGCCTCAATGGCTACCTGATCGTTGGGTTCGAGAGTTTAGTTCTCACTGCCCTGAATTTCTCAATGTAGGCTCTTAATGAGTCTCCCATTCCTTGTCTGATTTTCCAGAGGTCAGCCTCGGATGCTTGTTTCAGGATATGGGTCGAGTATTGCTTTAGAAGGCATTGGTTAGTTGATCGAGATTGTCTATCGAATTTGGCTCGAGGCCAGAGGACCATTCGAGGGCTGTTCCGACCAAGTTTTCAGCGAATGTCCTGCAGTATCCTGCCTCAAATTCTTCTTTCGTAAAATGAGCTTTCACGATAGCTAATCGGAAGGCTCTTAAATAAGCATTTGGGTCTGAGGTCCCATTGTATTCGGGGATCCTAATTTTTCGGGTGTCTCTTATGTAAGAGCTGGCAATCCTGTCAGTGAATGGAGTCCCACGGGTTTTCTCGACCAAACTCTCAATTTTGGGAGCTGGGCTCGTTGCCTTATAGGCTTGAGTATTCTATTTTTGGAGAGTTGCGTGAGTTTGTTCCATATATTTACGAATGACCTCAGGTCCTTCTAAAGGAAGGACAGGTTGGTCATTGTCAGGTACCTGACGGATAGGTTCCTGACGTAACCGAGCTCGATCTTTTTCCCAGGTAGCTGGTGGGCTAAGTCGTTCACTAGCTCTTGGGTTATTTATACGAGCTAGGTTAGTGGGGAGAGCTGCAGGATCAGCATCCGTCCTTTGATATTCGTTCGGATTCGGGGTTGAGGTTCTGGCCTGATACCCTAAAGCTGATGTTGACAGTTGGGTCATTGTCAGGTACCTGGCGGATAGGTTCCTAACGGAGCTGAGCTCGATCATTTTCCCAGTTAGCTGGTGGGCTAAGTCGCTCACTAGCTCTCGGGTTATTTTGACGAGCTAGGTTAGTGGGGGAGCTGCAGGATCAGCATCCGTCCTTTGATACTCGTCCGGATTTGAGGTTGAAACCCTGGCTTGAAACATCGAAGCTGATGTTCAGCCCCCGGACGGTATAGTAGTTCCTGCTCCGGACCTAAAAAGAGGTGGCGGCGGAGGCTAGCGAGCTCCCTCGCCGGTGACCTGATCGGGCATAGAGCGGGTCGTTGCTATGTTGCTTCCCATAGCGCTGGTGATAGGTGGGATAAACACGGGAGCTGTCCTAGCGCGAGGCGTTTGGAAAGCAGGTCCCTCGAAAGGAAGAACAGTTGGGTCATTGTCAGGTACCTGACGGATAGGTTCCTGATGGACCCGAGCTCAATCGTTTTTCCAGGTAGCTGGTGGGCTAAGTTGCTCACTAGCCCTCAGATTATTCTGACGATCAAGGTTAGTGGGGAGAGCAGCAGGATCAGCATCCGTCCTTTGCTATTCGTACGGATTCGGGGTTGAGGTTCTGGCTTGATACCCTGAAGCTGATGTTCTGCCCCCGGACGGGATGCTTACTCCTGTTCCGGACCTAAAAATAGGTGGTGGAGGTGGAAACCAGGTCTCTGTTTTTCCGGACCTGTGCTATCAAGGGAAAAATCTCCTCGAATTGTTGCTGTCGAACAGCTAGCTGTTGCATTGTACGCTCATTTTCTTGAGCTCTGTCTACTAGCTGCAACATCATTCGTCGAATCTCAGAAAGTTGAGGATTATTGAGGGCTGGAAGCCCATAGTAAGTCCCACTGGACGATCATGGGTTAGTACCCTCGTGGAGGTTCAGTTCGGTGAGCTATTGCTCTGGATCGGGAGATCGGGATTAGATGGGTTCGTTGTCCCATCAGTTGGATTCATTCTCAAGCTTCTAGAGTAAGGGATTCAATTATTTCGTTCCCCACAGACGGCGCCAATTGTGAGGGACTAGATTCACCTCAGTAATTTAGGTTAGGTTTAAGGTAAAGGAAGGAAACGTGGGCTGAATCCCGTTTGAGCTTGAAGGATGAATATACGTTTTTTATTGATACTTTGGATGAAGAACGTACAAGAAGTGTTTAATAGTTGATTACAACGAAAATGAGAAATAACTTCAAGATTGTATGAAAATTAGGTTGAATGAATCAATCCTTTTCTTTTTGATCTTCTCTTCTTTAAATAGCCTCAGGCTCCGTTTTGACGGGCGCTAACAGGTTCCCGAGATATCCGCCGTAAGTTGTGGGATTTGCAACAGCTTCCGTTTGACCGGGTCCTGCGCCTCTTTCTTCGTGATGTGAGCTGCCTCTTTTCCGTGATGTGAGCTGCCTCTTTTCCGTGACCTCTTCGAGGGTTGCTCTCAGCTAACAGCCTCCGGCTTCGTCTTAGCTTTATTCAAGGAGTTAATCTGTGGTGGGCCTGTCACGGTCCATTATCAGTTTTTATTAGTTAACTGATATTATTGTCAGCTAGGGTGCCATATTTGGGTCCAACAGGGGGCACCCCAGACCACAGTAAGTTTGAGAGTGACCTTTCTGCAGAAAGGTAGAGTGCATCATTGAGATTTTCGTGAATGGCCTATGCCCACGGGTAGCACAGTGCGACTTTTCAATTTACATCGAGAGTGGTGCGCCTCCAGGCAGCAAAGAGCGATCAAAAAGACTCCCCAAAAGCATAAAAGTCCAAAGACCTTCGGGTCCAGAGATCTTCGGGTCCAAAGACTTTGGGTCCAGAGACCTTCGGGTCCAGAAACCTTCGGGTCCAGAGACCTTCGGGTCCAGAGACTTTCGGGTCCAGAGACTTTCGGGTCCAAAGACCTTCGGGTCCAAAGATCTTCGGGTCCAGAGACCTTCGGGTCCAGAGACCTTCGGGTCCAGAGACCTTCGGGTCCAGAGAACTTCGGGTCCAGAGACCTTCGGGTCCAGAGACCTTCGGGTCCAGAGACCTTCGGGTTCAGAGACCTTCGGGTTCAGAGACCTTCGGGTTCAGAGACCTTCGGGTTCAGAGACCTTCGGGTCCAAAGACCTTCGGGTCCAAAGACCTTCGGGTCCAAAGACCTTCGGGTTCCATAGATCTAAGGGTCCAAAGAACCTCAGGGTTCCCAAGACCTAAGGGTCCAAAGAACCTCAGGGTTCCCAAGACCTAAGGGTCCCTAGAATCTCAGGGTTCCTTAGACCTAAGGGTCCAAAGAACCTCAAGGTTCCCAAGACCTAAGGGTCCATAGAACCTCAAGGTTCCATAGACCTAAGGGTCCAAAGAACCTCAAGGTTCCCAAGACCTAAAGGGTCCCTAGAACCTCAGGGTTCCATAGAACTAATGGTCCAAAGAACCTCAGGGTTCCCAAGACCTAAGGGTCCCTAGAACCTCAAAGTTCCATAGACCTAAGGGTCCAAAGAACTTCGGGTTCAGAGACCTTCGGGTCCAGAGACCTTCGGGTCTATAGACCTTCGGGTCCAGAGATCTTCGGGTCCAGAGACTTTCGGGTCCAAAGATCTTCGGGTCCAAAGATTTTCGGGTCCAGAGACCTTCGGGTCTAGAGACCTTCGGGTCCAGAGACCTTCGGGTCCAGAGACCTTCGGGTCCAGAGACCTTCGGGTCCAGAGACCTTCGGGTCCAGAGACCTTCGGGTCCAGAGACCTTCGGGTCGAAAGACCTTCGGGTTCAGAGACCTTCGGGTTCAGAGACCTTCGGGTTCAGAGACCTTCGGGTCCAAAGACCTTCGGGTCCAAAGACCTTCGGGTCCAAAGACCTTCGGGTTCCATAGACCTAAGGGTCCAAAGAACCTCAGGGTTCCCAAGACCTAAGGGTCCAAAGAACCTCAGGGTTCCCAAGACCTAAGGATCCCTAGAATCTCAGGGTTCCTTAGACCTAAGGGTCCAAAGAACCTCAAGGTTCCCAAGACCTAAGGGTCCATAGAACCTCAAGGTTCCATAGACCTAAGGGTCCAAAGAACCTCAGGGTTCCCAAGACCTAAAGGGTCCCTAGAACCTCAGGGTTCCATAGACCTAATGGTCCAAAGAACCTCAGGATTCCCAAGACCTAAGGGTCCCTAGAACCTCAAAGTTCCATAGACCTAAAGGTCCAAAGAACCTCAGGGTTCCCAAGACCTAAGGGTCCCTAGAACCTCAAGGTTCCATAGACCTAAGGGTCCAAAGAACCTCAGGGTTCCCAAACATCCGGGTCGAGAACATCAAGACTCATAACAACCTTAGAATCTTGGATCTCTCAAGGTCCAATGTTGCCATCACAGTCCGAAGCCTCCAGGTCAAAAATTATTCTAGATTCCTTGAAACCTTCGGGTCCATCGAAACCAATAGGCCTTTATGATGCGAGGTCTTCTTCTCTAAGGCCTTGCCCTGCAATATTCTTCGTACACTGACAATATTGAAGCCGTACGGATCCCGCCTGGAAAATCAAGACATAACCGAGTTATGACTTTGGCAAAAAAAGGGGAGTGAGAAAGAATTCCTTTACCCCAAATACGGCTATGACGTAGCGATATCGGGTGCATCAAAAACAGAATCCAGCGAAAGCGCCTGGGAATGCCTTGCGCCAATTTCGCCAAAGTCTCACCAGCTTGGACAACTGGTCGAGCCACCTCTGCAAAAACCCAAGATAAATAAGTAGATACGATACTCACTCCTGGGAAGATAATAACAACTTACCCACTGAACGCCAGAAGCAAGGATAGCTGGGAACGCCGTCGACCTTCATAAACACATACCTCCTATCCAAGGAATCATTCGCAGGGAAGCTACCATGAATGCCCCGAGGAGGCTCATCTACTAAAGGTTCACCATCGCGAGACCATATCTGGTAGAAGCCTTTCTTACTCGACAAGGGAACAAAGGAGTAAGAGTATAGAACTTCAGACAATCCAAAGGGCATACTGTGAAGTTCTCCTAACACCTGGATAGCCGTCAAAGTACGCCATGTAGCAGGCGTACACTGCGAAGGGGAACATCCAAAGTATGATGCCACTTCCACAATCAAAGAAGGGATCCCTCCTCTAGAGCCGGCCTCCAAATAGGCCTCAAAAATTGCTATCTCGCCCCTTCCACCATCAGGAGCTCGTTCAAACTCTCCTGCACATCTTATCCCCATCGTATCAGGCAAGGAATACCTGCGACGGATCTCCATCAAATCATCTTTCTTGATGTCAGATTTCGGGCCATCTTCGTCCCCGTTCGAAGCTTCGAAGGAGCAAAAGCGACGAGGGCGAGTAGGAGCCATAGGAATCCCTTCATCGTCTGTCCCCGAGACCACGATGGACGTGTTAAGACTGGAGAATCAAAGGGATCACCAAACAAGCGACGGGGCCTGACATGTCCCCCAACACCGGGGGCAGGGAACTATTTCGTAAAAGCCGAGACGTTCGACATATGCTTCGGGTAAGGAGATAGGATAAAACCTAAGTTCGTGTCATCTAAAGGCATCGGAGTATCCAAATATATACCCGGAACGACTTTCCATTTTGCCGCATAAATGGAAAAAAGAAAAAGGGAAAGGCAAGAAAATTGGAAAGATAGTCATAAATCCCGGAAAACTTCCATAATTGTCTTCGAAGCATTCTGCCGACCTAGCACCTTTGCGACCGGGCCGCGATTCCTATTTTCCTTGAGGCCCGTTCCATCCAAGCGATTATATCCCAAACCTCATTCCGGGTTGCAACAAGATTTTAGCCCTTCTCCTGCTAGAAGAAATGACACCAAGGTCTAAGACTACATGTTATCCCTTGTTTCCTACGAAGCAATCAAGGAATAAGGGGCAAAATGTTGAGGAAAAATATCCAAGGCTAATGATTTCTCCAGCCTTCGAAGGGGCCTCGACTTTCGAGCCCTCGTTTGAGAAGGATCCGGGTCCTTCCTCTACTTAAAGAACCAATCTATACTAGGAGGCACCAGGATCCAACCTCTAATAATACATCTCTTTGCCTGGATTTCTCTTCTCTAAAAACATATAAATTCGTGCCTATTCACTAGTCTTCTTGTGTTCCGTAGTACTAAAACGACCCTATACAAAAATACCATAACAAATGATGCATCCCGACGACCGAGAAAAGACCTCGTTCATCACTGACCGAGGAACCTACTGTTACAAGGTGATGCCTTTCGGGTTGAAGAATGCTGGAGCAACGTATCAGCGGTTGGTCAACCGCATGTTCGCCAAACAGCTCGGGAAGACAATGGAAGTTTACATAGACGACATGCTAGTCAATTCTTTCCGAGCAGACAATCATCTGGCTCACCTAAAGGAATATTTCGAAATCCTTAACGCGTACAAGATGAAGCTTAACCCGGCCAAATGTACCTTTGGCGTTTCTTCTGGAGAATTCCTCGGTTACATAGTAACACAGAAAGGAATCGAAGCTAACCCGAAGCAGATTTCAGCCGTTCTTGATCTTCCGAGCCCGAGAAACTGCCGAGAAGTCCAGCGACTGACCGGCAGGATCGCAGCGCTCAACAGGTTCATCTCTCGATCAACCGATAAATGTCTTCCCTTCTATGACCTTCTCCGAGGGAACAAGAAATTCCTTTGGGATGACAAGTGCGAGGAAGCATTCAGCCAGCTCAAGCAATACTTGACCACACCTCTGATCTTGGCCAAGCCAGACGTAGGCGACGTCTTATCTCTCTACATCGCGGTATCATCTGCCGCAATCAGCAGTGTATTGATTAAGGAAGATTGCGGAGAGCAAAGGCCGGTATTCTATCTGAGCAGGCGGATGAACGAGCCTGAAACCCGGTATCCAACACTCGAGAAGATGGCCTTCGCAGTTGTCGAATCAGCAAGGAAACTCTGTCCTTACTTTCAGTCTCACTCAGTGGAAGTTCTCACCGATCAACCGCTGCGTACGTGTTGCACAAATAGAGCAGGCCGACGAACCAAATGGGCAATCGAGCTTGGTGAGCTCGACATCACTTACAAGTGCCGAACAGCCGCCAAAGCTCAGGTTCTCGCAGATTTCCTTGTGGAATTATCTCCCGAGTTGGCCCAAGATCTTGAACTACCAGATGCAAATTGGATTCTCCACGTCGATGGTTCCTCGATGAACAAAGGATCAGGAGCAGGAGTACAACTCCAGTCTCCGACAGGGGAACTCATCACACAGTCATTCAGCTTCGGTTTCCCGGCATCAAACAACGAAGCAGAGTACGAGTCGCTCAGCGCAGGACTCCGTCTCGCGAAAGCAGTTAAGGCTAAACGAATAAGCGCGTACTGTGACTCGCAACTCGTCGCAAATCAATTCAGCGGGGAGTACGATGCACGGAATGACGGGATGGATGCTTACCTTCGAGTAGTCCAAGCACTGGCAAAGGAGTTCGAATTTTTCGTGCTAACAAAGGTTCCCCGCGGAGAGAACATATGTGCTGATGTGTTGGCAGCACTCGGAAGCATGCTTCGTGACCAAGTGAAGAGGACTATCCCGATCCATCGGATTGAGAAACCGGGCATCGACATCTCGGCGGAGGCAATGGACTTTGTCGCTCCAGTTTCTGAGACAACGTCCCAGTCCGAGACTAGCGGCGACGTCGAGATGACCGATCAAAATCAAGTAGCAAACGACTGGAGAGCAGAGTTCATCGAGTATCTCACAAACGGAACCGTTCCGACTGACAAATGGGCTGCGAGACGCCTCAAGAGACGTAGTGCACACTATGTCGTCATGGAAGGGGAAATCCACCGAGTAACAGCTAGCAAAGTCTTGCTCAAGTGCATTTATAGCGAGCAAACGAGGTTGGTCATGGCAGAGACCCACGAAGGAGCAGGTGAAAATCACTCCGAGGGCCGAGCTCTCGCTCTAAAGATCCAAAACGTAGGATTCTTCTGGCCAACAATGAACACTGATTGCGAAGCATATGCTCGGAAATGCGAAAAATGCCAAAGGCATGCTCCGAGTATCCATAGCCCTACCGAGCTACTGAGAAGCTCAGCGGCTCCGTACCCATTTATGAGATGGGGAATGGATATCATCGGGCCGATGCCGAACTCTCGCCAGCATCGTTTTGTTATAGTCCTAACCGACTATTTAACCAAGTGGATTGAAGACGAAGCTTTTGCTCAACTCACCGAGAAAGAAGTTTGAGGTTTTGTGTGGAAAAACATAATTTGTCGTCACAGTTTACCTTACGAGATCGTGACTGACAATGGCTCTCAGTTCATATATGGAGGATTCAAGGATTTTTGCAGCAAGTGGGATATCAGGCTAAGCACATCAACGCCAAGATATCCCCAAGGAAATGGGCAGGCCGAGTCGTCGAACAAAATCATCATTGATGCAATCAAGAAACGTCTCAACCTAAAGAAGGGACATTGGGCCGACGAACTCGACGGTGTCCTTTGGTCGCACCGAACAACCCCACGCGGCGCGACCAAATCCACCCCCTTTTCCCTCGCTTACGGATTGGAGACAATGGCTCCCGCGGAAGTCAACATTACAAGTCTTCGCCGAGCAAAGATGCCCCAGTATGCCGAGCTTAACCGCAAGATGCTGCTGGATGCTCTCGACGAGCTCGAAGAGAAGCGAGACCAAGCCCTACTCCGAATCCAGAATTACCAGAACAAGATAGAAAGTTATTACAACAAGAAGGTCCGAGCACGACCCCTCGAACTCAGAGACTTAGTATTACGAAAATTCTTCGAGAACACTAAGGAGCTGAAGGCTGGAAAGCTCGGGGCAAACTGGGAAGGCCCCTACAAAATCACTCAAGTCGTCAAACCAGGAGTTTATCGACTCGAGACTTACCGCGGAGAGGCAGTCCCAAAAGCTTGGAACTCAATGCACCTTCGTCGTTTCCATTCGTAAAAACGAATCAATACTTATTCTACCGAGCAAATGACTGTCGTCACAGTTTGCTCGTTTAAAAACAAAAACCCAGTAGATGCACAATACAGTCACTTATACACGTCCGAGTAAATGACCTACGTCACTTTTGCTCGGGCACAACGAACTACGAAAGGCTTGATCCTCCCCGGAGGTACGTAGGCATCCCCTCTACGGGGTCAAGCCCCAACAAAAACAAAAACCAAAATTTCGACTCGGCAATTCGTCCACTTGCTCTATCAAGACAAGCACTACGGGGATTGTTCCGAGCAAACGATACCAGCCCCTTACCAAACAAGCGGCGCACAGGTACTCGTCCCGATCAATTGCTCAGATCCTGATCAGATCTCGAGTAAAGGGAAACAGAGGTCCGAGTCACCGATGCAATCCACTTCGACCGACCATCGGGAACTTTTCGAACCTTATCACGAATGAAGAACAAAGGGTTGGCTGACCAAGTTTCTCTCATTTACTGTGTAGCGTTTGAATACATTTCCCTTGTAAAAACTTATCAATAAAATTCCCGCTGTTGCTTATTCCATTAAATCTTGTACGATTAATCGGATTCACAAGCATCTAATCGGCTGAAGAAAAATTCACCTAAGGCATCCACAACTATACTTGAGGTGCCTAATGCAGAAATACTTGAAAATAATTCAAAGGAAAGTCTTAACATAACGGCAAAAGGGGATAAAACCCCGAGTTTCAAACAACAAAGGCCCACCCGGGCAAACACACAAAATGCAAGAAACAGTTCGAAAGTTTTGACAAGTAAAAAAAAAGACTTAAACAACAACATCAATATTATCCGTCGAGAGCTGGAGGGTCTCTGCTTTCGTCAGTCCCTCCCACTTCCGGTTCTCCGGGGCCCGAGACACGCCCAAATGGTCGATCCGATGTCACGTCGTCTGCTTCTCGCACTTGGACGGGTGAGGGCTCTTGACCATCTCCTCCCGAATGACGCGCCGATTTTCTCGCCTTCAGCCTTCGATCCTTCCTCGGTGTCGTCAGTGCTGGAACTTGCTAAACCGGCGGCCCTGAGAGCGGCTTTGGAAGTGGAATCGGACAAAACGATCGTGGGTTTAGCAACCTGGTCTGGTTGAGGAGCCTCTTCCCGAGAGGCGTGAACTTCAGGAACTAGCTCTTGACCGGGCTGCTGGCTGGAAGACCAAACGGAGAGGATGCGACCATCGACGAGATCCTAAGACGAGGGACTCTCTCAACGCGAGGAGTTCGGAGGGCTTCGGCAACTTCCAAATCGATCAGATGGATGTTCGATCCGTAGGGGTTTACTGCTTTCCAGACGTCTTCGACCAAGAACTGAGAATCCAGCTTTAGGGGAGAAAGGCGCAGAAAGTCCTCCGGGATCTCTTTCACCTCCAGACGAGTCGCCTCCGCCTTGAAACGTTCCTCCTGCTCGGCAAACGTGTCGATGGTCTTTTGGGGAATATCTATCCCCGAATCTCTGACATGCTCGAGGCATTTCCTCGTCCCAAAGGCTTGACTATACAAGCACCGAGCATCATCATACGCATCCTTTTGAGTCTCGCGAAGAAGAATCTGATGGAAGCACTTCCCGGCCTTTGCGATCATAGCAATCATCACACGGATCCTCTCGTGGGTAACCTCGTATTTGCGAGATGATCAGAGGCGAGCAGCATCCTCCGAATGCCTCAGCGATGGAGCGGCCTTAGCCTTGATGAGCTCTGAGTTCTCCTCTTTGAGCTTGCCACAACCACTTCCAGGTCCTTCACTGAACCCTTGCACATCTCCAGCTCTTCCAAGTCGGAGGTCCTCGTCACGTCGAAATCTGATCTCACTCAAATTACCCTAGGAGTGAATTACTCTCTCAAATAAGAGGTTCAGATGTAGTACTTAGGGATCGATTTCACGGGGAGCGAAGGAACACAAAAGATGTTTAATCCTTAGTGACTAAGCTAGGTTGAAATGGTTTAAATGTAAATTGCAAGTTGTGAGCAATGATTAATTGCTCAAGAGAGTGTTTGAGGGTTGTAATCAATAAGAGAAATAGTTAGATTCAAGGTTACTATTCAGCTAGTTCAGGATTATAATGCTATGGATGTTTTAATGAGTTGCTTGCATATACTAAAGAACTTCGACTCTTTAGAGTTGGCTAATAACTATCGTTACTAGTCTCGTCTATTGATCTGTCTACTGACAATATCGATCGATGTTTGACAGCTTGTATCGATCGATATGTATGTCGTCGATCGATTACTCTATCGGAGTATCGGTCGATATAGCTCTAGATCGAATCGAATATATGTTCACCAAGATCATAGACCGGCTCTCGCTTATCCCTAGAGGATCTTAGCTTATTCAAGATGATGTCAGGAGATTGATTTATGGATTAAATTAATTCCAAGATCATATTCTAGTTAGCTATTCTAGAATAAGCATTAGGGTTCATCAGGATAATGAGTATACAACTCAACAGTCCATAGTTGGGGCTAATCCCTCATAACTATTTGAACCCTAAATCTAACAAAGTAATCTACTCAGACATGACTGAGAGATTCATAGCATCTAGGTAATAATAGAGATTCATTTAGAAGACCGAACAATCAAGTTCCTCGTGATAACAAATCTCTTTGTATCTTTCTTCTAAACCTAGAATCCTATAACCTTAGATGAGAACAAAATTAAGATGAAAAGAATACTTTATTGATAAGTAGAAGTACTAGAACAATGATATGTTGTTAAAGCTTACTTTGCCAAAACACATAGGCAAAGGTATAAATATTGAATACAATTAGGTTAAAAACTCGCCAGGGGCATTATAGTAATATTGAGACATCTTGGGCTTCAAGTCGATTGAGAATATTCTTCCTACTTCTGCACGCTCGATATCGATCGATGGTACTAAATGTACATCGATTGATGGAGTATCTCGTCGTCATTTCTTCAAATGCGTCATCGATCGATTACACGAGATGTATATCGATCGATATGTAACTCTGGATATCGACCTCGATGTCTGATCTTCAAGTCATCTCGGGAAAACTCTCCTTTAAGCTCCAAATGGCACCTAAAACGCCACTTTACTCCAAAATGCCCTTGAACCTGAAAACATACCTAAAAGACTCCAAAACATAGATATATATAGTAAAATCATATAAATACCATGAGTAAAAGTGGGTCAAAATCATGGTATATCAACTCCCCCAGACTTAACCTTTTGCTTGTCCTCAAGCAAACACACAGGTAGTCTTAGAAAGAAGTTTGAAAATAGCAGGGACTCAATTTAAATCTTAACTTAGGATCATCACCTCTACTTTGTTGCAAGCCACATCTTATGCCTATTAATCACATGAGTACACTATGCCATATCCTAGCTTAGCAACTAATTCTCCTAACCAAATATTTTAACAATCCTGTCTGTCTATCCCCTCTACTGATCTCATTTGTGCATAAAAAGAAAAGTGCAGGCTTTACCTTGGGGATATCGATCAAGAAACACATGGATTCAACTCAAGCAAGTTTCTGAACACACAGACAAGTCTTCTCTGATTCCTTTCTTCCCCCTTTTTATCTCTCTTCTCTGGATCCTCATAGTTTCAAATTTTGATGAACACTGATTGCCACAAAGGCTATCTTTGCGTTATCTCATTGACTTAGTCACACATACTTTTGAATAAGCGAATAATGGGGTCGCAGGAATCACTCCTACCCCTCGCTTTGATCAATCTTTTAAAGTAGAATAATGGGGTCACAGGAATCACTCCTACCCCTCTACTTCTCAAGATATCATATCACATCTTTATACAAATAATCTCTCTTTCCTTAGGATGCTGAAGAGAGAGAGGGAAGGGAGTCAGAAGCACACAGACTATTACCTTCCAGACTTGCAGGAGGATTCCGATCCCTTGTATACCAAGCCCCAAGACAAGCAATAGATTGTCAGGTTAGGTTGGAGATCAGCTTTGGTTCTTCCAAACAATCATGAGAAGTATTGTCGTAGGTGACAGTTGATCCACTTTAGCATCTTTAGTACTTTCTGTAATCAACAAATCTAAGAATGGTGCTAAAGAGTGGTTAGATAAAAAGAAAATTTTTGAAAAATATCCTAGTCCCTTTCTTGACTCAATAAAACCAATTTTGAAAACATTTTGGTGAAATCAAAAAGGTAAGGAAGCATCAGTAATCTCCCCCCAGACTTAAATCATACACTGTCCTCAGTGTATAATAGTCGGATTAGGGCATAAATAAATCATAAGGAATGTACTGATATCGAAAATTAGAACGATATACCTGACCGTGGATGTGTATCGAGCGATAGTGAGTCGTCTATGTCGATCGATAAGGATAGGAATATGTCGAGCGATGTCGACAGGATCGTATCGGTCGATGTGAATGGTAATCGTCTATAATCTGATAAACTTAAAAACAAAAAACGAAAAACGAAAAATAAAAACATATATCAGATTTAACTAAGTAAGAAAATACCTAATAGTGGGTTGCCTCCCACTCAGCGCTTTATTATAGTCTTTTAGCTTGACTATGGACGTAATGAGGCTAGTGAGGTGAATTCATGACACTTGCTGAGAAGCAAGCCTCATCCGTGTTCTCTCCATGTTTTTCTCCAAACCAAGTGGTGAAGAAGCTTCTTGTGGCTTTATTTCCTCTGGTTAGTTTCTCCCTTAATTCAATAACCTTGGTGCGCAGACGTTGTATATCTTCTGCATTGCTTTCAATGTGGAACTGGTGGTTTCTGAATGTTGGATAGGTGTGTTGGGATAGATCACCGAGTTCTTCTTGTATGTCATTGAGCCTCTCAAACGTTCTCCTTCGTACCATGAGCCTATCGAGCGATCTCGGGTAGTCAATATCGATCGACACCGGTATAGGTCTGTCGGTCGATTCCCTGGCTGGTATATCGGTCGATGCTAATGGTGCTGGTCTATTCGCGAGTTGTCTTGAGATGGTCTTGATCTCCTTCTGGATGTTCTCTATAGTGTACTACATGCTCTTGACGTCGCTTTGCACTGGAAACCATAGTTTCTCAAAGTTTTGAAAGGTAGAATCTCCAACCTCTTGAATTATGGTGAAGAGATCTTGAACTGTCTCCTCCATATCAGCTCTGGTGCAAAACTCGCTGTAGTTCATATCGGGCAGTGGACTAGATGTCATATCGGTCGATGCTTCGCGTCTGTAGTTCTCGCAGAATGCTCTCAATGTATCTTCAACCTCGTGCAGTTGATCTTCCATTGGTGGGATCATCTCATCAATTATTTTCTTCTTGCTGGTGTAGAAGGATTTCATCGTTTGATGTGTGTGGTGTAGAGCCTTGATGATGTGATCCATGGTATCTGCCATTGTTGTTGTGCGTTCCTTGAATGAGGTGAAGTTGTTGCTGAGCTGCTGATATTTGTCTTCTAGATCTTTGGTTGTGGTTGCCTCTTCTCGTTTGATGTCCTGATAGATGCTGCAGATGAGATTAGAGATTTCTTCTTTGCTGTAGGTGTTCTGCAATCGTCTATCGGTCGATGTGCGTTGGTCTGCATCGGTCGATGTCGTAGGAAGAGGATCGGTCGATGGCATATGTCCGGCATCGGTCGATGGCGGCAAGTTGGTTTTCAGTTGTGAACGGAGAGTGGATACTTCTTCCTCAAGGGCGTCTTTCTTTTGTTGTTGAAGATTATAAGCGCTCTGAATCCAGTTGATTTCAGATTGGAGTTCTGATTGTGCTCTCTCGATTTCATATGGAAAGTAGGAGGTTTTCCAAATGTAAGGACTTGTAGCTTCATAGATCCTTTCTTGGACTTCAGCTTCTGTGTAGAGCTTCTCTTTAGGTACTGCTATGTTGAAGTGATCTGCATGTATGGGTAAACAAAAGCAAGACCAATCAAATAGTGATGCTCTGTTAAGTAGCTCTCCTATGGCTTCCTTTGAAACATGGATGATGTCTCCATTAACTCCTCTAGCGAACCCAAATTCGTCTCTGAAAACTCCAAATTCGTCCTTCTTCTCCCATAAGAAGCGTCGAATTCCATCTTTGAAAGCTCGTCTGCCCATTTCTCGGTGCATATCGAACGATAGACGGTTGTGTTTATCGATCGATATGTGCTGAAATTCCGAATCCTCCGTGTTGAGATGATCAGCTGTAGCTCTGTCTTGATTTGATTCTGTTGTTGTACTGATGTGCTGATGCTGCTGATTGACAGAGGTGTGAGGTAGTTGTTTGAAGAGGTGTGTGGATCCGTTGGCGGTTTGAAGGATGTCTCCTATATCCTTCCTTGTGATTGGGATGATTCTCACATCCATTGCTCGTGCATTGCCTTTTGGATCTCTGAAAATATCAAACTCATCCGGAGTTAGATAACCAAAATCAATATTATTTATTTATACCTCGGATGATGTAGTGGTCGTATCGGGCGATGCTGTATCAGTTGCATCGGTCGATGTTGGCTGACGGTTATCGATCGATTGTTGTTGGAACGTATCGGTCGATGGGACTTCCTCGGGTGGGATTGCATATTGTAGTGGAACTGCTTCTACTGCAAAACTCTCATTGTAGTCGCTTGCCCAACTTCCAATTGAGTAGTCTCCGTCTCTTATATCCTTAGATGGTGTGTATATGGATATAAAGTCGATAGGATCGCTTGATGGTTCATAGGGTCATTTGAGCGATCGTCTTGGTTGCATATCGGTCGATGAAGGCTTGCTTACATCGGTCGATGCGTTGAATCTGAAGGTGTGGGAAGGATGTCCATCTTCTTCTTCACGAATGAATCTGTACTCTGTAGCTCTTTCTTCCTCGTAATCTTCATCGTATTCCTCCTCTAGAGGTATGTAGTCGTCCGGTTCTGATGTAGCTGGTTCAAAATCGGATGTTGATGCTAGGGTTTCAGGGCTGTTCCTCCAAAAGGGCTGTCTATCGATCGATGTAGTGGTAGCTACATCGGTCGATGTTTGGGTACCGGTATCGAGCGATGGGATGTTGCTCTCATCGGTCGATGTAACCGGATCGGTTTCGTATTCAGCCATGGAATCGTACTCATGGGAACAGAAACAAGCTGATACGACCTTTGATGTCTCCTTAGCTGGTAGCTTGATGACTTGGACGGGATCATAGAGGGTGGTGGGACTTATTAGGGTTAGGCAGAGCTTGTTGAAATTTAGGTCACAAACAGCTCCGACGGTGGCTAGGAAAGCTCTTCCAAGTAGTAGTGATGTCTTGAAGTTAAGCTTGACATCCAGGACGTGGAAGTCTGTAGGGATGATGGCATCTCCAATCTGTACCTCAAGATTTCGAATTATGCCTCCAGAGTTCTGCTGAGAACAATCCACAAAGATGAATGTCTCATCAGTAGGCTCTATCTTCAGACGTAGGTGATCTGCCATGATCTTAGGTATGATGCTGACTCCTGATCCTGTATCACATAAGGCACGAGGGAATTCGATGCCCCTGATGGAACATGGTACTCTGAACTTCCCTGGATCGCTCCTCTTCGGTAGTGTGATCCTCTTCTTAATACTGTCACGAACTTGGTGAAACATCCTCTTGATGTCTTCTTCTGTCTCCCTGGTCTCTCTGAAGAACATCCACAATCTATGAGAAAAGTAGGCTTCTTCAAAGGGTTTCTCTGCAGGGATCCTTAGAACACGTTTCCTGAAGTTTTCCATCTCTGCTTCATTAGCTTCCCTTTTAAGGTGCTTTGCAATCTTTTCTTTCCTTTTTCGTAAACTCTTCCTAGGTTTTCCTTTTCTTGCTCCATGGGTTCAATGATGTCCGTGGGTTTCTTCAATATTGCTGTAGGAAGGGATTTGGAAAGTTTGGACTGCTCCCGGAGTGCATTAAGTCGTGCTACATCGATTTTGGGTAGTTGCACTCGGCGGTGTGGGATAGTATATCGATCGATGGCCACTGCGGTGTGTCGGTCGATATTGGTGTCTCCAGATCGGTCGATGGAAAGGTTCCTATATCGATCGATGGGGTCTGAAGATCGGTTTACGTCCATACCGGTGGGTGGTCGTGGGTGTTTGGCTGCAAAGGCTTCGTGTGACATGATGTTGATTGAATTGCACTCTTTGGAGGGTTCCTCGAAGTCTATCGATCGATACTCATCAAAGTTTATCGATCGCTTTGCTTTTGGTGATATCGATCGACGTCGAGCTGATAGCATCGATCGATATGATTCAAATCCGGCCAGGGGTGAGGTTTCTTCTGTCGATTTGTGCAGCTCATCCTGGGGAACTTCCTCCCAGAAATCATCATCTATGATGGCATTGACGTGGTGGTGAGTAGTAGGCTCTCCTGGTGCTCTTGCTAAAGCTTCTTGTTTCTTCAAAGCCTCTCCAGTTTGAACTACTTGAGTCTCCACTTTCTTCACATAGGTATTCAAAGTATCAAGCTTTGAAATTAGAGTGGTGTAGACAGAGTCAATCTTCCCATTGAAATCCACCTGGAGCTTCTGTTGTGTCTGTAGAACTCTTTCCAGCATTTCTTCTAGCTTGCTTTCCTGGGTGGGTGGGGGTGGATTGGTGTAGAATGAGTTTCCGTAACTCCTGTTGTTGTTGGGGTTGCTGCTGTTGTAGGAGGGTTTCTGTGGACTGTAGTTGCTTCTCTGTCCTGAGAAGTTTCTGTTTCCTCCCTGGTTTCCAGATCTCTGAAATCCAGCTCCACTGATCCAATTCACATCTTCGTCTACTTGATCCTCTGCGGTGTCTGCATCCTCAACTGAGCAAATCTGCTTGTTAAGTAGCTTCTGAACATTATCCAGCTGTGATTGAAATTCACTAATTTGTTCCTTCCCAAGGAATGAGACAGATTTTGCTTTGACTATGTTCTTTGTGCTGTTGCTTGAAGCTAAGTTATCAATTAACTTCACAGCGTCGTGTGGATTCCTTGTACTGAAATTTCCTTCACTAGCAGTGTCCAGAGCCATTTGATACTTTAGAGCGATGCCTCTGTAGAAGGTGCAGAGTAGTTGCACGTTGTTGTATCCGTGATGTGGGCAGTCGCGCTGGTAGGACTTGAATCTGTTCCATGTATCTTTGAAAGATTCTCCAGGTTCTTGAGTAAATGTAGCAATTTTTCTCCTCCAATCTTCAGCACGTGACTCATCAAAGAAGTTACGCAAGAATACGTTTTTGATGTCCTTCCAGGTAGTGAGAGATCCTAGTGGTAATTGTCGCAGCCACTGCAAAGCTTCTACTGATAGAGAGTATTTGAAAAGCTTGCAAAATAGATAGTCTTCAGGGACTCCGTTGGCTTTGATGGAAGATATAATATCTTCGCATCTCTCCAGATGATCCATAGGATGCTCATGAGATAGCCCACAGAAGGGTATCTGTCCTACGAGACCGTAGTACTGCGGCCTGAGCTCGAAATCTCCTCTCTGAATAGCAGGAGGGCGGATGGCGGATCTGTTGGTATAAAACTGATCTGGACGGTTGTAATCTGCCAGGGTTCTAGCTTCGTTGGCTTCATCTGCAGGTTGGATGAAGTTTGTAGTGTCTTGCTCAGGAATGATTTCCTTTTGAGCATTCAGCTTCTGACCTGCTGCGTTACGCAGGTGACCATCTTGATCACACAGGTCTCCATTCTCATCGGTTCTGAGAATAATAGGCGCTACCATGGCTCGTCGGGTGGTATCGATCGATGTTAGATGATATGTATCGATCGATGTATGGTAAAGGGTATCGGTCGACGGTTGGTTGTCGAGCGATGAAGTGCGGCGAGTATCGGTCGACGGAGAAGGTGTCTCGGTCGACTGTGGTAGAGCGGTATCGGTCGACGAACGGGTGGTGATGTCGATTGATGTCGGTGTATCGGTCGACAAGGTAGAGCTTATGTCGATCGATGTGGAACGTAAGTTCTTGCGAATGCTACGCTCCAAGCTGTGGGGGTCTTCTGAGTACACAAGTTGATGATTCTTGTTGCTTCTGGTATTGCTGGGCATGTACCTGAAAATCAAGAAATTTTTTTTTTGCGTCAGAAGGTGATTTAGCAGAAATTTAAATAACCTAGACCTAATCAGATTAAATCTAATGGCGATCTTAGCTCCCCGGCAACGGCGCCAAATTTGATCTCACTCAAATTACCCTAGGAGTGAATTACTCTCTCAAATAAGAGGTTCGGATGTAGTACTTAGGGATCGATTTCACGGGGAGCGAAGGAACACAAAAGATGTTTAATCCTTAGTGACTAAGCTAAGTTGAAATGTTTTAAATGTAAATTGCAAGTTGTGAGCAATGATTAATTGCTCAAGAGAGTGTTTGAGAGTTGTAATCAATAAGAGAAATAGTTAGATTCAAGGTTACTATTCAGCTAGTTCAGGATTATAATGCTATGGATGTTTTAATGAGTTGCTTGCATATACTAAAGAACTTCGACTCTTTAGAGTTGGCTAATAACTATCGTTACTAGTCTTGTCTATTGATCTGTCTGCCGACAATATCGATCGATGTTTGACAGCTTGTATCGGTCGATATGTATGTCGTCGATCGATTACTCTATCGGAGTATCGGTCGATATAACTCTAGATCGAATCGAATATATGTTCACCAAGATCATAGACTGGCTCTCGCTTATCCCTAGAGGATCTTAGCTTATTCAAGATGAAGTCAGGAGATTGATTTATGGATTATATCAATTCCAAGATCATATTCTAGTTAGCTATTCTAGAATAAGCATTAGGGTTCATCAGGATAATGAGTATACAACTCAACAGTCCATAGTTGGGGCTAATCCCTCATAACTATTTGAACCCTAAATCTAACAAAGGAATCTACTCAGACATGACTGAGAGATTCATAGCATCTAGGTAATAATAGAGATTCATTTAGAAGACCGAACAATCAAGTTCCTCGTGATAACAAATCTCTTTGTATCTTTCTTCTAAACCTAGAATCCTATAACCTTAGATGAGAACAGAATTAAGATGAAAAGAATACTTTATTGATAAGTAGAAGTACTAGAACAATGATATGTTGTTAAAGCTTACTTTGCCAAAACACATAGGCAAAGGTATAAATATTGAGTACAATTAGGTTAAAAACTCGTCAGGGGCATTATAGTAATATTGAGACATCTTGGGCTTCAAGTCAATTGAGAATATTCTTCCTTCTTCTGCACGCTCGATATCGATCGATGGTACTAAATGTACATCGATTGATGGAGTATCTCGTCGTCATTTCTTCAAATGCGTCATCGATCGATTACACGAGATGTGTATCGATCGATATGTAACTCTGGATATCGACTTCGATGTCTGATCTTCAAGTCATCTCGAGAAAACTCTCCTTTAAGCTCCAAATGGCACCTAAAACGCCACTTTACTCCAAAATGCCCTTGAACCTGAAAACATACCTAAAAGACTCATGGTATATCAAAATCCCTCTATGAGTAAAATCATATAAATACTATGAGTAAAAGTGGGTCAAAATCATGGTATATCAAAATCCCTCTAGATCTCTCTAGCTCGAGCAACCGCCTCCTCCTTCTGGCGAGTAACGACCCGAAGAGCTTCCTTGTGCTCCAGTTAAGTTCGCTTCCTCTCCTCCTCATCCTTGCGGATTTGCTCTCGGGCCTCCCTCAGAGCGGAATTATATTTCCCGATCAGTATGTTCCAGTCGCCGTGGTTCTGCTCGAAAACAAAAAGGTGTTTAGCAAACCTCACTTGTGAAAATGAGAAGTAAAAAAAAAGAAAAGGGAAACCAGTTACCTTTACCGACGAACTGGAAGCCTGCTCATACTCGTTTCGAAAGATCAGGTCCTTCGCGGGGGCATCAGATCGGGACCACCTTTGAGCGACAGCATCAAACGTCCGCAGTCCTTGGCATAGAAGGAAAGAGGAAGCTCCCGATTGAACTCAAAATGCAACAGCTACCCAAGAAACCCCTTTCTCACTCGTCTATGGCACCGAGTCAGCAATACCCACCGAGGCGCACGTTAAGACCACAATCTCCAACATTCTAACTCCAAAAGAGAATGACGAACTGATGTACCTAAGTCTAGACCTACTAGACGAGAAAAGAGAAGCAGCCCGCCTAAGAAACGCATAATACCAAATAAAAGTAGCCAAGAGTTACAACAAGAAGGTGAGATTCAGAACCTTCCAAGAAGGAGACTGGGTCCTAAGGCGAGTCTGCAACCATACGAGAGACAAATCAGCCGGAAAACTCGCCCCCGGATGGGAGGGGCCCTATCAGGTAATAGGGGTGCAAGGGGCAGGAGCCTATAAGCTGCAAGACAGCCAAGGCAAGGTCCAACCCAACTGCTGGAACGCCTTGCACCTCAAATTCTATCTTTTCTAAAAGCAAGATCTTCGGATCAAGCTCTATATATACTATTATACTATATATTTAAGTATTTTGGTCTTCCTACTCCTATGTATAACGAGAACGTCTTCGGACTAGGCTTATAAAATACATTTGGTTTTGACTAAAGGGAGTTAAGGGAATACCAATATACTTAAAGGGGCATATTAGCTGGATCGGGACCTTAGGGACCTTAGATCTTAGCTAGCCCCCTAGCTGGTGAGGCTACTCACCATAGGTGCAGACAGATATGGAAGGGGTCTGATCAGCCCTTTACCAATGTCTGCACGATAGGGCCCCGCGTAAAGGCCTATAGCCAAGAGTTATGCGGGACCACGTACTAATGCCATCCAAACCCTCGTTAAAAACGCTATCAGCTAAATACACGCAGGGGGCATGACGTACACGGCCAAGTACTGTAATCAGATTATGGCTGCTGATATGCAGGGAGCAAAGTGCAAATAACCGGTTAAGCAGAAACAAATTAATACCTATCCAAACGTGGAAGGTAGTGTGTCTGGGTTGAAACCGCCTTGCAGGGGGGGGGGGGCACCCCAGACCACAGTAAGTTTGAGAGTGACCGTTCTGCAGAAAGGTAGAGTGCATCATTGAGATTTTCGAGAATGGCCTATGCCCACGGGTAGCAAAGTGCTACTTCTCAATTTAGATCGAGAGTGGTGCGCCTCCGGGCAGCAGAGAGCGATCAAAAAGACTCCCCAAAAGCATAAAATTCCAGAGACCTTCGGGTCCAGAGACCTTCGGGTCCAGAGACCTTCGGGTCCAAAGACCTTCGGGTCCAGAGACCTTCGGGTCCAGAGACCTTCGGGTCCAAAGACCTTCGGGTCCAAAGACCTTCGGATCCAGAGACCTTCGGATCCAGAGACCTTCGGGTCCATAGACCTTCGGGTCCATAGACCTTCGGGTCCTGAGACCTTCGGGTCCTGAGACCTTCGGGTCCAGAGACCTTCGGGTCCAGAGACCTTCGGGTCCAGAGACCTTCGGGTCCAGAGACCTTCGGGTCCAGAGACCTTCGGGTCCAGAGACCTTCGGGTCCAGAGACCTTCGGGTCCAGAGACCTTCGGGTCCAAAGACCTTCGGGTCCAAAGACCTTCGGGTCCAAAGACCTTCGGGTCCAAAGACCTTCGGGTCCAAAGACCTTCGGGTCCAAAGACCTTCGGGTCCAAAGACATTCGGGTCCAAAGACCTTCGGGTCCAAAGACCTTCGGGTCCAAAGACCTTCGGGTCCAAAGACCTTCGGGTCCAAAGACCTTCGGGTCCAAAGACCTTCGGGTCCAAAGACCTTCGGGTCCAAAGACCTTCGGGTCCAAAGACCTTCGGGTCCAAAGACCTTCGGGTCCAAAGACCTTCGGGTCCAAAGACCTTCGGGTCCAAAGACCTTCGGGTCCAAAGACCTTCGGGTCCAAAGACCTTCAAGTTCCATAGACCTAAGGGTCCAAAGAACCTTAGGGTTCCCAAGACCTAAGGGTCCCTAGAATCTCAGGGTTCCTTAGACCTAAGGGTCCAAAGAACCTCAAGGTTCCCAAGACGTACGAGTCCCTAGAACCTAAGGGTTCCATAGACCTAAGGGTCCAAAGAACCTCAGCGTTCCCAAGACCTAAAGGGTCCCTAGAACCTCAGGGTTCCATAGACCTAAGGGTCCAAAGAAGCTCAGGGTTCCTAAGACGGAAGGGTCCCTAGAACCTCAAAGTTCCATAGACCTAAGGGTCCAAAGAACCTCAGGGTTCCCAAGACCTAAGGGTCCCTAGAACCTCAAGGTTCCATAGACCTAAGTGTCCAAAGAACCTCAGGGTTCCCAAACATCCGGGTTGAGAACATCAAGACTCATAACAACCTTAGGATCTTGGATCTCTCAAGGTCCAATGTTGCCATCACGGTCCGAAGCCTCCTGGTCTAAAATGATTTTAGATTCCTTGAAACCTTCGGGTCCATCGAAACCAATAGGCCTTTAAGGAATCTCCGGATTCATATAGATCACCTAAACGAATCATAGACCTTCGAGTCCGAAAGGCCCTCAGGACCAAAGAAGTAAAACGTCTTGATTCCGACTTTGGAAATTTACCAATGGTCCTAGGATCCTAAGGTATTAAACTCCAGATTCGGAATATCCCCTAAAGCGTGGCTCCAAGACCCACAGGCTAATCAAAACCCTAGGGTCCAAAGAGAAGGCCTTAGGGTCCAGGTCCTCGATCTAATCACTTGACAAGATTCAAGTCCTAGGCGATGACTCCCCGCAAGGATCGATCTCTCCTAAAAAAATCACTCGACAATTATGTCAAGCAACTATGGCTCGAAAGCCGCAAGCACCTCTACCAAGAAGCAGTATAAGATTCGAAGAAATAAAAGATGGAGTCGAAACAAAAAGCAATAAATATTATTATTACTAAGGGTTCTTATTCAGAAGGGAGAAAGCCATCAAAAATCCAAAAGAAAAACAACGACATTAAGCCAGAAAAGCATAAGTATTACAAATTGATCAGAGATGCGGCTCCCGACGGAAATGAGGGAAGGCGCCAAGCCCCCTTTCATTACCCTCCGAGTTCCGGACGACACCTCCAACAGGTCCCCATCGGCCGGATCCTCCAAACAGCCCGCGTTGACCAACACTCCTTGCCGACCACTCTCTCACGAGATCCCAGCGAGCCTGCTCCCGAGCCCTTTGCACGATAAGAGCCTGGTTAGAGGATCTCTTCATGCGGGGGAACGCGCCAACCTAAGCTAGGAAACCGATTCCCACTAGCGTTCCTCGGAGCCAAAGAAGCCATTGCCGAAGGGAAAGAAAGAGACGAAATGCGAGGTCTTCTTCTCTGAGGCCTAGCCCTCCAATATTCTTCGTACACTGACAATATTGAAGCCGTAGGGATCCCGCCTGGAAAATCAAGACATCACTGAGTTACGACTATGGCAAAAAAAAAGGGGGAGTGAGAAAGAATTCATTTACCCCAAATACGGCTATGACGCAGCGATATCGGGTGCATCAAAAACAGAATCTAGCGAAAGCGCCTGGGAATGCCTTGCGCCAATTTCGCCAAAGTCTCACCAGCTTGGACAACTGGTCGAGCCACCTCTGCAAAAACCCAAGATAAATCAGTAGATACGATACTCACGCCTGTTAAGATAGAAACAACTTACCCACTGAACGCCAGAAGCAAGGATAGCTGGGAACGCCGTCGACCTTCATAAACACATACCTCCTATCCAAGGAATCATTCGTAGGGAAGCTACAATGAATGCCCCGAGGTGGCTCATCTACTAAAGGTTCACCATCGCGAGACCATATCTGGTAGAAGCCTTTCTTACTCGACAAGGGAACAAAGGAGTAAGAGTATAAAACTTCAGACAATCCAAAGGGGATACTGTGAAGTTCTCCTAACACCTGGATAGCCATCAAAGTACGCCATGTAGCAGGCGTACACTGCGAAGGGGAACATCCAAAGTATGATGACACTTCCGCAATCAAAGAAGGGATCCCTCCTCTAAAGCCGGCCTCCAAATAAGCCTCAAAAATTGCTATCTCGCCCCTTCCACCATCAGGAGCTCGTTCAAACTCTCATGCACATCTTATCCCCATCGTATCAGGCAAGGAATACCTGCGACAGATCTCCATCAAATCATCTTTCTTGATGTCAGATTTCGGGCCATCTTCGTCCTCGTTTGAAGCATCGAAGGAGCAAAAGCGACGAGGGCGAGTAGGAGCCATAGGAATCCCTTCATCGTCTGTCCCCGAGACCACGCTGGAGGTTAAGACTGGAGAATCAAAGGGATCACCAAACAAGGGACGGAGCCTGACATGTCCCCCAACACCGGGGGCAGGGAACGATTTCGTGAAAGCCGGGACGTTCGACATATGCTTCGGGTAAGGAGATAGGATAAAACTTAAGTTTGTGTCATCTAAAGGCATCGTAGCATCCAAATATATACCCGGAACGACTTTTCATTTTTGCCGCATAAATTGAAAAAAGAAAAAGGGAAAGGCAAGATTCTGCCGACCTAGCACCTTTGCGACCGGGCCGCGATTCCTATTTTCCTTGAGGCCCGTTCCATCCAAGCGATTATATCCCAAACCTCATTCCGGGTTGCAACAAGATTTTAGCCCTTCTCCTGCTAGAAGAAATGACACCAAGGTCCAAGAGAACATGTTATCCCTTGATTCCTACGAAGCAATCAAGGAATAAGGGGCAAACTGTTGGGGAAAAATATCCAAGGCTAAAGATTTCTCCAGCCTCCGAAGGGGCCTCGACTTCCGGAACCCTCGTTTAGGAAGGATCCGGGTCCTTCCTCTACTTAAAGAACCAATCTCTACTAGGAGGCACCAGGATCCAACCTCTAATAATATCCAGGGTCCAGTCCCCGCGAAGAGGAACCAAGGCTAGCCCCTGTCGAAAGGAACAAGGATCCGATCCTCCGCAACAATATGGAAGTTTCCCAAATTGTGGGGAAACTAGCATATTCGCAAATATGTTAAAGTTCGCCCTACTTCAGCCGACTTATATCAACTATAAAAGGGGAGCCCAAACCCTAGAACAAGGGATCGACATTCAGAGGCTTAGAGATTTGAGAGTTAGGCTAGAAAACTAGGGTTTATACACCCAAGACGTTGTAACGCTAAAGATACTCAATAATACATCTCTTTGCCTCGATTTCTCTTCTCTAAAAACATATAAATCCGTGCCTATTCACTAGTCTTCTTGTGTTCCGTAGTACTAAAACGATCCTACACAAAAATACCATAACAAATGATGCATCCCGACGACCGAGAAAAGACCTCGTTCATCACTGACCGAGGAACCTACTGTTACAAGGTGATGCCTTTCGGGTTGAAGAATGCTGGAGCAACGTATCAGCGGTTGGTCAACCGCATGTTCGCCAAACAGCTCGGGAAGACGATGGAAGTTTACATAGACGACATGCTAGTCAAGTCTTTTCGAGCAGACAATCATCTGGCTCACCTAAAGGAATGTTTCGAAATCCTTAACGCGTACAAGATGAAGCTTAACCCGGCCAAATGTACCTTTGGCGTTTTGTCCGGAGAATTCCTCGGTTACATAGTAACACGGAGAGGAATCGAAGCTAACCCGAAGCAGATTTCAGCCGTTCTTGATCTTCCGAGCCCGAGAAACTGCCGAGAAGTCCAGCGACTGACCGGCAGGATCGCAGCGCTCAACATGTTCATCTCCCTATCAACCGATAAATGTCTTCCCTTCTATGATCTTCTCCGAGGAAACAAGAAATTCCTTTGGGATGACAAGTGCGAGGAAGCATTCAGCCAGCTCAAGCAATACTTGACCACACCTCCGATCTTGGCCAAGCCAGACGTAGGCGACGTCTTATCCGGTTGATTAGACGTGTATTGATTAAGGAAGATCGCGGAGAGCAAATGCCGGTATTCTATATGAGCAGGCGGATGACCGGACCTGAAACCCGGTATCCAACACTCGAGAAGATGGCCTTAGCAGTTGTCGAATCAGCAAGGAAACTCCGTCCTTATTTTCAGTCTCACTCAGTAAAAGTTCTCACCGATCAACCGCTGCGCACCGTGTTGCAAAACACAAATAAAGCAGGTCGACTAACAAAATGGGCAGTCGAGCTTGGTGAGCTCGACATCACTTACAAGTGCCGAACAGCCGCCAAAGCTCAGGTTCTCGCAGATTTCCTTGTGGAATTATATCCCGAGTTGGCCCAAGATCTTGAAGTACCAGATGCAAATTGGATTCTCCACGTCGATGGTTCCTCGACGAACAAAGGATCAGGAGCAGGAGTACAACTCTAGTCTCCGTCAGGGGAACTCATCAGACAGTCATTCAACTTCGGTTTTCCGGCATCAAACAACGAGGCAGAGTACGAGTCGCTCATCGCAGGACTCCGTCTCGCGAAAGCAGTTAAGGCTAAACGAATAAGCGTGTACTGTGACTCGCAACTCGTCGCAAGTCAATTCAGCGGGGAGTACGATGCATGGAATGACGGGATGGACGCTTACCTTCGAGTTGTCCAAGCACTAGCAAAGGAGTTCGAATTTTTCGAGCTAACAAAGGTTCCCCGCGGAGAGAACGCGTTGGCAGCCCTCAGAAGCAAGCTTCGTGACTAAGTGAAGAGGACTATCCCGATCCATCGGATTGAGAAACCGAGCATCGACATCTCGGCGGAGGCAATGGACTTTGTCACTCCAGTTTCCGAGACAACGTCCCAGTCCGAGACTAGCGGCTGTTGGGGTCAAAAACGGTTATCTCGAAATCAATGGCTAAAAATATTTATCGTGCGCGGACTTTCCATAAAACAAGCGTCGAAAGCAAAACAAGTCGTATAGCTTAAAAAACCTATGTTAAAGTCGATCGTTATTGTTTTACACGATAAACTTTACGAGTAAACCAACTGAGATTTAGTCGTAAAACTTTGATGATACAATCAAGAAGAACCGAGAGACATTAGGTCCGTAGCTAAGATGACACGACCATACAAAAGTATACGGAAGAAACGGGAAGTAATCTATGTTTGGACAGGCCTAACGACAAAGAATCTGCCTTGAAACTTCAAAGAGCCCGTTCTCTCAAACCGTGAGGATCCAGAAAACGAGCAAGATATCAAATCAAAGCCCTCGCCGAGACGCACGTTCTGGTCCTGGCCGCCGGCGGCTAGCGCCCGTGCTGCTTCTGGTCGCTGGGCGGCTAGCCCCCGTGCTGGTCCTGGCCGCCGGGAAACTTCAAAGAGCCCGTTCTCTCAAAGCCCTCGCCGAGACGCACGTGCTGGCCGTGGCCGACGGGCGGCTAGCCCCCGTGCTGGCCGTGGCCGCCGGCGGCTAGCGCCCGTGCTGGCCGTGGCCGCCGGGCGGCTAGCCCCCGTGCTGGCCGTGGCCGCCGGCGGCTAGCGCCCGTGCTGGCCATGGGCGCCGGGCGGCTAGCCCCCGTGCTGGCCGTGGCCGCCGGGGGGCTAACCCCATGCTGGCTCGGGTTGTCGGGCGACAAGCTTCCGTGCATAAGTTCTAGGCCTCGGCAGTCAGAAGTCTGTACTTTGCGTCTTTCCCAAGTTTTCGTCGAACGAATCGTTGAGATTCAGAGTACAAAACTCCCGTTCTTAATCCAAACTAAGATCGTCGGAAACACTTCGGAAACTCGTAAGATATCAACGGGAAGGAAGATCTTAAATTCTTCGTGCGAAACAGTGATGGTTATCTTAAGACACCACTCATCTCAACTCTGCGAAGGATTGAAGATCTTCCGAAGAAATCGTAGAAAGCAACGGAAATCCTAGAGATGGCCCGAAAGGGACCAAACGCGATCGGACAGACCGCTTACGATTATCTGAGATAGATACGACGATTTACGTTTATCTTTACATAACAGGATAAATGCTAAATTTCCAGAAGGATAAATGTCAAGTTTCCCGAAGATAAATGTCAAGTTTCCCGATAAACATGAAAGCCGACGAAAATGGAAAAAGCCCGCTTTGCGGCCCAAAAGGAGAATAGACCGTCATAAGAAGGAGTATATAAAGAAGCTTTGGGAGAGAAGAAAAGAGAGCGAATATCATTGAGAGACTTAGAGAGCAGATCCGAGATTTTAGACTGAGGGAACTTAGAACTTAGGTGGTTAGACTAGCAAGGCATGACCTAGGACGTCTGGCCGCCTCTCGTTCTACCTTCATCTTGTCCGCAGACTTCTGTTCCTTCGTAAGAAACTAACAATCCTTTTACTCAGAGTTCCGCACATAGAAACCCTAGGCGTTATTCTCGACACGCCTGTTTCTATGACAAACGCTCGTACTAGACGAACTCCGCCAGGCAGTTCGATCTCTTGTTCAAATCTTTCTAACTGAACTACGTCCGACTTGATCCTCGAAAGGGGTACGTAGGCAGCCTTTCTCAAGGTCCAGTCCCAACTCTTAACAAAACCCTTTTTGTACGCTTTTCGTCTTTTGTTATCTTTCCATATTTCCGCACTTGTTCGGTCACTTGTCGATGGCTGTCGCAGAGAATCCGGACCTTCAGGGAAAGTTGGGTTAACTGGGCTTTCCTCCGTTTTTTACTCATCAGAATCGACAGTGTGAATTTCGGTTCCCACAGTTTGGCGCTAGATGGAGGGGGGGGACGGATTACTCTTACTCTTACGGCCGCAAAACGCTCGATCAAAGCAATGTCTGGAAATATGAAAGACAAACTAGCAGCTCACATCGACGCTGGTAAAACAACTTCAGCAGTGACTGCTCCTACGACCAACGCTTATGCAAACGGTTATCTAAGAATATCATCTTACGGACAAACGTCCCGAGAACGGACCATCCCGACCAAGTTCGGGTCCTATCAACCATGCACCCCCGTCCAAGTTCCTGCAACACGGTCCTCGGGTCCATGGACACAACCCCCCTCGCTCGGGAAAATTCATAAAAAGACTTGGTAGTGGAAACGGATTCCTGCCTGCCGTATAAAACAGCTATGGTTAGCTTGAACACCAGTTGCCTTAACTATACGGGGAATTGAAATCCTTTCGGAAAAACCAGCGTCACATCAACGGCTTTTTCTGAAGAAAAATCGTAAAAACATCTAAGTCCCAAGACGGCCCAAAATGGGCCCGAATCACGGCTAAACGACCCACATACGATTTAAGAGTAGGATCGAGTAGAGTTTTGACTGGAAATGTTTTTTAGAATTTCCCGGAAAAATAAAGACTTGTTCTCCTAGAAATCACGGAGAAACCCCAGATTACTCATGAAACAGAAAGCACGACTGATCGGGTTACCTATCAGCGTTCTAATGCTAAAAATTCGATAATATTTTACGGAACACCTTTCGTAAAATAAATTCTCGAAAATATTTCACGAGACAGCTTTTGCACGATTAAACTCGACAACATTTTACAAAACAGTTTCCGTAAAATTAACTCGACAACATTTTGTGAAATAACTCTCGTAAAATAAAAGGTAAACAACGTCCTAAGAAACAATTCCTTGCTGGGATCATAATGAAATCGATGTCCAAAAGTCTCGGAAAAACAATTAAAGAAACCTCAAGAGACTAAGTGTCGATCGAGAAACCTTTAAAAACCGAGAAAAACAAGCAGGTCCCGCAAGGAAGCACAGTCCCGGGCGGCTAGCACACCCGTGCTGTCCCTAGGCGCCGGGCGGCTACCAGGCCCGTGCTGTCCCTAGGCGCCGGGCGGCTGGCACGCCCGTGCTGTCCCTAGGGGCCGGATGGCTGGCACGCCCGTGCTGTCCCTAGGCGCCGGGCGGCTGGCACGCCTGTGCTGTCCCTAGGCGCCGGGCGGCTGGCACGCCCGTGCTGTCCCTAGGCGCCGGGCGGCTAGCACGCCCGTGCTGTCCCTAGGCGCCGGGTGGCTAGCACGCCCGTCTGTCCCTAGGCGCCGGGCGGCTAGCACGCTCGTGCTGTCCCTAGGCGCCGGGCGGCTAGCACGCCCGTGCTGCCTTTAGGCGCCGGGCGGCTAACGCGCCCTTGCTGCGCTGGTCGCCGGGCAACAAAACATTCGTCAAGCACGGCCAATCCTCGTAAAGATTGACCCAAATATTATCCAAACTAATTTTACGAAACAATTTCCATAAAATTAACTTGACAACATTTTAATAACTCTCGTTAAATAAAAGCTCAGCAATATTTTACGAAACATCATTCGTGAAGTATAACAAGATCGTAAGCTTCTTAACCTGACCAGTTCGCTCATAGCTTGACGAAACAAGAAGCCCCACTCAAGTGACATCTTGCCATTCGTTTTCACTTGTCTACCCACCTTAGCCTTCTTCGAGTTTTGCCTACTTCTCCTCCCTTTGCTTCAAAGATCCTGCAACGATTCTGCACTGTTCCTTCGGGTTTCATCAAAAATCGATTATCGATTCAGTGTCAGACTTTTCGAAGACCTTTGACAATGAAACGTTAGAAGACAAAGAGGAACGGACATGACGCAATCTCGAGTAATCAATGAGAATAAGGTACGTCCGACTTTGAAAGTTTTATCAAGGTTTTAATCTTTTTGTAGGATAGGAATGAGAACGTCTTGTAAACTGCCGTAAAATTTAGGGAACTTAGAACCTAGTTGGATAGTCTAGCAAGCTAAGTCTTAGGCATTTTCTTCCAGTTTCGTTCTATTGTTCCTTGACTGTCTAGGCAGAACGCGCAAACCGATCTAATCTCTCGAAAAACCGAGAAACGATCGCCGCGCATCCTTGGCATACTCTTTCCGCTTCTGTGAGACTAATGGCACGAAGGTGAGCTACAAAATTAATGAAATAACCTTCGGTAAAACTTCATGGGTAACCCGAAGCAACTTTCGCCAAAAAACGAAATCAAAGGGGAAATGTTTCCCGTGTAAACCACGGAAACAAGACTACTTTGACTATATGCGATTTTCTATCTTCATGAAACTGGTCATCCATTACTTTCGTATAACAAGAACATGTTACACAAAAACAGCATAAGGAAAAGCAAGATCGGTCTCATGCAAAACGACATCGCAGTACGGAAAATTACGTCGAAGGGGGAAATAACCCAAAACTGAATCCGAGCGTGTTCTTCGTCGATTCCTTAAACTTCATTTCCTCGGATAAAATGAAACAATTTTCATGCGACCAAAGGAAACTTTATACGAAGCATCTGTCATATAACTGAAACCTAAAGAGTAAAATCGTTTCAAAAAGCCATCACCCATAACTTGGAAAACTCCGCTATGATTGGCATGTCTATCTCGACGAACTCTATTCGGCCCTCGGCCAACGACGTCTTTCCATAAAGTCCGGACCTGAATTCGGCATCACCATTAAGGACAATCGTGAACCAATATGACCTTAATGCAAAAGGATTGCGGTCTGATCGTTTACCAACTCCTTGGTTAAAAGGCTGAACACAGCCTTCACGCCAAGACAAAACAGCTGAACGATCGCCGCTCCAATCACTTAAAGGCCAAACGATAATCCACGATTTGTCATAAAACGCCAAGTGACCATTACGCGAGCAACTCTGCCGCATAGCCCAAAAGCGGAAATCATGCGATAAATTTCTCGTAATAAAATCAGTCCTAACAGCCATACGGTTAACGGAAAAATTTAAACTTAACATCGACTGATTAAGTTCTATACGCCCCGTAAACAAAGCATGAAAAGAAACACTCGTGACAAAGCTCCAAGAGTTATACGAGTCGTCCTTAAAATCCTGGAAGGCCAACATTTCGCGAAGCAAAGCGAAGGTAGACGCTTCTCCCTGGGTCAAATATACACGACCCCTGGTCCTAATTCCTCGATCAAAATTTTAAAACTTGCACGTCCAAACTGAAACAACAGTTTCTGACTACGGACATTCGCAAAACATCTCCAAGCCCGCGAACATTTGAAATGCGGCACAAGGGAAAATTAACTCGTACACATTTGAAATGTGTATGCTTGAAGAAACCAGATTTTCGAAACTCTTTACAAACACAGAAACATAATTTTCGAAACTCTTCGCAAACAAACTCGCCAATCGCTAAACGGCCTCAACAATGGATCCAGTATCCACCAAATAAATCATAAACTATCGCCCTGGAAACATTCCGCGATTTCTAAAAGCCCATAGTCCTTTATTGCATAAGAAACACAAACTTCAAAGCACTGCGAAACGTCGCTTCGTGCCTGAATATTCGTTTTTCGATTAAAACCTTCATACGCCTTCTAAACGGCATCATATCGTTGTTGCTGATCACAACAAACGAACTCTAACGTCCTAAACAGACAAGCCACCTAAGGGTAGGCTCTTTTACATCCGACAAGGATCCCATAGCGCGCTATACAAAAAATCCAAATTTGGTTCAGCACTTCGTAAAGGAAATAGCTCGATTCGTGCCCAGACAAATCATATTAGCCGATACCACTTCGCGGATTTTAAAACGGTACAAATCAGGTTAAAATCACAAACAGGCAAAACGAAAGCCGATTTGTCATCACACAGCCTCAGTCTGAGAGTAAACCTAGGTCTTGCCCTAAACCCAGCCTTGCTGGTATCTTAACATCTCATAGGCAAAGCGTCAACGACGAGAGATCCCAAAACTTGTCTCTTCACTCAAGTCTGTACATTTCCACGAATTTTCGCGTAAATCGTAAACCGCAGGAAAATCTCGCTTTGTACAAACGACAGATACAGTGATCATGAGGGAGGCAGGAATGAGACGACAACTCACACCCTGTCCCTCTAACTTCGATAGACAGAAGTTCTGAAAAAGCAACATTAATATTTTATAAAGATTGAGTCGCGGAGTTCAACAGATGCCCTGAAAAAGGCCGGGATTCGAAGCCACCAACGGCCAGTCCCACAAATGTACATCATGGCCTCTTAACGGTCGAAACACAATGAAAATAAAAATCTCTGAAGGGATTGATAAACCTAGACGCTCCCCGGAGCATCACCTTCATCCTCAAAACTCACCCAAAGTAGGAACGGTCTCACAGTCGCCTCCATTGGCCGCACCACTGCTGCATGTCTCATAAGCGCCGGCTTCGCGATCCTTGACTGCGTGGTCTTGGTCCTCTGAACCCTCCGAATCCAGGACAAGGGTGCACACAGATTTCAGACCAGCGAGAATCGAGTCGAAGTTGCGAGTCCCCATCTCCTCCAGACTCTGAATCTTCTGTTGAAGACGGCAGACTTTCGAGGACATATGTTCTTCTCTTTCTTCACATTGAGCAACGAACTCACGTTCGAGATCGCCAATCAAATGTGATGTGGATTTCCGCAATGAAATACTCTTAGCCAAAAATTTCGATTTTCAAGTCATAATCTTCCGCCCGCAAGATCGTCTCCGCGCCTTACAGGCTGGGGGGCTAACTGTTGGGGTCAAAAACGGTTATCTCGAAATCAATGGCTAAGAATATTTACCGTGCGTGGACTTTCCATAAAACAAGCGTCAAAAGCAAAACAAGTCGTATAGCTTAAAAAACCTATGTTAAATTCGATCGTTATTGTTTTACACGATAAACTTTACGAGTAAACCAACTAAGATTTAGTCGTAAAACTTCGAAGATACAATCAAGAAAAACCTATCAAGATGACACGACCATACGAAAGTATACGGAAGAAACTGGAAGTAATCTAAGTTTGGACAGGCCGAACGACAAAGAATCCGCCTTGAAACTTCAAAGAGCCCGTTCTCTCAAACCGTGAGGATCCAGAAAACGAGCAAGATATCAAATCGAAGCCCACGCCGAGACGCACGTTCTGGTCCTGGCCGCCGGCGGCTAGCGCCCGTGCTGGTCCTGGTCGCCGGGCGGCTAGCCCTCGTGCTGGTCCTGGCCGCCGGGAAATTTTAAAGAGTCCGTTCTCTCAAACCGTGAGGACCCAGAAAACAAGCAAGATATCAAATCGAAGCCCTCGCCGAGACGCACGTGCTGGCCATGGCCGCCGGGTGGCTAGCCCCCGTGCTGGCCGTGGCCGCCAGCGGCTAGCGCCCGTGCTGGCCGTGGCCGCCGGGCGGCTAGCCCCCGTGCTGGCCGTGGCCGCCGGCGGCTAGCGCCCGTGCTGGCCGTGGCCGCCGGGCAGCCAGCCCCCGTGCTGCCCGTGGCTGGCAGCGGCTAGCACCCGTGCTGGCCGTGTCGGCCGGGCGGCTAGCCCCCGTGTTGGCCGTGGCCGGCGGCGGCTAGCGCCCGTGCTGGCCATGGCTGCCGGGCGGCTAGCCCCGTACTGGCTCGGGTTGTCGGGCGACAAGCTTCCGTGCATAAGTTCTAGGCCCCGGCAGTCAGAAGTCTGTACTTTGCATCTTTCCCAAGTTTTCGCGGAACGAATCGTTGAGATTCAGCGTACAAAACTCCCGTTCTTACTCCAAACTAAGATCGTCGGAACACTAAGATATCAACGGGAAGGAAGATCTTAAGTTCTTCGTGCGAAACAGTGATGGTTATCTTAAGACACCAGTCATCTCAACTCTGCGAAGGATTGAAGATCTTCCGAAGAAATCGTAGAAAGCAACGGAAGTCCTAGAGATGGCCCGAAAGGGACCAAACGCGATCGGACAGACCGTTTACGATTATCTGAGATAGATACGACGATTTACGTTTATCTTTACATAACATGATAAATGCTAAATTTCCAGAAGGATAAATGTCAAGTTTCCCGAAGATAAATGTCAAGTTTCCCGATAAACATGAAAGACAACGAAAATAGAAAAAGCCCGCTTTGCGGCCCAAAAGAAGGAGTATATAAAGGAGCTTTGGGAGAGAAGAAAAGAAAGCGAAAATCATTGAGAGACTTAGAGAGCAGATTCGAGATTTTTGACTGAGGGAACATAGAACTTAGGTGGTTAGACTAGTAAGGCATGACCTAGGACGTTTGGCCGCCTCTCGTTATACCTTCATCTTATCCGCAGACTTCTGTTCCATCGGAAGAAACTAACAATCCTTTTACTCAGAGTTCTGCACATAGAAACCCTAGGCGTTATTCTCGACACGCCCGTTTCTATGACAAACGCTCGTACTAGACAAAATCCGCCAGGCAGTTCGATCTCTTGTTCAAATCTTTCTAACTGAACTACGTCCGACTTGATCCTCGAAAAGGGTACGTAGGCAGCCTTTCTCAAGGTCCAGTCCCAACTCTTAACAAAACCCTTTTTGTACGATTTTCGTCTTTTGTTATCTTTCCATATTTTCCGCACTTGTTCGGTCACTTGTCGTTGGCTGTCGCAGAGAATCCGGACCTTCAGGGAAAGTTGGGTTAACTTGGCTTTCCTCCGTTTTTTACTTATCAAAATCGACAGTGCAAATTTCGGTTCCCACAGCGGCGACGTCGAGATGACCGATCAAAATCAAGTAGCAAACGACTGGAGAGCAGAGTTCATCGAGTATCTCACAAACGAAACGGTTCCGACTGACAAATGGACTGCGAGACGCCTCAAGAGACGTAGTGCACACTATGTCGTCATGGAAGGGGAACTCCACCGAGTAACAGCTAGCAAAGTCTTTCTCAAGTACATTTATGGCGAGCAAACGAGGTTGGTCATGGCAGAGACCCACGAAGGAGCAGGTGAAAATCACTCCGGGGGCCGAGCTCTCGCTCTAAAGATCCGAAATGAAGGATTCTTCTGGCCAACAATGAACACTGATTGCGAAGCATATGCTCGGAAATGCGAAAAATGCCAAAGGCATGCTCCGAGTATCCTTAGCCCTACCGAGCTACTGAGAACCTCAGCGGCTCCGTACCCATTTATGATATGGGGAATGGAGGCCGATGCCGAACTCTCGCCAGCATCGTTTTGTTCTAGTCCTAACCGACTATTTTACCAAGTGGATTGAAGCCAAAGCTTTTGCTCAAGTCACCGAGAAAGAAGTTCGAGGTTTTGTGTGGAAAAACATAATTTGTCTTCACGGTTTACCTTACGAGATTGTGACTGACAATGGCTCTCAGTTCATATATGGATGATTCAAGGATTTTTGCAGCAAGTGGGATATCAGGCTAAGCACATCAACGCCGAGATGTCCCCAAGGAAATGGGCAGGCCGAGTCGTCGAACAAAATCATCATTGATGGAATCAAGAAACGTCTCGACCTAAAGAAGGTACATTGGGCCGACGAACTCGACGGTGTCCTTTGGTCGCACCGAACAACCCCAGGAGGCGCGACCAAATCCATCCCCTTTTCCCTCGCTTACGGATTGGAGACAATGGCTCCCGCGGAAGTCAACGTTACAAGTCTTCGCCGAGCAAAGATGCCCCAGTATGTCGAGCTTAACCGCGAGATGCTCTCGACGAGCTCGAAGAGAAGCGAGACCAAGCCCTACTCCGAATCCAGAATTACCAGAACCAGATAGAAAGTTATTACAACAAGAAGGTCCGAGCACGACCCCTCGAACTCGGAGACTTAGTATTACGAAAAGTCTTCGAGAACACTAAGGAGCTGAATGCTGGAAAGCTCGGGGCAAACTGGTAAGGCCCCTACAAAATAACTCAAGTCGTCAAACCAGGAGTTTACCGACTCGAGACTTCCCGCGGAGAGGCAGTCCCACGAGCTTGGAACTCAATGCACCTTCGTCGTTTCCATTCGTAAAAACGAATCAATACTTATTCTACCGAGTAAATGACTGTCGTCACAGTTTGCTCGTAAAGAAAAAAAATAAAAAACACCGAGTAAATGACCTACGTCACTTTTGCTCGTTCGAGTAAATGACCTACGTCACTTTTGTTCGGGCACAACGAACTACGAAAGGCTTGATCCTCCCTGGAGGTACTTAGGCATCCCCTCTACGGGGTCCAGCCCCAACAAAAACAAAAACCAAAATTTCGACTCGGCAATTCGTCCCACTTGCTCTATCAAGACAAGCACTACTCGGATTGTTCCGAGCAAACGATACCAGCCCCTACTAGTCCCGATCAATTGCTCAGATACTGATCAGATCTCGAGTAAAGGGAAACAGAGGTCCGAGTCACCGATGCAATCCACATCGGGAACTTTTCGAACCTTATAACTAATGGAGAACAAATGGTTGGCCGACCAAGTTTCTCTCATTTACTGTGTAGCGTTTGAATACATTTTCCTTGTAAAAACTTATCAATAAAATTCCTGCGGTTGCTTATTCCATTAAATCTTGTACGATTAATCGGATTCACAAGCATCTAATCAGCAGAAGAAAAATTCACCTAAGGCATCCACAACTATACTTGAGGTGCCTAAGGCAGAAATACTTAAAAATAATTCAAAGGAAAGTCTTAACATAAAGGCAAAAGGGGATAAAATCCCGAGTTTCAAACAACAAAGGCCCACCCGGGCAAACACACAAAATGCAAGAAACAGTTCGAAAGTTTTGACAAGTAAAAAAAAAGACTTAAACAACAACATCAAGATTATCCGTCGAGAGCTGGAGGGTCTCTACTTTCGTCAGTCTCTCCCACTTCTGGTTCTCCGGGACCCGAGACACGCCCAAATGGTCGATCCGACGTCACGGCGTCTGCTTCTCGCGCTTGGACGGGTGAGGGCTCTTGACCATCTCCTCCCGAATGACGGCCGATTTCTCGCCTTCAGCCTTCAATCCTTCCTCAGTGTCGTCAGTGCTGGAACTTGCTAAACCGGCGGCCCTGATAGCGGCTTTGGAAGGGGAATCGGACAGAACGATCGTGGGTTTATCAACCTGGTCTGGTTGAGGAGCCTCTTCCCGAGAGGCGTGAACTTCAGGAACTAGCTCTTGACCGGGCTGCTGGCTGGAAGACCCAACGGAGAGGATCCGACCATCGACGAGATCCTCAGACGAGGGACTCTCTCAACGCGAGGAGTTCGGAGGGCTTTGGCAGCTTCTGAATCGATCAGATGGATGTTCGATCCGTAGGGGTTTTCTACTTTCCAGACGTCTTCGACCAGGAACTGAGAATCCAGCTTTAGGGGAGAAAGGCGCAGGAATTCCTCCGGGATCTGTTTCACCTCCAGACGAGTCGCCTCCGCCTTGAAACGTTCCTCCTGCTCGGCGTACGTGTCGATGGTCTCTTGGGGAATATCAATCCCCGAATCTCTGACCTTCTCGAGGCATTTCCTCGTCCCAAAGGCTTGACTATACAAGCACCGAGCATCATCATACGCATCCTTTTGAGTCTCGCGAAGACGAATCTGATGGAAGCACTTCCCGGCCTTTGCGATCATAGAAATCATCACCCGGATCCTCTCGTGGGTAACCTCGTATTTGCGAGATGATCGGAGGCAAGCAGCATCCTCCGAATGCCTCAGCGATGCAGCGGCCTTAGCCTTGATGAGCTCTGGGTTCTCCTCTTTGAGCTTGTCCACAACCACTTCCAGGTCCTTCAGTGAACCCTTGCACATCTCCAGCTCTTCCAAGTCAGAGGTCCTCGTCACGTCGAAATCCCTCTAGATCTCTCTAGCTCGGGCAACTGCCTCCTCCTTCTGGCGAGTAACGACCCGAAGAGCTTCCTTGTGCTCCAGTTCAGTTCGCTTCCTCTCCTCCTCATCCTTGCGGATTTTCTCTCGGGCCTCCCTCAGAGCGGAACTGTATTTCCCAATCAGTATGTTCCAGTCGCCGTGTTTCTGCTCGAAAACAAAAAGGAGTTTAGCAAACCTCACTTGTGAAAATGAGAAGTAAAAACAAAAAAAGAAAAGGGAAACCAGTTACCTTTACCGACGAACTGGAAGCCTGCTCATACTCGTTTCAAAAGATCAGGTCCTTCGCGGGGGGCATCAGATCGGGACCACCTTTGAGCGACAGCATCAAACGTCCACAGTCCTCGGGATAGAAGGAGAGAGGAAGCTCCCGATTGAACTCAAAATGGAACTTGTCGGAGGAAGGCTCTCCGAGACGGTCAGGAACCCGAGCTCCCGGTCCCTCCGTCGAGAGGCCCTGCCGCCTCTCGAGTAACGGGTCTTGTCGCCCTCCAGGGGAAACCGCATCGCCTGATCCCCCAGCAGAAGCGCCTTCGTTAATAGGGGTCTCGGGCAAATCTTTCCGACCAGATTGCCTTTTCAGTGCTCTGGCTCTATCGGCCAGCGTTAGATTGTCAAGATCATCCGAAACCAAAGCCTCCGACGAAGTTCTCGGAGCAAGAATATGAAGCTCATCCTCGCTAAAGGAAGATACGCGAGTCGTTCCACCAGTCTTCTTCCTCTTTTTCCTTAGAGGAATCTCCTCCGGGGATGGATCTTCGGTATCCGGGACGGCGATGGTCAACGCCCTGGCGTCAGCGTCAGTGCGCTTCCTCTTTTTCTTCTTATCCTTCTTCTTTGAGGGACGTTCTACGGGCGTCTCTTCGAGAAGCTCCTCCACATCTTCCCGCTGCTCGGGGACCTCCTCCTCGTCATCTCTCTCCGAAGGGACAGTCGTTTTCTTCTTCTTAGAAGAACTCTTCTTGGCGTTTCCACCAGAAGAAGCCCTTGCGGTTCCCACGGAAACTGCAACGACATCTCGTGTCCCGGCCGGTCTGGCGCAATCTCCGGGCTTCGTCTTCTTGGCACTCGTCTGAGCGGCCACAATCTTACTGAGGTCCGGAAGCTCTTTCATCTGTCTAGCTCGGTTTATTTCTCTTTGCTCGGCAGGAGTGAAAATGGAAAGCCTTTTGTTCACTGGATCCTTGAAGTAAGGAACAGAGTTCGAAATCCAATCCTCTGCGAAGAAGAGACAACAATTAATTCTCAGTACGTAACCTATGAACGAGAGATGAGAGGAATGAGAAACTCACGATTAGTGATCCGATCAATCGCTCTCCGGATTCTATCCCAAGTGAAGTTACCCCAGTGATCTTGCTTCTGCGAGGCGATTGTTCGGGCACGGTTCTCCCAATCCTCTGAGTAAGTGGAAACGTTTGGATGAACAACTGCAAGCCAACAGGGGAAACAAAAAGACATAAGGTCAGATAAACCCGCGCAATGGAAGTTAATGGGTTAGTAAATGTACCAAAATACGCATTCCACAAAATGCGATATTTGGAACTCGGCGGTTCCACGAAGGCCGATCTGTTGGACTTTATGTAAAAATAGTGCCTTTGCCAATCCGTGGTCTTCGAAGGACCCCCGGCAATGACGTTGTAACTCGGCCGTTGCCTTATCGAGATGATGTCATATTTCGAGATGGAAACCGACGTCAGCTCCTCAAAGGCCCTGACACTCAATGATGTGCCGGCCTCTGCTACGACAACAGAAGTCGCGACCATCAATCGGATCGCGCCATTGATGAGTTGGCTCAGAGCGATCCCTCGTCGGAAAGCATATGCGGTGACGATCCGAGGAATCAGGAACCAAAGCTTCGTGTCGCCTTGGAAGTAAGACTCGTAGACGCATTGGTACCATCTCGGCGGAGACCAAGGTCTGTGATCTTTCCTCGGAATGATGAAAGTTACTCCGACTGCGCTTAGACTTCGGAGAAGCGTTTCCACCGATTTGGTCGTTGATCGGGTCTCTTTGACATTCGCCCAGTCCTGACCAACCACAACAGACGGGCGGACCCTCAACCTCTCTAAGGGACCCTCGTTGGAAAATAGGTTCTCGGGATAAAAACTCATCGGGACCATCGTGGCGTCGACCGCGTCCTCGCCATCACCTCCTCCTCGGAACTGAGCCTCCGCCTCTGCAACGAGCAAAAGCTGAGACAAGTCCATGTTCCGAGTATCCATCATCGCCTCATGACGAATCTCTTCCGCCGGATCCTCGTAAGAACTACGAACAGAAGCCACATGTTTCCCTTTCTGCTCCCGTGATAGACATCGAGACGACGACATCCCGAATAATCGAATCTTAAAAGCAAAGGTTAAGAGAGAGAAGGAGAGTAGAGAGAGAAAATACCTTGCGAATGCGGAAGAACTTGAAGAAGTAAGAAGGGAGAGAGTTATTTATAAGAGGGAAGCGGGCTCTCGGATCAAGACGTCACAATTACGCCTATAGAGGCCTAAATGGGCCTGATTACTGTTGGCGCGTGTTTAACAACTGCGCCGGTTCGCTTCCTTGGTCTCGATTCTTAAACCTTACGACTGTCCCGGTTTGTTCCAGATCGAGTCTCCCTACGAAATTCGCAATCGCGCCGGTTCGTTACCCAGACATAGAGAATAGGTTTCGTTTCCTCGGCAACGATCAAAACTTTGGAAGCCACTCCAACGCTCTCAGTATATCCCTTTGTCCTCCGAGCTAATAAAATCAAATCCATTGACGAACGATCACTCGGATCATCAATGAACTGGGGGGGACTTACTGTTGGGGATGGATTATACCCATCCTCAAAGACCATCGAACAAAGGCCCAACCGAGTGGACAAACCGGCTCGTATCTGAGAAGCCGCAATTCGGAGCTCACGGCTCGACTACGGACTGCTCTCATCCGAGCAGGGAACGGCTATCAACCGATCAACTTAGCATCTCGAGAGAGACAGCCCGTAATGAGAAGTCAAGCCCGATAGGCCGACAGGCCCAACGAATTGGTAAGGGAGACTAGGTCAAGTCACCCGAGCAGGGAGTATAAAAGGAGAGGAGAAAGCAAAGGAGAGGGGATCGACACTTAGACACACAGACTGCGCGGCGAGATTAGGGTTTATATCCGTACAATCATCTCTCGTTTGTCTGTACTTTTCCGGTTAAAGCTCTCCGAGCTCTGGCTTGTTTTCCTTACTTCTCCACCTTTGTAACCTCACTCCTAAATCTAATAAATACCTTTGTTCAACCCATTTTTAGTATTGTTTACTTACCAGAGACCAAACTCACCTTAAACAGAACCCACACCACCTTTTAGGATTCCGGTTGACGTCAGGGGATCTCATTTTAGGAGGCCACTTAACTTGTGGGCCCATCTCTCTCAAGACTCCGATGAGCTCTGGTTTAGATATCGCGAGATGAGAGATATTGGGCCAAGTAGAAACCATCATTCCCTCGGATCGGGGTAGAGGACGATGTTGGTATCTGCTTCTGCTCGGGTTGGTAGATTCTCGGGAAGGTCAAGGTCGGATGGCCTCGTCACGCTCGTCCTTCGAGGATCTGGAGGACTTCTGATCGTATTTGGAGGAGACCTTGGCCTTGCTCACGACGTCTTCTTCCCATCTCACTTGGGCCCAGGCGCGGGATAGCACATCCGCCATGTCTCCGCATCTATACTTTGTTAGCTCCTTGTAGAGATCTCCCTCCGGAAGCAGGACCTTATTGAAGACTGAGACAGCTGTATCGGCATTGCACTCGGGGATAGAGACCTTCTCCTGGTTGAAACGAGCTATGTAGGAACGCAAGGACTCCTTCCTATATTGCTGAACCTCGTAGAGGTCATCTGATCTCTTCTCCAAATGGCGACTGCTGACGAATTGCTCCACGAACTTGTCGTTGAGGGCGGCGAAAGATGCGATGGATCCTGTGGGGAGGTTGATATACCACTAGAGGGCAGGACCGGTCAGGGTTGATCCGAAACCCTTGCACATGGTAGCCTCCCTTGCTTCTTTTGGGATAGCCACGGCTATCCTGTGTTGCTTGTACTGGGCGATGTGGTTGTCGGGATCTCCGGTTCCTTCATACATCTTAATGCTCGAGAAGGAGAATTTGCGAGGCATCTCGACTGAAGCGATCTCTTTCACGAAAGGTGTATCAGAGTAAGACCTAGGGTCGCTTCTCTAGATAGGGGGAGCTACTCCGGGGAACCTTTCCACCATAGATTGGATGGATCCGAATCTTTCGGATACCACGTTCTCTAGGTAGGCGGCTAGAGCTGGATCCGAGATCTCGGGATGATCGAGTGAGTATTCCTCATCCTCTGTATCGGAGTCGTCATCCTTTTCTTCTCGGGTTGCGTCTCGAGTAGCTTCTTGGTCGTCGGATCCGTCGTTGGGTTGTTGAGGCGTCTCCTCGTTGTCGCGTGGGGTGTTATGCGAAGCCATAGGTCGGACTCTGGTTCTGAACCGTTTCGGCTTGTTCCCAATTGCCCCGAGGGATTGATTCTCTCGTCGGAGAGCGAGGTTCTCGGCTTCCATAGCGTCTAGCTTCTCGACGCTTTGCTGAAGTTGCTTGGAGTGTTCCCCAAGTTGATCTTTTAGGTTTTGAACTTCCTGGACAAGTTCCAGACCTGCAGGTGCGGTTCCCTGAGCCTTGTGAAGGTCGGTGATTTGACTCTGAAGAGTTTCGAACCGGCTGAGAAGCTCCTTCTCCTTCGGGGTTAATTCGGCTTGGTTGGAATTGTCTTCCTGTGCCATCGTCACGTAGTTGAGTTACTTCCCTCCTTCTAGCGCCAAACTGTTATGGTTTTTTTGTATAGGGTCGTTTAAGTACTACGGAACACAAGAAGACTTAGAGGATTGATATGAATTTATGTTTGTTTAGAATAGAAATCGAGGCAAAGAGACGTATATTATTAAGTATATGTGGGATTACAACGTTATGGGTGTATAAACCCTAGTTCTATCGACTTACTCTCTAGTCTCTAAGCCTCTGAATGGCGATCCCTTGTTCTAGGGTTTGGGCTCCCCTTTTATAGTTGATATATGTCGGTTTAAAGTAGGGCGAACTCTTCCATATCCGAAAAATAGAAGTTTTCCCGTAGCTGGAAAATTTCCATAATGTCGTGAGGGGTCGGACCCTGGTTCTTCTCGGCAGGGGCTATGCCATGGTACCTCTTCGTGGGGACTGGATCCTGGAACCTATTGATAGATGTTGAATCTTGGAGCTTCCCGGCAGAGATTGGATCTTTAAGCAGAGGAAGGACCCTGGATCCCTCTCAAGTGAGGGCCTGGAAGTCGAGGCCCCTTCGTAGGTTGGAGAAATCTTTACCCTTGGATATTTTTCCCCAACAACCACTTCCGACTCCTAGCTTTGAGCTACACCCTCGGGCTCTAGCATTGAGACTGACCCGTCTGAAGGGTCATATGATCAGACACCGGTGCACATGCCTTTATCTCCAGACCCGTACTTTATGGATATCGAGATGGATGTAGTCAATGATAGTCCAATACATGGAGATCATCCTGCAGCTCCTGCATCTCCAGCCGCTCATATTCCACCAGTTCTTGCCGCACCTATTCCGGCAGCACAACGTGAACCTGCGCCAACTGATCCAGCTATAGTAGCACTTTTCGAACTGATGGCTGAGATGGTAAATTTGCAACATCAAGCACTGAATGCACAGCGTGATGCACAGCGTGCTCAGCCAGCTCTAGTTTCTACCACTTCTCATCCGGACTTCCTGAAGATATTTATGATTATGAAGAACTTAGGGACGAGGCATTACAAGGGAGGTACTGATCCCTTTGAAGCTGATGCGTGGCTGCACAATCTCGAACAGAACTTCGCTGCAACTCGTTGTCCAATAGAGTTCAAGAAGGACGTTGCTGTTTACTATCTAGAGAAGGATGCCATTAGTTGGTGGTTATGTGTAGAGAGGAACTTTGGAGATTTCGATCTGACTTGGGCTGATTTCCGTACAGCATTTGTTAGAAAGTACTTCCCACCGGAGGCAAGAGACAGATTGGAGATCAAGTTCATGGAGCTAGTTCAGGGAGGCTTATCAGTTCGGAGGTATGAGGAAGAGTTTACCCGTCTCAGGCAGTATGTACACTATGGCAAGGAGGACGAGATGATGATTATCCGAAAGTTCATTTGGGGACTTAGCCCGGATATCAGGAGCAGACTTGAGGCGGTAGAGTTTCATTGGCTTGCTGATCTTGTTGAGCATGCAGTGAATGTTGAGGAGGCCATTACTGCTAAGAGAGCTTCTGGTATCCATTCTGCACCACCAAGACATCCATCTGTTCCATTTCAGCGGCAGCCGCATTCTGTTGTGCAGCGGGGACGAAGATGTAGAGTATTTCAGGGAGGTCATTCTTGAGGACCGGGACCTAGAACCCCAACTTGTTTCAGTTGTGGCCAGCTGGGCCATGTTAGGCTAGATTGTCCGACTATGGGACAGTTCCAGCCGGTTGTACCATCTCACATCACTTGCTTCATATGTGGAGAGCGAGGGCATTACGCGACTTCATGTCAACGCACACATTCTGTTCAGCCAGTTGGACACGTTAACCCACCTTTACCCTTACCCCCGGCTAAGCGTCAAGCCACTTCTGGTAGAGCTTACGCTTTAGAGTTACCAGGACCATCCGGACCACCGAAGGGTCCGATTACAGGTTTGTTTTCTTCTAATTGAGTGTTGCATAATTTATTATAAGTAAATAAAAAATAAATAAATAATTTGATTTATTGATATAAAAATATTATAAAGGATTAAGTAAATAATTGATAGTGAAGTCAATTATTGTCAGGGACTTTACTTGTGAGTGGAATATCCGCCCTTATCTTGTTTGATTCCGGAGCAACGCATAGTTTTGTAGCTCCTGAAGTAGCATCCAGATTTGATGGAGAATTCACTAAATTGGAATTAGCCATTCCTGTTCTAACCCCCGGAGATCAAGTTCTTGAAACTGAAGGCTGCATTCTAAGAGTTCCAATCATGATTCAAGAGATGGTTTTCCTAGCTAATCTGTTAGTTCTCCCTTTAGAGCGGTACGAGGTAATCTTAGGGATGGATTGGCTATCAAGTTATCGAGCTCACCTTGATTGTAGTCGTGGGAAGATTATTTTCGAGAGGGATAACCAACCCTCTTTAGCTTACCACGGTATAGTGCCAAGTGTTGGAACATCATTAATATCAGCCTTGAGAATAGAAAACCTTTTGGAAAATGGTGAAGAAGTGTACCTAGTGACCTTAGTTGCTGGACCAGTAGAAATGGAGAAAGAGCAGAATATGGAAGACATCCCAATAGTCAGAGAATATGAAGATGTGTTTAAGGCATTGGAAGGATTGCCACTGTCTAGGAATAACCCATTTAGTATAACTTTAGAACCCGGATCACCTGCGATAGCAACGGCACCATACCGTATGGCCCCAGCAGAACTCGCTGAGTTGAAGCAGCTGTTAGCAGATTTGTTAGACAAGGGTTTCATACGTCCTAGTTCATCACCGTGGGGAGCCCCCGTGTTGTTCGTAAAGAAGAAAGATGGAAGTATGCGGTTATGTATTGATTATCGTGGAATCTGTTGGGGAAAAATATCCAAGGCTAAAGATTTCTCCAGCCTCCGAAGGGGCCTTGACCTCCGGGCCCTCGTTTGGAAGGGACCCAGGGTCCTTCCTCTACTCAAAGAACCAATCTCTATTAGGAGGCACTAGGATCCGATCTCCATTAATAATATCCAGGGTCCAGTCCCCGCAACGAGGAAACAAGGCCCAGCCCCTGCCGAAAGGAACAAGGATCAGATCCTCCGCACCAATATGGAAGTTTCCCAAATCATGAGGAAACTAGCATATTCGCAAATATGTTAAAGTTCGCCCTACTTCAGCCGACTTATATCAACTATAAAAGGGGAACCCAAACCCTAGAACAAGGGATCGACATTCAGAGGCTTAGAGATTAGAGAGTTAGGCTAGAAAACTAGGGTTTATACACCCAAGACGTTGTAACACTAAAGATACTCAATAATACATCTCTTTGCCTCGATTTCTCTTCTCTAGACACATACAAATTCATACTCATTCATTAGTCCTCCTGTGTTCCGTAGTACTAAAACGACCCTATACAAAAATACCATAACAGTTTGGCGCTAGAAAGAGGGGAGTAACTCAACTACGTGACGATGGCACAGGAAGACGATTCCAACCAAGCTGAATTGACCCCGAAGGAGAAGGAGCTTCTAAGCCGATTCGAAACCCTTCAGAGTCAAATCACCGACCTTCACAAGGCTCAGGAAACCGCGCCTGCAGGTCTGGAACTTGTCCAGGAAGTTCAGCACCTAAAAGATCAACTTGGGGAACACTCCAAGCAGCTTCAGCAAAGCGTCGAGAAGCTAGACGCTATGGAAGCCGAAAAACTCGCACTCCGACGAGAAAACCAATCACTCGAGGCAATTGGGAACAAGCGGAAACGGTTCAGAACCAGAGTCCGACCTATGGCTTCACTCAATACTCCACGTGACGACGAGGAGACGCCTCAACAGCCCGACGACGGATCCGGCGACCAAGAAGCTACTCGAGACGCAACCCGGGAAGGAGAGGAGGACGACTCTGACACAGAGGACGAAGAATACTCACCTGACCATCCCGAGATCTCAGATCCAGCTCTAGCCGCCTACCTAGAGAATGTGGTATCTGAAAGATTCAGCACCATCCAATCCATGGTGGAAAGGCTCCCCGGAGTAGCTCCCCCTATCCGGAGAAGCCATCCCAGGTCATACTCCGACACACCTTTCGTGAAGGAGATTGCATCAGTCGAGATGCCTCGCAAATTCTCTTTCCCGAGCATTAAGATGTACGAGGGAACCGGAGATCCTGACAATCACATCGCCTAGTATAAGCAACGCATGATAGCCGTGGCTATTCCGAAAGAAGCAAGGGAGGCCACCATGTGCAAGGGTTTCGGATCAACCCTGACCGGTCCTGCCTTCCAATGGTATATCAACCTCCCCACGGGATCCATAACGTCTTTCGCCGCCCTCAGCGACAAGTTCGTGGAGCAATTCGCCAGCAGTCGCCATCTGGAGAAGAGGTCGGATGATCTCTACGAGGTTCAACAATACAGAAACGAGTCCCTACGTTCCTACATAGCTTGTTTCAACCAGGCGAAGGTCTCTATACCCGAATGCAACGCCAATACAGCAGTCTCAGCCTTTAAGAAGGGCCTGCTTCTGGAGGGAGAGCTCTACCAGGAGCTAGCGAAGTACAGATGCGGAGACATGGCGGATGTACTATCCCGCGCCTGGACCCAAGTAAGGTGGGAAGAAGACGTCGTAAGCAGGGCCAAGGTCTCCTCCAAATACGATCAGAAGTCCTCCAGGCCCTCAAAGGACGAGCGTGAGGAAACCATCCGACCTCGACCTTCCCGAGAATCCACCAACCAGAGCAGGGGCAGATATCAACATCGCCCTCTAGCCCGATCCGAAGGAATGATGGTTTCTACTTGGCCCAGTATCTCCCACCTCGCAATATCCAAACCAGAGCTCATCAGAGTCTTGAGACAGATGGGCGTGGCCACCTAAAATGAGGTCTCTGACGCTAACCGGAACCCTAAAAGATGGTGTGGGTTCCACAACGATCATGGTCACACCACTGAAGATTGTATAGCCTTGAGGCTGGAAGTAGCCGAACTTCTTAAGAAGGGCTACCTGAGGGAGTTCCTCTCGGACAAAGCAAAGGACCTCCTCAACAGGGAAGGTCCCGCTCTCCCCAACGATGCTGTTCCTGCACTACCTCCGCCACAAAAGCGAGTGATTCACGTCATCTCAGGAGGATCAGAAGTAAGGGGAATCAGCAGCGCCACAGCCAAAAGGAGTACTCGTAATGCTAGGAATGGTCAGGAGACTGAGGTTCCTAAGCGCCCACTCTTGGGGACGGATGAGATTAGCTTCACTGCGAAGGAGCAGGAACGGGTCCTCGTTCCCCATCATGATGCCCTCGTCATCTCACAAGTTATAGCCAATTGTTTGGTCAAGCGGATACTGGTGGACAATGGAAGCTCTAGCAACATCATCTTCCATTCGGCCTACATGGACTTAGGGCTGGACCCTAAGACGCTAACCAGGAAGGTGACCCCGCTCGTAGGATTCAGTGGAGAGGTGAAGCAAACCGAAGGAGAGGTCCTCCTCCCTGTCTATGCTGAAGGGATAAACCAAACCACCAAGTTCCTGGTCATCGACTGTCCGTCATCCTACAACGTGATACTAGGGAGGCCCTGGATCCACGACATGGGAGCCGTGCCATCAACCCTTCATCAATTGGTGAAATTCCCTACCCTCTGGGGCGTGAAGGTCATCAGAGGGGACCAGGAGAATTCTAGGTCCTGCTACCAAACTACCTTGAAGGGAAAGACCCAAGCCTTATAGCAATTACAGAAGCAACCTCTAGTTCCTCACGCCGAAGAACCCGAGGTTGAAGACATGGATGAGGTCCCACTGGTAGAAGGGAACTCAGAACGGAACCTCAAAATAGGCTTTAAACTGCCGAAAGAGCTGAGGCGAAGGTTGATCGACTTCCTAAGGTCTAACTTCGATTGCTTCGCATGGTCCCATGAAGACATGCCCGGAATCGACCCCGATATCATCATGCACCAGCTCCAAGTGAATCCCGAGCATCCTCCGGCCAGACAGAAAAGAAGGAAGTTTGGTCTCGAAAGGGACGAAATCATTAACGAAGAGGTAAAGAATCTGCTCGACGCAGGGTTCATAAGAGAGGTACAGTATCAAGACTGGCTCGCCAATGTGGTGGTTGTGAAGAAGAAAAATGGAAAGTGGAGAGTCTGCATCGATTTCACGGACCTCAACAAGTCATGTCCAAAGGATCCGTTTCCCCTGCCTCATATAGACAAGCTGGTTGATGCTACTGCCGGACACCAACTAGTGAGCTTCATGGATGCATTCTCGGGATACAACCAAATCCTAATGCATCCCGACGATCAGGAGAAGAGGTCCTTCATGACCTCCAGGGGCATCTACTGCTACAAGGTCATGCCGTTTGGTTTGAAGAACGCTGGATCCACCTATCAAAGGCTAGTCAACATGATGTTTGCCGATCAGATAGGCCAGACCATGGAAGTTTACATCGACGACATGCTGATAGGTTTCGTTTCCTCGGCAACGATCGAAACTTTGGAAGCCACTCCAAGGCGCTCAGTATATCCCTTTGTCCTCCGAGCTAATAAAATCAAATCCATTGACGAACGATCACTCAGATCATCAATGAACTGGGGGGGGGGACTTACTGTTGGGGATGGATTATACCCATCCTCAAAGACCATCGAACAAAGGCCCAACCGAGTGGACAAACCGGCTCGTATCTGAGAAGCCGCAATTCGGCGCTCACGGCTCGACTACGGACTGCTCTCATCCGAGCAGGGAACGGCTATCAACCGATCAACTTAACAGCTCGAGAGAGACAGCCCGTAATGAGAAGTCAAGCCCGATAGGCCGACAAGGCCCAACCAATTGGTAAGGGAGACTAGGTCAAGTCACCCGAGCAGGGAGTATAAAAGGAGAGGAGAAAGCAAAGGAGAGGGGATCGACACTTAGACACACAGACTGCGCGGCGAGATTAGGGTTTATATCCGTACAATCATCTCTCGTTTGTCTGTACTTTTCCGGTTAAAGCTCTCCGAGCTCTGGCTTGTTTTCCTTACTTCTCCACCTTTGTAACCTCACTCCTAAATCTAATAAATACCTCTGTTCAACCCATTTTTAGTATTGTTTACTTACCAGAGACCAAACTCACCTTAAACAGAACCCACACCACCTTTTAGGATTCCGGTTGACGTCAGGGGATCTCATTTTAGGAGGCCACTTAACTTGTGGGCCCATCTCTCTCAAGACTCCGATGAGCTCTGGTTTAGATATCGCGAGATGAGAGATATTGGGCCAAGTAGAAACCATCATTCCTTTGGATCGGGGTAGAGGACGATGTTGGTATCTGCTTCTGCTCGGGTTGGTAGATTCTCGGGAAGGTCAAGGTCGGATGGCCTCGTCACGCTCGTCCTTCGAGGATCTGGAGGACTTCTGATCGTATTTGGAGGAGACCTTGGCCCTGCTCACGACGTCTTCTTCCCATCTCACTTGGGCCCAGGCGCGGGATAGCACATCCGCCATGTCTCCGCATCTATACTTTGTTAGCTCCTTGTAGAGATCTCCCTCCGGAAGCAGGACCTTCTTGAAGGCTGAGACAGCTGTATCGGCATTGCACTCGGGGATAGAGACCTTCTCCTGGTTGAAACGAGCTATGTAGGAACGCAAGGACTCGTTCCTATATTGCTGAACCTCGTAGAGGTCATCTGATCTCTTCTCCAGATGGCGACTGCTGACGAATTCCTCCTCGAACTTGTCGCTGAGGGCGGCGAAAGATGCGATAGATCCTGTGGGGAGGTTGATATACCACTGGAGGGCAGGACCGGTCAGGGTTGATCCGAAACCCTTGCACATGGTAGCCTCCCTTGCTTCTTTTGGGATAGCCACGGCTATCCTGCGTTGCTTGTACTGGGCGATGTGGTTGTCGGGATCCCTGGTTCCTTCATACATCTTAATGCTCGGGAAGGAGAATTTGCGAGGCATCTCGACTGAAGCGATCTCTTTCACGAAAGGTGTATCAAAGTAAGACCTAGGGTCGCTTCTCTCGATAGGGGGTGCTACTCCGGGGAGCCTTTCCACCATAGATTGGATGGTGCCGAATCTTTCGGATACCACGTTCTCTAGGTAGGCGGCTAGAGCTGGATCCGAGATCTCGGGATGATCGAGTGAGTATTCCTCATCCTCTGTATCGGAGTCGTCATCCTTTTCTTCTCGGGTTGCGTCTCGAGTAGCTTCTTGGTCGTCGGATCCGTCGTTGTGTTGTTGAGGCGTCTCGTCGTCGTCGCGTGGGGTGTTAAGCGAAGCCATAGGTCGGACTCTGGTTCTGAACCGTTTCGGCTTGTTCCCAATTGCCCCGAGGGATTGATTCTCTCGTCGGAGAGCGAGGTTCTCGGCTTCCATAGCGTCTAGCTTCTCGACGCTTTGCTGAAGTTGCTTGGAGTGTTCCCCAAGTTGATCTTTTAGGTTTTGAACTTCCTGGACAAGTTCCAGACCTGCAGGTGCGGTTTCCTGAGCCTTTTGAAGGTCGGTGATTTGACTCTGAAGAGTTTCGAACCGGCTGAGAAGCTCCTTCTCCTTCGGGGTTAATTCGGCTTGGTTGGAATTGTCTTCCTGTGCCATCGTCACGTAGTTGAGTTACTCCCCTCCTTCTAGCGCCAAACTGTTATGGTATTTTTGTATAGGGTCGTTTAAGTACTACGGAACACAAGACGACTTAGAGGATTGATATAAATTTATGTGTGTTTAGAATAGAAATCGAGGCAAAGAGACGTATATTATTAAGTATATGTGGGATTACAACGTTATGGGTGTATAAACCCTAGTTCTATCGCCTAACTCTCTAGTCTCTAAGCGTCTGAATGTCGATCCCTTGTTCTAGGGTTTGGGCTCCCCTTTTATAGTTGATATATGTCGGTTTAAAGTAGGGCGAACTCTTCCATATCCGAAAAATAGAAGTTTTCCCGTAGCTGGAAAATTTGCATAATGTCGCGAGGGGTCGGACCCTGGTTCTTCTCGGCAGGGGCTATGCCATGGTACCTCTTCGTGGGGACTGGATCCTGGAACCTATTGATAGATGTTGAATCTTGGAGCTTCCCGGCAGAGATTGGATCTTTAAGCAGAGGAAGGACCCTGGATCCCTCTCAAGTGAGGGCCCGGAAGTCGAGGCCCCTTCGTAGGTTGGAGAAATCTTTAGCCTTGGATATTTTTCCCCAACAACCACTTCCGACTCCTAGCTTTGAGGCTACACCCTCGGGCTCTAGCATTGAGACTGACCCGTCTGAAGGGTCATATGATCAGACACCGGTGCACATGCCTTTATCTCCAGACCCGTACTTTATGGATATCGAGATGGATGTAGTCAATGATAGTCCAATACATGGAGATCATCCTGCAGCTCCTGCATCTCCAGCCGCTCATATTCCACCAGCTCTTGCCGCACCTATTCCGGCAGCACAACGTGAACCTGCGCCAACTGATCCAGCTATAGTAGCACTTCTCGAACTGATGGCTGAGATGGTAAATTTGCAACATCAAGCACTGAATGCACAGCGTGATGCACAGCGTGCTCAGCCAGCTCTAGTTTCTACCACTTCTCATCCGGACTTCCTGAAGATAGTTATGATTATGAAGAACTTAGGGACGAGGCATTACAAGGGAGGTACTGATCCATTTGAAGCTGATTCGTGGCTGCACAATCTCGAACAGAACTTCGCTGCAACTCGTTGTCCAATAGAGTTCAAGAAGGACGTTGCTGTTTACTATCTAGAGAAGGATGCCATTAGTTGGTGGTTATGTGTAGAGAGAAACTTTGGAGATTTCGATCTGACTTGGGCTGATTTCCGTACAGCATTTGTTAGAAAGTACTTCCCACCGGAGGCAAGAGACAGATTGGAGATCAAGTTCATGGAGCTAGTTCAGGGAGGCTTATCAGTTCGGAGGTATGAGGAAGAGTTTACCCGTCTCAGGCAGTATGTACACTATGGCAAGGAGGACGAGATGATGATTATCCGAAAGTTCATTTGGGGACTTAGCCCGGATATCAGGAGCAGACTTGAGGCGGTAGAGTTTCATTGGCTTGCTGATCTTGTTGAGCGTGCAGTGAATGTTGAGGAGGCCATTACTGCTGAGAAAGCTCCCTCACTGCGAAGGAGCAGGAACGGGTCCTTGTTCCCCATCATGATGCCCTCGTCATCTCACTAGTTATAGCCAATTATTTGGTCAAGCGGATACTGGTGGACAATGGAAGCTCTAGCAACATCATCTTCCATTCGGCCTACATGGACTTAGGGCTGGACCCTAAGACGCTAACCAGGAAGGCGACCCTGCTCGTAGGATTCAGTGGAGAGGTGAAGCAAACCAAAGGAGAGGTCCTCTTCTCTGTCTATGCTGAAGGGATAAACCAAACCACCAAGTTCCTGGTCGTCGACTGTCCGTCATCCTACAACGTGATACCAGGGAGGCCCTGGATCCACGACATGGGAGCCGTGCCATCAACCCTTCATCAATTGGTGAAATTCCCTACCCTCTGGGGTGTGAAGGTCATCAGAGGGGACCAGGAAAATTCTAGGTCCTGCTACCAAACTACCTTGAAGGGAAAGACCCAAGCCTTATAGCAATTACAGAAGCAACTTCTAGTTCCTCACGCCGAAGAACCCGAGGTTGAAGACATGGATGAGGTCCCACTGGTAGAAGGGAACTCAGAACGGAATGTGGGAACCGAAATTCGCACTGTCGATTTTGATTAAGTAAATCGGAGGAAAGCTAAGTAAACTTAACTTTCCCTGAAGGTCCGGATCCTCTGCGACAACCAACGACAAGTGATCAAATAAATGCGGAAAGGTTTTATTATGATTTGAGACTGGACCTTAAGGAAGGCTGCCTATGTACCCCTTTCGAGGATCAAGTCGGACGTAGTTCAGTTAGAAAGATTTGAACAAGAGATCGAACTGCCTGGCGGAGTTCGTCTAGTATGAGTGTTTGTCATAGAAACGGGCGTGTCGAGAATAACGCCTAGGGTTTCAATGTGCGGAACTCTAAGTAAAAGGATTGTTAGATCCTTCCGCGAGAAATAAGGGTCTGCGGACAAGATGAAAATAGAACGAGAGGCGGCCGGACGTTCTAGGTCTTGCCTTGCTAGTCTACCGCCTAAATTCTAAGTTCTTAAGCTAACAGGAGCTCTCTAGGTCTCCAAACTCGGATTTGCTTTCTCTCTAGGATTTTTTGCTCTCCCTTCTCTCCCAAAGCTCCTTTATATACTACTTCTTATGACGGTCTATTCTCCTTTTGGGCCGCGAAGCGGGCTTTTTCCATTTTCGTCGGCCTTCATGTTTATCGGGAAACTTGACATTTATCTTCGGGAAACTTGACATTTATCCTTCCGGCAATTTAGCATTTATCTTGTTACGTAAAGATAAACGTAAATCGTCGTATCTATCTTAGATAATCGTAAATGGATTGTCCGATCGCATTTGGTCCCTTTCGGGCCGTTTCTAGGACTTCCGTTGTTTTCTACGATTTCTTCGGAAGATCTTCAATCCTTCATAGAATTGAGATGTGTGGTGTCTTAGATAACCATCATCGTTTCGTATGAATAATTTAAGATCTTCCTTTCCGTTGATATCTTACAAGTTTCCGAAGTGTTTCCGACGATCTTAGTTTGGAGTAAGAACGGGAGTTTTGTACGCGGAATCTCAATGATTCATTCCGCGAGGACTCGGGAAAGATTCAAAGTTCAGACTTCTGACGGCCGGGGTCTGGAACTTGCGCACGGAAGATTGTCGCTCGAAAACCCGAGCCAGCACGGGCGCTAGGCGCCCGGCGCCTACGGACAGCACGGGCGCTAGGCGCCCGGCGCCTAGAGGCAGCACGGGCGCTAGGCGCCCGGCGCCTAGAGGGAGCACGGGCGCCAGGCGCCCGGCGCCTAGAGGCAGCACGGGCGCTAGGCGCCCGGCGCCTAGAGGCAGCACGGGCGCTAGGCGCCCGACGCCTAGAGGCAGCACGGGAGCTAGGCGCCCGGCGCCTAGAGGCAGCACGGGCGCTAGGCGCCCGGCGCCTAGAGGCAGCACGGGCGCTAGGCGCCCGGCGCCTAGAGGCATCACGTGGGTCTCGGCGAGGGCTTCGATTTGATATCTTACTCGTTTTCTGGGTCCTCACGGTTTGAGAGAACATGCTCTTTGAAGTTTCCCGGCGGCTAGGACCATCACGGGTGTCTAGGACCAGCACGGGCGCTAGGCGCCCGGCGCCTAGAGGCAGCACGGGCGCTAGGCGCCCGGCGCCTAGAGGCAGCACGGGCGCTAGGCGCCCGGCGCCTAGAGGCAGCTCGGGCGCTAGGCGCCCGGCGCCTAGAGGCATCACGTGCGTTTCGGCGAGGGCTTCGATTTGATATCTTACTCGTTTTCTGGGTCCTCACGGTTTGAGAGAACGGGCTCTTTGAAGTTTCAAGGCGGATTCTTTGTCGTTCGGCCTGTCCAAACTTAGATTACTTCCCGTTTCTTCCGTATACTTTCGTATGGTCGTGTCATCTACGGACCTAATGTCTCTCGGTTCTTCTTGATTGTATCATCGAAATTTTACGACTAAATCTTATTTGGTTTTCTCGTAAAGTTTATCGTGTAAATCAAGAACGATCGACTTTAACATAGGTTCTTTAAGCTGTACGACTTGTCTTGCTTTCGACGCTTGTTTTATGGAAAGTCCGCGCATGATAAATAGTTTTAGCCGTTGATTTCGAGAGAACCGTTTTTGACCCCAACAGTTAGCCCCCAGCCTGTAAGACGCGGAGACGATCTTGCGGGCGGAAGATTATGAGTTGAAAGTCGAAATTTGTGGCTAAGAATATTTCATTGCGGACATCCACATCACCTTTGATTGGCGATCTTGAACGTGACGTCGGAAAGACCGTGAGTTCGTTGCTCAATGTGAAGAAAGAGAAGAACATATGTCCTCGAAAGTCCATCGTCTTCAAGAGAAGATTCAGAGTCTTGAGGAGACGGGGACTCGCAAGTTTGACAGAGAGGATTTCGACTCGATTCTCGCTGGTATGAAACCCGTGTGTACCCTTGTCCCGGATTCGGAGGGTTCGGAGGACCAGGACTACGCAGTCAAGGATCGTGAAGCCGGCGCATATGAAACATGCAGCGGTGGTGCGACCAATGGAGGCGACGGTGAGACCGTTCCTACTTTGGGTGAGTTTTGAGGATGAAGGTGATGCTCCGAGAAGCGTCTAGGTTTATCAATCCTTTCAGAGATTTTTATTTTGATTGTGTTTCGGCCGTTAAGAGGCCATGATGTACACTTGTGGGACTGGCCGTTGGTGGCTTCGAATCCCGGCCTTTTTCAGGGCATCTGTTGAACTCTGCGGCTCAATCTTTATAAAATATTAATGCTGCGTTTTCAGAACTTCTGTCTATCGAAGTTAGAGGGACAGGGTGTGAGTTGTCGTCTCATTCCTGCCTCCCTGATGATCACCGTATCCGTCGTTTGTACAAAGCGAGATTTTCCTGCGGTTTACGATTTACGCGAAAATTCGTGGAAACGTACAGACTTGAGTGAAGAGACAAGTTTTGGGATCTCGCGTCGTTGACGCTTTGCCTATGAGATGTTAAGATACCAGCAAGGCTGGGTTTAGGGCAAGACCTAGGTTTACTCTCAGACTGAGGCTGTGCGATGACAAATCGGCTTTCGTTTTGCCTGTTTGTGATTTTAACCTGATTCGTACCGTTTTAAAATCCGCGAAGTGGTATCGGCTTACATGATTTGTCTGGGCACGAATCGAGCTACTTCCTTTACGAAGTGCTGAACCAAATTTGGATTTTTTGTATAGCGCGCTATGGGATCCTTGTCGGATGTAAAAGAGCCTACCCTTAGGTGGCTTGTCTGTTTAGGACGTTAGAGTTCGTTTGTTGTGATCAGCAACAACGATATGATGCCGTTTAGAAGGTGTATGAAGGTTTTAATCGAAAAACGAATGTTCAGGCACGAAGCGACGTCTCGCAGTGCTTTGAAGTTTGTTTTTCTTATGCCATAAAGGACTATGGGCTTTTAGAAATCGCGGAACGTTTCCGGGCGATAGTTTATGATTTATTTGGTGGATACTGGATCCATTGTTGAGGCCGTTTAGCGATTGGCGAGTTTGTTTGCGAAGAGTTTCGAAAATTCGGTTTCTGTGTTTGTAAAGAGTTTCGAAAATCCGGTTTCTTCAAAAAACGTGGGATTATACAAGCATACACATTTCAAATGTGTACGAGTTAATTTTCCCTTGTGCCGCACTTCAAATGTTCGCGGGCTTGGAGATTTTTTGAGAATGTCCGTAGTCAGAAACTGTTGTTTCAGTTTGAACGTGCAAGTTATAAAATTTTGATCGAGGAATTAGGACCAGGGGTCGCGTATATTTGACCCAGGGAGAAGCGTCTACCTTCGCTTTGTTTTGCGAAGCGTTGGCCTTCCGGGATTTTAAGGACGACTCGTATAACTCTTGGAGCTTTGTCACAAGTGTTTATTTTCATGTTTTGTTTACGGGGCGTACAGAGCTTAATCAGTCGATGTTAAGTTCAAATTTTTCCGTTAACCGTATGGCTGTTAGGACTGATTTTATTACGAGAAATTCATCGCATGATTTCCGCTTTTGGGCTATGCGACAGAGTTGCTCACGTAAATGGTCACTTGGAGTTTTATGACAAATCGTGGATTATCGTTTGGCCCTTAGGCGATTGGAGTGGCGATCGTTCAGCTGTTTTGTCTTGGCGTGAAGGCTATGTTCAGCCGTTTAACCAAGGAGTTGGTAAACGATCAGACTGCGATCCTTTCGCATTAAGGTCGTATTGGTTCACGATTGTCCTTAATGGTGATGCCGAATTCAGGTTCGGGCTTTATGGAAGGGCGTAGTCGGCCGATGGCCGAATAGCGTTCGTTGAGTTAGACATGCAAATCTTAGCGGAGTTTTCCGAGTTATGGGTTACACGGAAAATGTTTCCGCTTTGATTTTGTCTTTTGGCGAAAGTTGCTTCGAATTACTCGTGGAGTTTTACCGAAGGTTATTCCGTTAATTTTGTAGCTCACCGTCGTGCTATTAGTCTGACGTTGTACGAGTTTCTTGTCGCGAGATTGCAACAAGAGACGGTGTAGAGTTTTCAAGACTATGTTTGTAGCGGTTTGACCATGCCGTTATGCCGCTAGCGTTTCGGACGAATCTTAGAGTGCCGTTTGCCTTTTGAAAGGAATTTTTTCTTTATGAAGTAGAATGAGTATGCCAAGGATGCGTGGCGATCGTTTCTCGGTTTTCCGAGAGATTAGATCGGTTTGCGCGTTCTGCCTAGACAGTCAAGGAACAATAGAACGAAACTGGAGGAAAATGCCTAAGACTTAGCTTGCTAGACTATCCACCTAGGTTCTAAGTTCCCTAAATTTTATGGCAGTTTACAAGACGTTCTCATTCCTTGCCTACGAAAAAAATTAAAACCTTGATAAAATTTTCTAAGTCGGACGTACCTTAGTCTTGTTGATTACTCGAGATTGCCTCATGTCCGTTCCTCTTTGTCTTCTAACGTTTCATTGTCAAAGGTCTTCGAAAAGTCTGACACTGAATCGAGAATCGATTTTTGATGAAACCCGAAGGAACAGTGCAGAATCGTTGCAGAATCGTTGAAGCAAAGGGAGGAGAAGTAGGCAAAACTCGAAGAAGGCTAAGGTGGGTAGACAAGTGAAAACGAACGGCAAGATGTCACTTGAGTGGGGCTTCTTGTTTCGTCAAGCTATGAGCGAACTGGTCAGGTCAAGAAGCTTGCGATCTTGTTATACTTCACGAATGATGTTTCGTAAAATATTGCCGAGCTTTTATTTAACGAGAGTTATTCAACAAAATGTTGTTGAGTTAATTTTACGGAAACTGTTCCGTAAAATGTTGTCGAGTTTAATCGTGCAGAAGCTGTCTCGTGAAGTATTGTCTAGGATTATTTTACGAAAGGTGCAAAGTATTTGGTTGGACTATCGTCGGGGATGGTTTCGCGAGGATTTTCCGCGTTCGCCAAATGTTTTGTTGTCCGACGACCAGCGCAGCGCGGGCGCGTTAGCCGCCCGGCGCCTAGGGGCAGCACGGGCGTGCTAGCCGCCCGGCGCCTAGGGACAGCACGGGCGTGCTAGCCGCCCGGCGCCTAGGGACAGCACGGGCGTGCTAGCCGCCCGGCGCCTAGGGACAGCACGGGCGTGCTAGCCGCTCGGCGCCTAGGGACAGCACGGGCGTGCTAGCCGCCCGGCGCCTAGGGACAGCACAAGCGTGCTAGCCGCCTGGCACCTAGGGACAGCACGGGCGTGCTAGCCGCCCGGCGCCTAGGGACAGCACAGGCGTGCTAGCCGCCCGGCGCCTAGGAACAGCACGGTCGTGCCTAGCCGCCCGGGACTGTGTTTCCTCGCGGGACCTGCCTGTTTTTCTCAGTTTTTTAGAGGTTTCTCGATCAACACTTAGTCTCTCGAGGTTTCTTTAATTGTTTTTCCGAGACTTTTGGACATCGATTTCATCATGATCGCAGCAAGGAATTGTTTCTTAGAACGTTGTTGACCTTTTATTTTACGAGAGTTATTTCACAAAATGTTGTCGAGGTTAATCGTGCAAAACCTGTCTCGTGAAATATTTCGAGAATTTATTTTACGAAAGGTGTTCCGCAAAACTTTATCGAATTTTAGATTAGAAACGCTGATTGGTAACCCGATCAGTCGTGCTTTCTGGTTCATGAGTAATCTTGGGTTTCTCCGCGATTTCCAGGAGAACAAGTCTTTATTTTTCCGGGAAATTCTAAAAAGACATTTCCAGTCGAAACTCTGCTCGGTAATCAGACCGTCATATCAGCCTTGGGCTCGATCCTACTCTAAAATCGTATGTGGGTCGTTTAGCCGTGATTCAGGTCTAACTCCGATTGCTTCGCATGGTCCCATGAAGACATGCCCAGAATCGACCCCGATATCATCATGCACCAGCTCCAAGTGAATCCCGAGCATCCTCCGGTCAGACAGAAAAGAAGGAAGTTTGCTCTCGAAAGGGACGAAACATTAACGAAGAGGTAAAGAATCTGCTCGACGCAGGGTTCATAAGAGAGGTACAGTATCAAGACTGGCTCGCCAATGTGGTGGTTGTGAAGAAGAAAAATGGAAAGTGGAGAGTCTGCATCGATTTCACGGACCTCAACAAGTCATGTCCAAAGGATCCGTTCCCCCTACCTCATATAGACAAGCTGGTTGATGCTACTGCCGGACACCAACTAATGAGCTTCATGGATGCATTCTCGGGATACAACCAAATCCTAATGCATCCCGACGATCAGGAGAAGACGACCTTCATGACCTCCAGGGGCATCTACTGCTACAAGGTCATGCCGTTTGGTTTGAAGAACGCTGGATCCACCTATCAAAGGCTAGTCAACATGATGTTTGCCGATCAGATAGGCCAGACCATGGAAGTTTACATCGACGACATGCTGGTAAAGTCCCTAGACTCGGAAGATCATATCTCGCATCTTCAGCAAGCATTTGCCACCTTGAGGAGATACAATATGAAGCTCAACCCCTCTAAATGCTCATTCGGAGTAGGCTCCGGGAAGTTTTTGGGATACATAGTCACCCACAGGGGCATAGAGGCAAATCTGGAGCAAATAAGGGCCATCCAGGCGATTCCTCCCCCACGGAATGTCAAGGAGGTTCAAAAACTGACAGGGAGGATGACAGCCTTGAGCAGGTTCATCTCCAGGCTTTCCGACAAGTCCCACGCCTTCTTTGAAACATTAAAGAATCCCAAGGATTTTAAATGAACAGAGAAGTGCGAAGCCGCGCTATCTGACCTCAAGGCATACCTCACTACTCCACCACTCCTATCTAAACCCTTGGAAGGAGAAATCTTACTACTCTACCTAGTTGTGTCCGACCACGCAGTTAGCGCGGTCCTCGTAAGAGAGGAAGAGAGGAGGCAGCACCCCATATACTATGTTAGCAATTCCATGCTAGACGCCGAGACTCGCTACAGCCAACTGGAAAAACTAGCCCTCGCCTTGGTGGTCGCCTACAGCCAACTCCAAAGACCTTCGGGTCCAAAGACCTTCGGGTCCAAAGACCTTCGGGTCCAAAGACCTTCGGGTCCAAAGACCTTCGGGTCCAAAGACCTTCGGGTCCAAAGACCTTCGGGTCCAAAGACCTTCGGGTCCAAAGACCTTCGGGTCCAAAGACCTTCGGGTCCAAAGACCTTCGGGTCCAAAGACCTTCGGGTCCAAAGACCTTCGGGTCCAAAGACCTTCGGGTCCAAAGACCTTCGGGTCCAAAGACCTTCGGGTCCAAAGACCTTCGGGTCCAAAGACCTTCGGGTCCAAAGACCTTCGGGTCCAAAGACCTTCGGGTCCAAAGACCTTCGGGTCCAAAGACCTTCGGGTCCAAAGACCTTCGGGTCCAAAGACCTTCGGGTCCAAAGACCTTCGGGTCCAAAGACCTTCGGGTCCAAAGACCTTCGGGTCCAAAGACCTTCGGGTCCAAAGACCTTCGGGTCCAAAGACCTTCGGGTCCAAAGACCTTCGGGTCCAAAGACCTTCGGGTCCAAAGACCTTCGGGTCCAAAGACCTTCGGGTCCAAAGACCTTCGGGTCCAAAGACCTTCGGGTCCAAAGACCTTCGGGTCCAAAGACCTTCGGGTCCAAAGACCTTCGGGTCCAAAGACCTTCGGGTCCAAAGACCTTCGGGTCCAAAGACCTTCGGGTCCAAAGACCTTCGGGTCCAAAGACCTTCGGGTCCAAAGACCTTCGGGTCCAAAGACCTTCGGGTCCAAAGACCTTCGGGTCCAAAGACCTTCGGGTCCAAAGACCTTCGGGTCCAAAGACCTTCGGGTCCAAAGACCTTCGGGTCCAAAGACCTTCGGGTCCAAAGACCTTCGGGTCCAAAGACCTTCGGGTCCAAAGACCTTCGGGTCCAAAGACCTTCGGGTCCAAAGACCTTCGGGTCCAAAGACCTTCGGGTCCAAAGACCTTCGGGTCCAAAGACCTTCGGGTCCAAAGACCTTCGGGTCCAAAGACCTTCGGGTCCAAAGACCTTCGGGTCCAAAGACCTTCGGGTCCAAAGACCTTCGGGTCCAAAGACCTTCGGGTCCAAAGACCTTCGGGTCCAAAGACCTTCGGGTCCAAAGACCTTCGGGTCCAAAGACCTTCGGGTCCAAAGACCTTCGGGTCCAAAGACCTTCGGGTCCAAAGACCTTCGGGTCCAAAGACCTTCGGGTCCAAAGACCTTCGGGTCCAAAGACCTTCGGGTCCAAAGACCTTCGGGTCCAAAGACCTTCGGGTCCAAAGACCTTCGGGTCCAAAGACCTTCGGGTCCAAAGACCTTCGGGTCCAAAGACCTTCGGGTCCAAAGACCTTCGGGTCCAAAGACCTTCGGGTCCAAAGACCTTCGGGTCCAAAGACCTTCGGGTCCAAAGACCTTCGGGTCCAAAGACCTTCGGGTCCAAAGACCTTCGGGTCCAAAGACCTTCGGGTCCAAAGACCTTCGGGTCCAAAGACCTTCGGGTCCAAAGACCTTCGGGTCCAAAGACCTCCGGGTCCAAAGACCTCCGGGTCCAAAGACCTCCGGGTCCAAAGACCTCCGGGTCCAAAGACCTCCGGGTCCAAAGACCTCCGGGTCCAAAGACCTCCGGGTCCAAAGACCTCCGGGTCCAAAGACCTCCGGGTCCAAAGACCTCCGGGTCCAAAGACCTCCGGGTCCAAAGACCTCCGGGTCCAAAGACCTCCGGGTCCAAAGACCTCCGGGTCCAAAGACCTCCGGGTCCAAAGACCTCCGGGTCCAAAGACCTCCGGGTCCAAAGACCTCCGGGTCCAAAGACCTCCGGGTCTAAAGAACCTCAAGGTTCCCAAGACCTAAGGGTCCAGAGAACCTCAAGGTTCCCAAGACCTAAGGGTTCAAAGACCTTCGGGTCCAAAGACCTAACTGTCCAGAGCACCTCAAGGTTCCCAAGACCTAAGTGTCCAGAGAACCTCAAGGTTCCTTAGACCTAAGGGTCCCGAGAACCTCAAGGTTCCCAAGACCTACGGGTCAAGAGAACCTCAAGGTTCCCAAGACCTAAGGGTCCAGAGAACTTCAAGGTTCCCAAGATCTAAGGGTCCAGAGAACCTCAAGGTTCCCAAGACCTTCGGGTCCAGAGACCTTCGGGTCCAAAGACCTAAGGGTCCAGAGCACCTCAAGGTTCTCAAGACCTAAGGGTCCAGAGAACCTCAAGGTTCCTTAGACCTAAGGGTCCAGAGAACCTCAAGGTTCCCAAGACCTAAGGGATCAGAGAACCTCAAGGTTCCCAAGACCTAAGGGTCCAGATAACCTCAAGGTTCCTAAGACCTAATGGTCTAGAGAACCTCAAGGTTCCCAAGACCTAAGGGTCAAGAGAACCTCAAGGTTCCCAAGACCTAAGGGTCCATAGAACCCCAAGGTTCCAAAGACCTTCGAGTCCAAAGAACCTCAAGGTTCTTTAGACCTAAGGGTCCAGAGAACCTCAAGGTTCCACGATATCTGGATCAAGAACCTCAAGGTTCAAAGACCCTCAGGATAATCGAAACCTTCGGGTTCAAAGTAAGGCCTCAGGGCCCAGGTAAGGAACCTAAGGGTTACAGATCCTAAGAACTCCCAAGTTCGAGGGGCCGAGAACCCAAGGGTTCAAATCAGACTGGAAGTCACTAGTTCCCAGCAACGATCTTACATCCTTAAAACTAAAACTCGCGTTTTACGAACATGATTACAAGGTCTAATGCTTCGACATTTTTAGGTCCTCGATCTAATAACTGACAAGACTCAGGTCCTAGACAATGACTCCTCGTAAGGGTTATGGTCGGCCTTCGGCCCATAACCCCAACTCCATATCAACAACCAAGCAGAACCTCGAGTGGTGTCTACAAAATACAGATGCACAAAGGAAATAGATAAAAACCACGAAGGGCCATAAGTCTTAAACAAAAAAGGCACGAAGGCCCAAGTCTGGAAATAAAACCCCGAAGGGCGAAAATGCAACAATGGCCCATCGGGCTCAAGAGTTCAACAAAAAACAAGATAGAGAGTTCAGGCCTCAGGGGCAACAGCTGGATCACCCACGGGAGCAGGAGGATCCATATCAGCAGTTTCCTTCACGGGGATAAGCGGTTCATCGTCATACGAAGGAGGAGGCAACCCACGAAGCTTAGCCTCAGACTCCTTCACCAGCTTGTAGCGTTCGAACTCCACCACGAAATCCCACTTATCAGTCTGTCCCTTCAGATAATCCCTCATCACTTCCCAGCGAGCTGTCATCTTGGCTCTGTTCACGGCCAGCATCCTCTCATCCTCGAAGAGAGTCTTCTCATTCTTCAGCTCCTCCAGCTCTCCCCTCACCGCATCCAGCTTAGACGTCAACACGACATGCTCAGTAGCAGCACTCTCCTCCAGCTCCTGCGATTTCTTCAACCTAAGCTGAAGAAATTTAAGCTCTTTCCCTTGCGCCAGGCCTTTGTCTTTCTCCTCACGGAGCTGAGCCTTCAGAGCCTCAATTTCCTTAGAAGTGTCTTCATTCACCATGTCCTTGAGGTGATGAACCTGAGACATGAGCTGCAGCAAATACAATACCACAGTCATCACAGTGCACTACGGAGCCAAAGCAATAACAGAAACGCGTCAATATACCTGAAGGAGATCGAGCTGGATATAATTAACGGCTTTGGGAAGGTCGTCGGCAGGAAGATTGCACACACTCCCAGGAAAGATCTTGGTAGAGAGATCATCCAACACCGGCTTCAGGTCAACACCAAAGATCGTAGGGGTCGAAGAACGAGTTCTCCTCTTGGAGACGGTGGGAGCTGGAGTACTAGATCCTTTGCGCTTGAGGCTCCCTGTAATCTGAACATCGTCATCCCCTGAAACGACAACTTCCATAGGAGTCTTCTTAGCAGAAAGGTTCTCCCAAGCCTTCTTGAAAGCATCCATGGAGCCGTCTCCTGAAGGTCCAGACATGTTTCCTGCAAAGAAACATCCGCAAAATCAATAACTAAACAACGAAGACAAAAGGAGAGACTATGAGCTTACCCCAAATGCTGCAGCGACCGAGAACTTTTCGACTCAGAAGATAGGTGACTTGGCGACGTTCAACTGGCAGATCAAACACTCGTTCGGCTACCTTATTTCCCTCCGGTACCGCTGGAACAGATACACCTGCGACGGCTAAACAAACGAGTGAATATCATATTTAAATCCAAAGCCTATAACGATTTAACCTACCCGCAATGTGCCAAACCGAGGGAGAGCCTGGAAGAAACACAAAGGTGAACCTCTCCTCCCATTTACCACTAAAAACCGGATGATATTTTCTTGCTTTCTTCTCAATCTCCTGAACCAACGCCTTCTTACCACGAGGACGGAGATAATATTTCCCCTCTGATCCAGGCAGGGTCGAGATGGAGTACGAGTAAAGAACTTCGTTCAAACCCAACATCAGACCCTCCAGCTCGCCTAGATTCTGGATGGCTATTAGCGTTCTCCAGGCTGGAGGAGTCAGCTGACCCGGGGAAATATCGAAGAACTCCGATAATTTCGCGATCAACGAAGGGACTCGATCACGGAAGCCCCATTCGAAGTATGCCTCGTAGATCGGGACCTCATCAACTCCGAAGTCCGAGATCCTATCCGATGGATCAAGAACTCGGATGATTAAATCCCGAGGAAGATTATACTTCCTTCTCCATCCCTCTACATCCTCCTCCTTGATCGACGAAATCGGACCCAACGACAAGGGGCTACCAACTCTACCCCCAGTGGAGGCACCCTCAACCTCGACAACGTGGGATCCCATCGTCTCCACTATAGGAGATTGAGAAGAGGAACTTCTAGACCTAACTACGGGAGAGGTTTCTAGGGTTTTGCTAGGGGATTCATTCGACATTTTTAATAAGAAGAGGAGGAAGAAAGACGGCTACCTGTGGAAAATGGGAAGAATCTCCGGGAAAGGAAGCCGCCGAGAAGAAAGCTCTAGAAAGGGCAAAGATGAAGTGGAGAAGAAACTCGGTTTCGATCAAAGAAAAAGGGAAGAAACCCTAGTCTGAAACCCACGCGCCTCGATCATCTCGCCACGCGCACGAATGAGCGCCAAACAGAGAAGCTGAAACGATAGTGGGCTTCCCCTAGAAAGCCCATCTCGTTCTCGATCGCTTCTGCCCAAAGGCTTGAAGGTTCGACGTCTTCAGAGCGAACCGCCCTCTTTAACCCGCGAGCGATGGGCCCAAAATGATTCCATGTTTCGCCTAGCCCTTCTCCTGCTTGAAGAAATGACACCAAGGACCAAGACTACACGTTATCCCTTGATCCCTACGAAGCAATCAAGGAATAAGGGGAAAACTGTTGGGGAAAAATATCCAAGGCTAAAGATTTCTCCAGCCTCAGAAGGGGCCTTGACCTCCGGGCCCTCGTTTGGAAGGGACCCAGGGTCTTTCCTCTACTCAAAGAACCAATCTCTACTAGGAGGCACTAGGATCCGATCTCCATTAATAATTCCAGGGTCCAGTCCCCGCAACGAGGAACCAAGGCCTAGCCCCTGCCGAAAGGAACAAGGATCTGATCCTCCGCACCAATATGGAAGTTTCCCAAATCATGGGGAAACTAGCATATTCGCAAATATGTTAAAGTTCGCCCTACTTCAGCCGACTTATATCAACTATAAAAGGGGAACCCAAACCCTAGAACAAGGGATCGACATTCAGAGGCTTAGAGATTAGAGAGTTAGGCTAGAAAACTAGAGTTTATACACCCAAGACGTTGTAACGCTAAAGATACTCAATAATACATCTCTTTGCCTCGATTTCTCTTCTCTAAACACATACAAATCCGTACTCATTCATTTGTCCTCCTGTGTTCTGTAGTACTAAAACGACCCTACACAAAAATACCATAACAGAATCAACAATGTGACCATCAAGGATAAGTACCCACTTCCAAGAATTGATGAGCTATTAGATCAGTTGAAAGGAGCAAGTTGGTTTTCAAAGATTGATCTAGCTTCGGGTTATCATCAAATTCCAATTTCTGAAACTGACATCATGAAAACTGCTTTTAGGACACGCTATGGACACTTCGAGTTCGTAGTAATGCCATTTGGTCTAACCAATGCCCCGGCTGCATTCATGCGTCTTATGAATGAAGTATTTGAGGACTACTGGGACGAGTTTGTTATCATATTCATTGATGACATCCTTATATATTCCCGAAGTGGGGAAGAACATGAAAGACATCTACGACTAGTTCTTGAGTGTCTACTAGATCAAAAGCTTTTTGCTAAGCTTAGTAAGTGTCGTTTCTGGAAAAGAGAAGTTGGCTTCTTAGGACATCGAGTGTCAGAAGAAGGAGTCGCCGTAATTCAGAAAAGATAGATGTTATTAAAGAGTGGCCCCGTCCGACTTCTGTTACCGAGATTCGTAGTTTTCTTGGATTGGCCGGCTACTACCGGAAGTTTGTTTAAGGGTTTGCAAGCATATCAAAACCACTGACTTGTCTGACTGGTAAAGGTGTTTCCTATGAGTGGAGTTGATAGGTCATGGATTTTGCCCACTTTTTACCATGATTTATATATGCTTTTGGAAATAAAAAGAGTACCTTTAGTGCCTTTCTAGAGCTTTTTCAGGTTCAGGTACTCATTGGTGTAAAATAGCTGAAATGGAGCTAAAATGGAGACTTTATGAAGATATTAGCCAAGCGACAGTTTATACCATCGACCGATACATGTTGAGGATATCAACCGATAGAAGTTAAACAAGATCGATCGATAGAAGCATTTCAACATCGATCGATACTGAAGTCTCCCGAGTCATTAATTACAAATCAGAAGCCCTAATTTCTTCTAAGAGTTTTGCTAATTACACTTTAAGTCCCTGGCTGCCTATTAGACTATAATAGAGGGTTTTGTACTAGTTTCGGGCAGCCTTGCCGGGAGACTTTTTGGAGGACCTAAGATTTGAGAGAAGCACTTTGTCATACCATTGAGAGAGCTTAGGATTGGAGAGAGAGATCTGAACTGCAATCACAGAGAAGATCTTGAACTCCCTTGCTTTAGTTGTTTACTATTTCTCATTTTATTTATATTTAAAAGCATTATTCAAACCATCATGATTTTGTTTCCCATGAATATGTTTGAGTAGTTGTTGGGGTCAAAATCGGTCATGACAAAATCGATGTCCGAAAGTCTCGGAAAAACGTGAAAGACATTAGAGCAACCTCGAGAGACTAAATGTTAATCGAGAAACCTTGGAAAAATATTAAGTTCGAGATTAATCATCTCGAAACCAACGGCTAGAAACGTTTTCCACACGAAAAAACATCCGGAAAGCCAAAAAGAACGCAAAAACACGAACGAGCCGAAGGAACCGAGCAGCCGACCCCGGTCGCGGCCGTGGCCGTCGGGCGGCTAGCCACCGTGCTGGCCGTAGCCGCCGGCAGCTAGCGCCCGTGCGCTGGCCGTAGCCGCCGGGCGGCTAGCCCCCGCGCTGGCTGTGGCCGCCGGCGGCTAGCGCCCGTGCCGACCGTTGCCGCCGGGCGGCTAGCCCCCGTGCTGGCCGTGGCCGCCGGCGGCTAGCGCTTGTGCTGGCCGTGGCCGCCGGGCGGCTAGCCCCCGTGCTGGCCGTGGTCGCCGGCGGCTAGCCCCCGTGCTGGCCGTGGCCGCCGGCGGCTAGCACCCGTGCTGGCCGTAGCCGCCGGCGGCTAGCGCCCGTGCTGGCCATGGCCGCCAGGCGGTTAGCCCCGTGCTGGCTCGGGTCGTCGGGTGGCTAGTCTTCGTGCGTAAGTTCTAGGCCCCGGGGTCGCCAGAAATCTGTGTTTTGCGACTTTCCGAGATCCCGCAAACAAAACTCCCTTTTCTGCTCCAAGACTTCCGAGAACCCGTAAGACGTCAACGGACGGAAGGTCTTCGTATAAAACGGTGATGGTTATCTTGAAACACCATTTGCCTCAGAAATGGATCGAAGATCTTCCGAAAGGTTTACAATTATCTTGATACGACGGTTTATAATTATCTTCACATAACAAGATAAATGTTAAACTTCTAAAAGGATAAATGTCAAATTTCCGAAAGGATAAATGTCAACTTTCCCGATAAACACGAAGGCCGACTTAAATCGAAAAAGCCCAGCTCGTGGCAGACTCAGCCCATCAAGAATAGACCGTCATATGGGAGTATATAAGCAAGGCTAGGAGCAGAGGAAGGGGGATCCGAAATCAGAAGAAAGAAACTACTCTAGAGCAACTTAGAACTTAGGTTTTATTTCCTTTTTAGCGAGCTGCGACTCAACTAGGTTAGATCTAGGTTTTGATACTAGCGACGATCGACAGCTCTTGCGGCCGAGATCCCGACCTGTTGTTCAAACGCTCTCCGCGAATTCGGAAATAAGATTCTTTCTTTTGCTCTCTTTATTTTACGCATTTATTCCCAAACTAAACTCGTATTAACTTCGTCGTGCGTGGCCCAGCAGATAGCCGGGATCCTCGGGGAAAACTAGGTTAACTTAGTTTTCCTACGTTTAAACTTAACTAAAATCGACAGTGCAAATTTCGGTTCCCACAGTTTGGCGCTAGAAGGAGGGGGATACACGGATTTATCTTTCTCGCAACTACGCACGCCCAGTTAAGCATGTCTGCTACAGCGGAAAAAGACAAGCAAATGCACGACGGACCAACCGCCGATCCCAACGCTGAGAAGACTCTTGCTGGAAACGCATCGACGGTCACTGCCGAGGCAAACACCGCGATGCTGGACCAGGTGAAGGAACTGTTCGCCACCGCCCAGAAACGGTCGGAAGAACAAGAGAAACTAATGGCTTTACCCGCTAAACAGGTCAATACCTTAACAGCGAAAAGCAAGCTCACGCGCGGATCCACCAAGGTGAGGCGCGTCAGAAGGCTCGCCTACGGAACTTCCGGAGACCAAGAAAAAGATGCCCCGAGAAAATCCCCGGAATTCATCCCCGACGATACCACTCCGGCGGGGCAGAAGAAAGCGACGGATAACCTTCCACCTCCCGCAAGGGAAAACGAAGGAGACGACGTCGAAAGAATCAACCTGGATATCAGCGATCAATCGGATCCGTCCGACGAAGACGCCGACATCCACCACAGAAAGACCCGAAGTCAGTCAGCTCAACTGGCGGCAGCCTTCGAAAAACCCATGACATAAGAGGAAGAAGACATCTACTGGTTAGAACACGAGAGGTTGGCCGAAAACCAGACTCGGGCCTATCGCAGCCAACGTAGACAAAGGAGCGCAAACGGCGCCAACGAGATCCATGATTTGCGCGAGTACATCGCGAAAACTGCAGCCAAGGTGAAAGCGGTAAAATCGCAGATTCACCACGCAACCAGCACTGCCCCCGAGATCGACCTGCTCCTCAAGGAATCGAGAAAGACTCAGTTCACCTCTCGAATCACAGAGGCACGAGTCTCAGATCCCGGGAAAATAAAGCTTCCCACCTACGACGGAACCACAGACCCGAAGGCACATCTGCAGTCCTTCCAGATTGCGATGGCGAGGTCTAAACTTCCGAAGCAGGAAAAAGACGTCGGCTGCTGTCTCCTATTCATCGAGAACCTCAGAGGTGCTGCGCTCGAGTGCCAGCTTGCTTTAGCTTTTCTGAAGCAATTTTCCATGTTCATGGACAGGGAAACTTCCGACGTAGACCTTTGGAGTCTAATTCAAAAGGAAGATGAACCACTCCGCGACTACATAAGGAGGTTCAAACTCGTGATGTCCAGGGTAACAGGCCTCAGCGACAGAGACGCCATCGACGCCCTGAGAAAAAACCTCTAGTACAAATCCAAATTCCGAAAGTGGATTTCTTTGGAGAGGCCACACACCATCCAGGACACTCTCCACAAGGCAACGTATTTCATCATCATGGAAGAAGAGATGAAAGTCCTAGCGCAAAAGCACGGACCGCAGAAAGCGTCCGGCAAGAAGAAACCCTCTCGTAACGACAAGTATGTCCATCACGAGGGGGAAGACGTCCAAGGCGAACATAACTACGCCGTCAATTCTGAACAGGGAAGGAACGCCGGAAACACTTGGACGCGGAACTCGTACAAGGACAATTCCAGCTGCGAGTTCCATCAAACAAGAGGTCACTCCACCGTCAACTGCATAGTCCTCGGCGCTAGACTAATTACGAAGCTGCTTGCCGGCGAACTAGCAACAGTCAGGAGAGTAAAAGACCTGCTCCTAGATTCCGACCGTCCGCCGAAGACCGACGGAGCCAATCCCGAGAATAACGCTCCTGGAACGCAGTCAGGCGAAAAACGCGGACGGAGACAAGACAGCGAAGGAAACAACAACAATCGCCAAAGGATCAACATGATCATCGGAGGACCGCACTTCTACCAGGACTTTGTTTCGTCGATCAAAGCCTACGGACGGAGGGCCGAAACAAGCCCCGGATGGTGTCCAGAGGACGACGTTCCCAATCACGCAATCGTCTTCGAGGAACAGGATACAGCCGGACTCGATAAACCCCACTACGATCCTCTGGTCATCAACTTGGTGATTCAGGATCTCGAAGTCAGCCGCATCCTCATCGACACAGGAAGCACGGTCAACATCATGTTCCGCGATACTCTGCACAGGATGAACATACCCCTCGGAGAGGTCATCCCAGAACCAAGACCGTTGACTGGATTCTCGGGCGTCACGTCCTTGACCCTCGGAAAAATCAGACACCCGGTCATGGCTAAAGAAGTCACGAAGATCGTCGAATTCGCGGTAGTGGATAACCCGGCCATCTATAACGCCATTATGGGAACTTCTTTGATAAACACCATGAAGGCAGTCCTATCCACTTACCATCTCAGCGTCAAGTTTCCAACACCGACTGGAACGGCGGTAATCTGGGGAAGCCAAAAACAGTCGCGACTCTGCTTCCTGGCCGAACATAAATTGCGCAGCAATCGGAACGCCCCAGCAGCTAACCCGAAGCGAACTAAGAAGCACCTGAGTATCTCCGAGAACTCAGCAAAGGACAGCTTGGATTTGTCCAAACAGGCCACGACTCAGGATAGCGAGAAAATCCTCGAGTCCATCGCCGAAAGAACGGATGACCTAACTCCCAACGCGACCACCGACTTAGCTGAAGCAGTCAAGGCGCCGGAAATCGTGGAGTAATAGCATCCGCGATAGAAACAGAACTACGAGATGGCTTGATCCTCGCAAGAGGTACGTAGGCAGCTCGTCACAACCTGACGAGTTCAGCTATCCCCCTCACCAAAAAGGGGGGGGGAGATGGGAACAAACATCCTTGTACTCCCGCAAAAATACTTTTTACATGTACTCTACATTCTTTAAACCTTTTATAAAGTCTTTAATTCAAATGCTTACTCAACGCATAAACATTACGGAAAACGAAAATCATATCTTTAAGGAACGGGAGACGTCGCTAGTTCCCGAAAAGTCTTGATTCTCTATTCTCCTCCAAAACAGTCCATCCGCGACTCTAAAAAAAACTCTATCAAACAGTCTATCCGCGACTCTAAAATTCATTTCTATCGATTGGCCCCGATGGAAAAACATAGAAATGTTTCACTCAATCAAATTCGTAGTCTGGCTTCTAACAAAGTCCTCTTGCATCCGACAAGGATACCATAGCGCGCTATACAAGAAATCCAAAGTTTGGTTAGCTCTTCGTAAAGGAAGTAGCTCGACTCGTATCCAAACAAATCGTATAAGCCAATAAGCAATTCGCGGATTCTAAAACGGTACGAGTCAGGTCGAAATCGCAAACAGGCAAAACGAAAGCCGATTTGTCATCGCACAGCTTCAGTCCGAAAGCAAACCTAGGTCTTGCCCTAAACCCGGCCTTGCTGGTATCTAAGACATCTCATAGGCATAAGTATCCAGAATACGAGATTCCAAAACTTGCATCTTATCGCTTACAAACCTAACATTCGCTACAAAGTAACCTACAGATCAAGCGACAAAAAAAAGAGCTTGAATACGAAGTGACTACACGTATTCAAACCCTCTACACTTGACGAAAGTATAAATCAAAACTCAGAGTTCATAAAAGCATTCATGGCAGGGATTCAAAGCCACCAACGGCCAATCCCGAAAAACACAAAGTCACGCGACCTCCTAACGGTCGCAACACATACATACAAACAGCCACACTCGGCCTATCAAAAATTATAATCAAATGCATAACAATCGTTTAGAGATATTCCAAACGAGGAGTTGGGCTGGTCGACCTCTTCACCTCCGTCGCTCGCGTTCGAACCCGCGTCCGCATCTGCCGTATCTTTCGAGACTTGGATAGGATTCCACAACTCTCGAATTCTCCCTTCGATCGGAGGAACAAAGGATTCGGCGTTAGCGCATATTCTCATCGAGCCATCCATCGCGGCGAGTTCGCCCGAAAGAGAGAAACCCTCACGCTGCATCTTGTGAAGGGTACCGACCGAACCACGACACTCGCGAAAATCGCCTACAAAGTCCTGAGCCTCTTTGTACGCCACGAATTCAGTAGAGAAAATTTCGGCCCTTCGGTTCAACTCGGCGGCAGCTCTTCTCCGCCCTCTCCTTTCTGCACGAACGAGGGCTCGAGCCTGGACCTTGGCTTGCCGGCGGTTTTGCGCCTCCACCTACAACCGATACTTGGCGAATTCCCTTTCAGTTTCCTCCGCTTTGAAGCGGGCCAGCCGAGCAGTGCGGAAACTTCCATCGATCGATGCGTTCCACACTCTCACGGCCTGCAAAGAAGTCGAGGTCAAATAAAAAGAAAAGGGGATTTACTCAAGTTTCAAAAACAAACCTCGTTGACCAAGCGAGCGCCCTCCGCAGTCACCTTGTCCCTCTCCTCGTTGTCCAAAGACTCGTCACGGAAAAATGCCGGAGGGAGCTCATCAAAGAAGTCACCCGGGGGAGGAACACCCTGATTCTCTATAGTGAAGTCAGGATCGTATCTCGGCAGCTCATCATTTCCCGACGAGGCCTCGAAAGCAATCCTTTATCCTTCCGAGATCTCCGCCTCTGCCATGAAGGAGCAAATACGTAGGATCCATCATTGATGTAGGGTCGCGTACCGCCTCGCGATCGGTGAAGCGCGACCGCCCCTCGAATCCGGTCAAGAGTAAAAGAGTTCCAGGAACAAGGCCTTGTCCTAAAAATGTCTCTCTTGGTCGAAAGATCGGAAGAAACATGCGTGAGACACCTGTTCTCTGAACGATAAAAAAAAACACGTTCAGTACTTGCCTTTCGGATTCTAAGAAAAGGGATGCGACAATCTTACCACGTTGGTACAACCAGTCCGTCGAGAATAGATGGAGAAAGCCTTCCTCGACAGACTCTCCAACTATCCTCATGAAAAAGAAACGGTCAACGTAATCCTTGGCGTGCGAAGTGACTCCATGGATTACCGAAAAATCGGTCCTTGCCTTCATGGAGTATACTCCATTGATGCTCGTCGTCTTGGAGTTCCACAACCCTTCGAAGTCAGCGGGGCTAAGGTCCATCCCTAACTCGTAACTCAAAATCACAACGCCAAGCCAGCTTTCCAAAGCCGGCACGTTCAGCTGGCTGATTACGATTCCGAAACGGTCGAGAGCCTGAACAATGACCCCATGGATTGGGAACCACACTCGGCATTGTGTCAGGAACGCCTCGTAGCAAGTAAAGTAACCCTTCGGAGGGCGCTCCGAACTCTCATTCCCACGAGGAATGCGAAACATGACTCCTTTCGGAACCTTATAAAACTCTCGAAGAGTTCCGAGGTATTCGGGGGATACTTCCCTCGGTGAGTCAGTTTCCCTACGCGCCCTCAGAGGTCGCCGGGGGATCGGGACCACGGGAAGGGGAGCATCAGAACCAAAAATGGCGTCGCAATACGCGCTCCTATCGATCTCTTCGATCTCGGGTTTCGGAACCTCCTCCTCGGCATGGAAACTATCCGAAGACGAGTGAGATTGCCTCCTAGAGGATTTTGATCTTGAAGTCATTCTTTTCTTAAAGTAGAGAGAGAATTTGCAAGAGAGAGATTAACTTAAGATTCTTGGGTGAAATAAGAACGGTAAAGAATTCACATGTCTTTATAGGCAAGGATTTGACTATTCACCCCGACCTTCGACACGATTCTGTCTCCGTACTTTCCTCGCGAACCATACCGCAAGCTAGGACCTACAAACCCTATGACTCCTAGCTAGATGGGGGGCTAACTGTTGGGGTCAAAATCGGTCAAGACGAAATCGATGTCCGAAAGTCACGGAAAAACGTGAAAGACATTAGAGCAACCTCGAGAGACTAAATGTTAATCGAGAAACCTTGGAAAAATATTAATTTCGAGATTAATCATCTCGAAACCAACGGCTAGAAACATTTTCCACACGAAAAAACCTCCAGAAAGCAAAAAAGAACGCAAAAACACGCACGAGCCGATGGAACCGAGCAATCGACCCCAGTCGTGGCCGTGGCCGCCGGGCGGCTAGCCCCCGTGCTGGCCGTAGCCGCTGGCGGCTAGCGCCCGTGCTGACCGTAGGCGCCTGGCGGCTAGCCCCCGCGCTGGCCGTGGCCGCCGGCGGCTAGCGCCCGTGCCAACCATAGCCGCCGGGCGGCTAGCCCCCATGCTGGCCGTGGCCGCCGGCAGCTAGCGCCCGTGCTGGCCGTGGCCGCCGGGCGGCTAGCCCCCGTGCTGGCCGTGACCGGCGTCGGCTAGGCCTGTGCTGGCCGTGGCCGCCGGCGGCTAGCGCCCGTGCTGGCCGTGGCCGCCGGGCGGCTAGCCCCCGTGCTGGCCGTGGCCGCCGGGCGGCTAGCCCCCGTGCTGGCCGTGGCCGCCGGCGGCTAGCGCCCGTGCTGGCCGTGGCCGCCAGGCGGCTAGCCCCCGTGCTGGCTGTGGCCGCCGGGCGGCTAGCCCCCGTGCTGGCCGTAGCCGCCGGCGGCTAGCGCCCGTGCTGGCCTTGGCTGCCGGGCAGCTAGCCCCGTGCTGGCTCGGGTCGTCGGGCGGCTAGTCTTCGTGCGTAAGTTCTAGGCCCCGGGGTCGCCAGAAATCCGTGTTTTGCGACTTTCCGAGATCCCGCAAACAAAACTCCCTTTTCTGCTCCAAGACTTCTGAGAACCCGTAAGACGTCAACGGACGGAAAGACTTCGTATAAAACGGTGATGGTTATCTTGAAACACCATTTGCCTCAGCAGTGGATCGAATATCTTCCGAAAGACTCGACATCCAAGTAGGAGCATTCTTTCAAAGAAATCGTAGAAAACAACGGAAGTCCGGAAGACGGCCCGAAAGGGACCAAACCCGACCGGACGGCCCATTTACGATTTTCTAAAAGATAGATACGACGGTTTACAATTATCTTCACATAACAAGATAAATGTTAAACTTCTAAAAGGATAAATGTCAAATTTCCGAAAGGATAAATGTCAACTTTCCCGATAAACACGAAGGCCGACGAAAATGGAAAAAGCTCAGCTCGCGGCAGACTCAGCCCATCAAGAATAGACCGTCATATGTGAGTATATAAGCAAGGCTAGGAGCAGAGGAAGGGGGATCCGAAATCAGAAGAAAGAAAATACTCTAGAGCAACTTAGAACTTAGGCTTTTATTTCCTTTTTAGGGAGCTGCGACTCAACTAGGTTAGATCTAGGTTTTGAGACTAGCGACGATCGACAGCTCTTGCGGCCGAGATCCCGACCTGTTGTTCAAACGCTCTCCGCAAATTCGGAAATAAGATTCTTTCTTTTGCTCTCTTTATTTTATGCATTTATTCCCAAACTAAACTCGTATTAACTTCGTCGTGCGTGGCCCAGCAGATAGCCGGGATCCTCGGGGAAAACTAGGTTAACTTAGTTTTCCTACGTTTAAACTTAACTAAAATCGACAATGCGAATTTCGGTTCCCACAGTAGTCTCACTGTTAGATTTAGGTTTCTCACCAAGGTTAACTCATGTATTGATTAATTCATTGTTAGGGTGTTTAAAATATAATTCTTCTTCTAGTTGTTCTTAATGATATGCTAAGGAATTGATCACCCTTAACTTAGATCCTAGGATTAATTTGTCTAAGTGAGAACTTGACTAATACCTGAACCCAACCTAGTTAGATCTATTTCTGCTAAGCTTAAACGAGAGTTTCAGTTTAGTAAGGATTAGAGGACCAAATCAAACTCGCCTTTAAGATTCTCTAGAAACTATATCGATCGATAAGGCATCTGCTTAATCGACCGATATAGCGAAAGGTCAATCGATCGATATCTCTATCCGAGTATCGATCGATACTTTCTTGTGGTTATCGTACGATAGTACATGACCCGGGACTAGTTGAAGATAACTCTTAAGTTTGAGTTCAGAATTATGAACACTAAAAACCTTAACACCCTAAATACATGTTAAACCTGAGAAACACCTAAATCTAGCTACTCCTTAACCCTTAAAACAAACACAAGTATTCAACTAAGCAATAACTTGCTTACCATTCAATTTACTATTTTAAACCATTTTAGTCTAGCTTTACTTCGAAAACTAAACAATCTGTTGTATAGTCCTAGAGTCTCTGTGGATTCGATCCCTAAGTACTACAATCGAACCTCTTTTGATGAGAGTAATTCACTTCTTAGGGTAATTTGAGTGACATCAAATTTGGCGCCGTTGCCGGGGACTCTTTTCCCAATACCATCAGATTTTGTTTAGAATATAGTCTAGACCTTACTTTCGTGTTACTTAATTACTTTTCCTTTTCTCTGCTATTTACAAGGAACTCAAGATGGAAAAGACAGATTTCGGCGTAGCATCGATCGATAACGAACCACGTACATCGACCGATATGTCGAGCGAAGAATCGATCGACATGAATCGATCAACATCGATCGATACAAACCATCCGGAAGCAGGTAAGTCCCCACTTACCAATCTTACTAATGAGGAAGTAGTCCAAACCGAACCTTTAGGTAAATCACACAACCAATCAAACAAACTAATAAACGAACAGGGGACTGCAATCCCTGTTCCTCTTCCGTCTCAATCAAAGACGATGATAAGTTGCAAGACTACTCAGACCCCATTAAGACCTATTCCAATAGGTCAGCCATTAAACTACCAGAGGATGATAAAAGCAGATCAACACTTCATTTTGAATACATCCATCTGGTACAAGCAAACCCATTCTGAGGATCTACCTCAGAACATCCTCATGATCACATCGATTACCTAGATGATCTAGAACTCGGTGACAACGATCGCGCTTGACTTTTTCCTTTCTCTTTAGGGAGAGAGGCTAAGAGTTGGTTAAATCAGTTACCAGCAGGCTCCTTAACCTGCTGGAGAGAGATCCGGAATGCATTCATAAACCACTTCTTCGATGAGACTCGATACTGGGACACGAGACGAAAGCTTTCAACTTTCTTTCAAGAACCACGAGAATCATTTAGAAATGCTTGGTCAAGATTTAAGTATTATCAGCGAGATTGTACCCACCACGGGTATTCAGAACCAGAACTCATTAAATTTTTTTACGGAGGCCTCGAATTGGATTACCAAATCACGCTTGATAACGCGAGTAACGAGAACTTTAGTTCCAGAAACTTTGAAAATGCTAAGCATCTGATTGAAAACATAGACATGGGAAAATCTTATGAAAATAAAGATAAAGAAAAAGATGCTAGATCCAAGAACGATCTTCAAAAGCCTAAAACAATCCAAAACACTGAGGGCATCCAATCCATCGAACAAATGTTCCTTGGACAGGAACCCCAACAAGAAAACATCTTAAACATAGTCAATTTTGCCCATGACTATGACGCCCTAATCAGATTTTACCAAGGAAGGGATAGAGCTAGGTTGGATCACGCTTCTACAGGACCTCAGAAATTGAGCAACAACCTAAGTTTCAGATTAAATCGCTTTATCGACATCATGTCAAGAAAAATCGAAATCTTGACTGATCAGGTTAGGCATCTAGAGAGTAATACAGCCCGTCATGTGATCTCACTCAAATTACCCTAGGAGTGAATTACTCTCTCAAATAAGAGGTTCAGATGTAGTACTTAGGGATCGATTTCACGGGGAGCGAAGGAACACAAAAGATAGTAATCCTTAGTGACTAAGCTAGGTTGAAATGGTTTAAATGTAAATTGCAGTTGTGAGGAATGATTAATTGCTCAAGAGAATGTTTGAGGGTTGTAAGTAATAAGAGAAATAGTTAGATTTAAGGTTACTATTCAGCTAGTTCAGGATTATAATGCTATGGATGTTTTAATGAGTTGCTTGCATATACTAAAGAACTTCGACGCTTTAGATATGGCTAATAACTGTCGTTATTAGTCTCGTCTATTGATCTGTCCGCCGACAATATCGATCGATGTTTGACAGCTTGTATCGCTCGATATGTGTGTCGTCGATCGATTACTCTATTGGAGTATCGATCGATATAGCTCTAGATCGAATCGAATGTATGTTCACCAAGATCATAGACCGGCTCTCGCTTATCCCTAGAGGATCTTAGCTTATTCAAGATGATGTCAGGAGACTGATTTGTGGATTAAATCAATTCCAAGATCATATTCTAGTTAGCTATTCTAGAATAAGCATTAGGGTTCATCAGTATAATGAGTATACAACTCAACAGTCCATAGTTGGGGCTAATCCCTCATAACTATTTGAACCCTAAATCTAACAATGGAATTTACTCAGACATGACTGAGTGATTCAAAGCATCAAGGTAATAATAGAGATTCATTTAGAAGACCGAACAATAAGGTTCCTCGTGATAACAAATCTCTTTGTATCTTTCTTCTAAACTTAGAATCCTATAACCTTAGATGAGAACAGAATTAAGATGAAAAGAATACTTTATTGATAAGTAGGAAAATACTAGAACAATGATATGTTGTTAAAGCTTACTTTGCCAAAACACATAGGCAAATGTATAAATATTGAGTACAATTAGGTTAAAAACTCGTCAGGGGCATTATAGTAATATTGAGACATCTTGGGCTTCAAGTCGATTGAGAATATTCTTCCTTCTTCTGCACGCTTGATATCGATCGATGGTACTATGTGTACATCGATCGATGGAGTATCTCGTCGTCATTTCTTCAAATGCGTCATCGATCGATTACACGAAGTGTGTAACGATCGATATGTAACTCTGGATATCGACCTCGATGTCTGATCTTCAAGTCATCTCGGGAAAACTCTCCTTTAAGCTCCAAATGGCACCTAAAACGTCACTTTACTCCAAAATGCCCTTGAACCTGAAAACATACCTAAAAGACTCCAAAACATAGATATATATAGTAAAATCATATAAATACCATGAGTAAAAGTGGGTCAAAATCATGGTATATCAACTCCCCCAGACTTAACCTTTTGTTTGTCCTCAAGCAAACACACAGGTAGTCTTAGAAAGAAGTTTGAAAATAGCAGGGACTCAATTTAAATCTTAACTTTAGGATCATCACCTCTACTTTGTTGCAAGCCACATCTTATGCCTATTAATCACATGAGTACACAATGCCATATCCTAGCTTAGCAACTAAATCTCCTAGCCAAATATCTTAACAATCCTCTCTGTCTATCCCCTCTACTGATCTCATTTATGCATAAAAATAAAAGTGCAGGCTTTACCTTGGGGATATCGATCAAGAAACACATGGACTCAACTCAAGCAAGTTTTTGAACACACAGCCAAGTCTTCTCTGATCCCTTTCTTCCCCCTTTTTATCTCTCTTCTCTGGATCCTCATAGTTTCAAATTTTGATGAACACTGATTGCCACAAAGGCTATCTTTGCGTTATCTCATTGACTTAGTAACACATACCTTTGAATAAGCGAATAGTGGGGTTACAGGAATCAATCCTGCCCCTCGCTTTGATCAATCCTTTAAAGTAGAATAATGGGGTCGCAGGAATCATTCATACCCCTCTACTTCTCAAGATATCATATCACATCTTTATACAAATAATTTCTCTCTTTCCATAGGATGCTGAAGAGAGAGAGGGAAGGGAATCAGAAGCACACAGACTATTACCTTCCAGACTTGCAGGAGGATTCTGATCCCTTGTATACCAAGCCCCAAGACAAGCAATAGATTGTCAGGTTAGGTTGGAGATCAGCTTTGGTTCTTCCAAACAATCATGAGAAGTATTGTTGTAGGTGACAGTTGATCCACTTTAGCATCTATAGTACTTTCTGCAATCAACAGACCTAAGAATGGTGCTAAAGAGTGGTTAGATAAAAATAATTTTTGAAAAATATCCTAGTCCCTTTCTTGACTCAATAAAACCAATATTGAAAACATTTTGGTGAAATCAAAAAGGTAAGGTAGCATCAGTAATCTCCCCCCAGACTTAAATCATACACTGTCCTCAGTGTATAATAGTCGGATTAGGGAATAAATAAATCATAAGGAATGTACTGATATCAAAAATTAGAACGATATACCTGACGTGGATACGTATCGAGCGATAGTGAGTCGTCTATGTCGATCAATAAGGATAGGAAAATGTCAAGCGATGTCGACATGATCGTATCGGTCGATAGGGATGGTAATCATCTATAATCTGAAAAACTTAAAAACAAAAACGAAAAACGAAAAATAAAAACATAAATCAGATTTAACTAAGTAAGAAAGTACCTAATAGTGGGTTGCCTCCCACTCAGCACTTTATTATAGTCTTTTAGCTTGACTATGGTGGTATTGAGGCTAGTGAGGTGAATTCATGACACTTGCTGAGTAGCAAGCCTCATCCGTGTTCTCTCCATGTTTCTCTCCAAACCAAGTGGTGAAGAAGCTTCTTGTGGCTTTATCTCCTCTGGTTAGTTTCTCCTTTAATTCACTGACCTCGTTGCGCAGACGTTGTAGACCTTCTGCATTGCTCTCAATGTAGAACTGGTGGTTTCTGAATGTTGGATAGGTGTGTTGGGATAGATCACCGAGTTCTTCTTGTATGTCATTGAGTCTCTCAAATGTTCTCCTTCGTACCATGAGCCTATCGATCGATCTTGGGTAGTCCATATCGATCGACACTGGTGTAGGTCTGTCGGTCGATGTCCTGTTGGGTATATCGGTCGATGCTAATGGTGCTGGTCTATCCGCGAGTTGTCTGGAGATGGTCTTGATTTCCTTCTGGATGTTCTCTATAGTGTACTCCATGCTTTTGACGTCGCTTTGTACTGGAAACCATAGTTCCTCAAAGCTTTGGTAGGAAGAATCTCCAACCTCTTGGATCATGGTGAAGAGATCTTGAACTGTCTTCTCCAAATCAGCTCTGGTGCATAACTCGCTGGAGTTCATATCGGGCGATGGACTAGGTGTCGTATCGGTCGATGTTGCGCGTCTGTAATCCTCGCAGAGTTCTCTCAATGTATCTTCAACCTCTTGCAGTCGATTTTCCATTGGTGGGATCATCTCATCAGTTATTTTCTTCTTGCTGGTGTAGAAGGATTTCATCGTTTGGTGTGTGTGGTGTAGAGCCTTGATGATGTGATCCATGGTATCTGCCATTGTTGATGTGCGTTCCGTGAATGAGGTGAAGTTGTTGCTGAGCTGCTGATATTTGTCTTCTAGATCCTTGGTGGTGGTTGCTTCTTCTCGTTTGATGTCGTGATAGATGTTGCGGATGAGATTAGTGATTTCTTCTTTGTTGTAGGTGCTCTGCAAACGTGTATCGTTCGATGTGCGTTGGTCTGCATCGGTCGACAGTGTATAATGAGCATCGGTCGATGGATTATGTCTAGAATCGGTCGATGGTGGCACGTTGGTTTCCAACTTCGAACAGAGAGTGGATACTTCTTCTTCTTCTAGGGCGTCCTTCTTCTGTTTCTGAAGATCATAAGCGCTCTGAATCCAGTTGATTTCAGATTGGAGTTCTGATCGGGCTCTCTCGATTTCATGTGGATAGGTAAAGGTTTGCCAGATGTAAGGACTCTTGGCCTCATAGATCAATTTTTGGACTTCAGCTTCTGTGTAGAGCTTCTCTGTAGGTTCTGCCTTGTTGAAGTGATCTGCATGTTGGGTAAACAAAAGCAAGACCAATCAAATAGTGATGCTCTGTTAAGTAACTCCTCTATGGCTTCCATTGAAACATGGATGATGTCTCCATTGACTCCTCTAGCATACCCAGATTCATCTCTGAAAACTCCAAATTCGTCCTTCTTCTCCCATAAGAAGCATCGAATTCCATCTTTGAAAGCTCGTCTGCCCATCTCACGGTGCATATCGAACGATATACGGTTGTGTCTATCGATCGATATGTGCTGAAATTCTGAATCCTTCGTGATGGGATGATCAGCTATAGCTCCGTCTTGGTTGGATACTGTGGTTGTGCTGATGTGCTGATGGACAGGGGTGTGAGGTAGTTGTTTGAAGAGGTTTATCGATCCATTGGTGGTTTGAAGGATGTCTCCTATGTCCTTCTTTGTGATTGGGATGATTGTCCCATCCATTGCTCGTGCATTGCCTTCTGGATCTCTGAAAATACCAAACTCATCCGGAGTTAGATAACCAAAATCAATATATTTATTTGTACCTCGGATGGTGTAGCAGAAGTATCGGGCGATGCTGTATCAGGTGCATCGGTCGATGTGAGCTGACGGTTGTCGATCGATTGTTGTTGAAACGTATCGGTCGATGGGACTTCCTCATGTTGAATTGCATATTGCAGTGGAATTGCCTCTACTGCAAAACTTCCATTGTAGTCGCTTGCCCAACTTCCAATTGAGTAGTCTCTGTCTCTTATATCCTTAGATGGAGTGTAAATGGATATAAAGTCGATAGGATCGCTTGATGGTTCATAGGGTCGTTTGAGCGATCGTCTTGGTTGCATATCGGTCGATGAAGGCTTGCTTACATCGGTCGATGCGTTGAATCTGAAGGTGTGGGAAGTGTGTCCATCTTCTTCTTCACGAATGAATCTGTACTCTGTAGCTCGTTCTTCCTCGTAATCTTCATCGTATTCCTCCTCTATAGGTATGTAGTCGTCCGGTTCTGATGTAGCTGGCTCGAAATCTCTATTTGGAAACTCCACATTAGGTTTGTCTGTTGATGCTAGGGTTTCAGCGTTGTTCCTCCAAAAGGGCTGTCTATCGATCGATGTTGTGTTAGCTACGTCGGTCGATGAAATCGTATGGGTATCGAGCGATGGAATGTTGCTCCCATCGGTCGATGTAACCAGATTGGTTTCGTACTCGGCCATGGAATCGTACTCATGGGAACAGAAGCAAGCTGCTACGACTTTTGTGGTCTCCTTAGCTGGTAACTTGATGACTTGGACGGGATCATAGAGGGTGGTGGAATCTATTAGGGTTAGGCAGAGCTTGTTGAACTTTAGGTCACAAACGGCTCCGACGGTGGCTAGGAAAGCTCTTCCAAGTAGTAGGGATGTTTTGAAGTTTAGCTTAACATCCAGGACGTGGAAGTCTGTAGGGATGATGGCATCTCCAATCTGTACCTCAAGATTTCGAATTATGCCTCCAGAGTTCTATTGAGAACAATCCACAAAGATGAATGTCTCATCAGTAGGCTCTATCTTCAGATGTAGGTGGTCTGCCATGATCTTAGGTATGATGCTGACTCCTGATCCTGTATCACATAAGGCACGAGGGAATTCAATGCCCCTGATGGAACATGGTACTGTGAACTTCCCTGGATCGCTCCTCTTTGATAGTGTGATCCTCTTCTTCAAGCTGTCACGAACTTGGTGAAACATCTCTTGATGTCTTCTTCTGTCTCCTTAGTCTCTCTGAAGAACATTTACAATCTGTGAGAAAAGTAGGCTTCTTCAAAGGGTTTCTCTGCAGGGATCCTTAGAACTCGTTTCCTGAAGTTTTCCATCTCTGCTTCATTAGCTCCCCTTTTAAGGTGATTTGCAATCTTCTCGTTCCTTTTACGTAAGACTCTTCCTAGGTTTTCCTTTTCTGTCTCTATGGGTTCAATGATGTCCGTGGGTTTCTTTAATATGGCTGTAGGAAGGGATTTGGAAAGTTTGGACTGCTCCCTGAGTGCATTAAGTCGTGCTACATCGATTTTGGGTAGTTGCACTCGGCGGTGGGGGATAGTATATCGATCGATGGCTACTGCTGTGTGTCAGTCGATATTGGTGTCTCTGGATCGGTCGATGGAAAGGTCTCTGTATCGATCGATGGGGTCTGAAGATCGGTTGATGTTCATACCGGTGGGTGGTCGTGGGTGTTTGGCTGCAAAGGCTTTGTGTGACATGATTTTGATTGAATTGCACTCGTTGGAGGGTTCCTCGAAGTCTATCGATCGATACTCGTCAAAGTTTATCGATCGCTTTGCTTTTGGTGATATCGATCGATGTCGAGCCGATGATGTCGATCGATATGAACCAAATCCGGCTTCAGGCGAGGCTTCATCTGTCGAATTTTGCAGCTTATCCTGGGGAACTTCCTCCCAGAAATCATCATCTATGATGGCATTGACGTGGTGGTGAGTAGTAGGCTCTCTTGGTGCTCTTGCCAAGGCTTCTTGTTTCTTCAAAGGCTCTCCTGTCTGAACTACTTGAGTTCAAAGTATCAAGCTTTGAATTCAGAGTAGTGTAGACAGAGTTAATCTTCCCGTTGAAATCCACCTGGAGTTTCTGTTGTGTCTGTAGAACTCTTTCTAGCATTTCTTCTAGCTTGCTTTCCTGGGTGGGTGGGGGTGGATTGGTGTAAAATGAGTTTCCGTAACTCCTGTTGTTGTTGGGGTTGCTGCTGTTGTAGGAAGGTTTCTGCGAACTGTAGTTGCTCCTCTGTCCTAAGAAGTTTCTGTTTCCTCCTTGGTTTCCAGATCTCTGAAATCCAGCTCCACTGATCCAGTTCACATCTTCGTCTACTTGATCTTCTGCGGTTTCTGCATCCTCAACTGAGCAAATCTGCTTGTTAAGCAGCTTCTGAACATTATCCAGCTGTGATTGAAATTCACTAATTTGTTCCTTCCCAAGGAATGATACAGATTTTGCTTTGACGATGTTCTTCGTGCTGTTGCTTGAAGCCAAGTTATCAATTAACTTCACAGCGTCATGTGGATTCCTTGTGCTGAAATTTCCTTCACTAGCAGTGTCCAGAGCCATTTGATACTTTAGAGCGATGCCTCTGTAGAAGGTGCAGAGTAGTTGCACGTTGTTGTATCAATGATGTGGACAGTCGCGCTGGTAGGACTTGAATATGTTCTAGGTATCCTTGAAAGATTCTCCAGGTTCCTGAGTGAATGTAGCAATTTTCCTTCTCCAGTCCTCAGCACGTGACTCATCAAAGAAGTTACGCAGGAATGCGTTTTTGATGTCCTTCCAGGTAGTGAGGGAACCTGGTGGTAGTTGTCGCAGCCACTGCAAAGCTTCTCCTGATAGAGAGTATTTGAAAAGCTTGCAGAAAAGATAGTCTTCAGGGACTTCGTTGGCTTTGATGGAAGATATAATATCTTCGTATCTTTCCAGATGATCCATAGGATGCTCATGAGATAATCCACAGAAGGGTATCTGTCCTACGAGACCGTAGTACTGCGGCTTGAGCTCGAAATCTCCTCTCTGAATAGCAGGAGGGCGGAAGGCTGATCTGTTGGTATAGAACTGATCTGGACGGTTGTAATCAGCCAGGGTTCTAGCTCCGTTGGCTTCATCTGCAGGTTGGATGAAGTCTGTAGTGTCTTGCTCAGGAATGATTTCCTTTTGAGCATTCAGCTTCTGACCTGCTGCGTTACGCAGGTGACCATCTTGATCACGCAGGTCTCCATTCTCATCGGTTCTGAGAATAATAGGCGCTACCATGGCTCGTCGGGTAGTATCGATCGATGTTAGGTGATCTATATCGATCGATGTCGGATGAAGAGTATCGGTCGACGGTCGGTTGTCGAGCGATGAAGTGTGGCGAGTATCGGTCGACAAAGAAGGTGTCTCGGTCGACTGTGGTAGAGCAGTATCGGTCGACGAACGGGTGTTGATGTCGATCGATGTCGGTGTATCGGTCGACAAGGTAGAGGTTATGTCGATCGATGTGGAACGTAAATTATTGCGGAAGCTACGTTCCAAGCTGTGGGGGTCTTCTGAGTACACAAGTTGATGATTCTTGTTGCTTCTGGTATTGCTAGGCATGTACCTGAAAATCAAGAAAAAAAAAATTTGCGCCATAAGGTGATATAGCAGAAATTTAAATAACCTAGACCTAATCAGATTAAATCTAATGGCGATCTTATCTCCCCGGCAACGGCGCCAAATTTGATCTCACTCAAATTATCCTAGGAGTGAATTACTCTCTCAAATAAGAGGTTCAGATGTAGTACTTAGGGATCGATTTCACGGGGAGCGAAGGAACACAAAAGATAGTAATCCTTAGTGACTAAGCTAGGTTGAAATGGTTTAAATGTAAATTGCAGTTGTGAGCAATGATTAATTGCTCAAGAGAATGTTTGAGGGTTGTAAATAATAAGAGAAATAGTTAGATTTAAGGTTACTATTCAGCTAGTTCAGGATTATAATGCTATGGATGTTTTAATGAGTTGCTTGCATATACTAAAGAACTTCGACTCTTTAGATTTGGCTAATAACTGTCGTTATTAGTCTCGTCTATTGATCTGTCCGCCGACAATATCGATCGATGTTTGACAGCTTGTATCGATCGATATGTGTGTCGTCGATCGATTACTCTATTGGAGTATCGATCGATATAGCTCTAGATCGAATCGAATGTATGTTCACCAAGATCATAGACCGGCTCTCGCTTATCCCTAGAGGATCTTAGCTTATTCAAGATGATGTCAGGAGACTGATTTATGGATTAAATCAATTCCAAGTTCATATTCTAGTTAGCTATTCTAGAATAAGCATTATGGTTCATCAGGATAATGAGTATACAACTCAACAGTCCATAGTTGGGGCTAATCCCTCATAACTATTTGAACCCTAAATCTAACAATGGAATTTACTCATACATGACTGAGTGATTCAAAGCATCTAGGTAATAATAGAGATTCATTTAGAAGACCGAACAATCAAGTTCCTCGTGATAACAAATCTCTATGTATCTTTCTTCTAAACTTAGAATCCTATAACTTTAGATGAGAACAGAATTAAGATGAAAAGAATACTTTATTGATAAGTAGGAAAATACTAGAACAATGATATGTTGTTAAAGCTTACTTTGCCAAAACACATAGGCAAATGTATAAATATTGAGTACAATTAGGTTAAAAACTCGTCAGGGGCATTATAGTAATATTGAGACATCTTGGGCTTCAAGTCGATTGAGAATATTCTTCCTTCTTCTGCACGCTTGATATCGATCGATAGTACTATGTGTACATCGATCGATGGAGTATCTCGTCGTCATTTCTTCAAATGCGTCATCGATCGATTACACGAAGTGTGTATCAATCGATATGTAACTGTGGATATCGACCTCGATGTTTGATCTTCAAGTCATCTCGGGAAAACTCTCCTTTAAGCTCCAAATGGCACCTAAAACGTCACTTTACTCCAAAATGCCCTTGAACCTGAAAACATACCTAAAAGACTCCAAAACATAGATATATATAGTAAAATCATATAAATACCATGAGTAAAAGTGGGTCAAAATCATGGTATATCATCATGCTATATCCATAAAAAGGGAAGCCGGATGTCTTCCGGGAATGACTGATACAAACCTGAGACGCCAGGTAATTGCTGCAGTACTGAGAAGCGGGAAACAACTAACTCCAAACGCTGCACCGAATGAGACCTCTGTAAATCGAGGAACATAAACTCCCAAACCCACCCTAAACCCCGTGCTACTCTCTTACCCGAGAAACGGATCCCCTCAGCATAAAGAAAAAAATACTAATAATCAAGAAACTGAGACAGAGGTGATCAATATCGATGAGGATGAAGAGAGTGTAGCGGAACCAATTGATATCGATCGATCCGCAACCACTAATATCGATCGACATATACCCACAAGTTCTGAAGAAAAATCGAAGCCCGCTGAGCCAACTATAGAACGGGTGTACAGCACAAAACCTCCTTTCCCTCCCAAGCGTAACACTAAACGCAATAGAGATCATGAGATTTGTCGACGAAATTTCGAGAACGTTTAGATAAAGATGCCACTCAGAGACCCTGTCATACTTTCACCTGAAATAAATCAGTTTGTCAAAGGGCTGACAACAAAAAACTTTTCAGCAAGTAAACGTAGTACAATGATGGTCTCCGAGGAAGTTAGCGCAATTATACAAAGCGAAACTCCTGAAAAAGTATCCGACCCTGGAAGTTTTGTCCTTCGATGCACAATTAGAGATCAGCTTTTCCCAAGAGCACTCTGCGATCTTGGCTCTAGTGTAAATTTAATGCCGCACTCAGTTGCAATATTCTTGGATACACTGAATTTACACCAGCCAACATCCAATTACTTCTTGCGGATCGCTCTGTACGAATCCCGGAAGGAGTACTTGCAGACGTACCTGTGGAAATAAATGGATTATCCGTGCCGACGGATTTTGTCAATCTCCATTATAAAAACGAACCAAGAGATCCAATATTACTAGGTAGGCCATTCCTAGCGACTGCAAATGCCATTATTGATGTGAAAGGGGGACGAGTAAATCTCAAAATAGGGGACATTCATATGAAATTTGACATGGAAAAAATTGCCACACTCCCCCTAATAGACAAACCGTCCTCTTATGTGGACGAAATTGAGGAATTAACTCAAGACCTCTTGGAAAAATTATTTTCGGACGATCATCTCGAAAATGAGCTTTTAGCTGTCCAAAACAAAATTTTCAGCATAGATAACAGAGCAGACGATTATGATCATCTCATGGACTCTAATGCAAAATTAACTGATAGAGGAACAAAGGAAGAGGGTGATTCGAAAATCGATATCGCCCGATACATAAATCCCGATATCGATCGACAACCGTCATCACTAGGTGACCTCTCGAAAGAGAAAGCACCAAAGGTAGAGTTTAAACCTTTACCCGCTGGCCTCAAATATGCTTTTCTAAAAGAAAATGACTATCCACTCATAGTTAACGCAAACCTCACAAATGGGGAACTTGCGCTATTGCTGAATAAACTGCGAAAGCATAGGAAAGCCCTTGGATACTCTTTGGATGACATACCATGCATCTCGCCAGATCTTAGTATGCATCGAATTCATCTGGAAGACGAATCCAAATCATCCATAGAGCACCAACGACGACTCAACCCGAACCTCAAAGAAGTCGTGAAAAAGGAAATAATCAAATTGCTTGACGCATGAATAATTTATCCAATTTCCGATAGTAATTGGGTAAGCCTCGTCCATGTAGTTCCAAAGAAGGGAGGTATTATAGTGGTAAACGAAAAGGATGAACTTATTCCAACGCGGACCGTCACTGGACACCGCATGTGTATTGATTACAGGAAACTAAATTCCGCAACCTGGAAAGATCATTTCCCTCTTCCATTCATTGATCAAATGCTGTAAAGACTAGCAAATCATCAATACTATTGCTTTGTTGATGGATATTCTGGATTCTTCCAAATTCCAATACATCCAGATGATCAAGAAAAGACAACATTTACATGCCCTATGGAACCTTTGCATATCGAAGAATGCCATTTGGTCTATGTAATGCACCAGCCACCTTCCAACGTTGCATGATGTCAATTTTCACTGATATGATTGAAGATTTCATGGAAGTATTTATGGATGACTTCTCAGTATATGGATCGAGTTTCAAATATTGCCTCGACAACCTAGGTAAGGTATTGGAGAGATGCGAAAAAAAAAATCTAGTCCTTAACTGGGAAAAATGTCATTTCATGGTTAATGACGGAATCGTACTCGGACATAAAGTGTCTGCAGCTGGAATTGAAGTAGACAGAGCAAAAATTGAGGTAATGACTAGTCTCCCACCACCCACCAACATTAAAGACATCAGAAGTTTCCTGGGTCATGCTGGTTTTTATAGGAGATTTATCGAGCATTTCAGTAAGATAGCCAGACCTCTCACCACCCTATTTTGCAAAGATATTAAATTTGACTTTACACCAGAATGTCAAAAGGCCTTTGAAAAGATCAAAGAAGTCCTTATAACTGCCCCTGTCGTACAGGCACCAGATTGGAGTCTTCCATTCGAAATAATGTGCAATGCGAGCAATTTCGGTGTAGGCGCAGTTCTAGGGCAACGTAAAGACAATAAGCTGCATGTCATTTATTAAGCTAGCCGGACACTAGATGAAGCTCAGAAAAATTACGGCAGGACTGAAAAAGAACTACTTGCAGTCGTGTACGCTTTCGAGAAATTCCGTAACTACCTAGTGGGTTCTAAGGTCATTGTTCACACTGATCATGCAGCTATTAAATATCTTATGCAAAAGAAAGACGCGAAACCACGCCTTATCCGTTGGATACTACTCCTCCAAGAATTCGATATGGAAATCAAAGATAAGAGAGGAGTAGACAATAGTGTAGCAGATCATCTTTCCCGAATACGCGTGGACGACGATGTCCCTATTAATGACTCTCTTCCCGACAAAAATTTGTACGTCACAGACTCTTCATTCGTCGGTCATATAGGACTCTTATCCAAAAATTATTTAGTCGACGATCTCGATACGTTTGACTTCGGAGATCCTATGTCGATCGATGGATACGACAACGCATCGGTCGATACTGATGATCCTATGTCGATCGACGAAGACATTGAGAAATCGATCGATTCCACCGATGGAATATCGATCGATAGGCCACAGGATGTCGATTTGCATAATGTTTCTATTATGATCACAATAGATACCACTGTCACAGTGGCACATGACGTGATTTTTGACACGCACACTATCCCTAAGGATGGGGATACGTTGCACGAAATACAAACCATGGATAAACAATTCCGTGAAAGTCCCTGGTACGCTAACATAGTTAACTATCTAGCAGCAGATGTCGAACCAGAGGATCTAAAACGATACGACAGAAAGAAATTCTTCAGAGAAGTAAGGAGATACCATTGGGATGAACCTTACCTATATAAACAATGTGCCGATGGCATATTTAGGCGCTGCATCGCTGAAACTGAAATTCCAAACATCATTTATCACTGCCATGGATCCAAATATGCCGGACATTTTGCAACCTTTAAAACAGTTTCCAAAATTCTCCAAGCAGGATTTTGGTGACCAACTATGTTCCGCGATGTTCATTCCTACATTGTTCAGTGTGATAAATGTCAGCGTCTGGGTAAAATCAGCAAAAGACATGAGATGGAACAAAACTTCATTCTTGAAATCGAAGTCTTTGACTGCTGGGGAATTGACTTTATGGGACCCTTCCCGTCTTCCTACGGAAAAAAATATATCCTGGTTGCTGTTGATTATGTTTCCAAATGGGTAGAAGCAATAGCTTCACCAATGAATGATGCATCTGTAGTCGTTAAACTTTTCAAGAGCATCATTTTTCCAAGATTTGGAGTACCTCGGATAGTCATAAAGGATGGTGGAACTCATTTTATAAACAAAATCTTTGAGAACATACTTAAAAAGAACGGAGTACATCATCGGGTGGCAACACCTTACCATCCGCAGATCAGTGGACAAGTCGAAGTTTCCAACAGACAAATCAAATTGATTTTGGAAAAAACTGTCGAAGCCACGAGGAAGGATGGGTCTACGAAATTGGACAATGCACTATGGGCTTATCGAACTGCATTCAAAATTCCACTTGGAACTACCCCATTTCACCTACTCTATGGTAAATCATGTCACCTACCACTCGAGTTAGAGCATAAAGCCGCCTGGGCAACCAAACTGTTAAATTTTGACATTAAGCCAGCTGTCGAAAGGAGACTGATCCAACTTAACGAACTGGACGAAATAAGACATATGGCTTACGAGAACTCCAAGTTGTATAAGGAAAGAACAAAAGCTTATCATGACAAAAAATCATTTCGAGGCATTTCGCCACCAATGATCAAGTTCTTTTATAATTCTCGTTTGACATTATTTCCCGGAAAACTCCGTTCTCGTTGGTCTGGCCCTTTCACCATAACCAAGGTCCATCCAAGTGGTGCTATCACTCTTACTAATCGAAAAGGAGAGGAATTTACGGTAAACGGCAAACGAGTGAAACACTATTGGGTTAAACCCCCAAAGGAACACCCTTTATAGTTAGGTATGCCTAACTCCCATTAGAGTTTCATACCAGAAAAGTCAAGCTACTGACTTTATCTAAGCGCTGAGTGGGAGGCAACCCACTGGTTAGATTTATAATTTTCATATTTCAGTAGCATTCTTTAGCATTTAATTCGTTAGTTAAATTAATTTAGCAAATTAGAAAAACATCGTAGCCAAAATGGTATTACATCGATCGATATAGGTATACCCTTATCGATCGATACGGACATATCGAGGGCGAACCCCGTTTTTAACTCGATACGCGCCGTCTTCCCCTTATAATCGCAAAACAACCCGAAAATCTCAAAACCCATTTTCTCTCTCGATTCTACACGAAATCTTTTCGTTTTTTGCCACAATCAACTCGAATTTCAACCTTCTTCTCGGTTTAGATCTAGATTTCACTATCCTTCAAGGTATATTCACTTGAATTTCTAGATTTCATGAACCCTAGGTTCAAAATAACCTTGACTTGAAAACCGGTAGAAACACTTGTTTTTCTTTGATTGAAGTTGCTAGGATCGATAGCATTGAGGTTTATGAGTATTAGAACTAGGATTTACACTGTTGTATTGCGATTTGAATTGCTGAGATTTTTGCAGGTTTCGGAACCCTATATCGATCGATATATTTCATCTTATCGATCGATATGCGTTCTATATGAGAAATACGGAGATAAAATATCGATCGATATACATTAGTATCTATCGATCGATATGAGCTTATATGACAAATATTAATGACCTATTTTTCATGATTTCTGCAGATGAGCTCTCCAGACGAACACCGAGAGAGGAGAACCAAGCGTCGTCTCGACCCTAGAGGCACAACCAGTACACGCCCATCTACTTCCACCTCAGCACCAAGAGGTGACGAGCGAGCTCCTTGGCCCATTGCAGACGAGCAACCTGTCCGACTCCGCAGAGTTTTCGAGGATCCGGCGAAAGCTGCCAAGAGCAACGCATGTCTACACCGCACAGTGTCTGACGACTGGGACGACTATGACAGCCTGCTCTACAACGCTTGGCTGGATGCAGAGATCGCCCCGACACGTTTCATAGATCGTGACATTGTCCGGAGCCTCGGGATCAGGCATGACCTCAGCGACATGCTCGTTCAGCTCGGTCTTGGGACCATGGCCTCCCAAACCTACGACCTCTACCCCTCCCTCGTCAGGCAGTTCATGGCTACAGCCCGTTTCGAGTACAACACCCACCCCAAAAGTGTGGCTTGTAATGGCGTTCTCTCTTTCTTCGCCAGAGGCATCAGGTACTACATCCCTGTCTCTAAGCTCTGCGCCATCTACGGATTCCAGAACTCCACGGCTACACACAGCAACCTCTCTTCCTTCCCTGGAGTGAAGGAGTTCTGGGAGATCTTTGGTACCAGTACTTGGAGCTCGACCACGGCCATTCAGACTGACATCCGTCACCCCACTCTGCGCTACTTCATGAGGATCTTTGCCTCCACTCTGCTGTGCAAGATGGAGCCAAACAAGGTAACGATTCACGAGCTTACACTCCTCTACCACGCTTGATGGAGTGGTCGACCTGAACTTTGTGGATGCCGATCATGATCTGACGCAACCAAACCTTGGAGCTGTTTTTTCTGAGCACCTGGTTGGTTTAAAGATAAAGCCTTTCACTGGGACCACACAGAAGAAGGAGCAGATAGGGAGCCTCCTCACACCGATCTTCCAGCATCTCCAGATTCGTTTGGACGAGGGCAGCGCTATCACGTCTCGCGCATACTTGGACGCAGCTCACCTACGCAGCAGCCTATGGCTAGACAGACAGCTCACCTGGACCTTCAGGACTGTCGCCGGAGAGCGTAGGATCACCTTGCCACGCCGTGAGTTGACTGACTTCAACAGTGATTTCGAGAGACTCAGGTTCCAGCCTGACACACGCATGATCAGAGATCCCACCACTCATCGTCGTCCGACAGGAGCCCGCAGCACCGACACCCCCAGAGATACACCAGCGACACGCCTTCCATCCTTTCCAGACTTCGCAGGCTTGGAGGATAGCGATGAGAGGGTTTACAGGAGAGGAGTGCTACGTGCCCTTCAGGCTAGCTGGTCCCGCGTTTTGCATTTCAGTTGCTCGAGCCGTACCAGCACTTCGGCCCATGATCCATCAGCACCTGGACCATCTCACCAGTACCGTTAGGACGACGAGGAGGAGGAGGACGACGAGGGCAGTGAGGAGTGACGCCCTTACCCATCTCTATCCCTTATCTTATGCTACTATGTTTTTATTTCAGACTTGTAGGATTTATTTTCGTACTTTACTATGACTCTGCTTGCTATTACTTATTATCTAACTATTCATGTGTGTTGAGACTATCTAACTGAGCTAACATAGAGATATCACACTCATAGAGGATGAGTTGGATGGAATAACAACACCATTGATGAGGAAAATTCCGCAGAGAGCTCCATATCGATCGACAGTTATATTGTCGATCGATATACTTACTCATATATCGGTCGATGTCGTTGACACCGTATCGATCGATATCTCCGATGAGAGGTACGAAATATCCTGCTAACATGAACAACTTTGTTACATTACTTATTTTACCTCTTAGACAAAATAACACTGGGGACAGTGTTGTTGAAGTCTGGGGGGGGGGGTATCCACTAACATTTCTTGTTTTATGACATTCATTCATGTTTTATAAAAAAAATTCAAATAAAAAAAATTAAAGAAGGAAGCAATGATTAATTTGATCTACACTTTTTATATAACCACTCTTTAGCACCATTCTTAGATATGTTGATTGCAGAAAGTACTATGGATGCTAAAGTGGAGCACCTGTCACCTTGACGACACTTTTTATGATTGTTTGGAAGAACCAAAGCTGATTTCCAACCTAACCTGACATTCTATTGCTTGTCTTGGAGCTTGGTATACAAGGGATCGGAATCCTCCTGCAAGTCTGGAAGGTAATAGTCTGTGTGTTTCTGATTCCCTTCCTTCTCTCTCTTCAGCACCCTATCTGAAGAAAGAAAGAAAAATTTGTATAAAAGATGTGATATGATGTCTTGAGAAGCGAGGGGTAGGAGTGATTCCTGCGACCCCATTATTCTACTTTAAAAGAATGATCAAAGCGAGGGGTAGGAGTGATTCCTGCGACCCCACTATTCGCTTATTCTGAAAGATATATATGTTGCTAAGACAACGAGATGAGAAAGATAGCCTTTGTGGCTGTCAATGTTTATTTAAATATGAAGCTATGAGGGTTCAAAGAAGAGAGAAAAAGGAGGAAGAAAGAAATCAGAGAAGACTACCTGTGTGTTCAGAAACTTGTTTGAGTTGAATCCATGTGTTCCTTGATTGATACTCCCAAGGTAAAGCCTGCACTTTTATTTTATGCATAAATGAAATCAATAGAGGGGAAGACAAACAAGATTAATAAGTTGTTGGCTAGATGAACTGTTGCTAAGCTAGGATATGGCATAATGTACTTCTAAGATTAATAGATATACGATGTGCTTTGCGATAAATGAGAGGTGATGATTTTGAGTTTGAGATCACAGGAGCTTCCGCTTTTCAAACCTTTTCTAGACCAATGTTCTGTTATTTGCTTGAGGACAAGCAAAGGGATAAGTCTGGGGGAGTTGATAGGTCATGGATTTTACCCACTTTTTACCATGATTTATATATGCTTTTGGAAATAAAAGAGTACCTTTAGTGCCTTTCTAGAGCTTTTTCAGGTTCAGGTACTCATTGGTATAAAATAGCAGAAATGGAGCTAAAATGGAAACTTTATGAAGATATTAGCCAAGCGACAGTTTATACCATCGACTGATACATGTTGAGGATATCGACCGATAAAAGTTAACCAATATCGATCGATAGAAGCATTTCAACATCGATCGATACTGAAGTCTCCCTAGTCATTAATTACAAATCAGAAGCCCTAATTGCTTCTAAGAGTTTTGCAAATTACACTTTAAGTTCCTGGCCGCCTGTTACGCTATAATAGAGGGTTTTGTACTAGTTTACGGCAGCCTTGCCGAGAGACCTTTTGGAGGACCTAAGATTTGAGAGAAGCACTTTGTCATACCATTGAGAGAGCTTAGGATTGGAGAGAAAGAGATCTGAACTGCAATCACAGAGAAGATCTTGAACTCCCTTGCTTTACTTGTTTACTATTTCTCATTTTATTTCTATTTAAAAGCATTATTCAAACCATCATGATTTTGTCTCCCATGAATATGTTTGAGTAGTCTCACTGTTAGATTTAGGTTTCTCACCTAGGTTAACTCATGTATTGATTAATTCATTGTTAAGGTGTTTAAAATATAATTCTTCTTCTAGTTGTTCTTAATGATATGCTAAGGAATTGATTACCCTTAACTTAGATCCTAGGATTAATTTGTCAAAGTGAGAACTTGACAAATACCTGAACCCAAATTGGTTAGATCTATTTCTGCTAAGCTTAAACGATAGTTTCAGTTTAGTAAGGATTAGAGGACCAAATCAAACTCGCCCTTAAGATTCTCTAGAAACTATATCGATTGATAAGGCATCCGCTTAATTGACCGATATAGCGAAAGGTTAATCGATCGATATCTCTATCCGAGTATCGATCGATACTTTCTTGTGGTTATCGTACGAAAGTACATGACCCGAGATCTAGTTGATGATAACTTCTTAAGTTTGAGTTCAGAATTATGAACACTAAAAACCTTAACACCCTAAATACATGTTAAACCTGAGAAACACTTAAATCTAGCTACTCCTTAACCCTTAAAACAAACACAAGTATTCAACCAAGCAATAACTTGCTTACCATTCAATTTACTGTTTTAAACCATTTTAGTCTAGCTTTACTTCGAAAACTAAACAATCTGTTGTGTAATCCTAGAGTCTATGTGGATTCGATCTCTAAGTACTACAATCGAACCTCTTTTGATGAGAGTAATTCACTCCTTAGGGTAATTTGAGTGATATCAGGAGTGCAGAAACCGAAGAAGCGTTTAGCAAGTTGAAGGAAGCCTTAACGTCTGCGCCTATCTTAGCTTTGCCTAAGCCTGTCAAACCTTACACAGTATATACAGATGCATCTCATGTTGTTTTAGGTTTTGTGCTGATTCAGGATGATAGGGTAATCGCGTATGCATCAAGGCAACTAAGAAAGCATGAAATAAACTATCCGACCCATGATCTAGAGATCGCCGCAGTTGTGTTTGCACTTCGAATTTGGCGATTGTATTTGTATGGCGAGAAGATCCAAGTGTTCACCGACCATAAAAGCCTTAAGTATATTTTCACTCAACCTGATCTGAACCTAAGGCAAAGACGATGGATGAAGTTCGTAGCTGAGTTCGATATGCAGATCCTATACAATCCAGGAAAAGCAAATGTTGTTGCTGATGCTCTGAGCAGAAGAAAAGTTGATGTGGATATCGAAAAGGAACTCCAAAACCTTGAAGAAGAATTTAAAATGATTAGTTTGGCTACCTTAGAAGGAGAAGAAGGAGAACCTCTAGGACTACAAGCAGTAAGCCAAGCTGGTTTACTTGCTCGTATCCGAGAATGTCAAATGGGAGATGCGAACCTGCAAAAGATACGACAGAAATTAAATGATGGAAATTTTGGTGGATATCAAGTTGCAAGTGATGGAACCTTGTTACTCAATGGTCGAGTAACCGTTCCAAAAGGAGGAGGACTTCGAGAGGAGATCCTAAGGACTGCACACCATTCTCTCTTAAGCATTCATCCCGGAAGCACGAAGATGTATCGAGATATCAAGAGGTATTATCACTGGCCAGGAATGAAGAGGGATGTTGCCGTATGGGTTTCTCAATGTCAGACTTGCCAACATATAAAAGCTGAACACCATGTCCCAGGTGGCTTACTCCAAAGCATACCTATCCCTGAATGGAAATGGGATGCAGTAGCGATGGACTTTATTTCTGGTTTGCCTCGAGCACCCGGCCGCGGAAATGATACCATTTGGGTAATAGTCGATCGTCTTACCAAATCTGCTCATTTCCTACCAATGAAACTTACAGACAAAGTTGAGACGCTAGCACAGCTGTATTTGGAATAAATAGTAAAGCTTCATGGGGTACCAGCAAATATAGTATCAGATCGAGACCCGCGCTTTACATCTGAATTTTGGCGAGCCTTTCAACAAGCCCTGGGAACTGATTTGCATATTGTGGGAATCGAAATTTGCACTGTCGATTTTTGTTAAGTAAAACGGAGGAAAACTTGGAAAACCTAATTTTCCCTGAAGGCTCGGATTCTCTGCGACAACCGACGAAATCGATAAAGTAAAGATACGACAGATACGTAGCGGAAAAATTGCTCTAAGGCGTTTTTATTAAATGAATGATAAATAGAATACAATGTTCTTCCGAAACGGATAGAAGAGATATGTTAAAAAAGAAACGACAGAACTACAGGCACCAAGACGTTCTAAGTCTTGCTCCGCTAGTCTAACCACCTAAGCCCTAAGTTCCTTAAGCTAGCAGGAATTCTCTAAGTCTCTGGATTTCGGATTTGTTCTCTCTCTCTTAGATTTTTTTCCTCTCTGCCTTTACTTCTCTCCCCAAGTTCCTTTATATACTCCTGCTTATGACGGTCTATTCTCCTTTTGAGCCGCGAGTCGGGCTTTTCCATTTTCGTCGGTCTTCGTGTTTATCGGGAAATTTGACATTTATCCTTTTTGGAAGTTTGACATTTATCTTGCTATGTGAAGATAAACATAAACCGTCGTATCTATCTTAGAAGATCGTATATGGACCGTCTGATCGTATTCGGTCCCTCTCGGGCCGTCTTTTGGACCTCCTTTGTTTCTACGGTTCCTCGAGAGAATATTCATGTTTTGATATCGAGTTTTCCGGAAGATCTCCGATCCTTCGTATAGGTGAGATGAATGGTGTTTTAAGATGACAATCATTGTTTTATACGAAGGATTTAAGATCTTTCCGTCCGTTGATATCTTACGGGCTTCCGAAGTCTTTCCAACGATCTTGGTTTGGAGTAAGAACAGGAGTTTTGTATGCGGAATCTTAACGATTCGTTCCGCGAGAATTTGGGAAAGACACAAAGTATGGATTTCTAGGAGCCCAGAGCCTAGAACTTACGCACAGAGACTAGCCGCTCGGCGACCAGAGCCAGCACGGGGGCTAGCCACCCGGCGGCCAGAGCAAGCACAGGGGCTAATCGCCCGGCGGTCAGGACCAGCACGGGGGCTAGCCGCCCGGGGGCCAGGACCAGCACGGGGGCTATCCGCCCGGCAGCCAGGACCAGTACGGGGGCTAGCCGCCCGGCGGCTAGGACCGGCACAGGGGCTAGCCTCCCGGCGGCCAGGACCAGCACGGGGGCTAGCCGCCCGGCGGCAAGGGCCAGCACGGGGGCTAGCCGCCCGGCGGCCAGGGCGAGCGCGGGGGCTAGCCGCCCGGCGGCTAAGACCATGACAGGGGCCGGCCGCCCGGTGCCCTCGGCCTGTGCATGTTCGCATTTATATACTTAGCTGTTGATTTTGAGATAACCGTTTTTGACCCCAACAGTTAGCCCCCCAGCATGCAAGATGCGGGAACGATTTTGCGTTCGGAAGATTATGAGTTTGAAAATCGAAATTTTTGGCTTTGAATATTTTATTCCGACAAACCCCACCACCTTTGATTTCTTATAAGTAGTAGCTCATCCTCCTCTCATTTCTCACTCACTCTTCTCTTCTTAATTCTCAGAAAAGATGGCTTCCTCTCCAAACAAAAAAAAAGATTCTGATGTCGAAATGAGTGAGGCTAACCAAGCCTTGCCGGCGCACAATGCTCCCGTCCTTACGCAGGTGTTCGTCGAAGGGTTTAGCTCTTTTCAGGACAAGATGGCACGACGCCGTGCTGAGATGGAGTCTAGCATTGCGTGTCTTAGTGCTACTCTCGTTCCGACCTCTACGGCTCCAGCTCTTGGACCTAGTGCCACTTCTGTTCCGTCTTGCGTGGCTCCAGCTCTTGGACCTAGTGCTACTTCCGGTCCGACCTCTGTGGCTCCAGCTCTTGGATCCATTATTCCCTCGCCTGCAGGGGAAATTGTCGTTCCTTAGCAGGTACTCGACGTCCAAGTTCGCCCCGTAGGCTCCTCTTCCGCGCCGATAGTGGTTTCAGAGGATTTGCTGGAAATCATGCCTCCTCCCCCGAAAAAGAGAAGGGGGATCGTCTTGGGGCTTCCTGCATCGATGCTGCTCCACCATCGAAGGGACGCTTAAGGGCTGGACCGACTGGATCAGCGAAGAGGAAGAGGTGCGTTAAGGGTGAAGAAGGCGAGGCTTCGGGGCTACTGTCGTATCATCGCTCCAAGGTATATTTTTTTTTGTTCTTTGAACTATTCCTTTCTCCCTTTCGGTTGATTCTTACTTCCTGTTGCGCGAACTGTTTGTGTCGTTGATTGACGGGATGCTCGGTGACTGCGGGTTGGAAGTCACACGTTTGTCCAAGGAGTTAGAGTCATCGCGGGAGGCTTTGAAGCGTACCGAGACCGTGCTTCAGTCGATTGAGAGCACCCATGCCGCCCAGACGTCGGCGCTTGAGGCCAGGATCAGCGATCTTGAGCGTGATCTGGGGAAGACTGCGAGCTCATTGCTCAAACCGAAGGAAGAGAAGAAGAGCAAGTCCTCGGATGTCCGACGTCTTAAGAAGCGGATTCAGCGTTTCGAGGAGATGGGGGTTTGCAAGACAGTGGAGCTTGCCGGTCCGTCATCCACGTGCACCCTCGCATCGAGTTCGGGAGTCCCAGAGGTTCAGGATTGCGCAGTCGAGGATCCCGGAGTTGGTGCGGACAAGGTCGGCAGTGGTGAGGAAACTGGCGAGGGCGATGGAGAGACTTTTCCTACTTCGGGTGAGTCTGAGGATGAAGGCGGTGTTCCGGAGAACGCCTAGGTTTATCAATCCATTTAGGGATTTTTATTTTGAATGTGTTTCGGCCGTTGGTTGGCCATTATGTGTGATTTCGGACTGGCCGTTGGTTGTTTTGAATCCCTACCCTTTTTAGGGCGTTTTGTTGAATTTCCGGTACGCGTTTATAAAATATTTTGCGTCTAGAACTTCTGTTTATCGAAGTTAGAGTAACAGGGTGTGAGTTGTCGTCTCATTCCTGCCTCTCTGACGATCACCGTATCCTTAGTTTGTACAAAGCGAGATTTTTCTGCGGTTTATGACTAACGCAAAAATTCGTGGAAACGTAGAGACTTAAGTGAAGAGACAAGTTTTGGGATCTCGCGTCGTTGACGCTATGCCTATGAGATGTTAAGATACCAGCAAGGCTGGGTTTAGGGCAAGACCTAGGTTTACTTTCAGACCGAGACTTGTGCGATGACAAATCGGCTTTCGCTTTGCCTGTTCGTGATTTTAACCTGACTCGTACTGTTTTATAATCTGCGAAGTGGTATCGGCTTATATAATCTGTCTAGGCACGAATCGAGCTACTCCCTTTACGAAATGCTAAACCAAATTTGGATTTCTTGTATAGCGCGCTATGATATCCTTGTTGGATGTAAGAGAGCCTACCCTTAGGTGGCTTGTCTGTTTAAGACGTTTAGAGTTCGTTTGTTGTGATCAGCAACAAGGATATGATGCCGTTTAGAAGGCGTATGAAGGTTTTAATCGAAAAAACGAATGTTCAGGCATGAAGCGACGTCTCGCAGTGCTTTGAAGTTTGATTTTCATATGCCATAACTGATTATGGGCTTTGTTGAGATCGCGAAATATTTTTGGGTGATGGTGGTGATTTATTTGATGGATATTAGATCCAAAGTTGAGGCCGTTTAGTGATTGGCGAATTGGTTGCGGAGAGTTTCGAAAATTCGTTTTTTTTTTTAAGTTTCGAAAATTCAGTGTCTTCGAAAATCGTGGGAGCGTATGAGTATACGCACCCACTCCCCCCCCCCTTTTTAATCGGGGGGGGATAGCTGAACCCGCCGGTTAGAGAGTTGCCTACGTACCTCTTTCGAGGATCAAGCCATCTCGTAGTTCTTTTGCCCACGTTTATGTTTTAGTGGTAGTATTTCCTAAGATGCATTGCATTCCAAGTTCTTGGGATTTTTACGTCTTGCAAGTTTGCGATTTGACTTTGTACGGTCCTTCCCAATTCGCCCCCAGTTTTCCTGCGTTTCGCTCAGCAATGTTTTGGAAGACTTTTCGCAAGACTAGATCACCTTCTTTGAATCTACGATGGCGTATGTTTGCGTTGTAGTATTTTGCGGCAGCCAGTTGGTAACTTTGAATCCGAATGAGTGCCTGGACGTGACGCTTGTTGATGAAGATAAACATAAACCGTCGTATCTATCTAAAAAGATCGTATATGGACCGTCTGATCGTATTTGATCCCTCTCGGGCCGTCTTTCGGACTTCCTTTGTTTTCTATGGTTTCCTCGAGAGAATATTCCTGTTTTGATATCGAGTTTTCCGGAAGATCTCCGATCCTTCGTATAGTTGGGATGAATGGTGTTTTAAGATGACCATCATTGTTTTATACGAAGAATTTAAGATATTTTCGTCCGTTGATATCTTACGGGCTTCCGAAGTCTTTCCGACGATCTTGGTTTGGAGTAAGAACAGGAGTTTTGTACGCGGAATCTTAACGATTCGTTCCGCGAGAATTTGGGAAAGACGCAAAGTATGGATTTCTAGCAGCCCGGAGCCTAGAACTTACGCACGGAGACTAGCCGCTCGACGACAAAAGCCAGCACGGGGGCTAGCCGCCCAGCGGCCAGAGCCAACACAGGGGCTAGCAGCCCGGCGGTCAGGACCAGCACGGGGGCTAGCCGCCCGGCGGCTAGGACCAGCACGGGGGCTAGCCGCCCGGCGGCCAGGACCAGCACGGGGGCTAGCCGCCCGGCGGCCTGGACCAGCGCGGAGGCTAGCCGCCCGGCGGCCTGGACCAGCGCGGAGGCTAGCCACCCGGCGGCCATGGCCAGCACGGGGGCTAGCCGCCCGGCGGCCATGGCCAGCACGGGGGCTAGCCGCCCGGCGGCCAAGGCCAGCGCGGGGTGTTGTGGTCACTCAAGATGAGGTTCCCCAAGTGCATAGTGGTCCGACTACTAGGTCAGGTACAGCAAGGCTAAGGAATGGTTTCACCAAGGCGGTCCAAGAGCTAATTGATCAAGGACTCAAACAGCCATTGGTTCAAGAGATGTCTGGTTTGAAGATTGAAGACCCGGCCAGCTCCTTAGAGGTTCAAGATCAGTCCGGTCCGATTCAGTTCTCTTCCATTGTCCATAACCGAACCGGCCTCATCCTTTCCACCTTCAATCTCGGTTCAACTATCAATCCATCACACCAATCCATTTCCGGTTAAGAGATCCAGCCAACCATCAAGTGAGTAGCATGTGTTGTACTCTTTTTCCTCACCAGGCTCTGTCCCAATTGGGTTTTCTTGGTAAGGTTTTAATGAGGCAACATGCAAGCATGCTATTAGCTTTGTTCTAAGCAATCTCTACAGAACCGGTTTACCTTTTATTTTAATTTTATTTTCCGGTTTAAGACTTGGCAATGTTAGCCTTTTATTTCTCTACAGTCCAGCAAGCCGGATCCCATCCCACACGCCATCTTCCCCCACTGTTCTTATTGAGAGAGACCTTAGTCCAGCAATAAGAACCCATCAGCCATCTATCTATCCTTCTCTTTGTTCTTGTTTTTAATCCATTATGCATCAGTTTTATTCATTCAAAAACTCATAAAAATCTCTTCTTTGTTTCAAGGAACACACGGCCTCACCAACCTTCCCATCAATCTGATCTTCATCCCATCCAACCACACCAGGCCGCCCCTTTTGCTGTTGTGTCCATATTGTTGAGGCCTTGCCCACAACATTTTGGTATCAGAGCCAAAGGCTCCTGAAATACTCGGTTGAATCTATTCCCTTCTTCATTTTCTTATCGTTTGTTGTCTTGGTTGTTTTAATACATCTCAAAAAAAAAAATTTCTTTTGTTCTTGCTGCTCTTGGCGTGTTCATCCTGTTCTTGCTGCGTCATTTTAGATCCATTTCGTGCATCAGTTCATTCAGCAAATCTGTTTTTGGGATTGATCGATTTTTACTTTCCATATTTGGAGTTGATTGAACAATTTGCATTTAATAGGAATCCGATTTGCATAAATCATTTGAGATTTGATTAGTTGCATTCACTTCTGATTAGGATCTCATTTATTTTGATTGTTTGCATTTATTTTCGGATTTCAATCAATTTAAAAAAAAAATCTTTTAAATCAATCATCTTTATTTTCGATTTATTTTTTTTTCTGTTTTCAAACTTCTTTCCTTATTTCTAAATCTGATTGTTTTGTTTTGGCTTTTTATTTCAAACTTTAAAAAAAAAAAGATTTCACTTTCCAATTTCAAAAAAAAAAGAAACTTTTCTTTTCTACTTCATTGCTTCTCTTTCCTACTTAAGTAATCTTTTCTTTTCTTTTCTAAGTATCATTTCCATTCACTTTCTTTTCTTCTCTTTGTTTCTCAGGAGATATGGGAGACCTCAATGCTAACGGAGCACCAACTCCAGCTGAGATCAATGTCCAACTCCAAGCCTTGCAGGCCGGACAAGCTCAGCTCACGGAAACTCTCAACGCTTTGACGGCACAAATGAATCTCATGGGTCAAGGCAACCAAAACCAACCCAATCGCCACCCGGCAGCAAGAGGGTTTGGTCCTTACCTCAATCAGCTGCAGTCCCAATCAGAGGAAGAGGACACGGAGTATGAGCCACCAGATCGTGGAGGTCCTAACCGAGCCGCACGAGGTGGAAGGAGACGTGGTAGTCCGTATCGGGGGCGGGATGAGAGCCCGTACCGGAGGAAAGGCCGCGACCGGGATGATGATGAGGCCTTCCGAGGAGGCAAGGACATCAAGCTGAAGCCACCTACATTCGCGGGCAAGGTTGATCCGGACGCCTATATCACGTGGGAGAAGCGCATGGAGTACATCTTTGAGTACAATAAGTATTCAGAGGCAAAGAAGATAGCTTTAGCCGCGTCCTAGCTGACTGAGAATGCTCTATCCTGGTGGGATCGAGATGTTGCTAAGAGTGGTCCGACATGGAGAGCTCAAAGTTGGATTGAGATGAGAACCAAACTGCGAGCGAGGTACATTCCATCACATTATCCTAGAGATTTACTAAAACGTTTTCGTAAGTTGTCTCAGGGAACTAAGTCCGTGGAGGAGTACTTTGAAGAGTTCGAGGCTCTAAGGAACTGGTTGGAAGTAGAAGAATCTGAGGCGTCCATGATGTCCCAGTTCTTGGAGGGGCTGAATGATCGGATTGCTCGGAAAGTGGAGCGCCAGCAGTACGAGGATTTCAATGACCTCATGCACTATGCCGTCCAGGCTGAGAGCCATATCAAGAGAAAGAATGCGGCCACCAGCCGGAGCAAACCTGCGTGGTCTCAACCAGGTTCCAAAGGCGTTGAAAAGAACAAATCCATTGAAGTGGAGAACCGGTTCAAGAAGAACCAATCCGACACCACTAAGGCCAGTCCATCGGATCAAGGTAAGGGTCAAGTTCAAAATCAAAGAACACGTGATATTACTTGTTTTAAATGTCAGGGAAAGGGGCATTACGCTAAGGACTGCCCAAACAAACGTGTAATGGTCCTTTAAGGCGATGGTGAGTATGAATCTCAAGATGAGGTCGAGGTTGACATGCTTGAATCTGGAGATGAGATCATGGACTATGCCGAGACAGGAGAGCTACTTGTGACCAGACGAGCTCTCAGCGCCCTCTTTGATCCAGAAACCGTCCAAAGAGAAAACATCTTTCACACAAGATGTAGCGTGGAAAGCAAGGTATGTAGCTTGATCATTGATGGTGGTTCATGTACTAATGTGGCTAGCAAGTACCTTGTTGATAAGCTAGGTTTGATCACGACTCCACACCCCCGACCTTATCGACTCAAGTGGCTCAATGATGAGACTGAGCTCAAGATATCCGAACAGGTTGTTGTGACCTTTAGTATTGGTAAGTATCATGACAAGGTGAAGTGTGATGTTGTGCCCATGAAATCCGGCCACATACTCCTAGAGAGGCCATGGCAGTTTGACAAAGAGACCACTCACCATGGACGGACCAATGTCTATAGTTTTAACCACAACAACAAGAAGCATAGCTTAGCACCTCTCAGCCCACAAGAAGTTCATGAGATGCAGAAAGCTATGGACCAGTCCAGTCAGGTAAGTAAGTCCAACTTATATATTAATTCTGGTCAAGTGTTTAAATCCTTACAACAAGAGACAGAGGTGCTACTAATTGTCTTTAAGGAAGGTTGTTTCGCAGGTTTTGAAGCCCAAGATGTACCAGTCGAGGTTCGAGTCCTTATGGATGAGTATCAGGACGTCTTTCCTGATGAAATACCAGCCGGACTACCTCCCATCCGTGGCATCGAACATCAGATCGATTTTGTGCCAGGCGCGCCTTTACCGAACCGAGCCGCGTACCGAGTTAATCCTGAGGAGGCCAAGGAATTGGAGAGGCAGGTCCAAGACCTCATGGACAAAGGCTATATCCGTGAGAGCCTTAGTCCTTGCGCGGTCCCAGTCCTGTTAGTGCCTAAGAAGGACGGCAAATGGCGTATGTGTGTGGATTGCCGCGCCATCAACAACATCACCATCAAATATCGGTACCCTATCCCTAGACTTGATGATATGTTGGATGAGCTAAGTGGTTCTACTGTGTTTTCTAAGATTGATCTTAGGAGTGGATATCACCAAGTTAGGATGAAGGAAGGTGATGAGTGGAAAACTGCTTTCAAGACAAAGCAAGGTTTGTATGAGTGGCTTGTAATGCCATTTGGTCTCACCAACGCCCCCAGCACTTTCATGAGGCTTATGAACGAGGTTCTAAGGCCTTACATTGGTAAATTCGTGGTTGTTTATTTTGATGATATATTGATTTACAGTCAGTGCTTATCAGATCATCTTAAACATTTAAAACAGGTGCTGAAGGCTTTGAGACAAGAAGGGCTTTATGCCAATCTCAAGAAGTGTGTGTTTTGCACTGACCAGTTAGTATTCTTAGGTTTTGTTGTGAGTGCACAGGGGCTGAAGGTAGATGAGGAAAAGATCAAGGCAATACAAGAATGGCCCACCCCGACCACAATCGGACATGTCCGGAGCTTTCATGGTCTGGGCAGCTTTTATCGGCGGTTTGTTAAGGATTTCAGCACCATTGCTGCTCCCATGACTTCAGTCATCAAGAAGAATGTATCCTTTGTTTGGGGGCCTGCCCAAGAAGAGTCCTTTAAACAACTTAAACATAGTTTGACTTATGCACCAGTCCTTACTCTGCCTAACTTCGATAAAACTTTTGAGATTGAATGTGATGCATCAGGTACGGGCATAGGAGCTGTGCTTACTCAAGGAGGCCGTCCAGTAGCCTTCTTCAGTGAGAAACTGAGTGGAGCCGCCCTCAACTACCCCACCTATGACAAGGAGCTTTATGCCCTAGTGAGGTCTCTTGAAACTTGGCAACATTATCTTTTGTCTAAGGAGTTTGTTATTCATACAGATCATGAAACCCTTAAACAATTGAGAGGCCAAACCACACTCAAGAAGAGGCATGCAAGGTGGTTAGAATTTGTGGAGACCTTCCCCTACGTCATCAAGTACAAAAAGGGAAAGGAGAATGTAGTGGCCGATGCCCTCTCTAGGCGCCACACCCTTATTTCCACCATGGAGGCTAAGATTTTGGGTTTTGAACATATTAAACTTGCTTATGCTACTGACCCTGATTTTTCAGAACTATATGCTAGTACTACCAGAGGTGTTGTAGGTCCATTCTACCAGCATGATTGTTTCTTGTTTAAGGAAAAGAGATTGTGCATCCCTCAAGGAACCATGCGAGATTTATTGACCAAGGAAGCACATAGTGGAGGCATGATGGGACATTTTGGCCGGACCAAAACACTAGCCGTCCTCACTGACCACTTCTACTGGCCAAGGATGAGGCGCTATGTTGAGAACTTATGCGCCAAGTGCACTGTCTGCCTTAAGACTAAGTCCCGTACTCACCCTTATGGTTTACATATGCCTTTGCCTATCCCTAACGCACCATGGGTGGATATTTCTATGGACTTTGTTCTGGGCTTGCCCAAGATAGAAAACAAAGATTCCATTTTTGTTGTTGTGGACAGGTTCTCTAAGATGGCACATTTCATACCTTGTGACAAAGGAAACGATGCTAGCCAAACGGCCAATCTGTTCTTCAAAGAAGTAGTGCGTCTACATGGAGTGCCCAGCACCATTGTGTCCGACCGAGACACCAAGTTCCTAAGCCACTTTTGGCGAACACTGTGGAAGAGGCTTGGTACGAAACTCCTTTTCTCCACCACTTGCCACCCCCAAACCGATGGTCAAACCGAGGTAGTAAACCGTACACTCTCTCTGTTGAGTGCTACGATGGGTAAGAACTTGAGAAATTGGTTAAGCTGCTTGCCTTTTATTGAATTTTCTTATAATCATGCCAAGCATTCTATCACTAACCAATCCCTTTTTGAGGTTGTTTATGGCTTTAACCCAAAGATTCCTTTGGACTTCAAACCATTGCCACCGGACATGCAAACTAGCCAAAATGGCATGGACAGGGCCGAATTTGTCAAGAGCGTGCACCAGCAAGTTCAGAAGACACTTGAGGCCAAGGCTGAGAAGAACAGGATCAAGCTCAACAAAGGTCGTAAAGAGGTGCTCTTCAAGCCAGGAGATTGGGTTTGGCTTCACATGCGGCCAGAACGGTTCCCTGCAGAAAGGAAGTCCAAGTTGTCGCCTAGAGGAGATGGTCCTTTCAGGGTATTGGAGAAGATCAACGACAATGCCTACAAACTGGAGCTGCCAGCAGAGTTTAAGGTTTCCCCAACGTTCAATGTTGCTGATTTAGCCCCATACGTTGAAGATGAAGAAGAAGTTCTGAGGACAAAACCTTTTCAAGAGGGAGGGGATGTTGTGGTCACTCAAGCTGAGGCTCGCCAAGTGCATAGGGGTCCGACTACTAGGTCAGGTACAGCAAGGCTAAGGAATGGTTTCACCAAGGCGGTCCAAGAGCTAATTGATCAAGGACTCAAACAGCTATTGGTTCAAGAGATGTCTGGTTTGAAGATTGAAGACCCGGCCAGCTCCTTAGAGGTTCAAGATCAGTCCGGTCCGATTCAGTTCTCTTCCATCGTCCATAACCAAACCGGCCTCATCCTTTCCACCTTCAATCTCGGTTCAACTATCAATCCATCACACCAATCCATTTCCGGTTAAGAGATCCAGCCAACCATCAAAGTGAGTAGCATGTGTTGTACTCTTTTTCCTCACCAGGTTTTGTCCCAATTGGGTTTTCTTGGTAAGGTTTTAATGAGGCAACATGCAAGCATGCTATTAGCTTTGGTCTAGGCAATCTCTACCGAACCGGTTTACCTTTTATTTTAATTTTATTTTCCGGTTTAAGACTTGGCAATGTTAGCCTTTTATTTCTTGCTTCAGCCTTTTAATATTTTAACCCAATAAGGATTGTCCTATATAAACTCCATGTAGTGTCAGATTTTTGGCCTAAGTCTTATATTGAAATTTCTTTGCTGAAGCAAACAAAAACCCTAAGTCTTCTAGTCTAGAGAGAATCGGCCAGGAGCAACAACTGATCTTATCAAACTTTCTCCATCAAGTTTGTGGCGATCCATCATTCCCCCTTTCACCCATTGATCTCGTTTGAGAGAGACTCCAGTCCAGCAAGCCGGATCCCATCCCACACGCCATCTTCCCCCACTGTTCTTATTGAGAGAGACCTTAGTCCAGCAATAAGAACCCATCAGCCATCTATCTATCCTTCTCTTTGTTCTTGTTTTTAATCCATTATGCATCAGTTTTATTCATTCAAAAACTCATAAAAATCTCTTCTTTGTTTCAAGGAACACACGGCCTCACCAACCTTCCCATCAATCTGATCTTCATCCCATCCAACCACACCAGGCCGCCCCTTTTGCTGTTGTGTCCAGATTGTTGAGGCCTTGCCCACAACACGGGGGTTAGCCGCCCGGCGGCCAAGACGACGATGGGGGCCGGCCGCCCGGTTCTCTCGGTCTGTGCGTGTTCGCGTTTATTTTCCGAAGGATTTTTCGCGCGACAAATATACTTAGCCGTTGATTTAGAGATAACCATTTTTGACCCCAACACATATGAGCACTGCATTTCATCCGGAAACTGATGGCCAAACCGAACGAACCATAAGAACTCTAGAAGATCTGTCAAGGCTATGTGTCCTCGATTGGAATGGTTCATGGGATAAGTTTTTGCCGCTTATAGAATTCTCTTACAACAATAGCTACCACTCGAGTATTGGTATGTCACCGTACGAAGCATTGTATGGTCGACCTTGCAGAACGCCAGTATGTTGGGCAGAAGTTGGCGAGAGAAGAATTCTTGGTCCAGAGATAGTAGATGAAGCTGCCGAGAAAGTAAAGATAATTCAAGAAAATATGAAGAAGGCCCAAGATCGCCAGAAGAAGTATGCCGATCGCGGTAGAAGAGAAGTCACTTTTGCAGTAAATGATTTAGTCTTCTAGAAAGTGGCTGCTCAGAAAGGCAAGAGTAGATTTGGAAAAATTGGAAAGTTAGCAACCCGCTACATTGGTCCGTACCGAATTGATGCTAGAGTTGGAGAAGTAGCCTATCGACTTGAGCTTCCACCTGATATGCCTATGCATCCGGTATTTCATGTATCGATGTTGCGTAAGCATATACAAGATCCCAATATGGTCGAGCCGCAACCACCAGAGAATCTGCAACCCAACCTCACCTATCCTGAAGGCCTTTTGCAAATAGGCGAGCGTCGTATCAAGAAATTGAAGAACCGGGACATTTCGCAAGTTCAAGTCTTTTGGGGCAAGCGTAACTGAGTTGTTGTCACATGGCAGGATGAAAATAAGTTCAGAGCTGATTATCCAGAAATCTTTTTCGAAACCCCATTTTGTCCAGTAAAATGTCCACTGTTAAGTTTTGAGAATTCAGGGACGAATTCTTTTGAGGAGGGAAGAGTGTAATAACCTTCATGTATTAATAGAATTTTGGTTTAAAAAAAATATATATTAGTCAAAAACTGTCTGATAAAGATCAACTAGCTTCTTACTTGTCTAACCCATTGTTGGGCCCGAATATGGCCCATTAGCTAGTTACGGAACCTGAATGAGTTCTGGGCTAAGATAAAGCCCAGTACGTATCAGCGACCTCAGCTGGAGCTCAACACGGAGCCAAAGACAGGATGCTGATCATAACCTCCGGAGACTACGTCGAAGAGGAGGCTCATATCATAAACAGAAAGAGCGTAGGACCCGGTCAACAGGGAGCAGTTGCAAGTTCCTCAACAAGAGGAGAAGATTACGGAGATCTGTTAAAGACAATCAAGGGGAAATTCAAAGCTATTTAAGGAAGACTTCGAAGATTAGGAGAGATCACGTCATTACGATTTGTCATACATAAACTCTACAATATTTCTCATTTTACTTTGTAATCTCTTATCGATCTTCTTGTAACATTCACACTTAAATCATCAATAAAAGTATCCATTCATTCTCAAAGCTTCTAACGGGATTCAGCCCACGTTTCTTCTTGTACCTCCTTTTTACCTTACCTAGAATCCTAGGGTGAAACCTTGTTCCTCACAATTGGCGCCGACTGTGGGGACAAATAATCGAATCCCTTTCTCCAAAGCTTAAGAATGAATCCAGTCGATGGAACAAACCCATCTAACCCCGATCAATCAAACCAGAGCAATAGCTCACCGAATCGCACCGCTCCGGGGGCAAATAACCCGAGAACCTCCGGAGGAGCCAACTCTGGGTCCTCAGCTCTCAATAACCCATCGCACCAATCCGCTCCGAACCAAACGGAAGCTCAGCTTTCCGAGATCCGTCGGATGATGCTCCAGCTAGTGGACAAAGCTCAAGAAACCGAGCGAACGGTGTAACAGCTAGCCGAACGGCAGCAACAGTTCGAAGAGATAACTAGATCTCAATCCGCAACAACCCAACCGTCCGTCCACCAGGGAAGAGGAATCACATTCCACGAACGGTTAGCTGACCCCTCCTTCCCTCGAGAGCGCCTGGACTTCTCCCCCGATAGCCCTGGGGCAGATGGGCAGGAACCCGCTTTCCGAACGCCTCGCGCTAGGACAGCTCCTACGTTTACCCCACCTACCACCAGCGCCATGGGGAGCAATGTAGCTACAACAAGCTCCATGCCTAGTCGAAACACTGGTGGGAGCACCCATTTGCCTCCGCCGCCACCTCCTTCCGAGTCTGGAGCAGGAACCAACATACCGTCCGGGGGCAGAACATTAGCCTCGGTGTTTCAAACTAGGGTTTCAACCCCAAATACCGACGAATACCAAAGGACGGATGCTGATCCTGCAATCCCCCGCACTAATCTCGCTCGGAACCTTAGGACCGGTGAGCGACCTGTTTCGCCAGCTAACTGGGAAAACGATCGAGCTAGGTTCCGTCAGGAACCTGTTCCTCGAGTATCTGATAACGACCAAAGTGTCCTTCCATTCGAAGGACCTGACGCAATCCGCAGATACATGGAGCGAACCCACGCTGTTCTCCAGAAATTGGGAGCTCAAGTCCACAAAGCGACGAGTTCAGCTCCCGAAATCGAGAGCCTAATTGAGGAAACTCGTGGAACTCCCTTCACCGATAGAATTGCCAACTCTTACATAAGAGATACTCGAAAAATTAAGATTCCCGAATACGATGGGAACGCAGACCCAAAGGCCTATCTAAGAGCCTTCAGACTAGCCATCGTTAAAGCTCATTTCACAAAGGAAGAATGTGATGTAGGATACTGCAGAACATTTGCTGAAAACCTGATCGGAACAGCTCTCGAATGGTTTTCCAGCCTTGAGCCAAACTCCATAGACAGTTTCGACCAATTGGCTAACGCCTTTATGAAGCAGTATTCAACCCACATCCTAAAGCAAGCTTCCGAGGCTGACCTCTGGAAGATCAGACAAGGATTGGGAGACTCACTGCGAGTCTACATCGAGAAATTTAGAGCAGTAAGAACTAAGCTCTCGAATCCTAATGATCTGGTAGCTATTGAGGCCCTTAAAAGAGGTCTCTGGTATAAATCAGGTTTTTTCTCGGAGTTAACGCTAAATCCTCCCTCAACTATCGACGACGCCCTCCATAAGGCCTCTAGATACATTACCTTGGAAGAGGAAACAGCAGCATTAGATAAGCTCCACAGAAAATCCCAGAGTCACCCGAAAGTCGAAGCCTCCGATGGAAAGGGACCTCATAAAAGGGGAAACTCCCGAAACAATCAGACTCAGGGAGAGCACTCTTATGTAATCGAGGACGACAAGGACGAAAAACCTGTCGCCGCGACAGCCAAAGCCTCCTGGTCCAAAGGCTATGATGAGAGCAAACACTGCTCCTACCACGATCGAAAAGGACACTCAACCGAAGAATGCTGGGACCTCCAACGGCAGCTGGCCGCTAAATTTGCAGCCAGAGAAATAAAAGACGTGGACCTCAAAAAGCCGCCTCCTTACCAAAAGAGAACTCCCCGAGATAACTCCCCGAAACGCGAGAGGTCACCTGAAAAGGAAACTGACTCACCACCTCCAGCTCCCAAAAAGAGAGTCGACATGGTCCTTGGAAAATTTCCCCAAGGAAAAAGTCTCCAAATCGAAGCTCTCCTGAGTAAAACACCTCCCCAGTCAAACCCTGGCTCAAGGGTTGATTACATCCTTGGAGGGTCCGACGTGTGTCAAGATTCCGTTAACTCCATTAAAAGTCACGTACGGAAAGCTGTGTCCAATACTCAGTCCAAACCGACCAAACCCGAGTCTAATACTAAAATCTCTTTCTGGGAGAGTGAAACATCAAACCTCGACAGACCTCACGACGATGCCCTTGTCGTAACATTAAACATAGCAGGGTACGAGGAACCTAAGCTCATGATCGACACCGGAAGCTCCGTCGATCTCATTTTTTACAACGCATTAAAAGGAATGGAAATAGACGACTATGAGATCGTCGACCAGAAATCCAACCTCGTTGGCTTCTCAGGCGAAACTGCTACCTCGTTGGGAACAATTAAGCTCCCAATTATAGCCGGCGGAGTCATGAAAATGACCAACTTCATAGTTGTCGACAAACCATCTCCTTTCCACGCAATCCTCGGAAGACCTTGGATTCACAAGATGAAAGCAGTAGCTTCGACTTCACCAATGCGTGAAATTCCCAACAAACGATGGAATATCTACTATACACGGCAGCCAAAAGATTTCGAGGATCTGCTACCTGGGCGGATTCGAGATCATAAAAGAATCCCCCCAATAGCAATTACAGGTCCAGGAGAGTCGCGAAATGCAACAAAATATCCGAGGTCCTCCTAGGAACCTCACTGAAAAAGTTTGCATCGACGACTCGAATCCTGAAAAACAGGTAAGCATCGGATCCAAGCTACCTCTCGAAACCAAAAAGGAGCTCATCGAATTCCTAAAACAGAATGTCAAAACCTTTGCACGGACCACCAGTGACATGAAGGGCATAAACGCTAATGTCACCACCCATAAACTTAACGTAGACCCCACGTTCAAACCGATCAAACAAAAGCATCGTAAGCTAGGTCTCGAAAAAGCCCAAGCTGTCAACGACGAGGTCGATCGACTGACGAAAGCCGGGTCAATCCGAGAAGTTCAATACCCCGATTGGCTAGCTAACCCAGTAGTAGTAAAAAAGAAGAACGGGAAATGGAGAATCTGCGTAGATTTCACCGACCTAAACAAGGTCTGTCCTAAGGACAGCTTCCCGTTACCTCACATCGATCACTTGGTCGAAGCAACGGCTGGTCACCAGCTCCTGTCCTTTATGGATGCCTTTTCAGGATATAACCAAATTATGATGGATCCTGAGGATCAAGAAAAAACCGCATTCATAACCGAACGAGGAACCTATTGTTATAAGGTCATGCCATTCGGTTTGAAAAACGCCGGAGCTACCTATCAAACGCTAGTAAATAAAATGTTCGCTGGACAACTCGGTAAAACCATGGAGGTCTATATTGACGACATGTTAGTCAAGTCCTCGATTGGAGAAGACCACATCTCCCACCTAAGGGAATGCTTCGATATCCTCAACAAGTACGACATGAAGCTAAACCCAGCTAAATGTACATTCGGAGTACCCTCCGGCGAGTTCCTAGGTTACCTCGTGACCGAAAGAGGTATCGAAGCCAACCCAAAACAGATAGCGACATTCCTGGAAATGCCGTCACCTAAAACGACCAGAGAGGTACAAAGATTAACCGGACGGATCGCAGCACTAAATCGATTCATATCCAGGTCCACTGATAAGTGCCTTCCATTTTACAAACTCCTTAAAAACAATAAGAAATTCTTATGGGACGAGAGGTGCGAAGAAGCTTTCCAACAGCTAAAAGCCTACCTCTCGGAGCCTCCGATACTATCAAAACCAGTAGTCGGGGAACCGTTATACCTATACCTCGCCGTATCAACAGCTGCAATTAGCGGGGTGCTAGTACGAGAAGAACAAAACAAAAAAAAGACCCGTCTACTATACCAGTAAAAGTCTACTAGACGCCGAAACAAGGTATCCTACCATGGAAAAGCTAGCTCTGGCAGTCGTGACAGCTGCTAGGAAACTGCGACCTTATTTTCAGTCGCACTCGATCGTCGTAATGACTTCACAACCATTACGAACAATTTTACATAGCCCCAGTCAATCCGGACGATTGGCTAAATGGGCCATAGAACTCAGCGAGTACGACATCGAATATAGACCTAGAGCAGCGGCAAAAGCTCAGGTCCTCGCCGACTTCATCATCGAGCTAGCATCCGAACATCTAGACCAAGAAACAGAGGTTGCGAAATAGAGTCTATACGTGGACGGAGCCTCGTCAAGACAAGGCTCCGGAGTCGGTATAAGACTAACTTCCTCAGCTGGGGAAACCATTGAACAGTCCTATAGGCTTGGTTTCAACGCTTCCAACAACGAGGCCGAATATGAAGCACTAATTGCTGGCCTAAAGCTCGCCCTGAGCCTCGGAATCCGAGAACTGAACGCTTACAGCGACTCGCAACTGGTAGCTAGCCAATTTCATGGGGAATACGAAACAAGGGACGAAAGAATGGGGGCATACCTCGAAGTCGTCCTAAAACTCACAAAGCAATTCGATAAATTCGAACTAACTAGGATCCCACGAGGGGAGAACTCCTCAGCAGACGCGCTTGCCGCGTTAGCCTCTACATCCGACCCTCTCGTGAAACGAATTATACCCGTGGAAGGGATCGAAAAACCGAGTATTGACGTAGCTACCAAAGCTGAGATAGATAGCAAACCAAAGGAAGAAGCCGAAAATAACAATCCTACGGCAATAACTACCCAAGTTTTCACAACATTCTGGTTCCCTAGAACTAGAATACACAGCTTCAGAAAACACGCTTCTGATGCAACCCAAAACTTAGAAAGCAAAGGTCAAAGTGAAGGCATTCACCAAAGTGTAGACTCTACAGAGCCTAACTCAACGAATAACTCCGGGGGCACCATCCAAACCTCGCAATCACTTATCCTTAAAGTACAAACAAGAAGCCGCTCAGCTCTTAAAAACGCATCTAAGAACGCTACCCAAACCACAGGGGATAACGAGGAAATTGGAGATATTCCTCAAGACCTAGACTCCCTGGAGCCTGCTCCAACGAATATCTCCGGGGGCACAACAACACCATGTCCCGAATCGGAACCTCCTACCTCTCTTCACAATAAAGTGATAGGGAGAGAAGACTGGAGAATACCGATCATGGATTACATCCTCGAAGGAAAAATCCCACCCAATAAATGGGAGGCTCGAAAACTCAAAGCCTTAGCAGCAAGATACTGCATAATCGAATCAGCTCTCCACAAATGAAGTGTCTCCGGACCTTACCTAAAATGCGTGCATGGCATAGTAGCCATGAAACTCATGAAGGAAATGCACGACGGTTCCTGTGGAAACCATTCCGGAGGCAGAGCCCTAGCCATCCGAATTAAGAGGCAAGGTTACTTCTGGCCTACCATTATCGTAGATTGTGAGGTGTACTCCTCATCATGCGACAAATGCCAAAGGCACGCACCAATCATACATCAACCAGCGGAGAAGCTGTCCAACATATCAGCTCCCTATCCATTCATGAGATGGTCCATGGATATCGTAGGTCCTCTAGTACCTTCAGGGAAAGGAAAAAAGCTACTGAACCTCCTGGTCCTAACCGACTACTTCACTAAATGGATCGAAGCCGAAGCCTTCCAGCAAATAAACAGATTCGAGGTCGAAGGATTTGTGTGGAAGAACATCGTATGTAGGCACGGTGTCCCATACGAGATCGTAACTGACAACGGAGGGCAGTTCATATCCCACGACTTCAAAAAGTTTTGCGATAAGTGGAACATCCGCCTCACCTTTTCATCACCTCGGCGACCTCAAGGTAACGGCCAGGCGGAGGCTGCTAACAAATCAATTTTAGCAAACCTCAAGAAACGCCTAGGTGCTCAAAAGGAGCTCTGGTCAGAAAAACTACCCGAAGTACTATGGGCCTGCCGAACCACCCCACGAAAAGCTACAGAGGAAACCCCCTTTTCCTTAGCCTATGGGATGGAAGCAGTCGTTCCAGCAGAAACTACCGCAGGTAGCCTCCGCAGGGAACTATGCACCTCCAACCCCGCAGCTAATAACCAGCTCCTGATGGACAGCCTCGATTTAATCGAGGAAAGACGAGACCAAGCCTTGCTCCGTATTCAAAATTATCAGCAGGCAATGGCACGGCACTACAATTCCAAAGTAAGGCCTCGACAGTTTGCTGTAGGGGACCTAGTACTTAGAAAGGTGTTTGAAGGAACCAAAGAACCCGGAGCTGGGAAACTAGGAACCAACTGGGAAGGCCCCTACCGAATTATCCATATAGTACGACCCGGAGTCTACAAACTCCAGAAGGTACGAACCGGGGTACCTGAAATCCGATCGTGGAATGCCACGAACCTCAAAAGATATTACTATTAGGTACTTAAATTCCCCTGAACTACGTTTGGCTTGATCCCTTGACTGGGTACGTAGGCAACTCCGTCATGAGTGCAGCCCCAATTTCTTCTCAACCTCGTCATCCAAGCAAAGGGGGCACGTGTTACCAAAAACGCACGGCCCGAGACCAATTGCTAAATGATCAGTTCGAGTCATGTATCATTCATAATCTATCATTAATAAAACAATCAAGTTTATACTTCTACACTAAAGGTCGTAAAATCTTCTAAGAGAATTCAGGTCTCCCTAAAACGGAACCTCGCTACGAGCATTTTCGCATCTCTAAAGTAATGAACTTAAAGTCTCGAAAACTTTAACCTACATCAAGATCTTAAGATCCTCCAAAGAAACGTAGACTCTCCTCAAACGGGGTCTGAAACTCCTCGAACAATTACGAACATACCCAGGTCTCTAGAAACCCTGGCCTAAGGTCTTGTAAACCCTAACGGAAACTAAGGTCTTAAAATCCCTCAAAAAGAGCACAGGTCACCCTGAGAGGGGACCTGAGCTCGTCAAACAACTCAAGAAATCCAGGTCGCTAAAATCCTGGGCCAAAGGTCTTAAAACCCTTAACGAAATCTGAAAGGTCTTAAAATCCTTAGCAACATTCAAAGGTCTTAAAATCCTTAACAAAATCTAAAAGGTCTTGAAATCCCTAGCAACATTCAAAGGTCTTAAAATCCTTAACAAAATCTAAAAGGTCTTAAAATCCCTAGCAACATTCAAAGGTCTTAAAATCCTTAACAAAATCTCAAAGGTCTCAAAACCCTTAGCAAAATCCAAAGGTCTCGAAATCCTTTACAAAGCCTAAAGGCCCTGAAGAGAAGAGGAAAAGAAATATTGAACAAATCCCATCATCGTTCAAAATGAAACAGGTTTATGAATACCTAAAGTTAAAACAAAACTCGACTACGAATCGATATTACACTCGACAGTCAGAACAAAGGATAAAATATCCGAAACGACTAAGTCTGAAATTGAAGCAAAGGTTTAAAAGCCTCCTCAGGCTATAAGTCTTAATGCATAAAAGGTTTAGAAGCCCCCCCGGGCAATAGATCCTAAGAACAGGTAAAGGTTTAAAGGCCTCCTCAGGCTAATAAGTCTTGAAAATCAAACAAAAGCCCCTTGGGCAAAACAGTCTTTAAAACAAAAGAGCATCGGCTCTTAACCTTCTTCGGTTCTGGGACCAGCGTTGGCTCCAGGACCCGCATCAACCTCCTTATCTTCCCCGACCGAACCTCCATCCTTAGCAGGAACCTCCACATCAGCCTCCTGATTAACATCCCCTGGATTCGCTTTGACTGGATCTAGTTCAGGAAATACCGAGTCCAAATTAATTAGAACCATATTCGCCGGAAAACGTCGGGTTAAACATATTGATCTCAAAAGTACCTGAGCTCTCAGAGAGTTGAGGAATGGGAAGCTTGCTAACTGAGAAGTCGGAGACCTGAGCCCTCTCGCAAGCAGCAGCTGCGTCCGGAATCAAAGCCATAAGGCGATTGTACTCCTCCTCAGCATCTTTTACTTCTTAAGTCAACAAGGCCTTCAGAAGTTCGGTGTTTGCCTGAAGTTCCTGAGCATAGATCAGGGCGTTGGTTTCATCATTCTTCTTGGCAAACTTCTCCTTCACCGAGGTCAAGATCTTGTTGTAAGCATCAGCGACCTCCCTCTTACCTCTCCTCACAGCGAGCTTGACCTCAGCTTCCTTGTTCCTCTGGCTATCTTGGGATAAGGCTATCATCTCTTGGACCTGATGCTCAGCTATCTTACGAGCATCCTCCAAGTCGTTGATCTTCCTGCCTTTCACCTGGATGTCAATAGCTTGACTCTCGATTTTCCCTTGCTGAATATCAGCCTTCGAACCGAGCCTCTTAACCTCGGCTTGAAGCTCGGAAACCTGAGTACGAGCCTGGTCAAGCTCCATCTTGGTAGCCTTGAACATATCAGCAGCCTGAGCTAACTCCGCAGTAGTAGGAGCACCACGCACGGTCTCCTCAAACTTTAGCTGAGCTCTGTTGATGGCTCCGGCTAGCTGTAGAAACAAAGTGCAAAAATCACAGGTCACGGAAGACCTGAATCTAAAAAGAAAACCGAGAAAGGATGAAGCTGTATACCTGACCCAAGTGATGAGCTATCTCGATGTATTCTTCCCTGTTGGTTAAGCTGCTAACCGAAGGCATAGAACATCCAACCATTTTCAGATTCCTCAGAATGGTCGCCAATCCCCAGGAATCATCCAGGATCGACCCCGGCTTGGAATGGGTGAAGTTCCAACCAACGGTCCCACCTCGCGAAGATGAGGAGGTAGACCTAGTGGGCTTGTCTCCCATTTCAGTTCGATACCTCTTAGGTCTTGGAGGTTCAGCTTCGAGGGGATCTCCGGCAGCACGAGGATTGTCTAATACTGGCGAGACCTCGGGATGGGGAACGACATCTCGAGCTCCAGTTTCAACCGGAACCACGTCCATAACAGGAGCTGAGGTCCCATCATCGAGGACATCTTTCAGCGTGTTGATGAAAGCACCACCTTGAGACTTGTCGCTGCCCCGCGAAGCGCCGGCAGCCGTTGCAGATTTATTTCGGTTACGGAAAGAGGGTCTCATCTTAGGAACTAAGGCTCTTTCGTTTTCAGAAGTGCTACCTCCGGTTGAAATCTCCACCACGTTGGGACCTTTGGAAACTGAACAAAATAATTAAAATCTCTTTAGCTACCTCTCAAAGTGAGGCTGAATATGACAAGATAAGAGACTACCTTCTAAGTCTTCAACAGGGATCGGGTCAGGAAGCTGGATGTTGTATCGTTCCAGGAACCTGGCTGATCCAATGCGAGAAGTTGTAAATGACGACCAAGCGTTGGAACTCTGATGTAACCTCCTAAAAAGAGCCCTGGACTGTTTATCAGTGAGCTTAGGAGGATCGTCGATACCTACATATAGAACCAAGATATCAGCAAGTAGCAACAATCAGAAATGAGCAAAACAGGATCCTAAAAATCCTAACCAGATATATCGGACCAAACAACCGAGAGAGCACGACCCGTCGGAACTGTCGAAGGATCGATCTTAACAAAAAAATATTTTTTCCTCCAATCATCGTCACTACCAGAGGATTTAAAAAGACTGAACCCAGGACGACAAGGGAGATAGTAGGTACTGCTACCACCATCTTTAGTAGAGCTCTCTTTGATCGCATAGAGGCTCATCAACTCAGTTAGACCAACAACAATTCCCTCCTCTTTGGCCCTGGTGATGAATCCGTTTACTACCCGGATAACCGAGGGACAAAGCTGAGAGAGAGCTAACTGATAATGATCAAGAAGATCTAGCAAGAGGTCCGGGAGCGGGAACCTAAGGTGGCACTTCGAGATATACTTCTCGTGGATGCAAAACCAACCCTCGGGGGCAGATTCCGGAGTCTCATCGGAGGAACAGGCCTTGGCTAACTCCTTTCGGCCGTGAGCCTGACCCATGAGATTAACAACCTCTTGACTCTTCAACAAAGATGGCGAGTGAGACCCCAAAGAGGAACTCCCACCGGAGCCATCTTTCTTCTTCATTCGCTTAGAGGCTCTCGTCGCGACTAAGTCTTTAGCCTTCTTCGTCTCTCGTTTGGCCTTCTCGCCTATCTCTTGCTTGACCTTCATTAAGCGTTTGCTAGAAGGGGGAATTCCGGTCTCGCCGGAGCCTTCTCTCGGAGGGTCCATTAAACAGAGGGTTAAGAATGAGAGGATTGAAAGGGGAAAGGAGGAGAAGCAAACTAGTTCTAAAAACTTTTGGAGTTTCTAAAGAAGTAGCAGAGGATCAATGGCGAAACAGAGAGATGAAAGTAAAAAAAAATATAACGCAGTAAGATAAAGGAGTGGAGGAGGAGTTACCTTGGAAACCGAACGGAGGCGTGGAGATTGTGGAGCGTGGCAGTTAATGCTCTACACTTTATATCACATCCGTCCTCGGGTATCGTAACAAGTAATTCAAAACTTCTCTCCTCCGGACCGTTGATTTCACTAAGAGAGATCTCAGCCGTTGGATCAAACGAATAATATCTGAGAAACAGATATCCCGTAATCATTATCTCAACAGTAAAACCAAGGTTTCGGCGGCTAGGTTAAGCTTCCGAGATAGCGAAATCTTATCTCGAAAGCTTGGGGCAACTGTTGGGCCCGAATATGGCCCATTAGCTAGTTACGGAACCTGAATGAGTTCTGGGCTAAGATAAAGCCCAGTACGTATCAGCGACCTCAGCTGGAGCTCAACACGGAGCCAAAGACATGATGCTGATCATAACCTCCGGAGACTACGTCGAAGAGGAGGCTCATATCATAAACAGAAAGAGCGTAGGACCCGGTCAACAGGGAGCAGTTGCAAGTTCCTCAACAAGAGGAGAAGATTACGGAGATCTGTTAAAGACAATCAAGGGGAAATTCAAAGCTATTTAAGGAAGACTTCGAAGATTAGGAGAGATCACGTCATTACGATTTGTCATACACAAACTCTACAATATTTCTCATTTTACTTTGTAATCTCTTATCGATCTTCTTTTAACATTCACACTTAAATCATCAATAAAAGTATCCATTCATTCTCAAAGCTTCTAACGGGATTCAGCCCACGTTTCTTCTTGTACCTCCTTTTTACCTTACCTAGAATCCTAGGGTGAAACCTTGTTCCTCACACCCATCACATGCCATGCACCTTCCTGCTTGCTTGCTTCTGTAGTAAATGGCACATGCAAATCACAACCTGCCTGTGTGCTTGCTTCCTTCTTTCTGATTAATTATGATTGGCTGGAGACTGCTTCATGGGAAAGAAAGGACAGTGTGCTGCAGATGATGAAGCAGGTTGCCAGATGTCTCCACTGCCCCTTGCTTTGGTTCTTCAGCTGCACACTCATCCAAAGACCATCAGAAGTACTTAAGTCTCTTTTTCACCTGCTTACCACGTTCTGTGGACACCAGAAAAATCAGAGAATTTTCAAAAAAAAATTAAGAGAGAAAGAAGAAGAGAAAACAAAGAAAATTCAGAAAAAAAAATAAATCAAGAAAAATTGCTGGTGGTTTGATCTTCAGCTCCTAATCAGTTTGTTGCTGTGAGAAAGATCAGAAGGTGAGATTTTCAAATAAGACCCTAGACCTAGCTGAGTTCAGATCATGATCAGACCTTGATCTTTCTTGTTGATCAGTTCTGCGCAAGCTTGCCCATGTGAGGAGAACCATCCGAGTTCATCCAAAAGTTTGGATTTTGAATGGATTTTGAATCCATTCAGCTTTGTTCAAGTGGAGCTCAAGTCTTGTCCAAGCCAGTTTCAAGACTTCACTTTGGGTGAGTCTAGACAGATGTTGAGATAGATCATGAATAGTTGAATAAGTTAGTAAAGTCTCTGAAATTATAAAAGTGGTTAATCCTAATCTTAGCACTTGTTCTCAAAGTACTAATCTTATTCATATATTAATCTTTGTTTAATTAAAGTTTAACATTGGTTAATTAATAATTAATTTTGGATTAAGATGAGATTAATTAAGGGTTAATCTAAGATTATTTGAGGAATAATTATGTATTAATTTGAAATAATTATGTATTAATTTAGAATAATTATGGAAGTAAAATCTTGTGAAGTCTTATTATTATTTCACTATCCCTAAACTCCCGCATTACCATGACTTAATCCTGCGAATGGAACAAAGTCATGAAGACACGATGATGGGGTAGCACCCTGGAGACTGTGTACTGCATGACGATGCAGTCCCGAATGTTCATAACGTTCGAGGATGATGGTAATGCTAACTCGCTAGGCTCGATTAGCCTTAGTGGTTTCTCGGGTCTAGTATATATATTGTATTATATGAGTACGATAACGGGCGGGTATTGTGGAAGTGCTATTTAAATAAGAATTCACAATGATAAGTTATATATTTAAGTATAGTACAAGTACTTGCATGATCATGTTTATGCATTTGTTTTTCGGTTTATTTATTATTGATTGTGTTGTGATTCTAGATTCACTGAGTAAACTAGTTGCTCATGACTCATTGTTGCATGTGCAGGTAACCACTAGTTGGGAGATCACAAATTTTGGACGGAAGTAACGGCCAACCAGCGGTAGTATTTTGTTGTCCTTGCAACGTACCTTTTGATATATATTTACTTAAAACGTTGTTGGGCGATATGCCGTAGGATTAAACTATAACACGAGCCCTCATATGATAAAAGATGTTTATAAACCACGAGCTCTCATATGATATTAGTCCTCATCCGGGACAAACTAACTATCAAATATTTCTTTATCGGGTTGAAAAGCCTAGAGTGATATCTGATAGGTACATATTTGTTCTTTGGTTGTTGATCTAAGGTGATCGGACATATTTCAAGAACCTTGGGTTGACAATTGGGGAACATTGACTGTGTCATTTCCGGTCATCTTCGATCGGGGGTGTCACATGGAGTGATTCCGGTTTCTCCGGAGCCTTCCTTCGGATGATCCATAATAAGGAAGATGAAGAGAAAAATAGATCAAAGGTTTCTGAGAGATTTGCAGAGAATTGCAATGAAAACGAAGATGAAAGTAAAAAAAAAGAGTAAATCGCAGTAAATTAAAAGAAGAGAGAAGTTACCTTGGAAACTGAATGGAGGCGTGGAGAAAGTGGGAGGCACAACAGTTAATGCGTGCAGCTTTATATCCCATCAACTCTTGAGATTCGGAGATACTATTTCAAACTCCTCTCATCTGAACCGTAGATTTCGTCAAATGTGACGACAGCTGTAGGATCGAATAAGGCGAATCTAGATGAGATAATAACTAATCATTACCTTGATGAAAGGATAAGATCGGCGGCTAAAATCTAGCTTCCGAGGTAAAAAGATTTTTACTCGGAAGCTGGGGGCAACTGTTGGACCCAAATATGGCCCGTTAGCTAAGTATCAATAGACGTGAGATCATGGTTTAATCCTAACAGGGAGCTATAAATCAAGCCGGAGTCTGCACCTGAGAATACTCACAGCGAAGGTCACGAGAAAGAGGTAGCTAACATCTCGATGGAAGAGGCGTATGACTCGGTCAAGAGGAGGCTGGTATAAGTCCCATAATTGGAGCCAGATATCACGGAGACCAGTTGAGCAACAATCAGACCTAGAGCTATTTAAAGACGGAGAAGACTAAAGAAAAGGGGATCGGTTGATTCTCATCTATTCTCACACAAGTTCAAAAGGATTTATCATTTTCGTTGTAATCAATTATTAATCATCTCTTTGTAACACCTTTTACCCAAAAAATATCAATACGAAAGACATTCATTCTTCTAGTTCATTACGGGATTCAGCCCACGATTCTCATTCTATCCATCTCGACCTAACCTAAATTCAAGAAGTGAATCTAGTCGCCACAAAACCCAACAGCTTTTTCTGTCCATTTAGGTGGTCTTCGATGTTTAGGGACAGCAAGGTGTGAGGCTTCAGACTCGTGCATTATCTCCTCAACTGGTTCCATCTCAACTATGTAACCTGGTAGTTCATCGAACCATGGTTGTCGATCGATACAGTCGGGTGGGTCTCGATCAATGCAGTCGGGTGTATGTAGATCAATGTTGTATGGCGACTTTCGATCGATGACATGGGGTGGGTATCGATCGACATCATCAGATTGGTGTCTATTGATGCTAGCCTTTGACGAAGTCTCTAAATCTTTCCTCTTAGCATTTCGTTCGTCATCAAGCTTATGCTCCAGATTCTGATCCAAATTCTCAAGCCATTCCTCCAGCTCCAAGAAGTATTTCATAGTAACTTCTTTACTTGAATCCAAATCTCGAAGCTTTTCTCCATCCTCCAACTTTAAGAATTCTTTTTGCTCGAAGATATCTTCCATGAAGATCTCTTTTTCTACATCAAGGGAAGGAGAAAAACTTGATACATCAATGCTCTGCTGTGTCGAGTCTGCAGTGTCCTCAGGACAACTCGAACTGTCAGGAATTTCAAGTGGTATCGATAGACGACAAATGTCAGTATCGATCCATGCTGAGGTGATGATGTCGACCGATTCTGTCATGGTGTCGGTCGATGTGGAGGTTGTAGGATCGATCGATGTTGAGGTAAGGGTGTCGATCGATGCTGAACTCATGTCACTAATATCGGCTTGTTCTTTTGCTCAGCTCTTCAAATTCAGATTGTTCATCATCCTCCACCATATATTCCAGCATAGAACTTATCTCAATCTCAAGTAGTGAGAGATCTCGGTGGTAGCTTCTTCAACCAATGACCTGCATCTCCAGCAAGAGAGTATGGAAATAATTCGCAGAAGTAGTAGTCTTCAGAAACTCCATTGCATTTGATGGTTGATGTGAGATCTTCGAATGCCTCTAAGTGGTTAGTGGCATCCTCATGAGGAAGACCATGAAAGGGATGCTGACCCACAAGAGATATATATGCAGGATGAAGCTCAGGGACGGAACTCTGGGATGGTGAACGACGCAATGCAGACCTTTTAGCATATAAATCTTCAGACACGTTGTGGTCTGTAAGTGCCCTATGTCGTTCACTCTCTGAATTCACAAGCGTATCATCAGGGTTTTCGAGAGATGTCGATCGATGTGAAGAGTCAATATCGATTGTTTCTGATGTGCCGATATCGATCGATTCTGAGATACCACTATCGATCGATGTTGAAGTCGGATCAGTCTTATCAGCTTCTTCTACTATGCTCGTCTCTCCAAATCCATGATGTTTATCATCCTCAACCATATTATAGTTGACTAGTTGTTCTCTGTTCAGTTTGTTCCTCTGCATACCCTTATCTGCCTGTTGAACCTGAATGTTTGGCTGCTTGACACTAGCTGTAGGGATTTCAAAATCTCCAAGCTTTCCGCTGGAGACAAGATCAATCATCTGACCAATACTAATTATTACTCCTTTATCCTGATCTTTAATTATCTTGTCTATCAAGTGATCAAGACTTTTATCTCTGTCTGCTACAGCTTTGCTGAAAAATTTACCAAGGAAGGCACCTTTGATGTCCTTCCTACATGTTAGAGATCTTGGCTGCAGCTGACTGAACCAGCAAAATGCATGTCCGGATAGTGAATAGGGGAAGATCTTGCAGAGTATGAGGTGTTCGGGTATTTTCTTCTGCTTCTGCCTTGAAACTAGACCCTCAAGCTTTCTGATGTGGTTTCTGGGATCTTCATAAGGAAGACCTTCGAAAGGATCCTCACTTACCTGATCATACCATTAGCTTGACAGAACAAAGGTATTCATCTCAGCAACAAACATCAAGAATTACTGCTTCTTCTGCATTAATCAATTGTCCTTTGTAGTTGCGAGGACGACCTTCTTTGTCTCGCCAAATTTCCTTCTTATCCATCTTGAATATGTGCTCTTCGACCTTCTCTGACTCCACACAAGTGTTGGTCTTCGTCGGGCGAAAAGTAACATGATGAACAATATCGTGATGAACAGTACTTTGAACAGTGTTTCGGTGAACAGTGCGATGAACAGTGTCGATCGATGCGGGATGAACAGTATCGATCGTCGAGTGATGAACAGTATCGATCGATATGGAATGAACAGTGTCGACCGACATCGGGTAAACAGTACGATGAACAGTATCCGGGTGAATAGTGGATGAATGAACAGTGTGGATCGATGTCGGATGAATAGAATCGATCGACATCGGATGAATAGTATCGATCCATCTGGAACGAACAGTTTTTTTTCGATGCATAATGACAATTATCGTGAAGAATAGTGTCAGGATGAATAGTACCTAGATGAATAGTATTCCAGTGAATAGTACCGTGATGAACAATACCTCGATGAACAGCATCGATCAATTTCGGGTGAATAGTAGCCGATGAACAGTGTTATGAACAGTAGCCGGATGAACAGTGTGGGTGAACAGTGTTTTTCTTCGGTTGGTTTGCCTATCGATCACCGCTTCTTGTAGGTTATCGATCGATTGATGGTATGCTTTATCGATCGATTTTTGGTGTATGCTATCGATCGATGCTACTTGGAGGGTGTCGAACGATACATCCCTCTTAGACTTACGGATAGTTCATAAACCAGCAGGCTCCTTCCTTTAAGGACCTAGAAATTCTTTCTTCATAGCTTTCTGGTATTGAGATGTATGTACCTGAAATATAAGAAAAAAAATCCGTATTTTTGAACAGTAACAAAACCTAGGCTAAATCTAACTAAACAAGACCTAATGGCGATCAAAGCTCTCCGGCAACGGCGCCAAATTTGTTATCACTCAAATTACCCTAAGGAGTGAAATACTCTCATCAAAAGAGATCAATCGTAGTACTTAGGGATCGAATCCACAAGGAGCTATAGAACCTAATAGATCTAATAGTTATATGATTAAGCTAGGGTAATATGTTTATAATGCAATAAATAAATAAGTAAAGCAGTAAACAAGATGAACAAGATGGTTGTTCAGCTTGGCAAGAAGTTGTTTGATGGAAGGATGGTTGTTAGATCTAGGGTTTCTATTCAGGTAATCAGGATTATAATGCTATAGATGCCCTAACAAGTTGCATGCATGATATTAAAGAGCTTCAACCCTTAGATAAGTCTAATAACTCTCATGTATTAGACTCGTCCACTGATCTGATGCCGACAATATCGATCGATGTTTTGACAATGATATCGATCAATATGAGTTGTCGTCAATCGATTACACTATTGGAGTATCGATCGATATAGCTCAGATCGAGTTGAATATATGCTCGCCAAGATCATAGACCGTCTCTCACGTGTCCTTAGAAAATCTTAGCTTGTATAGGATGATATCAGGATGATGATTAATGAATTAAACAATTCCAGTTCATGGATCTAGTTCATGACTCTATAAACAAGCTTAAAGAACATCCTAACAATGAATATCACAACTTAGCAATCTATAGTTGGGGCTAATCCCACAACCTATCTGAACCCTAAATCCATCAGGTGGATCTATTCAGACATGAAGATTGTCACAGAAATCATAGATGAATATAATAGAAATTGCAATAGATATTAAAACCAAAATCAATGGAGTTTCAGGAAGACTCAGATAGGAGTTCCTCCCTTCTCTCCTAATAAATATAAACCATAGGTCAAAGAAAGCTTAGATAAAGCATAGATAGATCTAGCCGTCAACAATGACTTATAAATATCATAAAATAGGGTTTCTTGTCGTCCAAGGGTATTCTGGTAATTTGGTTTGCTTCTGGGCTTCAATCGGTCATGAAATATAGTCATCCCACGTTCTAACATTCATATCGATCGATATGAGTGATCTCCCATTGATCGATATACATTCCTCTTCTCGACAGCCTTCTCTAGCGAGGCAGACTGACCACTCTTCAGTAAAACGGGCATAACTTCTGATCTAACCGATGGATTGACCTGAGACAGGTGGCATTGGAAAGCTAACTCAAAGATCTATCTTCTGTCAAAAGATCAGCTCAATCGCACCGTGGGAAGGTCTCCATCCATATCTAAACATCTGACGCGTTTGCGCAATTCTGCACTTAAAGGCTCCAAAAGACACCAAAAACACCATATTTCTCTAAGTCGTACCTGAACATGTAAATACTCTAAATAGACTCTATTTCGAAATAAATATGTAAAAACACACATATATACCATTGATATATGTGGGTCAAAATCATGGTATATCAGAAACCTAGGTCGTTTCGACATTGACTTCGGGTAAAGAAAAAGGGGTAAGGCCTAAGTTTGTACCATCCAAGAACGCCGGGGCATTCAAATATATACCCTGAGTGATTTTCCATTTTTGTCACATAAATGGAAAGAAGGGCAAAAAAGAAAAAGGGAAAGAGAAGAAAATTGGGAAATCATCCATAATTTTTCATTCGGAAGATTTCCAAAAATCTCCATCGGAATGTTTAGCCGACCTAACACCCTCGCAACCGGGCTTCGATCTGTATTTTTTTCCATGAGACATTCCGCTCACGGCAATCTCGCACGATGGCCCGAAAGACCAATACCTCCAGAAGGAACTATCTTCCCTGATCCGACGAGAGAAGAACGTCTGGGACCCAAGATCTTCACGAAGAACCTACGATGATTTCCGATCTCACCTCAAAGCTATGACAAGACTTCAGCCCTTCTCCTGCTTGAAGAAATACTACAAAGGTCCAAGATCACATGTTATCCATTGATTCCCACGAAGCAATCAAGGAATAAGGGACAAACTATTGGGGAAAAATATCCAAGGCTTAAGTTTTCTCCAGCCTCCGAAGGGTCCCTTGATTTTTAGACCTTTCTCCTGAGAAGGATCTGTTAGGGTATTTTCTGGTACAAGCGATTCGTGCTCAGACTACGGAATGATAGGAGGAAGGAGACAAGTAGTTGTAGTACTTTCTCTTGCTTCAGTGGTTGATGAACCAAGAGATCCTGCTTTTAGGATACTGCCATAGGGGTATGGGCCAGTATATATTGTTAAGGCCTTCGTTCTGGTAAGGGATATTGGTCGTTAGGAAGGGGCTGCATGTCTATGACGAGGGCCATATGGTCAATAATGAAGGTCGCAAGGTCTTCATGATGTATAGTAGATGGTTTTTGGATATAGAGGTATCTTCTAGGTTCTAAGCCATGGAACCATGGAAGAAGTTGGGATTTATAGCTGCATCCTACAGTGGGGATTGCCTACGTACCCCTCGGAAGGGGATCAAGCCATTCGTAGTTCATATATTGTGGGCACGTAGCCTAGATGGGCACGTGGCCTAGTGGGCACGTGGCCTTAGTGGGCACATAGCCTTGTGGAGGCGCGTGGCCTGATGGAGACGCGGAGCCTGATGGAGCACATAGCCTTAGGAGCACATGGCTCTGTAGTTGATAGGAGTCATCTATTGTAGAAGGTACATGGCTGGAATGGATGGTGGGATCGTCGGGATGCTGCAGTGAGCGTGGAGCTTTGATATGCTTCAGGGAGCATGGAGTGCCCCTGTTGATGGGCTGGAGATCGTAGCCTGGATGAATATGTAGAATTGTAGGCATGCTGCCATGAGCATAGGACGCCATCTTGTTGGTTGTAATCCCATGGGGTCAATTCTTGCCTCGGTAGCTGTGGAACTGACCATGGGGTTTATATCCTCTGTAGATGGACGTCTTCCTGTATAGCGGACGTGCAGCCATGAATATTGAGCCTTATCTAGCTGATAGATATCGTCGAGATTAGCTAGTCATCATCGTATCGAAGAGCAAGGTCTTCTCGATGTGAAATATTGCATGGGCGGCTGTAGCCTTTTCTTCTCTGTGTCTGGACGTGTTCGCCTTCTTTTTTAGGGTTTATTAACTCTATATTTATAATATAGGTTATGCCTCCTCTCTAAGATTTGGTAATATTCAATATATCCTTAGATAATAGAATATTACCATTTTTCTTAAAGGTGATTAAGTATCTTGGAATATTTCCTCTTTCCTCCTCTTAGATTAAAGGAGATTCGACCATAACATGATAAATATGAATATTTACCATGTCTTGAAGTTTTCCTTTTTATTCAGAGGCAGGGGTAATTATCTGGTTCGGAACCTCGATCTTGGAGCAGGGGTCGGACCTGGACCCTGGACCCTTCACAGAGAAAGATCCAGAAATCAAGGACCCATTCGGAAGCTGGAGAAAACTCAGGCCTGGGATATTTTTCCCCAACAGTTTGCCCCTTATCCCTTGATTGTCTTGTGGGAATCAAGGGATAAGATGTGATCTTGGACCTTGATAGTCTTTTCTTTAGCTGGAGAAGGGTTGGAACCTTGTCGTGAAATGAGGAGTTGCTTGGACTGATGTAGGTAGACTTTCAGACATGCTTCAATGGATGTGCTTGGTTGCACTCTCGATTCTGATGGCCTGCATATGGGAGTCCCGAGATGCTCGTGTTGCTCTTGGAACCAAACTCTACCTTGGTTAAGGTAGGACTTCCGTTTGTATTCCTCAAGGACTCTCTGGGTTCATGAGTCCTGTGGAGGAATGTATGAGTCGGGATCCATGATTTCTGAGAAGGAAAATCTCGGCGAGGATAGGAGAACGAAGATGTTTAATATGACCCGGAGGCTATAGCTGAGGATCCTCATTGTTGGTTCTGTTGGCCTTGCTTGCACCTTTTCTCAAGATTGTCTCTTGACTGGGACCATTCATGGCTGCCTGGCTTTAGGTTCTTTGAGAGAACATAATCTTTGGGAAGATATTCAGATTTAGGACTCGGATCCTTTCGATGCGTCGTCTAGTCGAGGGACATAGATCAGGTCGCAAGGACTTCGTGGTGTCTTTGAGGCGGAAGGATGCTTCAATGATTAGGTAGGTTTCTAGGAGAGGTCATAACCTTAGAAAGATGTCAGCGTCTAGGACCTGGGCCCTGTTGGTGACTTGACTGAAACCTGAAATCATTGAAGAAGCATTAGATCTTGTAATCCAATATTAAAAATCTGAGTTTTAGTTTTAGGAATTTAAGATCTTTGCTAGGAACCCGGAAGTTCTAGCTTGATTTGAACCCTTAGGTTCTTGGACCCTGGAACTCGGAAGTTCTCTAGGTCATGGACCCTTAGGTTCCTTACCTACGCCCTAAGGCCGTTTTATTGAACCCAGAGGTCTGCTCATTGAACCCTGGGATTTCTGAGTGTTTTAGGTTTAATCTTTAGGTCCTGGACCATGATTAAACTTAAGAGATACTTCGGACCCGGAGGCTGATACCTTTGAATCCTAGGATCTTTGGTAAGCCCGAAGGTTAGTATCAGGACTTGGAGGTCCTTAAACCCGGAGGTCCTTTAGACTTGAAAGTCTTTGGTCCACCCTTAAGTGACCTTTTTGAATCCAGAGATTCCTTACAGGCCCGGAGGCTGTACTGACTCGAGGATTTTTTATAGGCCTAGAGGCTCTATGGACCCTAAGGTCGTACTAAACCCGGAGGTTTATGGACCCTGAGGTCTCTATGAACCCAGAGGTCCGAGGACCCTGAGGTCTCAATAAACCGGAGGTTCAAGGACCCTGAGTGATGTGATCCTGACCAGCAAGGGAACTGATGCCACTAAAGAGATGGAACAGCTTGAACCAGAGCTCAAGGAAGATGAAGAAAGAACCAAGGAACAGCTTGAACCTGAGGAAACAAGTGACAAGGACTTAGAAGTGCCCATTGGTCCGATGACAAGGTCTAAGCAAGAAAAGTTCAAGCAAGCTCTTCACCAACTCTTATACACTATTCAGGGCAGTCTAGAGTGTGCTTATCCAACTACTCTGGTTGTGATTCAAGCCACCTAAGACATTCATCAAGAGAGGTGTTGTGACTTGCACTCTTTTCCTTGTTTCGGTTTTGTCCCATTTGGGTTTTCTGAGCAAGGTTTTTAATGAGGCTTGGCCACAACACTTATTCAATAGCCTCTTGATGAAACCAGGCCCATTTATCTTCTTATTTTCGTCCAGAACTCTCTTAGGAGCCTTTTCTCTTTTTCAAGTTTGAACTTAGTCTTTGCATTTAATGTTTTGTGTGTTTCCAAGAAGCTGTGCATGTACAGTCTTCTTCTCTATATATTATGGACGAAAATCATCAATAAAATCATCAAACTCTTTTCTAAAAACCCTAGAATTCTTTTCTGAATCTTGTTTGATCAAAGCTTGTCTAAGTGTTACTCGGATCCTTTGACCCTTACCTTACAAGCAAACCTTGATAGTCCAAGAGTCATTCCGCAACTCTTAGAAGTATCACTCATTCCACATCTTGTTTCATCATCACAATCCGTTGGAGAGTAGTCAGGGACGTGATCAATCCACCTAGGATCACTTCAAGTGGTATCAGAGCAGATCTCCATCACCAGGTTGTGTTTTTCTGTTTCTGCAATTTTTAGACTTTTCATATTCTGTTCTCAGATCTGTTCCAAGGTCTAGATCTTGTTTTAAAACTTGTTTATTTGTATCAGATCTACCTTGAAAAAGTTTTAAATTGCTAAATAATCTGATTTGATTTTCGAAATTGCTGAGAAAAGAATTAGGGTTCTTCATAGAAAATTTTGAATCTGTCTCAGTTTCTGTGTTTTCAGTTATATTATGTTTCTGTGATCTTCTTTACTGGTTTTGTGATTTGAATACTGTCAGGAACCATGGGGGAAGAAGGCAACAGGAGTGTTGTAATAGATAAACTCCAGATGGAAGCTTTGATGGCACAGATGTCTGCGCTGATGGATCAGAAACTGGAATTCTACAGAGCAGATGGTGCAGAACGAGAGCGAGCCAGAAGAAGTCCAACCCATTCTGCATCAGAGAGCTATTATGGACAATCCCACAGATCCAATGGCACCAGAAGAAGAGGTCGTGTTCAAGAAGAAAGGCCACAAGCCCATGATCCTTTAGGTGGTCTGAAACTCAAGATTCCTGAGTTTAAAGGCACTGGTGATCCAGAAGAATATTTAGAATGGGAGAAGAAGATTGAACTTGTGTTCAACTGCAGAGACTACACTCAAGAGTACAAACTGATGCTTGCTCCTACCGAGTTCAAAGAGTATGCACTAAGTTGGTGGGATAACTTGGTTACAACAAGAAGAAGGGCTGGAGATGTTCCTGTTGAAACTTGGAATCAGATGAAGGTAATCATGAGGAAGAGGTTCGTGCCAAGCCACTATCATAGAGAGCTACACTTCAAACTCAGAACACTGTCTCAAGGAAGCCGATCAGTTGAAGAATATTATAAGGAAATGGAAACCCTTATGCTGAGAGCTGATATACAAGAAGACAGAGAAGCAACAATGGCCAGATTCATGAGTGGTCTAAACCGAGACATCATGGACAGACTTGAAGTTCATCACTACGTAGAGATGGAAGAGCTTCTGCACAAAGCGATCATGTTTGAGCAGCAGTTGAAAAGAAGGAGTTACAAGTCTAGCTATGGAGCCAGCAAGCCACACTACCAGAAAGATGAAAAGACCAGAGAATCCAAACCATTCTCCAAGCCTAAAGTGGAGGAACAGAGTACTAAAGGGAAGGAGATAACCACTGCATCCAAAACCAGAGACATCCAGTGTTACAAGTGTAAAGGATATGGACACTATGCCAGTAGCTGCTCCAACAAAAAGGTAATACTCATCAGGGAAAATGGTGACATTGAATCTGAAGAAGAGGAACAATCTGAGTCTGAAGAAGAAAGAGTGGAGATGCCAGCTCGCGGAGAGTTACTTGTCACAAGGAGAACGCTGAACCTGCAAACCAAGACTGTTGGAGATGAGCAAAGAGAGAATCTGTTTCATACTCGCTGTATGGTTCAAGGCAAGGTGTGCAGTTTGGTTATAGACGGAGGAAGCTGTACCAACGCTGCAAGTGAAACCATGGTTGAGAAACTTGGTCTGAAGGTCATGAAGAGGCCAACAGCTTACAAGTTACAGTGGCTTAATGATGAAGGAGAGCTGGAGGTGAAACACCAAGTCAAGATACCATTGTCTATTGGTAAGTATGAGGATGAGATTCTGTGTGATGTCTTACCAATGGATGCTGGACACATTCTGCTTGGAAGGCCTTGGCAATCCGACAGAAGAACTCTTCATGATGGGTTTACAAACAGATACTCGTTTGAGTACAAGGGAAAGAAGACTGTTTTGGTTCCATTGACACCGCAAGAAGTCCATCTTGATCAGATAGCCTTGAAGAAAAACAAAGCCTCATCAGAATCAAAAGCAAAGCTTCATCAGAAAAACAAAGCTTCAACAGAATCAAAGGATAAACAGGCTGCCAATCTGCTACTTCAACCAAAGGGAAGTTCTTTACCTCACTTGCTATGTGTTTTTAAAGAATGTCTAAATATAACAAAGCCAGTGCAGGATCTTCCTAGCAAAATACATATTCTTTTGCAGGAATTCAAAGACATTTTTCCTGAAGAAGCTCCACCAGGATTACCACCTATAAGAGGGATAGAGCATCAAATCGATTTTATGCCAGGAGCTTCGCTTCCAAACAAACCAGCCTATAGGACTAATCCTTTGGAGACCAAAGAACTACAGCAACAAGTCTCTGAGCTTATGGAGAAAGGTCATATCCGTGAGAGCATGAGCCCATGTGCAGTTCCAGTCTTACTTGTACCAAAGAAAGATGGTAGCTGGAGAATGTGTGTCGATTGCAGAGCCATCAACAATATCACTGTAAAGTATCGACATCCTATTCCTAGATTAGATGATATGCTTGATGAATTGCATGGTTCTAGCATCTTTTCTAAGGTTGATTTGAAAAGTGGATATCACCAGATTAGGATGAAAGAAGGTGATGAGTGGAAAACCGCTTTTAAAACAAAACATGGGTTATATGAATGGTTAGTAATGCCATTTGGGCTGACTAATGCACCTAGTACTTTCATGAGACTTATGAACCATGTTCTTAGATCATTTATAGGTCACTTTGTTGTAGTTTACTTTGATGACATTCTGATCTACAGTAAGAACTTGGATGAGCATATTGAGCATCTTAGGAAGGTTCTAGAAGTGCTTAGAAAGGAATCGTTGTTTGCTAATCTAAAGAAATGTACTTTTGGAGCAGATAACCTTGTCTTTTTAGGTTTTGTTGTGAGTGCAGAAGGTATCAAGGTTGATGAAGAAAAGATCAAAGCAATCAAAGAATGGCCTATCCCTAAGACAGTTAGTGAAGTGAGAAGCTTTCATGGTCTAGCCGGTTTCTACAGGAGATTTGTCATGGACTTTAGTACTTTGGCTGCACCACTGACTGAAGTAATCAAGAAAAACGTGGGGTTCAAGTGGGAAGAAGCACAAGAAGAAGCATTCCAAGCTTTGAAAGAGAAACTCACCAATGCGCCAGTTCTTTCTCTCCCTGACTTTTCTAAAACATTTGAAATAGAATGTGATGCGTCTGGTATTGGTATTGGTGCTGTTCTTATGCAGGAAAAGAAACCCATAGCTTTCTTTAGTGAGAAGCTTGGAGGGGCCACTCTGAACTATCCAACGTATGACAAAGAGCTCTATGCGCTTGTGAGGGCCTTGCAAACATGGCAACACTATCTCTGGCCTAAAGAGTTCGTCATCCACACTGATCATGAGTCTCTCAAGCATCTCAAGGGACAACAAAAACTGAACAAGAGGCATGCTAGATGGATTGAATTCATTGAGACCTTTCCCTATGTGATCAAGTACAAGAAAGGTAAGGAAAATATAGTTGCTGATGCACTATCCCGAAGGTATGTTCTCTTGAACACTCTTGAAACCAAATTACTTGGATTTGAGCATATCAAAACTTTATATGCCACTGATGCTGATTTTAAAGACATATATGCTTCTTGTGAGAAGTTTGGTCGTGGTAAATACTTCAAGAATGATGGTTTTCTCTTCTTTGAAAATAGACTATGTGTGCCTAACTCTTCTTTGAGAGATTTGTTTGTCAAGGAAGCTCACGCAGGTGGACTTGGAGGACATTTTGGCGTGGCTAAGACACTGAATGTAATGCAAGATCACTTTTATTGGCCACACATGAGGAGAGATGTAGAAAAAGCTTGTGAAAGATGCGTCACTTGTAAGCAGGCTAAGTCCAAAGTCCAAAACCACGGTCTGTATACTCCTTTACCCATTCCTCTGCATCCATGGCATGATATTTCAATGGACTTTGTTGTTGGATTACCTAGGACTAAAACTGGAAAAGATTCTGTGTTCGTAGTTGTTGATAGGTTTTCTAAAATGGCTCATTTTATTCCATGTCATAAGACTGATGATGCTGTGAATGTTGCTAATCTGTTCTTTAAGGAAATTGTTAGACTTCATGGAATGCCTAGGACAATTGTTTCTGATAGAGACACCAAGTTTCTTAGTTTCTTTTGGAAAACCTTGTGGTCTAAGCTAGGAACTAAGCTGTGTTTCTCTACTACTTGTCATCCACAATCTGATGGACAAACTGAAGTTGTTAATAGGACATTATCTACCTTGTTGCGTGCATTGATTAAAAAGAACCTTAGAACTTGGGAAGAATGTTTGCCTCATGTAGAATTTGCTTATAATCATGCTAAGCACTCTGCATCTAAGTTCTCTCCATTTGAAATTGTTTATGGTTTCAAACCTTTATCACCTTTGGATCTAATGCCTTTGCCTTTGAGTGAAAGAGTTAGCTTGGATGGACAAAAGAAAGCTGAACTTGTTAAGCAGATACATGAGAAGGCACGAATCAATATAGAAAACAAGACCAAGCAGTACGCTAAGCAAGCTAACAAAGGAAGAAAGGAGGTGACCTTTGAAGAAGGAGACTTAGTTTGGATACACCTGAGGAAGGACAGATTTCCTAATGAGAGAAAATCTAAACTCATGCCTAGATTGGATGGTCCTTTCAAAGTCATCAGGAAGATCAACAACAATGCCTATCAACTGGATCTCCAAGGTAAGTATAACGTCAGTTCAAGCTTCAATGTTACTGATTTAGTTCCTTATTTTGCAGAGGAAACTGATTTGAGGTCAAATCCTTCTCAAGTGGGAGAGGATGATGTGATCCTGACCAGCAAGGGAACTGATGCCACTAAAGAGATGGAACAGCTTGAACCAGAGCTCAAGGAAGATGAAGAAAGAACCAAGGAACAGCTTGAACCTGAGGAAACAAGTGACAAGGACTTAGAAGTGCCCATTGGTCCGATGACAAGGTCTAAGCAAGAAAAGTTCAAGCAAGCTCTTCACCAACTCTTATACACTATTCAGGGCAGTCTAGAGTGTGCTTATCCAACTACTCTGGTTGTGATTCAAGCCACCTAAGACATTCATCAAGAGAGGTGTTGTGACTTGCACTCTTTTCCTTGTTTCGGTTTTGTCCCATTTGGGTTTTCTGAGCAAGGTTTTTAATGAGGCTTGGCCACAACACTTATTCAATAGCCTCTTGATGAAACCAGGCCCATTTATCTTCTTATTTTCGTCCAGAACTCTCTTAGGAGCCTTTTCTCTTTTTCAAGTTTGAACTTAGTCTTTGCATTTAATGTTTTGTGTGTTTCCAAGAAGCTGTGCATGTACAGTCTTCTTCTCTATATATTATGGACGAAAATCATCAATAAAATCATCAAACTCTTTTCTAAAAACCCTAGAATTCTTTTCTGAATCTTGTTTGATCAAAGCTTGTCTAAGTGTTACTCGGATCCTTTGACCCTTACCTTACAAGCAAACCTTGATAGTCCAAGAGTCATTCCGCAACTCTTAGAAGTATCACTCATTCCACATCTTGTTTCATCATCACAATCCGTTGGAGAGTAGTCAGGGACGTGATCAATCCACCTAGGATCACTTCACTGAGGTCTCAATGAACCCGGAGGTTCAAGGACCCTGAAGTCTCAATGAACAGGAGGTTCGGGGACCATGAGGTCTTGTTGAATCCGGACATTCTAGACCCTGAGGTCTTATTAAACCTGAAGGTTTATGGATCCTTAGGTCGTAACGAACCCGGAGGATCTAGACCCTATGACCTTACTAAACCCGAAGGTTTTAGACCCTGAGGTCGTATGGAATCCTGAGATTCTTGACCCGAGGACCTTTATCAAATCCGAAAATTCTAGACCCTGAGGTCGTATGGAACCCTGAGATTCTTGACCCGGAGGCCTTAATGGAATCTGAAGATTCTGGACCCAGAGGTCGTATTGAACCCTGAGGTTCTTGACCCGGAGGCCCTAATAGAATCCGAAGATTCTGGACCCTGAGGTCGTTTTGAACCCTGAGGTTCTTTGGACCCTGAGGTCTTATGGAACCCTGAGGTTTTTTGGACCCTGAGGTCTTGGGACCCTTAGATCTATGGAACCTTGAGGTTCTTTGGATCCAGAGGTCTTTGGACCCTTAGGTCTTTGGAACTTTGAGGTTCTTTGGACCCGGAGGTCTTTGGAACCTTGAGGTTCTTTGGACCCGAAGGTCTTTGGACCCTTAGGTCTTTGGAATCTTGAGGTTATTTGGACCAGGAGGTCTTTGGACCCTTAGGTCTTAGGAACCTTGAGGTTCTTTGGACCCGAAGATCTTTGGACACTTAGGTCTTAGGAACCTTGAGGTGTTTTGGACCCAAAGGTCTTTAGACCCTTAGGTCTTTGGAACCTTGAGGTTCTTTGGACCCGGAGGTCTTTGGACCCTTAGGTCTTTGGAACCTTGAGGTTCTTTGGACCCGGAGGTCTTTGGACTTTTTCTGCTTTTGGGGAGTCTTTTTGATCGCACTCTGCTGCCCGGAGGCGCGCCACTCTCGATCTAAAGTGCCCCCCCCCCCCCCGCAATGCGACTTCAACCCAGACACACTACCTTCCACGTCTGGATAGGTATTAAATTGTTTGTGCTTAACCGGTTTTTTGCACTTTGCTCCCTGCATATCAGCCGCTAGAATCTGATTACAGTACTTGGCCGTGTACGTCATGCCCCCTGCGTGTGTTTAGCTCGTGGCGTTTTTAACGAGGGTTTGGGTAGCATTTAGTACGTGGTCCCCGCATAACTCTTGGCTATAGGCCTTTACATGGGGCCCTGTTGTGCAGACATCGGTGCAGGGCTGATCAGACCCCTTCCATATCTGTCTGCACCTTAGGTGAGTAGCCTCACCAGCTAGGGGGCTAACTAAGAGCTGAGGTCCCTAAGGTCCTTTTCCAGCTGCCCTAATAAGTATTTAAATATATAATAGTAGTAATAGGAATTTAGAAATGATAGAGTTTGAGGTGCAAGGCGTTCCAAAAGTTGGGTTGGACCTTGTCATTGATGTCTTGCAGCTTATAGACTCCTGCCCCTTGCACCTCAATTACCTTATAAGGGTCATCTCGTCCAGGGGGAGTTTTTCGGCTGATTTGTCCTTTGTGTGGTCGCAGACTCGTCTTAGGACCCAGTCTCCTTTCTGGAAGGTTTTGGACCTGACCTTTTTGTTGTACACCTAATATAGGGTTCGCCAGAATCGGAGGTCCCTTGGGGCCTGATCCAGCTAGTATGCCCCTATATTTATTTTTGTGGATGTCCCACTTACATGCAGTTGCATAGGTTCGCTCCCTGTACAAACTCTGAGTTTGGATACAGTACTTTGCGATTGCACTTAAGTTTCCTGGTGTTAGAGATGGAAGCTGGTCAGAGCCGGATCTTTGGAGTCGGAGTCGGAACTTTTGAGTTGGAGCCGGAGCTTTGAAGTTGGAGTCGGAACTTCGGAACTTCAAAGTTGGAGCCGGAGCTTTGAAGGTTGAGTCGGAACTTCGGGACTTACAGAGTTGGAGCCGGAAATTCTTCACGTGGGCATTTGAATATCAGGGTCCTGCTCGAACGACTCTGAAAACCTGGATCTTGTTTTTACTCCCAACTGATTGCCCCTTATCTTTCGGTTTCATTGGTGAAGTCGGGAGATAACGTGTTTGATTTGGTAAGCCGGAGTTGCTCTATCTTATGAGGCTTGTTGTGAGCAGGACGTCGCTTCTCCAATGCCCCTTTTCCAGGGTTCTTCTTAGGCATGGGCCATGTTGGACCCGAATATGACCCTCAGGTGAGGTACCGGTAAAACGTGAGCTACCAAGTGGGCAGCATAAAGCCCATCACATTAATGAGAGCTGGAATTGAACTAAAGGCCGAACCTGGAAGTCGTCATAATTGAGGTCACGATATAAAGAGAGCTGATGTTTCGAGAAGACTCGGTCAAGAGGAACCTGGAGCAAGTACGTAACTGAAGCCGCATATCTCGGATTAAGGAGCTATCGACGAGACCTAGACTATATAAAGACGGAGAAGATCAAAAACAAGGGGACCTTCTCGAGAGACCAACTGAGAGAACTAGACAAAAAGCATTACGTATTCTTTTGTAATCCTCTCAAAATATATTCTTTGTATTCATCATCTTTTCAACTCATCAATAAAATCATATTCATTCTTCAAGCTTACTTACGGGATTCAGCCCACGATTCTCATTACATCTCTAGACCTAACCTAGAATCTAAGAAGTGAAATCTTGTCTCTCACAATTGGCGCCGTCTGTGGGGACAATTAATCGAATCCCTTTCTCCAAAGCTTAAGGATGAATCCACTCGATGGAACTAATCCATCTAACCCCGATCAATCAAACCTGAGCAATAGCTCACCAAATCGCACTGCTCCGGGGGCAAATAACCCAAGAGCCTCCGGAGGGACCAACTCTGGGCCCTCAGCCCTCAATAACCCGTCGCATCAATCCGCTCCGAACCAAACGGAAGCTCAGCTTTCTGAGATCCGGCGGATGATGCTCCAGTTAGTAGACAAAGCTCAAGAAACCGAGCGAACGGTGCAACAGCTAGCCGAACGGCAGCAATAGTTCGAAGAGATAACCAGATCTCAATCCGCAACAACCCAGCCGTCCGTCCACCAGGGAAGAGGGATCACGTTCCATGAACGATTAGCTGACCCCTCCTTCCCTCGAGAGCGTCTGAACTTCTCCCCCGATAGCTCTGGAGCAGATGGTCAGGAACCTGCTTTCCAAACGCCTCGCGCCAGGACAGCTCCTACGTTTACCCCACCTGTCACCAGCACCATGGGGAGCAATGTAGCTACAACTAGTTCCATACCTAACCGAAAAATTGGAGGGAGCGCCCGTTTACCTCCACCGCCACCTCCTTCCGAGTCTGGAGCAGGAACCAACATACCGTCCGGGGGCAGAACATCAGCTTCGGTGCTTCAAGCTAGGGTTTCAACCCCAAATACCGATGAATATCAAAGGACGGATGCTGATCCTGTAGTCCTCCGCACTAACCTTGCTCGGAACCTGAGAACCAATGAGCGACCTGTTTCGCCAGCTAACTGGGAAAACGACCGAACCAGGTTCCGCCAGGAACCTGTTCCCCGAGTATCCGATAATGACCAAAATGTCCTTTCCTTCGAGGGACCTGACGCAATTCGTAGATATATGGAGCGAACCCACGCCGCTCTCCAGAAATTGGGAGCTCAAGTTCACAAAGCGACGAGCTCAGCTCCCAAAATCGAGAGTTTAATTGAGGAAACTCGTGGGACTCCATTCACCGATAGAATTTCCAACTCTTACATAAGAGACACTCGAAAAATCAAGATTCCCGAATAGGATGGGAACGCAGATCCGAAAGCTTATCTAAGAGCCTTCCGATTAGCCATCGTTAAAGCTCACTTCACAAAAGAAGAATGTGATGCAGGATATTGCAGAACATTTGCTGAAAACCTAATCGGAACAGCTCTCGAGTGGTTCTCCGGCCTCGAACCGAACTCTATAGACAGCTTTGATCAGTTGGCTAACGCCTTCATGAAACAATATTCAACCCACATCCTGAAACAAGCATCTGAGGCTGATCTCTGGAAGATCAGGCAAGGATTGGGAGACTCACTGCGAGTCTACATTGACAAGTTCAGGGCAGTAAGAACCAAACTCTCGAACCCTAACGATCAAGTAGCCATCGAGGCCCTTAGGAGAGGCCTCTGGTACAAATCATGCTTCTTCTCGGAGCTAACGCTAAATCCTCCCCCAACTATCGATGACGCCCTTCATAGGGCCTCTAGATACATCACCCTGGAAGAGGAAACAGCAGCATTAGACAAGCTCCACCAAAAACCTCAGAATCATCCGAAAGGCGAAGCCTCCGACGGGAAGGGACCTCATAAAAGAGGGAGCTCCCGAAACAACCAGACTCAGGGAGAGCATTCTTATGTAATCGAGGACGACAAAGACGAAAAACTTGTTGCCCCGACAGCTAAAGCCCCCTGGTCCAAAGGCTACGATGAAAGCAAACACTGCTCTTATCACGATCGAAAGGGACACTCAACCGAAGAATGTTGGGACCTCCAACGACAATTGGCTGCTAAATTCGCAGCCGGAGAAATAAAAGATGTGGACCTCAAAAAGCCACAGCCTTACCAAAAAAGAGATCCCCGGGATAACTCCCCAAAACGCGAGAGATCACCCGAAAAAGAAACAGACTCACCACCTCCAGCTCCCAAGAAAAGAGTCGATATGGTCCTTGGAAAATTCCCCCAAGGAAAAAGCCTTCAAATAGAAGCCCTCCTGAGTAAAACACCTCCCCAATCGAGCCCTGACTCAAGGGTCGATTACATCCTCGGAGGGTCCAACGTATGTCAAGACTCCGTTAACTCTATTAAAAGTCACGTACGGAAAGCTGTGTCCAATACTCAGTCTAAACCGACCAAACCCGAGTCCAACACTAAAATATCTTTTTGGGAGAGTGTGACATCAAACCTCGACAGGCCTCACGACGATGCCCTCGTCGTAACGTTAAATATAGCAGGCTACGAGGTACCTAAGCTCATGATCGACACCGGAAGCTCCGTCGATCTCATTTTCTATAACGCATTAAAGGGAATGGAAATAGACGATTACGAAATCGTCGACCAGAAATCCAACCTCGTAGGCTTCTCAGGAGAAACAGCTACCTCCTTGGGAACCATCAAGCTCCCAGTCATAGCTGGCGGAGTCATGAAAATGACCAACTTCATAGTTGTCGACAAACCGTCTCCCTTCCACGCAATCCTCGGAAGACCTTGGATTCGTAAGATGAAAGCAGTAGCTTCAACTTATCACCAATGCGTGAAGTTTCCAGCAATCGACGGGATAGTTACCGTACACGGTAGCCAAAAGATTTCAAGGATCTGTTACCTGGGAGGATTCGAGATCATAAAAGATTCCCCCCAATAGCAATTACAGGTCCAGGAGAGTCGCGAAATGCAACAAAATATCTGAGGTCCCCCCAAGAACCTCACCGAAAAAGTTAGCATTGACGACTCGAACCCTGAAAAACAGGTAAGCATCGGATCTGAGCTGCCTCTCGAAACCAAAAAGGAGCTCATCGAATTCCTAAAACAGAATGTCAAAACCTTCGCATGGACCACCAGTGACATGAAAGGCATAGACACCAACGTCACCACACATAAGCTCAATGTAGATCCCACTTTCAAACCGATCAAACAGAAGCGTCGTAAGCTAGGTCTTGAAAAAGCCCAAGCTGTTAACGACGAGGTCGATCGACTAACGAAAGCCGGGTCAATCCGAGAAGTTCAATACCCCGATTGGTTAGCCAACCCAGTAGTAGTAAAAAAGAAGAACGGGAAATGGAGAATCTGCGTAGACTTCACCGACCTAAACAAGGCCTGTCCTAAAGACATCTTCCCCTTACCTCACATCGATCGTTTGGTCGAAGCAACGGCTGGTCACCAGCTCCTGTCCTTTATGGATGCCTTTTCTGGATATAACCAGATTATGATGGAGCCTGAGGATCAAGAAAAAACCGCGTTCATAACCGAACGAGGAACCTATTGTTACAAGGTCATGCCATTCGGTTTGAAAAACGCGGGAGCTACCTACCAAAGGTTAGTAAATAAAATGTTCGCTGGACAACTTGGAAAAACCATGGAAGTCTACATCGATGACATGTTAGTCAAATCTTCAATGGGAGAGGACCATATTTCCCACCTAAGGGAATGCTTCGACATCCTCCACAAATACGACATGAAGCTAAACCCAGCTAAATGTACCTTCGGAGTACCCTCCGGCGAATTCCTAGGTTACCTCGTAACCGAAAGAGGCATCGAAGCCAACCCGAAACAGATAGCAACATTCCTAGAAATGCCGTCACCTAAAACGACCAGAGAGGTACAAAGATTGACCGGACGGATCGCAGCACTAAATATATTCATCTCCAGGTCCACTGATAAGTGCCTCCCATTCTACAAACTCCTGAAAAATAATAAGAAGTTCCTATGGGACGAAAAATCCGAAGAAGCCTTCAAACAGCTGAAAGCATACCTCTCGGAACCTCCGATACTGTCAAAACCTGTATCTGGAGAACCACTGTACCTGTACCTCGCCGTATCGACAGCTGCAGTCAGTGGAGTGCTAGTACGAGAAGAGCAAAACGAACAAAGACCTGTCTATTATACTAGTAAAAGCCTGATAGACGCCGAGACGAGGTACCCTACCATGGAAAAACTAGCCCTAGCAGTCGTAACAGCTGCTAGGAAGCTACGACCATATTTCCAATCACACTCAATCATCGTAATGACCTCACAGCCATTGCGAACGATTTTGCATAGTCCTAGCCAATCTGGACGATTAGCTAAATGGGCTATAGAGCTTAGCGAATACGATATCGAATACAGACCTCGAGCAGCAGCAAAAGCTCAGGTCCTTGCCAACTTCGTTATTGAGCTAGCGTCCGAACATTTAGACCAAGAAATAGAGTTCCCAAAATGGAGCCTATACGTGGACGGAGCCTCGTCAAAACAAGGCTCCGGCGTCGGTCTAAGATTAACCTCCTCAGCTGGAGAAACCATCGAACAGTCCTACAGACTTGGATTTAACGCCTCCAACAACGAAGCTGAGTATGAAGCATTAATCGCCGGCTTAAAACTAGCTCTTAGTCTCGGAATCCGAGAGCTGAGCGCCTACTGTGACTCACAGCTAGTAGCTAGCCAGTTTCACGGAGAATACGAAACGAGAGACGAAAGAATGGGGGCATACCTCGAAGTAGTCCTAAGCCTGACAAAACAGTTCGATAAGTTCGAGCTAACGAGAATCCCACGAGGAGAGAACTCTTCAGCAGACGCGCTCGCCGCGCTAGCCTCCACGTCCGACCCTCTCGTAAAACGAATTATACCCGTGGAAGGAATCGAAAAGCCGAGTATCGACATAGCTACCAAAGCTGAGCTAGATAACAAATCAAAAGCAAAAGTTGAGGATAACAGCCTTCCCACCGAAGCTACCCAAATCTTCACGACATTCTGGTTCCCTAGAACCAGAGCACGCAGCTTCAGAAAGCACACCTCTGACAATGCAACAAAAAACTCAGAGGGCCATAACCAAAGTGAGGGTATTCACCGAAGTTCGAACTCCCCTGAGCCTAACTCAACGAATACCCCCGGGGGCACCATCCAAACCTCGGAACCACTCGTCCTTAAGGTACAGACAAGAAGCCGCGCAGCTCGTAAAAACACGTCCAGGAACGCTACACAAACCACCGGGGACAATGAAGGAATTGGAGATATTCTTCAGAACCCAGACCTCTTGGGGCCTATTCCAACGAATATCCCCGGGGGCACCACTACACCAGGTCCCGAACAGGAACCTCCCTCCTCTCTTCACAACAAAGTTGTAGGAAGAGAAGAATGGAGGATACCGATCATGGATTACATCCTCGAGGGAAAAATCCCACCCAATAAGTGGGAGGCTCGAAAACTCAAAGCCTTAGCAGCAAGATATTGCATAATCGAGTCAGCCCTCCACAAACGAAGTGTCTCCGGACCTTACCTAAAATGCGTTCATGGTCTAGTAGCTATGAAACTCATGAAGGAAATGCACGAAGTTTCCTGCGGTAACCATTCCGGGGGCAGAGCTCTAGCTATCCGAATTAAAAGACAAGGCTACTTCTGGCCTACTATTATCGCGGATTGTGAGGTCTACTCCTCGTCATGCGACAAATGCCAAAGGCATGCACCGATCATACACCAACCAGCGGAAAAGCTATCTAAAATATCAGCTCCCTACCCGTTCATGAGGTGGTCCATGGATATCGTGGGTCCATTAGTACCTTCAGGGAAAGGAAAGAAATTACTAAACCTCCTCGTCCTAACCGACTACTTCACGAAATGGATCGAAGCCGAAGCTTTCCAGCAAATAAACAGATTTGAGGTCGAAGGATTTGTTTGGAAGAACATTGTATGTAGGCACGGTGTCCCATACGAAATCGTAACCGATAACGGAGGACAGTTCATATCCCATGATTTCAAAAAGTTCTGCGATAAGTGGAACATCCGTCTCACATTTTCATCACCTCGGCGACCTCAAGGTAACGGCCAGGCGGAGGCTGCTAACAAGTCGATCTTAGCAAACCTCAAGAAACGCCTAGGAGCTCAGAAAGAACTCTGGTCAGAAAAACTACCCGAAGTACTATGGGCTTGCAGAACCACCCCACGAAAAGCTACAGAGGAAACTCCTTTCTCCTTAGCTTACGGGATGGAAGCTGTCGTCCCAGCAGAAACCACCGCAGGCAGCCTCCGACGGGAGCTCTGCACCTCAAACCCCGCAGCTAACAACCAGCTCCTGATGGACAGCCTCGACTTAATCGAGGAAAGAAGAGACCAAGCTTTGCTCCGCATTCAAAATTACCAGCAAGCAATGGCTCGGCACTATAACTCCAAAGTAAGGCCCCGGCAGTTCGCTGTAGGAGACCTGGTACTCAGAAAGGTGTTCGAAGGAACTAAAGAACCGGGAGCTGGAAAGTTAGGAACCAACTGGGAAGGACCCTACCGAATTATCCACATAGTACGACCCGGAGTCTATAAACTCCAGAAGGTACGAACCGGGGTACCTGAAATCCGATCGTGGAACGCCACGAACCTCAAAATATATTATCATTAGGTACCCAAATCCCCTGAACTACGTTTGGCTTGATCCCTTGACTGGGTACGTAGGCAACTCCGTCATGAGTGCAGCCCCAATCTCTTTTCACCAATCTCCTCACCTAAGCAAGGAGGACACATTTTACCAATAACACATAACGTGAAAACAGTTATTGTGTGGAATCTAAATCATGTATTTTCTGATATCTGATATTAATAAAACAATTAATCCAGTTCCATAAGCATCAAAGGTCTTAAAACCCTCCAAGAAAATCCAGGTCCCGCTAAATCGCGACCTAAGCTCAATCATCTCGAATAAATTCAGGTCCCGGAAAACCTGAACCTAAGGTCTTAAAATCCTCGATAAATCCAAAGGTCTTAAAATCCTTAAACTAAGGTCTTAAAATCCTTAACAATCATCTAAGGTCTTAAAATCCTTAACAATCATCTAAGGTCCTAAAATCCTTAACAATCATCTAAGGTCTTAAAATCCTTAACAAACAACTAAGGTCTTAAAATCCTTAAACAATTAACAAGGTCCTAAAATCCTTATCAAAACCGAAAGGTCTTAAAATCCTAAAAAAAATCAGTTAAATCACCAAATTCCTCAACTTCATCCGTTAAAGTCCAAAGGATTCAAAATCCTTCGAACTAACTCAGGTCCCTAAGGATCTAAATTCAGGTTCCCGCGAACCTAGACACCAGGTCCCAGAACCTATCAAGATCCGACTCAGGTCCCTGAATTCCTAGAGCTAAAATCAAAGGCTCCTCTTTAATACCCTTATGACCGAATATGTACTAAGCTAAACGCTTAACACAAACTAAGATTAAAAATCCTAATCCGATCCAATGATCACTATGTCTGAACAAAACGGAGTTAAGTGCAAAAGTTCAAGACAAAAATAATAACCAGAACTTAACATACGAAAGTGTTTAAAAGCCTCCTCAGGCCATTGAAATCCAACAAGTTGAAAGGTTTAAAGGCCTCCTCAGGCACTAAGTCATAAAGCATAACGAAACGAAGCTTAAAACCAAAGTCTTGAAAAACACAAAATGCAAATTTAAAAGAGCTTCAGCTCTCAACCGTCCTGATCCTCCTGGACCGGTTCACCATCACCAGTGGGAACCTCTCCTCCAACCACGTCGACGTCGCCTCCTTGAACTGCTTCGACCGGAGCTACGTCAGAAGCCATCAAACTCAAGTTAGAACCATACTCCCCAGAAAAGGACGGATTGAACAGATTAATCTCGAAAGTACCTGAGCTGTCCGAGATCTGGGGAAGAGGAAGCTTGCTGACTGAAAAGTCAGACACTTGAGCTTCTCATATGCAGTCGTCGCCCCCGGCAACAAAGCCACCAGCTGGCTGTACTCCTCTTCGACACTTTGGATCTTGTTGTTCAACATATCCTTCAAGAGGTCAACGTTAGCTTGGAGCTCCTGAGCATACACCAATGCACTGACCTCTTCCTTCTTCTTAGCGAACTTCTCCTGAACACAGGCTAGGACCTTACCATAAGCGTCGGCGACCTCTTTCTTCCCTGCCCTGACTGCCAGCTTGCCTTCAGCTTCCTTGTTCTTCTGGCTGTCTTGGGATGAGATAATGAGCTCACGAACTTGGTGTTCAGCTATCCTTCGAGCAGAATCCAAGTCATTAATCTTCCTACTCTTCACCTGGATGTCAAGCTCCTGACTTTCGATCTTTCCTTGCTGAGCATCAGCCTTCAAGCCTAGTCTCGACACTTCAGCCTCGAGTTCAGAAATTCGAACCCGGGCCTGATCGAGATCGGCCTTGGCTGCCTTAACCATTTCAGTCACCTCAGCAAGCTCACCAGCATTGGGGGCATCATGCAAAGCATTCTCGAACTTGAGCTGGGCTCTGTTAATAGCTCCAGCCAACTGCAACAACATCAAAAATGTACGGATATTATTTTCTCTAAGAGAAAAAAAGTATAAACAAAGAACAGGCGAAGATCACACACCTGACCCATGCAATGGGCTATGTCGAGATACTCATCCCGGTTAGTTAAATCTTTGAGCGCTGGAAGGGGACATCCTACCCTCTTCAGGTGCCTCAGTATTGCGGCCAGGCCCCAGGAATCATCTAGGATCGACCCAGGCTTCGAATGAGTGAAGCTCCACCCAACAGTTCCTCCTCTAGAAGACGAGGAAGACGATCGAGTGGGAGCTCCGCCTTGGTCGGTCCTAGGCCTCTTGTGCCTCGACGGCTCAACCTCAGAAGTACCCCTCGGAGCCTGATAATCAGCCTCCGGCACCTGGACTTCAGGGAGAGGAGCAGCATCCTGAGCTACGACATCGGTAGGAGTAGCCTCAGCAACAGGTTTGGATACTCCATCATCCAAAACATCCTTCACCGAATCAAGAAAAGATCCCCCTTGGCTCCTGTCTCCCCCACGGGAGATACTGGCAGCATTCGAGGGGTTACCCCTAGAACGGAACGATGGCCTCAGAGTCATATCACCTGACTTGGTCTTTTCGGTTCCTGAAGCACTAGCACCGGTTGAAATCGATACAACTGAGTCACCTACCAAAACTGAAACAAGGAAAAATCTGAATAATGAAGTTTCAGGGCAATGAAGCTATAAAAAATTCAGACTTGAACTCACCCTCAAGGTTCTCAGCAGGAATGGGATCTTGAAAAGAGGCGTTAAAAACGTTTGGGAACCTGGCAGCCCCAATTTGAGAAGTGGTGTAAGCTGGCCAGGTACAAGGGGTCTGCTGCAACTTGCGGTATAGAGCTCTGGTAAGCTTGGTAGAGAGCTTCGGAGGATCTTCAATTTCTGCAAAACGAATCCGAGTAAAAGGGTTAATCGACTATCAAATAAATGACATAGGAAGAGGAATATTCCTAGAACTTCTAACCAGATGGATTAGTCCAAGTGATCCTAAGGTTCCGACCCACAGGAACCGTCAAAGGATCAACTTTAACCTAAAAATACTTCTTTCTCCAGTCATCATCGCTGCTAGAGAACCTAAAGATAACGTGATTGGGACGACTAGAGAGGTAGTAGGTCCCGGAACCACCCTCCTTAGAAGCACTCTCTTTCAAAGAAAAGAGGCTCATAAGCTCGGTAAGACCAACGCTAACCCCCTCCTCTTTAGACCTAGTGATGAAGCCATTAATCACACGGATAACCGAGGGACAGAGTTGGGAAAGGGCTAGTTGATAATGGTCTACCAGATCGAGCAGTAAGGTCGGGAGAGGAAATCTCAAGTGAGACTTGGAGATGAATTTCTCGTGACAACAGAACCAACCCTCCGGAGCGGTCTCGGGGGTCTCGTCGGAGCTGCAGGCACGGCCAAGCTCCTTCGAGCCGAGAGCTTGAACCATGAGGTTGACTACGTCTTGAGTTTTTAGCAGCGACGGCGAGTGTGAGCTGCTTCCACTCGAATCATCCTTCTTCTTCCGTTTGGAGACTCTAGTCGCAATCGTCTCCCTAGCTGTTTTTTTCCCCTTCTTCACCTTGGCTCCGACTTCTTGCTTAACCTTCAATAATTTGGCTCCAGAGGCGGAGGGAGGCATCCCGGTTTCGCCGGAACCTTCTTTCGGATGATCCATAATACGGGGAGGGTAAAGAGAAAATTGATGGCGAGGTTTGGGAGAGAAATTGCAGAACGATGATGAAGATGAAAGATAAAAAAAAATCGCAGTAAAAATAATGAGAAGAGAGGGAAGTTACCTTGGGAAACTGAACGGAGGCGTGGTGAAAGTGGGAGGCGTAGCAGTTAATGCTCGTAGCTTTATATCCCATCGTCTCTCGAGATTCGGAAACATCATTTCAAATCTACTCTATCTGAACCGTAGATTTTATTAGACATAATAAGGACCGTTAGATCAAGTAAACCGTATCTAAACGAGATAAGAACTAATCATTACCTTAACAAAAAGATAAAGTCGGTAGCTGGATTCTAGCTTCCGAGACAAAAGATTTTATTCGGAAGCTGGGGGCAACTGTTGGACCCGAATATGACCCTCAGGTGACGTACCGGTAAAACGTGAGCTACCAAGTGGGCCGCATAAAGCCCATCACATTAATGAGAGCTGGAAGCTGAACTAAAGGCCGAACCTGGAAGTCGTCATAATTGAGGTCACGATATAAAGAGAGCTGATGTTTCGAGAAGACTCGGTCAAGAGGAACCTGGAGCAAGTACGTAACTGAAGCCGCATATCTCGGAGGTCAGTTAAGGAGCTATCGACGAGACCTAGACTATATAAAGACGGAGAAGATCAAAAACAAGGGGACCTTCTCGAGAGACCAACTGAGAGAACTACACAAAAAACATTACGTATTCTTTTGTAATCCTCTCAAAATATATTCTTTGTATTCATCATCTTTTCAACTCATCAATAAAATCATATTCATTCTTCAAGCTTACTTACGGGATTCAGCCCACGATTCTCATTACATCTCTAGACCTAACCTAAAATCTAAGAAGTGAAATCTTGTCTCTCACATATAACGTGTTTGCTTTGGTAAGCCGGAGTTGCTCTATCTTATGAGGCTTGTTGTGAGCAGGACGTCGCTTCTCCAATGCCCCATTTCTAGGGTTCTTCTTAGGCATGGGCCATGTTTGAACCTGGAGGAGAGTCATCTTCCTTAGAGTAGACCGGGGACTACAGTAAGTATTCATAGGCACTGGACCTGTCTGGGAATGATATTGCAGGCTACAGGGCCCTGATCTTTTTCTCGGTGGATGATTAGATTTGCTTTCAGGTCCCATGTAGGTGTCTCCTAGTGATATAGGGTTTGATGGAGACGGACTTGCTGACGCTTCAGTGAGCTTTGGCATTCATCCGCTGGATGCATGGTCCTTGGACCTGTAGCATGACCTTTGGAGGAACGGAGACCTTATTCTCTCATTTCGGGGGGTGATGAGCTCCTTTATTGGTGTAAGGCCTTGGTGGAACATGGCCTTCAAGTAGTCTTGGTGGTAAAGACCATTGGTATCTGTTGGAATCTGATGCAGGTGACTTGCTGCCCCTTCGGAAGTGAATTCTTGATCTCAGGCAAGCAGGATCCGTCTTTTTAGAGCAGGGTCTTGGTGGTATATAGCCACGTGTTTGCCAGGTCCGAATGGCTTATAACCAGGTCAAGTGGGGATTACTTGATTTACCTCAGTAAGTATGTCCTTGGTTATGCCCCCAATGATTGGATACTGGCTGGAGAATGATCCTCTGAAGGGCATACATCCTGGAGAAGCAATATTCTCCTGCCCATGTTTTCCTCTCTCTTTGCTTAGTTTTTTGGGGACGTATCCTGATCCTGAGCAGGAGGAGTTGTTGGAGAGTAGAGATATATTGAATGGAAACTCGTAGTTCCTGCTGATTCTCCTTTGCAACTGCATTGGCTTCGGAGGGTCATTGGGTTTTGCCTTTGAGGACCTGGGGACTGTAAGAGATTCTTTTATGATCCGGAGGTGGACTCTTGTTCTGCTATCTCAAGCCCGGAGGATGTATTGACTTAACGCAGCATCACGCTCTGTCCACTGGAGTTGGATCTCTCTCGATGTCGGATGGATGCAGGATATAGTTGAGACTGCACATGTCGCCTTCTATGAAGCCGTTCGAATGTGGTCCTTCTCGAAACCCGATGACTTTGGAGATACCCTCTTTGAGCTTGTAGGTTCTGAGATTCTTCCTCTTTAAACATGGTGGTTCGTGGGCTTCATCCCCCTAAAACTCATAGGTTGTGGATATGACTCTCTTGGCGCCCGGAAGCTCTGGCATATGTCCTTCTGAAACAAGGGGGCGGTAGGACATATCCTCTTTAAATCTGGAGGTTAGAGGTGAATTAGCAATACTGAGTCGTCCTTGAGCTTGGATTGCAGGGTCCTGGGTAAAAATTGACCCGAGGCAGGAATGGACAGGTCTGGAGCAGGACCCTTTGTTTGGATAGCAGGGGTTTACCCAGCTGGAACGCTTCCTTGCATGCATTAGCGTCTTATACGGCAAACTAGGACGTGGTTAATCCATTTTTGCTGTTGACCTTTCGGGCGTATTGCTTTGCTCCTATTCATCGGATCTCTCTGTTTCGTAGGTGTCGTGTTGTGACTTCTCCTAGCTGCTCTCTGTTCCCACTTGGATAAGCCACTCTCAGCGTTTTCTGGATGTCACTTAACGGCTCGTCGCTTTGTCTTGGATCCTCCTCGTTGTGAGCAAGCCAACGAGACTTGTTGATGCGTGTTGCCCCTTCGGTTAACGCTCATCTCATTTGCCCCAGCTTTTCTCGTGATCGCGTCTTCTTTTAGAGGTTCAAGAAGACATGTGGCCTTTGGAAATCTTGAGAGGCACGTGGCTTTAGCTTCCTTTAGAACCATATCAAGGTACATCACCAGGAAAAGAGGTAGTAAGGTGATCGGAGCTTGCTTTCTAGTACGGTGAATAGCTGTAGACCCGGAACCTAGATTAAGACCTGAGTCTAGAGTCTGGAAGCTGGGATCCAGAACCTGGAAGTTCGGATATCTCTTTTGGCTGAGTAGTAGCAGGAACGAGAGTTATCTTACTTCTTTTACTCAGTTCTGAATGAGTAGATGATACGACGACCATCAAGCCTTGATGCTGAACTAGCTTTTCCTATGGACCCTTGGCGGGAGGCAAAGCGGCTATTTGCCCGGTACTTGGGCAAGGTTCCTCATGCTTTTGGTTGGTTCGTAGATTTTCCACAGGAATTCCGTGGAATTTACTGAATACTTTGTTGGGGAAAAATATCCAAGGCTAAAGATTTCTCCAGCCTCCGAAGGGGCCTTGACTTCCGGACCCTCACTTGAGAAGGACCCAGGGTCCTTCCTCTGCTTAAAGGTCCAATCTCCACTAGAAGGCACCAAGATCCGACCTCTATTAATAAAGATCTAGGGTCCAGTCCCCACGAAGAGGTACCAGGGCCTAGCCCCTACCGAGAAGAACCAGGGTCCGACCCCTCGCGGTATTATGGAAGTTTTCCAGCTACGGGAAAACTTCTATTTTTCAGATATGGAAGAGTTCGCCCTACCTTAAGCCGACATACATCAACTATAAAAGGGGAGCCCAAACCCTAGAACAAGGGATCGACATTCAGAGGCTTAGAGATTAGAGAGTTAGGCTAGAAAACTAGGGTTTATACACCCAAAACGTTGTAACGCTAAAGATACTCAATAATACATCTATTTGCCTTGATTTCTCTTCTCTAAACACCTACAAATCTATTAGTCTTCTTGTGTTCCGTAGTGCTTAAACGACCCTACACAAAAATACCATAACCGTTTGGCGCTAGAAGGAGGGGAGTAACTCAACTACGTGACGATGGCAGAGGAAGACGATTCCAACCAAGCCGAACTAACCCCAAAGGAGATGGAGCTTCTCAGCCGGTTCGAAACACTTCAGAGCCAAATCACCGACCTTCAGAAGGCTCAGGAAACCGCACCTGCAGGTCTGGAACTCGTCCAAGAAGTTCAAAACCTAAAAGATCAACTTGGAGAACACTCCAAGCAACTTCAACAAAGCGTCGAGAAGCTAAACGCTATGGAAGCCGAGAACCTCGCTCTCCGACGAGAGAACCAATCCCTCGGGGCAGTTGGGAACAAGCAGAAACGGTTCAGAACCAGAGTCCGACTTGTGGCTTCGCTTATCACCCCACGCGACGACGAGGAGACGCCTCAGCAACCCAACAACGGATCCGACGACCAAGAAGCTACTCGAGACGCAACCCGAGAAGAAGAGGATGACGACTCCGATACGGAGGACGAGGAATACTCACCCAATAATCCCGAGATCTCGGATCCAGCTCTTGCCGCCTACCTAGAGAAGGTGGTATCCAAAATATTCGGCACCATCCAATCTATGGTGGAAAGGCTCCCCGAAGTAGCTCCCCCTATCCGGAGAAGCGACCCTAGGTCTTACTCAGACACACCTTTCGTGAAAGAGATTGCTTCAGTCGAGATACCTCTCAAATTCTCCTTCCCGAGCATCAAGATGTATGAAGGAACTGGAGATCCCAACAACCATATCGCCCAGTACAAGCAACGCATGATAGTCGTGGCTATCCCAAAAGAAGCAAGGGAAGCTACCATGTGCAAGGGATTCGGATCAACCCTGACCGGTCCTGCCCTCTAGTGGTACATCAATCTCCCCACAGGATCCATCGCATCTTTCGCCGCCCTCAGCGACAAGTTCGTGGAGCAATTCGCCAGCAGTCGCCATCTGGAGAAGAGATCGGAGGACCTCTACGAGGTTCAGCAATATAAGAACGAGTCCTTGCGTTCCTACATAGCTCGTTTCAACCAGGAGAAGGTCTCTATCCCGGAGTGCAATGACGATACAGCCGTCTCAGCCTTCAAGAAGGGCCTACTTCCGGAGGGAGAGCTCTATAAGGAGCTAACAAAGTATAGGTGCGGAGACATGGCGGATGTACTATCCCGCGCCTGGGGCCAAGAGAGATGGGAAGAAGATGTCGTGAGCAGGGCCAAGGTCTCCTTCAAATATGATCAGAAGTCTTCCAGATCCTCAAAGGATGAGCGTGACGAGGCCATCCGACCTCGACCCTCCAGAGAATCTACCAACCCAAGCAGGGGCAGATACCAACACCATCCTCTGCCCCGATCCGAGGGAATGATGGTCTCTACTTGGCCCAGTATCTCTCATCTCGCGATATCCAAACTGGAGCTCATCGGAGTCTTGAGACAAATGGGCCCACAGGTTAAGTGGCCTCCTAAAATTAGGTCCCTTGACGCCAATCGGAACCCCAAAAGGTGGTGTGGGTTCCACAACGATCACGGTCACACCACTGAAGACTGTATAGCCTTGAGGCTAGAGGTCGCTGAGCTTCTTAAGAAGGGTTATCTGAGGGAATTCCTCTCGGATAAAGCAAGGGACCTCCTAAACAAAGAAGGCCCCGCTCTTCCCAATGATGCTGTTCCCGCATTACCCCCGCAGCAAGATCGAGTGATCCATGTCATCTCAGGAGGATCAGAAGTAAGCGGAATCAGCAGCGCCGCAGCTAAAAGGAGTACCTGTAACGCTAGAAACGGTCAAGAGGCCGAGGTTCCCAAACGCCCACTCCTGGGAAAGGATGAGATTAGCTTCACCGCGAAGGAGCAGGAACGGGTCCTGGCCCCTCATCATGACGCCCTCGTCATCTCACTGGTCATAGCAAATTGCTTGGTCAAGCGGATACTGGTGGACAATGGAAGCTCCAGCAACATCATCTTTCATTCGGCTTACATGGACCTAGGGCTAGACCCTAAGACATTAACCAGGAAAGCGACCCCACTCGTGGGATTCAGCGAAGAGGTGAAGCAGACCGAAGGAGAGGTTCTTCTCCCAGTCTACGCTGAAGGGATAAATCAAACCACCAAGTTTCTGGTCGTCGACTGTGTTGGGGAAAAATATCCAAGGCTAAAGATTTCTCCAGCCTCCGAAGAGACCTCGACTTCCGGGCCCTCGTTTGAGAAGGATCCAGGGTCCATCCTCTACTTAAAGAACCAATCTCAACTAGGAGGCACCAGGATCCAACCTCTAATAATATCCAGGGTCCAGTCCCCGCGAAGAGGAACCAAGGCCTAGCCCCTGCCGAAAGGAACAAGGATCCGATCCTCCGCAACAATATGGAACTTTCCCAAATTGTGGGGAAACTAGCATCTTCGCAAATATGTTAAAGTTCGCCCTACTTCAGCCGACTTATATCAACTATAAAAGGGGAGCCCAAACCCTAGAACAAGGGATCGACATTCAGAGGCTTAGAGATTAGAGAGTTAGGCTAGAAAACTAGGGTTTATACACCCAAGACGTTGTAACGCTAAAGATACTCAATTATATCTCTTTGCCTCGATTTCTCTTCTCTAAACACATATAAATTTGTGCCTATTCACTATTCTTCTTGTGTTCCGTAGTACTAAAACGACCCTACACAAAAATACCATAACAGTTTGGCGCGAGAAGGAGAGGAGTAACTCAACTACGTGACGATGGCACAGGAAGACGATTCCAACCAAGCCGAATTGACCCCAAAGGAGACGGAGCTTCTCAGCCGATTCGAAACTCTTCAGAGTCAAATCACTGACCTTCACAAGGCTCAGGAAACCGCACCTGCAGGTTTGGAACTTGTCGAGGAAGTTCAAAACCTAAAAGATCAACTTGGGGAACACTCCAAGCAACTTCAGCAAAGCGTCGAGATGCTAGACTCTATGGAAACCGAGAACCTCGTTCTCCGACGAGAGAATCAATCCCTCGGGGCAATTGGGAACAAGCGGAAACGGTTCAGAACCAGAGTCCGACCTATGGCTTCGCTTAACACCCCACGACGACGACGAGGAGACACCTCAACAGCCCAATGACGGATCCGGTGATCAAGAAGCTACTCGAGACGCAACCTGGGAAGGAGAGGATGACGACTCCGATACAGAGGACGAGAAATACTCACCTGACCATCTCGAGATCTCGGATCTAGCTCTAGCCGCCTACCTAGAAAAGGTGGCATCCGAAAGATTCGGCACCATCCAATCCATGGTGGAAAGGCTCCTCGGAGTAGCTCCCCTAACCCGGAGAAGTGATCCTAGGTCATACTCCGGCACACCTTTCGTGAAAGAGATCGCTTCAGTCGAGATGCCTGGCAAGTTCTCCTTCCCGAGCATTAAGATGTATGAGGGAACCGGAGATCCTGACAACCACATCGCACAATACAAGCAACGCATGATAGCCGTGGCTATTCCGAAAGAAGCAAGGGAGGCTACCATGTGCAAGGTTTCGGATCAACCCTGACCGGTCCTGCCCTCCAATGGTATATCAACCTCCCCACAGGGTCAATAGCGTCCTTTGCCGCCCTCAGCGACAAGTTCGTGGAGCAATTCGCCAGCAGCCGCCATCTGGAGAAGAGATCGGATGACCTCTACGAGGTTCAGCAATACAGAAATGAGTCCCTACGTTCCTACATAGCTCGTTTCAACCAGGAGAAGGTCTCTATTCTCGAGTGCAACACCGATACAGCCGTGATCTCACTCAAATTACCCTAGGAGTGAATTACTCTCTCAAATAAGAGGTTCAGATGTAGTACTTAGGGATCGATTTCACGGGGAGCAAAGGAACACAAAAGATAGTAATCCTTAGTGACTAAGCTAGGTTGAAATTGTTTTAAATATAAATTGCAGTTGTGAGCAATGATTAGTTGCTCAAGAGAATGTTTGAGGGTTGTAAGTAATAAGAGAAATAGTTAGATTCAAGGTTACTATTCATCTAGTTCAGGATTATAATGCTATGGATGTTTTAATGAGCTGCTTGCATAAACTAAAGAACTTCGACTCTTTAGAGTTGGCTAATAACTGTTGTTACTAGTCTCGTCTATTGATCTGTCCGCCGACAATATCGATCGATGTTTGACAGCTTGTATCGATCGATATGTGTGTCGTCGATCGATTACTCTATTGGCGTACCGATCGATATAGCTCTAGATCAAATCGAATGTATGTTCACCAAGATCATAGATGTGGGAACCGAAATTCGCACTGTCGATTTTAGTTAGTAAAACGTAGGAAAACTAAGTTGACCTAGTCTTCCCCGAGGATCCCGGCTATCTGCTGGGCCATGCACGACAAAGTTAAAACAGGCTAAGTTGAGAATGAATGCGTAAAATAAAGAGAGCAAAAAGAAAGAGTTTTATTTCCGAATTCGCGGAGAGCGTTGGAACAATAGGTCGAGATCGCGGCCGTAAGAGCTGTCGAGCGTCGCTAGTCTCAAAACCCTAGATCTAACCTAATTGAGTAGCAGCTCGCTAAAAAAGGAAATAAACGCCTAAGTTCTAAATTGCTCTGAGAGTGGTTTTTCTTCTGATTTTCGGATCCCCCTTCCTCTGCTCCTAGACTTGCTTATATACTCCCATATGACGGTCTATTCCTGACGGGCCGGCGCGAGCTGGGCTTTATCCATTTTCGTCGGCCTTCATGTTTATCGGGAAACTTGACATTTATCTTTTTGGAAACTTGATGTTTATCCTTTGGAAGTTTGACATTTATCTTGTTTAGGAAGATAATCGCAAGCTGTCGTATCTATCTTTTTAGAAAATCGTAAAATGGTTATCCGATCATGTTTGGTCCCCGTTGGACCGTATCTCGGATTTCCGCTATTTTTACGATTTCTTTGAGAGAACGCTCCTACTCGGACATTGGATCTTTCGGAAGATCTTCGGCTCTTTTGTGAGGCAAATGGTGTTTTTAGATAACCATTGCCGTTTTCTACGAAGTTTTTCCATCCGTCGACGTCTTACAGGTTTTCTGAAGGCTAGGAGAAAGAAAAGGAGTTTGGTTTGCGGGATTTCAGAAAGTCGCAAAACTTTGATTTCTGGCGGTTTGAGAAATTGGAACTTACGCACGAAGACTAGCCGTCCGATAACTCGAGCTAGCATGGCGCTAGGCGCCCGGCGCCTAGAGGCAGCACGGGCGCTAGGCGCCCGGCGCCTAGAGGCAGCACAGGCGCTAGGCGCCCGACCATCTCGAATATATGTTCACCAAGATCATAGACCGGCTCTCGCTTATCTCTAGAGGATCTTAGCTTATTCAAGATGATGTCAGGAGATTGATTTATGGATTAAATCAACTCCAAGATCATATTCTGGTTAGCTACGCTAGAATAAGCATTAGGGTTCATCAGGATAATGAGTATACAACTCAACAGTCCATAGTTGGGGCTAATCCCTCATAACTATTTGAACCCTAAATCTAACAATGGAATCTACTCAGACATGACTGAGTGATTCAAAGCATCTAAGTAATAATAGAGATTCATTTAGAAGACCGAACAATCAAGTTCCTCGTGATAACAAATCTCTTTGTATCTTTCTTCTAAACTTAGAATCCTATAACATTAGATGAGAACATAATTAAGATGAAAAAAATACTTTATTGATAAGTAAGAAAATACTAGAACAATGATATGTTGTTAAAGCTTTTTTTGCCAAAACACATAGGCAAAGGTATAAATATTGAGTACAATTAGGTTAAAAACTCGTCAGGGGCATTATAGTAATATTGAGACATCTTGGGCTTCAAGTCGATTGAGAATATTCTTCCTTCTTCTGCACGCTCGATATCGATCGATGGTACTATGTGTACATCGATCGATGGAGTATCTCGTCGTCATTTCTTCAAATGCGTCATCGATCGATTACACGAAGTGTGTATCGATCGATATGTAACTCTGGATAACGACCTCAATGTCTGATCTTCAAGTCATCTCGGGAAAACTCTCATTTAAGCTCCAAATGGCACCTAAAACGTCACTTTACTCCAAAATGCCCTTGAACCTGAAAACATACCTAAAAGACTCCAAAACATAGATATATATAGTAAAATCATATAAATACCATGAGTAAAAGTGGGTCAAAATCATGGTATATCAACTCCCCCAGACTTAACCTTTTGCTTGTCCTCAAGCAAACACACAGGTAGTCTTAGAAAGAAGTTTGAAAATAGCAGGGACTCAATTTAAATCTTAACTTTAGGATCATCACGTCTACTTTGTTGCAAGCCACATCTTATGCCTATTAATCACATGAGTACACTATGCCATATCCTAGCTTAGCAACTAAATCTCCTAGCCAAATATCTTAACAATCCTGTCTGTCTATCCCCTCTACTGATCTCATTTATGCATAAAAATAAAAGTGCAGGCTTTACCTTGGGATATCGATCAAGAAACACATGGACTCAACTCAAGCAAGTTTCTGAACACACAGGCAAGTCTTCTCTGATCTCTTTCTTCCCCCTTTTTATCTCTCTTCTCTGGATCCTCATAGTTTCAAATTTTGATGAACACTGATTGCCACAAAGGCTATCTTTGCGTTATCTCATTGACTTAGTAACACATACTTTTGAATAAGCGAATAGTGGGGTTACATGGATCAATCCTGCCCCTCGCTTTGATCAATCCTTTAAAGTAGAATAATGGGGTCGCATGAATCACTCATACCCCTCTACTTCTCAAGATATCATATCACATCTTTATACAAATAATTTCTCTCTTTCCTTAGGATGCTGAAGAGAGAGAGGGAAGGGAATCAGAAGCACACAGACTATTACCTTCCAGACTTGCAGGAGGATTCCGATCCCTTGTATACCAAGCCCCAAGACAAGCAATATATTGTCAGGTTAGGTTGGAGATCAGCTTTGGTTCTTCCAAACAATCATGAGAAGTATTGTTGTAGGTGACAGTTGATCCACTTTAGTATCTATAGTACTTTCTGCAATCAACAGATCTAAGAATGGTGCTAAAGAGTGGTTAGATAAAAAGAAAATTTTTGAAAAATATCCTAGTCCCTTTCTTGACTCAATAAAACCAATTTTGAAAACATTTTGGTGAAATCAAAAAGGTAAGGTAGCATCAGTAATCTCCCCCCAGACTTAAATCATACACTGTCCTCAGTGTATAATAGTCGGATTAAGGCATAAGTAAATCATAAGGAATGTACTGATATCGAAAATTAGAACGATATACCTGACCGTGGTTACGTATCGAGCGATAGTGAGTCGTCTATGTCGATCGATAAGGATAGGAAATATGTCGAGCGATGTCGACAGGATCGTATCGGTCGATAGAGATGGTAATCGTCTATAATCTGAAAAACTTAGAAACAAAAACGAAAAACGAAAAATAAAAACAGAAATCAGATTTAACTAAGTAAGAAAATACCTAATAGTGGGTTGCCTCCCACTCAGCGCTTTATTATAGTCTTTTAGCTTGACTATGGTAGTGTTGAGGCTAGTGAGGTGAGTTCATGACACTTGCTGAGTAGCAAGCCTCATCCGTGTTCTCTCCATGTTTCTCTCCAAACCAAGTGGTAAAGAAGCTTCTTGTGGCTTTATCTCCTCTGGTTAGTTTCTCCTTTAATTCACTGACCTCGTTGCGCAGACGTTCTAGACCTTCTGCATTGCTCTCAATGTGGAAATGGTGGTTTCTAAATGTTGGGTAGGTGTGTTGGGATAGATCACCTAGTTCTTCTTGTATGTCATTGAGTCTCTCAAATGTTCTCCTTCGTACCATGAGCCTATCGATCGATATCGGGTAGTCCATATCGATCGACACTGGTGTATGTCTGTTGGTCGATGACCTGTCTGGTATATCGGTCGATGCTAATGGTGCTGGTCTATCCGCGAGTTGTCTGGAGATGGTCTTGATTTCCTTCTGGATGTTCTCTATAGGGTACTCCATGCTTTTGACGTCGCTTTGCACTGGAAACCATAGTTCCTCAAAGCTTTGGTAGGAAGAATCTCCAACCTCTTGGATCATGGTGAAGAGATCTTGAACTGTCTTCTCCAAATCAGCTTTGGTGCAGAACTCGCTGGAGTTCATATCGGGCGATGGACTAGGTGTCATATCGGTCGATGCTGCGCGTCTGTAGTCCTTGCAGAGTTCTCTCAATGTATCTTCAACCTCTTGCAGTCGATTTTCCATTGGTGGGATCATCTCATCAGTTATTTTCTTCTTGCTGGTGTAGAAGGATTTCATCGTTTGGTGTGTGTGGTGTAGAGCCTTGATGATGTGATCCATGGTATCTGCCATTGTTGATGTGCGTTCCTTGAATGAGGTGAAGTTGTTGCTGAGCTGCTGATATTTGTCTTCTAGATCCTTGGTGGTGGTTGCTTCTTCTCGTTTGATGTCGTGATAGATGTTGCGGATGAGATTAGTGATTTCTTCTTTGCTGTAGGTGTTCTGCAAACGTCTATCGTTCGATGTGCGTTGGTCTACATCGGTCGACGGTGTATGATGAGCATCGGTCGATGGATTATGTCCAGCATCGGTCGATGGTGGCACGTTGGTTTCCAACTTCGAACGGAGAGTGGATACTTCTTCTTCTAGGGCGTCTTTCTTCTGTTTCTGAAGATCATAAGCGCTCTGAATCTAGTTGATTTCAGATTGGAGTTCTTATCGGGCTCTCTCGATTTCATGTGGATAGGTAAAGGTTTGCCAGATGTAAGGACTCTTGGCCTCATAGATCATTTTTTGGACTTCAGCTTCTGTGTAGAGCTTCTCTGTAGGTTCTGCTTTGTTGAAGTGGTCTGCATGTATGGGTAAACAAAAGCAAGACCAATCAAATAGTGATGCTCTGTTAAGTAACTCCTCCATGGCTTCCTTTGAAACATGGATGATGTCTCCATTGACTCCTCTGGCATACCCAGATTCATCTTTGAAAACTCCAAATTTGTCCTTCTTCTCCCATAAGAAGCGTCGAATTCCATCTTTGAAAGCTCGTCTGCCCATCTCACGGTGCATATCGAACGATATACGGTTGTGTCTATCGATCGATATGTGCTGAAATTCTGAATCCTTCGTGATGGGATGATCAGCTACAGCTCCGTCTTGGTTGGATATTGTGGTTGTGCTGATGTGCTGATGGTGAGGTAGTTGTTTGAAGAGGTTTATGGATCCATTGGCGGTTTGAAGGATGTCTCCTATGTCCTTCTTTGTGATTGGGATGATTCTCCCATCCGTTGCTCGGGCATTGCTTTCTGGATCTCTGAAAATACCAAACTCATCCGGAGTTAGATAACGAAAATCAATATTATTTATTTGTACCTCGGATGGTGTAGCGGTAGTATCGGGCGATGCTGTATCAGGTGCATCGGTCGATGTTGGCTGACGGTTGTCGATCGATTATTGTTGAAACATATCGGTCGATGGGACTTCCTCAGGTTGAATTGCATATTGTAGTGGAATTGCCTCTACTGCAAAACTCTCATTGTAGTCGCTTGCCCAACTTCCAATTGAGTAGTCTCCGTCTCTTATATCCTTAGATGGTGTGTATATGGATATAAAGTCGATAGGATCGCTTGATGGTTGATAGGGTCGTTTGAGCGATCGTCTTGGTTGCATATCGGTCGATGAAGGCTTGCTTACATCGGTCGATGCGTTGAATCCGAAGGTGTGGGAAGTGTGTCCATCTTCTTCTTCACAAATGAATCTGTACTCTGTAGCTCGTTTTTCCTCGTAATCTTCATCATATTCTTCCTCTAGAGGTATGTAGTCGTCCGGTTCTGATGTAGCTGGCTCAAAATCTCTATTTGGAAACTCCACAATAGGTTTGTCTGTTGATGCTAGGGTTTCAGCATTGTTCCTCCAAAAGGGCTGTCTATCGATCGATGTTGTGTTAGCTACGTCGGTCGATGAGATCGTATGGGTATCGGGCGATGGAATGTTGCTCTCATCGGTCGATGTAACCGGATTGGTTTCGTACTCAGCCATGGAATCGTACTCATTTCTTCAAAAAAAAGCTGCTACGACTTTTGTGGTCTCCTTGGCTGGTAACTTGATGACCTGGACGGGATCATAGAGGGTGGTGGAATCTATTAGGGTTAGGCAGAGCTTGTTGAACTTTAGGTCACAAACGGCTCCGACGATGGCTAGGAAAGCTCTTCCAAGTAGTAGGGATGTTTTGAAGTTTAGCTTGACATCCAGGACGTGGAAGTCTGTAGGGATGATGGCATCTCCAATATGTACCTCAAGATTTCGAATTATGCCTCCAGAGTTCTGTTGAGAACAATCCACAAAGATGAATGTCTCATCAGTAGGCTCTATCTTCAGATGTAAGTGATCTGCCATGATCTTAGGTATGATGCTGACTCCTGATCCTGTATCACATAAGGCACGAGGGAATTCAATGCCCCTGATGGAACATGGTACTGTGAACTTCCCTGGATCGCTCCTCTTTGATAGTGTGATGCTCTTCTTCAAGCTGTCACGAACTTGGTGAAACATCCTCTTGATGTCTTCTTCTGTCTCCTTGGTCTCTCTGAAGAACATCCACAATCTGTGAGAAAATTAGGCTTCTTCAAAGGGTTTCTCTGCAGGGATTCTTATAACTCATTTCCTGAATTTTTCCATCTCTGCTTCATTAGCTCCCCTTTTAAGATGCTTTGCAATCTTCTCTTTCCTTTTTCGTAAGACTCTTCCTAGGTTTTCCTTTTCTGGCTCCATGGGTTCAATGATGTCTGTGGGTTTCTTTAATGTGGCTGTAGGAAGGGATTTGAAAAGTTTGGACTGCTCCCGGAGTGCATTAAGTCGTGCTACATCGATTTTGGGTAGTTGCACTCGGCGGTGGGGGATAGTATATCGATCGATGGCTACTGCTGTGTGTCGGTCGATATTGGTGTCTCCGGATCGGTCGATGGAAAGGTTTCTGTATCGATCGATGGGGTCCAAAGATTGGTTGACGTTCATACCGGTGGGTGGTCGTGGGTGTTTGGCTGCAAAGGCTTCGTGTGACATGATTTTGATTGAATTGCACTCGTTGGAGGGTTCCTCGAAGTCTATCGATCGATACTCGTCAAAGTTTATCGATCGCTTTGCTTTTGGTGATATCGATCGATGTCGAGCCGATGATGTCGATCGATATGAACCAAATCCGGCTTCGGGCGAGGCTTCATCTGTCGAATTTTGCAGCTTATCCTGGGGAACTTCTTCCTAGAAATCATCATCTATGATGGCATTGACGTGGTGGTGAGTAGTAGGCTCTCCTGGTGCTCTTGCCAAGGCTTCTTCTTTCTTCAAAGCCTCTCCTGTCTGAACTACTTGAGTCTCCACCATCTTCACATACAAGCTTTGAATTCAGAGTAGTGTAGACAGAGTCAATCTTCCCGTTAAAATCCACCTGGAGTTTCTGTTGTGTCTGTAGAACTCTTTCTAGCATTTATTCTAGCTTGCTTTCCTGGGTGGGTGGGGGTGGATTGGTGTAAAATGAGTTTCCGTAACTCCTGTTGTTGTTGGGGTTGCTGCTGTTGTAGGAAGGTTTCTGCGAACTGTAGTTGCTCCTCTGTCCTGAGAAGTTTCTGTTTCCTCCTTGGTTTCCAGATCTCTGAAATCCAGCTCCACTGATCCAGTTCACATCTTCGTCTACTTGATCTTCTGCGGTTTCTGCATCCTCAACTGAGCAAATCTGCTTGTTAAGCAGCTTCTGAACATTATCCAGCTGTGATTGAAATTCACTAATCTGTTCTTTCCCAAGGAATGATACAGATTTTGCTTTGACGATGTTCTTCGTGCTGTTGCTTGAAGCCAAGTTATCAATTAACTTCACAGCGTCATGTGGATTCCTTGTGCTGAAATTTCCTTCACTAGCAGTGTCCAGAGCCATTTGATACTTTAGAGCGATGCCTCTGTAGAAGGTGCAGAGTAGTTGCACGTTGTTGTATCCATGATGTGGGCAGTCACGCTGGTAGGACTTGAATCTGTTCCAAGTATCCTTGAAAGATTCTCCAGGTTCCTGAGTGAATGTAGCAATTTTCCTTCTCCATTCCTCAGCACGTGACTCATCAAAGAAGTTACGCATGAATGCGTTTTTGATGTCCTTCCAGGTAGTGAGGGAACCTGGTGGTAGTTGTCGCAGCCACTGCAAAGCTTCTCCTGATAGAGAGTATTTGAAAAGCTTGCAGAAAAGATAGTCTTCAGGGACTCCGTTGGTTTTGATGGAAGATATATTATCTTCGTATCTTTCCAGATGATCCATAGGATGCTCATGAGATAACCCACAGAAGGGTATCTGTCCTACGAGACCGTAGTACTGCGGCTTGAGCTCGAAATCTCCTCTCTCAATAGCAGCAGGGCGGATGGCTGATCGGTTGGTATAGAACTGATCTGGACGGTTGTAATCAGCCAGGGTTCTAGCTCTGTTGGCTTCATCTGCAGGTTGGATGAAGTCTGTAGTGTCTTGCTCAGGAATGATTTCCTTTTGAGCATTCAGCTTATGACCTGCTGCGTTACGCATGTGACCATCCTAATCACGCAGGTCTCCATTCTCATCGGTTCTGAGAATAATAGGCGCAGCTTGTCGGGTAGTATCGATCGATGTTAGGTGATCTATATCGATCGATGTCGGATGAAGAGTATCGGTCGACGGTCGGTGGTCGAGCGATGAAGTGCGGCGAGTATCGGTCGACAAAGAAGGTGTCTCAGTCGACTGTGGTAGAGCAGTATCGGTCGACGAACGGGTGTTGTTGTCGATCGATGTCGGTGTATCGGTCGACAAGGTAGAGGTTATATCGATCGATGTGGAACATAAATTCTTGCGGATGCTACGCTCCAAACTGTTGGGGTCTTCTGAGTACACAAGTTGATGATTCTTGTTGCTTCTGGTATTGCTGGGCATGTACCTGAAAATCAAGAAAAAAATTTTGCGTCAGAAGTTGATTTAGCAGAAATTTAAATAACCTAGACCTAATCAGATTAAATCTAATGGCGATCTTAACTCCCCGGCAACGGCGCCAAATTTGATCTCACTCAAATTACCCTAGGAGTGAATTACTCTCTCAAATAAGAGGTTCAAATGTAGTACTTAGGGATCGATTTCACGGGGAGCGAAGGAACACAAAAGATAGTAATCCTTAGTGACTAAGCTAGGTTGAAATGGTTTTAAATATAAATTGCAGTTGTGAGCAATGATTAATTGCTCAAGAGAATGTTTGAGGGTTGTAAAGTAATAAGAGAAATAGTTAGATTCAAGGTTACTATTCAGCTAGTTCAGGATTATAATGCTATGGATGTTTTAATGAGTTGCTTGCATATACTAAAGAACTTCGACTCTTTAGAGTTGGCTAATAACTGTCGTTACTAGTCTCGTCTATTGATCTATCCGCCGACAATATCGATCGATGTTTGACAGCTTGTATCGATCGATATGTGTGTCGTCAATCGATTACTCTATTGGAGTATCGATCGATATAGCTCTAGATCGAATCGAATGTATGTTCACCAAGATCATAGACCGGCTCTCGCTTATCCCTAGAGGATCTTAGCTTATTCAAGATGATGTCAGGAGACTGATTTATGGATTAAATCAATTCCAAGATCATATTCTAGTTAGCTACTCTAGAATAAGCATTAGGGTTCATCAGGATAATGAGTATACAACTCAACAGTCCATAGTTGGGGCTAATCCCTCATAACTATTTGAACCCTAAATCTAACAATGGAATCTACTCAGACATGACTGAGTGATTCAAAGCATCTAGGTAATAATAGAGATTCATTTAGAAGACCGAACAATCAAGTTCCTCGTGATAACAAATCTCTTTGTATCTTTCTTCTAAACTTAGAATCCTATAACCTTAGATGAGAACAGAATTAAGATGAAAAGAATACTTTATTGATAAGTAAGAAAATACTAGAACAATGATATGTTGTTAAAGCTTTTTTTGCCAAAACACATAGGCAAAGGTATAAATATTGAGTACAATTAGGTTAAAAACTCGTCAGGGGCATTATAGTAATATTGAGACATCTTGGGCTTCAAGTCGATTGAGAATATTCTTCCTTCTTCTGCACGCTCGATATCGATCGATGGTACTATGTGTACATCGATCGATGGAGTATCTCGTCGTCATTTCTTCAAATGCGTCATCGATCGATTACACGAAGTGGGTATCAATCGATATGTAACTCTGGATATCGACCTCGATGTCTGATCTTCAAGTCATCTCGGGAAAACTCTCCTTTACGCTCCAAATGGCACCTAAAACGTCACTTTACTCCAAAATGCCCTTGAACCTGAAAACATACCTAAAAGACTCCAAAACATAGATATATATAGTAAAATCATATAAATACCATGAGTAAAAGTGGGTCAAAATCATGGTATATCAAGTCGTCTCAGCCTTCAAGAAGGGTCTACTTCCGGAGGGAGAGCTCTACAAGGAGCTAACGAAGTACAGATGCGGAGACATGGCGGATGTACTATCCCGCGCCTGGGCCCAAGTAAGATGGGAAGAAGACGTCGTGAGCAGGGCCAAGGTCTCCTCCAAATACGATCAGAAGTCCTCCAGGTCCTCGAAGGACGAGCGTGACGAGGCCATCCGACCTCGACCTTCCCGAGAGTCTACCAACCAGAGCAGGGGCAGATACCAACATCGCCCTCTACCCCGGTCCGAGCGAATGATGGTTTATACTTGGCCCAGTATCTCTCATCTCGCAATATCTAAGCCGGAGCTCATCGGAGTCCTGAGACAAATGGGCCCACAAGTTATGTAGCCTCCCCGACGCTAACCGGAACCCTAAAAGGTGGTGTGGGTTCCATAACGATCATGGTCACACCACGGAAGATTGTATAGCCTTGAGGCTGGAAGTCGCCAAACTTCTTAAGAAGGGCTACCTGAGGGAGTTCCTCTCAGATAAAGCAAAGGACCTCCTAAACAGAGAAGGTCCCGCTCTCCCCAACGATGTTGTTCCTGCGTTATAACCGCAACAAGAGCGAGTGATCCACATCATCTCAGGAGGATCAGAAGTGAGCGGAATCAGTAGCGCCGCAGCCAAAAGATAGGCTCCAAACTATCGCAAGACCTGAGGCGAAGGTTGATCGACTTCCTAAGGTCCAACTCCGATTGCTTCGCATGGTCCCATGAGGACATGCCCGGGATCGACCCCGATATCATCATTCATCAGCTCCAAGTAAATCCCGAGCATCCTCCGGTCAGACAGAAAAGGAGGAAGTTCGCTCCCGAAAGGGATGAAATCATTAATGAGGAGGTAAAGAACCTGCTCGACGCGGGATTCAAAAGAGAGGTACAGTATCCCGACTGGCTCGCTAATGTGGTGGTTGTGAAAAAGAAATATGGAAAATGGAGAGTTTGCATCGACTTCACGGACCTCAACAAGTCCTGTCTGAAGGATCCATTCCCTTTGCCTCATATAGACAAGCTGGTTGATGCTACTGCCGGACATCAACTAATGAGCTTCATGGATGCCTTCTCGGGATACAACCAAATTCTGATGCATCCTGACGATCAGGAGAAGACGTCCTTCATGACCTCCAGGGGCATCTACTGCTATAAGGTCATGCCGTTCGGACTGAAGAACGCTGGATCCACCTATAAGAGGCTAGTCAACATGATGTTCGCCGATCAGATAGGCCAGACCATGGAAGTCTACATCGACGACATGCTGGTGAAGTCCCTGGACTCGGAAGATCATATCTCGCATCTTCAGCAAGCATTTGCCACCTTAAGAAGATACAACATGAAGCTCAACCCCTCTAAATGTTCATTCAGAGTAAGCTCTGGGAAGTTTTTGGGATACATAGTCACCCACAGGGGCATAGAAGCAAATCTAGAGCAGATAAGGGCCATCCAGGCGATTCCTCCCCCTCGGAACGTCAAGGAGGTTCAAAAACTAACAGGAAGGATGGCAGCCCTCAGCAGGTTCATCTACAGGCTTTCCGAAAAGTCCCACGCCTTCTTTGAAATGCTAAAGAGTCCCAAGGACTTTAAGTGGACAGAAAAGTGCGAAACTGCGTTATCTGACCTCAAGGCCTACTTTACTACTCCACCACTCCTATCTAAACCCTTGGAAGGAGAGGTCTTACTGCTCTACCTACCTGTGTCCAAGCATGCAGTTAGCGCGGTCCTCGTAAGTGAGGAAGGGAGGAGACAGCACCCCATATACTATGTCAGCAAGTCCATGCTAGACGCAGAAACTCGCTACAGCCAGTTGGAGAAGCTAGCACTCGCCCTAGTAATCGCAGCCCGGAAGTCACGTCCCTACTTCCAGGCTCACCAAGTCGTGGTAGTCACTTCGTTCCCCATCAAAGCGGTCCTCCATAAACCCGAGGTATCAGGACGATTGGCGAAATGGGCCGTAGAGTTGGGGGAGTATAACGTGATCTTTTGCCCAGCCGCCGCCATCAAATCTCAGGTTCTAGCCGATTTTGTGGCTGAATTCTCTCCTTCCACACTTCCAGACCCTGATCTAGAGGCTATGCTCCGGGGAAAGGAAGCGAAGAAAGGCCAATGGTCCCTGCACGTAGACGGTTCCAGTAACGTGAGAGGTGCAGGAGTAGGACTGGTCCTAACCTCTCCTACGGGAGATTCGGCCTCGAGGGCTGTACGTTGCAACTTCAAAGCAACCAACAACGAAGCAGAATACGAGGCTTTGTGATATACCATGATTTTGACCCACTTTTACTCATGGTATTTATATGATTTTACTATATATATATATATATATATATATATATATATATATATATATATATATATATATATATATATATATATATATATGTTTTGGAGTCTTTTAGGTAGGGAACAAAACTCCCAAGCCGATGCTCTAGCAAACCTGGGTTCCGCATTAGAAACCAAGGAACATATGAGTATTCCCCTGTTGGCCCTACAATGGCCAGCAACCCAGAATAAGGCAGAACCGGAAGAAGTGGCGGTAGTAGACGAAGGAGAAACCTGGATGACCCCTATCACCAACTACCTAAGAAACGACGTCCTACCTGAAAACCGAGAGGAGGGCCGGAAGATCAAGAGACAAGCGGCCAGATACTGCATTTCAGAGGGAAAACTATATAGGAGGTCCTTCTCAGGGCCCTACCTACGATGCCTATCCCCTAGAGAAGCCACACGAATATTGGAAGAACTCCATGATGGGGAATGCGGTTCACATTCCAGCGGACGGAGTCTGGTTCTCAGGGCAAGAAGGGCCGGTTATTACTGGCCTACCATGGCGAAGGACTCCCTCAAACAGGCCAAAACCTACAGCCAATGCCAGAAGCACGCCCCGATCTCCAACTTACCACCAGAGAACCTAAAATCCCTAAGCTCACCTTGGCCCTTCCGCAAATGGGGCATGGACATCGTGGGGAAATTCCCAATGGCGCCGGGGCAAAAGGTCTTCCTCCTAGTAATGACCGATTACTTCACGAAGTGGGTAGAAGCCAAAGCCTTGGCAAAAATCACGGACCTCCAGATCAGGAAATTCATCTGGACGAACATAATAACGCGCTTCGGAGCACCTCAGGAGATTGTCACAGACAATGGACCCCAATTTACCAGCAACGACTTCCAAGACTTCTGCAAAGATTGGGATATCAAACTTTCATATTCAGCACCGAGGCACCCCCAGTCAAACGGACAAGCAGAATCAACCAACAAAACGGTGGTGAACATGCTCAAGAAGCGCTTGGAGAAGGCTCACGGGCGATAGGCAGAAGAGCTACATGGAGTCCTCTGGGCCTATCGAACAACTCCAAAAATAGCTACCCAAGAAACCCCTTTCTCACTCGTATATGGCACCGAGTCAGCGATACCAACCGAGGTACATGTCAAGACCACGATCTCCAACATCCTAACTCCCAAAGAAAACGATGAGTTGATGCACCTAAGCCTAGACCTTCTAGACGAGAAAAGAGAAGCAGCCCGCCTGAGGAACGCGTCGTACCAAATAAAGGTAGCCAAAAGTTACAACAAGAAGGTGAGATCTAGAACCTTCCAAGAAGGAGACTGGGTCCTAAGGCGAGTCTGTAACCACACAAAAGACAAATCAACCGGAAAACTCGCCCCCGGATGGGAGGGGCCCAAACAGGTAATAGGGGTGCAAGGGGCAGGAGCCTATAAGCTGCAAAACAGCACAGGCAAGGTCCAACCCAACTGCTGGAACGCCTTGCACCTCAAATTTTATCATTTCTAAAGGCAAGATCTTCGGATCGAGCTCTATATATACTATTATATATTTAAGTATTTTGGTTTTCCTACTCCTATGTATAACGAGAACGTCCTCGGACTAGGCTTATAAAATACATTTGGTTTCGACTAAAGGGAGTTAAGGAAACACCAATATACTTAAAGGGGCATATTAGCTGGAACGGGGACCTTCGGGACCTCAGATCTTAGCTAGCCCCCTAGCTGGTGAGGCTACTCACCATAGGTGCAGACAGATATGGAAGGGGTCTGATCAGCCCTGAGCCGATGTCTGTGCGATAGGGCCCCGCGTAAAGGCCTATAGCCAAGAGTTATGCGGGGACCACGTACTAGTGCCATTCAAACCCTCGTGAAAAATGCTATAAGCTAAACGCACGCTGGGGCATGACGTACACAGCCAAGTACTGTAATCAGATTCAGGCGGCTGATATGCAGGGAGCAAAGTGCAAATAACCGGTTAAGCACAAACAATTTAATACCTATCCAGACGTGGAAGGTAGTGTGTCTGGGTTGACAGAACCTTGCGGGGGGACCCACCCCAGACCACAGTAAGTCTGAGAGTGACCTTTCTGCGGAAAGGTAGAGTGCAGCATTGAGAATTTCGAAAATGGCCTATGCCCACGGGTAGCACAGTGCGATTTCTTAATTTAGATCGAGAGTGGCTCGCCTCCGGGCAGCAGAGAGCGATCAAAAAGACTCCCCAAAAGCATAAAAGTCCAGAGACCTTCGGGTCCAAAGACCTTTGGGTCCAAAGACCTTCGGGTCCAAAGACCTTCGGGTCCATAGACCTTCGGGTCCAAAGACCTTCGGGTCCATAGACCTTCGGGTCCAAAGACCTTCGGGTCCAAAGATCTTCGGATCCAAAGACCTTCGGGTCCATAGACCTTCGGGTCCAAAGACCTTCGGGTCTAAAGACCTTCGGGTCCATAGACCTTCGGGTCCAAAGACCTTCGGGTCCATAGACCTTCGGGTCCAAAGACCTCCGGGTCCTAAGAACCTCAAGGTTCCAAAGACCTTCGGGTCCATAGACCTAAGGGTCCAAAGAACCTCAAGGTTCCCAAGACCTAAGGGTCCAAAGAACCTCAAGGTTCCCAAGACCTAAGGGTCCAAAGAACCTCAAGGTTCCCAAGACCTAAGGATCCAAAGAACCTCAAGGTTCTCAAGACCTAAGGGTCCAAAGAACCCAAGGTTCCTAAGACCTAAGGGTCCAAAGAACCTCAAGGTTCCTAAGACCTAAGGGTCCTAAGAACCTCAAGGTTCCAAAGACCTTCGGGTCCATAGACCTAAGGGTCCAAAGAACCTCAAGGTTCCCAAGACCTAAGGGTCCAAAGAACCTCAAGGTTCCCAATACCTAAGGGTCCAAAGAACCTCAAGGTTCCCAAGACCTAAGGGTCCAAAGAACCCCAAGGTTCCTAAGACCTAAGGGTCCAAAGAACCTCAAGGTTCCTAAGACCTAAGGGTCCAAAGAACCTCAAGCTTCCTAAGACCTAAGGGTCCAGAGAAGCTAAAGATTCCTAAATCCTTCAAGATTGGATAGGGTAAAGCTCCCAGGTTCAAAGAAAGGCCTCAAGGCCCAGGTAAGGAACTTAAGGGGCCTAGATCCTAAGAGCTTCCGAGTTCGAGGGATCAAGAACGCAAGGGTTCAAATCAGATCGGAACTCACTAGTTCCTGACAACGATTTCACATCCTTGAAAACTCATGTTTTATAAACAGGATTACGAGATCTAACACGGCTTCATTTTCAGGCCCTAAAACAAGATTACAAGATCTAGTGCTTCGATATTTTCAGATCCTCGATCCAATCATTAGACGATACCCTGACAACGATTCTCCACGAGGATCGATCTCTCCCAGAAATCATCTAATCAAGCAAATATGGCTCAAAACCGTAAACACCTCTACCATGAAGCGGTGCAAGGATCGAAGAAAGAAAAGATGGAGTAAAAGCAAAAACCAATAGATATTATTAAGAGTTCTTATTCGGAGGGAAGAAAGCTACTAAAAAATCCAAAGAGAAAGACGACAACATAAAGCAAGAAAAGCATTGAAGAAATATTCAAAGATTCGGCTCCCGGCGAAAAGAAGGGAAAACACCATGACCGCCATCACCGCTTCCCGAATTTCGAATCGGACCTCCAACAGGTCCCCATCGGCCGGGTCCCCCAAACAGCTCATGTTGACCAGCACTCCTCATCGACCACTCTCTAACGAGGTCCCGACGAGCATATTCCCGAGCCCTCTGCACGATAAGAGCCTGCTTGGAGATCACTTCCCGAAGCTGCCTCCGAAGAAAGAGAATCTCTTCATGTGGAGGAACACGCCGACCTAAACTGGGGAATCGATCCCTGCTACCATCCCTCGGAGCCAAAGAAGCCACCACCGGAGGGACAGGAAGAAACGAATTGCGAGATCTTCTCCTTTGAGGCCTGGCTCTACAATACTCTTCATACACTGACAATATCGAAGCCGTAGGGATCCCACCTGGAAAACCAAGACTCCATCAAGCTACGGCTAGAACAGAAAGACAAAGTAAGAGAAATTCCATTACCCCAAATACGGCTATGACGCAGCGATATCGGATGCATAAGAAACAGAATCCAGTGAAAGCGCCTAGGAATGCCTCGCGCCAGCTTCGCCAAAATCTCACCAGCCTGCACGACCGGTCGGGCCACCTCTGCAAAAAAAGGAAAAACCCGACGTAATTCAGCAAGTATAATACCCATGTCTGGGAAAGTAGAAGCAACTTACCCACTGAACGCTAGAAACATGGATAGCCGGGAACACCTTCGACCTTCATAAACACATATCTCCTGTCCCAGGAATCGTTCGAAGGGAAGCTACCCCGAATGCCTCGAGGGGGTTCATCCACCAAAGGTTCACCATCTCGGGACCATATTTGGTAGAAGCCTTTCTTACTCGGCAAAGGAACAAAGGAGTAAGAATATATGACTTCAGACAACCCAAAAGGAATACTATGGAGCTCTCCTAACACTTGGATAGCCATCAAAGTACGCCATGTAGCAGGCGTGAACTGCGAAGGGGAACATCCAAAGTACGATGCCACTTCCGCAATCAAAGAAGGAATCCCTCCTCTAAAGCCAGCCTCCAGATTGGCCTCAAAGATCGCTATCTCGTCCCTTCCTCCATCAGGAGCTCGCTCGAACTCTCCCGCGCACCTGATCCCCATTGTACCAGGCAAGGAATATCTACGGCGGATCTCCATCAGATCACCTTCCTTAATATCGGACCTCGGGCCATCTTCGTCTTCACTCGAAGCATCAAAGGAGCAGAAGCGACGAAGGCAAGCAGGGGCCATGGGAACCCCTTCATCATCGGTTCCCAAAACCACGCTGGGCGTTAGAACAGGGGAATCGAAGGGATCACCAAACAAACGACGGGGCCTGACACGTCCGCCAACTCCGGGGGTAGGGAACGATTTCATGAAAGTCGGAGCGTTCGACATCTACTTCCAATAAGAAGGATAGGGGAAAACCTAAATTCGTGTCGTCTAAAGGCATTGAAGCATCCAATTATATACCTGGAATGACTTTCCATTTTTGGTGCATAAAGGGAAAGAAAGAAAGGGAAAAGGCAAAAGAATTTGGAAGATAATCGCAAGTCTCGGCAAATTTCCAAAATTATCTCCAAAATATTCCGCCGACCTAGTGTGAGAACCGAAATTCGCACCGTCGATTTTAGTTAAGTTTAAAACGTAGGAAAACTAAGTTGACCTAGTTTTCCCCGAGGATCCCGGCTATCTGCTGGGCCACGCACGACAAAGTTAAAAAAGGCTAAGTTGAAAGTAAATGCGTAAAATAAGAGAGCAAAAAAGAAAGAATTTTATTCCCGAATTCGCGGAGAGCGTTGGAACAATAGGTCGAGATCGCGGCCGTAAGAGCTGTCGATCGTCGCTAGTCTTGAAACCCTAGATCTAACCTAATTGAGTCGCAGCTCGCTAAAAAGGAAATAAAGCCTAAGTTCTAAATTGCTCTGAGAGTAGTTTGCCTTGTGATTTTCGGATCCCCTTCCTTCTGCTCCTAGACTTGCTTATATACTCCCCATATGACGGTCTATTCCTGACGGGCCGGCGCGAGCTGGGCTTTTTCCATTTTTGTCGGCCTTCATGTTTATCGGGAAAGTTGACATTTATCTTTTCGGAAAATTGATGTTTATCTTTTCGGAAGTTTGACATTTATCCTGTTTTGGGAGGATAATCGCAAACAATCGTATCTATCTTTTAGAAAATCGTAAAAATGGTTATCCGATCATGTTTGGTCTCCGTTGGGCCGTATCTCGGATTTTTGCTATTTTTACGATTTCCTCGAGAGAACGTTCCTACTTGGACATTGGGTTTTTCGGAAGATCTTCGATTCTTTTACGTGGCAAATGGTGTTCTTAGATAACCGTTGCCGCTTTCTACGAAGTTCTCCTGTCCGTTGACGTCTTACGGGTTTTCCGAAGGCCAGGAGGAAGAAAAGGAGTTTGGTTTGCGGGATTTAAGAAAGTCGCAAAACTTTGATTTCTGGCGGTTTGAGGACTCGGAACTTACGCACGAAGATTAGCCGTCCGATAACTCGAACCAGCATGGCGCTAGGCGCCCGGCGCCTAGAGGCAACGCGGGCGCTAGGCGCCCGGCGCCTAGAGGCAGCACGGGCGCTAGGCGCCCGGCGCCTAGAGGCAAGCACGGGCGCTAGGCGCCCGGCGCCTAGAGGCACGCACGGGCGCTAGGCGCCCGGCGCCTAGAGGCAAGCACGGGCGCTAGGCGCCCGGCGCCTAGAGGCAGCACGGGCGCTAGGCGCCCGGCGCCTAGAGGCACGCACGGGCGCTAGGCGCCCGGCGCCTAGAGGCACGCACGGGCGCTAGGCGCCCGGCGCCTAGAGGCAGCACGGGCGCTAGGCGCCCGGCGCCTAGAGGCAAGCACGGGCGCTAGGCGCCCGGCGCCTAGAGGCACGCACCGGCGCTAGGCGCCCGGCGCCTAGAGGCAAGCACGGGCGCTAGGCGCCCGGCGCCTAGAGGCACGCACGGGCGCTAGGCGCCCGGCGCCTAGAGGCAAACACGGGCGCTAGGCGCCCGGCGCCTAGAGGCAAGCACGGGCGCTAGGCGCCCGGCGCCTAGAGGCAAGCACGGGCGCTAGGCGCCCGGCGCCTAGAGGCAGCACGGGTGCTAGGCGCCCGGCGCCTAGAGACAATCCAGGATCGTCGCTCGTTTCTTCCGGCTCGTGCGAGTTTTTGCGTTCTTTTTACTTCCCGGAGATTTTATCGTGTAGAGAATGTTTCTAATCGTTGATTTCGGAATGTCTTAACATTTTCCCGAGTTTTCTAGAATGAAACTTATTCTCTTAATGCTTCTCTAACATCTTTCGTATTTTGTCCGAACTTTTCGGACATCGATTTCGTCTTGACCGATTTTGACCCCAACAGTTAGCCCCCCAGCTAGCTAGGAGCCGTAGCGGTCGTAGGTCCTAGCTTGCTGTATGGTTCGTGAGGAAAGTATGGAGACGAAATCGTGCCGAAGGTCGGGGTAAATAGTAAAATTTTATGCCTATAAAGGCTTGTGAATCCTTTACCATTCTTACTTCACCCAAGAATCCTAAGTCAATTTCTCCCTCAAAGATTCTCTCTCTATTTTCAAGAAAAGAATGACTTCAAGGTCAAAACCCTCGAGGAGACAATCTCGCTCTGCTTCAGGCAGTTTACACGCCGAGGAGGAAGCTCCGAAGCCCGATGTTTCGGAGGTCGAGAGGAATGCGTACTGTGACGCTATATTTGGTTCCGATCCCCCTCTCCCTGTGATTCCGATTCCCCGGCGCCCTGTGAAGGCACGTGTGGAAGTTGACTCGCCGAGCGAGGTATCTCCCGAGTATCTTGAGATTCTTCGAAAGTTCTACAACGTTCCGGAGAAAGTCGTGTTTCGTATTCCTCTTGGGGACGAGAGTCCGGAGTGTCCTCCGGAGGGTTACTTTACTTGCTACGAAGCATTCCTGACGCAATGTCGATTATGGTTCCCGATCCCTGGGGTCATCGTCCAAGCTCTTGACCGTTTCGGACTTTCGATCAGCCAGTTGAATGTGCCGGCTCTAGAGAGCTGGCTTGGCGTTTTGATTCTAAGTTACGAGTTAGGGATGGATCTTAGCCCTTCGGACTTTGAAGGGTTGTGGCTTTCCAAGAGCGTGAGAACCAATGGAATATTTGCCATGAAATCGAGGACTGGTCACTCGGTAATTTCCGGGCTTACTTCGCATGCTAGGGACTTCGTTAAACGTTTCTTTTTCGTGAGGATAGATGGAGAGTCTGTCGAGGAGAGCTTCCTTCATCTATTCCCGACGGAATGGTTGTACCGACGTGGTAAGATTATCGCATTTTTTTTTTTTTTTTTTTTTTTTTTTTTTTTAGAACTCTAAAGGCGAAAACCCGAATGTATGTGCACGTTTTTCTTATTGTAGAGAACAGGTGTCTCACGCACATCCCTTCCGATCTTACTATCAAGAGAGACATATTCAGGGTGAGGGCCTGTTCCTGGGATTCTTTCGATCTTGATCGGATTCGGAAGGCGGTCGCGCTTCACCGATCGCGAGGCGGTACGCGACCTCTCATCAATGATGGATCCTTCGTGTTTGCTCCTTCGAGGCGGAGGGGGAAATCTTCGAAGGGCAAAGGGATCGCTTTCGAGGCCTCGTCGGAAAACAACGAGCCATCGAGATATGATCCCGACTTTGTCGCAGAGAGCGGGGGTGCTTCCGGTCCGAACCCTCCTCCAAATGACTTCTTTGATGAGCTCCCCCCGGCTTTTACCCGTGACGAGTCTTTGGACAACGAGGAGAGGGACAAGGTGACAGCGGAAGGCACTCGTTTGGTTCACGAGGTTTGTTTTCGACACTTAAGCAAACTCTTCATATCCTTTCGCTTGACCTTGATTTTTTTATTTTTGCAGGCCGTGAGGGTATGGAATGCGTCAATCGACGGAAGTTTCCGTACTGCTCGATTGGCTCGCTTCAAAGCGGAGGAGACCGAAAGAGAGTTTGCCAAGTATCGGTTGGAGGTTGAGGAACGAAACCGTCGGCAAGCCGAGGTCCAGGCTCGAGCCCTCGTCCGTGCAGAGAGGAGAGGACGGAGAAGAGCCGCCGCCGAAATGAATCGACGGGCGGAAATTTTTTCTACCGAATTCGAAGCGTACAAAGAGGCTCAGGACTTCGTGGGTGACTTTCGCGAGTGTCGTGGTTCGGTGGGTACTCTTCACAAGGTGCAGCGTGAGGGTTTCTCGCTTTCCAGCGAACTTGCCGCGATGGACGGTTCGATGAGAGTATGTGCCAACGCCGAATCCTCTGTCCCTCCGATCGAAGGAAGAATCCGGGAATTGTGGAATCCTATTCAAGTCTCGGAAGATACAGCAGATGCCGGTGCAGACGCGAATGCAGGCGACGGGGGCGAGGAGGTCGACCAGCCTGATTCCTCGTTTGATATAACTTTTTCTGATTGTCTTGCATTTGATTATAATTTGTTGTGAGCCAAGTAGGGCTGTTTGTATGTGTTGCGACCCTTAGAGGGTTGCGTGACTTTATGCTTTTCGGGATTGGCCGTCGGTGGCCTTTGAATCCCTATTATGAATGTTTTTATGAATCATGCCAAGTGTAGAGGACTTTGAATATGCGTAGTCACTTCATATTCGAGCTCTTTTTTGTCGCTTAACCTGCAGGTTACTTTGTAGCGAACGTTAGGTTTATAAGCGATAAGAGGCAAGTTTTGGGATCTCGTATGCTGGATACTTATGCCTATGAGATGTTTTAGATACCAGCAAGGCTGGGTTTAGGGCAAGACCTAGGTCTAGTTTCGGCTGAAGCTATGCGATGACTAATCGGCTTTTCGTTTTGCTTGTTTGCGATTTCGACCTGACTTGTACCGTTTTAGAATCCGCGAAGTGCTTATCGGCTTATATGATTCGTTTGGGTACGAGTCGAGCTACTTCCTTTACGAAGAGCTAACCAAAATTTGGATTTCTTGTATAGCGCGCTATGATATCCTTGTCGGATGTGAAAGGACTTCGTTGGAAGCCAGACTACGAATTTGATTTAAGTGAAACGTTTCTATGTTTTTCCGTCGGGGCCAATCGACGGAAGTGGGGTTTTTAAAGTCGCGGAAAGACTGTTTGATAGAATTTGTTGGAGGAGAGTAGAGAATCGAAACTGGTCAGGAACTTGCGACGTCTCGCGTTCCTTAAAGATATGATTTTCGTTTTCCGTAATATTAGTGCTTTTGATAAGTAATTTTGAATTTAGGACTGTGAAAAGTTTCAAGAATGTCGAATACATGTAGAGAATATTTTTGCGGGAGTGAAAGATTATTCGTTCCCATCTCCCCCCCCCCTTTTTGGTGATGGGGATAGCTGAACTCGTCGGGTTTCGACGAGCTGCCTACGTACCTCTTGCGAGGATCAAGCCATCTCGTAGTTCTGCTTATATCGCGGATGTTATTACTCCACGACTTCCGGCGTTTCGACTGTCTTAGCTAAGTCGGTGGCCGTGTCAGGAATTGGATCATCCGTTTTGTCGGCGATGGACTCAAGGATTGGCTTATCATCCTGGGTCGTGGCCTTTTTGGACGAATCCGAGTCGTCCTTTGCCGAGTTCTCAGAGATACTCGGATGCTTCTTAATTCGCTTTGGGTTAGCCGCTGGGGCGTTCCGATTGCTGCGCAATTTATGTTCGGCCAGGAAACAAAGTCGCGATTGTTTTTGGCTTCCCCAAATTACCGCCGTTCCGGTTGGTGTTGGAAACTTGACGCTAAGATGGTAAGTGGATGGGACTGCTTTCATGGCGTTTATCCAAGGAGTCCCCATTATGGCGTTGTAGATAGCCGGGTTATCCACTACTGCGAATTCGACGATCTTTGTGACCTCTTTCGCCATGACTGGGAGTCTAATCTTTCCGAGGGTCATGGAAGTGACGCCCGAGAATCCAGTCAACGGTCTTGGTTCTGGGATGACTTCTCCGAGGGGTATGTTCATCCTTTGGAGGGTATCGCGGAACATGATGTTGACCGTGCTTCCCGTGTCGATGAGGATGCGGCCGACTTCGAGATCTTGGATCACCAAGTCGATGACTAAAGGATCGTAGTGAGGTTTGTCGAGTCCGGCCGTATCTTGTTCCTCGAAGACGATCGCGTGATTGGGGACGTCGTCTTCTGGGCACCATCCGGGACTCGTTTCGGCTTTTCGTCCATAGGCTTTGATCGACGAAACCGAGTCCTGGTAGAAGTGCGATCCGCCGATGATCATGTTGATCCTCTGGCGATTGCTGTTGTTTCCTTCGCTATCTTGCCTTCGTCCGCGTTTTTCACCCGATTGAGTTCCAGGAGCGTTATTCTCGGAATTAGCTCCGTCGGTCTTCGGCGGACGGTCGGAATCCAACAGCAGATCTTTCACGCTTTTCACCGTTGCCAGTTCGCCGGCGAGCAGCTTTGTAATGAGTCTAGCGCCGAGAACTTTGCAGTTGGCGGTTGAGTGACCTCTCGTCTGGTGGAACTCGCAGCTGGAGTTGTCCTTGTACGAGTTCCGCGTCCAAGTGTTTCCGGCGGTCCTCCCTTGCTCGGAGTTGATGGCGTAATTATGCTCGCCTTGGACGTCTTCCCCCTCGTGATGGACGTACTTGTCGTTACGTGAGGTTTTCTTCTTACCGGGCGCTTTCTGCGGCCCGTGCTTTTGCGCCAGGACTTTCATCTCTTCCTCCATGATGATGAAATCCGTCGCTTTGTGGAGAGTGTCCTGGATGGTGCGCGGTCTCTCCAGAGAAATCCACTTTCGGAATTTCGACTTGTACCAGAGGTTTTTCCTCAGGGCGTCGATGGCGACTCTATCGCTGAGGCCTGTTACCCTGGACATTACGAGTTTGAACCTCTTTATGTAGTCGCGGAGCGGCTCGTCTTCCTTCTGAATGAGGCTCCAAAGATCCACATCGGAAGTTTCCCTGTCCATGAACATGGAAAACTGCTTCAGAAAAGCTGAAGCTAGCTGGCGAAAGCTTCCGATGGAGTTCCTTTTCAAGCGCGAGAACCACTCGAGCGCAGCACCTCTGAGGTTCTCGACGAACAGGAGACAACAGCCGACGTCTTTTTCCCGCTCTGGAAGTTTAGACCTGGCCATCGCAATCTGAAAGGATTGCAGGTGTGCCTTCGGGTCCGTGGTTCCGTCGTAGGTGGGAAGCTTTATTTTCCCGGGATCTGAAACTCGTGCGTCCGTGATTCGAGACGTGAACGGAGTCTTCCTCGATTCTTCGAGGAGCAGGTCGATCTCGGGAGCAGTACTGGTTGCGTGGTGAATCTGCGATTTTACCGCTTTCACCTCGGCTGCAGTTTTCGCGATGTATTCGCGTAGATCGTGGATTTCATTGGCGCCGTTTGCGCTTCTCTGTCTACGCTGGCTGCGATAGGCCCGGGTCTGGTCTTCGGCTAGCCTCTCTTGCTCTGACCAGTAGAGGTCTTCCTCCTCTTCCGTCATCGGTTTCTCGAAGGCTGCCGCCAGTCGAGCCGATTGACTTCGGGTCCTTCTGTGGTGGACGTCGGCGTCTTCGTCGGACGGATCCGACTGGTCGCTGATATCCAGATTGATTCTTTCGACGTCGACTCCTTCGTTTTCCCTCGCGGGAGGTGGAAGGTTATCCGTTGTTTTCTTCTGCCCCGCCGGAGTGGTATCGTCAGGGATGAGTTCCGGGGATTCTCTCGGGGCGTCTTTTTCTTTGTCTCCGGAAGTTCCGAAGTCGAGTCTCCTGACACGCCTCACCTTGGTGGATCCGCGCGGGAGTTTGCTTTTCGCTGTTAAGGTGCTGACCTGTTTAGCGAGCGAAGCCATTAGCTTCTCTTGTTCTTCCGACCGTTTCTGGGCGGTGGCGAACAGTTCCTTCACCTGGTCTAGCATCGCGGTGTTTGCCTCAGCAGTGACCGTCGATACGTTTCCAGCGGGAGTCTTCTCAGCGTTGGCATCGGCGGCTGGTCCGTCGTGCGTTTGCTTGTCTTTTTCCGCGTTAGCAGACATGCTTAACTGGGCGTGCGTAGTTGCGAGAAAGATAATTCCGTGATCCCCCTCCTTCTAGCGCCAAACTGTGAGAACCGAAATTCGCACCGTCGATTTTAGTTAAGTTTAAAACGTAGGAAAACTAAGTTGACCTAGTTTTCCCCGAGGATCCCGGCTATCTGCTGGGCCACGCACGACAAAGTTAAAAAAGGCTAAGTTGAAAGTAAATGCGTAAAATAAGAGAGCAAAAAAGAAAGAATTTTATTCCCGAATTCGCGGAGAGCGTTGGAACAATAGGTCGAGATCGCGGCCGTAAGAGCTGTCGATCGTCGCTAGTCTTGAAACCCTAGATCTAACCTAATTGAGTCGCAGCTCGCTAAAAAGGAAATAAAGCCTAAGTTCTAAATTGCTCTGAGAGTAGTTTGCCTTGTGATTTTCGGATCCCCTTCCTTCTGCTCCTAGACTTGCTTATATACTCCCCATATGACGGTCTATTCCTGACGGGCCGGCGCGAGCTGGGCTTTTTCCATTTTTGTCGGCCTTCATGTTTATCGGGAAAGTTGACATTTATCTTTTCGGAAAATTGATGTTTATCTTTTCGGAAGTTTGACATTTATCCTGTTTTGGGAGGATAATCGCAAACAATCGTATCTATCTTTTAGAAAATCGTAAAAATGGTTATCCGATCATGTTTGGTCTCCGTTGGGCCGTATCTCGGATTTTTGCTATTTTTACGATTTCCTCGAGAGAACGTTCCTACTTGGACATTGGGTTTTTCGGAAGATCTTCGATTCTTTTACGTGGCAAATGGTGTTCTTAGATAACCGTTGCCGCTTTCTACGAAGTTCTCCTGTCCGTTGACGTCTTACGGGTTTTCCGAAGGCCAGGAGGAAGAAAAGGAGTTTGGTTTGCGGGATTTAAGAAAGTCGCAAAACTTCGATTTCTGGCGGTTTGAGGACTCGGAACTTACGCACGAAGATTAGCCGTCCGATAACTCGAACCAGCATGGCGCTAGGCGCCCGGCGCCTAGAGGCAACGCGGGCGCTAGGCGCCCGGCGCCTAGAGGCAGCACGGGCGCTAGGCGCCCGGCGCCTAGAGGCAAGCACGGGCGCTAGGCGCCCGGCGCCTAGAGGCACGCACGGGCGCTAGGCGCCCGGCGCCTAGAGGCAAGCACGGGCGCTAGGCGCCCGGCGCCTAGAGGCAGCACGGGCGCTAGGCGCCCGGCGCCTAGAGGCACGCACGGGCGCTAGGCGCCCGGCGCCTAGAGGCACGCACGGGCGCTAGGCGCCCGGCGCCTAGAGGCAGCACGGGCGCTAGGCGCCCGGCGCCTAGAGGCAAGCACGGGCGCTAGGCGCCCGGCGCCTAGAGGCACGCACGGGCGCTAGGCGCCCGGCGCCTAGAGGCAAGCACGGGCGCTAGGCGCCCGGCGCCTAGAGGCACGCACGGGCGCTAGGCGCCCGGCGCCTAGAGGCAAACACGGGCGCTAGGCGCCCGGCGCCTAGAGGCAAGCACGGGCGCTAGGCGCCCGGCGCCTAGAGGCAAGCACGGGCGCTAGGCGCCCGGCGCCTAGAGGCAGCACGGGTGCTAGGCGCCCGGCGCCTAGAGACAATCCAGGATCGTCGCTCGTTTCTTCCGGCTCGTGCGAGTTTTTGCGTTCTTTTTACTTCCCGGAGATTTTATCGTGTAGAGAATGTTTCTAATCGTTGATTTCGGAATGTCTTAACATTTTCCCGAGTTTTCTAGAATGAAACTTATTCTCTTAATGCTTCTCTAACATCTTTCGTATTTTGTCCGAACTTTTCGGACATCGATTTCGTCTTGACCGATTTTGACCCCAACACCTAGCACCCTCACGAGCAGGCCGCGGTCCTTATTTCCTTTGAGGCCCATTCGGACCAAGCGATCGTATCCCGAAATAACTCCCCATTTCGCCTAGACTCAAAACCCTTCTCCAGCTTGAAGAAATGGTATCAAGATCCAAGACTACACGTTATCCCTTGATTCCTACGAAGCAATCAAGGAATAAGGTGCAAACTGTTGGGGAAAAATATCCAAGGCTAAAGATTTCTTCAGCCTCCGAAGGGGCCTTGACTTCCGGGCCCTCGTTTGGAAGAGATCCAGGGTCCTCCCTCTACTCAAGGGACCAGTCACCACTAGAAGGCACCAGATCCCGAACTCTATTTTATAACACCCGGGGTCCAGTCCCTGTAACGAGAAACCAAGGCCTAGCCCCTGCCGAAAGGACCAAGGATCCGATCCTCCGCATGCTTATGGAAGTTTCCCAAAACGAGGGGAAAGTAATATATTTGCGAATATTACGAAGGCCGCCCAAGATTGACCGACTTACATCAACTATAAAAGGGGAACCCAAACCTTAGAACAAGGGATCGACACTTTGGGGCTTAGAGATTAGAGAGTTAGGCGATAGAACTAGGGTTTATACACCCAATACGTTGTAATCCCGAAATCACTCAATAATACATCTCTTTGCCTCAATTTCTCTTCTCTAAACAATACACACAAAATCTAGTAGTCTTCCAGTGTTCCGTAGTACTAAAACGACCCTACACAAAAATATCACAACATGGACGAACATAATCACCCGCTTCGGAGCACCTCAGGAGATTGTCACCGACAATGGACCCCAATTTACCAGCAACTACTACCAAGATTTCTGCAAAGAATGGGACATCAAGCTCTCATACTCAGCACCAAGACATTCCCAGCCGAACGGACAAGCAGAGTCAACCAACAAAACGGTGGTGAACATGCTCAAGAAGCGCTTGGAGAAGGCTCATTGTTGGGGTCAAAAACGGTTCTCTCGAAATCAAAGGCTAAAACTATTTATCATGCGCGGACTTTCCATAAAACAAGCGTCGAGAGCAAGACAAGTCGTATAGCTTAAAGAACCTATGTTAAAGTCGATCGTTCTTGATTTACACGATAAACTTTACGAGAAAACCAAATAAGATTTAGTCGTAAAACTTCGATGATACAATCAAGAAGAACCGAGAGACATTAGGTCCGTAGCTAAGATGACACGACCATACGAAATTATATGGAAGAAACGGGAAGTAATCTAAGTTTGGACAGGACGAACGACAAAGAATCTGCCTTGAAACTTCAAAGAGTCCGTTCTCTCAAACCGTGAGGACCCAGAAAACGAGTAAGATATCAAATCAAAGTCCTCGCCGAGACGCACGTGCTGCCTCTAGGCGCCGGGCGCCTAGCGTCCGTGCTGCCTCTAGGCGACGGGCGCCTAGCGTCCGTGCTGCCTCTAGGCGCCGGGCGCCTAGCGCCCGTGCTGCCTCTAGGCGCCGGGCGCCTAGCGCCCGTGCTGCCTCTAGGCGCCGGGCGCCTAGCGCCCGTGCTGCCTCTAGGCGCCGGGCGCCTAGCGCCCGTGCTGCCTCTAGGCGCCGGGCGCCTAGCGCCCGTGCTGCCTCTAGGCGCCGGGCGCCTAGCGCCCGTGCTGCCTCTAGGCGCCGGGCGCCTAGCGCCCGTGCTGCCTCTAGGCGCTAGGCGCCCGGCGCCTAGAGGCAGCGCTAGGCGCCGGCGCCGGACTCCTAGCGCCCGTGCTGCCTCTAGGCGCCGGGCGCCTAGCGCCCGTGCTGGCTCGGGTCCTCGAGCGACAATCTTCCGTGCACAAGTTCCAGGCCCCGGCCGTCAGTAATCAGTACTTCAAGTCTTTCCCGAGTCCTCGCGGAATGAATCATTGGGATTCCGCAAACAAAACTCCCGTTCTTACTCCAAACTAAGATCGTCGGAATCACTTCGGAAACTCGTAAGATATCTACGGGAAGGAAGATCTTAAATTCTTCGTACGAAACAGTGATGGTTATCTTGAGACACCACTCATCTCAACTCTACGAAGGAATGAAGATCTTCCGAAGAAATCGTAGAAAACAACAGAAGTCCTAGAGACGGCCCGAAAGGGACCAAACGCGATCGGACAGTCTGTTTACGATTATCTGAGATAGATACGACGGTTTACGTTTATCTTTACATAACAAGATAAATGCTAAATTTCCAGAAGGATAAATGTCAAGTTTCCCGAAGATAAATGTCAAGTTTCCCGATAAACATGAAGGCCGACGAAAATGGAAAAAGCCAGCTTCGCGGCCCAAAAGGAGAATAGACCGTCATAAGAAGGAGTATATAAAGGAGATTTGGGAGAGAAGGAAGGGCAGAGCGAAAATCATTAAGAGCACAAACAATCCTAGAGAGACTTAGAGAGCAGATCCGAGATTTTAGACTGAGGGAACTTAGAACTTAGGTGGTCAGACTAGCAAGGCATGACCTAGGACGTCTGGCCGCCTCCCGTTCTACCTTCATCTTGTCCGCAGACTTCTGTTCCTTCGCAAGCATCTAACAATCCCTTTACTAAGAGTTCCGCACATAGAAACCCTAGGCGTTATTCTCGACACGCCCGTTTCTATGACAAACGCTCGTACTAGATGAACTCCGCCAGGCAGTTCGATCTCTTGTTCAAATCTTTCTAACTGAACTACGTCCGACTTGATCCTCGAAAGGGGTACGTAGGCAGCCTTTCTCAAGGTCCAGTCCCAACTCTTAACAAAACCCTTTTTGTACGATTTTCGTCTTTTGTTATCTTTCCATATTTTCCGCACCTGTTCGGTCACTTGTCGTTGGCTGTCGCAGAGAATCCGGACATTCAGGGAAAGTTGGGTTAACTCGGCTTTCCTCCGTTTTTTACTTATCAAAATCGACAGTGCGAATTTCGGTTCCCACAGTTTGGCGCTAGAAGGAGGGGAGGACGGATTACTCTTACTCTTACGGCCGCAAAACGCTTGATCAAAGCAATGTCTGGAAATGTGATAGACAAACTCGCAGCTCACATCGACGCTGGTAAAACAACTTCAGCAGTGACTGCTCCTACGACCACTAGTAGAAAATTGTGAAATAGACACAGAAATTTTTGTGACTATAGTGTTTTTTTCGTGACTATAGGACGAAATAATCACGGTTAGTCACGAATAAAAAGCGTGTGTATACGATCGTGACCAAAATTGCCCGTGTCAAATCGTGACCAAAATAGACACGATGTAGTCACGATTAAAAGCGTGAGTAAAATAGTCATGAAAATGACACAGAACAATCATGGCTAACTTAGTCACGTTATTTGTCGTGTTTAACCGTAGCTATTACCAAAAACAAAACAAAAAAAAAACAAAAAAAACTAGTATTAATTAAACTACAGAAAATATTAAAAACTAAAGAGTGATTTGCACAATAAATTCGTATATATCCTCCAAATACATGGTATATATTTACAAACATTTACATACATAAATACAATATATCGCTATATATATATATATTACATTATCATCCTTCCACCGGCTCCACCACCGCTTCCGCCACCAGCTTCTCCACCGACACCTCCATCAGCTTCTCCCCCGACACCTCCACGGGTCTGGATGCTATGGCTGAAGCGATGACTCAATCTGGTGATGTAGCCACCGTTTAATCTGCTCGTCAAGCTTCTTCCTCCGCCGTAAAGCTTCTTTCTCCGCCGTCAAGCTTCTTTCTCCGCCGTCAAGCTTCTCCCTCCTTCACCGTTAAGCTTCTCCCTCCTTCACCTTTAAGCTTATCCCTCTTTCACCGTCAAGCTTCTTCTTCTGCCTCTTTCTTCTCCTTCGTCCGATGGTGATGCGTTTCTCCACCTTGGTCTCTTCTGCGCAAGCTCTCCGTCGTCGTATTCTTCAACTCCTCCAGATGTATATAAATTTAGTTATCAGTGGAAAAGGGGAAAAGAAGAAGAATCACGAGAATAGATTCACTCTTGGGCTTTGCCAAATCAAAGGACTGGAGAGAAAGGAATGAAAGAAGACACAGAGAAGGTGAAAAATAAAAAGGAGAGAGAGAAAGCAAACTAAACGATATGGTCCATTGATTTTGCCAAAATCTAATGGTTGATATTGTGATCCGCGTTTTAAAGTATGGACCAATCAGAGAATTAGCTTAGAAATGAGAGAGAGTGAGAAAAGCAAAAAATCTGATCCATTGAATTTGACAATCTAATGGTTGATACTGTGATCCGCGTTATCAATGTATTAGCCAATCAGAGAATATCAATGACGCCGTGGTGTTTAATCTGTGTGTTTGCAACTTTGCACTGACAAATACATTCGAAATACAGTATAACCTCTATAAATTAATAATCTATAAATTAATATCTCTATAAATTAATATAATTTCATAATCCCAAATTGAGTTTTTGGTTCAATTAGTATCTCGATAAATTAATATCTCTATAAATTAATAAAAAATTACAGTTCCAACGTTATTAATTTATAGAGGTTTCACTGTAGTTATAAATTTTCTGTAACATTGACATCCACTGATTTGTTCTTTTAACTTTTGTAACCTCTCAATTACCCGTCCCTACATATAAAAAATTACTCGTGTCTTAGTTATTTTTTAGCAAAATAGTTATTATTTTAAGTTATGGTTATCATATATAATATGTTTTGTACAGGATATTGACAAAATGTCTAAGAATACACATATAGAGTATATAAGATTTACTGTTGACAAAAAAAGTATATAAGACTTATTAAATACTTACCACTTTAATTTTGATAGTCTCGTTTGGAGTATAAAGTTTGGGGTATATATTTAAAGTTTAGGGTATAGGTTATGAGATTTATGATATAAATGTACGATTTAGGATCAAAGTTTTTAAATATTAGATTATAAGTTTTAATTTTAGTTTTGTGGTCAAAGTTTATAAATATAAATTTAATTAGAGTTTAGATTAGAATTTTGGGGTTTAGAGTATGAGGTTTAGGGTATAGGTTCATGATTTAGGTTTCGGAAATGGAGTATAAGTTTGAAGTGTCGGATTTGGATTTAAATTAAAGATTTGAAGTCAAAGTGTAAAAACATATATTTCTTTTTTTAGTTTTAGATTCAGAAATTAATGTTTATAAGTCAAAAGAGTGTTTAGGGATTTAAACGGTCACGTTTTATATATGGATTTGTAAACATGTCAATTTAGCCACAAAAGTTTTCTGACAAACCGTGGCTATTGCTAGTCACGAAATATATGTGTGACCATTTCGTGTTTTTTTTGCCACGAGAAAGACACGAGTTGTCACATTTGGGTGTTTCGTGACCTTTTATGACTATTTTGTGACTTAATCAAAATAAGTCACGGTGCAATGTGACCAAAACGTGTCTATATCGTTTTTTTCTACTAGTGGACCAACGCTTACGCAAAAGATTATCTAAGATTATCATCTTACGGACAAACGTCCCGAGAACGGACCATCCCGATCAAGTTCGGGTCCTATCAACCATGCACCCCCGTTTAAGTTCCTGCAACACGGTCCTCGGGTCCATGGACACAACCCCCTCATTTGGGATTATCGAAGAAAGACTTCGGGAAAATTCATAAAAAGACTTGGTAGTGGAGACGGATTCATGCCTGCCGTATAAAACGGCTATGGTTAGCTTGAACACCAGTTGCCTTAACTATATGGAGAATTGAAATCCTTTCGGAAAAACCAGCGTCACATCAACGGATTTTTCTAAAGAAAAATCGTAAAAACGTCTAAGTCCCAAGACGGCCCAAAAGGGGCTTTAATCACGGCTAAACGACCCACATACGATTTTAGAGTAGGATCAAGCCCAAAGCTGGTATGACGGTCTGATTACTGAGTAGAGTTTCGACTGGAAATATTTTTAGAATTTCCCAGAAAAATATAGACTTGTTCTCCTGGAAATCGCGGAGAAACCCCAAATTACTCATGAAACAAAAAGCACGATTGATCGGGTTACCAATCAGCGTTTCTGATGCTAAAATTCGATAACATTCTACGGAACACCTTTCGAAAAATAAATTCTCGAAAATATTTCACGAGACGGTTTTTGCATGATTAAACTCGACGACATTTTACAAAACAGTTTCCGTAAAATTAACTCGACAACATTTTGTGAAATAACTCTCGTAAAATAAAAGGTCAAAAACGTTCTAAGAAAAAATTCCTTGCTGGGATCATGATGGAATCGATGTCCAAAAATTTCGGAAAAACAATTAGAGAAACCTCGAGAGACTAAGTGTCGATCGAGAAACCTTTAAAAAAACCGGGAAAAACAGGCAGTTCCCGCGAGGAAGCACAGTCCCGGGCGGCTAGCACGCCCGTGCTGCCCGTAGGCGCCGGGCGCCTAGCCCGCGCTGCCCCTAGGCGTCGGGCGCCTAGCGCCCGTGCTGCCCCTAGGCGCCGGGCGCCTAGCGCCCGTGCTGCCTCTAGGCGCCAAGCGCCTAGCGCCCGTGCTGCCTCTAGGCGCCGGGCGGCTAGGACGCCCGTGCTGTCCCTAGGCGCCGGGCGGCTAAGGCGCCCGCGCTGCGCTGGTCGCCGGACAACAAAACATTCGGCGAACGCGGCAAATCCTCGCGAAACCATCCCCGACGATAGTCCAACCAAATACTTTGCACCTTTCGTAAAATAATCCTAGACAATACTTCACGAGACAGCTTCTGCACGATTAAACTCGACAACATTTTACGAAACAGTTTCCGTAAAATTAACTCGACAACATTTTGTTGAATAACTCTCGTTAAATAAAAGCTCGGCAATATTTTACGAAACATCATTCGTGAAGTATGACAAGATCGCAAGCTTCTTGACCTGACCAGTTCGCTCATAGCTTGACAAAACAAGAAGCCCTACTCAAGTGACATCTTGCCGTTCGTTTTCACTTGTCTACCCACCTTAGCCTTCTTCGAGTTTTGCCTACTTCTCCTCCCTTTGCTTCAACGATTCTGCAACGATTCTGCACTGTTCCTTCGGGTTTCATCAAAAATCGATTCTCGATTCAGTGTCAGACTTTTCGAAGACCTTTGACAATGAAACATTAGAAGACAAAAAGGAATGGACATGAGGCAATCTCGAGTAATCAACGAGACTAAGGTACGTCCGACTTAGAAAATTTTATCAAGGTTTTAATTTTTTCGTAGGAAAGGAATCAGAACGTCTTGTAAACTGCCGTAAAATTTAGGGAACTTAGAACCTAGGTGGATAGTCTAGCAAGCTAAGTCTTAGGCATTTTCTTCCAGTTTCGTTCTATTGTTCCTTGACTGTCTAGGCAGAACGCGCAAACCGATCTAATCTCTCGAAAAACCGAGAAACGATCGTCACGCATCCTTGGCATACTCATTCTACTTCATAAAGAAAAAATTCCTTTCAAAAGGCAAACGATACTCTAAGATTCGTCCGAAACGCTAGCGGCATAACGGCATGGTAAAACCGTTACAAACATAGTCTTGAAAACTCTACACCGTCTCCTGTTGCAATCTCGCAACAAGAAACTCGTACAACGTCAAACTAACAGCACGACGGCGAGCTAAAAAGTTAACGAAATAACCTTCGGTAAAACTCCATGAGTAACTCGAAGATACTTTCGCCAAAAGACGAATCAAAGCGGAAACGTTTCCCGTGAAAACCACGGAAACAAGGCTACTTTGACTATCTGCGATTTTCAATCTTCATGAACCCGGTCATCCATTACTTTCGTATAACAAGAACATGTTACACAAAAAAAGCATAAGGAAAACCAAGATCGGTCTCATGCAAAACAACATCGCAATACGGAAAAGTACGTCTAAGCGGGAAATAACCCAAAACTGAATCCGAACGTGTTCTTCGTCGATTCCTTAAACTTTATTTCCTCGGATAAAATGAAACAATTTTCATGCGACCAAAGGAAAAATTATACGAAGCATCTATCGTATAACTGAATCCTAAAGTGGAAAATCGTTTCAAAAAACCATCATCCATAACTCGGAAAACTCCGCTATGATTGGCATGTCTATCTCGATGAACTCTATTCGGCCCTCGGCCGACTACGCCTTTCCATAAAGCCCGAACCTGAATTCGGCATCACCATTAAGGACAATCGTGAACCAATATGACCTTAATGCGAAAGGATCGCAGTCTGATCGTTTACCAACTCCTTGGTTAAACGGCTGAACACAGCCTTCACGCCAAGAAAAAACAGCTGAACGATCGCCGCTCCAATCACTTAAGGGCCAAACTATAATCCACGATTTGTCATAAAACTCCAAGTGACCATTTACGTGAGCAACTCTGTCGCATTGCCCAAAAGCGGAAATCATGCGATGAATTTCTCGTAATAAAATCAGTCCTAACAGCCACACAGTTAACGGAAAAATTTGAACTTAACATCGACTGATTAAGCTCTATACGCCCCGTAAACAAAGCATGAAAATAAACACTCGTGACAAAGGTCCAATAGTTATACGAGTCGTCCTTAAAATCCCGGAAGGCCAACACTTCGCAAAACAAAGCGAAGGTAGACGCTTCTCCCTGGGTCAAATATACGCGACCCCTGGTCCTAATTCCTCGATCAAAATTTTAAAACTTGCACGTTCAAACTGAAACAACAGTTTCTGACTACGGACATTCGCAAAAAATCTCCAAGCCCGCGAACATTTGAAGTGCGGCACAAGGGAAAATTAACTCGTACACATTTGAAATGTGTGTGCTTGTATAATCCCACGTTTTTTGAAGAAACCGGATTTTCGAAACTCTTTACAAACACAGAAACCGAATTTTCGAAACTCTTCGCAAACAAACTCGCCAATCGCTAAACGGCCTCAACAATGGATCAAGTATCCACCAAATAAATCGTAAACTATCGCCCGGAAACATTCCGCGATTTCTAAAAAGCCCATAGTATTTTATGGCATAAGAAAAACAAACTTCAAAGCACTGCAAGACGTCGCTTCGTGCCTGAACATTTGTTTTTCGATTAAAACCTTCATACGCCTTCTAAACGGCATCATATCGTTGTTGCTGATCACAACAAACGAACTCTAACGTCCTAAATAGACAAGCCACCTAAGGGTAGGCTCTTTTACATCCGACAAGGATCCCATAGCGCGCTATACAAAAAAATCCAAATTTGGTTCAGCACTTCGTAAAGGAAGTAGCTCGATTCGTGCCCATACAAATCATATAAGCCGAAACCACTTCGCAGATTTTAAAACGGTACGAATCAGGTTAAAAACACAAACAGGCAAAACGAAAGCCGATTTGTCATCGCACAGCCTCACTCTAAGAGTAAACCTAGGTCTTGCCCTAAACCCAGCCTTGCTGGTATCTTAACATCTCATAGGCAAAGCGTCAACGACGCGAGATCCCAAAACTTGTCTCTTCACTCAAGTCTGTACGTTTCCACGAATTTTTCGCGTAAATAGTAAACCGCAAGAAAATCTCGCTTTGTACAAACGACGGATACGGTGATCATCAGGGAGGCAGGAATTAGACGACAACTCACACCCTGTCCCTCTAACTTCGATAGACAGAAGTTCTGAAAACGCAACATTAATATTTTATAAAGATTGAGCCGCAAAGTTCAATAGATGCCCTGAAAAAGGCCGGGATTCGAAGCCACCAACGGCCAGTCCCACAAATGTACATCATGGCCTCTTAACGGTCGAAACACAATCAAAATAAAAATCTCTAAAAGGATTGATAAACCTAGACGCTCCCCGGAGCATCACCTTCATCCTCAAAACTCACCCAAAGTAGGAACGGTCTCACCGTCGCCTCCATTGGTCGCACCACCGCTGCATGTTTCATATGCGCCGGCTTCACGATCCTTGAATGCGTAGTCCTGGTCCTCCGAACCCTCCGAATCCGGGACGATGGTGCACACGGGTTTCAGACCAGCGAGAATCGAGTCGAAGTCCTCTCCGTCAAACTTGCGAGTCCCCGTCTCCTCAAGACTCTGAATCTTCTCTTGAAGACGACGGACTTTCAAGGACATATGTTCTTCTGTTTCTTCACATTGAGCAACGAACTCACGGTCTTTCCGACGTCACGTTCAAGATCGCAATCAAAGCTTATGAGGATGTCCGCAATGAAATATTATTAGCCACAAATTTCGACTTTCAACTCATAATCTTCCGCCCGCAAGATCGTCTCCGCGTCTTACAGGCTGGGGGGCTAACTGTTGGGGTCAAAAACGGTTCTCTCGAAATCAACGGCTAAAACTATTTATCATGCGCGGACTTTCCATAAAACAAGCGTCGAGAGCAAGACAAGTCGTATAGCTTAAAGAACCTATGTTAAAGTCGATCGTTCTTGATTTACACGATAAACTTTACGAGAAAACCAAATAAGATTTAGTCGTAAAACTTCGATGATACAATCAAGAAGAACCGAGAGACATTAGGTTCGTAGCTAAGATGACACGACCATACAAAATTATACGGAAGAAACGGGAAGTAATCTAAGTTTGGACAGGCCGAACGACAAAGAATCTGCCTTGAAACTTCAAAAAGCCCGTTCTCTCAAACCGTGAGGACCCAGAAAACGAGTAAGATATCAAATCGAAGTCCTCGCCCAGACGCACGTGCTGCCTCTAGGCGCCGGGCGCCTAGCGTCTATGCTGCCTCTAGGCGCCGGGCGCCTAGCGCCCGTGCTGCCTCTAGGCGCCGGGCGCCTAGCGCCCGTGCTGCCTCTAGGCGCCGGGCGCCTAGCGCCCGTGCTGCCTCTAGGCGCCGGGCGCCTAGCGCCCGAGCTGCCTCTAGGCGCCGGGCACCTAGCGCCCGAGCTGCCTCTAGGCGCCGGACGCCTAGCGCCCGTGCTGCCTCTAGGCGCCGGGCGCCTAGCGTCCGTGCTGCCTCTAGGCGCCGGGCGCCTAGCGCTGCCTCTAGGCGCCGGGCGCCTAGCGCTGCCTCTACGCGCCGGGCGCCTAGCGCCCATGCTGTCTCTAGGCACCGGGCGCCTAGCGCTGCCTCTAGGCGCCGGGCGCCTAGCGCTGCCTCTAGGCGCCGGGCGCCTAGCGCTGCCTCTAGGCGCCGGGCGCCTAGCGCTGCCTCTAGGGGCCGGGCGCCTAGCGCCCGTGCTGCCTCTAGGCGCCGGGCGCCTAGCGCCCGTGCTGCCTCTAGGCGCCAGGCGCCTAGCGACCGTGCTGCCTCTAGGCGCCTAGCGCCTGTGCTGCCTCTAGGCGCCGGACGCCTAGCGCCCGTGCTGCCTCTAGGCGTCGGGCGCCTAGCGCCCGTGCTGGCTCGGGTCCTCGAGCGACAATCTTCCGTGCACAAGTTCCAGGCCCCGGCCGTCAGTAATCAGTACTTCAAGTCTTTACCGAGTCCTCGCGGAATGAATCATTGGGATTCCGCATACAAAACTCCCTTTCTTACTCCAAACTATGATCATCGGAATCACTTCGGAAACTCGTAAGATATCAACGGGAAGGAAGATCTTAAATTCTTCGTACGAAACAGTGATGGTTATCTTGAGACACCACTCATCTCAACTCTACGAAGGAATGAAGATCTTCCGAAGAAATCGTAGAAAACAACGGAAGTCCTAGAGACGGCCCGAAAGGGACCAAACGCGATCGGACAGTCTGTTTAAGATTATCTGAGATAGATACGAGGATTTACGTTTATCTTTACATAACAAGATAAATGCTAAATTTCCAGAAGGATAAATGTCAAGTTTCCCGAAGATAAATGTCAAGTTTCCCGATAAACATGAAGGCCGACGAAAATGGAAAAAGCCAGCTTCGCGGCCCAAAAGGAGAATAGACCGTCATAAGAAGGAGTATATAAAGGAGCTTTGGGAGAGAAGGAAGGGCAGAGCGAAAATCATTGAGAGCACAAACAATCCTAGTGAGACTTAGAGAGCAGATCCGAGATTTTAGTCTGAGGGAACTTAGAACTTAGGTGGTCAGACTAGCAAGGCATGACCTAGGACGTCTGGCCGCCTCCCGTTCTACCTTCATCTTGTCCGCAGACTTCTGTTCCTTCGCAAGCATCTAACAATCCCTTTACTAAGAGTTCCGCACATAGAAACCCTATGCGTTATTCTCGACACGCCCGTTTCTATGACAAACGCTCGTACTAGATGAACTCCGCCAGACAGTTCGATCTCTTGTTCAAATCTTTCTAACTGTACTACGTCCGACTTGATCCTCGAAAGGGGTACGTAGGCAGCCTTTCTCATGGTCCAGTCCCAACTCTTAACAAAACCCTTTTTGTACGATTTTCGTCTTTTGTTATCTTTCCATATTTTCCGCACCTGTTCGGTCACTTGTCGTTGGCTGTCGCAGAGAATCCGGACCTTCAGGGAAAGTTGGGTTAACTCGGCTTTCCTTCGTTTTTTACTTATCAAAATCGACAGTGCGAATTTCGGTTCCCACACTCATGGGCGATGGGCAGAAGAATTACACGGAGTTCCCTGGGCCTATCGGACAACTCCGAAGACAGCTACCCAAGAAACACCTTTCTCACTCGTTTATGGCACCGAGTCAGCAATACCCACCGAGGTGCACGTTAAGACTGTTGGGGAAAAATATCCAGGACTAAAGATTTCTCCAGCCTCCGAAGGGGCCTTGACTTCCGGGCCCTCGTTTGGAAGGGATCCAGGGTCCTTCCTCTACTCAAGGGACCAATCTCCACCAGGAGGCACCAGGATCCGAACTCCACTTAACAATATCCAGGATCCAGTCCCCGTAACGAGGAACCAAGGCCTAGCCCCTGCCGAAAGGACCCAGGATCCGATCCTCCGCATGAATATAGAAGTTTCCTAAACCGAGGGGAAAGTAGTATATTCGCGAATATTATGAAGGCCGCCCAAGATTGACCGACTTATATCAACTATAAAAGGGGAACCCAAACCCTAGAGCAAGGGATCAACACTTTGGGGCTTAGAGATTAGAGAGTTACGCTAGAAAACTAGGGTTTATACACCTAAGACGTTGTAACGCTAAAGATACTCAATAATACATCTCTTTGCCTCAATTTCTCTTCTCTAAACACATAAACACTCGTAAATCTGTTAGTCCTCCTGTGTTCCGTAGTACTAAAACGACCCTACACAAAAATACCGTAACAGTTTGGCGCTAAAAGGAGGGGAGTAATTCAACTACGTGACGATGGCACAAGAAGACGATTCCAACCAAGCCGATCTGACCCCGAAGGAGAAGGAGCTCCTAAGCCGATTCGAAACCCTTCAGAGTCAAATCACCGACCTTCACAAGGCTCAGGAAACCGCGCCTGCAGGTCTGGGGCTTGTTCAGGAAGTTCAGCACCTAAAAGACAAGCTTGGGCAACACTCCAAGCAGCTTCAGCAAAGCGTCGAGAAGCTAGACGCTATGGAAGCCGAAAACCTCACTCTCCGACGAGAAAACCAATCCCTCGGGGCAATTGGGAACAAACGGAAACGGTTCAGAACCAGAGTCCGACCTATGGCTTCGCTCAATACTCCACATGACGACGAGGAGACGCCTCGACAGCCCGACAACGGATTCGACGGACGAGAAGCCACTCTCGACGCAACCCGGGAGGAAGAAGAGGACGACTCCGATACAGAGGACAAAGAATATTCACCTGACCATCCCGAGATCTCAGATCCAGCTCTAGCCGCCTACCTAGAGAAGGTGGTATCCGAAAGATTCGGCACCATCCAATCCATGGTGGAAAGGCTCCCCGGAGTAGCTCCCCCTATCCGAAGAAGCGATCCCAGGTCATACTCCGACACACCTTTCGTGAAGGATATTGCTTCAGTCGAGATGCCTCGCAAATTCTCTTTCCCGAGCATTAAGATATATGAGGGAACCGAAGATCCTGACAATCATATCGCCCAGTATAAGCAACACATGATAGCCGTGGCCATTCCAAAAGAAGCAAGGGAGGCCACCATGTGCAAGGGTTTCGGATCAACCCTAACCGGTCCTGCCCTCCAATAGTATATCAACCTCCCCACGGAATCCATAGCATCTTTCGCCGCCCTCAACGACAGGTTCGTAGAGCAATTCGCTAGCAGCCGCCATCTGGAGAAGAGATCGGATGACCTCTACGAGATTCAACAATACAGAAACGAGTCCCTACGTTCCTACATAGCTCGTTTCAACCAGGAGAAGGTCTCTATACCCGAATGCAATGCTGATACAGCCGTCTCAGCCTTCAAAAAGGGTTTGCTTCCGGAGGGAGAGCTCTACAAGGAACTGACGAAGTACAGATGCGGGGACATGGCAGATGTGCTATCTCGCGCTTGGGCCCAAGTAAGGTGGGAAGAAGACATCGTGAGCAGGGCCAAGGTCTCCTCCAAATGCGATCAGAAGTCCTCCAGGCCTTCGAAGGACGAGCGTGAGGAAATCATCCGACCTCGACCTTCCCGAGAATCCACCCACTAGAGCAGGGGCAGATATCAACATCGCCCTCTACCTCGATCCGAAGGAATGATGGTTTCTACTTGGCCCAGCATCTCCCACCTCGCAATATCCAAACCAGAGCTCATCGGAGTCCTGAGACAGATGGGCCCACAGGTTAAGTGGCCACCTAAAATGAGGTCCCCTGACGCTACCCGGAACCCTAAAAGATTGTGTGGGTTCCACAACGATCACGGTCACACCACTGAAGACTGCATAGCCTTGAGGCTGGAGGTAGCCGAACTTCTTAAGAAGGGCTACCTAAGGGAGTTCCTCTCGGACAAAGCAAAGGACCTCCTCAACAGAGAAGGTCCCGCTCTCCCCAACGATGCTGTTCCTGCATTACCTCTGCCACAAGAGCGAGTGATCCACGTCATCTCAGGAGGATCAGAAGTAAGCGGAATCAGCAGCGCCGCAGCCAAAAGGAGTACTCGCAATGCTAGGAATGGTCAAGAGACCGAGGTTCCCAAGCGCCCACTCTTGGGAACGGATGAGATCAGCTTCACTGCGAAAGAGTAGGAACGGGTCCTCATCCCCCATCATGATGCCCTCGTCATTTCGCTAGTTATAGCAAATTGCTTGGTTAAGAGAATACTGGTGGACAACAGAAGCTCTAGCAACATCATCTTCCATTCGGCCTACGCGGACTTAGGGCTAGACCCCAAGACACTAACCAGGAAAGCAACCCCGCTCGTGGGGTTCAGCGGAGAGGTGAAGCAAACCGAAGGAGAAGTCCTCCTCCCAGTCTACGCCGAGGGGATAAACCAGACCACCAAGTTCTTGGTCGTCGACTGTCTGTCATCCTACAATGTGATACTAGGGAGGCCCTGGATCCACGACATGGGAGCCGTGCCATCAACCCTTCATCAATTGGTGAAATTTTCTACTCCCTGGGGCATGAAGGTCATCAGAGGGGACCAAGAGAATTCTAGGTCCTGCTACCAAACTACCTTGAAAGGAAAGACCCAAGCCTTATAGCAATTACATAAGCAACCTCTAATTCCTCACGCCGAAGAACCCGAGGTTGAAGACATGGATGAGGTCCCCCTGGTAGAAGGGAACTCAGAACGGAACCTCAAGATAGGGTCCAAGCTGCCGAAAGGTTTGAGGCGAAGGTTTATCGACTTCCTAAGATCCAACTCCGATTGCTTTGCATGGTCCCATGAAGACATGCCCGGAATCGACCCCGATGTCATCATGCACCAGCTCCAAGTGAATCCCGAGCATTCTCCGGTCAGGAAAAAGAGAAGGAAGTTTGCTCCCGAAAGGGACGAAATCATTAACGAAGAGGTAAAGAACCTGCTCGATGCAGGGTTCATAAAAGAGGTACAGTATCCCGAATGGCTAGCCAACGTGGTGGTTGTGAAGAAGAAAAACGGAAAGTGGAGAGTCTGCATCGATTTCACGGACCTCAACAAGTCCTGCCCAAAGGAACCATTCCCCCTGCCTCATATAGACAAGCTGGTTGACGCTACTGCTGGGCACCAACTAATGAGTTTCATGGATGCCTTCTCGGGATACAACCAAATCCTAATGCATCCCGACGATCAAGAGAAGACGTCCTTCATGACCTCCAGGGGCATCTACTGCTATATGGTCATGCCGTTTGGTTTGAAGAACGTTGGGTCCACCTATCAGAGGCTAGTCAATACGATGTTTGCCGATCAGATAGGCCAGACCATGGAAGTCTACATCGACGACATGCTGGTAAAATCCCTAGACTCGGAAGATCATATCTCGCATCTTCAACAAGCATTCGCCATCTTGAGGAAATACAATATGAAGCTCAACCCCTCTAAATGCTCATTCGGAGTAAGCTCTGGGAAGTTTTTGGGATACCTAGTTACCCACAAGGGCATAGAAGCAAATCCGGAGCAAATAAGGGCCATCCAGGCGATTCCTCCCCCACAGAATGTCAAGGAGATTCAGAAACTGACAGGGAGAATGGCAGCCCTTAGCAGGTTCATCTCCAGGCTTTCCGATAAGTCCCACGCCTTCTTTGAAACATTAAAGAACCCCAAGGACTTCAAGTGGACAAAGAAGTGCGAAGCCGCGCTATCCAACCTCAAGGCCTACCTCACTACTCCACCACTCCTATCTAAACCCTTGGAAGAAGAAACCTTATTTCTTTACCTAGCTGTGTCCGAGCACGCAGTTAGCGCTGTCCTCGTAAGAGAGGAAGAGAGGAAGCAGTACCCCATATACTATGTTAGCAAGTCCATGCTAGACGCAGAAACTCGTTACATCCAGCTGGAGAAACTAGCCCTCACCCTGGTGGTCGCGGCCCGGAAGCTACACCCCTACTTCCAGTCCCATCAAGTCGTGGTAGTCACTTCATTCCCCATCAAAGCGGTCCTCCATAAATCCGAGATATCAGGACGGTTGGCGAAATGGGCCGGAGTTGGGAGAGTATGACGTGATCTTTCGCCCAGCCGCCGCTATCAAGTCCCAGGTCCTAGCCGATTTCGTGGCTGAATTCTCTCCCTCTACGCTTCCGGACCCAGATCTAGAAGCTACACTTCAGAGAAAAGAAGCAGAGGAAGGTCAATGGACCCTGCACGTGGACGGTTCCAGCAACGTAAGAGGTGCAGGAGTAGGACTGGTTCTAACCTCCCCTATAGGAGATTAGGCCTCAAGGGTTGTACGCTGCAACTTCAAAGCAACCAACAACGAGGCAAAATACGAGGCTTTGATAGCAGGTCTAGCGTTAGCTAGAGAAATGGGAGTAGAAGACATCCAGGTCTTCAGCGACTCGCAGCTCATCATCAGCCAAGTTCAAGGGGACTACCAAGCCAAGGACCCAAGCATGGTCAGATACCTATCAGTGGCCAAACGCCTCCTAGACCAATTCACGAGCTGCAAGCTTACTCAGATACCTAGGGAACAAAATTCCCAAGCTGATGCTCTAGCAAACCTAGGTTCCGCATTAGAAACGAAGGAGCACATGAGTATCCCCATGTTGGTCCTACAATGGCCAGCAACCCAGAAAGAGGCAGAACCAGAAGAAGTGGCAGTAGTAGACGACGGAGAAACCTGGATGACCCCTATCACCAACTATCTGAGAAACGATGTCCTACTTGAAAACCGAGAGGAGAGCCGGAAGATCAAGAGACAAGCAGCCAGGTATTGCATTTCGGAGGGAAAACTATATAGAAGGTCCTTCTCAGGGCCCTACCTACGATGCATATCCCCTAGAGAAGCCGCACGAATATTGGAAGAAATCCACGATGGGAAATGCGGTTCACATTCCAGCGGACGAAGTTTGGTTCTCAGGGCAAGGAGGGCTGGTTATTATTGGCCCACCATGGCGAAGGACTCCCTCAAACAGGCTAAAACCTGTAGCCAATGCCAGAAACACGCTCCAATCTCCAACCTACCACCACAGAACCTGAAATCCCTGAGCTCCCCTTGGCCCTTTAGCAAATGGGGCATGGACATCGTGGGGAAATTCCCAATGGCGCCGGGGCAAAAGGTTTTCCTCCTAGTAATGACCGATTACTTCACGAAGTGGGTAGAAGCCAAAGCCTTGGCGAAGATCACGGACCTCCAGATCAGGAAATTCATCTGGACGAACATAATAACCCGCTTCGGAGCACCTCAGGAAATTGTCACGGACAATGGACCCCAATTTACCAGTAATGACTTCCATGACTTCTGCAAAGAATGGGATATCAAACTCTCATATTCAGCACCGAGACACCCCCAGTCGAACGGACAAGCAGAGTCAACCAACAAAACGGTGGTGAACATGTTCAAAAAGCGCTTGGAGAAGACCCATGGGCGATGGGCAGAAGAATTACATGGATTCCTCTGGGCCTATCGGACAACTCCGAAGACAGCTACCCAAGAAATCCCTTTCTCACTCGTCTACGGTACCGAGTCAGCAATACCAACCGAGATGCATGTTAAGACCACGATCTCCAACATCCTAACTCCCAAGGAAAACGATGAGCTGATGTACCTAAGCCTAGACCTCCTAGACGAGAAAAGAGAGCCCGCCTGAGAAACGCATCGTACCAAATGAAGGTAGCCAAGAGTTACAACAAGAAGGTGAGATCTAGAAACTTCCAAGAAGGAGACTGGGTCCTAAGGCGAGTCTGTAATCACACAAAAGACAAATCAGCCGGAAAACTCGCCCCCGGATGGGAGGGGCCCTACCAGGTAATAGGGGTGCAAGGGGCAGGAGCCTATAAGCTGCAAGACAGCACAGGCAAGGTCCAACCCAACTGCTGGAACGCCTTGCACCTCAAATTATATCATTTCTAAAGGCAAGATCTTCGGATCAAGCTCTATATATACTATTATATATTTAAGTATTTTGGTTTTCCTACTCCCATGTATAACGAGAACGTCTTCGGACTAGGCTTATAAAATACATTTGGTTTCGGCTAAAGAGAGTTAAGAGAACACCAATATACTTAAAGGGGCATATTAGCTGGATCAGGACCTTCGGGACCTCAGATCTTAGCTAGCCCCCTAGCTTGTGAGGCTACTCACCATAGGTGCAGACAGATATGGAAGGGGTCTGATCAGCCCTGAGCCGATGTCTGCGCGATAAGGCCCCGCATAAAGGCCTATAGCCAAGAATTATGCGGGGACCACGTACTAGTGCCATTCAAACCCTCGTGAAAAACGCTATAAGATAAACACACGCAGGGGGCATGACGTACACAGCCAAGTACTGTAATCAGATTCTGGCGGCTGATATGCAGGGACAAAGTGCAAATAACCGGTTAAGCACAAACAATTTAATACCTATCCAGACGTGGAAGGTAGTGTGTCTGGGTTGACAGAACCTTGCGGGGAGACCCACCCCAGACCACAGTAAGTCTGAGAGTGACCTTTCTGCAGAAAGGTAGAGTGCAGCATTGAGATTTTCGAGAATGGCCTATGCCCACGGGTAGCACTGATATACCATGATTTTGACCCACTTTTACTCATGGTATTTATATGATTTTACTATATATATCTATGTTTTGTAGTCTTTTAGGTATGTTTTCAGGTTCAAGGGCATTTTGGAGTAAAGTGGCGTTTTAGGTGCCATTTGGAGCTTAAAGGAGAGTTTTCCCGAGATGACTTGAAGATCAGACATCGAGGTCGATATCCATAGTTACATATCGATCGATACACATCTTGTGTAATCAATCGATGACGCATTTGAAGAAATGACGACGAGATACTCCATCGATCGATGTACACTTAGTACCATCGATCGATATCGAGCGTGCAGAAGAAAGAAGAATATTCTCAATCGACTTGAAGCCCAAGATGTCTCAATATTACTATAATGCCCCTGGCGAGTTTTTAACCTAATTGTACTCAATATTTATACCTTTGCCTATGTGTTTTGGCAAAGTAAGCTTTAACAACATATCATTGTTCTAGTACTTCTATTTATCAATAAAGTATTCTTTTCATCTTAATTCTGTTCTCATCTAAGGTTATAGGATTCTAGGTTTAGAAGAAAGATACAAAGAGATTTGTTATCACGAGGAACTTGATTGTTCGGTCTTCTAAATGAATCTCTATTATTACCTAGATGCTATGAATCTCTTAGTCATGTCTGAGTAGATTCCCTTGTTAGATTTAGGGTTCAAATAGTTATGAGGGATTAGCCCCAACTATGGACTGTTGAGTTGTATACTCATTATCCTGATGAACCCTAATGTTTATTCTAGAATAGCTAACTAGAATATGATCTTGGAATTGATTTAATCCATAAATCAATATCCTGACATCATCTTGAATAAGCTAAGATCCTCTAGGGATAAGCGAGAGCCGGTCTATGATCTTGGTGAACATATATTCGATTCGATCTAGAGCTATATCGACCGATACTCCAATAGAGTAATCGATCGCCGACACACATATCGATCGATACAAGCTATCAAACATCGATCGATATTGTCGGCAGACAGATCAATAGACGAGACTAGTAACGATAGTTATTAGCCAACTCTAAAGAGTCGAAGTTCTTTAGTATATGCAAGCAACTCATTAAAACATCCATAGCATTATAATCCTGAACTAACTGAATAGTAACCTTGAATCTAACTAATTCTCTTATTGATTACAACCCTCAAACACTCTCTTGAGCAACTAATCATTGCTCACAACTTGCAATTTACATTTAAACCATTTCAACCTAGCTTAGTCACTAAGGATTAAACATATTTTGTGTTCCTTCGCTCCCCGTGAAATCGATCCCTAAGTACTACATCTGAACCTCTTATTTGAGAGAGTAATTCACTCCTAGGGTAATTTGAGTGAGATCAAATTTGGAGCCGTTGCCGGGGAGCTAAGATCGCCATTAGATTTAATCTGATTAGGTCTAGGTTATTTAAATTTCTGCTAAATCACCTTCTGACGCAAAAAAGTTTTCTTGATTTTCAGGTACATGCCCAGCAATACCAAAAGCAACAAGAATCATCAACTTGTGTACTCAGAAGACCCCCACAGCTTAGAGCGTAGCATTCGCAAGAACTTACGTTCCACATCGATCGACATAACCTCTACCTTGTCGACCGATACACCGACATCGATCGACATCACCAATCGTTCGTCGACCGATACCGCTCTACCACAGTCGACCGAGATACCTTCTCCGTCGACCGATACTCGCCGCACTCCATCGCTCGACAACTCTCCGTCGACCGATACTCTTTACCATACATCGATCGATATAGATCATCTTACATCGATCGATACCAACCGACAAGCCATGGTAGCGCCTATTATTCTCAGAACCGATGAGAATGGAGACCTGCGTGATCAAGATGGTCACCTGCGTAACGCAGCAGGTCAGAAGCTGAATGCTCAAAAGGAAATCATTCCTGAGCAAGACACTACAGACTTCATCCAACCTGCAGATGAAGCCAACCGAGCTAGAACCCTGGCAGATTACAACCGTCCAGATCAGTTCTATACCAACAGATCCGCCATCCGCCCTCCTGCTATTCAGAGAGGAGATTTCGAGCTCAAGCCGCAGTACTACGGTCTCGTAGGACAGATACCCTTCTGTGGGTTATCTCATGAGCATCCTATGGATCATCTGGAGAGATACGAAGATATTATATCTTCCATCAAAGCCAACGGAGTCCCTGAAGACTATCTATTTTGCAAGCTTTTCAAATACTCTCTATCAGGAGAAGCTTTGCAGTGGCTGCGACAATTACCACCATGATCTCTCACTACCTGGAAGGACATCAAAAACGCATTCCTGCGTAACTTCTTTGATGAGTCACGTGCTGAAGACTGGAGGAGAAAAATTGCTACATTTACTCAGGAACCTGGAGAATCCTTCAAAGATGCCTGGAACAGATTCAAATCCTACCAGCGCGACTGCCCACATCATGGATACAACAACGTGCAACTACTCTGCACCTTCTACAGAGGCATCGCTCTAAAGTATCAAATGGCTCTGGACACTGCCAGTGAAGGAAATTTCAGCACAAGGAATCCACATGACGCTGTGAAGTTAATTGATAACTTGGCTTCAAGCAACAGTACGAAGAACATCGTCAAAGCAAAATCTGTCTCATTCCTTGGGAAGGAACATATTAGTGAATTCCAATCACAGCTGGATAATGTTCAGAAGCTACTTAACAAGCAAATTTGCTCAGTTGAGGATGCAGACACCGCAGAGGATCAAGTACACGAAGATGTGAATTGGATCAGTGGAGCTGGATTTCAGAGATCTGGAAACCAGGGAGGAAACAGGAACTTCTCAGTACAAAGAAGCAACTACAGTCAACAGAAACCCTCCTACAACAGCAGCAACCCCAACAACAACAGGAGTTACGGAAACTCGTTCTACACCAATCCACCCCCACCCACCCAGGAAAGCAAGCTAGAAGAAATGCTGGAAAGAGTTCTACAGACACAACAGAAGCTCCAGGTGGATTTCAATGGGAAGATTGACTATGTCTACATCACTCTAAGTTCAAAGCTTGATACTTTGAACACCTATGTGAAGAAAGTGGAGACTCAAGTAGTTCAAACAGGAGAGGCTTTGAAGAAACAAGAGGCCTTAGCAAGAGCATCAGGAGAGCCTACTACTCACCACCACGTCAATGCCATCATAGATGATGATTTTTGGGAGGAAGTTCCCAAGGATGAGCTGCAGAAATCGACAGAGGAAACCTAATCCCTGGCCGGATTTGAATCATATCGATCGATGTTACGAGCTCGACGTCGATCGATATCACCAAAAGCAAAGCGATCGATAAACTTTGATGAGCATCGATCGATAGACTTCGAGAACCCTCAAAAGGGTGCAATTCGATCAACATCATGTCACACGAAGCCTTTGCAGCCAAACACCCACGACCACCCACCGGTATGGACGTAAACCGATCTTCAGACCCCATCGATCGATACAGGAACCTTTCCATCGACCGATCTGGAGACAGCGATATCGACCGACACACAGCAGTGGCCATCGATCGATATACTATCCCACACCGCCGAGTGCAACTACCCAAAATCGATGTAGCACGACTTAGTGCACTCCGGGAGCAGTCCAAACTTTCCAAATCCCTTCCTACAGCAATACTGAAGAAACCCACGGACATCATTGAACCCATGGAGCAAGAAAAGGAAAACCAAGGAAGAGTCTTACGAAAAGGAAAGAGAAGATTGCAAAGCACCTTAAAAGGGAAGCTAATGTAGCAGAGATGGAAAACTTCAGGAAACGAGTTCTAAGGATCCCTGCAGAGAAACCCTTTGAAGAAGCCTACTTTTCTCATAGATTGTGGATGTTCTTCAGAGAGACCAAGGAGACGGAAGAAGACATCAAGAGGATGTTTCACCAAGTTCACGACAGTATGAAGAAGAGGATCACACTACCAAAGAGGAGCGATCCAGGGAAGTTCACAATACCATGTTCCATCAGGGGCATTGAATTCCCTCGTGCCTTATGTGATACAGGATCAGGAGTCAGCATCATACCTAAGATCATGGCAGATCACCTACGTCTGAAGATAGAACCTACTGATGAGACATTCATCTTTGTGGATTGTTCTCAGCAGAACTCTGGAGGAATAATTCGAAATCTTGAGGTACAGATTGGAGATGCCATCATCCCTACAGACTTCCACGTCCTGGATGTCAAGCTTAACTTCAAGACATCACTATTATTGGGAAGAGCTTTCCTAGCCACCATCGGAGCCATTTGTGACCTAAAGTTCAACAAGCTCTGCCTAACCCTAATAAGTCCCACCACCCTCTATGATCCCGTCCAAGTCATCAAGCTACCAGCTAAGGAGACCACAGAAGTCGTAGCAACTTGTTTCTGTTCCCATGAGTACGATTCCATGGCTGAATACGAAACCGATCCGGTTACATCGACCAATGAGAGCAACATCCCATCGCCCGATACCAATACCAACACATCGACCGACGTAGCTAATACCACATCGATCGATAGACAGCCCTTTTGGAGGAGCAGCGCTGAAACCCTAGCATCAACACCCGATTTTGAGCCAGCTACATCAGAACCGGACGACTACATACCTCTAGAGGAGGAATACGATGAAGATTACGAGGAAGAACGAGCTACAGAGTACAGATTCATTCGTGAAGAAGAAGATGGACACCCTTCCCACACCTTCAGATTCAACGCATCGACCAATGTAAGCAAACCCGCATCGACCGATATGCAACCAAGACGATCGCTCAAACGACCCTATGAACCATCAAGCGATCCTATCGACTTTATATCCATATACACACCATCTAAGGATATAAGAGACGGAGACTACTCAATTGGAAGTTGGGCAAGCGACTACAATGAGAGTTTTGCAGTAGAAGCAGTTCCACTACAATATGCAATTCCACCCGAGGACGTCCCATCGACCGATACGTTACAACAACAATCGATCGATAACCGTCAGCCAACATCGACGGATGCACCTGATACAGCATCGCCCGATACGACCACTACACCATCCGAGGTACAAACAAATAATATTGATTTTGGTTATCTAACTCCGGATGAGTTTGGTATTTTCAGAGATCCAGAAGGCAATGCACGAGCAATGGATGGGAGATTCATCCTAATCACAAGAAAGGACATAGGAGACATCCTTCAAACAGCCAACGGATCCACACACCTCTTCAAACAACTACCTCACACCTCTGTCAATCAGCAGCATCAGCACATCAGTTCAACAACAGAATCAAATCAAGACGGTGCTACAGCTGCTCATGTCAACACGGAGGATTCGGAATTTCAGCACATATCGATCGATAAACGCAACCGTATATCGTTCGATATGCACCGAGAAATGGGGAGACGAGCTTTCAAAGATGGAATTCGACGCTTCTCGTGGGAGAAGAAGGACGAATTCGGAGTTTTCAGAGACGAATCTGGGTTTGCTAGAGGAGTCAATGGAGACATCATCCATGTTTCAAAGGAAGCCATTGAGGAGTTACTTAACAGAGCATCATTGTTTGATTGGTCTTGTTTTTGTTTGCCTATACATGCAGATCACTTCAACAGAGCAGAACCTAAAGAGAAGCTCTACACAGAAGCTGAAGTCCAACGAATGATCTATGAGGCCAAGAGTCCTTACATCTGGCAAACCTTTACCTATCCACATGAATTGGAGAGAGCACGATCAGAACTCCAATCTGAAATCAACTGGATTCAGAGCGCTTATAATCTTCAACAACAAAAGAAAGACGCCCTTGAAGAAGAAGTATCCACTCTCCGTTCACAACTGAAAACCGACGTGCCACCATCGACCGATGCCGGACAGATAGCATCGACCGATCCTCTTCCTACGCCATCGACCGATGCAGACCAACGCACATCGACCGATAGACGATTGCAGAACACCTACAGCAATGAAGAAATCTCTAATCTCATCCGCAACATCTATCAGGACATCAAACGAGAAGAGGCAACCACAACCAAAGATCTAGAAGACAAATATCAGCAGCTCAGCAACAACTTCACCTCATTCAAGGAACGCACATCAACAATGGCAGATACCATGGATCACATCATCAAGGCTCTACACCATACACATCAAACGATGAAATCCTTCTACACCAGCAAGAAGAAAATAACTGATGAGATGATTCCAACAATGGAAGATCGACTGCACGAGGTTGAAGATACATTGAGAGCATTCTGCGAGAACTATAGACGCGACGCATCGACCGATATGACATCTCGTCCATCGCCCGATATGAACTCCCGCGAGTTTTGCACCAGAGCTGATATGGAGGAGACAGTTCAAGATCTCTTCACCATAGTTCAAGAGGTTGGAGATTCTACCTACCAAAGCTTTGAGCAACTATGGTTTCCAGTGCAAAGCGACGTCAAGAGCATGGAGTGCACTATAGAGAACATCCAGAAGGAGATCAAGACCATCTCAAGACAACTCGCGGATAGACCAGCACCATTAGCATCGACCGATATACCAACCAGGGAATCGACCGACAGACCTACACCAGTGTCGATCGATATTGACTACCCGAGATCGATCGATAGGCTCATGGTACGAAGGAGAATGTTTGAGAGGCTCAATGACATACAAGAAGAACTCGGTGATCTATCCCAACACACCTATCCAACATTCAGAAACCACCAGTTCTACATTGAGAGCAATGCAGAAAATATAGAACGTCTGCGCGCTGAGGTTATTGAATTAAGGGAGAAACTAACCAGAGGAGATAAAGCCACAAGAAGCTTCTTCACCACTTGGTTTGGAGAAAAACATGGAGAGAACACGGATGAGGATTGCTTCTCAGCAAGTGTCATGAATTCACCTCACTAGCCTCATTACTACCATAGTCAAGCTAAAAGACTATAATAAAGCGCTGAGTGGGAGGCAACCCACTATTAGGTATTTTCTTACTTAGTTAAATCTGATATATGTTTTTATTTTTTCGTTTTTCTTTTTTTGTTTTTAAGTTTATCAGATTCTAGACGATTACCATTCACATCGACCGATACGATCCTGTCGACATCGCTCGACATACCCTTATCCTTATCGATCGACATAGACGACTCACTATCGCTCGATACGTAACCACGGTCAGGTATATCGTTCTAATTTTTGATATCAGTACATTCCTTATGATTTATTTATGCCCTAATCCGACTATTATACACTGAGGACAGTGTATGATTTAAGTCTGGGGGGAGATTACTGATGCTACCTTACCTTTTTGATTTCACCAAAATGTTTTCGAAATTGGTTTTATTGAGTCAAGAAAGGGACTAGGATATTTTTCAAAAATTTTCTTTTTATCTAACCACTCTTTAGCACCATTCTTAGAATTGTTGATTACAGAAAGTACTAAAGATGCTAAAGTGGATCAACTGTCACATACGACAATACTTCTCATGATTGTTTGGAAGAACCAAAGCTGATCTCCAACCTAACCTGACAATCTATTGCTTGTCTTGGGGCTTGGTATACAAGGGATCAGAATCCTCCTGCAAGTCTGGAAGGTAATAGTCTGTGTGCTTCTGATTCCCTTCTCTCTCTCTCTTCAGCATCCTAAGGAAAGAGAGAAATTAATAAGATGTGATATGATATCTTGAGAAGTAGAGGGGTAGGAGTGATTCCTGCGACCCCATTATTCTACTTTAAAAGTTGATCAAAGCGAGGGGTAGGAGTGATTCCTGCGACCCCATTATTCGCTTATTCAAAAGTATGTGTTACTAAGTCAATAAGATAACGCAAAGATAGCCTTTGTGGCAATCAGTGTTCATCAAAATTTGAAACTATGAGGATCCAGAGAAGAGAGATAAAAAGGGGGAAGAAAGGGATCAGAGAAGACTTGCCTGTGTGTTCAGAAACTTGCTTGAGTTGAATCCATGTATTTCTTGATCGATATCTCCAAGGTAAAGCCTGCACTTTATTTTTTATGCATAAATGAGATCAGTAGAGGGGATAGACAGACAGGATTGTTTAGATATTTGGTTAGGAGATTTAATTGCTAAGCTAGGATATGGCATAGTGTACTCATGTGATTAATAGACATAAGATGTGGCTTGCAACAAAGTAGAGGTGATGATCCTAAGTTAAGATTTAAATTGAGTCCCTGCTATTTTCAAACTTCTTTCTAAGACTACCTGTATGTTTGCTTGAGGACAAGCAAAAGGTTAAGTCTGGGGGAGTTGATATACCATGATTTTGACCCACTTTTACTCATGGTATTTATATGATTTTACTATATATATCTATGTTTTGGAGTCTTTTAGGTATGTTTTCAGGTTCAAGGGCATTTTGGAGTAAAGTGGCGTTTTAGGTGCCATTTGGAGCTTAAAGGAGAGTTTTCCCGAGATGACTTGAAGATCAGACATCGAGGTCGATATCCAGAGTTACATATCGATCGATACACATCTTGTGTAATCGATCGATGATGCATTTGAAGAAATGACGACGAGATACTCCATCGATCGATGTACACTTAGTACCATCGATCGATATCGAGCGTGCAGAAGAAGGAAGAATATTCTCAATCGACTTGAAGCCCAAGATGTCTCAATATTACTATAATGCCCCTGACGAGTTTTTAACCTAATTGTACTCAATATTTATACCTTTGCCTATGTGTTTTGGCAAAGTAAGCTTTAACAACATATCATTGTTCTAGTACTTCTATTTATCAATAAAGTATTCTTTTCATCTTAATTCTGTTCTCATCTAAGGTTATAGGATTCAAGGTTTAGAAGAAAGATACAAAGAGATTTGTTATCACGAGGAACTTGATTGTTCGGTCTTCTAAATGAATCTCTATTATTACCTAGATGCTATGAATCTCTCAGCCATGCCTGAGTAGATTCCCTTGTTAGATTTAGGGTTCAAATAGTTATGAGGGATTAGCCCCAACTATGGACTGTTGAGTTGTATACTCATTATCCTGATGAACCTTAATGCTTATTCTAGAATAGCTAACTAGAATATGATCTTGGAATTGATTTAATCCATAAATCAATCTCCTGACATCATCTTGAATAAGCTAAGATCCTCTAAGGATAAGCGAGAGCCGGTCTATGATCTTGGTGAACATATATTCGATTCGATCTAGAGCTATATCGACCGATACTCCAATAGAGTAATCGATCGACGACACACATATCGATTGATACAAGCTATCAAACATCGATCGATATTGTCGGCAGACAGATCAATAGACGAGACTAGTAACGATAGTTATTAGCCAACTCTAAAGAGTCGAAGTTCTTTAGTATATGCAAGCAACTCATTAAAACATCCATAGCATTATAATCCTGAACTAACTGAATAGTAACCTTGAATCTAACTAATTCTCTTATTGATTACAACCCTCAAACACTCTCTTGAGCAACTAATCATTGCTCACAACTTGCAATTTACATTTAAACCATTTCAACCTAGCTTAGTCACTAAGGATTAAACATCTTTTGTGTTCCTTCGCTCCCCGTGAAATCGATCCCTAAGTACTACATCTGAACCTCTTATTTGAGAGAGTAATTCACTCCTAGGGTAATTTCAGTGAGATCAAGCACAGTGCGACTTCTCAATTTAGATCGAGAGTGGCTCGGCTCCGGGCAGTAGAGAGCGATCAAAAAGACTCCCCAAAAGCATAAAAGTCCAGAGACCTTCGGATCCAAAGACCTTCGGGTCCAAAGACCTTCGGGTCCAAAGACCTTCGGGTCCAAAGACCTTCGGTTCCATAGACCTAAGGGTCCAAAGAACCTAAGGGTCCAATGACCCGAAGGTCTTCGGGTCCAAAGACCTTCGGTTCCATAGACCTAAGGGTCCAAAGAACCTAAGGGTCCAATGACCCGAAGGTCTTCGGGTCCAAAGACCTAAGGGTCCACAGAACTTCGGGTCCAAAGACCTTCGGGTCCAACAACCTTCGGGTCCATAGACCTAAGGGTCCAAAGACCTTCGGGTCCAAAGACCTAAGGGTCCAATGACCTTCGGGTCCATAGACCTAAGGGTCCAAAGAACCTCACGGTTCCATAGACCTAAGGGTCCGAAGAACCTCACGGTTCCATAGACCTAAGGGTCCGAAGAACCTCAAGGTTCCATAAACCTAAGGGTCCGAAGAACTTCAAAGTTCCATAGACCCAAGGGTCCAAAGAACTTCAACGTTCCACAGACCTAAGGGTCCGAAGAACCTCAAGGTTCCTAAGACCTAAGGGTCCAAAGAACCTCAAGGTTCCTAAGACCTAAAGATCCAGAGAACCTCAGGGTTCCGTAGACCAAAGGGTCCAGAGAACCTAAAGGTTCCTAAAACTTCAAAATTCAATAGAACTCCCGGGTTCAAAGTAAGGCCTCTGGGCCCAGGTAAGGAACCTAAGGGATCTAGACCCTAAGAGCCGAGGAATTCGAGGGGCCAAGAATCTAAGAGTTCAAACCAGACCGGAACTCACTAGTTCCCAGCGACGATCTTACATCCCTAAAACTAAAACTCGCATTTCAGTAACAGGACTCAGGTCCTAGACAATGACTCCTCGTAAGGGTTATGGTCGGCCTTCGGCCCATAGCCTTAACCCCAAATCAGCAACCAAGCAAAATCTCGAGTGGTGTCTACAAAATACAGATGCATAAAGGAAATAGATAAAGGCCACGAAGGGCCATAAGTCTTAAACAAAAAAGGCACGAAGGCCCAAAGTCTGGAAATAAAACCCCGAAAGGCGAAAATGCAACAACGGCCCATCGGGCTCAAGAGTTCAACAAAAACAAGAAATAAGAGAGAGAGTTCAGGTCTCGGGGGCAGCGGGATCATCCACTGAACCAGGAGGATCCGTATCAGCAGCTTCCTTCACAGGGATAAGTGGTTCATCATCATACGAAGGAGGAGGCAACCCACGAAGCTTAGCCTCAGACTCCTTCACCATCTTGTAGCGTTCAAACTCCACCACGAAGTCCCACTTATCAGTCTGCCCCTTCAGATAATCCCTCATCACTTCCCAGCGAGCAGTCATCTTGGCTCCATTCACGGCCAGCGTCCTCTCATCCTCAAAAAGAGTCTTCTCATTCTTCAGTTCCTCCAGCTCTCCCCTCACCGCATCCAGCTTAGACGTCAGCACGACATGCTCAGTAGCAGCACTCTCCTGCAGCTCCTGCGATTTCTTCAACCTAAGCTGAAGAGACTTAAGCTCTTTCCCCTGCGCCAGGCCTTTGTCTTTCTCCTCACGGAGCTGAGCCTTCAGAGCCTCAATTTCCTTAGAAGTGTCTTCGTTCACCATATCCTTGAGGTGATGAACTTGAGACATAAGCTGCAGCGAATACAATACCACAATCATCACGGCGCACTACAGAGCCAAAGAAATAACAGAAATGCGCCAACATACCTGAAGAAGGTCAAGCTGGATTGAGTTAACGGCTTTGGGAAGATCGTCGGCAGGAAGATTGCACACACTTCCCGGGAAGACCCTAGTAGAGAGATCATCTAACACCGGCTTCAGGTCAACACCAGAGATCGTAGGGGTCGAAGAACGAGTTCTCCTCTTGGAGACGGTGGGAGCTGGAGTACTAGACCCTTTGCGCTTCAGGCTCCCTGTAATCTGAACATCGTCATCCCCTGAAACGACAACTTCCATAGGAGTCTTCTTAGCGGAAAGGTTCTCCCAAGCCTTCTTAAAAGCATCCATGGAGCCATCTCCTGAAGGTCCAGACATGTTTCCTGCAAAGAAAAATTCGCAAAATCAATAACTAACAACGAAGACAAAAGGAAATACTATGAGCTCACCCCAAATGCTGCAGCGACCGAGAACTTCTCGACTCAGAAGATAGGTGACTTGACGACGTTCAACTGGCAGATCAAACACCCGTTCGGCTACCATCTTTCCCTCCGGCACCGCTGGAACGGATACACCTGCGACGGCAAAACAAACAAGTGAATATCAGAGTTAAGCCCAAAACCTATAACGATTTAACCTACCCGCTGTGAGAGACAAGATTTCACTTCTTAGATTTTAGGTTAGGTCAAGAGATGTAATGAGAATCGTGGGCTGAATCCCGTAAATAAGCTTGAGGAATGAATATGATTTTATTGATGAGTTGAAAAGATGATGAATACAAAGGAATATATTTTGAGATCATCACAAAAGAATACGTGTAGCTTTTTATCTAGTCTAAAAGTTGGTATCTGGAGAAGGTCCCTCTATCTTCGATCTTCTCCGTCTTTATATAGTCTAGGTCTCGTCGGTAGCTCCTTAACTGATCTCCGAGATATGCGGCTTCAGTTACGTACTTGCTCCAGGTTCCTCTTGACCGAGTCTTCTCGAAGTATCAACTCCCTTTATATTGTGACCTCTATTACGACGACTTCTAGGTTCAGCCTTTGGTTCAGCTTCCAGCTCTCGTTATCTTGATGGGCTTTATTCGGCCCACTCGATAGCTCACATTTTACCGGTACCTCACCTGAGGGTCATATTCGGGTCCAACAGTTGCCCCCAGCTTCCGAATAAAATCTTTTATCTCGGAAGCTAGATTCTAGCCTTCGATCTTATCTTTTCGCCGAAGTAATAATTAGTCTTTATCTCATTAGATTCGGTTTATTCGATCCAACGGTCCTTATCATTTGTTAATAAAATCTACGGCTCGGATGAAAGAGATTTGAAATGACGTTTCCGGATCTCGAGAGGCGATGGGATATAAAGCTGTGAGCATTAACTGCTACGCCTCCCACTTTCTCCACGCCTCTGTTCGGTTTCCAAGGTAACTTCCCTCTCCTCTCACTATTTTTACTACGATTTTTTTTTTTTATCTTTCATCGTCGATCTGCAACTTCTCTCCCAAACCTCGCCATCAACTTTCTCTTTATCCTTACCGTATTATGGATCATCCGAAAGAAGGTTCCGGCGAAATCGGGATGCCTCCCTCCGCCTCCGGGGCCAAACTATTGAAGGTTAAGCAAGAAGTCGGAGCCAAAATGAAGAAAGGGAAAAAGACAGCTAGGGAGACGATTCCATCTAGAGTCTCCAAACGAAAGAAGAAGGATGATTCGAGTGGGAGCAGCCCACACTCGCCGTCATTGCTGAAAAGTCAAGACGTAGTCAACCTCATGGTTCAAGCTCTCGGTTCGAAGGAGCTTGGCCGTGCCTGCAGCTCCGACGAGACCCCCGAGACCGCTCCGGAGGGTTGGTTCTGTTGTCATGAGAAATTCATTTCCAAGTCTCACTTGAGATTTCCTCTCCCAACCTTACTACTCGATCTACTAGATCATTATCAACTAGCCCTCTCCCAACTCTGTCCCTCGATTATCCGTGTGATTAACGGCTTCATCACCAGGTCCAAAGAGGAAGGGGTTAGCGTTGGTCTTACCGAGCTTATGAGTCTCTTCTCTTTGAAGGAGAGTGCTTCTAAGGAGGGTGGTACCGGGACTTATTACCTCTCTAGTCGTCCCAGTCATGTTATCTTTAGGTTCTCCAGTAGCGATGATGACTGGAGAAAAAAGTATTTCTATGCTAAAGTTGATCCTTTGACGGTTCCTCCGGGTCGGAACCTCAGGGTCACTTGGACTAATCCATCTGGTTAGGAATTCTAGAAATATCCTTTTTCTTGTTTCGTTTATCTGTGGTTGATTAACCTTTTTGGTTCTGATTTCTTTGCAGAGATTGAAGATCCTCCAAAGCTCTCTACCAAGCTTACCAGAGCTCTATACCGCAACTTGCATCAGACTCCTTGTACCTGGCCTGCTTACACTACTTCTCGAATAGGTGCAGCCAGGTTCCCAGATATCTATAACGCCTCTTTTCAAGATCCCATTCCCGCTGAAGACCTTGAAAGTAAGCTCAAGTCTGAACCTTTTTAAATGATTTCGCTATCTTGAAGTTTTCAATTCTCATGAGAGTTTCCGTTGTTCCAGTTTCGGCAGGTGACTCAGTTGTATTGATCTCAACCGGTGCTAGTGCTTCAGGTACCAAAAAGACTAAGTCAGGTGACATGACTCTCAGGCCATCATTTCGTTCTAGGGGCAATCCTTCGAAGGCTGCCAGCACCTCCCGTGGGAGAGACAAGAGCCAAGGGGGATCCTTTCTTGATTCGGTGAAGGATGTCTTGGACGATGGGGGATCCAGACCTGTCGTCGAATCCGCTCCTGCTGAGGTCACAGCTCAGGGTGTTACTCTTCTTCCTGAGGTCCCTATGTCGGAGGCTGATCACCAGGCTCCGCGGGGTACCTCCGAGGTCGAGCCGTCGAGACACAAGAGGCCTAGGACCGACCAAGGCGGAGCTCCCACTCGATCCTCTTCCTCGTCTTCTAGAGGAGGAACTGTTGGGTGGAGCTTCACTCATTCGAAGCCTGGGTCGATCCTGGATGATTCATGGGGCTTAGCCGCGATACTGAGGCACCTGAAGAGGGTAGGATGTCCCCTTCCAGCGCTCAAGGACTTAACTAACCGGGATGAGTATCTCGACATAGCCCATTGTATGGGTCAGGTGTGTGATCTCCACCTGTTCTTTGTTTATACTTTTTCTTTTAGAGATAATAATATTCGTACATTTTTGGTGTTGTTGCAGTTGGCTGGGGCTGTTAACAGAGCCCAGCTCAAGTTCGAGAATGCTTTGCACGATGCCCCCAATGCTGGTGAGCTTGCTGAGGTGACTGAGATGGTTAAGGCAGCCAAGGCCGATCTCGATCAGGCCCGTGTTCGAATTTCTGAACTCGAAGCTGAAGTGACGAGGCTAGGCTTGAAGGCTGATGCTCAGCAAGGACAGATCGAAAGTCAAGGGCTTGATATCCAGGTGAAGAGTAGGAGGATCAATGACTTGGATTCTGCTCGAAGGATAGCTGAGCATCAAGTTCGTGAGCTCATTGCCTCATCCCAGGATAGCCAGAAGAACAAAGAGGCTGAAGTTAAGCTGGCAGTCAGGGAAGGGAAGAAAGAGGTTGCAGAGGCTTATGGCAAGATCTTAGCCTGTGTTCAAGAGAAGTTCGCTAAGAAGAAGGAAGAGGTCAGTGCTTTGGTTTACGCTCAGGAGCTCCAAGCTAACGTTGACCTCTTGAAGGATATGTTGAACAACAAGATCCAGAGCGTTGAAGAGGAGTACAGCCAGCTGGTGGCTTTGTTGCCAGGGGCGACAACTGCATATGAGAAGGCTCAAGTGTCTGACTTTTCAGTCAGCAAGCTTCCTCTTCCCCAGATCTCGGACAGCTCAGGTACTTCCGAGATTAATCTGTTTAATCCGTCCTTTTCTGGGGAGTATGGTTCTAACTTGGGTTTGATGGCTCCTAACGTAGCTCCGGTCGAAGCAGTTCAAGGAGGCGACGATAACGTGGCTGGAGGAGAGGTTCCCGCTGGCGATGGTGAACCGGTCCAGGAGGATCAGGAGGGTTGAGAGCTTATGTTTTATGTTTTTCAAGACTTCCGCTTTGTCTTTGTTTAAGTTCTAAGACTTTAGTGCCTGAGGAGGCCTTTAAACCTTTATCCATGTCTAAGATTTTAATAGCCTGGGGAGGCTTTTAAACCCTTTATCGTATTTAAGACTTATTTACTTTTGTTTCAAGCTTTTGAGCTTGATCATGTTTTACTTAATCATAGCGATTTTCGAATCGAATTAGGACCTTTAGTTTCGATTTGTTGTAAACGTTTTTGCTTAGTTAGCATTCGGTCATGAGGACTTTGAAGAGGGGTCCTTGACATTATTTCGGAAAATCTGGGGACCTGAGTCCGATTTGAAAGTTCTGGGACCTGGCATTCAGGTCTGTAGGAACCTGAGTTGGACTCGTAGGGACCTGAGTTAGTTCGAAGGATTTTGGAACCTTTGGACTTTAACGGATGAAGTTGAGGAACTTTGAGATTTAACTGATTCTTTAGGATTTTAAGACCTTTCGGTTTTGATAAGGATTTTAAGACCTTGTTGATTGCTTAAGGGTTTTAAGACCTTAGATGTTTATTAAGGATTTTAAGACCTTAGATGATTGTTAAGGATTTTAAGACCTTAGATGATTGTTAAGGATTTTAAGACCTTTAGTTGTTGTTAAGGATTTTAAGACCTTAGTTTATGTTAAAGATTTTAAGACCTTTGGATTTATCGAGGATTTTAAGACCTTAGATGATTCTTAAGGATTTTAAGACCTTAGGTTCAGGTTTTCCGGGACCTGGATTTGTTCAAGATAGTTGAGCTTAGGTCCCGATTTAGGGAGACCTGAATTTTCTTGGAGGGTTTTAAGACCTTTGACGTTTACGAAGCTGAATTAGTTGTTTTATTAATGTCAGATATCAGAGAATACATGATTCGGATTATTTATACAATAACTGTTTTTAGGCTATGTGTTCTTGGTGATGTATGTCCCTCTTGCTCAGGTGAGGAGGTTGGTGAAAAGAGGTTGGGACTGCACTCATGTCGGAGTTGCCTACGTACCCAATCAAGGGATGAAGCCAAACGTAGTTCAGGGGATTTGGGTACCTAATGATAATATCTTTTGAGATTCGTGCGTTCCACGATCGGATTTCAGGTACCCCGGTTCGTACCTTCTGGAGTTTGTAGACTCCGGGTCGTACTATGTGGATAATTCGGTAGGGTCCTTCCCAGTTGGTTCCTAACTTTCCAGCTCCCGGTTCTTTAGTTCCTTCGAACACCTTTGTAAGTACCAGGTCTCCTACAGTGAACTGCCGGGGCCTTACTTTGGAATTATAGTGCCGAGCCATTGCTTGCTGGTAATTTTGAATGCGGAGCAAAGCTTGGTCTCGTCTTTCCTCGATTAAGTCGAGGCTGTCCATCAGGAGCTGGTTGTTAGCTGCGGGATTTGAGGTGCAGAGCTCCCGTCGGAGGCTGCCTGCGGTGGTTTCTGCTGGGACGACAGCTTCCATCCCGTAAGCTAAGGAGAAAGGAGTTTCTTCTGTAGCTTTTCGTGGGGTGGTTCTGCAAGCCCATAGTACTTCGGGTAGTTTTTCTGACCAGAGCTCCTTCTGAGCTCCTAGGCGTTTCTTGAGGTTTGCGAAGATCGACTTGTTAGCAGCCTCCGCCTGGCCGTTACCTTGAGGTCGCCGAGGTGATGAAAATGTGAGGCGGATGTTGCACTTATCGCAGAACTTTTTGAAATCGTGGGATATGAACTGTCCTCCGTTGTTGGTTACGATTTCGTATGGGACACCGTGCCTACATACAATGTTCTTCCAAACAAATCCTTCGACCTCAAATCTGTTTATTTGTTGGAAAGCTTCAGCTTCGATCCATTTCGTGAAGTAGTCGGTCAGGACCAGGAGGTTTAGTAGCTTCTTTCCTTTCCCTGAAGGTACTAATGGACCTACAATATCCATGGACCACCTCATGAACGGGTAGGGAGCTGATATGTTAGATAGCTTTTCCGCTGGTTGGTGTATGATCGGTGCATGCCTTTGGCATTTGTCGCATGATGAGGAGTAGACCTCACAATCTGCGATAATAGTAGGCCAGAAGTAGCCTTGTCTTTTAATTCGGATGGCTAGAGCTCTGCCTCCGGAATGGTTTCCGCAGGAACCGTCGTGCATTTCCTTCGTGAGTTTCATAGCTACTAGACCATGAACGCATTTTAGGTAAGGTCCGGAGACACTTCGTTTGTGGAGGGCTGACTCGATTATGCAATATCTTGCTGCTAAGGCTTTGAGTTTTCGAGCCTCCCACCTATCGGGTGGGATTTTTCCCTCGAGGATGTAATCCATGATCGGTATTCTCCAGTCTTCTCTTCCTACAACTTTGTTGTGAAGAGAGGAGGGAGGTTCCTGTTCGGGACCTAGTGTCGTGGTGCCCCCGGGGATATTCGTTGGAGTCGGTTCTAGATTCTGAGGAATATCTCCAATTTCTTCGTTGTCCCCTGTGGTTTGTGTTGCTTTTTTAAGAGCTGCGCGGCTTCTTGTTTGTACTTTTAGGACGAGTGGTTCCGAGGTTTGGATGGTGCCCCCGGGGGTATTTGTTGAGTTAGGCTCAGGGGAGTTCGAACTTCGGTGAATACCCTCACTTTGGTTATGGCCCTCTAAGTTTTTTGTTGTATTGTCGGGGGTGTACTTTTTGAAGCTGCGTGCTCTAGTTCTAGGGAACCAGAATGTTGTGAAGACTTGGGTAGCTTCCGTGGGAGGGCTGTTATCCTCAACTTTTGCTTTTGATTTGTTATCAAGCTCAGCTTTGGTAGCTATGTCGATACTCGGCTTCTCGATTCCTTCCACGGGTATAATTCGTTTTACGAGAGGGTCGGATGTGGAGGCTAGCGCGGCGAGCGCGTCTGCTGAAGAGTTCTCTCCTCGTGGGATTCTCGTTAGCTCGAACTTATCGAACTGTTTTGTCAGGCCTAGGACTACTTCGAGGTATGCCCCCATTCTTTCTTCTCTTGTTTCGTATTCTCCGTGAAACTGGCTAGCTACCAGCTGTGAGTCACAGTAGGTGCTCAGCTCCCGGATTCCGAGGCTTAGGGCTAGTATTAAGCCGGCGATTAGTGCTTCATATTCGGCTTCGTTGTTGGAAGCGTTAAATCCAAGTCTGTAGGATTGTTCGATGGTTTCTCCAGCTGAGGAGGTTAGTCTTAGACCGACGCCGGAGCCTTGCTTTGACGAGGCTCCGTCCACATATAGGCTCCATTTTGGAACCTCTGTTTCTTGGTCTAAATGTTCGGATGCTAGCTCAATAACGAAGTCGGCGAGGACCTGAGCTTTTGCTGCTGCTCGAGGTCTGTATTCGATATCGTATTCGCTAAGTTCTATAGCCCATTTGGCTAATCGTCCGGATTGGCTAGGACTATGCAGAATCGTTCGCAATGGCTGTGAGGTCATTACGATGATTGAGTGTGATTGGAAATATGGTCGCAGCTTCCTAGCAGCTGTTACGACTGCTAGGGCTAGTTTTTCCATGGTAGGGTACCTCGTCTCGGCGTCTATTAGGCTTTTACTAGTATAATAGACAGGTCTCTGTTCGTTTTGTTCTTCCCGTACTAGCACTCCGCTGACTGCAGCTGCCGATATGGCGAGGTACAGATACAGTGGTTCTCCTACTACAGGTTTCGATAGTATCGGAGGTTCCGAGAGGTAGGCTTTCAGCTGTTTAAAGGCTTTCCCACAAGAACTTCTTATTGTTTTTCAGGAGCTTATAAAATGGAAGGCACTTGTCGGTGGACCTGGATATGAATCGATTTAATGATGCGATTCGACCGGTCAATCTTTGTACCTCTCTGGTCGTTTTAGGTGACGTCATTTCTAGGAATGTCGCTATCTGTTTTGGGTTGGCTTCGATGCCTCTTTCGGTTACGAGGTAACCTAGGAATTTGCCGGAGGGTACTCCGAAGGTACATTTAGCTGGGTTTAGCTTCATGTCGTATTTGTTGAGGATGTCGAAGCATTCCCTTAGGTGGGAGATATGGTCCTCTCCCATTGAAGATTTGACTAACATGTCGTCGATGTAGACTTCCATGGTTTTTCCGAGTTGTCCAGCGAACATTTTGTTTACTAACCTTTGGTAGGTAGCTCCCGCGTTTTTCAAACCAAATGGCATGACCTTGTAACAATAGGTTCCTCGTTCGGTTATGAACGCGGTTTTTTCTTGATCTTCAGGCTCCATCATAATCTGGTTATATCCTGAAAAGGCGTCCATAAAGGACAGGAGCTGGTGACCAGCCGTTGCTTCGACCAAACAATCGATGTGAGGTAACGGGAAGCTGTCTTTAGGACAGGCCTTATTTAAGTCGGTGAAGTCTACGCAGATTCTCCATTTCCCGTTCTTCTTTTTTACTACCACTGGGTTGGCTAACCAATCGGGGTATTGAACTTCTCGGATTGACCCGGCTTTCGTTAGTCGATCGACCTCGTCGTTAACAGCTTGGACTTTTTCGAGACCTAGCTTACGACGCTTTTGTTTGATCGGTTTGAAGGTGGGATCTACATTGAGCTTATGGGTGGTGACGTTGGTGTCTATGCCTTTCATGTCACTGGTGGTCCATGCGAAGGTTTTGACATTCTGTTTTAAGAATTCGATGAGCTCCTTTTTGGTTTCGAGAGGCAGCTCAGATCCGATGCTTACCTGTTTTTCAGGATTCGAGTCGTCGATGCTAACTTTTTCGGTGAGGTTCTTAGGAGGACCTCGGATATTTTGTTGCATTTCGCGACTCTCCTGGACCTGTAATTGCTATTGGGGGGAATCTTTTATGATCTCAAATCCTCCCAGGTAACAGATCCTTGAAATCTTTTGGCTACCATGTACGGTAACTATCCCGTCGATTGCTGGAAACTTCACGCATTGGTGATAAGTTGAAGCTACTGCTTTCATCTTGTGAATCCAAGGTCTTCCGAGGATTTCATGGAAGGGAGACGGTTTGTCGACAACTATGAAGTTGGTCATTTTCATGACTCCGCCAGCTATGACTGGGAGCTTGATGGTTCCCAAGGAGGTAGATGTTTCTCCTGAGAAACCTACGAGGTTGGATTTCTGGTCGACGATTTCATAATCGTCTATTTCCATTCCCTTTAATGCGTTATAGAAAATGAGATCGACGGAGCTTCCGGTGTCGATCATGAGCTTAGGTACCTCGTAGCCTGCTATATTCAACGTTACGACAAGGGCATCGTCGTGAGGCCTGTCGAGGTTTGATGTCTCACTCTCCCAGAAAGAGATTTTAGTGTTAGACTCGGGTTTGGTCGGTTTGGACTGAGTATTGGACACAGCTTTCCGTACGTGACTTTTAATAGAGTAAACGGAGTCTTGACATACGTCGGACCCTCCGAGGATGTAATCGACCCTTGAGTCAGGGCTCGATTGGGGAGGTGTTTTACTTAGTAGGGCTTCTATTTGGAGGCTTTTTCCTTGGGGGAATTTTCCAAGGACCATATCGACTCTTTTCTTGGGAGCTGGAGGTGGTGAATCTGTTTCTTTTTCGGGTGACCTCTCGCGTTTTGGGGAGTTATCCCGGGGACCTCTTTTCTGGTAAGGCTGTGGCTTTTTGAGGTCCACGTCTTTTATTTCTCCGGCTGCGAATTTAGCAGCCAATTGATGTTGGAGGTCCCAACATAGTGTCCCTTTCGATCGTGGTAAGAGCAGTGTTTGCTCTCATCATAGCCTTTGGACCAGGGGGCTTTAGCTGTCGGGGCAACAAGTTTTTCGTCTTTGTCGTCCTCGATTACATAAGAATGTTCTCCCTGAGTCTGATTATTTCGAGAGCTCCCTCTTTTGTGAGGTCCCTTCCCGTCGGAGGCTTCGCCTTTCGGATGATTCTGAGGTTTTCGGTGGAGCTTGTCTAATGCTGCTGTTTCCTCTTCCAAGGTGATATATCTAGAGGCCTTATGAAGGGCGTCATCGATAGTTGGGGGAGGATTTAGCGTTAGCTCCGAGAAGAAGCCTGATTTGTACCAGAGACCTCTCCTAAGGGCCTCGATGGCTACTTGATCGTTAGGGTTCGAGAGTTTGGTTCTTACTGCCCTGAATTTCTCGATGTAGACTCGCAGTGAGTCTCCCAATCCTTGTCTGATCTTCCAGAGATCAGCCTCAGATGCTTGTTTCAGGATGTGGGTTGAATATTGTTTCATGAAGGCGTTAGCCAACTGATCAAAGCTGTCTATAGAGTTCGGCTCGAGGCCGGAGAACCATTCGAGAGCTGTTCCGATCAGGTTTTCAGCAAATGTTCTGCAATATCCTGCATCACATTATTCTTTTGTGAAATGAGCTTTGACGATGGCTAATCGGAAGGCTCTTAGATAAGCTTTCGGGTCTGCGTTCCCATCGTATTCGGGAATCTTAATTTTTCGAGTGTCTCTTATGTAAGAGTTGGCAACTCTATCGGTGAACGGAGTTCCACGAGTCTCCTCAATTAAGCTTTCGATTTCGGGAGCTGAGCTCGTCGCTTTGTGAACTTGAGCTCCCAATTTCTGGAGAGCGGCGTGGGTTCGCTCCATGTATCTACGAATTACATCAGGTCCCTCGAAGGGAAGGACATTTTGGTCATTATCAGATACTCGGGGAACAGGTTCCTGGCGGAACCTGGTTCGATCGTTTTCCCAGTTAGCTGGCGAAACAGGTCGCTCATTGGTTCTTAGGTTCCGAGCGAGGTTAGTGCGGAGGACTGCAGGATCAGCATCTGTCCTTCGATATTCGTCGGTATTTTGGGTTGAAACCCTAGCTTGAAGCACCGAAGCTGATGTTCTGCCCCCGAACGGTATGTTGGTTCCTGCTCTAGACTCGGAAGGAGGTGGCGGCGGAGGCAAACGGGTGCTCCCACCAATGTTTCGATTAGGTATGGAGCTAGTTGTAGCTACATTGCTCCCCATGGTGCTGGTGATAGGTGGGGTAAACGTAGGAGCTGTCCTAGCGCGAGGCGTTTGGAAAGCAGGTTCCTGACCGTCTGCTCCAGGGCTATCGGGGGAGAAGTTCAGGCGCTCTCGAGGGAAGGAGGGGTCAGCTAATCGTTCATGGAATGTGACCCCTCTTCCCTGGTGGACGGACGGTTGGGTTGTTGCGGATTGAGATCTGGTTATCTCTTCGAACTGTTGCTGCCGTTCGGCTAGCTGTTGCACCGTTCGCTCGGTTTCTTGAGCTTTGTCCACTAACTGGAGCATCATCCGCCGGATCTCAGAAACCTGAGCTTCCGTTTGGTTCGGAGCAGATTGATGCGATGGGTTATTGAGGGCTGAGGGCCCGGAGTTGGTCCCTCCGGAGGCTCTCGGGTTACTTGCCCCCGGAGCAGTGCGATTTGGTGAGCTATTGCTCAGGTTCGATTGATCGGGGTTAGATGGATTAGTTCCATCGAGTGGATTCATCCTTAAGCTTTGGAGAAAGGGATTCGATTAATTGTCCCCACAGACGGCGCTAATTGTGAGAGACAAGATTTCACTTCTTAGATTTTAGGTTAGGTCAAGAGATGTAATGAGAATCGTGGGCTGAATCCCGTAAATAAGCTTGAGGAATGAATATGATTTTATTGATGAGTTGAAAAGATGATGAATACAAAGGAATATTTTTTGAGATCATCACAAAAGAATACGTGTAGGTTTTTATCTAGTCTAAAAGTTGGTATCTGGAGAAGGTCCCTCTATCTTCGATCTTCTCCGTCTTTATATAGTCTAGGTCTCGTCGGTAGCTCCTTAACTGATCTCCGAGATATGCGGCTTCAGTTACGTACTTGCTCCAGGTTCCTCTTGACCGAGTCTTCTCGAAGTATCAACTCCCTTTATATCGTGACCTCTATTACGACGACTTCTAGGTTCAGGCTTTGGTTCAGCTTCCAGCTCTCGTTATCTTGATGGGCTTTATTCGGCCCACTCGATAGCTCACATTTTACCGATACCTCACCTGAGGGTCATATTCGGGTCCAACACCCGCTACGTGCCAAACCGAGGGAGAGCCTGGAAGAAGCGCAAAGGCGAACCTCTCCTCCCATTTACCACTAAAAACAGGATGATGTTCTCTTGCTTTCTTCTCAATCTCATAAACCAACGCTTTCTTGCCACGAGGACGGAGATAATATTTCCCCTCTGATCCAGGCAGGGTCGAGATGGAGTACGAGTAGAGAACCTCGTTCAAACCCAACATCAGACCCTCCAGATCGCCTAGATTTTGGATGGCTATTAGCGTTCTCCAGGCTGGAGGAGTCAGCTGACCCGGGGAAATATCGAAGAACTCTGACAATTTCGCGATCAATGAAGGGACTCGATCACGAAAACCCGATTCGAAGTACGCCTCATAGATCGGGACCTCATCAACTCCGAAGTCTGAGATCCTATCCGACGGATCAGGGACTCGGATGATTAGATACCGAGGAAGATTATACTTCCTTCTCCATCCCTCTACGTCCTCCTCCTTAATCGACGAAACCGGACCCAACGATGAGGATCTACCAACTCTGCCCCCAGTGGTGGCATCCCCAACTTCGACAATGTGGGATCCCATCGTCTTGACTATAGGAGATTGAGAAGAAGAAGTCCTAGACCTAGCTACGGGAGAGGTTTCTAGGGTTTTGCTAGGGGACTCATTCGACATTTTTAATAAGAAAAGGAGGAAGAAGACGGCTACCTGTGGAAAATAGGAAGAATCTCCGGAAGAGGAAGCCGCCGAGAAGAAAGCTCTAGAGAAGGCAAAGATGAAATGGAGAAGAAACTTGGTTTCGATCAAAGAAAAAGGAAGAAACCCTAGTTTGAAACCCACACGCCTCGATCATCTCACCCCGCGCACGAATGAGCGCCAAACGGAGAAGCTGAAACGATAGTGGGCTTCCCCTAGAAAGCCCATCTTGTTCCCGATCACTTCTGCCAAAAGGCATGAAGGCTCGACGTCTTCAAAGCAAACCGCCCTCTTCAACCCGTGAGCGATGGGCCCAAAATGATTCCACGTTTCGTCTAGACTCCAAACCCTTCTCATGCTTGAAGAAATGGTACCAAGATCCAAGACTACATGTTATCCCTTGATCCCTACGAAGCAATCAAGGAATAAGGGGCAAACTGTTGGGGAAAAATATCCAGGGCTAAAGATTTCTCCAGCCTCCGAAGGGGCCTTGACTTCCGGGCCCTCGTTTGGAAGGGATCCAGGGTCCTTCCTCTACTCAAGGGACCAATCTACACCAGGAGGCACCAGGATCCAAACTCCACTTAACAATATCCAGGATCCAGTCCCCGTAACATGGAACCAAGGCCTAGCCCCTGCCGAAAGGACCCAGGATCCGATCCTCCGCATGAATATAGAAGTTTCCTAAACCGAGGAGAAAGTAGTATATTCGCGAATATTATGAAGGCCGCCCAAGATTGACCGACTTATATCAACTATAAAAGGGGAACCCAAACCCTAGAGCAAGGGATTGACACTTTGGGGCTTAGAGATTAGAGAGTTAGGCTAGAAAACTAGGGTTTATACACCTAAGACGTTGTAACGCTAAAGATACTCAATAATACATCTCTTTCCCTCAATTTCTCTTCTCTAAACACATAAACACTCGTAAATCTGTTAGTCCTCCTGTGTTCCATAGTACTAAAACGACCCTACACAAAAATACCGTAACAAAGACCACGATCTCCAACATTCTAACTCTAAAAGAGAATGACGAACTGATGTACCTAAGTCTAGACCTACTATACGAGAAAAGAGAAGCAGCCCGCCTAAGGAACGCATCATACCAAATAAAAGTAGCCAAGAGTTACAACAAGAAGGTGAGATCCAGAACCTTCCAAGAAGGAGACTGGGTCCTAAGGCGAGTCTGCAACCATACGAGAGACAAATCAGCCGGAAAACTCGCCCCCGGATGGGAGGGGTCCTATCAGGTAATAGGGGTGCAAGGGACAGGAGCCTATAAGCTGCAAGACAGCCAAGGCAAGGTCCAACCCAACTGCTGGAACGCCTTGCACCTCAAATTCTATCATTTCTAAAAGCAAGATCTTCGGATTAAGTTCTATATATACTATTATACTATATATTTAAGTATTTTGGTCTTCCTACTCCTATGTATAACGAGAACGTCTTCGGACTAGGCTTATGAAATATATTTGGTTTCGACTAAAGGGAGTCAAGGGAATACCAATATACATAAAGGGGCATATTAGCTGGATCGGGACCTTAGGGACCTTAGATCTTAGCTAGCCCCCTAGCTGGTGAGGCTACTCACCATAGGTGCAGACAGATATGGAAGGGGTCTGATCAGCCATGTACCGATGTCTGCACGATAGGGCCCCGTGTAAAGGCCTATAGCCAAGAGTTAAGCGGGGACCACGTACTAATGCCATTCAAACCCTCGTTAAAAATGCTATGAGCTAAATACACGCAGGGGGCATGACGTACACGGCCAAGTACTGTAATCAGATTCTGGCGGCTGATATGCAGGGAGCAAAGTGCAAATAACCGGTTAAGCACAAACAATTTAATACCTATCCAGACGTGAAAGGTAGTGTGTCTGGGTTGAAGCCGCCTTGCGGGGGGGGGGCCACCCCAAACCACAGTAAGTCTGAGAGTGACCTTTCTGCAGAAAGGTAGAGTGCAGCATTGAGATTTTCGAGAATGGCCTATGCCCACGGGTAGCACAGTGCGACTTCTCAATTTAGATCGAGAGTGGCGAGCCTCCGGACAGCAGAGAGCGATCAAAAAGACTCCCCAAAAGCATAAAAGTCCAGAGACCTTCGGGTACAGAGACCTTAGGGTCCAAAGATCTTCGGATCCAAAGACCTTCGGGTCCAAAAACCTTCGGGTCCAGAGACCTTCGGGTCCAGAGACCTTCGGGTCCAGAGACCTTCGGGTCCACAGACCTTCAGGTCCAGAGACCTTTGGGTCCAAAAACCTTCGGGTCCAGAGACCTTCGGGTCCAGAGACCTTCGGATCCAAAGACCTTCGGGTCCAGAGACCTTCGGGTCCAAAGACCTTCGGGTCCAAAGACCTTCGGGTTCCATAGACCTAAGGGTCCAAAGAACCTCAGGGTTCCCAAGACCTAAGGGTCCAAAGAACCTCAGGGTTCCCAAGACCTAAGGATCTCTAGAATCTCAGGGTTCCTTAGACCTAAGGGTCCAAAGAATCTCAAGGTTCCCAAAACCTAAGGGTCCCTAGAACCTCAAGGTTCCATAAACCTAAGGTCCAAAGAACCTCAACGTTCTCAAGACCTAAAAGGTCCCTAGAACCTCAGGGTTCCATAGACCTAAGTGTCCAAAGAACCTCAGGGTTCCCAAGACCTAAGGGTCCCTAGAACCTCAAGGTTCCATAGACCTAAGGGTCCAAAGAACCTCAGGGTTCCCAAACATCCGGGTGGAGAACATCAAGACTCATAACAACCTTAGGATCTTGGATCTCTCAAGGTCCAATGTTGTCATCACGGTCCGAAGCCTCCAGGTCTAAAATGATTCTAGGTTCCTTGAAACCTTCGGGTCCATCGAAACCAATAGGCCTTTAAGGAATCTCCGGATTCATAAAGATCACCTAAAAGAATCATAGACCTTATAGTCCGAAAGGCCCTCAGGACCAAAGACGTAAAAAGTCCTGATACCGACTTCGAAAAATTACCAAAGGTCCTAGGATCCTAAGATATTAAACTCCAGGTTCGGGATATCTCCTAAAGCGTGGCTCCAAGACCCACAGGCTAATCAAAACCCCAGGGTCCAAAGAGAAGGCCTCAGGGCCCAGGTCCTCGATCTAATCACTTGACAAGATTCAAGTCCTAGGCGATGACTCACCGCAAGGATTGATCTCTCCTAAAAAAATCACTCGACAATTGTGTCAAGCAACTATGGCTCAAAAGCCGCAAGCACCTCTACCAAGAAGCAGTATAAGATTCAAAGAAACAAAAGATGGAGTCAAAACAAAAATCAATAAATATTATTATTATTAAGGGTTCTTATTCAGAAGGGAGAAAGCCATCAAAAATCCAAAAGAAAAACAACGACATAAAGCAAGAAAAGCATAAGTATTGCAAATTGATCAGAGATGCGGCTCCCGACGGAAAGGAGGGAAGACGCCAAGCCCCCTTTCATTACCCTCCGAGTTCCGGACGGGACCTCCAACAGGTCCCCATCGGCCGGATCCTCCAAACAGCCCGCGTTGACCAACACTCCTTGCCGACCACTCTCTCACGAGATCCCAGCGAGCCTGCTCCCGAGCCCTTTGCACGATAAGAGCCTGCTTAGAGATCACTTCCCGAAGTTGCCTCCAAAGAAAGAGGATCTCTTCATGCGGGGGAACGTGCCGACCTAAGCTAGGAAACCGATTCGCACTAGCGTCCCTCGGAGCCAAAGAAGCCATTGCCGAAGGGATAGAAAGAGACGAAATGCGAGGTCTTCTTCTCTGAGGCCTAGCCCTGCAATATTCTTCGTACATTGACAATACTGAAGCCGTAGGGATCCCGCCTGGAAAATCAAGACATCACCGAGTTATGACTATGGAAAAAAAAGGGAGTGAGAAAGAATTCTTTTACCCCAAATACGATTATGACGCAGCGATATCGGATGCATCAAAAACAGAATCCAGCGAAAGCGCCTGGGAATGCCTTGCGCCAATTTCGCCAAAGTCTCACCAGCTTGGACAACTAGTCGAGCCACCTCTGCAAAAACCTAAGATAAATCAGTAGATACGATACTCACTCCAGGGAAGATAGAAACAACTTACCCACTGAACGCCAGAAGCAAGGATAGCTGAGAACGCCGTCGACCTTCATAAACACATACCTCCTATCCCAGGAATCATTCGTAGGGAAGCTACCACGAATTCCCCGAGGAGGCTCATCTACTAAAGGTTCACCATCGCGGGACCATATCTGGTAGAAGCCTTTCTTACTCGACAAGGGAACAAAGGAGTAAGAGTATATGATATACCATGATTTTGACCCACTTTTACCCATGGTATATTAGCGGTTTTACATATATGTACTATGAAATAGATTCTATTTAGAGTATTTACAGGTTCAGGTACGTTTTGGAGAAATATGGTGTTTTTGGTGTCTTTTGGAGCCTTTAAGTGCAGAATCGCGCAGACGCGTCAGATGTTTAGATATGGGTGGAGATATTTGGACACAGGATAGATCTTTGAGTTAGCATTCCAATGCCACCAGTTTGAGGTCAATCCGACGGTTAGATCAGAAGTTATGCCCGTTTTACTGAAGAGTGGTCAGTCTGCCTCGCGAGAGAAGGCTGTCGAGAAGATGAATGTATATCGATCGATGGGAAATCACCCATATCGATCGATATGAATGTCAGGACGTGGGATTACTATGTTTCATGACCGCCAGAAGCCCTAATGCAATCCAAATTACCAGAATACCCTTGGACGACCAGAAACCCTATTTTATCATATTTATAAGCCATTGTTGATGGCTAGACAAAAAAAAAGCTTTCTTTGATTATTGTTCTAAGTGAGGAGAGAAGGGAGGAACTCCTATCAGAGTCCTCCTGGAACTCCATTGGATTTGATTTTATATTATTTATGTTTTTCATCTATTCATCTATGATTTCTGTTACAAGTTTCATATCTGAGTAGATCCACCAGTTAGGTTTAGGGTTCAGATAGGTTATCTGGGATTAGCCCCAAATATAGAATTACTAAGTTGTGGTATTCATCAATAGGATTGTTATTAATGCTTGTTTCTAGAGTCGCGAACTAGAACCTTGATCCTAGGGATTGTAGAGACCAGCGAGAGCTTGTAACTCACCCTGAATCCATCCTTTTGAGCTAGGGTTGATAAATACAGTGATAGCTTATTTAGTAAACCCTAGTGAACGTGTGTTCAACCCGTTCGTAAATCTTGCTAGAAGCATATCGATCGATAATCCAATAGATTAATTGATCGATAGTGTGTAAGGTGTATCGATCGATATTCCTATAGAATCATCGATCGACACTTTCTTGTGATCAATAACCGAGTGGTTGAGATCCAAGATCTAGATATTAGACTATCTATACAACGACAGTTGTTAGATTTGTACTCCCATTTGAGTTCTAATATATCTAGCAGCTTAGTAACCTATATCATTATAATCCTAACTACCTGAATAGAAACCCTAGATCTAGCAACCATCCTTCCATCAAACAACTCCTTGCCAAGCTGAACAATTATATTGTTCATCGTGTTTACTGTTTTGCTATATTTATTTACTGCATTAAACCTATTAGCCTAGCTTAATCATATAACTATTAGATCTATTAGGTTCCATAGCTCCCCGTGAATTCGATCCCTAAGTACTACAATTGAACCTCTTATTTGAGAGAGTAAATCACTCCTTAGGGTAATTTGAGTGATATCAAATTTGGCGCCGTTGCCGGGGAGCTTTGATCGCCATTAGATCTTGTTTAGTTAGATTTAGTCTAGGTTTTGTTACTTTTCGAAAAAACTCATAAAATTTTTTCTTCTTTTTCAGGTACATACATCTCAGTACCAGGAACAATGAAGAGAGGATTTCTAGTTCCCTCAAGAAAGGAGCCTGCTGGTTCACGCACGATCCGTAAGTCTAAGAGGGATGTATCGTTCGACACCCTCCAAGCAGCATCGATCGATAGCGTACCCCAAAAATCGATCGATAAGGTACACCATCAATCGACCGATAAGCTACAAGAAGCGGTCATCGATAGAGCCAACCAAACGAAGAAAAACACTGTTCATCCGGCTATTATTCACACGAAATCAATCGATACTGTTCATCCAGAATCGATCGATACTGTTCATCGCGACACTGTTCATCATGGTACTTTTTGTCCGACGAATACCGACACTTGTGTGGAGTCAGAAGAGGACGAAGAACACATATTTAAGATGGATAAGAAGGGTATCTGGCGAGACAAAGAAGGTCGTCCTCGCAACTACAAAGGACAATTGATTAATGTTGAAGAAGCAATAATTCCTGATGTAATTGTTGTTGCTGAGATGAATACCTTTGTTTTATCAAGCCAATGGTATGATTGGGAAAGTGAGGATCATTTCAATGGTCTTCCTTATGAAGATCCTAGAAACCACATCAAAAAGCTTGAGGATCTTGTTTCAAAGCAGAAGGACATATCTGATGACCTCATACTCTGCAAGATTTTCCCTTATACTATCGTTGGAGATGCGTTTAGCTGGTTCAGTAAGCTGCAGCCAAGATCTCTAACCTGTTGGGAGGACATAAAAGGCGCCTTCCTAGGTAAATTTTTTAGCGAAGCTGTAGCAACTCGAAGTAGAAGGTATGATTATATGAAAGACAAGATAACTAAAGATTATGAGAAAGGAATAATAACTAGTCTTAGTCAGATTAGTATTAGCCAAATTATGGATTTTGTCTACAATGAACAGAACGATTTTGAAACCCCTACAGCTAGTGTCAAGCAACCAGACATTCAGGTTCAACAGGCAGATGAGGGTACACAAAGGAACGAACAGAACAGTGAACAGCTAGTCAACCCTGATACGGTTGAGGATGATGAACATCATGGATTTGGAGAGACGAGCATAGTAGAAGAAGCTGATAAGAGTGATCCGAGTTCAACATCGATCGATATTGGTATCTCAGAATCGATCGATATCGGCACATCAGAAACGATCGATATTGACTCTTCGCATCGATCGACATCTCTCGAAAATCCTGATGCTACTACTGTGAATTCAGAGAGTGGACTTCAGAGGGCACTTAGAGACCACAACGTGCCTGAAGATTTATACGCTGAAAGATCTGCCCTGCATCATTCACTATCCCCAAATTCTGTCCCTGAGCTTCATCCTGCATATATCTCTCTTGTGAGTCAGCATCCCTTTCATGGTCTTCCTCATGAGGATGCCACTAACCACTTAAAGGCATTCGAAGATCTTGCATCAACCATCAAATGCAATGGAGTTTCTGAAGACTACTACTTCTGCAAATTATTTCCATACTCTCTTGCTGGGGATGCAGGTCATTGGTTGAAAAAGTTACCACCAGGATCTCTCACTACTTGGGATGACATTGAATATGCTTTTATCTTTAAGTTTATCTATGAAGCTGAAGCAAATCTTGAGATTGAGAGGAGATCTATGCTGGAATACATGGTGGAGGACGATGAACAATCTGAAACTGAAGAGCTGAGCAGAGAAGAAGAAGCCGATATTAGTATCATGAGCTCAGCATCGATTGACACCCTTACCTCAACATCGATCGACCCTACAACCTCCACATCGACGGACACCATGACATCAGAATCGGTCGACATCAGCACCTCAGAATCGATCGATACAGATTTTTGTCATCAATCGATACCACTTGAAATCTTTGAAAGTTCGAGTTGTCCTAAGGACACTGCAGACTCGACACAGCAGAGCATTGATGTATCAAGTTTTAATCCTTCTCCTGATGTAGAAAAAGAGATCTTCATGGAAGATATCTTGGAGCAAGAAGATTTCTTTAAGTTGGAGGATGAAGAAAAACTTGGATATTTGGATTCAAGTAAAGAAGTTACTATGGAATACTTCTTGGAGATGGAGGAATGGCTTGAGAATTTGGATCAGAATTTGGAGCAGAAGCTTGATGATGAACAGAATACAGAGAGGAAAGATTTGGAGATTTCGTCAAAAGCTAGCATCGATCGACACCAACCTGATGAGATCGATTTATACCCACCCTATGTCATCGATCGACAGTCGCCATACAACATTGATCTACATACACCCAACTGCATCGATCGACACCCACCCGATTGTATCGATCGACACCCATATTTGGATGAACTACCAGGATATATTGTTGAGCTGGAACCGATTGAGGAGATAGAGCACGAGTCTGAAGCCTCACACTTTGCTGTCCCTAATCCTCAGAGACCACTTATTTGGACAGAAGAAACTGCTGGGTTTCACAAAGAAAAGAAGAGGATACATGATCCTGTGAAGATTATGGTTCCAAGCGCGGTGTTTGAAGCTGAATCTCCTATTCCACCAGATAAAAGTGTGCATTCGAGTTCTTACATTGAAGCATTGGATGATCATCAGCACGTAGCAGCTTTTCAGAGAGGGTTGAGACTTAGAGATGAAGTCAATAAAACCCTAGCAGAAGAAGCATCGATCGACACGGTTCAGACAATATCGATCGACATGAGCACTCCACCATCGATCGACATCTACCGGATACCATCGATCGACATCTTCAATCCACCATCGATCGACACCACCACTGGTTCATCGATCGATACCAGACGAGAATCAGAACAGAATGAGTATGAAGTGTGTGGAAATATTTTTGATGGAGATACCACCACACGTTCAAACAAGTCTGGGGGAAAGAAGATGATGAATTGGAGGAAGAGGAAAAGAACTTGAAGAGGTTCTCAGTTATCATTGATTTCTCACTTCTCAGATGATTTCAGGAAATCCAAAGTGAGATTTCACAAGTCTGTGAGAAAGAAGTGGAGAAATTGGAAGAAGCGGAAACGAACCAAAGAAGGTTCTCAGTTACCCTTAACTCTTTACTTCTTAGATTGTTTCAGGAAATCCAGAGTGCGCAGTGGATGCTTCTCACATCCATTTGCAAAGCTTAGAGCACTCCTTATTGCTGAGATGATCGACAAAGGAAGAAGAGTCTATGGAGGAAGCTTTCACACAAGAATGATCAAGCTTCAAAAATTGGACATTGAGACTTGTTTTGGAGCATGTTCTCATTCTCATCCGGACTAAATCAGATTTCCAAAGTCAAGCTAAATGACTATAACAAAGCGCTGAGTGGGAGGCAACCCACTGTTAGGTTTGTTTTCAATTTGATTTATTTTCTTATGTTACTGATTTAAGTTTTTATTGAGTTGCAGAAAAGAAAAAAAAAAAATGAACAGTAACGACGGTACTGTAGCACGACCATCGAGCGATACTGTAGAAACAACATCGGTCGATACTGTAGCATAAAAATCGATCGATACTGTCGCGGAGTCACTGTAGCAACGATTACTGTTCAGAGTTACTGTAGCTGTAAACTATTCAAAGATATTGTAGCAGGATCACTGTTCATCGAAAAAAGATTACTTTAGTTAATTGATTTTATTAGTTATATATTACTAACTTTTAGACTGTTAGTGTTTTATCAATGTTAGGTTATAGGAGAAGATCCAAGGAAGAAGGGTTGATATACTGATATCGACCAATGGCTGGCCAGCGTCGGTCGACAGAGCATCATTAGCATTGGTCGATCGCCACTTAACTGTGTTTATCGACAGAGCATCAAGAGTATTGATCGCCACTTAACTGTGTTGGTCGACATTCATATCAACATCAGGTATAAATTTTCTCCTTGTTAAATATTGTCCTTATGATTTATTCTCCCACCGATCTTAAACTGTTTAACATTGATCACAATGTTATTCAAGTCTAGGGGAGGTTGTACTAATATTATGTTTAAGTTAGCTAGTTAGAATAGGGACCCGAGTAGACGATTGCCTTGATAATCGACCGATTAGAACAAGTCGATATCGATCGACAGTACATAACTTACATCGACCGATGGTAACTCTTTTCCATTGAACAACACTTCATCTGGTCAGATATATCGTTCTAACTTGTTAAATTGCGTACTTATGATTTATGTACACACCAAACTCCGACTAAATATACACTGGTCAAAGCGTTATCCAAGTCTGGGGGAGGTTCTACTAATATTTTGTTTTAGTTTTTTGAAAAGAAAAAAAAAATACAGATCCAAGTAGACGGTTGCTCAGCACATCGACCGATGAGACCATGTCGATATCGATCGACATCACTTCATATCCACAGATCGATTGTCTCTTCATTGTGTCGAATGTATGTTAGCCATCGACCAATGCGACCACGTCGATACCACTCGACAACACTTCATCAACATCGATCGATTGTAACTTCATTGTATCGATCGATACTGAGCAGGTTATCGTTCTTACTTGTTAAATTTCGTACTTCTGCTTTATTATTTTTTACCTTACCACCGACTGTGTTACACTGGGGACAGTGTAATTTAAGTCTGGGGGGATTACTTACATTTATCTACTTTATGAGTCTTATTTAAAAAATGTTTTCAAAAAGTTTTTATTGAGTCAAGAAGGGGATGATGATCTAATTTGATTTATTACCTGTCATCTAACCACTCTTTAGACCAGTCTTAGATTTACTGACTGCAGAAGTACTAGAGATACTAAAGTGGATCAACCTGTCAACTATGTTTGCACTTGCTGAGAACGTTTGAAGGAACCAAAGCTGATCTCCAACCTAATTGAGCTCAACTTTGCTTGTCTTGGGGCTTGGTATACATGGGATCAGATTCTTCAAACAAGTCTGGAAGGTAAAGCCTTGTGTAGATTTATCACCTTCTCTCTCTCTATTTCGACCCTAGATATATAGGTAGAAAAAAATATTATTATTATAAAAAGATATATATATATATATAATAAAATAAAATAAAAAAAAAGAAAAGAAAAAAAAGAGAGAAAAAGAAAAAAAAAAATATATATATATATATATATAGGTTTTAAGTTAGGTGGAATCCGAACAGGACTTGGTGGCTACAACCATTAATGCTTGCTTCATAAGGATTCCAACTAAAAGAATTCGAACGGGACTTGGTGGCGGCAATCATTAAGGTTCGATTCATATGAATTCTTGGATATAGGTCAAAAAGAAGTGAACAGGACTTGGTGGCAACCACCATTAAGTTTTGATTCATGGAAGCCTGTCCAATCTTGTTCAATGATCCTGCAATGAAAGCAGACTTTGACTAAGAGAGAAATAAGTAGAGAGAGAGGATAGGAACTAACTTTTACCTGCAGGTCCAGATACTTGTTTGAGAATCCTTGCATCTTGTGATCGATACTCCCAAGGTAAAGCCTACACTTTTATTTATGTTAAGAAATGAGATCAGTAGAGGGGATTGTCAGACAGGATTTGTTAAGTAGTTGACTAGGTGAATTTGGTTGCTATACTAGGATATTGTATAATGTGCTTCTAATGTTAGGATGTTTATGATTTGGTTTGCACTACTAGAGAGATGATGACTGTGTTTTTAAAATCTTTTTGAGTCCCTGCTGTTTTCAAACCTCTTTCAGAGAGACTGCCTGTTGGTTTTGCTTGAGGACAAGCAAAAGGGTAAGTCTGGGGGAGTTGATATACCATGATTTTGACCCACTTTTACCCATGGTATATTAGCGGTTTTACATATATTTACTATGAAATAGGGTCTATTTAGAGTATTTACAGGTTCAGGTACGTTTTGGAGAAATATGGTGTTTTTGGTGTCTTTTGGAGCCTTTAAGTGCAGAATCGCGCAGACGCGTCAGATGTTTAGATATGGATGGAGACCTTCCCACGGTGCGATTGAGCTGATATTTGGACACAAGTTAGATCTTTGAGTTAGCTCTCCAATGCCACCGGTTTGAGGTCAATCCGACGGTTAGATCAGAAGTTATGTCCGTTTTACTGAAGAGTGGTCAGTCTGCCTCGCGAGAGAAGGCTGTCGAGAAGATGAATGTATATCGATCGATGAGAAATCATCCATATCGATCGATATGAATGTCAGGACGTGGGATTACTATGTTTCATGACCGCCAGAAGCCCTAATGCAACCCAAATTACCAGAATACCCTTGGACGACCAGAAACCCTATTTTATCATATTTATAAGCCATTGTTGACGGCTAGACAAAAAAAAAGCTTTCTTTGGTAATTGTTCTAAGTGAGGAGAGAAGGGAGGAATTCCTATCAGAGTCCTCCTGGAACTCCAATGGATTTGATTTTATATTATTTATGTTTTTCATTTATTCATCTATGATTTCTGTTACAAGTTTCATATCTGAGTAGATCCACCAGTTAGGTTTAGGGTTCAGATAGGTTATCTGGGATTAGCCCCAAATATAGAATTGCTAAGTTGTGGTATTCATCAATAGGATTGTTATTAATGCTTGTTTCTAGAGTCGCGAACTAGAACCTTGATCCTAGGGATTGTAGAGACCAGCGAGAGCTTGTAACTCACCCTGAATCCATCCTTTTGAGCTAGGGTTGATAAATACAGAGATAGCTGATTTAGTAAACCCTAGTGAACGTGTGTTCAACCCGTTCGTAAAGCTTGCTAGAAGCATATCGATCGATAATCCAATAGATTAATTGATCGATATTGTGAAAGGTGTATCGATCGATATTCCTATAGAATCATCGATCGACACTTTCTTGTGATCAATAACCGAGTGGTTGAGATCCAAGATCAAGATATTAGACTATCTATACAACGACAGTTGTTAGATTTGTACTCCCATTTGAGTTCTAATATATCTAGCAGCTTAGTAACTCATTATAATCCTAACTACCTGAATAGAAACCCTAGATCTAGCAACCATCCTTCCATCAAACAACTCCTTGCCAAGCTGAACAATTATATTGTTCATCTTGTTTACTGTTTTGCTATATTTATTTACTGCATTAAACCTATTAGTCTAGCTTAATCATATAACTATTAGATCTATTAGGTTCCATAGCTCCCCGTGAATTCTATCCCTAAGTACTACAATTGAACCTCTTATTTGAGAGAGTAAATCACTCCTTAGGGTAATTTGAGTGATATCAGTATAGAACTTCAGACAATCCAAAGGGGATACTGTGAAGTTCTCCTAACACCTAGATAGCCATCAAACTACGCCATGTAGCAGGCGTAAACTGCGAAGGGGAACATCCAAAGTATGATGCCACTTCCGCAATCAAAGAAGGGATCCCTCCTCTAAAGTCGGCCTCCAAATAGGCCTCAAAAATTGCTATCTCGCCCCTTCCACAATTAGGAGCTCGTTCAAACTCTCCTGCACATATTATCCCCATCGTATCAGGCAAGGAATACCTGCGACGGATCTCCATCAAATCATCTTTTTGATGTCAGATTTCGGGCCATCTTCGTCCTCGTTCGAAGCATCGAAGGAGCAAAAGCGACGAGGGTGAGTAGGAGCCATAGGAATCCCTTCATCGTCTGTCCCCGAGACCACGCTGGGCGTTAAAAGTGGAGAATCAAAGGGATCACCAAACAAGCGACGGGGCCTGCATGTCCCCCAACACCAAGGGCAGGGAACAATTTCGTGAAAGCCGGGACGTTCGACATCTGCTTCGGGTAAGGAGATAGGATAAAACCTAAATTCGTGTAATCTAAAGGCATCGGAGCATCCAAATATATACCCGGAACGACTTTCCATTTTTGCCGCATAAATGGAAAAAAGAAAATGGGAAAGGCAAGAAAATTGGGAAGATGGTCATAAATCTTCGTTCGGAAAATTTCCAAAAAGAAGCAAAGTTGACTCCGAGATATTCCGCCGACCTAGCACCTTTGCGACCGGGCCGCGATTCCTATTTTCCTTGAGGCCCGTTCCATCCAAGCAATTATATCCCAAACCTCATTCTGGGTTGCAACAAGATTTTAGCCCTTCTCCTGCTAGAAGAAATGACACAAAAGTCCAAGACTACATGTTATCCCTTGATTCCTACGAAGCAATAAAGGAATAAGGGGCAAACTGTTGGGGAAAAATATCCAAGGCTAAAGATTTCTCCAGCCTCCGAAGGGGTCTCGACTTCCGGGCCCTCGTTTGAGAAGGATCCAGGGTCCTTCCTCTACTTAAAGAACCAATCTCTACTAGGAGGCACCAGGATCCAACCTCTAATAATATCCAGGTCCAGTCCCCGCGAAGAGGAACCAAGGCCTAGCCCCTGCCGAAAGGAACAAGGATCCGATCCTCCGCAACAATATGGAAGTTTCCCAAATTGTGGGGAAACTAGCATATTCGCAAATATGTTAAAGTTCGCCCTACTTCAGCCGACTTATATCAACTATAAAAGGGGAGCCCAAACCCTAGAACAAGGGATCGACATTCAAAGGCTTAGATTAGAGAGTTAGGCTAGAAAACTAGGGTTTATACACCCAAGACGTTGTAACGCTAAAGATACTCAATAATACATCTCTTTGCCTCGTTTTCTCTTCTCTAAACACATATAAATTTGTGCCTATTCACTAGTCCTCTTGTGTTCCGTAGTACTAAAACAACCCTACACAAAAATACCATAACAGACTGTCTGTCATCTTACAACGTGATACTAGGTAGACCCTGGATCCACGACATGAGAGCCTTGCCATCAACCCTCCATCAATTGGTGAAATTCCCCACTCCCTGGGGCGTAAAGGTCATCAAAGGGGACCAGGAGAACTCTAGGTCCTGCTACCAAACTACCCTGAAAGGAAAGACCCAGGCCTTGTAGCAATTACAGAGACAACCTCTAGTCTCTCACACCGAGGAACCCGAGGTTGAAGACATGGATGAGATCCCCCTGGTGGAAGGGAACTCAGAACGACACCTCAAAATAGGCTCAAAACTTCCAAAGGACCTAAGGCGAAGGTTGATCGACTTCTTAAGGTCCAACTCCGATTGCTTCGCATGGTCCCATGAAGATATGCCCGGGATCGACCCCGATATCATTATGCACCAACTCCAAGGGGATCCCGAGCATTCCCCAGTTAAACAAAAAAGGAGGAAGTTCGCCCCCAAAAGGGATGAAATCATTAACGAGGAAGTAAAGAACCTGCTCGATGCGGAATTCATAAGAGAAGTACGGTATCCCACTGGCTTGCTAATGTGGTAGTTGTAAAGAAGAAGAACGGAAAGTGGAGAGTTTGCATCGACTTCACGGACCTCAACAAGTCTTGTCCAAAGGATCCATTCCCTTTGCCTCACATAGACAAGCTGGTTGACGCTACTGCCGGACATCAACTAATGAGCTTCACGGATGCCTTCTCAGGGTACAACCAAATCCTAATGCATCCTGATGATCAGGAGAAGACGTCCTTCATGGCCTCCAGGGGCATCTATTGCTACAAGGTCATGTCGTTCGGGTTGAAAAACGCAGGATCCACCTATCAGAGGCTGGTCAACATGATGTTCGCCGATCAGATAGGTCAGACCATGGAAGTCTACATCGACGACATGCTAGTAAAGTCCCTGGACTCCGAGGATCATATCTCGCACCTTCAACAAGCGTTCGCCACCCTAAGAATGTACATTATGAAGCTCAACCCTTCTAAATGCTCATTCGGAGTAAGCTCCGAGAAGTTCTTGGGATACATAGTCACTCACAAAGGCATAAAAGCAAATCCAGAGCAGATAAGAGCCATCCAGGCAACTCCTTCCCCTCGAAATGTCAAGGAGGTTCAAAAACTGACAGGAAGAATGGCAGCCCTCAGCCGGTTCATCTCCAGGCTTTCCGACAAGTCCCATGCCTTCTTTGAAACACTAAAGAGTCCCAAGGACTTCAAATGGACAGAGAAGTGCGAGACTGCATTATCTGACCTCAAGGCCTACCTTACTACTCCACCACTCCTATCTAAACCCCCGGAAGAAGAGGTCTTATTACTCTACCTAGCAGTATCCGAGCATGCAGTTAGCGCGGTCCTCGTAAGAGAAGAAGGGAGGAAACAGCACCCTATATACTACGTTAGCAAGTCCATGCTAGATGCAGAGACTCGCTACAGCCAGCTAAAAAAGCTAGCCCTCGCCCTAGTCGTAGCAGTACGGAAATTACGCCCTTACTTCCAGGCCCATCAAGTCGTGGTAGTCACTTCGTTCCCCATCAAAGCGGTCCTTCATAAACCCGAGGTGTCAGGACGATTGGCGAAATGGGCCGTAGAATTGGGGGAATATGACGTGGTCATGTAATGGCCAGCAACCGAGAAAGAGGCAGAACCAGAGAAAGTAGCCGTAGTGGACGAAGGAGAAACTTGGATGACCCCCATCACTAATTATCTAAAGAACGACGTCCTACCCAAAAATCGAGATGAGAGTCGCAAGATCAAGAGGCAAGCGGCAAGATACTGCATCTCAGAAGGAAAATTATATAGAAGTTCCTTCTCAGGACCCTATCTACGATGTCTAACCCCTAGAGAAGCCGCGCGAATATTAGAAGAGCTCCACGAAGGAGAATGTGGTTCCCACTCCAGTGGACAGAGCCTGGTTCTCAGAGCAAGGAGGGCCGGTTATTATTGGCCAACCATGGCGAAGGACTCCCTCAAATAGGCTAAAACCTGCAGCAAATGCCAGAAACACGCCCCAATCTCAAACTTACCACCAGAGAATCTCAAATCCCTAAGCTCACCCTGGCCTTTTCGCAAATGGGACATGGACATAGTGGGAAAATTCCCTATGGCGCCGGGGCAAAAGGTCTTTCTCCTAGTAATGACCGATTACTTCACGAAATTGGTAGAAACCAAAGCCTTGGCAAAAATCACGGATCTCCAGATCAGGAAGTTCATCTGGACAAACATAATCACCCGCTTTGGAGCGCCTCAGGAGATTGTCACCGACAATGGACCCCAGTTTACCAGCAACGACTTCCAAGACTTCTGCAAAGAATGGGACATCAAGCTCTCATACTCGGCACCACGACACCCCCAGTCGAACGGACACTACAAGAAAAATGGGTATTGATAGCATATTATGATAGCAGTGTTTTCATAAGTGTTATGAAAGATTAATTTTTTATTTTGATTTTTATTGATAGCAGTTAATAAATGCTATTTTGGAAAATTAGTGGGCGGGAAAAGAAAAACACTAATACCGCCAAAATTTATGTGGAAATCAGATGAGCGCCAAGACATAAATTTTTCGTTTTTTTCGATAGCACATTACGATAGCTGTGTTTTGAGGACTGTTATGAAAAATCAAATTCTAATATTTGATACCCTAAACCCTAAACATGTTTTAAATCCTAAATTCTAAATATAAATTTAAAAAAACTCTCATCTTTTCATATTATAACTTTAAATCATAAACATAAACCCAAAATTATTCATTTTAATCTTAGTAAATAACTTCCAAAACACAAACTTTAAATATTTAGTCACATTCTATATCCTAAACATACATTAACCCTAAATTATATACAGAAAACCTTATTCCAAATTATAATTAAAACATTCATAATGTATTCAACACCCATATTGTTCATACTTAAGTTCCAAATCTTAAACCAAAACTCAAATTTTAGTTATTTTCAAATTTGGTTTCAAAATCTTGAAACTAGACCTTAATATCACACTTCAAACCCTAAACTTTACATCCAAACTTCAAATCTAAAATTCTCTACTGAAATAATATATAATTATTAAATATTTTTTGTGGACAATATAATTATTAAATATAAACCTCATATATATTATATATATACCTTATATCATAACACAATAAACTTTAAAGTAAACTCCAAATCCTATAAATTAGTCTTAAACTTTAATCTATAACCCAAATATATATATATACCAAACCCTTCACTCTAAACATAATATATATACAACCTAAACTACATATACAACACATCAAATTTTAAATTATACACTAAAAATAAACCATTAAAAATGAAAACTTAAAAACAAAATAAAAGAAACAAAAACCATAAAACTTCAGTAAAAAAAACCATAAAATACAATTACTCTAACCCCCAAATCCCAAACCACGTATTCAAAAGTAAAATATATATCTAAAAACTAATATTTTGTGTATTAAACAAAAACATATTAAAAATAACTGCAAAAACTTGATTGGTCAAACCAAGTGGCCACTAATATCCAAGTGCGAGGATCACACTCTACTTTAACTACAACCATTGATTAAACTAAATCTATGGTCAAGAACGAAAGATGTGTTACTTCCTTTCTCTCCTGGAAAACCAATTTCTCTTTTCTTTTATTTTCTTCTTTTTCTTTCTCGTTGTTTTCACAGAGACAATTTTTGTCCATACTTCATCTTCTTCTTTCATCTAAGTTATGAGTCAAATTTTTTTTCATCTTCATCTTTCTCCTTGCTTGTCTTTTTCTTATTACTCTTCTTTTATTCACAAATCTGAAATAATTATGAAAAGGGATGGAGAGTGGTGGTCTAACGAAGCGGACGGTGCCAGAGGTGTGTAGGCGGCGCGAAACGAATCGGTGAGAAGACGAATGTCACCACCACCGTCTCTCTCTCTATTTTGAATCCATTTTTTTGTTCTTGGTAAAGGAAGCCGGAGGAGAAACGCGAAGAGAAAGGTCGATGACTTAGGAGAAGAAGAATCTGCGTTGTGCTGTCTCAGTCCTTCACGCCACAAGAAAAAGAAGGTCACGAGGAACAAGGTTCATGGTGCGGCGGATGAAGCTTTTCGGGGCTTGTGGTGGAGGAGCTGGTGGCGACCATGCGGGAGGAGAAGAGAGCGGCGGGACCATGCGGGAGGAGGAGGAGAGAGTGGCGGCTTAGGGTTAGGATAGGTTTTTGGTTTAATAGGTTTTGGTTTAGTATGTTTTGGTTTTACTCTATTTTATTTTAGTCTGGTTAAGTTTTGTAAACCGGATTCGATTTGTAAACCATTTTAAATTACAAATAAATTTTATAATTTTATATTATTAACAATTTTAATTCAACTATTAATTTATTATAATTTAAATTATTATTATATAATGTTAACCATATAATAGCAAACAAGAAATACTGCTATTATATCTCCAATATACAACAGCGGGTACAAAACTGCTATCGGAAGTGGTAAACCTATTATAGCTGGGGCAGACATAGCGGTTCATAATACGCCATTAAAGACATATGATAGCAGTTTTTTCCTGCAAAGAAAAGAGTTTTTTTTTGTAGTGGAACAAGCAGAGTCAACCAACAAAACGGTGGTAAACATGCTCAAGAAGCGCTTGGAAAAGGCTCATGGACGATGGGCAGAGGAGTTACAAGGAGTCCTCTGGGCCAATCGGACAACTCCGAAGACGGCTACCCAAGAAACTCCTTTCTCACTCGTCTATGGCACCGAATCAGCAATACCCACCGAGGTGCACGTTAAGACCACGATCTCCAACATCCTAACTCTAAAAGAGAACGACAAGCTGATGTACCTAAGTCTAGACCTACTAGATGAGAAAAGAGAAGCAGCCCGCCTAAGGAACGCATCATACCAAATAAAAGTAGCCAAGAGCTACAACAAGAAGGTGAGATCCAGAACCTTCCAACAAGGAGACTGGGTCCTAAGGCGAGTCTGTAACCATACAAGAGACAAATCAGCCGGAAAACTCGCCCCCGGATGGGAGGGGCCCTATCAGGTAATAGGGGTGCAAGGGGCAGGAGCCTATATGCTGCAAGACAGTAAAGGCAAGGTCCAACCCAATTGCTGGAACGCCTTGCACCTCAAATTCTACCATTTCTAAAACCAAGATCTTCGGATTAAGCTTTATATATATTATTATACTATATATTTAAGTATCTTGGTTTTCCTACTCCCATGTATAACGAGAACGTCTTCGGACTAGGCTTATAAACTACATTTGGTTTCGACTAAAAGGATTTAAGGGAATACCAATATACTTAAAGGGGCATATTAGCTGGATCGGGACCTTAGAGACCTCAGATCTTAGCTAGCCCCCTAGCTGGTGAGGCTACTCACCGTAGGTGCAGACAGATATGGAAGGGGTCTGGTCAGCCCTGTACCAATGTCTGCACAACAGGGCCCCGCGTAAAGGCTTATAGCCAAGAGTTATGCGGGGACCACGTACTAAATGCTACCCAAACCCTCGTTAAAAACACTATGAGCTAAACACACGCATGGGGCATGACGTACACGGCCAAGTAGTGTGTCTGGGTTGAATATGCAGGGAGCAAAGTGCAAATAACCGGTTAATCACAAACAATTTAATACCTATCCAGACGTGAAAGGTAGTGTGTCTGGGTTGAAGTCGCCTTGCGGGAGGGCCCACCCCAGACCATAGTATGTCTGAGAGTGACCTTTCTGCAGGAAGGTAGAGTGCAGCATTGAGATTTTCGAGAATGGCCTATGCCCACGGGTAGCACAGTGCAACTTCTCAATTTAGATCGAGAGTGGCGCGCCTCCGGGCAGCAGAGAGCAATCAAAAAGACTCCCCAAAAGCATAAAAAGTCCAAGACCTTCGGGTACAAATACTTTTGGGTCCAAAGACCTTCGGGTCCAAAGACCTTCGGGTCCAAAGACCTTCGGGTCCAAAGAACCTCAGGGTTCCAAAGACTTTCGAGTCCAAAGACCTTCGGGTCCAAAGACCTTCGGGTCCAAAGACCTTCGGGTCCATAGACTTAAAGTTCCAAAGAACCTCAGGGTTCCATAAACCTACGGGTCCAAAGAACCTCAGGGTTCCTTAAGCCTCAGGGTCCAAAGAACCTCAGGGTTCCATAGACCTAAGGGTCCAAGAACCTCAGGGTTCCCTAAGACCTCCGGGTCCAGAAAACCTCAGGGTTCCTTAGGCTTCAGGGTCCAAAGAACCTCAGGGTTTCATAGACCTAAGGGTCCAAAGAGCCTCAGGGTTCCCTAAGACCTCTGGGTCCAGAGAACCTCAGAGTTCCTTAAGACCTCCGGGTCCAAAGAACCTCAGGGTTCCATAGACCTAAGGGTCCGAAGAACCTCAGGGTTCCTTAGACCTAAGGGTCCAGAGAACCTCAGGTTTCAAAGAACCTCAGGGTTCCTTAGACCTCAGGGTCCAAAGAACCTCAAGGTTCCGCAACATCCGGGTCAAGAACCTCAAGGCTCATAACGACCTCAGGATCTCGGATCTCTCAAGATCCAATGTTGCCATCACGGTCCAAAGCCTCCGGGTCCGAAATGAATCTAGGTTCCTTGGAATCTTTGGGTCCATCGAAAAAATAGGCCTTTAAGGAATCTCCGGATTCGTAAAGATCACCTAAAAGAATCAGAGACCTTCGAGTCCGAAAGACCCTCGGGATTAAAGACTTAAAAAGTCTTGATACCAACTTTGGAAAATTACCAAAGATCTTAGGATCCTAAGGTATTAAACTCCAGGTTCGGAATATCCCCTAAACCATGGCTCCAAGACCCACAGGCTAATCAAAACCTCAGGGTTCAATGGGTAAAACCCCAGGGTTCAAAAGAAGGCCTCAGGGCCCATGTAAGGAACCTAAGGGTTCTAGATCCTAAAAACTTCCAAGTTCGAGGGTCCGAGAACCTAAGGGTTCGAACCAGGCTGGAACTCACTAGTTCCCAGCGACGATCTTGCATCCCTAAAACTAAAACTCATGTTTTATAGACTGGATTACAAGATCTAATGCCTTAATATTTTCAGGTCCTCGATCTAATTATTGACAGGACTCAGGTCCTAGACGATGACTCCCCATAAGGGTTATGGTCGGCCTTCGGCCCATAACCCAAGACAAAAATCAAGATCAAGCAGACCTCCGAATGATGTCTACGAGAAACGAAACAGATGCATAAGGAGAATAGATAAAAGACCTCGAAGGGCCATAAGTCTTAACAAAAAAAAAACAAAAAGCCCCGAAGGGCGAAAATGCAACAAAAGCCCATCGGGCTCAGAAGTTTAACAAAGGAATCGAGAGTGTTATGGTATTTTTATGTAGGGTCATTTTAGTACTACGGAACACAGGAGGACTAATAGGTTTGTGAATGTTTATCTGTGTAATGAATAGAAATCGAGGCCAAGAGACGTCTATTATTGAGTGTATTCGGGATTACAACGTTATGGGTGTATAAACCCTAGTTTTATCGCCTAACTCTCTAGTCTCTAAGCCTCTGAATGTCAATCCTTTGTTCTAGGGTTTGTGTTCCCCTTTTATAGTTGATATAAGTCGGCTGAAGTAGGGCGAACTTTAACATATTTGCGAATATGCTAGTTTCCCCACGATTTAAGAAACTTCCATGTTGGTGCGGAGGATCGGATCCTTGTTCCTTTCGGTAGGGGCTAGGCCTTGGTTCCTCGTTGCGGGGACTGGACCCTGGATATTATTAATGGAGATCGGATCCTAGTGCCTCCTAGTAGAGATTGGTTCTTTGAGTAGAGGAAGGACCCTAGGTCCCTTCCAAACGAGGGCCCGGAAGTCAAGGCCCCTTCGGAGGCTGGAGAAATCTTTAGCCTTGGATATTTTTCCCCAACAGTTTGCCCCTTATTCCTTGATTGCTTCGTAGGGATCAAGGAATAACGTGTAGTCTTGGTCCTTGGTGTCATTTCTTCAAGCAGGAGAAGGGTTGGAATCTAGGCGAAACATGGAATTGTTTTGGGAATACAATCGCTTGGATGGAACGGGCCTCAAAGAAAATAGGAACCGCAGCTCAGTCGCAAAGGTGCTAGGTCAGTGGAATATTTTGGAGGCATGGAAATTTGCCGGGACTTATGATTATTTTCCAAATCTTTTTGCCTTTCCCCTTTTCTTCTTTCCATTTATGCGGCAAAAATGGAAAGTTATTCCTGGTATATATTTGGATGCTCTGATGCCTTTAGATGACACGAACTTAGGCTTTACCCTATCCTCCTTACTGGAAGCAGATGTCGAACGCTCCGACCTTCACGAAATCGTTCCCTGCCCCCGGTGTTGGGGGACATGTCAGGCCCCGTCGCTTGTTTGGTGATCCCTTCGATTCCCCAGTCCTAACAACCAGCGTGGTTTCGGGAACAGATGATGAAGGGGTTCTCGTGGCTTCTGCTCGCCCTCGTCGCTTTTGCTCCTTCGATGCTTCGAATGAAGATGATTTGATGGAAGGTGATTTGATGGAGATCCGCCGTAGGTATTCCTTGCCCGGTACTATGGGGATCAGGTGTGCGGGAGAGTTCGAACGAGCTCCTGATGGAAGAAGGGGCGAGATAGCAATCTTGGAGGCTTATTTGGAGGCCGGCTTTAGAGGAGGGATCCCTTCTTTGATTGCGGAAGTGGCATCATACTTTGGATGTTCCCCTTCGCAGTTTACGCCTGCTACATGGCATACTTTAATGGCTATCCAAGTGTTAGGAAAACTCCACAGTATTCCTTTTGGATTGTCTGAAGTCCTATATTCTTACTCCCTTGTTCCCTTGTCGAGTAAGAAAGGCTTCTACCAAATATGGTCCCGTGATGGTGAACCTTTAGTGGATGAGCCTCCTCGGGGCATTCGTGGTAGCTTCCCTTTGAACGATTCCTGGGATAGGAGATATGTATTCGTGAAGGTCGACGGTGTTCCCAGCTATCCTTACTTCTGGCGTTCAGTGGGTAAGTTGTTTCTATTTTCCCAGACATGAGTATTGTGCTCGCTGAATTACTTTGGGGGTTTTTTTTTCAGAGGTGGCTCGACCGGTCATCCAGGCTGGTGAGACTTTGGCGAAGTTGGCGCGAGGTATTCCTAGGCGCTTTCGCTGGATTCTGTTTTTGATGCATCCAATATCGCTGCGTCATAGCCGTATTTGGGGTAATGGAATTTCTCTCACTTTTTCTTTCTGCCATAGCCGTAGCTTAATGGGGTCTTGATTTTCCAGGTGTGTGGGAACCGAAATTCGCACTGTCGATTTTAGTTAAGTAAATCGAAGGAAAACTAAGTAAACCTAGTTTTCCCTGAAGGCTCGGATTCTCTGCGACAACCAAACGAAATTGATAGAACAAAGCAACGTAGCAGAAAAATTGCACTAAGGCGTTTTATTAAATAGATGATAAGTTGAATACAATATTCTTCCGAAAACGGGAAGTAGAGATACGCTGAAGAGGAAACAACGGAAATATAGGAGACAAAACGTTCTAAGTCTTGCTCCGCTAGTCTAACATCCTACGTCCTAAGTTCCCTAAGCTAGCAGAAATTCTCTAAAACTTTAGATTTCGGATTTGGTCTCTCTCTCGATGATTTTCGCTCTGCCTCTCTTCCTCTCCCAAAGCTCCTTTATATACTCCTTCTTATGACGGTCTATTCTCCTTCTGGGCCGCAAGGCGGGCTTTTTCCATTTTCGTCGGCCTTCATGTTTATCGGGAAACTTGACATTTATCCTTCCGGAAATTTAGCATTTATCTTGTTACGTAAAGATAAACGTAAATCGTTGTATCTATCTTAGATAATCGTAAATGGGTTGTCCGATCGCATTTGGTCCCTTTCGGGCCGTTTCTAGGACTTCCACTGTTTTCTACGATTTCTTCGGAAGATCTTCAATCCTTCGTAGAATTGAGATGTGTGGTGTCTTAGATAACCATCATCGTTTCGTATGAATAATTTAAGATATTCCTTTCCGTTGATATCTTACGAGTTTCCAAAGTGTTTCCGACGGTTTTTAGTTCAGAGTAAGAACATAAGTTTTGTACGCGGAATCCCAATGATTCATTCCGCAAGGACTCGGGAAAGAATCAAAGTACAGATTACTGACGGCCGGGGCCTGGAACTTGTGCACGGAAGATTGTCGTTCGAGGACCCGAGCCAGCACGGGCGCTAGGCGCCCGGCGCCTAGAGGAAGCACGGGCGCTAGGCGCCCGGCGCCTAGGGGCAGCACGGGCGCTAGGCGCCCAGCGCCTAGAGGCAGCACGGGCACTAGGCGGCCGGCGCCTAGGGGAAGTACGTGCGCTAGGCGCCCGGCGCCTAGAGGCAGCACGGGCGCTAGGCGCCCGGCGCCTAGAGGCCATGGTCGCGGTCGGCTGCTCGGTTCCTTCGGTTTGCGGATGTTCGTGTGCCTCCTTCGGAGGATTTTTCGTATGACAAATAGACTTAGCTGTTGATTTCGAGATAACCATTTTTGACCCCAACAGTTAGCCCCCTAGCGTGCAAGACGCGGGAGCGATTTTGCGCGCGGAAGATCTTACGTTTGAAAATCGAAATTTTCGGCTATGAATATTTTATTCCGAAAAATCCCATCACTTTTGATTTCTTATAAGTAGCACTCCATCCCCCTCTCATTTCTCACTCACCTTCCTCTTCTTAATTCTTAGAAAATATGGCTTCCTCTCTAAGTGAAAAGAAAGATTCCGATGTCGAAATGAGCGATGTTAACCAAGCCTCGCCGGCGCAGGATGCTCCCGCCCTTACGCAAACGTTTGTCGAGGGGTTCAGTTCTTTTCAGGACAAGATGGAGCGACGCCGTGCCGAGATGGAGTCTAGCGTGGCCGGTCCTGGTGCTTCTTCCGGTCCGACTTCCGCGGTTCCGATTCTTGGACCCGATGTTGTTTGAGCTCCGGAATCCATTGTTCCGGTTCTTGAGAATGCTGTCGCTCCAGTCTCGATCCCTACGATTCCGGCCCCTGGATCCGATGTCCCTTTGCCTGCTGGAGAAACTGTTGTTCCGGAGCAAGCACCCGATGTCCAGGCTCGCCCCGAGGGCTCCCCTTTCGCGCCGATATTGGTTCCGGAAGATGCGGTGGAAGTCATGCCTCCCCCTCCAGAAAAGAAGAGGGAGATCGTTCTGGGATTTCCCGCATTTAGCTCTGTTCCGCCATCGAAGGGACGTTTAAGAGCTGGGACTGCCGGATCAGCGAAGAGGAAAAGGTGTACCAAGAGCGAGGAAGGCGAGGTTTCGGCGAAACTATCGCAACCGCTCCAAGGTATTTTCGTGAGACCCCCCTTTCTTTCGCTGACTCTTTTGATTCTCACCTTTCTTTTGTGTGATCAGTTCGTGTCGTTAATCGACGGGATGCTTGGCGATTGCGGACTGGAGGTCACACGTTTGTCCCAGGAGCTGGATTCGTCGCGGGAGGCCTTGAAGCGCACCGAGGATGTGCTTCAATCGATTGAGAGCACTCATGCCGCCTAGACGTCGACGCTCGAAGCTAGGATCAGCGATCTCGAGCGTGACTTGGGAAAGACTGTGAGCTCGCTGCTCAAGGCGAAGGAGGAGAAGAAGAGCAAGTCCTCGGAAGTCCGACGTCTCAAGAGGTGGATTCAGCGCTTCGAAGAGATGGGAGATTGCACCGCGACGGAGCTTTCCGGCCTGTTATCCTCGGGTGCCCTGGTCCCAAGCTCGGAGATTCCAGAGGTCCAGGATGCTGGAATCGTTGCGGACAAGGGCGGTGAGGAAGTCGGCGCGGGCGATGGCGAGGCTGCTCTTGCTTTGGGTGAGTCGGAGGATGAAGGTGGCGTTTCGGAGGACGCCTAGGTTGATCAATCCCTGAAGGGATTTTTATTTTGATTGTATTTCGGCCGTTGGTTGGCCATTATGTATGATTTTGGGACTGGCCGTTGGTGGCTTTTAATCCCTGCCCTATTTAGGGCGTTGTACTGGACTTGCGGTATGCGTTTATGAAATATTTTGCGTTTAGAACTTCTGTTTATCGAAGTTAGAGGGGTAGAATGTGAGTTGTCTTCTCACTCCTGCCTCCCTGATGATCACCGTATCCGTCATTTGTACAAAGCGAGATTTTCCTGCGGTTTACGATTTACGCGAAAATTCGTGGAAACGTACAGACTTGAGTGAAGAGACAAGTTTTGGGATCTCGCGTCGTTGACGCTTTGCCTGTGAGATGTTAAGATACCAGCAAGGCTGGGTTTAGAGCAAGACCTAGGTTTACTCTCAGACTGAGGCTGTGCGATGACAAATCGGCTTTCGTTTTGCCTGTTTGTGATTTTAACTTGATTCGTACCGTTTTAAAATCCGCGAAGTGGTATCGGCTTATATGATTTGTCTGGGCACGAATCGAGCTACTTCCTTTACGAAGTGCTGAACCAAATTTGGATTTTTTGTATAGCGCGCTATGGGATTTTTGTCGGATATAAAAGAGCCTACCCTTAGGTGGCTTGTCTGTTTAGGACGTTGGAGTTCGTTTGTTATGATCAGCAACAAAGATATGATGCCGTTTAGAAGGCGTATGAAGGTTTTAATCGAAAAACGAATATTCAGGCACGAAGCGACGTCTCGCAGTGCTTTTGAAGTTTGTTTTTCTTATGCCATAAAGGACTATGGGCTTTTTAGAAATCGTGGAATGTTTCCGGGTGGTAACTTATGATTTATTTTGTGGATACTGGATCCGTTGTTGAGGCCGTTAGGCGAATTGATTGCGGAAAGTTTTCGAAAGTTTGATTTTTTCCGAAAATTGTGGGAGTGTACGAGTGCACGCACCCCACTCCCCCCTTTTAAATCGGGGGGATAGCTGAACCCACCGGTTGGCGGGTTGCCTACGTACCTCTTTCGAGGATCAAGCCATCTCGTAGTTCTGTTGTCCACGTTTTACGTTCTAGTGGTAGTATTTCTTGAGATGCATCGCATTCCAAGTTCTCGGGATTTTTACGTCTTGCATGTTTGCGATTTGATACGAACCTGGTCGGACGACTTTTATGATTTTGTATGGTCCTTCCCAGCTCGCTCCCAGTTTTCCTGCGTTTCGTTCGGCAGTGTTTTGGAAGACTTTCCGCAAAACCAGATCACCTTCTTTGAATCTACGATGGCGTACGTTCGCGTTGTAGTACTTTGCGGCGGCCTGCTGATAATTTTGAATCCGGATGAGGGCTTGGTCGCGACGCTCGTTGATGAGGTCAAGATTATCCAGCAGCATGGCATTGTTCAGGTCTTCCCGTTCGGGAAGAAATCTCCCCCGTACGCCGGGGAATTCTACTTCCGCTGGAATCATGCATTCTGCTCCATAAACGAGAGCGAACAGAGTCTCCCCCGTCGCTCGTCTTGGAGTGGTTCGATGAGACCAAAGGACCCTTTCGAGTTCTTCCGCCCATCGTCCCTTTTTGGCATCTAAGCGCTTTTTCAATCCGTCTAGGACGGTTTTGTTTATGGTTTCAGCCTGTCCGTTGCACTGCGGGTATCTAGGAGTAGACTTGTTAAGTCGTATTTTCCATTTTTCGCAGAACGCCTTTAATCATGTGGAAATAAACTGCGACCTGTTGTCCGTTACGATTTCGTATGGGACGCCATGTCTGGTTATGATGTTTTTCCAGACGAAATTCTCGACTTGCACGTCTTTGATACTTGCGTAGGATTCTGCTTCCACCGATTTCGAAAAGAAATCTGTGAGGACCAGCAGGAAACGTTTTTGTTTTGATTTGTGTAGAGGTCCAACGATGTCCATTGACCATCGCATGAAAGGGTACGGAGACGAGATAGAGGAGAGGATTTCGGCGGGCTGATGAATTGTCGGAGCGTGCCGCTGACATTTCTCGCATTTCCGAGCGAACTTCTCGCAATCCTTTACCATAGTTGGCCAGTAGAAACCGTGGCGTTTTATCTTTGTTGCGAGAGACCGTCCGCCGGAGTGGTTTCCGCACGATCCGGAATGAACCTCTTCCATGATTTTTCTCGTCTTTTCTCCTTCCGCGCAAGTCATGAGAGGTCCGGAGAATCGCCATTTGTAGATTTCGCCTTCAACGGTTACGTATTGTGCTGCCTGAATTTTTATTTTCCGGGCTGCCCATTTTTCCGCGGGTAGGGTACCATCTACGATGTAGGCTCTGATAGGTTCTAGCCAGGGAGAGTCGCAGCCATAGTCCGTTTGGTCTGCGTCGTCTTCCGGCTGGTCTTCGTTTTCTTCAGCGCCTTCGATCTGTGTTCTGATCAGGTTGGCGATTACCGGTGATCCGATGCTCGGGTGCTCGATGAATTCGACGGGGATTATTCTCTTAAGCCCTGGATCCGAGCTTGAGGCGAGAGCGGCTAAAGCGTCAGCTTGGACGTTTTCCGAGCGGGGAATCCTGGTTAGCGCAAATTGCTGAAAGTCGTGGGCCAAGTCTTGGACGACCTTCAAATATGCGTTCATCCTTTCATCCCTTGCTTCGTATTCTCCGCTGAATCGGTTTGCGACTAACTGAGAGTCGCAGTAAGCGTGAATATTTTGAATCTTCAGCCCGTGGGCCAGCCGTAGGCCAGCAATTAGCGCCTCGTATTCTGCTTCGTTGTTCGATGCACGAAAATCCAAGCGGAATGATTGCTCGAGGATTTCCCCCGTTGGTGAAGTGAGTCGGATCCCGATTCCGGATCCTTGCTTGGATGAGGATCCGTCGACATAGAGATCCCACGTTGAACCAGGCTCCTTGTTAGTTAAATCCGTCGTGCGTAATTCTACCAGGAAATCCGCGAGTACCTGCGATTTCGTGCAGGTTTTTGGACGCTCGCTTAGTTCGATTGCCCACTTCGCGAGTCTGCCAGACTGGCTTGGACTGTGTAGAATCGTCCGTAACGGAAAAGTGGTAAGTACCACGATGGTATGAGATTGGAAATACGGTCTGAGTTTCCTTGCCGAGGTTATAACGGCCAGTGCCAATTTTTCCATTAGCGGATACCGAGTTCCGGCATCCAGCAATGTTTTACTAATGTAGAAGACCGGTTTCTGTTCTCCGAATTCTTCTCGAATCAGAACGCCACTGACTGCTGATGCGGATACTGCGATGTAGAGGAACAAGGGTTCTCCGACTACGGGTTTTGCGAGGATAGGAGGGGTGGCCAGATATTGCTTCAGCTATTGGAAAGCTTTCTCGCAATCCTCTGACCACTCGAACTTTTTGTTCCCCTTCAAGGTTTCGTAGAATGGGAGACACTTATCCGTGGATCGCGAGATGAATCGGTTTAAGGCCGCGACTCGTCCGGTCAACCTTTGAACTTCCCGCTTGGTTATCGGGGAGGCCATTTCTATCAGTGCGTTGATTTGTTTCGGATTAGCCTCTATTCCGCGGAATGTTACGAGGTACCCGAGAAATTCGCCCGACGCTACGGCGAACCTGCATTTAGCTGGATTGAGTTTCATGTTGTGTTGGTTCAAACTCTCAAAGCATTCCTCTGGATGGACTACGTGGTCGCGTTCGTCGAGAGATTTTACCATCATATCGTCGATATACACCTCCATGGTTTTTCCGAGTTGCTCAGCAACATTCGATTGACGAGCCGTTGATATGTGGCGCCGGCGTTCTTAAGACCGAAGTGCATTACTTTGTAGCAATAAGTTCCTCGGTCGGTTATGAATGTTGTCTTCTCGCGATCTTCGGGATTCATCATGATCTGATTGTATCCGGAGAATGCATCCATGAACGATAGAAGTTTGTTTCCCGCGGTTGCCTCGACTAGACGGTCGATGTGCGGGAGCGGAAAACAATCCTTCGGGCATGCTTTGTTGAGGTCAGTAAAGTCGACGCACACTCGCTATTTCCCGTTCTTCTTCTTGACGACGACGGGATTGGCGAGCCACTCGGGATATCTTACTTCCGTTATTGATCCAACTTTGAGGAGTCTTTCGACTTCCTCATTAACCGCGGTCGCCCGTTCGGGACCTAGCTTTCGCCTCTTTTGTTTTACGGGTTTATGAGTTTGATCGATGTTGAGTTCGTGACATGTTATGTTGATGTCGATTCCCGGCATATCTTCCGCAGCCCAAGCGAACGTATTTAGGTTCTTCTTGAGACTTGCGATGAGTTCTGCTTTTAAAGGATCGTGAAGATTGGCTCCAATCTCCACGCATCGTTCTGGGTTAGTCTCGTCGAGGCAGACCGAAATTACTGGTTCGCAAGTGGGTTCACGCTTCCCTTCCAGGGCTTCAGCTCTTTGTGACTGCCAGAAGATTTCTGGAGTGTCCTGCGACGCTGGTTCGTGGGTTGCTTGCTTTTTTGAGTTAGTTTCGGGCTCGGAGTTATTTCGTTTTAACCCAGCGGCCAAGCAAACTTGCGGCGCTTTACGATCTCCTTGTATTGTTTCGACTCCGAGGAGGGATGGAAATTTGAGGCACAGGTGGAAAGTCGAGGGGATTGCTCGCATGGAGTTTAACCACGGAGTCCCGACGATCGCGTTATATGCTGCTGGGCCGTCGACTACCAAAAATTCCACCATCTTCGTGACGCTCTCGGCTCTGACCGAGAGATCGACTGAGCCGAGGGTCATTGTGATGTTTCCTGAGAGTCCGATTATTGGATTGGGATCGTCCGTGATAGTGCTCAGGTTGAGTCCCATCCTCTCGAGAGTGTTTTTATATATAATATTTGTCGAGCAACCGGTGTCGACCAATATTCTTGCTACATTGATGTCCTGGATCGTTAGTCTGATAACGAGGAGTTCGTCGTGAGGTTTGGCTTGACCAGCCGTTGCTCCGTCCCCGAATGACACGATGTTGCGGACAGGTGATGTGGCCATGCTGTCGTTATCAATCGTAGGTTTTTGAGTAAGAGAATCTGACCCCCCCTCCTTCTAGCGCCAAACTGTGGGAACCGAAATTCGCACTGTCGATTTTAGTTAAGTAAATCGAAGGAAAACTAAGTAAACCTAGTTTTCCCTGAAGGCTCGGATTCTCTGCGACAACCAAACGAATTTGATAGAACAAAGCAACGTAGCAGAAAAATTGCACTAAGGCATTTTATTAAATAGATGATAAGTTGAATACAATATTCTTCCGAAAACGGGAAGTAGAGATACGCTGAAGAGGAAACAACGGAAATATAGGAGAGAAAACGTTCTAAGTCTTGCTCCGCTAGTCTAACCTCCTACGTCCTAAGTTCCCTAAGCTAGCAGGAATTCTTTAAAACCCTAGATTTCAGATTTGGTCTCTCTCTCGATGATTTTCGCTCTGCCTCTCTTCCTCTCCCAAAGCTCCTTTATATACTCCTTCTTATGACGGTCTATTCTCCTTCTGGGCCACAAGGCGGGCTTTTTCCAATTTCGTCGGACTTCATGTTTATCCGGAAACTTGACATTTATCCTTCCGGAAATTTAGCATTTATCTTGTTACGTAAAGATAAACGTAAATCGTTGTATCTATCTTACATAATCGTAAATGGGTTGTCCGATCGCATTTGGTCCCTTTCGGGCCGTTTCTAGGACTTCCGCTGTTTTCTACGATTTCTTCGGAAGATCTTCAATCCTTCGTAGAATTGAGATGTGTGGTGTCTTAGATAACCATCATCGTTTCGTATGAATAATTTAAGATCTTCCTTTCCGTTGATATCTTACGAGTTTCCGAAGTGTTTCCGACGGTTTTTAGTTCAGAGTAAGAACGGGAGTTTTGTACGCGGAATCCCAATGATTCATTCCGCAAGGACTCGGAAAAGACTCAAAGTACAGATTACTGACGGCCGGGGCCTGGAACTTGTGCACGGAAGATTGTCGCTCGAGGACCCGAGCCAGCACGGGCGCTAGGCGCCCGGCGCCTAGAGGCATCACGGGCGCTAGGCGCCTAGGGGCAGCACGGGCGCTAGGCGCCCGGCGCCTAGAGGCAGCACGGGCGCTAGGCGCCTAGAGGCAGCACGGGCGCTAGGCGCCCGGCGCCTAGGGGCAGCACGGGCGCTAGGCGCCCGGCGCCTAGGGGCAGCACGGGCGCTAGGCGTTCGGCGCCTAGAGGCAGCACGGGCGCTAGGCGCCCGGCGCCTATAGGCAGCACGGGCGCTAGGCGCCTGGCGCCTAGAGGCAGCACGGGCTCTAGGCGCCCGGCGCCTAGAGGCAGCACGGGCGCTAGGCGCCCGGCACCTAGAGGCCATGGTCGCGGTCGGCTGCTCGGTTCCTTTGGTTTGCGGATGTTCGTGTGCCTCCTTCGGAGGATTTTTCGTATGACAAATAGACTTAGCCGTTGATTTCGAGATAACCGTTTTTGACCCCAACAAGGTGGGATCCCTACGGCTTCAATATTGTCAGTGTACGAAGAGTATTGCAGGGCCAGGCCTCAGAGGAGAAGACCTCGCAATTCATCTCTTTCTGTCCCTCCGACAATGGCTTCTTTGGCTCCGAGAGATGCTAGCAGGGATCGGTTCCCTAGCTTAGGTCGGCGCGTTCCCTCGCATGAAGAGATTCTTTTTCTTCGGGGGCAGCTTCGGGAAGTGATCTCTAACCAGGCTCTTATCGTGCAGAGGGCTCGGGAGCAGGCTCGTTGGGATCTCGTGAGAGAGTGGTCGGTAAGGAGTGTTGGCCAACGTGGGCTGTTCGGAGGACCCGGCCGATGGGGGCCTGTTGGAGGTCTGATCCGGAATTCGGGGAACGATGATGGTGGACTTGGTGCTTTCCCTTCTTTTCGCTGGGAGCCGCATCTCTGATCAGCTCTCAATACTTATGTTTTTCTTGCTTTATGATGTCGTCTTTCTCTTTGGATTTTTAGTAGCTTTCTTTCCTCCGAATAAGAACTCTTAATAATATCTATTGGTTTTTGCTTTTACTCCGTCTTTTGTTTCTTCGAATCATGCACTGCTTCTTGGTAGAGGTGCTTACGGTTTTTGAGCCATAGTTGCTTGATTAGATGATTTTTAGGGGAGATCAATCCTTGTGGAGAATCGTCGTCCAGAATCGGAGTACTGTTTAATGATTGGATCGAGGATCTGAAAATATCAAAGCATTAGATCTTGTAATCTTGTTTGTAAAACATGAGTTTTAGTTTTAGGGATGTAAGATCGTCGCTGGGAACTAGTGAGTTCCAGTCTGGTTTGAACCCTTAGGTTCTCGGACCCTCGAACTTGGGAGTTCTTAGGATCGGTAATCCTTAGATTCCTTACCTGGGCGATGAGGCTTTGTGTGGGAACCGAAATTCACACCGTCAAATATTACTAAGTAAAAACGTAGGAAAACTAAGTTGACCTAGTTTTCCCCGAGGATCCCGGCTATCTGCTGGGCCACGCACTACAAAGTTAAAATAGGCTAAGTTGAGAATAAATGCGTAAAATAAAGAGAGCAAAAAAGAACGAAATTTATTTCCGAATTAGCGGAGAGCGTTGGAACAATAGGTCGAGATCGCGGCCGTAAGAGCTGTCGATCGTCGCTAGTCTTAAAACCCTAGATCTAACCTAACTGAGTCGCAGCTCGCTAAAAAGGAAATAAACGCCTAAGTTCTAAATTGCTCTGTGAGTAGTTTGCCTTCTGATATTCGGATCCCCATCCCTCTGCTCCTAGACTTGCGTATATACTCCCATATGACGGTCTATTCCTGATGGGCCGCCGCGAGCTGGGCTTTTTCCATTTTCGTCGGCTTTCGTATTTATCGGGAAAGTTGACATTTATCTTTTCGGAAACTTGATGCTTATCCTTTGGAAATTTGACATTTATCTTGTTCGGGAAGATAATTGCGAGCTGTCGTATCTATCTTTTAGAAAATCGTAAAATGGTTATCCGATCATGTTTGGTCCCCTTTGGGCCGTGTCTCGGACTTCCGCTATTTTTTACGATTTCTTTGAGAGAACTTTCCTACTCGGATATTGGATCTTTCGGAAGATCTTCGACTCTTTTCTGAGGCGAATGGTGTTTTTAGATAACCATCGCCGTTTTTTTTTACGAAGTTTTTCCATCCGTCGATGTCTTACGAGTTTTCCGAAGGCTAGGAGTAGAAAAAGGAGTTTGGTTTGCGAGATTCCAGAAAGTCGCAGAACTTGGATTTCTGGCGGTTTGAGAGCCTGGAACTTACGCACGAAGACTAGCCGTCCGACAACTCGAGCCAGCATGACGCTAGGCGTCCGGCGCCTAGAGGCAGCACGGGCGCTAGGCGCCCGGTGCCTAGAGGCAGCACGGACGCTAGGCGCCCGGCGCCTAAACGCAGCACGGACGCTAGGCGCCCAGCGCCTAGAGGCAGCACTAGGCGCCCGGCGCCTAGAGGCAGCACGGGCGCTAGGCGCCCAGCGCCTAGAGGCACCACTAGGCGCCCGGCGCCTAGAGGCAGCACGGGCGCTAGGCGCCCGGCGCCTAGAGGCAGCACGGGCGCTAGGCGCCCGGCGCCTAGAGGCAGCCCAGGGTCAGTCGCTCGTTTCTTTCGGTTCGTGCGAGTTTTTTGCGTTCTTTTAACTTTCCGGAGATTTTTATCGTGTAGAGAATATTTCTAATCGTTGATTTCGGAACGACTTAACATTTTCCCGAGTTTTCTAGATTGAAACTTAGTCTCTTAAAGCTTCTCTAACGTCTTTCGTGTTTCGTCCAAACTTTTCGGACATCGATTTCGTCTTGACCGATTTTGACCCCAACAGTTAGCCCCCCAGCTAGCTAGGAGCCGTAGCGGTCGTAGGTCCTAGCTTGCTGTATGGTTCGTGAGGAAAGTATGGAGACGAAATCGTGTCGAAGGTCGGGGTAAATAGTTAAATCCATGCCTATAAAGACTTGTGAATTCTTACCATTCTTATTTCACCCAAGAATCTTAAGTCAATCTCTCCCTTGCAAATTCTCTCTCTACTTTTAAGAAAAGAATGACTTCAAGATCAAAATCCTCGAGGAGACAGTCTCGCTCTTCTTCGGATAGTTTCCACGCCGAGGAGGAAGTTCCGAAGCCCGAGGTTTCAGAGATTGACAGGAGCGTGTATTGTGACGCCGTCTTCGGTTCTGATCCCCTTCTTCCCGTGATTCCGATTCCCCGGCGACCTGTGAAGGCGCGTGTGGAAACTGATTCGCCGAGCGATGTATCCCCCGAGTATCTCGGAATTCTTCGAGAGTTTTATGATGTTCCGAAGGGAGTCGTGTTTCGCATTCCCCGTGGGAATGAGAGTTCAGAGCGTCCTCCGGAGGGTTACTTTACTTGTTACGAGGCATTCTTGACGCAATGTCGACTATGGTTCCCGATCCCTAGGGTCATTGTTCAAGCTCTCGACCGTTTCGGAATCTCAATCAGCCAGTTGAACGTGCCGGCTTTAGAAAGGTGGCTTGGTGTTGTGATTCTGAGTTACGAGTTAGGAATGGATCTTAGCCCTTCGGACTTCTAAGGGTTGTGGAGTTCCAAGACCGTGAGCACCAATGGAATATATGCCATGAAATCGAGGACCGATTTTTCGGTAATTCGCGGATTTACCTCACATTCTAAGGATTTCGTCGATCGTTTCTTTTTTGTAAGGATAGATGGAGAGTCTGTCAAGGAAGGCTTTCTTCATCTATTCCCGACGGAGTGGTTGTACCGACGTGGTAAGATCATCGTACTCTTTCTTTTCTCTCTTTTTTTTTTTTTTTTTTAGAATCCGAAAGGCGAGCTCTGAACGCATACATAGTTTTTTTATTGTTCAGAGAACAGGTGGCTCACGCATGTTCCTTCCGATCTTTCCATCAAGAGAGACATATTTAGGTCAAGGGCCTGTTCCTGGAATTCTTTCGATCTTGACCGGATTCGAAAGGCGGTCGCGCTTCACCGATCGCGAGGCGGCACGCAACCTATCGGTAATGATGGATCCTTTGTATTTGCTCCTCCGAGGCGGAGGGGGAAATCATCGAAGGGCAAAGGGATCGCTTTTGAGGCCTCGTCGGGAAACGACGAGCCGTCGAGGTACGATCCTGACTTTTTCGCAGAAAACGGGGGTGCTCCCGGTCCGAACCCTCCCCCAAGTGACTTCTTTGATGAGCTCCCTCCGGCATTTATCCGTGACGAGTCTTTGGACAACGAGGAGAGGGATAAGGTGACCGCGGAGGGTGCTCGTTTGGTCAACGAGGTTTGTTTCCGAAACTTGAGCAAATCCTTCCTATCTTTTTTTTTATTTGACCTTGACTTCTTTGCAGGCCGTGAGAGTATGGAACGCATCAATCGATGGAAGTTTCCGCACTGCTCGATTGGCCCGCTTCAAAGCGGAGGAGACTGAAAGGGAGTTCGCCAAGTATCGGCTGGAGGTGGAGGAGCAGAACCGCCGGCAAGCCGAGGCCCAGGCTCGAGCCCTCGTCCGTGCAGAAAGGAGAGGGCGGAGAAGAGCAGCTGCCGAATTGAACCGAAGGGCAGAAATCTTTTCTACCGAATTCGAGGCGTACAAAGAGGCTCAGGACTTTGTAGGCGATTTTCGCGAGTGTCGTGGTTCGGTCGGTACTCTTCACAAGATGCAGCGTGAGGGTTTCTCACTTTCCAGCGAACTCGCCGCGATGGACGGCTCGATGAGAATATGTGCTAACGCTGAATCCTATGTTCCTCCGATTGAGGGGAGAATTCGAGAGTTGTGGAACCCTATTCAAGTCTCGGAAGATACAGCGGATGCGGGTGCGGATGCGAACGCATGCGAGGAGGGTGAAGAGGTCGACCAGCCCAACTCCTCATATGGAATATCTTTAACCGATTGTCTTGCATTTGATTATAATTTGTGATAAGCCAAGTGGGGCTGTTTGTATGTGTTGCTACCCTTAGGAGGTCGCGTGACTTTTGTGTTTCTCGGGATTGGCCGTTGGTGGCCTTTGAATCCCTATTATGAATGCTTTTATGAATTATGCGTTTTGATTTATACTTTCGTCAAGTGTAGAGGGTTTGAATACGCGTAGTCACTTCGTATTCAAGCTCTTTTTTTTGTCGCTTAACCTGTAGGTTACTTTGTAGCGAACGTTAGGTTTGTAAGCGATAAGAGGCAAATTTTGGAATCTCGTAATCTGGATACTTATGCCTATGAAATGTTTTAGATACCAGCAAGGCTGGGTTTAGGGCAAGACCTAGGTATAGTTTCGGACTAAAGCTATGCGATGACAAATCAGCTTTTCGTTTTGCTTGTTCGCGATTTCGACCTGACTCGTACCGTTTTAGAATCCGTGAAATGCTTATCGGCTTATATAATTCGTTTGGGTACGAGTCGAGCTACTTCCTTTACGATGAGCTAACCAAAATTTGGATTTCTTGTATAGCGCGCTATGATATCCTTGTCGGATGCAAAAGGACTTGGTTGGAAGCTAGACTACGAATTTGATTGAGTGAAACGTTTCTATGTTTTTCCGTCGGGGCCAAGCGACGGAATGTGATTTTTAGAGTCGCGGAAACACTGTTTGATAGAGTTTTTTGGAGGAGAATAGAGAATCGAAACTGGTCAGGAACTTGCGACGTCTCGCGTTCCTTAAAGATACGATTTTCGTTTTCCGTAATGTTTGTGCGTTGGATAAGCGTTCGAATTTAAGACTTTATAAGAAGTTTCAAGAACGTAGAATACATGTAAAGAATATTTTTGCGGGAGTACGAGAGTATTCGTTCCCATCTCCCCCCCCCCTTTTTGGTGAGGGGGATAGCTGAACTCGTCGGGTTTTGACGAGCTGCCTACGTACCTCTTACGAGGATCAAGCAATCTCGTAGTTCTGTTTATATCGCGGATGCTATTACTCCACGATTTCTGGCGCCTCGACTGTCTTAGCTAAGTCGGTGGCCGCGTTGGGAGTTGGGTTATCCGTTCCGTCAGCGATGGACTCGAGGATTTGCTTATCATCCTGAGTCGTGGCCTTCCTGGACAAGTCTGAGTCGTCCTTTGCCAAGTTCTCGAAGATACTCGGATGCTTCTTAGTTCGCTTCGGGTTAGCCGCTGGGGCGTTTCGGTTGCTGCGCAATTTATGTTCAGCCAGGAAGCACAGTCGGGACTGTTTTTGGCTTCCCCAGATTACTGCCGTTCCAGTTGGTGTCGGAAACTTGACGCTGAGATGGTAAGTGGACGGGACTACCTTCATGGCATTTATCCAAGGAGTTCCCATTATGGCGTTATAGATGGCCGGGTTATCCACTACCGCGAACTCGACGATCTTCGTGACTTCTTTTGCCATGACTGGGAGCCTAATTTTTCCGAGGGTCATGGATGTGACGCCCGAGAATCCAGTCAACGGTCTTGGTTCTGGGACGACTTCTCCGAGGGGTATGTTCATCCTCTGGAGAGTATCGCGGAACATGATGTTGACCGTGCTTCCTGTGTCGATGAGGATGCGGCCGACTTCGAGATCTTGAATCACCAAGTCGATGACCAGAGGATCGTAGTGGGGTTTATCGAGTCCGGCCGTGTCATGTTCCTCGAAGACGATCGTGTGATTGGGAACGTCGTCTTCTGGGCACCATCCGGGACTTGTTTCAGCCTTCCGTCCGTAGGCTTTAATTGACGAAACGGAGTCCTGGTAGAAGTGCGATCCTTCGATGATCATGTTGATCCTCTGGCGATTGTTGTTTTTTCCTTCGCCGTTTTGTCTTCGTCCGCGTTTTTCGCCCGACTGAGTTCCAGGAGCGTTATTCTCGGGATTGGCTCCGTCGGTCTTTGGCGGACGGTCAGAATCGAGGAGCAGGTCTTTCACGCTCCTGACCGTTGCTAGCTCGCCGGCAAGCAGCTTTGTAATGAGTCTAGCGCCGAGGACTTTGCAATTGGCGGTAGAGTGACCTTTCGTCTGATGGAACTCGCAGCTGGAGATTGTCCTTGTACGAGTTCCGCGTCCAAGTGTTTCCGGCGGTCCTCCCTTGTTCGGAGTTGACGGCGTAGTTATGTTCGCCTTGGACATCTTCCCCTTCGTGATGGACGTACTTGTCGTTACGCGAGGTTTTCTTCTTGCCAGACGCTTTCTGCGGTCCGTGCTTTTGCGCCTGGACTTTCATCTCTTCTTCCATGATGATGAAATCCGTCGCCTTGTGGAGAGTGTCCTGGATGGTGCGTGGCCTCTCCAGAGAAATCCACTTTCGGAATTTCGACTTGTACCAGAGGTTTTTTCTCAGGGCGTCGATGGCGACTCTGTCGCTGAGGCCTGTTACCCTGGACATTACGAGTTTGAACCTCCTTATGTAGTCGCGGAGCGGCTCGTCTTCCTTTTGAATCAGGCTCCAAAGGTCTACGTCGGAAGTTTCCCTGTCCATGAACATGGAAAACTGCTTCAGAAAGGCTAAAGCCAGCTGGCGGAAACTTCCGATGGAGTTTCTTTTCAAGTGCGAGAACCACTCGAGCGCAGCACCTCTGAGGTTCTCGACAAACAGGAGACAGCAGCCGACGTCTTTTTCCCGCTCCGGAAGTTTAGACCTAGCCATTGCAATCTGAAAGGATTGCAGATGTGCCTTCGGGTCTGTGGTTCCGTCGTAGGTGGGAAGCTTTATTTTCCCGGGATCGGAGACTCGTGCGTCTGTGATTCGAGAAGTGAACGGTGTCTTCCTCGATTCTTCGAGGAGCAGGTCAATCTCGGGAGCAGTGCTGGTTGCGTGGTGAATCTGCGATTTTACCGCCTTCACCTAGGCTGCAGTCTTCGCGATGTATTCGCGTAAATCGTGGATCTCATTGGCGCCGTTTGCGCTCCTTTGTCTACGTTGGCTGCGATAGGCCCGAGTCTGGTCTTCGGGTAGCCTCTCTTGCTCTGACCAGTAGAGGTCTTCTTCCTCTTCTGTCATTGGTTTTTTGAAGGCTGCCCCCAGTCGAGCTGACTGACTTTGGGTCCTTCTGTGGTGGACGTCGGCGTCTTCGTCGGACGGATCCGACTGATCGCTGATATCCAGGTTGATTCTTTTGACGTCGACTCCTTCGTTTTCCCTCGCGCGAGGTGGAAGGTTATCCGTCGTTATCTTCTGCCCCGCCGGAGTGGTATCGTCAGGGATGAGTTCCGGGGATTCTCTCGGGCATCTTTTTCTTTGTCTCCGGAAGTTCCGAAATCTAGCCTCCTGACACGCCTCACCTTGGTGGATCCGCGCGGGAGTTTGCTTTTCGCTGTTAAGGTATTGACATGTTTAGCGAGTGAAGCCATTAGTTTATCTTGTTCTTCCGACCGTTTCTGGGCGGTGGCCAACAGTTCCTTCACCTGGTCCAGCATCGCGGTGTTTGCCTCGGCAGTGACCGTCGATACGTTTCCGGCGGGAGTCTTCTCAGCGTTGGCATCGGCGGCTGGTCCGTCGTGCATTTGCTTGTCTTTTTCCGCGTTAGCAGACATGCTTAACTGGGCGTGCGTAGTTGCGAGAAAGATAATTCCGTGTATCCCCCTCCTTCTAGCGCCAAACTGTGGGAACAGAAATTCACACCGTCAAATATTACTAAGTAAAAACGTAGGAAAACTAAGTTGACCTAGTTTTCCCCGAGGATCCCGGCTATCTACTGGGCCACGCACGACAAAGTTAAGATAGGCTAAGTTGAGAATAAATGCGTAAAATAAAGAGAGCAAAAAAAGAAAGAATTTTATTTCCGAATTCGTGGAGCGTTGGAACAATAGGTCGAGATCGCGGCCGTAAGAGCTGTCGATCGTCGCTAGTCTTAAAACCCTAGATCTAACCTAATTGAGTCGCAGCTCGCTAAAAAGGAAATAAACGCCTAAGTTCTAAATTGCTCTGTGAGTAGTTTGCCTTTTGATTTTCGGATCCCCTTCCCTCTGCTCCTAGACTTGCTTATATACTCCCATATGATGGTCTATTCCTGATGGGCCGCCGCGAGCTGGGCTTTTTCCATTTTCGTCGGCTTTCGTATTTATCGGGAAAGTTGACATTTATCTTTTCGGAAACTTGATGCTTATCCTTTGGAAGTTTGACATTTATCTTGTTCAAGAAGATAATTGCGAGCTGTCGTATCTATCTTTTAGAAAATCATAAAATGGTTATCCGATCATGTTTGGTCCCCTTTGGGCCGTGTCTCGGACTTCTGCTATTTTTTACGATTTCTTCGAGAGAACGTTCCTACTCGGATATTGGATCTTTCGGAAGATCTTTGACTCTTTTCTGAGGCGAATGGTGTTTTTAGATAACCATCGCCGTTTTCTACAAAGTTTTTCCATCCGTCGATGTCTTACGGGTTTTCCGAAGGCTAGGAGTAGAAAAAGGAGTTTGGTTTGCGAGATTCCAGAAAGTCGCAGAACTTGGATTTTTGGCGGTTTGAGAGCCTGGAACTTACGCACGAAGACTAGCCGTCCGACAACTCGAGCCAGCATGACGCTAGGCGCCCGGCGCCTAGAGGCAGCACGGGCGTTAGGCGCCCGGCGCCTAGAGGCACAACGGACGCTAGGCACCCAGCGTGGTCTGTGTTTAAGGAACCTTGCGGGGGGACCCACCCCAGACCACAAATAATTTAATACCTATCCAGACGTGGAAGGTAGTGTGTCTGTGTTGAAAGAACCTTGCGGGGGGACCCACCTGTCGTGGATAGGTATTAAATTATATGTGGTCTGGGGTGGGTCGATTCCGGGCATGTCTTCATGGGACCATGCGAAGCAATCAGAGTTAAATCTTAGGAAGTCGATCAACCTTCGCCTCAGATCTTTCGGCAGTTTGGAGCCTATCTTGAGGTTCCGTTCTGAGTTCCCTTCTTCCAGGGGGACCTCATCCATGTCTTCAACCTCGGGTTCTTCGGCGTGAGGAACTAGAGGTTGCTTCTGTAATTGCTATAAGGCTTGGGTCTTTCCCTTCAAGGTAGTTTGGTAGCAGGACCTAGAATTCTCCTGGTCCCCTCTGATGACCTTCACGCCCCAGGGGGTAGGGAATTTCACCAATTGATGAAGGGTTGATGGCACGGCTCCCATGTCGTGGATCCAGGACCTCCCTAGTATCACGTTGAAGGATGACTGACAGTCGACGACCAGGAACTTGGTGGTTTGGTTTATCCCTTCAGCATAGACAGGGAGGAGGACCTCTCATTCGGTTTGCTTCACCTCTCCACTGAATCCTACGAGCGGGGTCACCTTCCTGGTTAGTGTCTTAGGGTCCAGCCCTAAGTCCATGTAGGCCGAATGGAAGATGATGTTGCTGGAGCTTCCATTGTCCACTGGTATCCGCTTGACCAAACAATTAGCTATAACTAGTGAGATGACGAGGGCGTCCTGATGGGGAACGAGGACCCGTTCCTGCTCCTTCGCGGTGAAGCTAATCTCATCCGTCCCCAAGAGTGGGCGCTTGGAAACCTCAGTCTCCTGACCATTCCTAGCATTACGAGTACTCCTTTTGGCTGCGGCGCTGCTGATTCCGCTTACTTCTGATCCTCCTGAGATGACGTGGATCACTCGCTCTTGTGGCGGAGGTAGTGCAGGAACAGCATCGTTGGGGAGAGCGGGACCTTCCCTGTTGAGGAGGTCCTTTGCTTTGTCCGAGAGGAACTCCCTCAGGTAGCCCTTCTTAAGAAGTTCGGCTACTTCCAGCCTCAAGGCTATACAATCTTCAGTGGTGTGACCATGATCGTTGTGGAACCCACACCATCTTTTAGGGTTCCGGTTAGCGTCAGGGGACCTCATTTTAGGTGGCCACTTAACTTGTGGGCCCATCTGTCTCAAGACTCCGATGAGCTCTGGTTTGGATATTGCGAGGTGGGAGATATTGGGCCAAGTAGAAACCATCATTCCTTCCGATCGAGGTAGAGGGCGATGTTGATATCTGCCCCTGCTCTGGTTGGTGGATTCTCGGGAAGGTCGAGATCGGATGGTTTCCTCGCGTTCGTCCTTCGAAGGCCTGGAGGACTTCTGATCGTATTTGGAGGAGACCTTGGCCCTGCTCACGACGTCTTCTTCCCACCTTACTTGGGCCCAGGCGCGGGATAGCACATCCGCCATGTCTCTGCATCTGTACTTCGTTAGCTCCTTGTAGAGCTCTCCCTCCGGAAGCAGACCCTTCTTAAAGGCTGAGACTGCTGTATCGGTGTTGCATTCGGGTATAGAGACCTTCTCCTGGTTGAAACGAGCTATGTAGGAACGTAGGGACTCGTTTTTGTATTGTTGAACCTCGTAGAGATCATCCGACCTCTTCTCCAGATGGCGGCTGCTGGCGAATTGCTCCACGAACTTGTCGCTGAGGGCGGCGAAAGACGCTATGGATCCCGTGGGGAGGTTGATATACCATTGGAGGGCAGGACCGGTCAGGGTTGATCTGAAACCCTTGCACATGGTGGCCTCCCTTGCTTCTTTCAGAATAGCCACGGCTATCATGCGTTGCTTATACTGGGCGATGTGATTGTCAGGATCTCCGGTTCCCTCGTACATCTTAATGCTCGGGAAAGAGAATTTGCGAGGCATCTCGACTGATGCAATCTCCTTCACGAAAGGTGTGTCGGAGTATGACCTGGGATCGCTTCTCCGGATAGGGGGAGCTACTCCGGGGATCCTTTCCACCATGGATTGGATGGTGTCGAATCTTTCGGATACCACCTTCTCTAGGTAGGCGGCTAGAGCTGGATCTGAGATCTCGGGATGGTCAGGTGAGTATTCTTCGTCCTCTGTGTCAGACTCGTCCTCCTCTCCTTCCCGCGTTGCGTCTCGAGTAGCTTCTTGATCGCCGGATCCGTCGTCGGGCTGTTGGGGCATCTCCTCGTCGTCACGTGGAGTGTTGAGTGAAGCCATAGGTCGGACTCTGGTTCTGAACCGTTTCCGCTTGTTCCCAATTGCCCCGAGGGATTGGTTTTCTCGTCGGAGAGCGAGGTTTTCGGCTTCCATAGCTTCTAGCTTCCCAACGCTTTGCTGAAGCTGCTTGGAGTGTTCCCCAAGTTGATCTTTTAGGTGCTGAACTTCCTGGACAAGTTCCAGACCTGCAGGCGCGGTTTCCTGAGCCTTGTGAAGGTCGGTGATTTGACTCTGAAGGGTTTCGAATCGGCTTAGAAGCTCCTTCTCCTTCGGGGTCAATTCAGCTTGGTTGGAATCGTCTTCATGTGCCATCGTCACGTAGTTGAGTTACTCACCTCCTTCTAGCGCCAAACTGTTATGGTATTTTTGTGTAGGGTCGTTTTAGTACTACGGAACACAGAATGACTAATAGGTTTGTGAATGTTTATCTGTGTAATGAATAGAAATCGAGGCCAAGAGACGTGTATTATTGAGTGTATTCGGGATTACAACGTTATGGGTGTATAAACCCTAGTTCTATCGCCTAACTCTGTAGTCTCTAAGCCTCTGAATGTCGATCCTTTGTTCTGGGGTTTGGGTTCCCCTTTTATAGTTGATATAAGTCGGCTGAAGTAGGGCGAACTTTAACATATTTGCTAATATGCTAGTTTCCCCACGATTTGGGAAACTTCCATGTTGGTGCGGAGGATCGGATACTTGTTCCTTTCGGCAGGGGCTAGGCCTTGGTTCCTTGTTGCGGGGACTGGACCCTGGATATTATTAATGGAGATCGGATCCTAGTGCCTCCTAGTAGAGATTGGTTCTTTGAGTAGAGGAAGGACCCTGGGTCCCTTCCAAACGAGGGCCCGGAAGTCAAGGCCCCTTCGGAGGCTGGAGAAATCTTTAGCCTTGGATATTTTTCCCCAACAGAGAGGAGAAAGTTCAGGCCTCAGGGGCAGCAGCTGGATCATCCACGGGAGCAGGAGGATCCATCTCAGCAGTTTTCTTCACGGGAATAAGCGGTTCATCATCATACAAAGGAGGAGGCAACCCACGAAGCTTAGCCTCAGACTCCTTCACCAGCTTGTAGCGTTCAAACTCCAACGCTAGATCCCACTTATCGGTCTGTCCCTTCAGCCAATCCCTCATCACTTCCCAGCGAGCCGCTATCTTGGCCCCACTCACCGCCATTGTCCTCTCATCCTCGAAAAGAGTCTTCTCATTCTTCAGCTCCTCCAGCTCTCCCCTCACCACATCCAGCTTAGACGTCAGCACGACATGTTCAGTGGCAGCATTCTCCTCCAACTCCCTCGACTTCTTCAGCCTGAGCTGGAGGGATTTGAGTTCCTTCCCCTGTTCCAGACCTTTTTCTTTTTCCTCGCGGAGCTGAGCTTTCAGAGCCTCAATTTCCTTAGAGGTGTCTTCATTCACCATGTCCTTGAGGTGATGAACTTGAGACATAAGCTGCAGAAAACACAATACCAAAATCATTACAACACGCTACGGAGCCAAATAATAATGGAGATGCGTCAATATACCTGAATGAGGTCGAGTTGGACAGAATTGATGGCTTTGGGAAGGTCGTCGGCAGGAAGGTAGCATGCACTCCCCGGGAAAACTTTAGTAGAAAGGTCATCCAACACCGGCTTCAGGTCAACGCCAGAGATCGTAGGGGTTGAAGAACGAGTCCTCCTCTTGGAAACAGTGGGAACCGGAGTGCTAGATCCTTTGCGCTTGAGGCTCCCTGTGATCTGAACGTCATCATCCCCTGAAATGACAACCTCCATGGGAGGCTTCTTCGCTGAAAAGTTTTCCACAGCCTTCTTAAAAGCATCCATAGAGCCATCTCCTGAAGGTCCAGACATGTTACCTACAAAGAAAACTCGCAAAAGCAGTAATCAAACTACAAAGACAAAAGGTGATACGATGAGCTCACCCCAAATATTGCAGCGACTGTGAACATCTCGATTAATAAGGAAAGTGATCTGACGATGCTCCAATGGAAGTCTGTACACCTTCTCACCTACTTCCTTCCCTTTTGGTGTTGATGGGAACGACACGTCTGCAGACGACAAGACAAACGAGTAAACATCAAAATCGGGTTCGGACTAATATTAAGATAACCTACCCGCTACATGCCATACTGTGGCAAAGCCAGGAAGAGCCGCGAAGACAAATCTCTCTTCCCATTTGCCACTGAAAACCGGATGGCGCTTCCTTTCCTTCTTCTCAATCTCCAAGACCAAAGTATTCTTGCCACGTGGGCGAAGATAGTACTTCCCCTTCGACCCAGATAGGGTTATGATGCAGTACGAATAGAGGACTTCGTTCAATCCTGTCATCATACCCTCCAGCTCACCAAGATTCTGAATGGCGATTAACGTTCTCTAAGCCGGAGGAGTCAGTTGGCCCAGAGAAATGTTGAAAAAATCCGACAGCTTGGCGATCAACGAAGGGACCCGATCACGAAAGCCGGATTCAAAGTAGGCTTCGTAGATCGGAACCTCATCCACCTAGAAATCTGAAATCCGCTCCGACGAATCAGGGACTCGAATAACCAGGTCTTGAGGAAGTTCGTACTTCTTCCTCCAAGCCTTGACATCGTCCTCCGTCACCAAAGAAGTCGGACCTAACGACGAAGATCCCCCGTCTCCGCCTTCAACGGAGGCGTCATCGATCTCGACGATCCGAGAATCTCTAGTGTCTACCATGGGAGAATGAGAAGAAGAGGTTCTAGACCTATCAACAGGAGAAGGCTCTAGGGTTTTGCTAGGGGATTCCCCGGACATTTCTACCTAATCGGCCCTAAAACAAAGAAGGGAGAGAGAGGAAAGATGGCTACCTGCTGAAAGTTTCTTCGGAGAAAGGAGCCGCCGAGAGAGACAGGTGATTTATGGAAGAAATGAAGAGAAAATGAAGGGAAGGCTCGATCATATCAAGAGGAGCCCTAGTTTGATAAACATACGCCCCGATCATCTCGCCACGCGCATGAATGAGCGCCAAACAGAGAAGCTGAACCAATAGGGGGCTTCCCCTAAAAATCCCATCTCGTCCTTGATCACTTCTGCCCAAAGGTTCGAGGGCTCGGTGTCTTTGGAACAAACCACCCTCTTTAATCCTACGAATGATGGGCCCAAGATGATTTTGCGTTTCGCCTAAACTTTGCCGCTTCTCCTGCTTGAAGAAATGACGTCAAGGTCCACGATCACATGTTATCCCTTGATTTCCTACGAAGCAATCAAGAAATAAGGGGCAAATTGTTGGGGAAAAATATCCAAGGCTAAAGATTTCTCCAGCCTCCGAAGGGGCCTTGACTTCCGGACCCTCACTTGAGAAGGACCCAGGATCCTTCCTCTGCTTAAAGGTCCAATCTCCACTAGAAGGCACCAAGATCCGACCTCTATTAATAAAGATCCAGGGTCCAGTCCCCACGAAGAGGTACCAGGGCCTAGCCCCTGCCGAGAAGAACCAGGGTCCGACCGCTCGCGGTATTATGGAAGTTTTCCAGCTACGGGAAAACTTCTATTTTTCGGATATGGAAGAGTTCGCCCTACCTTAAGCCAACATACATCAACTATAAAAGGGGAGCCCAAACCCTAGAACAAGGGATCGACATTCAGAGGCTTAGAGATTAGAGAGTTAGGCTAGTAAACTAGGGTTTATACACACAAAACGTTGTAACGCTAAAGATACTCAATAATACATCTCTTTGCCTCGATTTCTCTTCTCTAAACACCTACAAATCTATTAGTCTTCTTGTGTTCCGTAGTACTTAAACGACCCTACACAAAAATACCATAACATACTTAAAAGGTGTTCTCTAGCTATTCCACCACCTAGATTCTAGAACCTAGAAAGAAAGGTGGTTCCATTTTTACCTCTTTGTGGTCGCACGGTATGCGTGCAGTATTCCTGTGAACTCTTCTTCTGGCTCCTCCTTTGGGATTCGTCAATGTGTCAACTCGGATGGAAGGTGTTGTGCCCTTCTTGAGTACCTTTCCCCTCGTCACATGGGGTGGAGTGGACGCGTTGTGGGAACCGAAATTCGCACTGTCGATTTTGATTAAGTAAATCGGAGGAAAGCTAAGTAAACTTAACTTTCCCTGAAGGTCCGGATCCTCTGCGACAACCAACGACAAGTGATCAAATAAATGCGGAAAGGTTTTATTATGATTTGAGACTGGACCTTAAGGAAGGCTGCCTACGTACCCCTTTCGAGGATCAAGTCGGACGTAGTTCAGTTAGAAAGATTTGAACAAGAGATCGAACTGCCTGGCGGAGTTCGTCTAATATGAGCGTTAGTCATAGAAACGGGCATGTCGAGAATAATGCCTAGGGTTTCTATGTGCGGAACTCTAAGTAAAAGGATTGTTAGATCCTTCCGCGAGAAATAAGGGTCTGCGGACAAGATGAAAATAGAACGAGAGGCGGCCGGACGTTCTAGGTCCTGCCTCGCTAGTCTACCGCCTCAATTCTAAGTTCTTAAGCTAACAGGAGCTCTCTAGGTCTCCAATCTCAGATTTGCTTTCTCTCTAGGATTTTTGCTCTCCCTTTTCTTCTCTCCCAAAGCTCCTTTATATACTCCTTCTTATGACGGTCTATTCTCCTTTCGGGCCGCGAAGCGGGCTTTTTCCATTTTCGTCGGCCTTCATGTTTATCGGGAAACTTGACATTTATCTTCGGGAAATTTAGCATTTATCTTGTTATGTAAAGATAAACGTAAATCGTCGTATCTATCTCAGATAATCGTAAACAGACTGTCCGATCGCGTTTGGTCCCTTTCGGGCCGTCTCTAGGACTTCCGTTGTTTTCTACGATTTCTTCGGAAGATCTTCATTCCTTCGTAGAGTTGAGATGAGTGGTGTCTCCAGATAACCATCACTGTTTCGTACGAAGAATTTAATATCTTCCTTCTCGTAGATATCTTACGAGTTTCCGAAGTGTTTCCGACGATCTTAGTTTGGAGTAAGAACGGGAGTTTTATACGCGGAATCACAATGATTCGTTCCGCGAGGACTCGGGAAAGACTCAAAATACAGACTTCTGACAGCCGGGGCCGGGGACTTGAGCACGAAAGATTGTCGCTCGAAGACCCGAGCCAGCACGGGCGCTAGGCGCCCGGCGCCTACGGGCAGCACGGGCGCTAGGCGCCCGGCGCCTAGAGGCAGCACGGGCGCTAGGCGCCCGGCGCCTAGAGGCAGCACGGGCGCTAGGCGCCCGGCGCCTAGAGGCAGCACGGGCGCTAGGCGCCCGGCGCCTAGAGGCAGCACGGGCGCTAGGCGCCCGGCGCCTAGAGGCAGCACGGGCGCTAGGCGCCCGGCGCCTAGAGGCAGCACGGGCGCTAGACGCCCGGCGCCTAGAGGCAGCACATGCGTCTCGGCGAGGGCTTCGATTTGATATCTTGCTCGTTTTCTGGATCCTCACGGTTTGAGAGAACGGGCTCTTTGAAGTTTCCCGGCGGCTAAGACCATCACGGGCGGCTAGGACCAGCACGGGCGCAAGGCGTCCGGGGCCTAGAGGCAGCACGGGCGCTAGGCGCCCGGCGCCGAGAGGCAGCACGGGCGCTAGGCGCCCGGCGCCTAGAGGCAGCACGGGCGCTAGGCGCCCGGCGCCGAGAGGCAGCACGGGCGCTAGGCGCCCGGCGCCTAGAAGCAGCACGGGCGCTAGGCGCCCGGCGCCTAGAGGCAGCACGGGCGCTAGGCGCCCGGCGCCTAGAGGCAGCACGGGCGCTAGGCGCCCGGCGCCTAGAGGCAGCACAGGCGCTAGGCGCCCGGCGCCTAGAGGCAGCACGGACGCTAGGCGCCCGGCGCCTAGAGGCAGCACGGGCGCTAGGCGCCCGGCGCCTAGAGGCAGCACGGGCGCTAGGCGCCCGGCGCCTAGAGGCAGCACGGGCGCTAGGCGCCCGGCGCCTAGAGGCAGCACGGGCGCTAGGCGCCCGGCGCCTAGAGGCAGCACGGGCGCTAGGCGCCCGGCGCCTAGAGGCAGCACGGGCGCTAGGCGCCCGGCGCCTAGAGGCAGCACGGGCGCTAGGCGCCCGGTGCCTAGAGGCAGCACGGGCGTTAGGCGCCCGGCGTTAGGCGCCCGGCGACTAGAGGCAGCACGGGCGCTAGGCGCCCATCGCCTAGAGGCAGCACGGGCGCTAGGCGCCCGGCGCCTAGAGGCAGCACGGGCGCTAGGCGCCCGGCGCCTAGAGGCATCACGTGCGTCTCGGCGAGGGCTTCGATTTGATATCTTACTCGTTTTCTGGGTCCTCACGGTTTGACAGAACGGGTTCTTTGAAGTTTCAAGGCGGATTATTTGTCGTTCGGCATGTCCAAACTTAGATTACTTCCCGCTTCTTCCGTATACTTTCGTATGGTCGTGTCATCTTAGCTACGGACCTAATGTCTCTCGGTTCTTCTTGATTGTATCATCGAAGTTTTACGACTAAATCTTATTAGGTTTTCTCGTAAAGTTTATCGTGTAAATCAAGAACGATCGACTTTAACATAGGTTCTTTAAGCTATACGACTTGTCTTGCTTTCGACGCTTGTTTTATGGAAAGTCCGTGCATGATAAATAGTTTTAGCCGTTGATTTCGAGAGAACCATTTTTGACCCCAACAGTTAGCCCCCCAGCCTGTAAGACGCGGAGACGATCTTGCGGGCGGAAGATTATGAGTTGAAAGTCGAAATTTGTGGCTAAGAATATTACATTGCGGACATCCACATCACCTTTGATTGGCGATCTTGAACGTAACGTCGGAAAGACCGTGAGTTCGTTGCTCAATGTGAAGAAAGAGAAGAACCTATGTCCTCGAAAGTCTGTCGTCTTCAAGAGAAGATTCAGAGTCTTGAGGAGACGGGGACTCGCAAGTTTGACGGAGAGGACTTCGACTTGATTCTCGCTGGTCTGAAACCCGTGTGCACCCTTGTCCCGGATTCGGAGGGTTCGGAGGACCAGGACTACGCAGTCAAGGATCGTGAAGCCGGCGCATATGAAACATGCAGCGGTGGTGCGACCAATGGAGGCGACGGTGAGACCGTTCCTACTTTGGGTGAGTTTTGAGGATGAAGGTGATGCTCCGGGGAGCGCCTAGGTTTATCAATCCTTTCAGAGATTTTTATTTTGATTGTGTTTCGGCCGTTAAGAGGCCATGATGTACACTTGTGGGACTGGCCGTTGGTGGCTTCGAATCCCGGCCTTTTTCAGGGCATCTGTTGAACTCTGCGGCTCAATCTTTATAAAATATTAATGTTGCATTTTCAGAACTTCTGTCTATCGAAGTTAGAGGGACATGGTGTGAGTTGTCGTCTCATTCCTGCCTCCCTGATGATCACCGTATCCGTCGTTTGTACAAAGCGAGATTTTCCTGCGGTTTACGATTTACGCGAAAATTCGTGGAAACGTACAGACTTGAGTGAAGAGACAAGTTTTGGGATCTCGCGTCGTTGACGCTTTGCCTATGAGATGTTAAGGTACCAGCAAGGCTGGGTTTAGGGCAAGACCTAGGTTTACTCTCAGACTGAGGCTGTGCGATGACAAATCGGCTTTCGATTTACCTGTTTGTGATTTTAACCAAATTCGTACCGTTTTAAAATCCGTGAAGTGGTATCGGCTTATATGATTTGTCTGGGCACGAATCGAGCTACTTCCTTTATGAAGTGCTGAACCAAATTTGGATTTTTTTGTATAGCGCGCTATGGGATCCTTGTCGGATGTAAAAGAGCCTACCCTTAGGTGGCTTGTCTGTTTAGGACGTTAGAGTTCGTTTGTTGTGATCAGCAACAACGATATGATGCCGTTTAGAAGGCGTATTTGGTGGATACTGGATCCATTGTTGAGGCCGTTTAGCGATTGGCGAATTTGTTTGCGAAGAGTTTCAAAAATTCGGTTTCTGTGTTTGTAAAGAGTTTCGAAAATCCGGTTTCTTTGAAATCGTGGGAATATATGAGTATACGCATTCCAAATGCGTACGAGTCAATTTTCCCTTGTGCCGCATTTCAAATGTTTGCGGGCTTGGAGATGTTTTGCGAATGTCCGTAGTCAGAAACTGTTGTTTCAGTTTGGACGAGGGATTAGGACCAGGGGTCGCGTATATTTGACCCAGGGAGAAGCGTCTACCTTCGCTTTGTTTCGCGAAGTGTTGGCCTTCGGGGATTTTAAGGACGACTCGTATAACTCTTGGAGCTTTGTCACAAGTGTTTCTTTTCATGCATTGTTTTCGGGGCGTATAGAACTTAATCAGTCGATGTTAAGTTCAAATTTTTCCGTTAACCGTATGGCTGTTAGGACTGATTTTATTACGAGAAATTTATCGCATGATTTCTGCTTTTGGGCTATGCGACAGAGTTGCTCGCGTAATGGTCACTTGGCGTTTTATGACAAATCGTGGATTATCGTTTGGCCCTTAAGTGATTGAAGCGGCGATCGTTCAGCTGTTTTATCTTGGCGTGAAGGCCGTGTTCAGCCGTTTAACCAAGGAATTGGTAAACGATCAGACTGCGATCCTTTCGCATTAAGGTCATATTGGTTCACGATTGTCCTTAATGGTGACGCCGAATTCAGGTTCGGGCTTTATAGAAAGGTGTAGTCGGCCGATGGCCGAATAGCATTCGTTGAGATAGACATGCAAATCTTAGCGGAGTTTTCCGAGTTATGGGTTACACGGGAAATGTTTCCGCTTTGATTTCGTCTTTTGGCGAAAGTTGCTTCGAATTACTCATGGAGTTTTACCGAAGGTGATTCCGTTAATTTTTTACCTCACCGTCGTGCTATTAGTCTGACGTTGTACGAGTTTCTTGTCGCTAGATTGCAACAAGAGACGGTGTAGAGTTTTCAAGACTATGTTTGTAACGGTTTGACCACGCCGTTATGCCGCTAACGTTTCGGACGAATCTTAGAGTGCCGTTTGCCTTTTGAAAGGAATTTTTTCTTTATGAAGTAGAATGAGTATGCCAAGGATGTGTGGCGATCGTTTCTCGGTTTTCCGAGAGATTAGATCGGTTTGCGCGTTCTGCCTAGACAGTCAAGGAACAATAGAACGAAACTGGAAGAAAATGCCTAAGACTTAGCTAACTAGACTATCCACCTAGGTTCTAAGTTCCCTAAATTTTACGGCAGTTTACAAGACGTTCTCATTCCTTTCCTACGAAAAAATTAAAACCTTGATTAAATTTTCTAAGTCGGACGTACCTTAGTCTCATTGATTACTCGAGATTGCCTCATGTCCGTTCCTCTTCGTCTTCTAATGTTTCATTGTCAAAGGTCTTCGAAAAGTCTAACACTGAATCGAGAATCGATTTTTGATGAAACCCGAAGGAACAGTGCAGAATCGTTGCAGAATCGTTGAAGCAAAGGGAGGAGAAGTAGGCAAAACTCGAAGAAGGCTAAGGTGGGTAGACAAGTGAAAACGAACGGCAAGATGTCACTTGAGTGGGGCTTCTTGTTTCGTCAAGCTATGAGCGAACTGGTTAGGTCAAGAAGCTTGCGATCTTGTTATACTTCACGAATGATGTTTCGTAAAATATTGCCGAGCTTTTATTTAACGAGAGTTATTCATCAAAATGTTGTCGAGTTAATTTTACGGAAACTGTTTCGTAAAATGTTGTCGAGTTTAATTGTGCAGAAGCTGTCTCGTGAAGTATTGTCTAGGATTATTTTACGAAAGGTGCAAAGTATTTGGTTGGACTATCGTCGGGATGGTTTTGCGAGGATTTGCCGCATTCGCCGAATGTTTTGTTGTCCGGCGACCAGCGCAGCACGGGCGCGTTAGCCGCCCGGCGCCTAGAGGCAGCACGGGCGTGCTAGCCGCCTGGCGCCTAGGGATTGCACGGGCGTGCTAGTCGCCCGGGACTGTGCTTCCTTGCGGGACCTGCCTGTTTTTCTCGGTTTTTTTAAAGGTTTCTCGATCGACACTTAGTCTTTCGAGGTTTCTTTAATTGTTTTTCCGAGATTTTTGGACATCGATTTCACCAGGATCCCAGCAAGGAGTTGCTTCTTAGAATGTTGCTGACCTTCTATTTTACGAGAGTTATTTTGCAAAATATTATCGAGTTAATTTTACGAAAAACTGTTTTGTAAAATGTTGTCGAGTCTAATCATGCAAAAGGTGTCTCGCGAAATACTTTCGAGGATTTATTTTACGAAAGGTGCTTCGTAAAACGTGTTTGAATTTTAACATTAGAAACGCTGATCGGTAACCCGATCAGTCGTGCTTTCTATTTCCCGAGTAATCTGGGGTTTCTTCGCGATCTCCAAGAGAACAAGTCTTTGTTTTTTCCGGGAAATTCTAAAAGACATTTCCAGTCGAAACTCTGCTCGGTAATCAGACCGTCATATCAGCCTTGGGCTCGATCCTACTCTAAAATCGTATGTGGGTCGTTTAGCCGTGATTCGGGCCCCTTTTGGGCCGTCTAGGGACTTAGACGTTTTTACGATTTTTCTTTAGAAAAAGCCGTTGATGTGACGCTGGTTTTTCCGAAAGGATTTCGATTCCCCGTATAGTTAAGGCAACTGGTGTTCAAGCTAACCATAGCTGTTGTATACGGCAGGCAGGAATCCGTCTCGACTACCAAGTCATTTTTTGAATTTTTCCGAGCGAGGGGGGTTGTGTCCATGGACCCGAGGACCGTGTTGCAGGAACTTTGGACGGGGGCGCATGGTTGATAGGACCCAAACCTGGTCGGGATGGTCCGTTCTCGGGACGTTTGTCCGTAAGATGATAATCTTAGATAACCGTTTGCATAAGCGTTGGTCGTAGGAGCAGTCACTGCTGAAGTTGTTTTACCAGCGTCGATGTGAGCTGCGAGTTTGTCTTTCATATTTCCAGACATTGCTTTGATCAAGCGTTTTGCGGCCGTAAGAGTAAGAGTAATCCGTCCTCCCCTCCTTCTAGCGCCAAACTGTGGGAACCGAAATTCGCACTGTCGATTTTTATTAAGTAAATCGGAGGAAAGCTAAGTAAACTTAACTTTCCCTGAAGGTCCGGATCCTCTGCGACAACCAACGACAAGTGATCATATAAATGCGGAAAGGTTTTATTATGATTTGAGACTGGACCTTAAGGAAGGCTGCCTACGTACCCCTTTCGAGGATCAAGTCGGACGTAGTTCAGTTAGAAAGATTTGAACAAGAGATCGAACTGCCTGGCAGAGTTCGTCTAATATGAGTGTTAGTCATAGAAACGGGCATGTCGAGAATAATGTCTAGGGTTTCTATGTGCGGAACTCTAAGTAAAAGGATTGTTAGATCCTTCCGCGAGGAATAAGGGTCTGCGGACAAGATGAAAATAGAACGAGAGGCGGCCGGACGTTCTAGGTCCTGCCTCGCTAGTCTACCGCCTCAATTCTAAGTTCTTAAGCTAACAGGAGCTCTCTAGGTCTCCAATCTCAGATTTGCTTTCTCTCTAGGATTTTTGCTCTCCCTTTTCTTCTCTCCCAAAGCTCCTTTATATACTCCTTCTTATGACGGTCTATTCTCCTTTCGGGCCGCGAAGCGGGCTTTTTCCATTTTCGTCGGCCTTCATGTTTATCGGGAAACTTGACATTTATCTTCGGGAAATTTAGCATTTATCTTGTTATGTAAAGATAAACGTAAATTGTCGTATCTATCTCAGATAATCGTAAACAGACTGTCCGATCGCGTTTGGTCCCTTTCGGGCCGTCTCTAGGACTTCCGTTGTTTTCTACGATTTCTTCGGAAGATCTTCATTCCTTCGTAGAGTTGAGATGAGTGGTGTCTCGAGATAACCATCACTGTTTCGTACGAGGAATTTAATATCTTCCTTCTCGTTGATATCTTACGAGTTTCCGAAGTGTTTCCGACGATCTTAGTTTGGAGTAAGAACGGGAGTTTTGTACGCGGAATCACAATGATTCGTTCCGCGAGGACTCGGGAAAGACTCAAAATACAGACTTCTGACAGCCGGGGTCTGGGACTTGTGCACGAAAGATTGTCGATCGAAGACCCGAGCCAGCACGGGCGCTAGGCGCCCGGCGCCTACGGGCAGCACGGGCGCTAGGCGCCCGGCGCCTAGAGGCAGCACATGCGTCTCGGCGAGGGCTTCGATTTGATCTTGCTCGTTTTCTGGATCCTCACGGTTTGAGAGAACGGGCTCTTTGAAGTTTCCCGGTGGCTAGGACCATCACGGGCGGCTAGGACCAGCACGGGCGCTAGGCGCCCGGCGCCTAGAGGCAGCACGGGCGCTAGGCGCCCGGCGCCTAGAGGCAGCACGGGCGCTAGGCGCCCGGCGCCTAGAGGCAGCACGGACGCTAGGCGCCCGGCGCCTAGAGGCAGCACGGACGCTAGGCGCCCGGCGCCTAGAGGCAGCACGGACGCTAGGCGCCCGGCGCCTAGAGGCAGCACGGACGCTAGGCGCCCGGCGCCTAGAGGCAGCACGGACGCTAGGCGCCCGGCGCCTAGAGGCAGCACGGGCGCTAGGCGCCCGGCGCCTAGAGGCAGCACGGGCGCTAGGCGCCCGGCGCCTAGAGGCAGCACGGGCGCTAGGCGCCCGGCGCCTAGAGGCAGCACGGGCGCTAGGCGCCCGGCGCCTAGAGGCAGCACGGGCGCTAGGCGCCCGGCGCCTAGAGGCAGCACGGGCGCTAGGCGCCCGGCGCCTAGAGGCAGCACGGGCGCTAGGCAACCGGCGCCTAGAGGCAGCACGGGCGCTAGGCGCCCGGCGCCTAGAGGCAGCACGGGCGCTAGGCGCCCGGCGCCTAGAGGCAGCACGGGCGCTAGGCGCCCGGCGCCTAGAGGCAGCACGGACGCTAGGCGCCCGGCGCCTAGAGGCAGCACGGACGCTAGGCGCCCGGCGCCTAGAGGCAGCACGGACGCTAGGCGCCCGGCGCCTAGAGGCAGCACGGACGCTAGGCGCCCGGCGCCTAGAGGCAGCACGGACGCTAGGCGCCCGGCGCCTAGAGGCAGCACGGACGCTAGGCGCCCGGCGCCTAGAGGCAGCACGGGCGCTAGGCGCCTAGAGGCAGCACGGGCGCTAGGCGCCTAGAGGCAGCACGGGCGCTAGGCGCCCGGCGCCTAGAGGCAGCACGGGCGCTAGGCGCCCGGCGCCTAGAGGCAGCACGGGCGCTAGGCGCCCGGCGCCTAGAGGTAGCACGGGCGCTAGGCGCCCGGCGCCTAGAGGCAGCACGGGCGCTAGGCGCCCGGCGCCTAGATGCAGCACGGGCGCTAGGCGCCCGGCGCCTAGAAGCAGCACGGGCGCTAGGCGCCTGGTGTCTAGAGGCAGCACGGGCGCTAGGCGCCCGGTGCCTAGAGGCAGCACGGGCGCTAGGCGCCCGTCGCCTAGAGGCAGCACGGGCGCTAGGCGTCGGGCGCCCGGCGCCTAGAGGCAGCACGGGCGCCTCGGCGAGGGCTTCGATTTGATATCTTACTCGTTTTTTGGGTCCTCACGGTTTGACAGAACGGGTTCTTTGAAGTTTCAAGGCGGATTCTTTGTCGTTCGGCATGTCCAAACTTAGATTACTTCCCGCTTCTTCCGTATACTTTCGTATGGTCGTGTCATCTTAGCTACGGACCTAATGTCTCTCGGTTCTTCTTGATTGTATCATCGAAGTTTTACGACTAAATCTTATTTGGTTTTCTCGTAAAGTTTATCGTGTAAATCAAGAACGATCGACTTTAACATAGGTTCTTTAAGCTATACGACTTGTCTTGCTTTCGACGCTTGTTTTATGGAAAGTCCGTGCATGATAAATAGTTTTAGCCGTTGATTTCGAGAGAACCATTTTTTACCCCAACACGCGTTTCTGGTGTCTACATCCGGCTAGATTGTTGCCAGTGGGGTGCCCGTTGATATTTGATGTTGATGATGACTGCTCCTAGTTCGGGGTTGTCAACTCCAAGTTTGTAGAGGCCTTATTTGCGTTGGAGATTCAGAACTAGCAGGGACCAGAGACTATAAGGGCCTGATTCCTGGTTGGAACCTGGAACTAGTAGGTGCCCCAGGTTACAGGGGTCTGATTTTGGGGTTAATACTTGGAGCCCGCAGGGACCAAAGACTGTAAAGGTCGGATCTTTGATTAAGACCAGGAATAATAAAGGACCAAGGACTGTAGCGGTCGGATCTTTGATCAAGACCAGGAACCAGCAAGGACCAAGGACTGTAGCGGTCGGATCTTTGATCAAGACCAGGAACCAGCAAGGAACAGAGACCATAGGAAACTGATTTGTGGTTTAGGTCTGAGATCTGCAGGGAATAGCAGGATCTCATAGAACCTTGCTGCTACTGGTAGCATGGTGCCACCCTTTGTAGAAGAGGTGTTTCCAGCCAAGTGGGCCACGGATGCGATGAGAAAAAGTTTTTCCTTGCCTCCAGGTGGCTGGGATGGAGACCTTTGCAGGAATAAATTAAATATCTCTTCCGCCTATCACCATCGTCACGTAGTTTAGGACTGCCCCTCCTTCTAGCGCCAAATTGTTAGGGTATTTTGCTCAGACTACGGAATGATAGGAGGAAGGAGACAAGTAGTCGTAGTGCTTTCTCCTGCTTCAGTGGTTGATGAACCAAGAGATCATGCTTTTACGATACTGCCATAGGGGTATGGGTCAGTATATATCGTCAAGGCCTTCGTTCCGGTAAGGGATATTGGTCGTTAGGCAGGGGCTGCCTGTCTATGGCGAGGGCCATATGGTCAGTAATGAAGGCCGCAAGGTCTTCATGATGTATAGTAGATGGTTCTTGGATCTGAAGGTATCTTCTAGGTTCTAAGCTGTGGAACCGTGGAAGAAGTGGGGATTTATAGCTGCATCCTACAGTGGGGATTGCCTACGTACCCCTAGGAAGGGGATCAAGCCATTCGTAGTTTATATATTGTGGGCTCGTAGCCTAGATGGGCACGTGGCCTTAGTGGGCACATAGCCTTGTGGAGGCGTGTGGCCTGATGGAGACGCGGAGCCTGATGGAGCACATAGCCTTAGGAGCACATGGCTTTGTAGTTGATAGGAGTCATCTATTGTAGAAGGCACATGGCTGGAATAGATGGTGGGATCGTCGGGATGCTGCAGTGAGCGTGGAGCTTTGATATGCTTCATGGAGCATGGAGTGCCCTTGTTGATGGGCTGGAGATCGTAGCCTGGATGAATATGTAGAGTTGTAGGCATGCTGCCATGAGCATAGGACGCCATCTTGTTGGTTGTAATCTCAGGGATTCATCCTCCGTAGTTACGTCAGTGGAGATAGTCTTTTAGGTCAATTCTTGTCTCGGTAGCTGTCGAATTGACCATGGGGTTTATATCCTCTGTAGATGGACGTCTTCCTGTATAGCGGACGTGCAGCCATGAATATTGAGCCTTATCTAGCTGATAGATATCGTCGGGATTAGCTAGTCATCAGCGTATCGAAGAGCAAGGTCTTCTCGATGTGAAATATTGCATGGGCGGCTGTAGCCTTTTCTTCTCTATGTCTGGACGTGTTCCCCTTCTTTTTAGGGTTTATTAACCGTATATTTATAATATAGGTCGTGCCTCCTCTCTAAGATTTGGTAATATTCAATATATCCTTAGATAATAGAATATTACCATTTTTCTTAAAGGTGATTAAGTATCTTGGAATATTTCCTCTTTCTCCTCTTAGATTTAAGGAGATTCGACCATAACATGATAAATATGAATATTTACCATGTCTTGAATTTTTCCTTTTTATTCAGAGGCAGGGGTAATTATCTGGTTCGGAACCTCAATCTTGGAGCAGGGGTCAGACCTGGACCCTGGACCCTTCACGGAGAAAGATCCAGAAATCAAGGGTCCATTCGGAAGCTGGAGAAAACTCAGGCCTGGGATATTTTTCCCCAACAGGATCCATGGTCCAGCCCTTGCTAGAAGGTTCTAGGGTCTAGCCCCTGCCGGAAGGAACCAGGGTCCGATCCATCGCAATAAAATGGAAGTTTTCCAGTCATGGGAAAACTTCTATTTCTATGATTATGGAAGAGTTCGCCCTACTTCAACCAACATACATCTACTATAAAAGGGGAGCCCAAACCCTAGAACAAGGGATCGACTTTCAGAGACTTAGAGATTAGAGAGTTATGCTAGAAAACTAAGGGATCACGCATCCAACGTTATAAACGCTTAAGATACTCAATTATACATCTCTTTGCCTCGATTTCTCATCTAAATACATAAGTCTTCCTGTGTTCCGTAGTACTAAAACGACCCTACACAAAAATACCATAACAAGAACTTTGGGACCTTCAAGCCAAAATTCGGGCCATCGAAGGTTCGGTGGAGACTGCTTCAGCTGAGTCTCTTCAATTGAGTCGAGAAAAGCAGGAGCTAGAAGAAACTGTCGCTGAGCTTCGATCAGAGGTGGAGACTTCAAAAAACGAGATGATTATGGCAGTGAGCGGGGTGAAAATTGTTGCTCGTTGGGAGGTGATGAGAGAATGACTTCGGGGGCAGACCTCTAGATGGAATTTGGCTAGGGATTTTTCTCAGTTTAAGACGGTGGTTGTGGAGCTTAAAGGTATCAAGCCTCCCACCTTTGAGGACGAACCCACTATCCCTTCGACTAGGCATGGCAGGTCCTAGGGACTTTGTGAACTCTCTTTTGTAATGGTTTCCCTTCCTAGTATGTATTTGTTATCCAACGATATTTATTTTATTTTTTTGCCAAATCAACACCTTTTATTAAAATTGCCTTTTGGTTGGGAACATTTATGGCTTCATGGCTTTTGATCCGTAGTTGCTTGAAAAGACATGTAGACGTAGGACTCGGATCGGTTTGCAAGGATTTCATGATGCCTTCCAGGTAAAAGGATGCTTTGATGGTTAGGTAGGTTTGTAGAAAGGATCAGACCCTTTAGAAAGTCGTCGTCTAGGACCTGGGTCCTGTTAGTGATTAGACCAAAACCTGAAACCATTTGACGAAGCATTAGATCTTGTAATACAGTCTTAAAACTTGAGTTTTTAATTTAGGAATGTAAGATATTTTCTTAGAACCTGGAAGTTCCAGCTTGATTAGAACCTTGAAGTTCTTGGACCCTGGAACTCAGAAGTTCTCAAGGCCTTGAACCCTTAGGTTCCTTACCTAGGCCCTAAGGCCATTTTATTGAACCCGAAGGTTTGCTCATTGAACCCTGAGGTTTCTAAGTGCGATAGGTTTAACCTATGGATCCTAGGACCATGGTTTAACTCAAGATCTACTTCGAACCCGGAGGTGAATACCTTTGAATCCTAAGATCTTTGGTAAACCCTAAGGTTAGTATCAGGACTTGGAGGTCCTTGAACCCCAAGGTCCTTTAGACTCGAAAGTCTTTGATTCGCCCTTAGGTGATCTTTAGGAATCCGGGGATTCTCTAAAGGCCTGGAGGATGTATCGAATCCGAAGATTCTCTATGGACCTGAGGGTTCCATGTATCCTGGAATCGTTTTGAACCCGGAGGTTCTAGACCCTGAGGTCTTATTAAGCCCGGAGGTTTATGGACGCGAAGGTTTTTACCGAATCCGGAGATTCTAGACCCAGAGGTCGTATTGAACCCTGAGGTTCTTGACCCGGAGGCCTTTACTGAATCCGGAGATTCTAGACCTTGAGGTCGTATTGAACCCGAAGGTTCTAAACCCAGAGGCCTTTACTGAATCCCGAGATTCTAGACCTTGAGGTCGTATTAAACCCTGACGACATGTCATGTAATCTTGCGTCAGCCATCTCCTCTTCTTCTTCTTTCTCTGCGTGATCTCTCTCTCTCTCTCTCTCTCTCTCTCTCTCTCTCTCTCTCTCCAATTATGAAATTAACAGAGACCAATACGTTTTGAGAAATTTCTGAATAGTAAACACACAGATCGGATTTGCAGGTATAAAAGTAACACCTTAATTGGTGGGTAATATAGAAGGAAACCGCATCACAACAATCTCATAGAAGACAATCAAATCTACCGTCTATTATAATATGATCATGAGTGTGCTAAGACACAGAGAGATGTATAATGAGACTGAAGAGATACAAATTATAAAAAATCAACAGAACTTCCTAGGCAGTGGCGATTTTGACAAAGAGCTTCTTGGATCCAGGATGGAGATTCTTTTATGGATGACTAATCAATCACCAAAAACAATTAGCGTAAAGAAAGCAAAGATCAAATCCAATCGAAAGATCAAATCCAAACACAATCCTTACTGTTCGAGAGAGAGCTTGTAGTAATATCTCTTTATATCCGATGAGTTTGCATCTTGAGCCACTCTGCAAAATGCACACAGATATTAAGAGAGAGAATCAAAATCTGAAATGGAAAATAAAAAGATGGGAAGGGAAGGTGGTGAACCCGAGGAGAGCATAGCAATCTTCTTCGCCGCAATAAATGGCCGTGGAGGATTGGACGAACAACACAATAATCAATGCCCAGCACCACCGCTCCGTTGCCGGCGGAGCCATCTCTCTCTCTCTCTCTCTCTCTCCAATTACGAAATTAACAGAGACCAGTACGTTTATGTGGTAAAGCTCGCTGGAGCGTTATGCGGAGATGGTACAGTTCATGGAGCAATTCATCACAGACGCACTCCAAGAGAGGAGCATACGGTGGACGATCGAAACCTCCTCTCAATCACATACAAGAACGTGATCGGAATTCAAAGCGCCGCCGTGGAGGAATCGAGCGCAAAGAAGAAAGACTCTGGGGTTAGTTTAGTCATTGCAATTCTATATATTAGGTATTTTTTAAAATGTCTTTTTAATGAAGGTAAAGATGAAAAGTGATATCATGAAAATGGTAAACAGAAAATTTCCCCAACTAGAATATAAGTGTAAATATATGAATATAACATATTAGATATACATATAACAATATGAAAAATAACTAATAGTCTAGTTTGGCACGGTGGTTGAGCGCACATGCCTTGAATTGTTTGGACCATCAAATCCACGTAAGCATCTGTTATAATTTGATTAACATAGATACGATTAATGTATAAATTGACCTAAAATTGTAGGTTGATGTATGAAATTTGAATAAAACTTGTGTTGATGTATTATTTAGCACATGTGTTTAGTTGATGTAACGATCGGGACCGTGACCCTCTATTGATGTATGAATTGGCCGATTTCCCCTTTACGAGGACATACTTGCGGTGTTTTCAGTCTTGAACTTGTGTCGACTCAAAAAAACTCTTCTGCTTATGACTAAAAACTAAATTTCATCTGAAATTCCTCTTTAATGCAGACTTAGTGCAAGATCTAACCATTGGCAACTTCTTCAGTACGCATAACACATAACTAAGGAACACCAAAGAAGTTTACACCAGTTCTGAGCTCTAATATCATAGTCAATTCCGAAGTCCTTATAACCGTGACGTCAATGGTTCATTGTCATTTTTTTCATGCCGAAAATAACTACTCATCAATCTGTAGATTTACTGCATCTAAGACAGTCTCCAATATTCTTTTACACGGCTTGACATCTTTACAACTCCAGTTTTACCTCTGTCTTCACGAAAGCTTCCTTGCTTTCTTATACGCTGGCTGCTCCATAAAATTTCTTCTTTCTTCATATCAACCCTAATTCATGTCGGCATCAGAACATACCAGACCTCTCTTTTACCACATTAGAGTTTTATTGCCTTCATGAACTTCTCTTCTTCTCATCTACTTAAAACATTTCTTAGCCACAACTCCAGGATCTCTACAAGAACTGCTCTGATACCAATTGTAAGTGCATAATGTGGGTAGATCTATGTGATAAAGTGCTGTTAAGAAATGTATGAGCAGTAAGTAAAAAACAGGAAGACGACGCATTTCCCCACTAAAACTATGGCATAGTAATAAATGTACACAAAGTTTCGAGGTCGTCCCAATTGCACACCTTAAAAGTTTGACAACCCTTTTCCACATAATAAGAAAGTTCGAACCTCGTTTCCACCTAATATTTCTAAATTGAACTAATATCAACAAATGTCGGTTTAAAATTGGTTAAAGTTTTCTAAACCTAAGCTTAATCAATCTCTTGCTTAACTAAACCAAAAACTACCTAATTGTAACCCAATTAAAGAATAAAAACCCGATTAAACAACTAAACCAACCCAGAACCCGATTAGAAACCCGAAATTACCAATCTGTCCTAAAGAAGAACAGACAATCTCTCTCTCTCTCTCTCTCTCTCTCTCTCTCTCTCTCTCTCTCTCTCTCTCTCTCTCTCTCTCTCTCTCTCTCTCTCTCTCTCTCTCGATTGTGCTCCGATTATGCTTAGTTTATGTAATTTCGACATCTCTTCTCTGTCTCTCTCTCTCTCGTTGTTTCTTTGTCCCTCTGTGTCTCTCTGTTTTGATCTCTCTGTGTGTCTCTCTCTCGTTGTCTCTTTGCAGGAATCAACAATAGAGTCATGACTCATACTTTCTGGGTCTGTAACGAAATCTCTCTCTCAATTTTTAAGATTTTAGGGTTCTAAAGACAATGAACTCAATTTGGGGGTTTCTAAAGATGTTTCGGTTGAGGCGTACCAATATGACTGGTTTACTATCGGTTTATGTAATAAACAGATAAAACTAAGCCAAATATTGGTATGTGTGAAAATGAGGTTCGAACTTTCTTATTATGTGGAAACGGATTGTCAAATTTTTAAGGTGTTTAATTGGGACGACCTTGAAACGTTGTGTACATTTGTTACTATGCCATAGTTCTGGTGGGAAAATACATCGTCTTCCCGTAAAAAACACAGAGTTTTTTATCAAGGTTCGATTTCCCTACATCCCCGGGATCTAGTCCAGAACAAATCCACTAGAACAAGTTGCAATTACAATTGCTATGGTATCGAACACTACAATGTCTACCATTCTTTTCTAAATGGATGAACTATGAAGATAGGTATCAAGCCCGCATGCATTGACTACCATCCAGCAGCACTGGAGCATCGCTGTCTACAAACAGCTGCGATCTTCATAGAGCTCACCACCAACAGATCATACAAATCTCTATGGTGGGATGACGCTACACACAGCTTGTGTGCTTCTCTCCAAAATACCATAGGCGTGCATACCTTCTACAAAAAGCGGCCCTTAGTATTTAAGTGATGGCCAACCCTAAACCTTAGGGTTTCTAAGCAATCTTTCATTTTTCTTCACATAAGAATAAGGAAATTCCCATCATCTTAAACATACTATTTAAGATGATTATCCAGCTCAACAGACACCTCTTGGCTTGTCCAAGTCGTCCCTAAGCTGTTGTCCACTTCTGTACTCCAGCAATCATACAGCTCTGTTCCTGACGTACTTCTTGATCTATCTCCTGAACCACTTCCTGTAGTACATCCTGAGATACTTCGTGTAGTACATCCTGTTAAACTTCTTGTATTACTTTCTTAAACCAGTCAGCATTACATCTTCAGTTAAGCGTGTGCTTTCAATAAACAAAGGAAAGTTATCCCATGAAAGTAGAATGTATTGTGCGAGTTCTTAAGCTGAAGTGGTGAATATAAAAGCAAGGTTTAATAAACTAGATTTTTTATTCTCTTTACGCACTAATCTAATCTGTTTAACTTTTGTAATAATTTGAATTGAAAGAAAAAATGTAATAATTTATAAAACTTTCTTTTCTCAACGATTTATGTAGACTTTATTTTCTGTTGTAGACATTCTTATAAACATTTTATCATAGAATTTCGAAGCTAGCTAAATTAACCGACTATTGCCCCCCCTCCCCCCACCACCTCAGAAGAAAGCCGATGTAACCCCTTTTGTTTTTTATATTCCTTATTTATTTATTTTTCTCGGGACATATGGAATAATTACTATTATGTAATTTCAGTAACATTCTCTAGGAGGACTTTGATACTTAGAGCGATCAGTGCAATAGTCATAGTTCATGTACTTCTTCCTGATATGCTCATAGACTTTCTGTTCGTATCCCCTTAGCCTTTGATATTTTCCTCCATTCCACCAGTAGTTGGAAGATCCACAAGTGGCAACGTTATCACTCCGACCATCTACGTAGCAGCCTGAGAGGCCTGAAAAGTCTTGGAAATGGGCAATGAAAGGAGAGTATGCATAGTTAATCTTGGTCCGACCACCATCAGTTGCCCAAGCGTCACCGTTCCAGAGACTGGCCTCTACTTGCATCGGCTTTGATGGATAGTTAACACCTTTCTCGTTCTTGTACACTCTTATTGGGACGTTGTCAACGTAAAACCTATCGGTCATCATACCACCATTTTAATCTCTTTGATTTTATTCTTATAGCGAACAAACAAAATTATCATTTTTCATGAAATGAATAGAGACTAACAGTAATTAAGGAGTGTAACGAGAACGTACACAATTTGGTAAGGGTTCCAAAGAATCCCATAAGTGTGGTAATGTTTGATGGGGTTAAACCAAAGCAAGAACCTCTGTTCTCTGTTTCCTTCTCCATTCGCAAAGATATTTGTCTGTAACGTTATGGGTTTTCCATCGTTGTTCCCTAAGAACTCGAAGTCAATCTCATCGTGATTACTTCCCAACGAAGTCAACTGTCATTATTTACATATATAGACAGTTAAATAAATATGAATTTTGAGTTAGTCATCTACGAATATATATAATCAAAGCATACAAACGAACATAAAAAGCGGTGACGACGCCGCCAGAATTTCCTCCGGGCACTTTGATTCTCATTTGAAACAGACCTGATCCATAAATGTTCTTGGACTCGAACCCAGCACCTGTTCACGTACATAGAAGACAAACCAGCGTCACTTTACTATATTTAATTACACACCATATGATCATACTCTCTTGGTTACTAATAAATAGAGCCCTTTGGACATACAATTTCTTGTCTTTATATATTTTTATAAGAGGAAAAAAAAGAGATACTAACCTGAAGACTGATCCATGTAGAGATCAACTTCCTTGCCAGAGTGAAGTGTGGAAATATGACCTTGACCCCATTTAACAACATAGTTCTGACCAAAAGTAACATATTTCTCGACTCCTCTCCCTCCGATAAACCTAGCATCAACCATTGCTATCCATAACGCTACTGCAAAGACACCAAAGATTTTCGTATGAATCATCTTGGTTTATTTTTCTCTGAGGTGTATAGTGTTGCACCTGTACAAGCTGGTTTAATAAGGTTGAAAAAGTGGAAAGCATGAAAGATATGGTGGAGACAAAGAGATTAGAGTCACATCAAATTCTCTATACATCTCCTACACGCCTTATTGTCCCATGCCCATCACCATTCTCTCTTTCTTTTTCTTCGAGATGTAGTTATTCATTAAATATTCTCTTATACAATAGCTATTATGAGAAGTATGTTGCTTTGATCCACTATGGTATTATATGATTTAAAGTGCGAGGAAAATTTGATGTAGTTAGAATATATGCATATAAGAAAAGTTAAGATTATCAAGTGTTGTTACCCCAACTTGAAAAATACACAAGAAAACCAAACAATCACAGGATTACATGATGTTTGGGATAAAACTAATACTAGTACATTTTGTGATTTCAGATCTGAATCATGGGCTTCGGCCATAACCCTTGCTAATAAATAAAAAAAACGTTAAGATTAGTTGTAGTTCCAAATTTTGTATTCTCCTTTTTTGTATTGAATTGATGAAAATACAAATTGTTCGTGAGCTTGAAGCACTGTATAGGGGTTTTTTTTTCACTGTATAGGGGTTTGCATAGTATAGAGATGGATGTGGATGTTTTCGATGTGTAAAGCTTCATATTTATTGCTCAAAGACTTCTCTAAATTAGTACCAAGATCACGAAAGTGATTGATGAGATTTTAGAAGCCTAATTACCTGCCTACAAAAAAAATAACTTAAAAACTATTTTTCTATTAAGCTGGAGGCTCACAATATCTCCAAATTATAATTATTATTGTCGCATCTTCACCCCGGTTATAATAACGGATTACATCTAGTTGTGATGGGATGTTTTACTGTTCTGTCGAAATCCTTTAAACACTTAACTCGAGCAAAAAGCTAAGACAAGAAGAAAGTTCAAAAGAGAGTGTAATGTAAGTTGAGTAACTGGAGTTTTACATAACATCATCTATGCTCGTCTCCTCCACTAACCACCAACAGACTAAATTGGTAAACCTCTAACCGTCACCAAATTGAATCCTTGGGTTTCTCGAGCATCGAAAACATTAGAAAATTAAGCTGGCAATTGGAGCTTTTTGTTGTTCTTCCAGCTGCAAACATAAAACAACAGAAGAGAACAGTCAAAGGCGGAAGTAGAGTTAGGAACAAAAGGAGAAGATAAAGTAATGATATTTACCTAAGGAAATAATAGTAGAAGAAGTCGGCATAGAGCAATGTCTGGACTAGCCCCGCTATCCATGCTGCATCATCGTAATCACAAAGTCCATTTTAATATGTTAGATTTACAAAGAACAACGCATATTCAGGACGAGACTCAACATGCTTTTTACAAGATTCATGTGGCAAAAAAAAAAAAGCTACATATATGCTGCAGCTATTGAAACCCAAACGCTAACTTAAATTAACAGTGAAGAAGGTTAAGCTAGAGAGAGAGGGAGAGACATACTTATCCAATGAACAAAGTGGGGCTCAGTGAAGTAACGGTAGATCCAGTTTAGGATGTACAATCCCCTGTACCCACTGCAAGAAGATGATAGAGATAATCAAGACAAGTGTCAAGGAAGAAGCAATAACACTAAGCGAGCTTTATGAGAGAAGAGACTGTTATACCCAAGGAGAAAAATGTATTGGCCAGTCAAGTTATCGATATTCCTAGTCCTTTGCAACAACACAAGCTGAGGCAATATAGCAACAGCTTCCAAGTACAAAGAAAACGTCCATAGCACCTCAAGAAAAGTGAACTTCTCGTGAATGACAAGAGCCAATAAAAGGCAAGGAAGGACAAGGAACCAATGGCGAAACGTGTCCTGCTCCCTGTCGTAAGTCCTCTGGACAGCCTTGTGATACCTAATGTACCAGACAATCGAAAAGGAGCTTCCTAAGAAGACCAGCTTCATGAAGGTGTTGTAGAGAGACACGTAGCTCGTGAAAATGTCCAAGTAACGCGTCGCGAACACAATGGCGTAGAGCTCTTGCGTCCTTAATGACACACCTGCAGAAAATAATTATAACGAAATCGATTCTCAAAAGTCATTCAGATCATTATGGTCAACGTCGATTTGAATCTAAACTAATCATTGGATGGTCTGATTAAAGAGTGAAATGAAGGAAGATACCGGCGCAGGATTTGATGGTGTGGATCTTGAGGAGCAAGACGAGGACACTGGCCAGGTGAGTCATATCACCTGCTAATCTGAAAATGTTCATCTTTCTTCGATCTCTGTCTTCTTCTTCTTCCTTCGTCTCCTTGTCTACACCACAATACGGGTTTGGTTCGTGCTAGATCTGGTTTCGTTGGTGCCGTTTCTCACAATACTTTCGCCCGTGTGTGTTTTTCTTCTTTGCTTTCTTCCTCTGGTAAGTAAAGCCCATTACTTCTCGTCGTTGTGGGCTTTATTTGGGTAACAAAATTACTCAACCGGATTATATCGGCTTCGTACCAAACCGGTGCGAATTTTGATTAAAAGAAAAGGATTTGTAATAAATATTTTACATACTAATTTGACACGTAACATTCTAAACTCATTAATATGATGGTTCCCCCATTCTACATTTAGTGAGAATTAAACACTCATTAATGACAAAATATCATTACATTTTTGGGCTTATATAACTTACGTTTTTAGATTTAAATGACTAAAAACTACTCTATCCGAAAAATATTTTTTTTTTCGAATTTTCACATTTATTAAGAATATAATAAATATGTGCAATTTATTTTAACATTTATCATTTTATATATTTTTTTAATAATTATCCACCAATAAAAATTAATCAATTCAAATATTCACAATTAATATTTCTTAAAGTATACAAAAGTATCTTAAGAATAGAGAAAAAATATCTTTATGAAACAAGAATAAAATTCTTAAAATCTTACATTCGGGAACAGAGGGAATATATATATAACTACAAATAAAATCGGGCTTATGCGTTTAATCTCATCTAATAATTTTATCAGTTTTCAGAAGAAAAAAATCAAATTGGTTTTGTGAGCTTAATCCCCATACTTTATGATCAATGAATATTTCTGCAAATCTTTTATTGGTAATGATATCAGTTCCCAAAAAAACAATTCCATGATTACATGTTTCTGGTATGTATTATTACCATTGATTTTGGTTGTTACCATTAAAGTTAAAAGTTAATATAAAAAAATTACACAAACAAGAAAATTAATATATACACAAAATAAAAAAAAAAGAATATTTAAGATGTCAATTATTAATATTTTTATGGCCATTACGAGTGTTTAAGAATATTTTTAAAATTATCATAAAATTATCTTTTAAATCTAAAATAAAAATAAAAACTTATAATAGGTTATTAATAACAAAAATAAAATATGATGTCCTACCAATAAGTTTTTATATTATCATTTTTTATTTGGATACATAGTAAGAAAATTATTAGTCTAAGGAATCACAAGTTTATGTAATTTTAAAAAGTGTAACAAAATCTAATTTAAAAATATAATCAAATATTTATTTGTATAAGATCAAATAGTATCAGATCACAGATTAATAACAAATTTTTCGGTTTACCAAGATTCTATAGGAATTTTAATTAACAAAGTTTTGTTAAATTTGAACAGTATTATATTATATACAACGTACATGGTCTACTGGTTCAACCAAGGATTTGGATCAAATTTGAAATTGCTTCTTAAAACTCAAACTTTATTATAGAACACTTTTAAATTATTAAAAAATATAAATTCATACAAATACTATCAAAGTGGTTCAAAAAAGAATATATGTGCTTTCAAAGATAGTAGTACCTTCTAAATCAAATAAATATAAAAATGGTGTAGATTGATGGCTAGAACCAATGATACAAATATATGGAAAAAAACTCACTATCAGTTTAAAATCAACAATTCATAACATAAGTACATTCCAATAATGAGAACACATTGTTTTTCAATTTAGAATATATGTATACTACTAAATCACACATATTATTTTTAAGTTTATTTCAAACAAATTCTATAGCTTGAGGAAAAAATGATACAAAAAACATAAAAACTCAATTGTTGTGATTCTTAGGAAAAATAATAGTAGTCTGTAAATCAGTTTTGGATCAATAAAAAAAACATATCTGCGTTTTGTTATAATAATCTAGTTTAAAATTATAATAATAACATGGCAACCTCACAATCATTTAAAATTAATACGTTCAAACGCTAACTCTAGTGCTGGTAACTTAATGTGATCACACACTAATTTTTTTAATCAGCTTACTGTTAGTGTCTGCTTTTTAAGCTTTTGTATTAGTGAATTAAAATTATCTTGGTACAACTACGGAATATCTTTGTTGGCAAAAAAAAGAAATTAAAAAATCATTAAGATTTGGATCAATTATAATGCTCTAATGGGAATGCTTTTAGAAATTGAAAGTTCCATGTCTTGCCGAATTCGGCCACGGTTGAGACTTTTGTACACGAAGGTAGCAAATAACTGTGATTTGTTATGAATTAAAATAACTGAGGTGAAAAACACCACATATAAAGGCGGGTGTTTACTTTAACCAAATATTGATTTTCTTTACAAAGTTCTCATTTCATACCAAGAATTAGAAAAAAAATAATCAAATCGCTAGAAAAATCAAAAATCAGAAAAACTTTAAAAAAGAAATTAGTGAAATCAATTGAAAAAAAAAACAGAATTCAAGTGCCAAGTGAAGAGATCACATTAGTTTAGACGCACTTTAACCCCTTTTCACATGATTGTACCATTGTTTATTATATTTACCAAGGCGTTTTTATAAGAAATTACGTTAATTTTGCAGCATCGCCAACAATATTGACACGATGCTCAACCATTTCTATTTTCCGCTATGCTTAAAGTATAGTCCAATAATTATGTATATAAATAAATCCAAAATCTTTGCTCTACATATATTTTATTTTTATTTATGTTAGTTACAAAAGTAAGTATAGTAAAATATATGAATCCAAAGAATGAAACCGAACTTAATTTTAAAGTAACACTAAACACAGACTAAATTGATTAAGTACCCAAATAGATCTAAATTTTTAGTATCCGGATGACCAGACCCGAATCTGATCCAAACTAAAATATTTTGGATATGAAAAATATCTAAATCACAATTATATACTTAAATCTATTACTTATTTGATATCTATTAGATATTCAGAAATATGAAAATATCTAAAAATTATCAAAGAAGTCACAAGTAAATATCTATAAATAACAAAAAAAATTCTTCATCCAAATATTTAAACTGAACTAATTTTTAAGTACATTTAAGTATTTAGTTTTACATTATTCATTTTTTTGTGTTTTATGTTATTTTTATTTTTGGATTTTGAGGATTTTAATATTTGGATTTTTTATCAAAATTACATAATTAAAATGGATACCCAACTCAAACTCAAACCAAACCCGCATTAATTCGAACCAGATCCAAATCAAATTCAAACCAAAATTTGTTAATATCTGAATCAGGTTTAAGTTTCTAACTCTAAAAATCTGAAATCCGAATAGATCAACTGAATTCGAATGAATATCTAAATATCATCCCTAAAAAAAGGATACCACAAATCCCTTAGTACAATGTAAAATAAATAATATAGTCAAACTATTTCACTATCTAGGTTAAGGTAGTCGACATTGATATTTTTCTGTTTATGAGGTGTTCAAACACTTCACATTTTCTAGAGCTAATTAGTTAATTCAAATGTGTAACGAAATCAAGACATTTGTTTTAACATGCAACAAGTAGAGTTGTTAACCAGTGAACCTCTCAGTTAGGTGATTGTTGTTAGCCATAAGTATAGTCGGAAGATTGTTCACGTCTTGAACGACCACTTATTGAATCTCTTCCAACACACATCAGTGACAGCAAACTTAAATATGCAATTTATGGTTCAACCATAATTTGTTTTCCTCTCCCAACTCCTTCATTGTACTTTGGTTGCCATATTACACATGTAAAAGATGGATGGGTTTGGTGAAGTTTTTCAATAAGATGATATGTAAACAAAGTGTAACTTTTGGTTTATGTTTTTTTTTTGTTTTATATGAATTTAAATATATTAATTGTTTTAATGTATTTTTCAGTTTAACTTAAACTCTTGTTTATTCTCTCTTCTATTTGTCGGTTCTATTAGTCGGTAATAGTTTGATATAATTTAACTATTTTCTCCAATAACAGAAAAAAGGTTTAACACTTACATGAATCTGAGAGAGAGAGATATCCATCAAGAGAGTTTCTCTTCAGTTTTCAACAACACATTACCACAAGAAATAAAACAACCTAAATTATGATAAATTAAAAGGGAAAAGAAAATGACTAAAAGAGGTCAAGAATTTCTGAAATGGAAGTGTTGCACAGGGGACAGTTTCCTCTTTGAACCCAAAGCTCTCTCGAACACAACCTGCAGAACGTGTGCCCACACGGAATAAACGCTGCTCCTTTGCTTCTTACCATACAAACACAACAACTTATCTCAGCCGCAGCCACCGTCTCCTCCACCGTTCCTCTCTCCTCTTCCTCGCCGTCTCCTCCTCCTACCAAGCTCATTTGCCCTTCGTTCTCATCCAACAACTCCATCAACGACATCCTCGCCGGCTGCATGTCTGTCGTCACCTGCGGCGCCTCCTCTTCCCTCGCTGACAACGCTCTCTCCTCCGCCAACACCGCTCCTAACTGTAACCTCCCCTCCGCCGTTACTCCTCCGCTGGAAGCAGACTCCGGTCCCGATTGTCCTCCTTCGTTTCTCGAGTTGGAGAGGAGAGAACCGAGCTGGTGACTGTCATTATTATTATCCCGGTTAAGGACAGGAGTACTACTATTCAAACTCGGGATAGGATTCGACGAGATCCAAACAGTAGCATTGCGTTTGAGGCGGAGCTTTTCGCGGAGAGACTTCCAAGCTGTCTTGTCTCGGGTCTGGCTGTAGTCGTGTCGGTGCTCTCTCTGCATTACATCAAGAAGTGTCCGATTTGATTGGTTCCTCGACGGCAGAGGCTCCGGCGAGGGTCCGTTTCTGTCGGCCATTAGAATAGCTTCGAGAGTCAATCCCGGTAACGAGCTCCGGCCAGTCTCCATACAATCTAGCAACGTCACTCTCAGCCTATCGCCACCGTCCATTTGCATCATCTTTTACTGAGCTTGGAGAATATGAACTGAAAAAAAAAACAAGAAAATTCGCGTTATAAAACAAAAATAAAGATTTTCTCGGGAAAATCGAGGAGTGGAATAAACTTAGTATCTCGGCTTCCCTAACTTAGATATCTAGGAAATTGAAATCGAAGCTCAAAAATCAGTAACGAGTAACGACCCCTAGATGTAATCTTCCCGAGAAAAAAAAATGATTTTCCTACAAAAATTAAAATCTTGTTACCATAAAAGAAAGAAAAAGGAATTTTTGCTGACCTTTTAATTCAGACTCTTTTTTACTATTTTTCAGCTTCAGAGAAAACCATAGTTTCCAGAGAAATTTTCCTGAGTTTCTTACAGTGAACAGATGAACACTTTGGCTTTCTTCGTTTGAAGAAGAATCCGAAATCCAAGAGCAGATCTGTAATAAATAGAATATACTTTTAAATTATTTCTGGCAGAAAAAGAGAGAGAGTAATTCCGATTCTTATTATTTCTTTAAAGATCAGTGTCAGACAGCAATCATAATACTTCACAGAAGAATATATATATAGAGATAGCTTTATTTTACATAACATGATTGATACCTTTGAAGTTGAACTTTTTTTTTCTTCTCGCTTTATCTTTATGTGAGAAGGAGAGTATATAAAAAAATGTGTACAAGCACGAAGACGCCCACGATTGGTGGTGTTGGTGTAACGGGTAAGCGTTATTTACTGTACCATCAGCTTTTCCAATTACTTATTTACCCATCCATTTATGTGTCTTTATCTCTGTTCAAAAACGCGTCCGCGTCACCGCAAACGCGGCCGCAGAAACGCTAGACGGTGCACAACCGCCGCGAGTTTACCAAAATCGGACTAAAAATCGTTAGCCAACTATTTGGCCAAATAAACCAATTGATCGGCCCAAATTTGTTAACTTATAAAGATATTTTCCGAGCTTACTAAGAAGCCCAAATACCTTAGAGTGTTTCAAGCATCTAAAAGACTATATATAGATGAAGACTATATATAGATGAAGATTTCTCCACTTTTTCCTTTAGTAACCGATGTGGGATGTTTTCCCACATGATTAATAATAAAAATACACAAATGGGGATCGAACCCAGGTTGTCCTCGGGCTAACTTAAGTACAAACCACTGGGAGACGTTGACATCTTTGCTGTGTAACGCTTATATCAGGATATATCCACATATAAATATAAAAAAGTACAAAAACTAGGTCCCGCTTAATCCCCGCTTAATCCCCGCCTAATCAACAACTCGCTAGGCCCGGAGTTGCCGCCCGACTAGCGCCTAGCGTAGTTTCTAACAGGGGTCTTTATTGGTAATTCTTTTGATTTTTGGTGTTATTTTCTTGTGGACCATAAGGGGTATTTATTACAGTTTTGTTCGCACACTACCAAAACTAACGATGGAGAATCATTTGCATGTCTGGAAATGGAAAAATTGTTAACCACATGAAAATTGCATTTGATTCTTGTCGTTTTTTCTCCATTAACTTGTACTTCCACTGAAGGTATAATCTTAGTTTTGGACTCAACATTTCAATCTGTTTAGCTTACTTTTAATAGGATTGTATACTTCACATTTCGGGACAAAATATACCGATAAGACTAGGAGTAAATAATTGGAATACAAAAAGTATTACTTAAAATATATCTAAATAAAATATAAGATGAAATTTTGAGTAATTTTTCTGACCAAAAAGAAAAATTTGAGTAATTGTTTAGGATCAAAAAACTTCTTGTAATTAAAATCATTATATAATTATTCATTAATTTGGATAAAGACTGATTTAGTACAATATTATAAATTTTAAAATATTAAAATTTTAAACACCTAAATAAGTAATTCGGATTTCAAGTTTAATTTCTCATCCAGTTTATATAAGTGTAAGAACTAACAAGTTGGTGACCGGACACCTTGTGTTAATCTAAACTTAGAGTTTTGTGTGTTTTGATCGTTAGTCCAGAAGCTTGTGAAAAATGATCATTATAAGTTCGTAATCGTAAACTGTTATTCTACAAGTTAGACCTGACGAGGAAGAATGGTCTGGACTTATCCGGTTTTACATTTGTAATGGGATCATTACTCATGACGATGCTTTCAGAGTTTTTAATATCGAAAAGAGGAAAAAAAAGAATAGAGGAAACAGTCACCAAACAATAACTACCCTTAACAACTTCAGTTAGGCTTAACCATATTTACGGACTAACTAATCCACTAATGAGATAAATATGCTTCATATTTTCCCAGTCATAGTTTAATACTCTTTCTATTTATATTACTTGTCGTTTTAGATTTCGGCACACAGATTAATAAAACATTTAATTTTGTATATTTATTAGATAAAAACATCATTACCAATACACCTAACCACATTTCAACCAATAGAAAAATAGATTGGAATAAAAAATCAATAAATTTTGCATTGAAATCATAAAAAACACTTATTTTAAAACGAAATTTTTCCTTTACAACGACAATTGAATCGAAACGGAGGGAGTAGTTAGTTAGAGAAGTTTTACTCTCCACTTTTCACAAAAACTGTTATTTATAGTAACAAATGACAGCAAGGGTGCTTCTTTTGTTAAGAACATAAAGGGCCCAACACATTGATGAAGACCATCATGTTGGATCGAGACTAATAGCCATAACATCATTCGTACCATGATTTTCGGTTTGATTTCGATCACTATGAGAATTGAGATTCTTTTTTTTTTGAAAAAGCGAGAATTGAGATTCTTTAAACAATATACATCCAAATTACCATATTTTCAACTGTATCAATATTTTTTTTCATTTTCAAAGGAACAAATATATCATCAATTATATGATGTGTAAATACTAAAATCATTGTGAACTGATAAGCTTTTTCCCAAGTGTCTCAACTATTTGCATATCAATAAATAAGTTAAAGTTAAAATTTTAAATTAAATAAGTATTACCACTCACACTATGACAAATAAATATGAAAGTTTTTTATGATTTGTTTTAAGTCAATCAAACTAATATCCAAATATCAAATCATCTAAACTATTATTTATGAAGTGATTTTGCTGATGCGTCATGTTCTCCACGATTTTAGATTATTTTGCTTATTTGTGATATTTTTGATAGTTTTAGGTAATTTTGGTTAGTTATCACATGCGTAATAACTAAAAGTAATATTTCCGCTTTTTTTTATATTTTTAATTAAACACATGATTCAAAACAATCACAATATTATAATATCTTGTTTACGATATATTTTCTTATTTATAAGTATTTAATTGTTTTTTTGATATACTGTATATTGGTTTCTATTTTAGATGTTTTTTCAGTAAAGGTTTATTTTTTGGTGTATGTTTTGGATTAATATTAAATATTATTATTTATGAAGTGATTTTTCTGATTTTTCATGATCTCCATATTTTTTAGATTATTTTGCTCATTTGTCATGTTTTTCATAGTTTTAGATAATTTTGGTTATTTATCATGTGCTTGATAATTAAAAGTAATAGTTTTGCTTATTTTTTCATATTTTTAATTGAACATGTGATTTAAGACAATCACAATATTATAATATTTCATTTGAGATATATAATCTTATTTATAACTATATAACTTTTGATATATGTTGGTTTTTATTTTAGGTGTTTTTAGTAAAGGTTTATTTTTGGTGTATATTCGTAATCAAACTACATCTACCCACCGAGAGTTATTCTACTTTATTGTTAGAAAAATATATTTTTCAATTTAAATTCTATTAATGAGTTTGAAACTATAAAATAAATCTCACACAACTTATACAAAGAAATCTTAAATATATAAATAAATAATTTATTATTTTTTGTCTTTTTATTAAATCAAAGAGCAAACAAAATTTGTTGCAACGCACGAGCCTTATCTAGTATATATATATATCACATAAAATAGAAAGAATCATCTATCATTTATGATAAACTAGATATGGACATGTGCGTTTCACGGGTTTTGGTTAAAAACATAATTTGATGAAAGTAAAAATGAGAAAAAAAAATTAGTGAAATTGTATGATTTTGCATATAGTTTTTTTTTACGGCAAATGGTCATTCTATTACTCAAACTTGAGGTGGTCTGGGTAACCAGACCGGTATAGAACAACCGATAAAATATATTTTTTTATGAAAGGATCTAACTGTTTTAAATAAAATATATTTTTATATGCTTCCCGGATTTCAATATTTCTTATGTTCCTAGAAAAGAAATATGCATATAACCCTAAATCATAATTTTCTGTATATAAAAAATTAATTACATAATTATACATATAATAACTTTAATAAAAGAAAAGAAACGAAATATTATTTATTTTTGTAACTATTAGTTTTTAACTTATAGATTAATTTATATCGATAATATAAAATATCTTACTGTTAACAATGATTAAGTATGTTTAAAAATTCTTAGAAACATTACATAGACGTATATACAATTAACAATTCTAACATCTTTCATGAGGATTTACGTCTGATTACATTATCATGAATTGTTTCATAAGATCCACACCAGACATTATTCTTTGCATAATGCTGAAAATATCCAATAAAACTTTTCTCTAGTTAACTAATATCTCTAAAACTCGAAACCTAGACTACATAGTGTAAAAACATTAACCCTTCATAAAAAACATTAAACCTTAGTCAAATATGAACAACTGACGCATCAATGGAAATTAGCTAATTATAAGAAAATAATAAGATTATTTTTACAACTCTTTCTTGCTTAGAATTTTAATAAGGAAAAATATATATTTTTAAAAAATAATATTTTATATTCTCAGGTTTTTATAACATTTAAAAAATTTAAAATACTATTTTCTTTCATAATTATATTTTTCATGATTTAAAAAAAAAGAAAATTAGAATTTCTTAAGAAGGAATATTATTTCCATCTAGCTTTTACAATTTTATTTTTTTATTATTTTTTAAAAAAATACTATTAAATAAATATTTGTATGGAAAATTTTTTCGTTTACAAAATTTTGTTAATACTTAAAAAGGAAAAATACTATTAAATAATTGTTATAATTCTATTTGTTCATGATTTTTCATAAAAGGAAAATTATTTTCATATAGCTGTTACAAATTTCTCTGGTTTGGATATAGAAAAGGAAAATAATATTAAATAAATATTTGTATGACAAAATTTTTTCTTTGCAATATTTTGTTTAAAACTTAAAAAAAATATTAAGTAACTATTATAATTGTATTATTTGTTCATGATTTTTTTAAAAGAAAATTATTTTCTTATAGCTTTTGCAATTTTCATTATTTTGGATATATAAAGGAAAATACTATTAAATAAATATTTGCATGAACAATTTTTTTTGCAATATTTTGTTTAAAATTAAAAAGTAAATATACTATTAAATAAGTATTTATATAAAAAAATAAGATTTAACACATGTCACAATCCTAAATATATAATTGACATGTGTCACAATCATTTTAATTATTAATTTCGAAAAACTTAGCTTTATATAATAAGATATTTAATAAGTTTTATTTTTTTCGTATTGAAATTTTTATTTTAAAAAAGCGTTTTATTTTAATAATAACTTCAAAAAGATTCATAATAAGATAAAATTATTTTTTTGCTTTAACTTTTTTAATTAGGATTTTAATAAAACTTAGTTTTAAAAGTTACTAATTAACACGATCGCGACACATAGTAACTTTTTTAAAAAGAATTTTAATAAAGGAAAATTAGCATTATGAGAGACCTTTTTTACACATGTCACAATCTTAAATAATAAGATTGCCATGTGTGCGATCGTGTTAATTAGTAACTCTGAAAAATAAGCTTTAGATAATAAAATTTCTTAGAACAATAAAAATTATTTATTCTGATAATTTCTTGAAAAAGAAAAATAGTTCAAAAATATTTATATTATTATTTGTGAAGAAATGTTTTTTCGCTCTCACTTTAAAAATTAGAGCGTTTAAAGTCATTATTAGTCTTAAAAAATCAAATTATATTTTAATATATAATTACCCATAAATAAAAAACCAATTTCATTAATTTGATATTATCATTATCTAAAACATTATACTTATGGTAGCCAAAAAATATTTTACATAATAATATTTAAAAATAAATATAAGACCTGATATAGTTTTATGAATATAATTTTTTCGACTTTATTTTAATTGATAAAATATATTTTATTAAATAATTTTGTTAATCATATATAACAACATGTTATTTTTATTCTAATAGTTCTTGAATTGACAATATAAAATCTATTTTACAAATTTTTGCAAAATTATCGAGCCCGCAAATGCGGGCAAAACACCTAGTGAATATATATTTTGATCCAAGCCCCTAAGTCCATATTTAATTACTCAAATCAAAAATAATTTGATTTTTCTTAGAAGCTATTTGATTCAGCACAAACTGTGATCTTGAACGATCACAACTCCTCCTCTGTATAGGATCAGAGTTTCTATTTTTCTTTATGTTGGTTTTTTAGTTTTTTATTATTTTGTATGATTCCTATAAGGAAAATGAGTCTCCAACCCTTTTGAGAATATGATCTGTTAGCTAGTATAGGGAGACTCAATCAATCAATGTAAGACACCTTTTGATTAATAATGGGAAGTTTACTATAATGTCTCAAATTAGTTATGTAATTACTAGAATGACTCAGATTTTTAAAAAAATATTAGCATATTTTTCTGGTCAAAATTGTCCTTACACATAGTTATAACAAAAAAAATAAATTTACCAAAGTATCCTTATTAATTTTCGACGGCATATTTGTTTTTTTGAAAAACAAATATGTCGAGTAATAAATCTATTTATAAAATCTGTGTAGGAAAAGAAATCAACCGTTAAAGTGGTGTCAGACTTTATAAAAAACGTCAGATTTGTTCACCAGACAGATTTAATTGTCTGATTTGATTAGAAAATAGATTTTTTAAAATATGTCTGTTGAGACCATAAGCATTAGAGGTTCATAGATAAAGTTCACCCAGTTTCCAAGAAAAAGAATGAATATAATATTTTTTTTTTGAACCCGAGTCTTGGAGAGTCAATGATAAGGGGCGAGTTCATTACTATTTTGTGGGCCCCACGCTATGTGGCGACCCACGATTGGTAACTTTATTATTTAAAAAAAAAATCAAACGAAAAACAAAATCAAATAATAATATTTGCATCTAGGAAATCACGCTCTCTTCGTATCGCCAATGCTCATGCCCTGAATGAGATAACATATTTGTTATAAATGTAGACTTATGTGGTCAACTTATTTTTTGATCGACATATTTATTTGTAATGTTAGACTTATTTTTTGACAGCAGATTTATATAACTGATTTAAAATTATTGACAGACTTTTTGTTTACGTGGTGAAGACTTGTTAATTTATATTATGGTAGATTTATTGACAAAAACCAAGAAAATGCTTGATCGCTACTTCCTCGAGTATTCCACGTGAATCTGATGGAACAGAATCTGCGATTGTCCAAGCAGAGCACAAGTCATGGAGCTCTCCATGAAAAGTACAATCGCTGCCTTGCGTGTTCTGAAGGAAATCAGGAGCAAAACCTCTACGGTGAGTGTCTTCTCGGTGCCGCTGCTCCAGTTAAATAGAGTGACGAGACGTGCAAGAAGATTTCAAGAAGATTTCGTTGATATAGCAAAAAGCCAAATAAGAAGATAGAGAGGGATGCATTTCTTCTCCACTTGTGTTTTTACAGATTGTTTATCAATGTGCACACACATAAAAAGGACATTTGCGGCTGTAACGCTGTTTCTATGTTGGGTGCATTATATGGTATACCAATTCAGATTTGTTACTTTTTTATTGTGGCATCAAACATGCTAACTGTATTTTGTTTTGAGCAACATGCTAACTGTATAACCATAACAATTCAAGACTAGTAAATTGGCTCATAAATGGCATACACAATAACTAGCCACAAAACCAAATGAAAAACCAATACAAGAAACACAATGGCAGATAAGTGTATCAATGTGATGCCATTATCATACGTTACAACAAGCTTCGATGTAAAAACAGAACCATAAGAAGATTCAAGATTTGGAGTTACATAAACAAAACTTAAGGCGAAAGCCTTCACACACACGGAGACCCATCAAACAGAGCAACCAATTCGATATTACTTTTTTTAGATAAGAACCTTCTCAATAGCATCCTTGAGCTTCTGGATTTGTGATTTTAACTGACTACCTTCGTTTGATGTGACTGAACAAGTGATAACAGATCTTTTTACACCACAGGCTCTTCCCAGGGCTTGCTTTGAAAGCACAAAACGTACGGAATATTCTGCAATAAAATCATTCACACATGTAGGTAACAAAAAGAGAGGAAAAATCAGTCCAAAAGAGCATTTCCGAATCAGACAAATATGCAAAAAAAAAACTTGATTGATTACTTTGATATGAGAGAATATTACCACAAACTAATCAAACCAACAACTAACAGAGTCAACCTCTATTTGACTTTAGGAAACAGAGAGCTCGTATATATATTATAAGAACTAATAAATGTATAGAAGAACACTGGACAAGTAAACCCAACAGACACAAGAAGCAACTGCCTAAGTTCAGGAAACAAAGAGCTACATTGACTCTCAGTAGACATAAAGATTCAAACTTGAAGAAGCAAATGACTAAAACAAAGAGTGAAGAACTCAAACCTTATCTTCGGCTACTAAGGGTAGATGAAGAAGAATTTGAGGGGCTCTGCATCTCATGTCTGCATACAAAAACCCAAATCAAACAACGAAAGAGAAAGATCTTTTCCATAGAGGAACTCGGAATTAGAGTTTAGAAACTTCCACAATCAATAAAACAATAATCAAACAATCTGTCATAACCAAACTTTAGTTACGGAACAAAAAAACAGTCTCTCGATTTCAAAGTGGAAGGAATGCTGAAACTGGGATTTAGGGTTTTCGAAATTAAACATCTCAATCAAACAATATATGTTTAAAGTGTGTTATAACCACTTGGAATTGGATATATTTAGCACTTACAGTTGAAATTGGGATTTAGGATTTACACGACAGAGACGATGGCGATATGACGAGGAGCTGAAGAAATCGAAGGCGGATATGATGGAGGAGATGCTGTCAGAGTGGGATAGGGACGACGGTGACTCTCGATCGAAGATTCCTCGACCTTCGTTTTGTGGTCATGTCATTAGAGAGAGACCCGACACAAAGCTTCGTTTCTAATTTCTTTTCTCGATTTACATTTTTTGTAACATATATATTTTCAAATTATTTTAATATATTTTTTGGTAAATTTGTGGTTAATCAAGTTAGAGGGGTTTTTAGTAAATTTGCTTATATCTCATTTTAGTCTAGTAATTAAAAATAAGAGTCATTCTAGTAATTTTTAGACTAAATAAAGTCATTCTAAGTAATTTCTCTTAATAAATAGAGTTTTCTATAGAGCTTTTGCAAAGAAAACGTTCTTGCATTTTTTTTCTATAGAGCTTTTGCGAAGAGTATTTGCGTCTCAAACGTTCTTGTTATTAAATTGATGTCAAGAGCTTGTGACTTTCTCATCGATGAAAATCTTTTGATCCTTGAGTCTTTTAGCTTCCGCTCTCCATCACTATTCAAGATGAGGTAAGTTGGAAACTTTGTTAGTTTTTACCCGAACTCTTGCTTTCACTATTGCTCATAAAGTATTGTACTATATAAAATTGAAATTTGATAGTATCTTTGACAGTGGATAGAATTGGATTTTCAAATGTCACCACGGATAATCGCTTTGAGAAAGGTGGAATTCCAATGAAATGTTAGTGTCGGGCTTCATAGTTATATTAAAATTAACGAAAGTTAAGAATCCGGGAAGAAGATTTTATAAATGTGAAATAATGTCGAGTGAAATTAAAACCACTTGTTTTCTTGGTCAAACTAACTTGCATTCAAAGTAAAAGAGTTAGCCTCCAATAATGAGAATACAACATATATATATATATATATATATATATATATATATATATATATATATATATATATATATATGAGACAAACAAATCAAAATCATCAACATAGGCCAAGCTAACAACAAAGCTAAAACAATAGCAAAGTTTTTAAAAAAATTTGTGGATAGAGATGAAAACTTTAAGCTCAATCAAGGTAGCATCCAAATAAGAGCAAACGATAAAAACCATTCATTTAACTTGGTATTCCAGTATGGCACCACAAAGAAGAGGAAACAACACCTCAGCATAAACACCTGTTTAACATCCTCGCTTCTTCTTCTGATGACCATGCGTGGTGCCGTGGTGGCTCCGCGGTTAGTGCCACTGCTGGTCCAGTTTGACTCCCTTCTTCTCTTGTTATGGAATTTTTTGTTAGTTTCTTTTGTGGTTGTGGATCTGATCAGACAAGAGTTTCTGGTCCGAAGAGTTCATGTTCCATCGTTGTCGTTGCTGTGGTTGTGGGCTTGGTTAAACGCGTTGGTGTCTACTAGGTTAGAAATATATGTCCTTTCTCGTTCAAACTGGTTTGGAGAAGTAAAAATCTTATGTGTTTGTCATTAGTCTTGTAGTGATCTTGGGCTGTTTGGTTGGGGTCCAACATTGTGAAGCAAGATGTTCACTTCTAGTCTGGAGTGTCTGATGTTTTCCTTTGCAGTTAGTGTCTCATGGATTATGATTGAGATTAAGATCTAGAGTAGCGTGTAGGTTGCTGTTTTGATTCGTGACAAAAATGTCTCTCCTGGTTCTCATGTGAAGATCTAAATGGTTTTATTTGTGTTACAAGATGGCTAGAGCTATTGGAAGTACTGATTAAGGTTGTGCGAGCTTTGAGGCTCAATCAAACTGGTTCTTTGGATAGAAAGTTCACAAGAAAAGTTTAATTAACATGTTTCTATCCGGAATTTAAAAATTAGAGCGTTTTTTTCTCAATTGTCACTATTACTAGTACATTAGTAGATGTTCTTTGAACGAGACAATCAACTTAAGTTTTAATATACTTTGTCTTCATTTTTCATATCTTTATAGTATGGTTTTATTGGTTTATTTTGCCGACTTATGATTTTGAAGAAATTTATTTATTGTTTGCTATTGTACAAAAATCATATTTCTTTAAAGATTAAGAACGCATTTTCCATAAAAGTAGTATCTATTTCTTGATAGGTGATTAATTTTTATTTTATTATTGATGCTATTTTCTCGACTCAAAGGTGTAAGTTGGTGATTTTTGTTTTGGGAACTTTTCCAAAAAATTAATGTGTTATAAAACGAGCGACATTGTAAACTAATCAAGTTATTATTGCACGAAACTGCCATAACAACAAAAGCCCGAAAGAGAGAACAAAAACAAAGAGGCCTTTGTTCTGTCTTCGCAGAGGGAGAAAAGAAAACCCAAGCCCAAAGCTCGGAGTCGAAGAGAGAGAGAGAGAGAGAGTCGCATACTGCGCGAGGAGAGAGAGAGAGAGAGAGAGAGAGCCAAAAAGAAATCACCAAGAACAATTTTTTTTTTCTCCCCCCGAGAGGGAAACAAACAAAAATTGAAAAGAAGAAATTGCAGAATTAGAAATCTCCGTAAACAAAAGAAATTCATCTTCTTAATCTCCCTGAGAAATTGATTTCATCTTCGATTCGAAGCTTAAAAAGAAAGGGGTATTTGTTTTTGATTGTCCAATTCATCGTGAAACCCTAGGAGAGAGAGAGAGAATAAGCTAATTTTAGATTCGTGATTGCCCCAAAACATCTGTGCCCTAGGCCTTGCTTCACGTTCACAATTCAGGTACTCTACCTTCCTTCTCCCTTCTTCCTGAAACCCTAAAGTCCAGCTTTGCTCGAGTTTCTGTGAAATTTTGAACATTTCGGGGCAATGTTTTACATTGACTCTTGATAGTGCCACTAAATTTTGAACATTTCTCTTTAGATTCGTAGCTCTGCTTGTTCAGCTTCTAAAATGTGCAACAGAGTTCGTGGTTATGTAGCTTAAGCTGATCATTTCAAATTTTCAAACTTTGCTTCTGATTCTCTTATCGACTTCAGCTCATTCTTCAGGCAACCTTTTGTTGCTTTGGTTTCTAAAAAGCTTTATCTACCACTTTTAAATTTAACGGGCGATTTGATCTATGTTATGAGATGGAATACGTAGCTCTACCAGCTCTTGATCTGATCTTCTCGAGGAATATACTGAAAGCATCTTTATGTGTGTTTCCAGTTAGATATCGAATTTTATGGGACATCCAATGTGCTGATGCAATGGATATCTTCTAGTAAATGCTGAGCTTGGTTCCATGGGAGGAGTAATTGATAGTGGAGGTGGTATTGGTCTCAAAACGTCTCCCCGCCGAACAGCTATTGAGAATGCTCAAGCCGAGCTCAGGTATTTCAGATTGTCACTTCTTCTTTTGCGATGTTTTTTAAACATTCTATTCCAATGTGTAACAAAGATGCTTGTTTCAATAGGCAAGAGTATGATGTCCGTGAGGAAAGGAGGAGAGAGTTAGAGTTTCTGGAGAAAGTATGTATTCATATTTGCAATTCCTCTCTCTTCTTTTTTTGTTCCTTTGGAAAACTTATCATTTACTCTTTTATCTGCTTCAGGGAGGTAATCCCTTGGATTTCAAGTTTGGTATTGCAACTTCACATAGCGTCCAATCTACATCACTCGCTGATCAGCAAGCTGAGCATTTTGTAAACAGGTACGCTCATGTTTGCTGTAGTCTCTCCCATTAAATGTCTTGGATTAACTCTTCATTCTTTACCTGTAACAGTGGGCACAAGGATAGCTTTGCCCTGGCTTCCTCACCACATGGAGACTCTGTGGAGAGTAGTGGTAGACCCGCAGTTCCTACAGTTTCCGAACCCAATACAGCGGATAATCTTTTACTGTTTGATTCTGGAAATAAGTCAGTTGAGGGAGAAAACAATTTGAGATATCCTAATAGGCAAAACAGAACGTCTGAATCAGAACGGTCTTACAAAGCCAACACCAACCAAAACATCAAAGAAACAGAGGAGTCTGCTATCTTTCGACCGTATGCTCGTAGGAACAGAACAAAAATAAATCGGGATCCAGCACGGTCAAGTTCTACGGATTTAGTTCAGAATCCTGGTGGTCTTGCAATGTCTATCTCTGTTCGCAGAGGATCAGTTGATGGAAAGGGTTGTAATTCTGAAGCAGCCAATCAAAAGGATAGACAAACAACCTCTGTATCATGTCCAACATTTGCAAATTCAAATAGAACTGTAGCTCCCAGTAATACGCTGAATACTATGGTGTATGGTGGACCTGTTGCACGAGAGAATGCTGCTGGATCGAAAAATAGTCTATTGAAAGATGAAGCAGACATTACACTTAGAAAAAGCTCCGCAGATTTTCGTCTTGAAGAGGCTGGCCTGGCTGGGGAGATTGGTTATCCCAAAGCTGCAGCAAAAGCTGGACAGGAAAATAATTCTACCCAAATGGATGAGCTAGGTAATACTACAGGAGGAGATAAAAAAAGTTCAACAGATAGAGCAGCTGCAGGGACACAGTCTTCTCATGCTAACAACTTAGAAGTAGATGTAGATACTGAAAGAGATCTTTATAGAGCGGAGAAACTCCACTCAGATGAAATCTCTTTGCCGATAGCTTCAAGAGTAGAGGGGTTACTGAATCAAACAGTTGGTGAACTGAAGATTGAGGATGAGGCAGGTCGATCTACCACTATAATTAGCGAGTGCAGTCCTGCGCGTGAAATGCAGATGAATTCAATTAAAATTGAAAATGAAAACTACAGAAGTGTGTCTGAGCTACAAAATGAAGGGAAATGCTCTGACGCTGAGAAAGAGCTTCAACATGGGTTAGTTGTACCTGAACATGATAAGAAAGTTAGTAGTGTTTTGCCTGACGATCCTAGTAGCTTTGTGCACCCTGGAAAAACTCAGGCATCTGTAGACGCAAGTTTATGCATGGTTGGTGATAATGTGCTGTCAGGAACTGACGTTGAAGCATTAAAACATCAGCCTAGCTCTGATGATGGTTCAAAAGTGGTAGATACTGTGAAGGAAGACTCTCTCCTTGAGGAGGCACGAATTATACAGGTTTGCTTTTTCAACTTGGTTTGATGATCTTTAGCTCGCGAGCTTTCGAGGTACTTATATACCCATTCATTTTTTTCTTGTATGACATAATACATTAATAGGCAAAAAGAAAAAGAATTGCCGAGTTATCCTGTGGTACCGCACCAGTGGAGGTCCGTGAGAAATGTCAATGGGATTTTGTCCTTGAAGAAATGACATGGCTGGCAAATGATTTCGCTCAGGTCTGGTCTTAGTTGAATCAGCTTTCTGATTGAAATTCTATATATTTGCATGGAAATTGCTGCATTTTGTGGATTGTTTCCGATGACATCTATGCTTAAATGAGCTTTGTTCACATGTTACTGGAACAGTTTTCATTGTGTTCAGATCGCATGTTGTTTATCCTCACATATTTCCTTTTGTCTTCTAGGAGCGGCTTTGGAAGATGACTGCTGCTGCACAAATTTCCCATCGAGTTGCTTTGACTTCCCAGTTGAGATTTGAGGAAAAAGTCCAGCACAGAAAGATGAGAAATATAGCTTCAATCCTATCTAGTGCTGTATTGAAATTCTGGAGTTCTGTTGAGGTTCCTGGGGAGCTGGAGGAGAGAGGCTTGGGAATTGATAAGGTATTTGACTGACAGACCTCTGTTATGGTTTTTGATGACAATAGTGATCTTATGGTTCTTTCATTTTCTTATAAATCAGAACCATGCACACACACACACACACACACACACACACACACACACACACACACACACACTTAAACACGCACACTTACAAATACACACACTTGTTGGATTAAAGTATTGATAACACTGATGTTCTGGAACCATATTGTTAAGTTTATGATAGAAGCGACCAAATGGATATATCCGTCGTCAGCATTGATCAGCTGGGTCTTTCTTATTTGCATTAATAGTCTTCCAGTTTTACCTCCATGAATCCCTGGTTCTGTTGCTCTCTACACTACGATTTTTGTTAACTTAATGGTATGTTGCTTGGTAATACCATGGTTGAATGCAGGAGACCTGCCAAGAATCTAATTGTGAGAATGGCAGAAAATGTTTAGCTGTCGGTGTCAGGGAATATGCAAGTAGATTTTTGAAGTATAACAACTCTTCTATCCCTGATCATTCAGCTGCACCATCAACACCGGACTATATGTGCGACCCAGAAATATTGGATGCATCTGTGGCTTATCAGCTACCGGAAGTAGGAACTTTTGTAAACTCTGCGACCGCAGTTCAATATAATTGCTATGGGTAGCTCTAAAATATAGCTAATTGAGCTTTGTTACTGTTCAGGAAAGCCTATTTTATCCAGTTCCATCTGGTGCAATGAAGGTGTATCAAATATCCATTGAAACCCAGCTCGCTCGCTGTGAGGTATGTTATATTATTCTGTGCTAGGAACTCTCATATTTTAACTTTGATTGCCTTAAATTTTGTTCTGTTATTCGAAGATATTTAACAATATTTATCTGTTCTCAGAAATCTGGAAATAGCATGCAGGAGGAGGTTGATACATCAGCTTATGATGCTGTTGGAGGTATGCACAACTCTTGGTTATTTAAGCTTCACGTACTGGTTACATGTTTTCTGACCTTTTATCTCCACTGTAGATACAGAATACGATGTCACTGCATTTGATGAGGATGGAGTAGAAACGAGTACCTATTATCTCCCTGGACCTTTCGAATCCAGCAAATCATTTAATTTGAGCCACAAAAAAAGGAAGAATTTGATGAAGTCACATTCTGCCCGGTCATATGATCTTGGAGCTGATTCACCATACGTGAACTACAGAGATGGGTTTAACTCATCAAATTTGATGGCGAAAAGGGCTGCTAATAATATAAATGGCGGCTCAGTTCCTACGAGGCGTGTGCGCACTGCTTCCAGGCCGAGGATTGCGAGTTTACCAGTGCCCTCAAAGACAGATGCATCGAGTGGGGATACTAGTTCTTTTCAGGATGAGCAAAGTAGTTTGCTTGGTGGATCAGCAGTTCAAAAAGGCACAGAGGTTGAATCAAGTGGTAATTTTGAGAAGCAGTTTTCTTATGACATAGCTGAAACGTCAGGGAAACCTAAAAAGAAGAAGAAGACTCATCTGGTAGTTTGCAATATGCGTATCTCTTACTTACTTTTCTGCTGAGAAATAGTTGTTAGTAGTTTACTCTAAATTGCACTGTAATTTCGATTCCATTTGTTGCAGGGATCTGCTTATGACCAGACCTGGCATCCAGATTCTCCAGTCCATGCTGAACAGGTGATTTCACTGGTAAAATCTTAAGAATCAATTTGAACAAATGTTTAAGGGAAGTTTGCCAGGAGTTCAGGTGGTGTGTTCTAATCAATTTTAATGCTGACTAGCTTGCTAAAATGAAAAATTTGCTACATGCTGGACTGGTTTTAATGTTTTAATCTATTCTTGGGATTGAAATGCTTACAAATTTATTTTTTTGCTTCCATTTTTCATCTTGTAGAGGTGGCTGTGCACAGTTCATATTTCTTAAAATGAGAACTTTAAGTTATGATAGTTGGTAAAATATGTAAACTGTACTGGTAACTGACTTCCCATAAAAGTTTTCTAACTTGTCCTTGTTTTGGCAGAAGGACCACTGGAAGAAGCGAGTAGAGAATCATTTCGATACAAATGGTATTATTTGCAAATTCATTTTTACTCTTTCTTGCATTGTATTTTAATTTCGGCAGTGGGGGAAGCATCGGCCTTACTCTTTTACCAATCAACCCAGTTTATGCTTTGAGGAAAACTTTTTTGCATACATATTATCATTAGCCACCATTTATAAAACTAAAAGTGTATTCTGTGGAGTTATAACCCTAGAGTAGAAGGTTGTAATTTGGATTAGTTCAACTGTCTCTGGCAACTAGCATGATTTTGTTGCTTTATCGACATTTTCCCATGTCTCAATGCTGATTTATAATGAGTATTTTATAAATGCATTGTGTAAGGTATGTATGGTCCTCATGCAAAGAAGCAGAAGACCACCAAGCAATTGGTAGAGAATAATTTTGATGGTGCCATTGCTCTCACAGGATCAATTCCTTCTCCGGCAGCTTCCCAGATGAGCAACATGTCCAGCCCCAACAAATCTATCAAATTTATTGGAGGTCGTGACAGAGCCAGAAAAATAAAAGGCCTAAAGGTATATGCTATTATGGTTGCTAACTTATTTTTGGATGTTTCTTTTAAACTTGAAATTTTGATTTACGCAGATTTCTCCTGGCGAGCATGGTTCTGGAACTACGTGGTCACTATTTGAGGATCAGGTATTTTATTTGTCATCTTTCTTAACATCGATATATTGTAGGTTACTCTGTGAGTTTCTAATTATTTTATACCATCTAGGCGCTCGTTGTCCTGGTGCATGACATGGGCCCTAACTGGGAGCTCATTAGTGATGCAATGAACAGCACTCTTAAAATTAAGGTAAGTGCTTGTTGTTTTGAAAATATTGGGATTCTTTGTAAATTTCCCACCGAGTGGCAGAGCTATACTTCATATGATAATAATGTTTATTTCTATTCTAGTGAACTGTTTACTGGATATTGTTGTCCAGTATATTACGTTCTCATGTTAATGAACATTTGGGATTCGTTGCTGGCTTGATTTGTTCATTGCTTGATCCGCTTTTTTTCTTTTAATTTTCCAGTGTATATATCGTAATCCGAGTGAATGCAAGGAGCGGCATAAGATTCTGATGGATAAGACTGCGAGTGATGGGGCTGATAGTGCTGAAGACTCCGGGACTTCTCAGTCCTATCCATCCACTTTGCCTGGCATCCCAAAGGTTTTTCTTTAGCTCTTAGATGCTGAATAAAGCCTCCTCTTTGTTTAGACTAACTGGAATACCCATGATATGTTATATTTAGGGAAGTGCAAGACAGTTGTTTCAGCGACTGCAAGGGCCAATGGAGGAAGATACCCTGAAGTCCCATTTTGAGAAGATTTGTTTGATTGGGAAGAAGTTACACTATAGAAAGACACAGGTTGGTTCACCTAGTACTTTTTACTGTTTACAAGCTTGTAATTTGTAACTACTGGACTTTCTTTCTGCATTTTTTTCTAGTCGTATTTCAACCGTTGTCTACCGATAGTGATAGTTCAAGCTAAATTCAATGGGTGTTGTAGCTAGTTTTTGAGTCCCTTGTTAGAAGATAGCTGGAGGGTCTTAACTTTTGTAGTTCCAAAGAGTATTTTCAGGGTTACTTGTTCACGAAATTAGGTTTTTAAGTCGCACTAAAGATGGTAAACGTTTTTGCTAGTCAAAGCATAGCTGCAAACCTGGCTATTGTTTGCTGAAGTCATTAGGAACCTTTACATTGTAGTTGGAAGTTTAAATCTTCTAAGGCCCTAATTTTTTTTTCTCGTTGCTGCTTCTGTCTGTTTGCTACTGTTTCATCAATATTCAAGAATGATGGTCGGGATCCCAAGCAGATAGTACCAGTTCACAATTCACAAATCATGGCTCTATCTCAAGTATTCCCAAATAATCTGAATGGAGGTGTTCTAACGTAAGTTTTGGTTTTCCATAAATAACTTTATTTCCTGCTTACTACTTCCACGATTCTAATATCTTGCTACTCTCCGGATGAAGGCCCCTTGATCTCTGTGATGCGTCAACTTCAGGTCAAGATTTATTTTCACTTGAAAATCCAGGTTCGCTTCCGGGACTTCCAGTGTTGAATCAAGGAACGCCAGTGCTCCCTACTTCTGGAGCAAACACATCCACTCCTGGATCATCTGGTGTGGTTCCCGGCAACAGTTTACCAACCACACCTGGTCTACACCATGCTTCTGCAAGGTAGACCTGTAATGAATGGTTTGTTTTGGTGAATGCACACGTTTGTGCATCTCCGTTCAATATCTGGTACTTCTTTTGGTTGGTAATATGTTTCTTTCCTTTTAGGGATGGTAGATTCAACGTTTCTAGAGGGCCTTTGCCACTTGATGAACAACATCGACTGCAACAGTCTAATCAGATATCCGGTAGAAACCTGCAGCAGCCTTCTTCATCAACTCCTGGAGCTGTCTCAGGATCTGGACACCGCATGGTTCCTGGTGCAAACACCATGGGTGTAAGTGGAATGAACAGAGGAGCACCCATGTCGAGGCCTGGTTTTCAAGCAATTGGCTCAGCAGCAATGCCAAATACTAGTAGCATGCTATCACCTGGTATGGTGGGAATTCCAAACACTGGTAATATTCACTCTGGAGGAGGAGCTTCTCAAGGAAACTCCATGTCTAGGCCGCCTCGTGAAGCTGTTCAGCATATGATGCGGGTAAGCTACTTGGCTTTTGGTTGCTGCTATGGTAACTAGTTTATATGATGACTCCTTGGTTTAGTTTGTAGTCGTTCAGCGCTTCTGATTCTTTTATCTACGGCTGGTCAATTGATATTTTGAGCCTCTCTGACATCACTACGATCAATGCAGCGAAAATGAAAACTGATATGCATGAGTTTCAGATGCAGGCTGCTCAAGGGAACAGCCAGGGGATCCCAGCTTTCGGTAGTTTGAGTTCTGGATTTACCAACAACCAGACAACTCCTGTTCAGGCGTACCCAGGCCATCTCTCCCAGCAGCATCAGATGCCACATCAGTCGCATGTGCTTGGCAATTCACAGCATCCTCATCTCCAGAGCCCAAGCCCAAGTCATGCCGCTAGGGCACAGCAGGAAGGATTTGCTCTCCGTCAAAGGCTAATGCACCAGAGGTATGTGCAGCAGCAGCAGCAGTTTGCATCATCTGGTACTCTGATGCCACATGGACAACAACAACCTCAGGGGACTTCTGTTTCTTCTTCGACACAAAACAGTCAACAGACTCAACCACCCGTTTCGCCCCAGCCATTACAGCCTGCAGTGTCGACCTCTCCTAATATTAATGCTATGACACAACAGAACCCTCAAAAGTCTCAGTTGCCGCTTCATGGCCTGGCTAGGAATCCTCAGTCTGGTGCTTCTGGAGTAAACAATCAAGCTGGAAAACAACGGCAGAGACAACTCCAGCAGCAGTCTGGAAGACAACATCCACGGCAGCCATCGCAGCAGAATAAACAAACGAAGGGGACGGGTAGAGGAAACATGATTCATCAGAATATGACTCCTGATCAGTCACACTTGAATGGTCTTACCATGTCCCCAGGGAATCAGGCTACCGATAAAGGAGAGGCAATAGTTCCAGTTAGGCCTGATCGAGAGTCTAATGTGGGGACTGCCACGAGCACGCATCTTCAGTCTAAACCTTTTGTTTCACCACAGTCTTCAAATCATTCACAGCAATTACCGAAATCATTTCCTGGAGCTGCATCTCCGTGCCAAGAACAACAAATACAGTTACCTTCAGACAATAGCATCCATGGCCAGAACTCACCTGCAGCCTCATGTAACATTTTATCCACCTCTAGCCCCTCAGTTGCACCAGCAGTTGAACCTTCCAACCATCACCAGAAGCAGCGTAATCAAGTGCAATCAACAGCTCAGCGAAATGCTCATCAGAATCATATGGAGAACTCTGAATTATCGAGGAAGTCCCAAGCTGAACGTGGCACAAGCGCTCCGCAGTCTGTCCCCAATACCATACAAACACCTAGTATGAGTACGAGCAAGGGTATGCCTCAAGTGACTAATGATTCGAACAACATAAAAGCAGTTGGTTCTACTGTTGTGCCTTCTCCAAATGGATTGGAACCTCCAACTAGTACCGCCTCTGTGCAAAGCAATACTCCTAATGTAGTAAACGGTTCTAATACAGACTCAGCTGGTAGTGATCCAGCAACAACACTGAACCAAGGACTAGCGCAGAAGCATTTCCCTGGGGGCTTGCCTTGTCAGGAGCTCAAAGGCGTGATAGAGAGAAAACAATTTCTACCAACAGTAGAAAAGGGACCAAAGTTGCCAGAGCAGCTGACTGTACATAATCAGAAACGTCTTGCTTCTGATCAGCAGCCTCCACTATTAGAAGAAGCACAAGAGATATCATCTTCCAAGCCTCCTGATACGAAAGTGGAGTGAGAGGCACGACAGATGAAACCTAGAACTTCGAGTAGCTGTAGATTCTGCAAAGGGTTATGCTTGGCCCTTACCGACAACCCTGTACAGGTACCAAAACTTGTTTGTACGGAGTCAGGGTCCTCACTCACTGTGGCATTTAAACATCATCAAGTGGGCGGTCTTTAGATTTTGCTGAGATGATGTATAACTGAACATTGGTCTGGTGCAACCAAAGTAAATTATAAACTCTGCAGATTGAGTTTGCAGAGTTGATGGGGGCAGAGGAAGATAAATGGGGAAAGAAGGTGGATAGATAGATTGATGATGGTCCTTTTTTATATCTTTTGATCACAAGAGAGAAAGGTATATCGCATGTAAATTACCACTGCGTCATAGAGAGATCATTTTCTTCTTCCCATCTTTAGGTTTGGAAGAGTGGAAACAGTTTATAATGTTTTGTATAGAAGTCTGCTCTTCCACCAACTTTTTTTTTTTTTTTACTTATCTTGGGGCAGCCTTTCTCTTCTTCTGTTTGCACCCTTCTAATTTCTACTCTTGTGGGTTTAGGTTAGTATAATTTGAATGTATTATTGTTTCTCTCCTTCTGGTTATAACCACAAAAAGACCTTATGCTTCCTAGTCCTCATTCACACAAGATATTTATGGAATTGGTTCTTGTTTAGAGAAGAACAATTGCATCTTCTTTTGTTAAGTAAACAACATTTTCACATTTTTCTTGTTTACAAGCTTTGTTAAATTTGCAAATGGCACTCATAAAAAAAGTTCATGACACTAGATTACAACATTGTTAACTATGTTACATCTCTGAAATGAAAAAGATGAGGAAGAAGAAGAAAAACAACAATGTCACCATCTTTTTTCACTTTATTGGTTAACCTCTCATGAAAAAGGTTAGAAAGAAGCAAAGGAAGTGTTGATAAACTGAAGAAGCTGTGCTTGAGAACTCTGAATCAATTTAAGCCGTTTGATCTCCATCTCCTTACGCATCTTCACCGTCTCTTTAGCAAACTCCATCTTCTTCTTCTCCATCACCATCACTCTCTCAGCAAAAGACCTAATCTCATAAGCTACAGCTCTGGACGCTCCTTTCCTCCTCCTCTCACCACCTCCTCCTTCAACTTCCCTCTTCCTCTTCGATCTCTCCTTTTGCCCCCACTGCAACAATCCTCCACCAACTCCGGCGAATCTGTTAACAGTTCCAGGTCTTCTCACTATATGATTGATACTCCTGGATTTGTTCTGTACCTCATCTTCTTCGTCTTCATCTTCTTCATCTTCTGTGTAGTGATTACTTGGAGGAGGCAGTCGTGTGAGGGGACGAGCTGAGATCGGAGCTGGATTGCTATCTAACTCCTCCATCTGAGAATAGAAAGGCCATATCGAGATAGGTCCCATGCTCTGCCTCTCCGCTTTGAATCTTTTCCGCAGCTTCTCCATCTTGTGCCGACACTGTGTCGCCGACCGCTCGACGCCGGATCGAGCCGAGACGGCGACTGAGATCTCTTCCCATTGGTTTGATCTGAGAGGACCTCGACCAACGGCGTACCACTTCTCCTTGTATGAGTCGATCAGGAGGAGAGTCTCGTCTTCGGTCCATAGCACCGGTTGGGTCTTTCTGGCGACGGCGGAGGCCGATGCGGCTAAGGCCACCACGGTGGTTGAAGGGGAAGGAGGGGTTTGAATCGCCGTGGAGTTCGAGGGTGGTGGATTTTGATGCGGCGGAGTAGCGGAGGGATTAGGGTTTGAATCAGAAGGAGGAGGAGAAGGTGTCGGCGAAGGCGTCGCCATGTGTCAATGGAAGAAAGCACTACAACCAACAACTATTGCTTCTTCGGCTTCTGTTGTGTTAGAGTTTTAACTCAAAACTCAGATCATTGGGCTTTTGTCTGCGCATTGACTTTTGGTATGTTTTGGGCTTTTGTCTCCGCGTTGACTTTTGTCTTCAATCGACCGAAATTCGTAACCGTCGAACCGATCCAAAGTGAAACATCTACATTGAGTTTGGTTTGTTTTTACCAAAGCCATATTTAATATCTTTAAATCGTTTCCTCAATTTTCAGGAAACGTGATCAGCAAGTAAACACTTTAAAAATATATTTTAGATTTATTTCCTTTTAAATACTTTATAAAAATCTACTATTTCCTTTTATCAATCAGGTAAAATTTTAGCTATAAAAACGTACTAGACCATGACCTACCCGACCGGGTGGGTGCTTATCTTATTTTTTTTTTTATTTTTTATTTATACTATATGATCTATTTTGTTATAGTTACATGTAATAATTTAAATTTTTGTGTGTGTTTGTAATAACAATCGAATGTGTGAAAAATGTTTGGTAGTATATAATGAAAGCGTCAAATCAACAATGATAGATTATATATATATATATATGAATGTAGTTAATGTAAAATGTGTTTCAAAATAAATTATTTTTTAACGTTGATTTATTATGATATTACAATTATTAGGAATATTACATAGACGATTCGACAACCGATGATACTATTTGTCTTATGAAGATCAACGTCTAACTGCATCATCTGAGCCGTCCTATGAAGATCCACGCCTGACCAGATTTACTTGCACCATGTTGAAGATCTCTTGTAATCATTCCTTCCATAATCCACATAGTTGCATGTTAATCATTCCTTCCATAATCTGCATAGTTGCCTAATAAATCACGTTCTCTCCGGGACTTGAAACCTGGATTTGAGATAACCTGCAATAAATTGCATAGTCTGGGAGTCGAACTCCAGACCTGGGTGTAGAAACCTTTAGACCTTAACCATTAGACTACAGTTCTTCCACAAATTACTTTGAGTTAGTAAAATATATGAAATAGATAAATAAATATAATTTTGTAACATCAATTTATTTGCCCATCTTGTATGGAAATATAACATATTAAAATATCCATGTAAGATTTATAAAAGAATTAATAAAATTCATATGTATAAGAAATAGTTTAATGAAAAAAATATATTTTAAAATTATTTTTGTTTTAAATATGACCTGTATATCTGTAAATATGTATTTTTATTTATATGAATCAGAATTTTATAAAAATATATAACTAAATTGTTGTATATACTGTTTAAAATGTATGGTCCTATATATTTTCTACTCTTTAACATTTATTATACTGAATTTATATTGGACTAATATTTTTAAGAAAATATACATAACATAACATATTTATATATTAATCTATTTATTATATAAATTTTTCTTTTGTGATTTTTATTTTAGTTATTACTTATAAATAATAAAAATAATAACTATTTAAAGATAGGTAGATAATTAATCATAAAAAATCCTAAAAGGTAGATTAATTTGTATGAAATTAATTATTAGGTATATATGGAATTAGTAAAATAATTACCATATAATTTGTGTTTAATGACGAATGAAACTGATTATTTTCAGACACACATAGACACACACACACACACACACACACACACACACACACATATATATATATATATATAATATAATAGGAAAATACAAAGAATATTAAAAGCTAGGCTTATTAATTATTGTTTTCATAAATTTTAGTTAGAATTTAGTTTTGGAAATGCATTAATTAAAGAGAAAAGACAAAAAAATCCTATTGGTAGGTTAATTAATAGTTTCAGTGACATAACATTGTAAATAACACTGAAAAGTAATGGTCATTTTATAAATGTACTTCTATTTTAGGAGATATCACATCAATCCTCGTACATTCTCCTCTCTTCTCTTCCTAAAAGCAAGTTCTAGGTTTTTCCATTTGTTTAAAACCTTCAGAACTCAACATGAATAAGGGGGTAAACTCAGGTTCCATTATCCCAATTGATCTCATCAACGAGATATTCTCGAGATTACCAGCCAAATCAGTCGCTAGGTTTTCTTACGTGTCGAAGCAATGAAAGCTCATGATTTCCCGTCCATATTTCAAAGAGTTGTTCTCCACCAGATCTTCAGCTCGGCTGCCGCGTCTCTTATTCTTGGTCAAACGAGATGGTTATAATTTGTGTTTATTCTCCTTGCCTCACCCTCGTAATCCTTATGAAAAGTCGTCGTCATCTATTGTAGTAACATCCTACTTCCTCATGAAGTTACCTAAACACGTGCCGACTAGTTGCGAAAGGCATGCCTTTGGTTTGTTCCTGTTACGTGTGTACAAGGGGATGGTTATATGTAACCCTAGCACACACCAGTTGGCTCTTTTACCCGTCGAAGAGGGGGTGCATTCGACAATCTATTTATTGTTTGATCCGGTTGGCAAACAGTTTAAGGTATTGTCCATGAAATTTATTTACAGGCCATCTCTAATATTGACACTAGGAACTGGAGTCAACTCGTGGAGATTCATCAATTGTCCCTTAAACCATTTGTCTTCGCATAAATTTCCTGAAGGGATATGCATCAATGGGGTTTTGTATTGCTTTGCTGCAAAATTGGATGAGATTTCTCATCTGATAGTTTTCTTTGATGTTAGGTCTGAGGAATTTAAGTTTATATACAGAGATTTCTTCGAACGAGAAAGAAAAACATACAGAGAATTTAGTCTTGATAGGGATAGAACTAAAATGATAAACTATAAGGGTAAACTAGGGGTGATTACTCTAAAGTATTACTATAACCCTTGGGATTGGGATCCTAATGACTCCAGGGGTAGGAAGTGTGCCCTTAAGTTGTGTATATCAGTTATAAAGGGTGCTGAAGATGCAAACTCGGAATGGTCGGAACATGTCTACACTTTTTGGAAGACGAATCAATGCGTTGGCTGCAGCACGTTTCCACTTTATGGGAGAATCAAATCGTTACTGAGGATGTTTCTGTTGTTGGAGTGACTGCCACATGCTACATTGTTTTGTCTATGAAGGATATGCATGCATCGAAGCTGCTTTGTGTTTTCTACCTCAACATTGAATGGAACACTCTCCAACGAGTTAAATTCCGAACTGGGCCTGACCATGAAGAAGTTTTTGAGAAATGTAGCAGCGAAGTTACTGTACTCTCTGTGGACCATGTAGAAAAGCTTAACTTTATTAATATGGGAGACACAACGTCAACTCACGAGAGCTGCACATCCAACATCATCCTAAAAGCTCACATGCAAAACAGATTTGAGGGCTTTATATTATTTTTGATTATATCAGCTTCTTTTCTTCCAGATGATGATGGGTTTTACATGAGTGCTTCTTAAGTTGAATAAAAGCTCTATTATATTTACATTAATTAAAAGTTGCAAAAAAACAAGTTGGAAAATAAAACTCCACTTTGATAATTTACAAATTTTTATTCAACTCAGCTATTAGCCTGAAGTTGTCTTCATAACATAAACTCGATCGGGCTATTGTTTTACGCCACTTCTTATTTAAAGGTTTCGTGTAATTAAGCTTGATCACATTAAAAAATGGGGTTTGGAATGTATGTTTTTGCAAGTGCTTTTGAGCTTTGTAGACAAAATTAGAATAGTTAGCTAATGGATGTTTATCTCCGGAACAAGCAAAAAGTAGCCGGTGGTTTGCAAGTTCCAGCAAAAGACTTTCCTCTCAAAGTATCTCTGGTTCCTGAACTTCCTCCTACTCCTGACTATTTGCAGCAGTTGATCTACTGATTGAGTGTGTTCCGTAACTACGGATCAGCCTAACATTTGATTTGGTAGAATTGATATTTTATGGAGTACACAAATAAAACAATGTCAGTTTCGACTTGACTTTAGATTCATTCCATTCGATCTGAAAAAATGTAATTGTATTTGAAAATTGTACACAATGGTTCCCAACCAATAAGAATCTGGTACACAATTGTAAGCTTTTCGTTCTTTAGTTCCACTCTCCATAACCATTTTTTTGCTCCTTTATATAAACCCATCTAGAAAAAAAAAATAGAAGGAAAAAGAAGTTCCAATTGAGCAAGGAAACAAAACATATATACATTTGGTTTGAGGGTGAAGTAGTAATAGTAGTAGCTAAGGAAGACATTGAAAATGAGATTCAAAGATAGATCTATTCAACTTAAATTTCTGCAATGCCTTGGCCAGCACGATCGCATCCCCCCTGCAATGTTTGTTGTAGTCCACTTCATACTAGTCTTGATTTTCGCTTACTGTTATTTGATGAACCACCAACCAAATGTTGTTAATGTTTTCTCAGGAATATTTTCTTGCTTCTTACTTTTGGATTTTCTTATTCTCCTCTCTCTTCTCTCTCTCTATAGCAACTAAGTAATATAAACAAGAAGCAACACAGAAAGCTACTCTTTAAATATGTCTTCAGAAACTGTTCATTTAGAGGCAAAAAAAGTAAATACCCTACACAAGATCTTGAGGAGTATCTCCGCCGGTAGACCAGAGAACGAGATTCTTCAACTGTTCCTGTCTGAGCACAAACTTTAGATTAGGTCCTCCTCCTCCTCCTTGAGCTTTTGAAAGGTTACTAGCTCTTCGCTTCACATTACTCACAACACTAACACGGCTGTTACCTAAAGTCTGATTCTTTCTAGAAGCACGAGGGTTCCCTAGCTTAGGTGGGTAGGAATGCTATCTAACTTCTCCATGCTCTGTCTCTCTCTGCTCTGAACTTCTCCATCTTGTGCCGACACTGTGTTGCCGAGCGCTCAACAACGGAGATCTCTTCCCATTGGTTTGATTTCAAAAGGAGGAGGAGATGTCGGCGAAAGGCGTCGCCATGTGGCAATGGATGAAAAATCACAACAACAAATCATTGGGCTTTTGTTTCTAACCGACTTAAATTTGTGACCGATCCAAATTGAAACATCGACATTGAGTTTGGTTTGTTTTAACCAAAGCCATAACACTAGGTTTCAGGAACCGTGATCAGCAAGTAAACACTTTAAGATATTTTAGTTGTTTTTTTCCTTTCAATTACATTATTTTTTTTTTATCAATTGGGTAAAGTTTTAGCTATAAATACAGTATAACCTCTATAAATTAATAATCTATAACTTAATATCTCTATAAACTAATACAATTTCATAGTCCCAAATTATGTTTTTGGTTCAATTAGTATCTCGATAAATTAATAATCTCTATAAATTAATAAAAAATCATAGTCCCAACATTATTAATTTATAGATGTTTCACTGTACGTAAAGCTTATAGGGGAGCAAAAGATATCACATCAATCATCTTACTTTCTCTTCTCTTCCTAAAGCTTCTCTAGGGTTTTGCCGTTTCGTACCTTTCGAACTCAACATGAATAAGGGAGAAAACTCAGGTTCCATTATCCCAATTGATCTCATCAACGAGATCTTCTCCAGATTACCAGCCAAATCAGTCACTAGGTTTTCTTGCCTGTCGAAGCAATGGAGAGACATGCTTGACTGTCCATATTTCAAAGAGCTGTTCTTCACCAGATCCTCGGCCTGGCCGCGTCTCTTATTCTCCGTCCAACGAGATGGTTGTTCGTGTTATTTCTCGTCGCCTCAACCTCATAATCTATACTTGAAGTTGTCATCTCTTGTAGTAACAGCCGACTTCCACATGAAGTTACCTAAACACATGCCGAGTAGATATGGAAAGCATGCCTTTGGTTTGGTGTATTGCTATTGGCGTATGGGGATGGTGATATTTAACCCTAGCACGGGACAGTTGGTTCAGTTACCCAAAGATAATAGGCTGAGTACGATAAACTATTTAGGGTTTGATCCGGTTGACGAACAGTTTAAGGTATTGTCCATGTCGAATCAGTTCCTATTGACATTAGGAACTGACGATTCGTGGGAGAAGATCTATTGTCCCTTGAACGATTTGTCTATATATTGTTTCCCTGAAGGTATATGCATCAATGGGGTTTTGTATTATTTTGCTGTTAATGATTCTTATCTGCTAGTTTGCTTTGATTTTAGGTCTGAGGAATTCAAGTTTATAAACGTAGATTTTATTACTTTCAGGGATAGTACTAAAATGATAAACTATATGGGTAAACTAGGGGTGATTAATCTAGAGTATGATTATAACCCTTGGGATTGGGATCCTAAAGACTCCAGGGGTAGAAAGTGTTTCCTTAAGTTGTCTATGTTAGTTCTAAGGGATGTTGATGACCCAAACTCGGAATGGTCGGAACATGTATACACTTTTCGGAAGACGAATCAATGCGTTGGCTGCAGCCACGTTTCCACTTTATGGGAGAATCAAATCGTTTCAGGGGATGTTTCTGTTGTTGGAGTGACTGCCACGGGTGAGGTTGTCTTGTGTATCGACGATGTATCTAAGACGCTTTATGTTTTCTACCTCAATATCGAAAGGAAGACTCTCAACGAGTTGAATTCCGAACTGCTAACAATGAAGCTTTTGAGAAATGTAGTAGCAGAGATATACTCTCTGTGGACCATGTGGAGGATCTTCAATTTATTAATAAGGAGACTAGATATGATGCAACACCTATATATAAGTTGATGGCGTAAACCCACGAGAGCACTACATCAAACATCATCTTATAGGATGCAACTAAATCGCCAAAGGTTTGAGAGCATTAACAAATTTGATTCTCAGCTTTTTTTTTACATGATTGCTTCTTAAGCTAAAGCGTTATTTACAATATATGTATACAAGTTGTATTATCCCGGTAAACTATCAAGTCGGCAAATAAATTCTTAGATAATAAAAGTTTTTTAACGACACTTCCTTGTTTTGTGCGAGTTTATCACTCTGTTGGCTTAGCATTTTTATGTTGTCCTGCTTGTGTTACAGGTCACTAGAAGCATCCTTTTGTTTTGTCCCACATTAATTGGGGTTTGGCATGTACATTTTGTGGACGCTTGACAATAACTAGCTTTCATCAATTTTGGAACACAGTACATGGGTTTGGTGTATTGGTCGACTCTATTTGTTGGGAACAAGCAAAGTACTTGCTGGGTTCTTAAACTTCGTTTCTGAAGTACACTATTTTGACTAATTACAGCAGTTGTTAAATTTGTTACAATATTTGGAGCTGAACACATTAGATGGTATGAGGTAGATGTTGAGAAGCCTGAGTGATATATCTATATATATATATATATATATAATTTTATCCTGTATTTTTAGTGATTTATGTTTAAGATTAACTTTTACTGATCTATTGATGACTGTGTTCTGGCTGGCTTTGATCAGCCTAACATTTGATTTGCTAGAACTCCGATTTTTCATACAGTTAAAAGAAAAAAAGCATAACCATGTCAATTATGACTAACATTAGCTTTATAAAGTCGACCAAATCAACATTATAAATTCCGGTTTCATAAATATTGTTTCTTTCTTTCTGTTAACCATCAAATGTAATTGTATTTATCAATTGCACAAAATGGTTCCTCACTATCAATGGATTCTACCGGATAATCTCCGCTCTGCGTGAAGTTAGTTTTTTTTTAAATATATTATATTTAAATAATATAAATAATATATATTTTGTTATCTATAATCCTTTTTACATTTGATTAGGGATGAGTATTTGGGTACAAATTGGTTCAGAACCACATTTTGGTTCTGTTCAGTTCAGACTTTTGCGAGTTTGGTTTGGTTAAAATGTTTGCAGGTTCGGTTTGAGTTCATGTTCGAATAATCTTTTTAATTTTCGTAAAGAAAATCAAAGTTCATATATTTTTGATTTTTCTTTTTCTTAGTCATCACCTTAAATTACTCAAAATCTAATACTCGTACAATATCTTTTTTCCCACGTCAAAAAATCATGAAAACTGAAGCCGAGTTATTTAAGAGAAAACTACGCATGCCACTAAACCACAATGGATTCTTGCTACCTTGATAAGTATACCTAGGGATGGGGAAAAAACATGGATCTGAAGAACCAAACCCAACCCGATTCGAGAAACTAGTATCGAATCTGAACTAAAATTGGTTAAATATTTGAACGGGTCCAAAATCTTGGTCTTTAGAGAACCGAAAACGAACCCGACCTGAACAAAATATTTCGGGTATCTGAACATATCCGGAATAGATTTGTATAGTTATACATATTAATTATTTATAGATTTCGTATATATTTAAACATTCAAAATATATAAACTTCGTAGAATAATTCTCATTTAGAACTGGAAAAAATACCACAAAATTAAAAGATTTCTTAAGACACAAATCTTAAAAAAAATCCTCAGGACACTTTTTGAGTTTCATATATCAGGATAAGACACAATGTACTTGAAGAGCAGTTTATTACTATTCAAAGACTTCACTACCCTTACAGTAAACGAAACCAAACCGAGTTGGTATTCTCCTAAACAAAATCATAATATAAAGACTACTTAGACCAATTCTAAACCCTAGTTTCCTTATTCCCTCGTTTCCCCTCTTTTTGCAGACTCTCATTCTCTTCCAAAGCAAGCGGCGCAAACGAATCCTAAAATCCAAATCTCGCGTTTTCATATCTTCAATCCCAGCCGTCACGAGTTTTCCGAATGCCTATCTCTGGTGTAGACATCTAACGAAGACTTCTTCCGACATGAAAGGTACGAATCTCCGACTTAGTCATGTTTTGATTCGGACTTTCTGAAAAACGACTGATTTTTTTCCATTTTCATATAGAAATTGGTCGATTTTATCCAATATCGTGTTAGATAGATTGATATTTTTCATTTGTTGGATTTGCTTTTGAGATTCATCGTTTTTCCCAAGATTTTTTTTTAGGATTTTTGTAGCATGCATCTGCTTTGATTTGTTCTGATCTGCTCCGACTTGTCGGTTGTTTCTCTCGTTTTTTGTTGGCTTTTTGTGCAATTGCCTTTGATTTATTCTACTCCTCCTCAGTCGGTTTCTTTTTCTTGGTTTATTATGTTAACATAGTGAAGATCCATTGTCTTGTAGGAAACAAGAAACCCGTCATACAACATGTGTTAAGGAACACGAAGAAGCTCCAATACATCAAAAACTTTTTTCGGGAAGTTGTTTAAGCACCGATTACGCTTCATCCGTCCACAACACTCCCGTCCACAACACTCCCGTTCATAAATTTCCTGTCCACAAGTCTCCCGTACACAATATTCCCCTCCACAACATTCTCATCCACAACAGTTCCGTCCACATCACTCCCAAACACAACACCAATCATCAACCCACCAAGCTTCTCCTAATCCTCCACTTTTTACTTTCGCCTCACAACCCATCACACCCGAAACCTCTATAACAAATAGTAGCAGACTTGGCTAGTCCACAAATCCCCAGTCCACAACACTCCCGTCCACAACTTTCCCGTTCACTAGTCTCCCGTACACAACACTTCCGTCCACAACCCTCCCGTCCACATCACTCCCGAAGCATGGTTCTGTTGGAAGACTCCTCTAAGCAATACAACTAAGGCACCCTCATGGTTTTTTTTATGTTACATATTTTTGTTTTTCCCTTCATCGGCTTTAGTGTATGTTTTTGTATTATATGTCATGTTTATGAACACCTTTCACAATGTAACAGTTATATGAAAACTCATCTTTTGCTTCTCTAATCTACATATATAATTTCCCACTAGCTTATTTGCTATTTTGTTAGTTTCAAAGAAGCACAACTATTTTTTTTTAAAAATAATCTAGGATTCTCTTTCTTGCTCAATTTCCAAAAGAAAGTCTCTGTATTATTTCTCAGGGACGAACAATAACACTAAAAGCTTTCAAAAATCACCGCTGGATTTAAAAGTGTTTTTTTCTCATCCAACGGTGTCAAACTAAAGTACACCTACCATCTTTTATTATGTATAAACCAGACAGACAGCTAGCAAACCACTTTTCTAACCGGACAATAACTTCGCTGAAGCAAATGTATGTGAATAATAGTATAATAAGGCCAACATTATCGGTGGTTTTTCACCACTTTTCTGAAGAGAAAAAAATAATAAAATAAACAAAAGTAAGAAAGAGAATGAAGTTAAAGGAAGAATATTTTTTTGGCAGAAAAATTATAAAAGCATTTGGAGAGATGATTTCTACACGAATTTTTTACTTTCAAGGACACTTTTGAGTTTCATATTTTACATTAAGACACATTGCACTTGAGACAACCTTTATTGCTAGTTAAAGACATCGATGTCCTTATACTAAAAGAAACCTAACCAGAAAACCAAACCAAAAATCACTTTATTTGAACCCAATCATACCAACATCTTATACCAACTCAAAACCCTAAAATTTTCCTTCTCTCATTTTGTCTTACTCTCACTCCCTCTCTCTCATTTGCGGCGGAGACTAAAAAATCGAATAGATCTCACTGTCTCTTTTTTTTTGGTTTCACCTCTTGCAACTCTAGATTCGATCCTTCACTCACTCTCTTTACATTCTCACATCCGTAACACCGCCGACCTCTTGCTTCCGAATCAATCCCCCTCTGTCAGTCTTCCATTATAACCTCCGTAAATCCACTATTCTCACGAATCAACACCGCAGTTCTCAATTCTTCCAGTTAAAGTCATGAAAGGTTTGTTTCTTCTTAATCTACACCTTATTATTTCAGATCTAGTACTATATGTTTCTGTTACATGTTTCATATTCAAGTTTCTTCCTAATTTACAATATTGATTTCTTGATTCAAAACTTAAGAACACCGTTTTGTGTTTGTTTCCTTTTATGGAATTGATTTACATTTCTCGTACCCAGAAATTTGTTTTCACCATTTTGATTCAAAAAATTTCTGCAATGCCTTGGCCAGAAACGATCGCTTCCCCCCTGCAATGTTTGTTGTAGTCTACTTCATACTTGTCTTGCTTTTCGCTTACTGTTATTTGATGAACCACCAACCAAATGTTGTTATTGTTTTCTCAGGAATATTTTCTTGCTTCTTACTTTTGGATTTTCTTATTCTCCTCTCTCTTCTATCTCTTTATAGTAACTAAGTAATATAAACAAGAAGCAACACAGAAAGCTACTCTTTAAATATGTCTTCAATATTTGGAGCTGAACACATTAGATGGTATGAGGTAGATGTTAAATTTGACTAATTACAACAGTTGTTAAATTTGTTACAATATTTGGAGCTGAACACATTAGATGGTATGAGGTAGATGTTGAGAAGCCTGAGTGATATATCTATATATATATATATATAATTTTATCCTGTATTTTTAGTGATTTATGTTTAAGATTAACTTTTACTGATCTATTGATGACTGTGTTCTGGCTGGCTTTGATCAGCCTAACATTTGATTTGCTAGAACTCCGATTTTTCATACAGTTAAAAGAAAAAAAGCATAACCATGTCAATTATGACTAACATTAGCTTTATAAAGTCGACCAAATCAACATTATAAATTCCGGTTTCATAAATATTGTTTCTTTCTTTCTGTTAACCATCAAATGTAATTGTATTTATCAATTGCACAAAATGGTTCCTCACTATCAATGGATTCTACCGGATAATCTCCGCTCTGCGTGAAGTTAGTTTTTTTAAAATATATTATATTTAAATAATATAAATAATATATATTTTGTTATCTATAATCCTTTTTACATTTGATTAGGGATGAGTATTTGGGTACAAATTGGTTCAGAACCACATTTTGGTTCTGTTCAGTTCAGACTTTTGCGAGTTTGGTTTGGTTAAAATGTTTGCAGGTTCGGTTTGAGTTCATGTTCGAATAATCTTTTTAATTTTCGTAAAGAAAATCAAAGTTCATATATTTTTGATTTTTCTTTTTCTTAGTCATCACCTTAAATTACTCAAAATCTAATACTCGTACAATATCTTTTTTCCCACGTCAAAAAATCATGAAAACTGAAGCCGAGTTATTTAAGAGAAAACTACGCATGCCACTAAACCACAATGGATTCTTGCTACCTTGATAAGTATACCTAGGGATGGGGAAAAAACATGGATCTGAAGAACCAAACCCAACCCGATTCGAGAAACTAGTATCGAATCTGAACTAAAATTGGTTAAATATTTGAACGGGTCCAAAATCTTGGTCTTTAGAGAACCGAAAACGAACCCGACCTGAACAAAATATTTCGGGTATCTGAACATATCTGGAATAGATTTGTATAGTTATACATATTAATTATTTATAGATTTCGTATATATTTAAACATTCAAAATATATAAACTTCGTAGAATAATTCTCATTTAGAACTGGAAAAAATACCACAAAATTAAAAGATTTCTTAAGACACAAATCTTAAAAAAAATCCTCAGGACACTTTTTGAGTTTCATATATCAGGATAAGACACAATGTACTTGAAGAGCAGTTTATTACTATTCAAAGACTTCACTACCCTTACAGTAAACGAAACCAAACCGAGTTGGTATTCTCCTAAACAAAATCATAATATAAAGACTACTTAGACCAATTCTAAACCCTAGTTTCCTTATTCCCTCGTTTCCCCTCTTTTTGCAGACTCTCATTCTCTTCCAAAGCAAGCGGCGCAAATGAATCCTAAAATCCAAATCTCGCGTTTTCATATCTTCAATCCCAGCCGTCACGAGTTTTCGGAATGCCTATCTCTGGTGTAGACATCTAACGAAGACTTCTTCCGAGATGAAAGGTACGAATCTTCGACTTAGTCATGTTTTGAATCGGACTTTCTGAAAAACGACCGATTTTTTTTCCATTTTCATATAGAAATTGGTCGATTTTATCAAATATCGTGTTAGATAGATTGATATTTTTCATTTGTTGGATTTGCTTTTGAGATTCATCGTTTTTCCCGAGATTTTTTTTAGGATTTTTGTAGCATGCATCTGCTTTGATTTGTTCTGATATGCTCCGACTTGTCGGTTGTGTCTCTCGTTTTTTGTTGGCTTTTTGTGCAATCGCCTTTGATTTATTCTACTCCTCCTCAGTCTGTTTCTTTTTCTTGTTTTGTTATGTTAACATAGTGAAGATCCATTGTCTTGTAGGAAACAAGAAACCCGTCATACAACATGTGTTAAGGAACAATCATCCAAACAAAGACAGATTTCAACTCATCAATAATAAATTGATAAATTGATACATTGAAATACATTAAGACTATGCAGTGCCTTGTCTTCAAGAGAGATTTCAACTCATCAATAATAAATCGATGTTGATCGGTCTGTGTCGATCGATTCTTCGCTCGACGCAAGGACTTCTTGGTGTTTTTGAAGGAAGGAGGCTTCGACGATCAAGCATGTTTCTAGGAGGGGTAGGACCCATAGAAGGATGCCAGAGTCTAGGACCTTGGCCCTGTTAAAGAATTGACTGAAACCTAGGCCCTAAGGCCGTTTTATTGAACCCGAAGGTCTGCACATCGAACCCTGAAGTTTCTGAGTGCTTTGGGTTTAATCTCTTAGTCATAGGACCATGATTACACCTGGTTGATACCTCGGACCCGGAGGTCGATACCTTTGAATCCTAAGATCTTTGGAAAACCCGAAGGTTAGTATCAGGACTTGGAAGTCCTTGAACCCGAAGGTCCTTTAGACTCAAAAGACTTTGATCCACCCTTAAAGATCTTTTTGAATCCGAAGATTCCTTATAGTCCCGGAGACTGTACCGAACTCGAAGGTTCTTTATAGGCCCGAAGGCTCTATCGACCCTAAGGTCGTATTAAACCCGGAGGCTTATAGACCATGAGGTCTCAATGAACCCGGAGGTTCGAGGACCCTGAGGTCTCAGTGAACCCGGAGGTTCGAGGACCCTGAGGTCTCAGTGAACCCGGAGGTTCGAGGACCATGAGGTCTCAATGAACCCGGAGGTTCAAGGACCCTGAGGCCTTAATTGAATCCTGAGATTTTAGACCCGGAGGTCGTATTGAACCCTGAGGTTCTTGACCCGAAGGCATTATTGAATCTGGAGAATCTAGACCCGGAGGTCGTATTAAACCCTGAGGTTCTTGACCCCGAGGCCTTAATGGAATCCGAAGATTCTGGACCCTGAGGTCTTATGGAACCCTGAGGTTCTAAGGACCCTTAGGTCTTAGGAAACATGAAGTTCTAGGAACCCTTAGGTCTATGGAACCTTGAGGTTCTAGGGACCCTTAGGTCTTAGGAACCCTGAAGTTCTTTGGACCTTAGGTCTTTGGACCCGAAAGTCTTTGGACCCGAAGGTCATTGGACCCGAAGGTCTTTGGAACCTTGAGGTTCTTTGGACCCTTAGTTCTTTGGACCCGAAGGTCTATGGACCCTTAGGTCTTAGGAACCTTGAGGTTCTTTGGACCCGAAGGTCTGTGAAGCCAAAGGCCTTTGGACCCGAAGGTCTTTGGACCCAAAGGTCTTTGGAACCCTAAGGTTCTCTGAAGCCGAAGGTCTTTGGACCCGAAGGTCTATGGACCCGAAGGTCTATGGACCCGAAGGTCTATGGGCCCGAAGATCTTTGGACCCAAAGGTCTTCGGACCCGAAGGTCTTCGAACCCGAAAGTCTTTGGACCCGAAGGTCTTTGGACCCGAAGGTCTATGGACCCGAAGGTCTTTGGACCCGAAGGTCTTTGGACCCGAAGGTCTTTGGACCCGGAGGTCTTTGGACCCGAAGGTCTTTGGACCCGAAGGTCTTTGGACCCGAAGGTCTTTGGACCCGAAGGTCTTTGGACCCGAAGGTCTTTGGACCCGAAGGTCTTTAGACCCGAAGGTCTTTGGACCCGAAGGTCTTTGGACCCGAAGGTCTTTGGACCCGAAGGTCTTTGGACCCGAAGGTCTTTGGACCCGAAGGTCTTTGGACCCGAAGGTCTTTGGACCCGAAGGTCTTTGGACGCGAAGGTCTTTGGACCCGAAGGTCTTTGGACCCGAAGGTCTATGGACCCGAAGGTCGTTGGACCCGAAGGTCTCTGGACTTTTATGCTTTTGGGGAGTCTTTTTGATCGCTCTCTGCTGCCCGGAGGTTAGCCACTCTCGATCTAAATTGAGAAATCGCACTGTGCTACCCGTGGGCATAGGCCATTCTCGAAAATCTCAATGCTGCACTCTACCTTTCTGCAGAAAGGTCACTCTCAGACTTACTGTGGTCTGGGGTGGGTCCCCCCGCAAGGTTCTGTCAACCCAGACACACTACCTTCCACGTCTGGATAGGTATTAAATTGTTTGTGCTTAACCGGTTATTTGCACTTTGCTCCCTGCATATCAGTCGCCATAATCTGATTACAGTACTTGGCTGCCGAAACAGGGTCCGGGCTCGACGCGAGCCCACGAAGCATCGTGTTCCAAATCAACTGGTTCGGCTCCTGGATCGTTTCGAAGACGGAGATCGCGTAAGGGAGACCGTCGAAGTGCGGGGAAACGACGCAGAGCTCGAGAAGCTTGCTGAGAGCGTAGTTGGTGTTGTGGAGTCCCGTTTTGATGATCTGAGCGTGGATCTCGCAGAGAGATTGGTGGGTTTTGCAATTGGAGAGGAGGGAGAGAGAAGGGTGGGTTCGGAGAATGTCGTAGGGAGGATCAGAGGAAGAAGAAGAAGGAAGGAAGTGGAATGGGTAAGACGAGGGAACTGCGAGAGGAGGATAAGAGAGCGCCATCACTCTCTCTCTCTCTCTTCTTATCGCATCTAACTGGTATTTAAAACTACCCGCCAAAACTTCTTCGTGGGCCTCATTGGGCTTTTTATTTACAAATACTTTATTTTAGCTCATGCTGATTACGGTACGATTTGGTAGACGAGAAATAAACATGTAATGTGTCTTCATAACGGTACGATTGGGTACTTGATCATATATATAAGTATATAACCATTATTTTTAAAAGAGAAATAAAGAAATACACATCAAAACAGTACAGTAACCAGAGGGGTTCTTTCTGGTGTTTTCTCCTCCTGGGTCTGCATCTCTTCAGTTATCATGGTCTCTCGGTTATTTTTAACCAAGTTGGCAGCTGCTTTCTCAATGTCTCTTTGCTCCTCCGCTTGTCTCAGTCTCTCTTTGCGGGCTGCACTCTCAGTGGGGTCTTGGCAGTTGGCATACTGGTGCGTTAACTGCAAAAATCCAAGTTATTTCTAGCTGGCGATGACACATCTAGCTTGATGTTGTAGATTGTATCATTTTGTAAGTTCAATAGTTCATTCCATTATAATACAACTTAGAGCATCTTCAAAACATACTCTCCAACGTCAAATATGTAGTTTTTTGTTCTTCAAAAAGAAACTTACAAAACTTCAAATTTGAAGTTTTTAATAGTGAATACCACTACTCAAAACTTTAAATTGAAATTTTACATTTTTATTTGCATTTCGATCCTTACAATTACATATTATATTTTATGATTCTTAAATTTTTTGTTGTTTATCATTTTAATATTTAAAAATATTTCTATCTCATAAATATTTCAAATTTGTATTTATAAATTTAAGTTTTACATATAAAATTAAATAGAAAACTTTAAAATAAGATTTTAAATATTTTATTAGTAGATTCATATAAAAACAATATTACAAAAAGAAACTTATCAAATGCACTAATTGATCATATAGTTTATTCATAATTTAGTATTTAACTATGTATTCTATTTAAAATTTCTATCTTTTGTAACTTTTTATTAATTAATATTAATGTAGTATTTTTATATATGTGCTAATTGTTTCTAAAGTTTTATGAATCTAAATTAGTTATGATAAATAGAAAGACCATAATATAAAAAGTAAATATTTTTGAATTCAATTTAAAATTTTAATTTTGGAGAAGAACATATATAAAGTTCAAAAATGAAATTTTACAAATTTCAAATAGAGTGTATTTTTGAGATGCTTTTAGCTTGTTAACTGTAATTAACAATAAAAACCTCATTTTCTGTTTGGGCTATTAAATAGTCCACTAAATATTGGCCCAGGATGAAGAGGTTTTGTTACTTGGGAGAACACCTGAACAGGATGAAGAGCAACATCAAGATCAAAATTTGACTGTATTAAAAATCACTTATGTAGGTGTACTCATAGATTTATAGAGACCTCTTCTGTTGTAAATGGATTCATAGAAATGTATCTTTGTAAAGTTTTGGTTGTAAATGATATTATAGTGTTCTAAAAATCGGTTTATGCAAAACAAATGATTTTTTTTTTTTAAATTGATTGGATGATCAAAAATTAGTTTAGGTGTTCGTTTAATCAATGATTGCTATAAATCGTCTAATCATTGCCTAGCGAATTTTTGAACATTAACGACAACCATTGAATCCCTTTTCAAACAACATAAAAAGACACTACTTGTAGACTGATGAGAAACTACGTTAGGTTTTATCTGAGTGGGAAAATCAAGTTCAAGAACAATAAAGTGAAGTGCAGGCTTTGATGAGGTTGTAGGTGTACTCATTGAAGCTCTTGTGGTGGAAATGATCTCGGTAGAAGGATAAGATTATTGCCTTAGCTCTTCAGTTAGTTGTATACATTGATCTCTCCATGTTTTACCCGTTAATTAATCACATTCATTTTTTAGATAATAAAAAAAAAACTATGTCAGCATTATGGCTATATGTATATCTCTTAGACTTGTATAGATATCTAAGATTCAACTACTCCTCTGTCTTTCTCAACCTACTCCACGATACAATCAAGAAGAACCGAGAGACATTAGGTACGTAGCTAAGATGAAACGACCATACGAAAGTATACGGAAGAAACGGGAAGTAATCTAAGTTTGGACAGGCCGAACGACAAAGAATCCGCCTTGAAACTTCAAAGAGCCCGTTCTCTCAAACCGTGAGGACCCAGAAAACGAGCAAGATATCAAATCGAAGCCCTCGCCGAGACGCCCGTGCTGCCTTTAGGCGCTAGGGGCCGCTCGTCTCTTTTTGCGGCGGCCTATGGAGCGGGTGTGCCCAGCCGCTGTGACATCAAGATTTCGGCAGCGACCTGTGGAGCGGGTGTGCCCGGTCGCTGTGATCGATTTCTATTCCGAAACTTAACTTTTCTCATGGGCATTTTAGACTTTTATATGCTCGTTTCTCTGTTCTAAAACCTAAGTTTAAGTATGTTGTAAGCCATTGGAGGCTGATTATCCAGATTACATTTGGTAAACAATAATCTATTGAGAGATTTCTTCCATTCTATGAGTGATTTCCATTGTTCTTATTGTTAATTCCATTGATTTCTGTTTCTGTTTATGATCAATCTGAAACCTAAGATGGGTTTAAGAGTGATCATGAACCTTAGTGAGTAATCCTCCATAGGATTCATGGGTTAGGAGATCAAGGGTGGTTAGGTTAGATTCAAAGATGTTCTAGGATAGATCAATCTTATTCCTTGCTTGTAGAGTGATTTTACTGCTTCTCTTGTTCTGATCATTCAAGAGATGATCTCTAGACATTTCCCACCCAAAAGGTGTTTGTTGAAATGTCTGAGAAAACTCTACTAAGTTTCTAGTGCATCTTGCCAAAGACATTTGTTGTTAAGAGTATTAGGATAACTATTGAACTTGTTCTTAATGATTGCTTTCATGTCATTCAACCAAAGATATTTGATGTTTGAGATATGTTAGTAAATGAGCATTCATCTAGACATATAGCTTGCTTAAGATAGTGTTTAGGCTTAAGGTCATTCATTTGATTTGTCATTCTGTCATCTTTTGTTCGAATCCTGATCACCCAAGATCATGTTCCTATTCCCATGAGTTCTCCTTTAGAATATTTAAAAAGTCATCTCTACTGCTTTTATTTTCATCATTAGAACTTTAGACATCATAAACTTCAAGCTATTGATTGCATTTAGATTAAGAAAGTGCTTGTAATCTTGGTGCTTTGAATCTCTCAGAACTGGTTCGACATTGTACTTTCACTATATTATCATTTGACTTAGGAGTCACAACCCCTGAAGCTCCTTGAAGATAACGCATAATCCACTTAACTGCCTCCCAATGCTCTCTGCTAGGCTTAGACATAAACCTGCTGACTAAACCAACGGCATAACCCAAATCTGGTCTAGTCCCAATCATGGCATACATCAAGCTCCCTACAGCACTCGCATAGGGAGTAGTATCCATCAAATGCTTCTGCTGTTCCCACTCCTCAGGCTTTAAGCTTCGTAGTTTGAAATGCGCTCCCACTGGTGTAATCGCCTCAACACCTGATGTATATAGAGTTGATGTAAAATGCATTCATCTATATACCATACGGTGGTTTGAAGTACCCACTGGTTTTTCGGGCGGGTACTCTTGTTATCAATAAAGTACACATGAAATCCACTTACTTTCACAACACGTTATCAGCACGATAGTCTCAACCCTGAAAAACCAAAAACAAATCCGAAACTAGAAAACCCTAATTCCGGCCGCCAACTTCAAACCACCGTATCTCCCTAACCGTGATGACCTAGATGACGAGCCACCTATCAATCTGTAGATCTCGACGAGAAGAAGCCAGATCCGAAAACCACTCGCCGATCGGATCTCAGACGCGTCCGCAATCGCAGTTTTACTAAGCACCGTCAATTATCTCAAAACCCTAATCCTTGGTGCCGACTTAAAACCGCTGTAACTCACCAACCACGACGAACCAGACGACGAGCCACCTATCGATCTGTAGCCCTTGACGAGTAGAAGCCAACGCCGAAAGCCGTTCATCGATCGGAGATCAGACGCATCCGCAATCACAGTTTTACGAAGCGCCGTCATTCATGGACGAATCCTCTTCTACCGGGGGAACTTGATGCAGCACACGATCACCCTCACCGCCATTGTTATGGCCATTAATTGGGCTTTAAGTTATTATTTTCCTTTTCTAATTAAGAACTAGATGATTGTTAAATTTCCTTTTTACTCTAGGTTTAGACTATTTTGATTAGTATAAATAGCTGCTTTGTTATTTGTAGGCTGCACGCCCACTACAAGAAAACATTGTAATTCTGACGGATGTTCGGACGGAAAATGAGTTCCTCGAATATTCCGAAAAATTTTCGAGGAAATTCCAAGAAAACACAAAATTTATGTTTCCTCGGAATATTCCGAGGAAATTCCGAAGAACACACTATCCGTTGGTATTTTCAGATGAAATACCGAGGAAAACATATTCTCCGGAATAGGATTTAGCAATTTGATTATAGTGTTTGTGTTTTTCGGAAAAGTCGGAATATTCCGAGTAAATTATGAGGAAAAACAAGTTTTAATTATAGGGTTTGTGTTCCTCGGAATTTTCTCGGAATATTCCGAGGAAATTCAGAGGAAAAACAAAAACAAATTTGATTTTATTTATTTAACCCAAATTTAAACTTATTTTACCCTTATTTTTTTATTCAAATAAAATATTTTATATCTTCAACACTCTCTGTATTTAAAATTCATTTGTGCATTTCAAAATACCTATAATTTAATTAAATTTAGTTTATATAATTTAGTTTTTATTTTAAATAAAACTATTTTTAAGGAGTTGAAAAAATTCATACTCGTATCATGATTTTTTTAATTTAATAATTTATTATTTCAGCTTGATTTTATTCTGAATTTTCATTTAATGAATGTCTTCAAATAATTAATAATGTGAAAGATCTTATAAATAATCAGATATTTTATTTTCTTAAAATTTAATGTGAAATATATAACCATAATTTAAGTTGGTATATGAAATTGGTCTTCTTGTTGTATTTTTCTTATATATATTGAAAATATTTTTTTAATAATAGTTATTGGAAAATATTTTAGTAAAAATATTTTTTTGAATATATGCATATGTTAAATCAATTGTTTTGATATACATCAAGTTTAAATTATTCTTTTGATTTGAAATATTTATATAAAAATTAAAATTTTATTTTATGATTATTTTAGACAAAAAAATGTTTTTAGGTAATTAGATTAGTCCATTTTTGTATATTTTAAAACTGATCCAAGTAGATAGTGTTTATAATATAATGAATTTCCAATTTTTATTAATAACATAAGCCATTAATTTTTTCTTCTTGACATACTTTTATCCATGTTTCAAAGTTTTTTTTTTGCATTAGTTTTCTATGAATTATTATTAATTTTCTGATATTTGTTTTTAAATTGAACTCTTGAAATTTTTATATTTGACTAACCTAAATAAGGTAATAATATTGTATTTAAAACTCCTTATAAAATATAGAGGTCCTTATAATATAATATTTCAGTTTGGGTTTTTATTTTCAAAATAACGAATTATAAATAAAAAGAATTGTAAATATAGTGACATAATTGTAAATAAAAAGAAATATAGAAATAATATTATTTAATTTATTGTAATAACAATAGCTAAATGAGTAAAAAAGAATTATTAAATATGTTATTCATGTTTTTAAATAATTCTCATTTATTATTAATTTATTGAAAATACAATGGTTAAATATGTAAATAAAAGAAAGTACACATCTCTACTATTCATGTTTCGAAACATATCTCATTTATCCTACTATCCTTGTTTCCAAGCATCTCCAAAATGTACTTCAACTTTAATAATATAGATATCTTAAGATCTATATTAGTTAACTTTAGGGTATAAATTTATAGTTACCTCTTTAATAAAATATTTTGATCATTTTGATCCTTAGAGTCTATATTTATGAAAAACAATTTTATGTCTATCTTATGATATTTCTAGTCTAAGTATGTATAATTTAATAAATTTATAGAATTAATAAATTAATTTATTTATGTGTTTGTAATAAATTAATAAATTTCGATATAAAATATATAAATTTAGTGACAATAAAATTTAATTCAAATTTATAGTTATCTTTAACATTCTTTTATAAATAAAATATTTAATTTACCTAAAATTATATTATATAATAAATTAAAAAAATTAATAGAAATTATGCTTAATTTTAAATATAAAAAAATCAATTATATATGACAAAAGTAATGTAAGAAAACCGCATGGGGCGTATGGTGCCTGTATACGAGGGCATATGTGTTCAGGAACTTAAAAGCAAAGTTCTTCGGGAGTTTGTTGTCGATGAAGTTCGTTTTGGTGTCGCGTTGAGCTACTGGCCACCTACAAGCATGGAGCTTGCGACTGGAATTAGAACTCCACCGGTGCTGATAACAAGTGATGGGACGGTGAAGTATTTCTTGAAGCATTTGAAAGTGAATGGGGGGATGAATCTGTTTGCTCACTTTGAAGAGAAACCCAGAAATGTGGACACTGAAGTTGTGGACGATACTGGAAGGAGCTCCAATACATCAAAAACTTTTTTCGGGAAGTTGTTTAAGCACTGATTACGCTTCATCCGTCCACAACACTCCCGTCCACAACACTCCCGTTCATAAATTTCCTGTCCACAAGTCTCCCGTACACAATATTCCCCTCCACAACATTCTCATCCACAACAGTTCCGTCCACATCACTCCCAAACACAACACCAATCATCAACCCACCAAGCTTCTCCTAATCCTCCACTTTTTCCTTTCGCCTCACAACCCATCACACCCGAAACCTCTATAACAAAGAGTAGCAGACTTGGCTAGTCCACAAATCCCCAGTCCACAACACTCCCGTCCACAACTTTCCCGTCCACTAGTCTCCCGTACACAACACTTCCGTCCACAACCCTCCCGTCCACATCACTCCCGAAGCATGGTTCTGTTGGATGACTCCTCTAAGCAATACAACTAAGGCACCCTCATGGTTTTTTTTATGTTACATATTTTTGTTTTTCCCTTCATGGTTTTAGTGTATGTTTTTGTATTTGTCATGTTTATGAACGCCTTTCACAATGTAACAGTTATATGAAAACTCATCTTTTGCTTCTCTAATCTACATATATAATTTCCCACTAGCTTATTTGCTATTTTGTTAGTTTCAAAAAAGCACAGTTATTTTTTTTTAAATAATATAGGATTCTCTTTCTTGCCCAATTTCCAAAAGAAAGTCTCTGTATTATTTCTCAGGGGTGAACAATAACACTAAAAACTTTCAAAAATCACCGTTGAATTTAAAAGTGTTTTTTTCTCATCCAACTGTGTTAACTAAAGTACACCTACCATCTTTTATTGTGTATAAACCGAACAGACAGCTAGCAAACCACTTTTCTAACCGGACAATAACTTTGCTGAAACAAAAGCATGTGCATAATAGTATAATAAGGCCAACATTATCGGTCTTTCACCACTTTTCTGAAGAGAAAAAAATAATAAAATAAACAAAAGTAAGAAAGAAAATGAAGTTAAAGGAAGAATAGATTTTTGGCAGAAAAATTATAAAAGCATTAGGAGAGATGATTTCTACACGAATTTTTCACTTTCAAGGACACTTTTTGAGTTTCATATTTCACATTAAGACACATTGCACTTGAGACAACCTTTATTGCTAGTTAAAGACATCGATGTCCTTATACTAAAAGAAACCCAACCAGAAAACCAAACCAAAAATCACTTTATTTGAACCCAATGATACCAACATCTTATACTAACTCAAAACCCTAAACTTTTCCTTCTCTCATTTTGTCTTACTCTCACTCTCTCTCTCATTTGCAGCGGAGACTAAAAAATCGAATATATCTCACTGTCTCTTTTTTTTTTTGTTTCACCTCTTGCAACTCTAGATTCGATCCTTCACTCACTCTCTTTACATTCTCACATCCGTAACACCGCCGACCTCTTGCTTCCGAATCAATCCCCCTCTGTCAGTCTTCCATTATAACATCCGTAAATCCACTATTCTCACGAATCAACACCGCCGTTCTCAATTCTTCCAGTTAAAGTCATGAAAGGTTTGTTTCTTCTTAATCTACACCTTATTATTTCAGATCTAGTACTATATGTTTCTGTTACATGTTTCATATTCAAGTTTCTTCCTAATTTACACTATTGATTTCTTGATTCAAAACTTACGAACACCGTTTTGTGTTTGTTTCCTTTTATGGAATTGATTTACTTTTCTCGTACCCAGAAATTTGTTTTCATCATTTTGATTCAAAAAAAATTATTTTTAGTTCTCTTTTTTCTTTTTTTCATGTAATAATTGTTGACCACCGCTTCCCACCGAGGCTATTCCCCACCGACTTGTTCGGTAGTGGACGGATCAACATATGTCCACACTTCTGCCATCCACACTTCTCCTGTATACAACATCATCGACCACGCTTTTACCGTCCACAAGTCGCCAATACACAGCTCTCCTATCTACAACACACTCATCCACAAAGTAATCCTTCGGCGACAGGTTCCATATACCTACTTACTACAATGGAGCTTAGGCTTTTCACTTTCCACCTTCAAGCTGGCTTTTTCTTTTGTGGTTAACACCTATCTCTATGTACTTTCTTTAGGATTTGTAAATGTTAACAATCGGCACTATCCAGATTCTATCTTTTTTTTCTTGAACATTTTGTGGATGAATTAGATTTGAGAAATGCATGTGGATGGAATAGGTGTAAAAATGTTTGTGTATGAGTACAAGTAAGGATTTTTGTGGGTGGACCATAATTTAGAAGTGAGAAGTTCGTATGCAACCGTTCCACGTTTTTTTTTATCAAACTGACTTACTGATCAAGTTTTAGTTTCGACTTTTGGATGGAAAACACCAGATCGAGATCCAACAGTCTGAGAATAAAGCACTTGAGTAAATAAACCTACTTTCAATTGTGGATGTCTGATTAAATGTGTACCTTCTCCATCTAACGGTCAATATAACAACATTTTATCCATAAACCTAACTCACTAATGCATCCCTTTTTAATAATAAACCAAACCGGTTTCCCATCTTGCAGCAGACAGTCTTCTCTTCCCAACTAGGGGTATTGCTGACCTCTCACATACTAAAAGACAAGAAAAAGTGTCCCACAAGCTGAATGTGTCTCTTAGTGTAACCAAAACTCAAAATGTATCTTTTTGTGTAACCAACTCTTTCTACACATGTTCCTTTTTAGTGGTTGATTATTACTTTTAACAATTAAATTTAATTATACATCTAAATCAATTTAGTTTATTAAAATAAAATAGCTGAGAAACTATATTTGAGAAATGTACCAATATTGATGCTCCAATAGTTGAATCAAACGCTCAGGTACTCTTGCCCAAAAAAAGAGCTGAGATACTCCTGCCCGAAACTGCCCGGATTTAGAAATTCATTTATCGTTATTTTTACACGAAAATTTAATAAAAGACAACGAAACTAAGAGAAACTTTCATAATAACAACTCTACCTAAGACTATCCAAACCCGGACCCAGAACCGACCCAAACAAATCGGATATCCACTTCCATAAATTGAATTCCCGAATATGTTTCCCCTCTCTCCCCATATTGGTTGAAAATTGAGGTTGAAAAGACATAAAGTTCACCGTCTCTCACTAAGTAGAAGTTTATTTCGAGTTCTCTGAAAACCCTACTCAATTCGAATTCTCAATCGACAATCAAAAACCCAAATCATGATGAATCGAGACGATACAAAGGCAAAAGAAGACGGCTCGAGTAGTGTAGTAGGAGATGATTGATTCTTCCTTTTCATAATGGTTTCATTGTCCGGAGATGAAGCAAACCCAATGATTATCGAGAAATCTGTCGCCCCAGGAACCGACCAAAGTCCCCGAGATGCAAATGAAAGCGAAGACAATGCAAGTGGAAAAGGGGAAGAGGAAGAATCAAGTAAGAAAAATGAAGGGGAGGAATCAAGAGAAATAGACGAAGGAAAAAAAGAGAAGGAAGGCAAAGACGAAGGAGGAAAAGAGAAGGAAGTCGGAGACGAAGGAGAAAAGGAGAAGGAAGCCGGAGACGAAATAGAGCCCCGAAGAAACGACGAAGAAGCTGATGAAAGGGCGATAATTCAATTTGGACGACAACAAGAAACTGAGTCGCATGCAGATTCGGTAAGTATTGAAATTGAAAACTTTTACATAGATGATTTGAAAGATTAGATAAGTGTGGAAAACTATGTGGATTTGCTGAACTAAGTCGAAGTTTGTGAAACTATATGTTGATGGTTGTAAGATGTCGTACGTGATCCAGTTCTCACTTGAGTGCATGTTGTAGATGACGAAGAAGGGGGCATGCTACCGCTGAAGTTGCACTTTCCTTCAAGCCAATATCAAAAGTCTTTAAAGCTTTCATGAAAATGTTACATTGACATTGCGATAAGAACTATTCAAACGATCCTGAAAGCGAAGGAGGTGGAATGGTTCATAGAGCATCCACAATTCCAACATTTCTTCCATATTAAAAACCGAAAGCAGAAGTGGATGGGAATGTGGGTTCTCGTTTTGCGATCATCTTGTGTTGCGAAGAAGCATGAGTTATAGTTTGTCGTTAATGGCGTTCCAATCCGATATTCTCTTAGAGAATTATGACTCATTTATGGACTATACTGCCATGAGTATCCCCCCAACCATGAGAGGTTGGGTGGTACATCATTCATGAACAAGTATTTTGGAGGGAAAATGGTAACATACGCTGACCTGGAGAAGCAGATGTTGGCAATGAAATCAAAGCCATCTGAGGATCGTAAGAAGATGGCCGTTATGTTCTTCTTAGCCAGCATCCTTGTCGGAGGCCGAAAGAGTGGTGAGGGAGCATCACTTGTGGACAGTTTTTTTCCTGAGTGTTGTTGATGACCTAGATGCATGTGTAACGTTCCCTTAGGGGCGGTATGCATTCGAACATACCTTGAATGATGTCTCTAGCTTTTTGGAGAAATGCGATGGGGTTGCGCCGACGAGTTGGGTTTTTACAAGCTTTTCTATCTCTCTGGAGGTATTCTCAAGCTCTCTTCAACATAGTTGTTTAATTGATGTTAATGTCTTTTTGTTGTGTGTTGGTAGTTGTTGCCTTTTGACGCAATTCCAAGCTTGAGGAAATATTTCCGAGAAGATGTGAATGGTGCAAGCAGTGGTTGCCCGCAGATGTGCAAGATGCAGTACAAACGGAAAAGTGGAACCAAGGAATTCAGTCTGAAGGCTGTGAACGATAAACTTGGTAATAATACAAATGTAATTGATGTTTTATGTGTAGTCGAATTGAGGAGAAGGGACTTATGAGACTTATTAAAACTTGGTGAAACTAAGGTAATTAGTCTTTTTGTGTTTTTACCACATGATATTAAGAGTATCTTGGTAGCAACAGCAGCTGAGGAGGAACTTCTGGAAACCATAGGAATGGACAAGGAGAGTTGTTGGGCCGATGACCCTGATGATGCAGCAGTTGATCGTTGGACGAAGATAATACAGAAAGGGAAGAAAAAAGTTTTCTTTGAAGAACAGTTCCGCATGGATTTTGAGTCTCGCACATGTCAGATTGAAGGTCCCAGCAATTCTATCGGAGGACCATCGAATAATGCACAATCTAGTCAGGCTCATGCAGATTCGGTGGAGGCTACTGGAGCTACTCTTGGAGCTGAGGCTTTAAAAGCGATGGAAGGTCGGCTTATGAATGCAGTCCGAGATGCAGTTCGAGATGCTTTGAAGGGTGTGAAGGAAAAAGTCACTTTATTGTCTACGCAGCTAGGTCTTCTAGAAGAGGATGTGAAAAGTCTTAGGTTGAGTGTTCCCGGAAGTGACAATCCGGCGGTCCAAGATGATGGTGATAGTAGTGACAATAACGAGTCGGAAGAAGAGGATGGTAATGGTAGTGACAATAACGAGCCGGAGGAAGAGGATGGTGGTGACAATAACGAGCCGGAGGAAGAGGATGGTAGTGAAAATAATGTTGAAGATGTCATTCTCGATATTTCAAAGGATGTGCAGAGGGAATATGGTGATGTTGGCATGGATGATGATGATGCGAAGATGTATGCACATGCTGCGGAGGTCGAAAAAAATTTAGAGTCTGTAAACACGAAAAAAAGAGGTCGAGAAAAGATGATGGCAAAGAAACAGTTCCTGTGAAAAAGGTTAACGTGAAGCGTGGTGATAATGTGAGGAGTCTCATTCAGCTAAGAAGCATGGCAGCAGAGGAGAAGACAGCAGAGAAGAGGACTAAAGGTGAAAAGAAGCAAAAGGCAGCAGCTGGGAAGGAGGCAGCAGCTACGATGGAGGCAGCGGCTGAGAAGAAGACAGCAGCTGAGAAGGAGGCAGCAGCTGAGAAGGAGGCAACAGCTGAAAAGAAGGCAGCAGCTGAAAAGAAGGCAGCTAAGCCGAAGGCAGCAGCTAAGAAGAAGGCACCAGCTAAGAAGAAGCCGAAGAAGCCGAAGAAGCCGAAGACAAAGAAAGTATGTAAGAAGACGGAGTGAATTATGTATGTGGTTGTTTTAATGTGGATGAACTCTATTCGGTTTGTATGACTTTAAATTCTCGTATAACTTTCTTGTTTGATGTTGAAGACTGATATTTAAGACTTATGTTATATATTGGGAAACTTTAGTAAGTTTCACTTTCAACTTAGTGTAACTTCGTGAATTTATGATATTTCGTAGATCGTGAATGAGGGAGAATAGGAAAACTTTAGTAAGTTTCACTTTCACTTTCAACTTATTGTATAATTTCGTGAATTTATGATATTTCGTAGATCGTGAAAGAGGGAGAATAGGGAAACTTTTGTAAGTTTCACTTTCAACTTAGTGTAACTTCGTGAATTTATGATATTTCGTAGATCGTGAAAGAGGGAGAATAGGGAAACTTTTGTAAGTTTCACTTTCAACTTAGTGTAACTTCGTGAATTTATGATATTTCGTAGATCGTGAAAGAGGGAGAATAGAGAAACTTTTGTAATTTTCACTTTCAACTTAGTGTAACTTCGTGAATTTATGATATTTCGTAGATCGTGAATGATAGAGAATAGGAAAACTTTAGTAAATCCGAAGAGTCTTGGTAAATCAGAATCTCAAGCAAACAACGACAACATAAGAACATAATATCAAGCAAACAACAACAACGGAACATAATCTCAAGCAAAAAACAACAACAGATAGTAGACTAATGTCATGGACCGGACGCATCTCATTGAGTGGTGGGATTCTGACGGGTTAGATTATACTTCAGTTCAGCAATCTCTGCAGCCAACACATCCACGCGCTTGCTTAACATTTCAATCTCTTCCTAGACTCCGAAGACCCATGGTTGACGGAAATGGAAGCCATCATTTTAGACGTAAAACAGGAATGTATCAAAATCCAAAAGTATCAATAAAAAATATGGGCGTTTTCCATAAATTACCTTATAATTTTTACAAGTGAAGTATTTTCTCCCCGGTAAAGTATCAAAATCGGTTTGATACTTCATGTTCCGAGCCACCGCGTTGATGATTGTCCCCCCCACAAGGGCATCTGGTCGGAATCCCACACTCGGCATCCGCCACACAGCCAAGCATGTTGGTGTCTCTCTTCAAAGCCTTCATCTGCCTATACTCCTCGTCTGGATGAGTCATGATTTTGAATAACCTAGATCTAGAAATAAGAGGGACCGATTTTAGAGAGAAATCTAGAGAGAGATTGAATAGTAGAGAGAGAGATTGCTGAGGTAAATGGCGGAAACATAAAAAATAATAGGTTTAATACACGTCTACGTCGCCTCCGCATCGATTTTGTGGAAAGTCAGAAATCAAAAAAATGGGTGGGAAAATTCAAAAAACTGGGCGGGATTTTTTGGTGAAGGATTTTTGTGCTTATAGTTTCACTTAGTTTGTAGTTATACAAAAATCTTTAAAGTTTTAGTTTTCTGATTTTTCCGATTTTGTTGGTTTTACTGTACTTAGATGATTGATTTTATGGTTATACCTGATATATTATATTTTCTATCAACGTTTTAGATGTGCTCATGCAAAATAAAATTTGATTTCGTGACATATATATATTTATCTTTTCTAATCCCACGAGGTAGTGTTTACAAAAAATATAGCTAACAATGATGTATTCTCTTTTCATTCGACGGAAAATGTGTTCCAGATTATTATTTTTTCACTCTACGTTATTCGGATTTCTCAACATGTTGAATACGTCGTCGTCATCTTCCTATAACATGGATAAGCTATGTCATCGCAACTGTAATATAAATCATCAACTAACGAAAGGTTACATAATGAAAGTTTCACCAAGTTTTACAAACATAAAACGGAATTACTTTAATCGGGTTTCACTAAGGTTCACATTCATATAACACTTCCGTTCCATCAGTTCCTTCAGTTCCTTCAGTTCCTCCAGGTCCTTCAGTCCTTCAGCTCCTTCAGTTCCTTCAGCTCCATCAGTTCCTTCAGCTCCTTCAGCTCCTTGAGTTCATTCAGTTCCTTCAGCTCCTTCAGTTCCTTCAGCTCCTTCAGTTCATCCAGTTCCTTCAGTTTCCTGCGAACAGTAGAAATAGCTAGCCAGACCCCTATTCGGGATATAATTATTAGGACGGGGACGGGGCCAACTTTCTCCCGCCGAAGGATGCCTTTTTCCTGATGTCTTCCCTTTTTTTTCTTGTAGTCTGGAGGTAGAGGACACTTCGCCGCCACGACTTCTTTTGGAACCATCCAATGAGTTATATGAGGGACTGGATATATAGTCCTTCGATACGCTTTGGCCCACAGTGTAATGAAGTAATAATTGGAGATGAAATCGTACATGTCACTTAACTGTAATGGTCTATCATGCTGCAAACACTTAATGATGGCGCCTATTGCATGTCTACATGAGTATTTATCTATATCAAACTTTTTGCAACTGCACGTTTTCTGTTGCAAATCCATTGTGTTCAGCGGAGTCACTGTAAGTTTTGAACCTTTTGGTGTTCTGTTATGCAATTTGTTCTCCACCAAAGGAACCAATTTTCGAGATGACGATCCTTCTGCTGCATCCTTCCTATGCCTGTTGAACCACTCAGACATTTTCTCAATAACTGTATCAAGCATAGGCAATAAAGACATCCTTCGCACCTTATCAAATAGTGCATTCAAAGACTCCGCACAATTAGAGGTGTCTATGCTGTACCTAGCACCGGGGAAATGACACTTCGCCCACCGTTTGACTTCGACACTTTTATCAAGATACCTAGCACACTATGGATACCTCTCCCTAAAATTGTTATACTGCTTTTTTAAACTCATGCTCTGAATAAAGACATGAAACTTTTTGGAATAGTAGTGCAACCTCGTCCTTGCCATGATTGACATGAGATTTCACATTGTGCGATAGATGCCAGCTACAATACCCATGTTTAGACATCGGATACACTTCAGCAACAGCTTTTATCAGACTTGGATTTATGTCTGAAACAAACACCAATTTCGTCGAATCCGGTATAACAGTTTTCAGCATCGTGAAAAACCACTTCCAGCTTTTGTTTTTCTCCCCATCAACCACATCAAAGGCTATTGGATAATGGTGAAGGTTTGGATCCTGAGCCGTGGCAATAATTAAACAACCACCTTCAACAGTCTTTAGGAAAGTTGCATCCACAGTGATGACTTTCCTCATGTATTCAAACCCTTCAATGGAGGCTCCCAACGCAACAAATAGGTATCTGAACCGGTTGTCTTTATCCACTTCCAAACTTGTTTTTGTATCCGGGTTCGCCTTCTCTAACATATACAAATAAGCATGCAATATTCTATATCCCTTCTCTGGATCACCACGAATATCCGCAACAGCTAGTTTTTTTCCTCTCAAACATGTCGTCTACGACACTTCAACACCCACTGCAACACATCTTGGTGTAACTTTCCTTTTCTTTCCAGTACTTGAAGTTACGCGAGAGCATGAATGCATATTCATGTATCTTCTAATCGAGAATGCTTCAGAATTATTTATCTTTGTTGCTCTCACACTCCATCTACAACCTTCATCTGCTCCCCGACATTTCACCACATATCGACCCTTGTCCGAGTTGCAAATACTGATTCCGAAACAGTTCTCCTGTGATGCTCTATCAATAATATTTTTCACAGCTTCTTTACTCTCAAATTCTTGAAACAACTGAAGCCCCAAACCATCTTCCCACTCTTTAACCACTGGTTTTTCTTTTGCAACACGTGGGAGCTCAACATAGTACGAACTAGGACGAACACCCATAGAGTTATCCACGTCGCCCTCACTGTCCACGCCCCCTTCCCCGGCTTCTCCATTAACAACATTAATGCCCCTTCCCCGGCTTCTCCATTAACAACATTAATGCCCCTTTCGTCGGCTTCTCCATTAACAACATTAATGCCCCTTTCGTCGGCTTCTCCATTTATAACAAAATTCTCCACCCGTTCAGCCCCCGTCAGTTATAGTTCTGCTTCTTCAATGCGAGGAAATAGAGTGAGTGCACCCGGATTACCTTCAACTTCGGGTAATCCACTCGCAAGCTCACTATAGTTCCCACCATAAAAGCTTTCTTTCTCAACTACTTATTGTTGCTCCATTACTGGAACTATTTTCATTTCTTCGATGACCTCTACATGCAAAATATTCTTCCCTCTTTATCCACTGATGTCAGATACACATACACATCTTCATCATCTAAAATATATGATTGCCTCTTAGGTTCTACTACCAGTTGAATGTAACTCAGATTCATCCTCTTTAAACACCGATCTATGCTCTTCTTCTTGCATATCCCCTCCTTCAAACAGGAATAAGCGATCTCATCCAATGATGATGTCTTAATGGATATACCATACAAACGACCATCGCTTGGAATCCATTCATAATCATCTCCAGATTTCGCATATTGTCCATCATAGTCAAAATGTATGTTTGTAGAAGAATAACCCATTATCTGTTGTACCAAATAAAAATGATACAATTAAAGTTAATCTTAGTTATACAGTTTTGCTATTAAAGTCCTACTAATTTATACTTGTTTATACTTTTTCTCAACAGTAAAGTTTCACCTATTTACACTTTTATAGTCTACCAGTTTCACCCTTTTCATTCCGGATTTCAGTTTTGATTCCCGACATTTCTTGTTGATAATCCAATTCCATAACAAACACACCATACAGCTCTCTAGCCCTGGGCATTCGGGTATTCGGTTCGGTTCCAGGTAAAAACCGATCGGTTCTGGATATTTCGGTTCTAAAATTTAGGATCCAGTAAGTCAATTATTCTTTTGGTTCGGTTCCGGTTCGGTTCTTGTCGGTTCTGGTTTGGTTTGGATACATAATTACAAAACAATTAATTATCCGAAATGCAAAAGTTCAAAAATATATCCAAAATCACATATTACTTACCCGAAATCAGAAATACTGTAAACAAAAAAAAAACATCCCAATCTTAACTCTTAAAGTTTAATTCGATTACATAACACAATCTAAAATACTAAAACAAGTTCTTGATGACTTGTGGTCCGATTAAATACTTCAAAAACTGCAACAAAGTTAGAAACTAATTCAAACACTTATCATGCGTATGTCACAAACTCACAAGTCACAACTCAGAAATGAGAAATTGAAATAGAACTTAAATGAGGTAAGTGTCAACTTACATGTTACCAATAATGCAGAGTTAAAGACTGTTGTGACTCATTTTTCTTCCAAATTGATTTCTCCAAACTTTGCAGTTAAATGATTACAAGTTTTAAATTATAAATATGAACTCAGACATATTAACTGAGGTAAATAAAAACTCAAAGATATTTAGAAGTTAAAGTTACCTCTTTCGAGTTCATCTTGGTCTTCAATGTCTTCAAGAAGTTGTTCAATGGTAATTGATCCTCGGTTATTCATTTGTATCTCACACTTCAACCATTGCTCCGTACACATTAACACTTCAAGGGTATAATGTGTTAAACAACTCCGAATTGAATCCAAAATGCGACCGCTTGTGCTGAATGCAGACTCGCATGCAACACTTGAAATTTGCATTGCTAGCACATCCTTCGCCACTTGTGAAAGAACAAATTATTTCTGAGCGTTAACCTTCTACCATGACAGAACATCATACTCTGCGCCTGAAAAAACTTTCGAACTCTCCACATTTGGTGTAGCCATGACCAGAGACCTTGAAGAGGAGCTGAGTGACAATGGGGATGAGGATGCTGATGAAGAGGACAAGGACCAGAACCAGAAGGACCAGGAGCTAGCCAAAGTCGTGGGGTTTGGTTCAAGACAAGGAGATCAAGATAAACCAGCTTGTTGGTTTAATTTAATTGCAATGTAATGAGTTTTAGTTATTTGAGCTTTTATTTAATTTAAACCAGAGACAATTAGGATTAGTAAACCAGTTTTAATTAGGATTAGAAGGAGATTTCGAAATTCTTAACCAAATTGGTTAGGTTATACTTGTTTTGGTGTTAAAACTCATGGCAGCAGCCAAGAAAAAAAAAACATTCAACTTTCAATCTAAAAACTTTCATACAAGTTGTTTCAAGCTCTCTAGCTTTCTCTGTTCAGCTCAAGAACATTGATCTCACTAAGGGAAGGAATTCCTAGTGAACCATCTTAGACAATACAAGGTGATCTTGTGACTTTGAGTAGCAAAACAGCTTCTGAGCAATCCGTAGCTCTTTAGCAAAGTTCATCACCATCATCTATCATCTATCCACAAGCATTGAAGCAGATTGAGTCTTCATCTTAACTAGCTGCAGTAAACATAGAGGAAGAACAGGAGGCAACACATCCTTTATCAGCTTCATAACTGATCAGAACAAGCTGAGAAGAGATAAACAGGAACTGGTGGTTGTTAAAGAGAAGCCAGAACTGGAGGATGAGTATGGGGACAAAACCACACGACCACCTGACCAGAAGGAGATTAAACTGAGAGTACATGGTCTCATGTTCATGAGCAGGACGTGTGTGGGATCATCCTGGAGAGAATCAGCCAGCTTTAAACTCAACAAAGTGAAGGAATCATCTAACTTAGAAGCAACATGCCTTGAGAAAAGTTCCAAGATGTTATTGAGACATGAGAAGGGATTGCAGAGCTTTGTGTTTGACCCTGGAAAGATTGGAGAAATGATGATATCTCTCAAGGCCATATCATGCACTCTGTTGTTGAGTGATCAAGTATCTATCATCATACAAAGCTTGGATTTGAGGTCAAATACTTTTAAAGGAGGAGGGGATGGTGTAGCCATGACCAGAGACCTTGAAGAGGAGCTGAGTGGCAATGAGGATGAGGCTGCTGATGAAGAGGACCAGGACCAGAACCAGAAGGACCAGGAGCTAGCCAAAGTCGTGGGGTTTGGTTCAAGACAAGGAGATCAAGATAAACCAGTTTATTGGTTTAATTTAATTGCAATATAATGAGTTTTAGTTATTTGAGCTTTTATTTAATTTAAACCAGAGACAATTAGGATTAGTAAACCAGTTTTAATTAGGATTAGAAGGGGATTTCGAAATTCTTAACCAAATTGGTTAGATTATACTTGTTTTGGTGTTAAAACTCATGGCAGCAGCCAAGAAAAAAAGCATTCAACTTTAAATCTAAAAACTTTCTTACAAGTTGTTTCAAACTCTCTAGCTTTCTCTGTTCAGCTCAAGAACATTGATCTCACTAAGGGAAGGAATTCCTAGTGAACCATCTTAGACAATACAAGGTGATCTTTTGTCTTTGAGTAGCAAAACAACTTCTGAGCAATCCATAGCTCTTTAGCAAAGTTCATCACCATCATCTATCATCTATCCACAAGCCTTGAAACAGAATGAGTCTTTGATTCTCTGTTTGCAAGGATTATCAAAGCATTAACCCACCTACAAGAGATCCAGGGAGAGATAGCCATTCCAGGGCTACACTAACATTTTCTGCCAAGTATAGCTCTAGCCCATTGCTGATTCTTGATATCATGTTTCTTGTACCATCTCTTCGTAAACTGCATCCATTTTCGAAAGCCTAAACGAGCAGAGAAGTCTACTTTACATGGGTGTCGAGCTGTTGGCTGAGAGGAAGAGGATGATCCAGCTTCATGTGACTGAGAAGTACTCGACGATGCACTAGCTGATCTGTTTAGAGAACTACTAAACCTAGTGTTGTATTCATCAAACAAATTCTTCAGAATACTCATGATTGAATCATGCATCTGCTTAGCCTTGAAACTATCTTTTCCATATAACTGATCAAAACAGAGCTGCGCAAACTTCATCTTATTTTTCGGATCGAACACACTAGCTACTATCACCATCTTATTCATCTCAGTTCCTTCACGAAAAGGATCCCAGTACTTACCTAACTTAGTCATCATCGCTGTGGCTTTCTTCTTCAACTCTTCATCATGTCCTTGGAACGTCATTGCAATGAGGGCTGACTGAATGCTGACTATCTCATTGTAACACTTGTATGAGCAAACTGAATTGATAGCTGATAGAACGAGAGTTGACTGGTAGAATATGACAAGGAAGTTGATAAACCTGAAACAAGTAATGTAAATAAATTTAGCAAAGAGAGAATTAAAATTTTAAAACTAAAAGGAAGTTAATAAACACAAGTGACTGAGTCTATTACCTGTCTATTACTTCCCAATCATCTATGGTAGGTGGTCCGTGCCTTTTCTTTCCATCAAATCTCTCTAGGAAGTAGTCATTAGACGGCATGTCCTCAGCCATCATCTTATCAAACGCCATCTTGAAGTCCATAGCTCTATTCAACATAAGAAATGTTGAATTCCACGTTGTTTTGCAATCCAGCGGTAGGCTTCCTCTTGTTATCTTCCCAATGTCAACACAAAGCTGGAATGACTTTAGCCTTGGCGTAGAAGATCTCACAAACTGAACCCCATTCCGAATAGCGGCAACACTCTTGTCAAGTTCTTGCATTCCATTTCTCACAATAAGATTTATAATGTGAGTTGCACACCTTATGTGTAGATGATCCCTATTAAGCACCACTGATTCGCCTCCATTAACTTCAGTGAAATCTTCTTTAAAGATTTCCATGGCATTGCTATTTGCAGTTGCATTATCTACTGTGATGCAGAAGACCCTTTTGATGTCCCATTCTTCCAAGCATTCCTTTAGAACAGCCGCTATAGTCACATCTTTGTGATCACTGACATTCTTGAATCCAATAATCAGCTTTTTCAACTGCCAATCAGTGTCAATGAAGTGTGCAGTTATCACCATGTAGCTTGCTCCAGTATAGGGAGCTACCCAAATGTCAGTCGTAAGTGATAACCTCTGCTTATTCGCACCAAGAATCTTTTTCATAAGTGTTTTCTTCCTGACATACATCTTCACGATGTCCCTCGTTGCTGTTCTTCGAGAATGAGGCTTGGGAAGCTTACATTTGTTGCAGAAATGCCTTAACGCCAAACTGTCTATAAAAGATAAGGAAGCTCACCTATAACTACCATCTCATTTGCAGCTTCTCTGAAGACAGTTTCAGAAACCTTCCCTAAATGGAGACCATCGGCTTCTTCGTTTAGAACATGTTGCTTACCACTCGTAGTAGCCTTCCACGCCAAATACTTTTTGCAGGCCAGGATATGCTTCCTTAGATTGGTGGTCCCTGACGATGATTTACAAGACATCTTCTTCCCACAATAATTACAACAGCACTTGTTATAATTATTCTTGAGTCTTGTATAGTGATCCCAAACGAATGATCTTGTTTTCTTTGTGCCCTTCTTTGCGACTTTCAATCCAGCTTTCATTTTCCCTTTATTTTTCTCTTTGGAAGCAGCTGTATCAGGAGCCGGACTAGTCTCTAGACTCTCTACTTCATCATCTGTCTCCTCAATTATATCCTCAGAATCAATGTCTTCTCCATCTTCTGGTATGTTAACTGAATCATGAGTAGAAGCCATCTGCAGAAGAAACAGAAAACCCTTTTATTAATTTCAAGTTTACAAATTACCACAAAAAAAAACCTTAAATCAAATCATAATTTCAAGATCGATGGAGAAAAAACAGAAAATCCATAAATCAGTTACAAGTTTACAACCAAAAAGAATTTCAAAATCAAATCATAGATTAATCATGGAAGATCCATGGAGAAGAAACATACCTCTGATTGAATCCTTGATGTAGCAGATGCAGCCGGCGAAGACACTCGACGCCGGCTATGGTGAGAGTGAGATTCCAGGTTGAAGATTTCAGTTATGCTAGTAGAAGAGAATATATAGAAGAAGAAGTATCGAGGAACGAAGAGCCTCTGTCTCTCTCGTCTCAAGTCTCAAAAAAAAAGTCGTGGTCGTGGAGGCAGAGAAGTGAAATCGTCCCGACACAACTCACACGCCTTCATTAATTGATTTAATTCATTATTATTATTTATTAAAATAGCTTAGGAAAATCGGATATTCGGTTCGGGTATTCGGTTTTCGGGTAAAAACCAGAACCGAACCGTTACCCATGGATCCTAAATTAATGATCCAATAGGTATTTAAGCTGATACCAAAACCAAACCAAACCAGAGATTTTGGATTGGTTTCGGTTTGGTTCTTCGGTTCCGGTTTATATGCCCAGGGCTATCAATTGACAACACAAAGACCCATATATTTGAAATCTACTGTCTAAAAATCCCAACCTAACGAGCCGCATTGACTTCATTCATTCGAGTCCACCATGATGGGATTGAGTTATAAGATACAGAGAAAGACAATGCTTTATCTGAACTTTATCTGACCTGGGTTGGGGGTCAATTTCAGCACCCACGCGAGCCGCAATCTCCTTTACAATTGAAATTCCGAATGATCGCAAAACTCAATGTTCGCTCTAGCTTTCATTCGCTTTCTTCGCCAATCGTCTGTCGAGAGAGACTCAAATTAGGGAGGAGAGAGAAAAAATAAAATTAATTAAGAAAATCCACCTGGACAGGAGAGAGAGAGATAAACCATGTTTTTTTATTGGTCAAGTAAATGAGCGTTTTGATTGGTCAAGTAGAGAGGGTTTTCATTGGTCAAGTAAAGAGGGGCACTTTCAACATTGACCATCGAGTTGAAAAGTATGAAAACAGATAAAAGTATGACAGATTACATGAGAGTATGCTAGATCATTTTTTCTCTTTGAGTACTTCACTCCTAGTAGTTTTCTAAAAATGTGTTTTTTTCTTTTGTTACTGGTTTTCTAAGAATCTCACTTCTCTTCTCATCCCAAAGCAAGATCTAGGTTTTCCATTTCTTTCAAACCTTTCGAACTCAACATGATCGTAGAGAAGAAAACACATGTTCCATCGCAATTGATCTCATCAACGAGATATTCGCTAGACTACCAGCAAAATCAGTCGCTAGGTTTTCTTGCTTGTCGAAGCAATGGAGGGTCATGCTTGCCGGTCCATATTTCAAAGAGTTGTTCTTCACAAGGTCAGCGACTCGGCCGCGTCTCTTAAAAGAATGTCGATAAGATGTGGAAAGCATGCCTTTGGTTACTTCCACTTCTGTGGGGGTAGGGGGATGGTGATATGTAACCCTAGCACGGGACAGTTGGCGCTTTTACCCGAAGAAGAAGAGAGGCACAATTCGAGCTACTCTCTAGTGTTTGATTCGGTTGACAAAGAGTTTCAGGTATTGTCCATTAAATGTTACATGACATCTCTAATATTGACACGAGGAACTGGAGACGATTCGTGGAGGGAGATCTATTATCCCTTAAATGATTTGAATACGTATGATTTGCCTGAAGAGATATGCATCAGTGGGGTTTTGTATTACTTTTCTAAAAGACAAGGTGATGGTTCTCATCTGATAGTTTGCTTTGATGTTAGGTCTGAGGAATTCAAGTTTATATACACAGATTTTTTCGAACGAGAAAGAAAAACATACAGAGAATTTAGTCTTGATAGGGATAGAACTAAAATGATAAACTATACGGGTAAACTAGGGGTGATTACTCTAAAGTATAATTATAACCCTTGGAATTGGGATCCTAATGACTCCAGGGGTAGAAAGTGTTCCCTTAAGTTGTGTATGTCAGTTATTGAAGACCCAGACTCGGAATGGTCGGAACATGTCTACACTTTTAGGAAGACGAATCAATGCGTTGGCTGCAGTCACGTTTCCACTTTATGGGAGAATCAAATCGTTGCTGGGGTTGTTTCTGTTGTTGGAGTGACTGCCACAGGCGACATTGTTTTTTCTATGAAGGATGCATCGAAGCCGCTTTGTGTTTTCTACCTCAACATCAAAAGGAACACTCTCCAACGAGTTGAGTTCCGAACTGGGCCTGACCATGAAGAAGTTTTTGAGAAATGTAGTAGCAAAGTTACAGTACTCTCTGTAGACCATGTAGAGGATCTTAGCTTTATGAATAAGGAGACGACATATGATGCAATGGAAATTGTATATCCACAACTTAAACTCATAAGAGCAAGGCATCCAACATCATCTTAAAAGCTCGCATGCAAAACAGGTTTGAGGTCATTAAAAAAAAATTTGATTATTATCAGCTTCTTTTCTTTTAGATGATGATGAGTTTAACATGATTGCTTCTTAAGTTGAATAAAAGCTCTATATATTTACATTAAAAGTTGCAAACAATCAAGGTTGAAAATAAATTCTACCTTGATAATTTAAAAGTTTTTATTCAACTCAGCTATTAGCCTGAAATTTGCAGGTTTTGTGTCATTAAACTTTATCACATTAAAATTGGGGCTCAGAATGTCTATTTTTGCAAGTGCTTTTGAGCTTTGTAAACAGAATTAGAATTGTTAGCTAATATGGACGTTTATCTATCTAGAAACACATTAAAACACATATGGGTTTAGTGTACTTGGCTGACTCTCTGGAACAAGCAAAAAGTAGTTGATGGTTTCCCAAGTTCCAGCAAAAGACTTTCCTCTCATAGTATCTTTGGTTCAGGTTTGGAGCAGTTGGAGACGGTGTTTGGAGCTCAACACATGAGATGGTATAAGCTAAATCTTGAGAGCCTTGTTCCTGTCTTTTGGTGGTTCAGGTTTTAAAATTAGCTGTTATTGATCTACTGATGAGTGTGTTCTGTAACCACTGATCAGCCTAACATTTGATTTGGTAGAATTGCAAGTTTTATATAGAGCACACAAAAACAACATGTCAGTTTTGACTTTTGACTAGCTTTAGATTCATTTCGTTCGATCAAAACAACATTATAAATATTGTTTCTTTCGATCTACCATAAAATGTAATTGTATTTGTAAATTGTACACAATGGTTCCCAACCAATAAATATATTCTATACTATTATATTAATAACAATGATGTGCATTAGAATCGTTATGGAAAAAAAAGTATAATCGCAGTTACAGCTCAGTAAGAAACTGGTACAATTGTAAGCTTTTCCCTCTTCAGTTTCACTCTCCATAACCATTTTTTGTTTCTTTATATAAACCCATCTGGAAACCAAAACAAAAAAGAGGAAAAAGAAGTTCCAAGTGAGCAAACAAAACAAAACATATATACATTTTGTTAGAGTGTGATGTCTCTCACCTGTACTATGGTTGGAGGGTGAAGTGATAGTAGCTTAGGATGACTTCGGATATGAGATTCAAAGATATATATTATCTATTCAACTTGAAAATTTCTGCAGTGTCTTGGCCAGCACGATCGCATTCCCTGCGATTTACAAAGAAGAATGTTTTCATATATTTGATGCACACACAAGAGAGATCACAAGCAAAGCCTTTACCATTGAGGTGCTCTCTTTCAAGCTCTCAAAAGACTCTGCAAGTTCTATTTGTTTTGACGCCGTCAAAAGGAGCGCCTGTCACACAACATTTTAGATCCTAATTAAAAACCTAATGCTTCTTGAAACAAAAGTGATTGGGGTCTACCTTCTTTGTCTTTTGTAGATCTTGCTCAATGCATTTGATGCGGTCTAATGAATCACGAAGTATGTCATCTTTCTCCTGTGGAATGTTTGTTGGTTTGTCAAACAAAACTGTGACCATGCTCTCCAGATTTTGCAACCTTAGCCAACAAGGATGGAGAGACTCTCCTCGCTGCAACTGAGTTGTTGGAGGGGGAGGATGAGGAGGAGGAGGAGAGTCCAAAACCGGTGATCTCAATTGGTTCTCTGGTTGCTTATTTACAAGTCTTCCCAAGATCCGGAACATAAGACATAGAGATGCAACAAGTTGGATGATAAAACGAGCCAACGAGCTTGCAACTTTCTGAAGAGAGTTCTTCAGACCCCTTTCTTCTGTCAGATTACTAGATAACTGATCTGCAGAAAAATGTAAGCAGAAATTATAAGGATCTTATAAAGAATAATAGTTCATTTCAAGTTGCTTTCAGCCTACTTGTTGAACGAGACTGTACAATTCTCCCAATACCAACTGCTTCAACTTGATTGCTTAGCGGAGCATTTGTGTCCTGGAAACATTATATATACACATTAATCATCCATCGACAGTGTTATACCAATGATAAGGAGCACCAGAGTGAGTAAACTAACATGTTCAGAATGCGATTCTCTCTCCCTAACTTGCCCTCCATCAGCTGATTCTGTATTCACATGCTGCAGCAAGAAATGTGGAAGATGACATTAAAACATAAGGTAAGAAGAGCCAATCATTGTGACAAGTTGATTATCACTAAGACTCACCGGTAATGCAAATAGTTTAGCTACTTCCCCATTCTCCGGGAGCTCTATTTCTTTTATTTTGTACGCTGCATCTCTCAGGCGTACAAGCTACACAAAGTATGATGCGAAAAACAGAGTTTATATCATATATAAGGCTTTTCAAAGAGATACCAGTGTACCTACAACAAAACTATTGAAGCTAAAAAAGAAGGATCTTACTTTCATTATCTCAGGATCATTCCAAGGACCCTTGTTGAATCTCATACATCCACCTTCATTTGCACAAGTACAATTTCCACCAAGAAAATCAGGAAGCTCACTGTTGTTAAATAGAAGCTAAATGTATCAGCCTCCGAACAAGTAAGCTATTACTGGATTGTTCAGTAGAAAATCTCACCTTGGATCTATAATCTCAAGAAGTTGACTTCGATCTTTGTTTTTCAATACATGTATCTTAGAAGAAGTTTTAGGGTCGAGAAAGCCTTTCACTGTGCTCCAAATGATAGAGAATCCGTTTCCAGCATTAACGATGTACATCTGATTCAATGTCTGTCTTCAATAAACCAAACCAATGTTAGTCTTCTTCAACATCCAAAACTAGCATAGAAGTTCTACACTTACACTACACCCACCTCAGGATAATTATCCCCATCGATCTTCTGCATACGCATCACAAGGTCCTGAGCTAGTTTTCTCAACTTCATCCAGCTCTGTTTTCAAAAAAAAAAAAAACTTCAATACCACTGAGGTTGAGAGGAAAAAAAAGAATAATGCACAAAAGGTCCACCAACCACTCCTTGCACATCAATTATGGTTGTGGAAGAATTGATATGTCTCTTTGCTGCGATGGAACAAGCTGGGAACTTCTCGGAGAAAGTCTTTTCAAAACCTTGTACATGATATCTCAAGAAACGCTCCAATGAAGTAACCTTCATTAGCTTTCCCGGGTCAACTTTACCAAGACGTTCTATGTAAACAGGCCTCCCTTCTCTATCTACACCATGGTACCCATGTGGATAGTACTGTTGTACTTCTTCGTACTCCTCATACACAAAATCCTGAAAAAAGGATCATTGCTTTGACAGCTAGTAAGTAACACATCAAAGGAAAAAGAAAAGAGCACATGTGGAAAGATTCTTGCACCTGCATTATTGTATCAACTCCATTCTCTCTCCTCCACTTTAGCATCTCTTCCCACATATGAACAGTTTTGTCATGATCAAACCTCCTCGCTTTCAAGAACCTGCTCCAACATCTCAACTCGATCAGACACTTCACTCCTCCTTAAACCATCTTAAAACACTGTTTGATTGATTACCTCAACATAGTATGATAATCATCGTGCCTAGGTGGAAGCAAGTCGAGAGAAACCAAAGCTTCTCTAAGCGCATTCACTGCCTTCTCCTCTTCTGCATCTCTCACATCCTCGATCACAATAGCTGCGTACTGATCAGCTACACGCTTCCCTCGTTTCCTCAAGCTGTGTGTGAGTTTGGTGGAAGCTTTGATAGCTTTCTTCTTCAAAGATCTAGAACCACGAGCTCTTGGAAGAATCTTCTCGTCCTCTGAGTTGTCAATAATGTCCTTACTCTTTCCCTTGTCATTTTCATCAGGAACCGAAAGGATCTCACCTAAAGCTGTGTGATCAGGAAAACAAAAAACAAAACTTTATAAAAACCCAAACAGATTCTTGCTTAATCAATAGCTGAACAATCCAATCACCTGGCATTTGCAGAGAGAATCAAACCAAACCCCAGATGCTTCAAATCAGATTCCTGAATCAACAAAAAAAAAACAAAATCAGATCATGAAAACGAGAATCATGATCGTATCAATTTAATGATTAGATCCAAAACCCAGAAATGAAAATCGCTAACATTATATAAATTCACCAGCTTTTCATACCTTTACCTAATATACGATCTTGCAAAATCGCAGAGTATTAGATTTAGGTAAAGGAGAATAAAAGCGATCTCTCTCTCTCTCTCTCTCTCTCTCTCTCTAGAAACGTAGCTTTCAGATTACGAAGTCAAATCTCTTTTATATACACGACGAAATACATATGCAGATACGTAGGCCGGAGAAAGAAGAAGACGAAGCGTCCTTTTTAAACAAACATTAATGCAGAGAGAAGAGGAAGGAAGAAGAAGAAGACGACGACGGAGAGAGAGAAGAGAGAGAAAGAGCTCCATGTCGGCTTTGTCCGCCATTTTTATAGCATTAACCGGTTTTGCTTAGTTGGTAAGATTACGAAATTAAACCGGAAACGGACCGATTCTTAAATTGGGTCAGTCAACCTTTGTGTTTTTATTAGTCAATGCTTTGGTAATTGCAGTGATTACGTTGCGGTTAGTCGAAGAAAAAGTGTGGAGTTAACTTGTATAAACGTCTGTTTGGTTGGTGTACCGGTGGTTACGGTCCGCGTAGGCGCTAAGCTAACCATGAACTTTTATCGAGTTTTACTGTTTGTTATGTCATTTTGTAATTTGATTTTATAAACTAAAATAGATGTGGGTCCACCGACAGAATAGTTTTACTTCACGTTGTGTCCATTGGGAGGTAGCCACGTGGAAACGGCCGACGCAGATTCCTGTATTCGGTGAGAGAGAAGAGCCACGTATCTAACTTTAGGTCCTAAAAGGAGAGGGACAGGTAGACCACGTGAGTTCATCCATTAATTCATGGACTTTTCATATGAATCAATTTTGTTTTTCTTTGTCAAACTAGTGCATATGAAAGAATATAAATGCTTTTCGGTAATCTCAACATATTTTTTTCATTTGACATATTGAAAGGGTTAATTTGGCTAATAACAAACATTATTTATTTTAAATTAATCATATAACTATATAATGTGGGAATTGTAGATCAGACCCAATGAAACGAACGCTTCTTCGGAACGACTCAAATTGGGTCACCACTTGATCTTTTTAAAATGGATGTAGAGAAAATAAATGGGGGAATTAAGTAATTAACATTTATTTTCATATTACAGGACCTTTTTGTATTTTGTCTATTTTGAAAATGATTTGTTCTTCCACTATTTCTTTCTTTTAATATGCTTTATGGTTGTACGTTTTCTTCGGAAGACAATATCGAATGTTGATACTAACATTTTCATTCTCCTCTTCTTTTCTTTTTTATGAACTTTTCTACCCATGGTATTTTACTGTCAATCTTTCTTTTTAAAAATTAATCAGGTTTTAGTCATTCTGGCAAGATTTAGTTATGGTTCTTCGGCATCAAGATCTTCTATTTGTTTTTACGATGGTTTTAACAATTCTGTCGTCAGAATTTAAGTGTTCTTCAAAAGCGACTCACTCATCGTTAGAATAAGAAAGTAGAGTTTCCAAATTTGATGATGGGTTGACGGGTCATTTTTTCTAAGTTTTTGCAGGTTTTGCGCACTAACTTTAATCTATTTCATTTTTTATAAACTTTTTTTTGTATTTTTTTGTATTTTTCTGTTTTAGTTTCTTTTTTTTTCTTTTTTGCTGAATTATAAATGTTATTGCAACAATGAAGACTTAGTTATTAATGCAATCACAATCTACTTTTCAGACATTCTAAAAGCTTAGAAGTGCATTAAAGTTTTAAAAAAAAACTCCTAAACCATAAAGAAATTATGTTCAACCTTAATCAAAACAATGGAAGCTTGAACACAATACCAATCTAGAACAAAAGACTAACAATTGATTTCCCCCTTCAACCAGTTCTTGTATTACTGAAGCAACTAGAGGCAACATGAGTAAAGCCATAAGAAAAAAATAATCAGATCTCACTGAAGTGGCTCCAAGCAGGCATCCAAAGTGATGGCTGGCTCTCATCTCAGAGTTCCAATGGAGGAGGATGCTAACCAACAAAAATCAAGCTTACTCGATAATTTCTAAAATGTAGACCCGACTTCGAACCGTTTTAAGATGAAGCACTTGTTTCGGTCAAACAAAGATGGTCGATTTAGCTTCCTATCTGGCTATGCGACACAGTAGGTGCATCCCCGGCCTCAGGACACACATAATCTGAAACCGAGCTTAGGAGGATGGAATTGACGAACATAAGAAGTGACTACTCCTTGAAAGCAGACCTCTAAGAGTAGAAGAAGGCTATGTTGTGAAGCAGTTGATGTTGTAACTAAGGATTGTCCTCAAGACGTAAATGAACAACATCGGACGTAAGGAGTTACCAAGCAAATCCCAAAACCACCATGGTTGTTGTCTTTCAAACTAAAGAAAATGGTCTTTGATGGCTTACCTTAAAAGACCCAAAAGAGAAAGTCAAATGGAGCGAGATGCATAGGCGCAAACAGCAAGGACAACGACGTGTCAGGTGTTTCGGCTGTCAGATGACTACAAGAACCCAAAACCCCTAAGATAACCCTCTTTTGCCTCACCGGATATCAGAGAAATCAAAGACGTCTTAAGTTTCCGACTATTTGGAGGAAAACTCCAACGGATCCAGAAGCTTCGCGCAAAGAAGTAAACTGATTGGAGAACAATAAAGAGAAGAAGCAAAAATGGACATGGTGGAAGATGATAGAACCCTCTCACAGCACCAGACGGCGTTGGAAAGGTTAAGAGAGATCAGCAAACAAGATCAAAGAAAGTAAAATTTAAAAGAAAAATTGGGGTATGTTGGGCCGACGCATCTTTTTTAAAACGTGATAATACATGATTTTAATAAAGTAAAAAACACAAATTAACACAATTTTTGGGTATTTCCAACTATACTCCCATTATGGCATTTTGTAGCACATCTTCATGTATTATGAAATAAATTTTCTCACTGATTGTCAATAATACTTAACCACACTAAATAACTTTTGCAAGATATATTTGAAATTATTTATGCAGCGGTAGGTTTTGTATGTTCTATTTTTCTCAAGTTGACACCAAAGTGTTAATTGTTTTCAGTTTTTGCAATAATATTTGGTTTCTGTTTTTCTGAAGTTAATTTTCATGAAACTAATTTTTTCGAGAAATGGATTCTCTGAAATGAAGAAAATATTTTTCTTTTCTGAATAAATATTTATATTTCTAAACAAAAACTATCCAAGTTTCATGGTTTCCTTAAATATTTGTACATGGATTTTTCATTCTCTTATTTGTATTGAAAATGCATATTATAGTATTCATGCATTATTATAGAAAAATAAATAAAGTGATAAAATGTTACGTAATAATATTTATTAAGAATTATTTGTATAACACATTAAAATATGAAAAATTATTTTATATTGAAGAGAACTTTTTTAACTTATCAATAAAATTAGTATAATCGCTTAGATTTACCTTTTTTAAAAATTTACATATTTTGCTAACATAATCTATTGGTATTATTTGTTAATATTGTAAGTTTGTTTCTACAAAAATAATTTAAAACTCCATTTTATTTAAAAAGATATATAAACTCAAAATAGTATAAAATCACTGATCAGAAAAACAGAAAGAATCTCTACATATAATTTTAAAGTTTTAAATTTAAAATAAAATTTAATATCACTATATCACTTATATATTAATTGAGAAACATTACAAAAATATTTTGTAGGCATGTGTCATCATGATTATGAAATTCAAAATTCTTAAAAAATATGTTGGTATATCTTAATTTGTACTACACTTTTTGTTAAACTAACTATCAAATTGATAAATAGTGTACAAAATAATATTCTTGCAGTTTCTTTAAATAAACGCTTCAGAATAACCTAATAAGATTAACTAATATATGACAATTAATGAAAATGAATAATAAAATTTGGATACAATTTTTGTATCCTTCTTCATTTTTTTCTAATTTTATATTATTAAAATAAATTAAAAACAAATATTAATTATATAATAAATATGTTATATTTTGAATTTTTAAAACAACTATAAATTATTCTATATTTTAAAATTTCACAAACATTTTTGTGATAAATGGTTTAATTTTTTTGCTATAACAAAATACAAATGAACATAAAATTGTATTAATATAAATTTTTATTTAATAAATATTTAAATTAAATACTATTTATTCAGCAAACGATTTAAAGCAAAAAATGAACTAGTTCAATTTAGTGGAATACTACGTTTACTATAATTCTATTTTGGAAATACAAATTACAAATGTTCGGTCAACATATATATGATTATATAAAGAAAACATAACTGTATGAATATTTAAAAAAATTCAAACACATAGCATATTTAATTTGTCAATACTATATATTTCTAATTTTTATTATATACATCTACTCTGTGTTTTATTATCCTACTTTAATGCAGAATCCATAACCTAAAAAAAAAGTTAAAAATCATGAAAATAATCTAGACCTAAGTTTATTTTAAGAAATTAGTGGTTGGTCCGCCCTACGGACGGTTGAGTTCACATTAAAATTATTTATATTAAAATATATTTTAATTTTTAAAAGATTTGAAATTTTACTTTAAATGAATATAATAAATATATTTTGTTTTCTAATTAGATCATATATATTTATTTTGTTAACATTTGACACCTGTTTAATGTTCTTACATGTTTAGAATTTTATTTATTATCAGTTATATTATATGACAGCATTCATCAGTAATATTTTTCTATTGGAAATAGGTTCTCTTATGCTGCATTTGCATGAGATTATTTTTTTTTGTCATTTTGCTTGAGACTAATTCTAGCATTTTATTAATATTTTTAATTGTGTGCTAGAGTTTTATGTTTGATTGTGGTATATCTGAATGTATTCTATGATCAATGATCATGAGTATGTCTCTACTAATGTTTTTATTCAAAAGTTTCTTTAGCCAATTACTAAAATTCACCCAAGACTATCATGGTGTCTACAGACAACCTTTTCTTATGCGTTCGTGGTTTGTTGTTGCTATCTTTGTTTTCAGTGTGAACACCACATACTTTTTTTAACATTACAGACTGTTGTTTGTAACATCAACTGGTCATAGGTGAGATTCCCTGAGCATCTCAGTAGGAATAAGGTTGATGGTTTTTGAATCTAAAAAAATGGTTTTATCGGTGAATCTGATAGAACTGGTGAGTCTGAAATTTTGATTAATAATTGTAAAATTGAAGGCACTGAGCTCATACATGGCTCCTTCTTTGAGAAGTTGAAAGGTGTTTAGTCGATATGTGGTCCTGAATGAGAATGGTCTGCGATCAATAAATAAAAGGGAACAAGAAATGAAGCTGTGAGTTAGCCATTATGGGAGGTATCTGTCACGCTCTGTAAAGATTCAATAAAAAACAAATAGTGAGATAAATTGATTAAATGTCATTACAAACGCCCCGTTACGTCTCAGCACTGAAGTGAAGGGGTGGCGGTCCGAGCAGTTGTTGATTATTTTCTGAAGTTGAGCACAGGGAGGATATAGTTGTTGCTTAATTAATAGGGAAAATTTGTTTGAGATTTCGTTGCAGTGTCCATCAGTGCAAATATCTAGGTGGACATAATATTGTCCCAATGTAGAGAAAGAGAGAGAAGACTTACAGCAAACCTTGAAAGCAAGCATGATTTGCCATCACCTTTATCACCAATGAGCAAAAGCTTGAACAAATAGTCACAACAAAGAAGCATGTAAAACATATGATCAATTCGATAATTCACGAAAATCCAACAACCATTATTTTATACTCAAAAATCATCTGTGAATTGTACAAAAAACATGTCTCAGCCAAATTTCATAGATGTAACCAAAATACGATCAAACATAATAAGATTATCATTCTTCCAAGACATGATTCAAATAGAAGCATAAATTAAACGCTAAAATAAATGGTCTCATGGATATAATGAAGAAAGTTTTTACTATTTAGGATTTGTAGGATCGAGTTATGGTAACAACAAAGAGGAGATTATGCCGATAAACCGCGATTTTTCGTCGGTGAGAACATTGATTAAGTCAGAGAGAGAAGTAAACGATGGTTATGTGTCGACGACGTGCTTGAATACGTCCTTGAACACATTTATAGTTGGTGTTATGAACAGTTACTTTGGTGGATGATAAGGCTGAGTTGTGAGAAAAGTGGAAGGAGTGGTAGGGAGTCGTTAATGCTTGGAGAAATGTATCTTCTAGCCGAGATCTTAAGATGTTACAGAAGGGATAGTCGAAGGATTCAAGATCATGATGATTGAGTAAATATATTGTGTTAACGAAGACTGGAGAACTAATATCTGTTGGACCTAAATCGATCATAAAAGATCCAAGTTAAAAAACACTATCGCATATTGAACTTTTTTAAACAAAGAATAAAAACCCAGTCAATTTTCAGCATTAAAACAAAATAATTAGAGATTAGGACATGTGATATTTTTTCCCATATGGAAATGAAAGCCAACTTTATTATATAAGATACAGGAATTCAGGATGGACCATAGAGGGCTTCTTGAATAATACATGACACTAGTCGATCGGAGTTTGCAAGCAGTAATTTTACTTTGCTATATCATCAACAATAACGAGACAGAAATTAAAACTAAATAGTATCGGAATTCAACCTATTTAATCAGCTTGAAATAGTGTTCTATGTGGAAGACCATTTCAACTTAAGAGTATTTGAGTTACGTCAACAGTGATAAAAACACAAAAAAGAGCTCCAATAAAAAAACAAAATGTCTCATTCCAATCTTTACGTTTACAAGCTACCAAATGCAAAACCGAAATTGAAAGGGTAGAAACGAGACGAGCACAAACGCAGCAAGTATTAAACCAAAAGACAGATGCGAATTCTCAGTACTTAATAGGTGCAAGAACATCGAGCTGAGCTCCAAGTTTCTCTTCTGCAACCTTCTCGGCCTTAGTCCTGAGCTTGATGAGCTGTTTCTTACGCTCATACACAGCTTGTGACCTCTCCTTTCTCTTGACCTCAAGCTCCTGCAATATCATTATACAAATGGTTAATCCCAGTTTCTTCAAGATGATAATGTCCACATTGTTTATACTCCTAAAAGTTTTGAGTTATGAACATCCCAGTATTTACCAGACAATCTTGTTTTTACTACATAATCAACTCAGTAGATGTTTCATTGAAATGCAAACCTACCACCTCAACTATATTTCATCGTGCTCTACTCAAAAGACACACATAGTATTTTTAATGCGTCATCAACTCTACTAATTGAGGGTTCTTCAAAACTTAATATTAAACTTATGAAAACATCGCAAATGAATAAATTTTGTTCCCTAAACTTAAGATACAAAAATGGGAGATACCTTGATGGTGTCGTAGTGGTTCCAGCCAACCTCAGAAGAAAGACGGCCCAACAAACAGTACTTGTGACCAGCCTGGAGTCTCAAAACTCTACGCAATACAAAGTGAAACAAGTTACTAGCGGAAACACATTGTACATTATCTACTAAACAAAAAGAAAAGTTTAATCAGAAATTTTACTTGAGAGCATCAGGAATGACCATTCTCTTGACTTTGTCGTAAGGAGGAGGGACTCCTTCAAAAACCTTCAAACGGTCAAGAGCAGCAGCCCCACGCTTGGTCTTGTGTGGAATCATCCTGTTACACAATCACAAAACAAATCTGAAAAAGTCCTCTCACACCACTTCCATATACATTAATACATTTTCAAATATTCACCAAAATGATTCATTTTCAACAGCAGCCATCCATACAAACTACAATGAGCTACAAAAAGATACTACTAAGTAAATTGTTATAGTCTTGCATACATAATCACACATTTACTGATCTTTCATTTTCGAGTTTACTACTTTTAAGATAAGTAGAGATTAAGAAAACGAACCCACGAACGGTACGCCAAAAGATCTTAGAGGGAGCCCTGAAGTGAATGGGACCGTGAGAAGGCTTAGTGTTCATGCGCTTCCTGAGAAACCTCATGTACTTCATCTTCTGACGAACCAATCCACCTGACAGACAAATCTCCTCGCATCGGACAACAACAACTCTCTGTCCGTTGAGCAACTCCTTGGCGATGATGGAAGCAAGACGCCCCAACATGTGGTGCCTCGCGTCGACCACGACGCGCTTCGCGCATATCCCTGAACCAGACACCATCTCTCTCTCGATCGATTCTCTCCTGCTGCTCCTCCTTCCTTCGAAAAGGTTAAGAGTAGACTCAGTGGTGGTTTATAAATGACGCGGCTGGTTGAAAAACTAGGGTTTCTCGTGTTAAACCTAATGTTAATGGGCCTTTTTGAATTACAAATTAGGCCCATTTAAAAGCCTCTGACGTTGGAACTCTTTTTTTTTTTTTACTTTCCTCCCTTTCTTTCTTGTCGTCAGATTCGTTTTCTTCTTCCTCTTCACCACAATGAATATAGCAGCGAGGATTCGACGAAGTTTCTTCAGAGAGGAGAAGAAGGAACTTCCCAGTGTGAATGGATCATCGAGCGGGAACGAAGAGGATTTGCTAGGAGTGACCGATGAATTAATCGATCACGTCAGGTCCTTCACCATTGACACGTTTAAGAACTTCTCTCTCTACGGTAATTTCGAATTCGAGTCTCAATCTTTTTGCTTTCTTCTTCAAAATTTCTCGATCGGTTAAGTCGATTGGGGTTTATGTTTCGGAAACTAGACGAAGAAGCGTGTGTAAATCCTTTGGAAGAAGAAGAAGAAGAAGTGAGCTCCAATGAGAATGTGAAGAAGGATTTGTCTGATTGGCAAGAGAGACACGCTGTTCTCGTGCTATCCAAATCCAAGGTTTTTTCTTAAACATTTTTATTTTTATTTATATATTTTGATGGATCGAATTTTGTTTCGAAAGTAATTTTTAGTGAGTTAACGATTTAAAGAGTTTGGAAGCTGCTTGCTTATTAAACAAGATTGGGCTTTTTTTTTGGTAATTTTAGGAACTCTCACAGCTGAGATTTAAGTTATGCCCACGTCTCTTAAAGGAAGATCAGTTTTGGAAGATATACTTCAAACTTGTCAGGAACCTTGTTGCCAAGTAAGCACTTTCTCATGCCAACTCTTGTTTGACATGGCTCCATGTGTAATTGTATCGCCCTTATGAAAAAAAGGCAATATCGCCCTTATGAAAACTGCTGTGTAAACTATTAAATGTGTAAAAAGCGTATGTGATGTAATGAGTAAAGAATACGGAAGTGTGATTATTATTTTGAAAATTATTTATGCAGATATGAGGTGCAAGCAATCCAACGGGCTTTAATCAGGAGGATGGCCATGGAAGCTTCTGAAACCAAAGGTGTTTATGAAGTTGAAATGTCAGAAACCAAGCCAAGGTTGACTAGTACTGGACCTGCAACTCCATGAAAGCTTTAGTAGCTTAGGAGTTAGGACTTGTGTTTGTAACTGTTACAGACTAGTAAAGTCTTGTTGTAATCTACCTAAGGCTGCAGTTATCCTAAACATTTAGATTTTTCTTCCCAAGACTTGCGTTTTACAGTTCTGCTCACAATGTTGGATATAAGGATTTCAATAACCAAAACCAATATACCGAATCACTAAGGCTTGATTGGTAATATAATTTAAAGTGTTCAAAGGGTGCAAAAAAACAAAAAGGTTTAAAAAAGCGTTTGGATTTATGTTAAAAAGCGTTTGGATTTATGTTCATAAATTGAACTGGTTTAAGATGTTTTTAAAACCATAACTTATTTATAGAAAAATATACAAACGCAAACCCTGTTCAACAAGCACACACCACGTCTCTCTCTATAAAGAGACCAGTATTCTCAAAGACTGCTATTTCAATCTGTGCTTGGTGATGTTGACTCATTAGAATCAAGAGGGCCTTCCTCACTTTCATCACGACCTTCTGCATTCACCCCTTCACGGACCATCGGTCCCAGAAGGATACCGACAGAATTGAGATTGAGCAGAAGCTGACGAAACGATGCACGCTCAAACCTGTGGTCAGGAGTGTGTTGCTGGTTGAATCTCCCGGGAACTTTAGAAGGAGTCTCGTAACAATCTTTGCAAAGGTCATACCCCATTTTCTCCTTGCAGTCTTTGCATCTGTATCGCTCCCCTATGATTGGATACACCTGCAAAATGCCACATCACCACTCAGAATAATGAACTTACAAACAACTCTGCTTAGGATAATAATGAACTTACTCCGCAAGAATCACAACCAACTCCAATGTGAACATTACAGGTAGGGTTTGCCCACCTTGGAAGACTGTTGTTGCTGTTGTTTTCGTCTGATGAGGATGTGCCCTCTTTGTCATAGTATTGAAAACCTACAACGTCAATGATTACAAAACTATGAGTCTCTTGTGTACACATATGGTTTCTCGCAATGTAACAACAAGTCAACAACTTACTTCCTTTGCTATTGTGGGTAGGCTCTTTCTGAATCAAACTTCTCCTTGAACTGTAATCTTCAGGAAAGTTTTCCTCCAAAAGCTGCTCAAGAGCCAAACAAACTTTGGGAAATCTTCTCGGGTCACAAACATGACACTCTTTGCATTTGATCTTTTCGCTTTCTTGATCCATCATGTCTACTACACAACCTTCGCAATACACTGCAAAAAGGAAAAAAAAAATATTATAAGGGGAAAGTCAGCATGAGAGAAAACCAAAAGAACATGTAAGATGATAGATACCATGTCCGCAATTGAGAACCACGGGTCGCAAGAGCAGCTCCTTACAAGCTGAACAGAGCAAATCATCTTTTGAAATGCCATTCTTAGGTAAGTCATTCTCATGAACGTCAACAGTTTTTGCATCTTCAAGGGGATCTTGACTAGAGCCCTTATCTACACACAAGCATAAAAAAAAGTTTACTAGAAATGCATACGTTTGCAAAAAGAAGAGGATCTCATGTGTAAAAATACACTCACCAGAGACACATAGAGACTCGTCAAGCTTAGCCTTTCGTTCATCAATCTGAGGAGAGAAACAAGCTCGTGCTTGTTCATCCTCTGGAAACATGACATTAAATCAACAAAAAGTTACACTTTTAAACCCAAACAAGATAGAGTAAAGTGAACTCACTTAGAAGTTGTGCTTCCCTCTTGTTATGCGCGATCGGGTATAACTTCTTGAGCAGAAAATGAAGCTGTTGGCAGATGGTGGGGAAGTGAAGATAAGGGTCTCTACAGATGGGACAATGAGACACACGCAAGCCACTCATGGACTTGTGTACGCACCAGAAACACGATATATGACCACATGCTGCAATTTGCATCAAAAATATATTAAACAGAAAGAGATTTGTCTTGTGAGTAAGAAAAAAAAAGTAAACTTACATAGCACAATCGGCTTGTGAAGAAGTTCCCTGACAAAAGTCCATTTCTAACGATTAGTTCAAGAAGAAGCGAATTTGCACAATCCAAGTTCTTAAAGACAACGAAATCAATTACAGGAATTGTCTACGAATTTTACAAAACACGATGATTGTAAATTCGAAACACTTACAGGCAGACGCAGCAGAGAAACTTATCAGAGATTTCTTCTTCTTCTTCTTCTTCTTCTTCTTCTTCTTCTCCTTGTGGTTCATCGTCTTTTATCATCGTCATATAATCCATTGGTAGAGAGATCTGAGAAGTTGGCGGTGCGTTGTCTTTGCTTTTTTTGAGAGAAGCAATCAAACCGCCGTACCCTCCTAAGAGACTTTAGTTCTTGCCTTCCTTATACACATACTTAGGATAAAGAACATTAATTAGTTAATCTTTATATTCCCTTGCTTCTATTTACATACCTTAAGAAATAACTTTTGTTACATACCTTTGATTAGAGCCGGGTAAAATTCCGAATAAATATTGATAACTTATTAAAAAAAAAAATAACTTTGGTTATCACTGATATTTTTTTGGGAAAATTTGGAAAAATACATTTATATGAGATTTTATTTTGAAATCTACACCAGTATTAAAACTTTTTGAAAACTACACTTTTGTATAAATAAAATGACTAAATTACCCAATCTGGATATTTAAAAGTATGGTAATAATTTTTCATAATAATTATTTAAATATGAAAAAACAGTTTCACAAAAAATGTGATTTTTATCTTCAAAACAATACTACTAGATCTACGCAATACGTACCTTTTTTAAATAAATCTTATAATTTTTTTTTTGAAATAAACAAAATAAGCGTCTTCTTCCTCCCTCGTATTTTCTTAGTTCTCTATTCTCGTGAAACATATCCTCTATTTTTTGTATAGTACTATTCATTGGTTTACCATTTTATGTCGTATATCTTTTTCTTCTTCTATTTATACATTATACCCATATTTGTTACTCGTTTTTATGAAATTTTAATTTTAGGAGTGTTATCATGAAGCAATCGCATATGCAAACATAGAAGACGCAGACTCAAAAAAATATTAATAATCACCAAAAATCAGAAACTGCCACTGAAAAACGGCCTGAGCATGGAGCATAAAGTTGTTCTTACAATATGTGAAAGTACGAGAACATTCTTCATATGAATGATTTGTCATACGCTGATACACCACAACATCCAAGTATACAAATATGATATCAGTATGTTCCTGTGTTTATAGTATGATTTACGTAAATATGTTGGAAAGATCTATTAAAACTATCACCCACTAACAGTTGTATTTCAGAAGAAGGAAAAAAAAACACAAACAGCTAGACTTCATGAATGCCACAAGAACATCGTGAGAAATTCTAACTAAAAATGATTATAGTTATATAAAACTTCTAATAACTTCTTTGTGAGTTTTGTTTCATTACTTTGTAAACATCAGTTTCTTAGTCGTGAGTTTTTTTTTTTTTACAAACCAAATTTAGGTATAGCAAAAATATAGTTATAAAATATTGACCTAATATATAATGCTAGAAAGGTCGTATATAGTACGATGAATAGAATTGTTGCTTGCAACATAATTGTGTAAGTTGTTTATTTGAGTTAATTCAGAAATTTATCTATGTGGTACTTTAAAGTCCCTTAAATCACTGACATGTATTTATCTCAATATATAACAATTATTTCAAACATAAATTATTTAGATTAGACTTATTTAATTTTTAATTTATATTAAACTAGGATAAAACTGTCTTTTCATATATAAGAAAGTATACTTTTCAAAAATAAAAAATAACGGTGCAATTTTCAAAATTCAAATCACAAATAAGGTATTTTTCAAATTATCCCTTTTTTTTTTGTTACAACAAGATACTAGGATAAGATCTGCGCCTTGCGCGAGATGAATTTGTTATTTTTATTATGTTTTGGAAAATGAAACAATAGTTTGATTTTATATAGGTTAGAAGTGTTCAATCCGAATATCGGAGTGGTTTCGGTTCGGTTTGTTTTTTTGGTATTTTAATTTATAAAATATAACTAATTTTCTAGATCTATATTTACTTCGGTTCGATTTGGTCTATATACAGTCGGTTTTCAGTTTATTCGATTTTATACCAAAAACATAATTATTTAGTTTGTGATCATATTATAAATTATACGAATTTTGGAGTCATGTTGTCAGAAAATCAATTATTAAAAGATATTATATATTTAAATAAAATAATTAACAAATGCTTCTATCATCTAATAAAATAATCAAATCTTGAATTAATATCAATGCTCTAAATTTAAAAAAAAAACAAAAAAGAAGCATGAAAGAAAAGTTTTTCCATTTTTCCATATTTAGTGTTCATCAAATTAATATGTCTTCGATTGAACACAATTTTGTTTGTTTAATGATTAAAAAAATTGTAAAGAATTTTAACTAATTGTTATCCATCAAATTGATAATCTTTACTTCAATTTAGTTACTATTAAAATAAAGCAAAAAAAAAAAAATGACTAAAAAAATAAGAAGCCTCGGTTGCAGTAAATCATTACTTAATTATAGTTCAAGTCGACAAAAAAAAATATAGTTCAAGTAACTCAAGTGATTTAATATATAGGAGATATGTTCAGCTGAAAATTTATAACTGTAATTGTGGATCGAAATCTATTCTAAGTATATGATGAGCCAGATCGATTTGGGCTTAAAAAATTGTAAAGAATTTCAACTAATTGTTATCCATCAAATTTGAATATTTATTAAATAAATATTAATATTAATACAATTTTATGATCATTTGTATCTTAATATACCAACACAAATTAAGCTATTGATCACAAAATTTTCAAAGTGAGATCTTAAAATTTAATAATTTATAGACGTTTTGGAAAATTCAAAATATTATAAAAAAATGTTTTTATTATATAGTTAATGTGATTGTTTAATATCTTTTAATAATATAAAACAAATAAAAAAATTAATATACAAAAATTGTGAAAAAATATTTATTATTCATGATAATTAACTTTCATATATATATATATATACGTTAATTATATTAGGTAATTTTGTAGATTTTATTTAACGAAAGTGCGAGACTGTTTTTTGTACATTATTTATCAATTCGATAGTTAGTTTAATTAAAATTGTTATATAAGTTAAGATGGACCGACCTATTTTTCTAAGAATATTATATTTTATTTATATATTTATTAAATGAGACATCATAATTGTACGTTCTATGATCATTCATGTCGTTTTATAACAAAATTTTCGCTGTGAAAAAATTAATAGAGTTTATAATTAATAAATGTTTTTGAAATTCATTGAAAGTTTTAATAATAAAATATTTATGTAATCTTATATTGTATATATTTTAATATATATATATATATATATATATATATATATGTTTTATTATTTTTTGTAACATATATTTTTATTATTAAATGATATTTTTTAGTCATATGATTTTAAAATCATGTAAATTTTTTGTGATAAAAATGTTAGACCTTTGATCATTATATTTAACATATTAATTTTAATAGTTTTAGTCATTTATTGTAGTTTTTTTAAAATTAATAATAGAACATATACTTCTAAATTTTAAATTTGTAGCTAATTTGGTTGTTTAATTTATTTTAATAATATAAATTTTTAAAAGTGGCGGAGGAGATATAATTTTTTATCAAATCTTTATTATTAAAATCATTAATTGTCATATATATTAGTCATTTATGGTAATTCCGTTGGTTTTATTTAAGGAAAAAAAATAAATTAAATTGGATCATTCAATTTCTCAATTAGTATGATAATTGAGTGACATGTGTCGATTGTGGCTTTTTAATTACATCAAAGTTAAAATAATTATTGTCAAAATGCTTCTCCTTTAATATATAGAGGATAAATGACTATAAAACGATATAACTAAAGAATCTCATTTAATTGATTGTCGTATCAAAAATACAATACATTTAATTGAACATTTTCATAATTATTTATTGTACATTTTAGTTAGTTTCAATGTAGGGTTCTTTAAAATATAACCTAAAATTTCAAGTCAAACACAAACATAAGTCATGTTTTTTTTTTGCAATATTTTATTTTATTTTCCTATTAAACTTAAAAGTTCGAGTTATTGACGAAATGCCATTATTTTTTTTCCTTTTTCTGAAATTGAGTTTCTTACCTTATCATCGTCATATTTCACAAGTATTTACAATATTGTCATTTTCATTAATACACCAACCACCATAAATAACCAATTTGAAGCTCTTATTGCACTAATATTTTGATTTTACTCTTTATATCTCAATACTTATGCACACAAATCACACCTCTTCCACTTTCTCTTTAAATTCATTCAAAAAACTAAGATTTTGATTCCAAACTTTGTAAGGTTCATAAACACATCGAAGCTCATGATTCTTGGTCATTAGTGACTTTATAGCTTTTGTTGTGATGTTCTGGGTGATTGAAGAAGCCATACAAGTCATCTCACAGGTTCAAGATATGAAATCATAAACCACATTTTATTTTTCAGATCTGTTCGACGAAGAAGACTTCTAAAGAAATTTTCTTTATCCGAGTGCATAGGTTAGTTTTGCAATTGATTGTTTGTGTGTTTTTAGTAGAAGACTTTCGTAGAAGTCTTCTAATATTCTTTGTAAACAATTTTTTTTTTGAAATTCTAAGAGAAGACCTTCTTAGAAGTATTCTCGGATAAATATGTTCGAGTTTTAAATTAGACCAAAGTTTGTCAGAAATTCTTCTCGGTGAATACTTAAGAAGAAGTCTTAATCTGCTGGGTTTCTTTTGCAATTGAAAAGAAAAGTAAATGTTTTAACAAAAAGCAGACTTCCTTTGAAGTCTTCCTAGGATGACTTGATGTATAATTTCTTCTACGAGAAGTCTTAGTTAGAAGTGCTTTTTGTTAAAACATTTATTTTTATTTTTCAATTGCAAAAGTAACCCAACAGACTTTTTGCGAAATTTGAAAACTTCCAGACGACCTATATAAGACTTCTGAAATATTCACCGAAAAAACTTTCATAGAAGTCTTCTACAAAAGGTCAAATTTCTGACCAACTTCGGTCAAATTAAAAACTAACTTGTTTTTCCGAGAAGACTTCTTTTGAATTCTTCTCTGAGAATTTCCAAATTTTTTGTTTACAAATGAAAGTTAGAAGACTTCTAGGGAAGCCTTCTACTAAAAACACATAAACGGCCAGTTGCAAAACTAATCTATGTATTGACCAAAATACTTTTTTGAAGTCTTGTTTGTCGAACATATCTGAAAAATAAAATGTAGCTCACGATTTCATATCTTGAACTCATGAGATTTCATATTTCAAAATCTTCAGTTTTTATGGATTTTGTGAGAAAGTGTAAAATATGTGGTTTGTGCGGATAGAAAATGAAATAAAATATGAGAAAATTTGAAATTGTAGGACATTAACACTTTCAATTTGGTAGTTTATGGTGGTTGATGTATTGATGTCAATGGCAAAATTGTAAATATTTGGAGAAGATGAGGATAATAAAGTACAAACATTCAAGTTCAAGAAAATAAAAAAATAAAAAAAGTAATAGCATTTTCGTGAATAACTTAAATTTCTAGGGTGATAGGACAAAACAAAATTTCAAAAAAACATAGGTTGCTTTTGTGTTTGACTTGAAATTTTGAGTCATTTTTGAAAGAAAACACTTTTTTATTGTATTTGTACGATCGTGCAGAATATTTGTTGTTCCAATCATATAAACTGTCTTAATAGACTTTTAAAGCCCGAGAATATCTTTTAGCAAGATGTAATTTAAGAAATCAAAATGTTATAACACTTTATTTCGTTATGAGTATTAAATACATTTTTGTAGTTTATTTGATTAATTTTAAAACACATTTTGTTAAATATTTAATTTTAAAATTTATATGATGTCAGTTTGTTTCATTTTATTTATATTCAATGTTTAATTTAATATGAAGTTTTATTTAAAATTAAAATATTATAATTTTTATTTTTGAAAATATAAATAAAATAATAAATTAATTTAATTGATTTAATATCGACTAATTTTTTTCTGTAGTATCTAAACCTGCAAAACTTGTTATTCTTCTTTTTGATTTATCATAAATTATTTGAATGTTTAGTCGTTGTTTAAATTTTCCAATAATCTGAAAGAAAACTGATAAAAAGTAATTAAAAAATTAGACCTAATGTTTTGTAATGTTTCGACACAAGGTTAAGTATTGTGCTCTTTCGAAATATAGATAGTAGTATAATATTGTTTTCATAGTTATTTTTGTATAATAAAATATATATTAAATTTAAAATCTTACAAAAAAATGTTGGATCCAAAGGAATAATTAAAGTTTTTTTCTTAATAAGAGATATTATAAAAATGAATGGATGTAGAAGTTTTCTAAACAGAAGATACATATAGTCTCTTCCGAATAAGGTTGAGAAATGATATAGAAAAGAGTCGAGAATAAATTTATCAAATAGCTAAATATATTCTAAAGAGCTACCAAAATAGAATGATATAAGCAATAATTCATAGACCATAGGATAAACTAACCAACATGCAAGAAATTTCTAACACACAGCTAAAATTATATATACATTATTGTTTATGTACATAGCATTAAAATTCAAATGATCTATTTTAAATAACAAGTAAATTTATTTTCGCTAAAGAATACAGCTGAATCTATCTACAATATTAGTCATCATCTAAAACATGGACTCTCAATAATTTAGCAATTACATTATGTCGTTCCTTATATTCATAAGCATATACTTTTCTTATTTTATATAACAGTAATTCAATGTGATCCCTTGCCTAACAACAAACAGGAAATTGGATCATTTTGTACCTAAACTAGAGTCAAGAATATCCAGAAAAGGTATATGTAAAATCACATTTCTTGAATTTGACATCAATCATAAAAATTCAAGAAACAACAATTCACATTCTAATTACTCCATACACTACTGATTCAATACATTTCTAAGCTTCATGACTCAGTCATGGTTCGATGAGGGAAGCTGCGACGACAAGACAAGAGTGCATGATGCTAGTAAGGTGTAATCGTGCTCACCATATGGCAAGCAGGACGGAGACGATCCAGCTCGCCATATGGCGAGCAAGATGGGTGTTGTCCCGGTTCGCCATATGGCGAGCGGGACGATGCAGTCTCAACTCGCCATACAGTGAGTGGGATGATATCAAAGGTAGGTTATGGGTTTCCTTGGATGATTTGGATGGTCATGAAGCGTTGATGGTCTCCTATCGTCTAGCTTCCTAGGTTACATTCTAATGGGAGAAAATCACATAAAAAACCTTCAAGATGGCAGCCACTTACATTTTAAACTCTGAAAGTATTTCACAAGCACACTTGTGTCTAAATAAACCTTCAATCTGACTTACTTATACATCAAATCAAAACGGTAACCGGTCCGGTTAAAAATTGATGATGTGTTGGTTTTATTTTACTTTTAAAATAAATATAAAGATTCAGAAAATATAAAATTAATAAAAAATTCAAAACAAATCACAAAAATCACTATCAATTCACAAAAAGTCATACGAAATCACCAAAAAGTTAAAACTATTTTATTAATAAAATAAATATAAAAGTACAGAAAATATAAAAAGTCAAAACAAATCATAAAAGTCGCTAAAATTCACAAAAAATAAAAAAAATACCAAAAGATTAAATTATTTTATTAATAATGTCGAAGGTAACTCTTCCAAACTCTCTGTGAAAGTCTTCTCACTGTGGGTATGAGTAGTCTCATGTTACTTTTGCAATGGAAATAAAAATTGAAATATTTAATTAATTAGACGACTTCCATGTATGTCTTATTTCAGAACTAGCATGTTCATCGTGAAAGACTTACCATGAAGTCTTCTTTGGTATTTTTGAAAAACAAAATCAAAAACAAAAGTAAGCCAATAATTACAAAAAAGACTGCCAGAGAATTCTCATGTAGAGTTGACTTCTCCGTAAGTCTTTCTTTGTAAATTTTCAATTACAAAAATGACATAAATGGAAGATTTTAGAAGTCTTCTGGACCACTTTCATGGGAGGCTTTTATGTCAAAGTTTAATAAATTTTTATTTTCTCTAAACTTATAAAGACGTTTTAAATTTTTTCTTATTAATGCATGTATATTAGTCGATATTGGGGCCCCTAAATGAAATTCATAACTTAATTCTTTTTAATTATGAGGTTACCAACATTCATATTTATTAATGTTTCTAGTTACGTTAGTTTTTGTAAACTTTGTTAAATAACTTTAAGATATGTTTTTGACAACTTTTGAAAGTGTTAAGTAACTTCAAGAATATTAAGTCATATGGTTTCGTGTATCTTCTTAGATCATAAGATATATTTTAACTTTCATGAAATTTTAAATTTCAATTTTCACTTAAAATTTGAGTTTCCTGCTTAAAATTTAATTTTGAGCTTAGATATTCCGTTTATATTTTTAGTTCCCGCTTTAAATTTCCTCTTTATATTTAAGTCTTCCGAGAAGTGCACTGAGAAGTTTTACCAGAAGTGTTCTGGACAACTTCCCGGAAGAATTCTAGTGAAACATTTATATGTTTTAACTTATGTAATGTTCAATATTTTTTTTTTGTAAATTTTACTAACGTTTTGTGTTATTTTGTTTTGTTATTGAATGTATAAATAACCTTAATAATGTCAAAAACATTTTGCAAGATAATATTGTAGACATGAACATATTTACCAAAAGAATCATACATATCTCTTCATATTTACAAAATAATTCACAACTAAAAGAGTACACCTATAAATCAGAAAATATACCATAAAAAAAAATAATATAGATCATTCTTTCACAAAGACAAGTTTAGACTCCACTTGACATAGGAGAGGACTCCGTCAGAAGACTTCTAGGAAGTCTTCTTCTAGCGCATGATAAGTTAGAAGTCTTCTCATAAGTCTTCCAAACTCTGACTCAGATTTGAAAATTCTGCAAATCTAAAAATGTTCAAATGAATTCAAAACAGAGAAATGATTGGAAGATGAAACATATATCTAATCTATTAAAAGAGGAGTACTAATTTTAATTACCCCTTGATTTTGCAAATTATTTACATTTCTATGCGACCCATCAATTAACTAAACCTATATTTATGTTTTCTTTATCTTTTCCAGATTAATAAATGTTATATCAAAAATAAATTTTAAACTAAAAGAATTGTCAAAAGAAATCATTTCAACATTTCCATTATATATACTTCCTAGGGATGGGCAAAAAAAAAACAAACTGAATCAAATCGAACAAACCAAACCAAAACCGATTCAAACCAAACCAAAGTCTATTTTAAACCATTTGGTTGAAGATTTTTCCAACCCAAATGGTTCGGTTCAGTCCGGTTTAAAACCAAGCCGAACCGAAAAACCGATGTGTTTGAAATTATTTAAATTAAAAATATTAGTAATACCAATAAAGTAAAATTTTATTACTAGACCACATATTTTATATTTTTCACATTAATATATATTCTTCTAGCCTAATATGTAATAAATATACTAGGTTTGTGATAATGAAATCATGAGATAGAAATAAATATTCGTATAATTTATGTATAACATATACTAGTTATTGATTTGTTGCAGGTTTTTTTTTGATGATATCACATAAAAGATGATTAATTGTGGGATTTTCAATTTTAATGATATAAGATACATTATTAGTGATGATGTTTTTTTTTTTTTTACTTTAGTTAACTTTCAGTTGTTTTGATTTTATATACTTTTTGCGACTTTTTTTATTCTGATTTTATATTGAATTTAGTTCACATTTTTATGTTTACATAATTAATTTAAAATTTCTAAATATAAAAAATATCTTACAAAATAAACAACTACTATTTAAATAGCATTTTAGATCCTTATCTTTTTCTACTTCAAATACGTATGCATTTAAAGAAAAAATTTAGACACCAAAATATTTGCAGACCAAATCATGTGTAAACAACAATAATTATATTACCTATTATAAATATCATATAATACCCACAGATTTAGCTGGTAAGGTCTCTATATATATATATGTATTTTTGAATGTTCGAGAATATACATTTAACCTGTCACCATTAATCATTTTAAACAATAAAATATATCTATGCGAAGATATAAGTATTTTGAATTCTTTGTACAATACTATAAATATTTATAACCAAATATTAATTTTTAATCTATCTAAATATTTCCTACTTATAATATGTTTAAAATGTATTTTTTAACATTTCAGTTACTATTAATTATTTTCAACCAGAAATATCTATATTAAGATTTAAATATCATTGAATTACTTGTACAATAATATTTAATGTTTATAATGAATATTTCTTGATGATGTATCAAAATTTCTCCATGTGGTCCATATATAATCAAAATATTTAAAATATTACTACATTTGAAAAATGCTTTCGTGTTAAAATAAATATTACTCAAACATATGAATGAGCCAACATTTGTAAAGGTTTAGTATGGCGCACGGGTCAGTATTTTTTACAGCATGTAAGCTATTTAGTTATTGCATTTATAAACATTTTAAAATATGATAAGTATTTAAAATATTAACTTAAATAATATTTGTGTATATAAAGTCAAAATGTACCCGCACACTCTAGTTTACCTTTAAAGAATACACAAAAATAAATATCCCAAAAATTAGATCTACTTTTAAAAGAGTAGAAAATGAAAACCATGTAATAAAAAAATGCAAAACAAGATGAATTATTGAGAAAGACATGAGACAAAACATGATAAACTGATATAAAGTTTGGTATTTTCAATTTCTAAGAGTTTTTGTTTGGAAAAATAGTACGAGCTTTAAGTAACCAAAGATTACCAAATGGAGAAAATCAGACATAGAAATTTACAAAAACACTCAGACTGATTATGAAAAAAGAGATATGAGAGAAAGCTCCGTCAGAAGACTTATTGTAAAGTCTATATTAAGTTTCTATAAATATTTACAAATCATGATTTAGCTTTATTATTAAAACTACCAAAAAAATAAATCAATCTTTTTTGTTATGTATTTTAGGTAAAAACCTGAAGTTTTTTTTTTTTTGTAGGACGTAGAATCTGTAAAATAAGAAAATCATCTGTAATATCAAATAAGTTAGATAATCATAATTAAAAACATCATTAAATATCTGATTTAGTTTTCGATTTATTAAAAATTATTGAAATATTTAAAATAGCATAATTTTATTTAAATATCACATTTGAAATAATAGTAAACTTTGATCATTTATAAGAAATATTAATATAAACGATATAATTGATAAAAAAATTATATACACATCACATATTTTAGTTTAAAATATCTACAGTTTATAACTTACAGCTACAACAAATTTAGTTAGAGAAAAATTATTTGAAAAAAAATCTACATTAACAGTTTTACAGGTACAACCAATTTACCCACAACTATATTTTTACAGCAAATTTTTAAAGCCACAATCAAACCAGTCATCACCATATATTATGTTTCAAATCTAGTCGTAAATATATCTGGACGGATACTTTGCTGTTGTGGATGTATCATCACTGCTGAATAATTCATGTTAAACCTAGAATGACATTTAAATAAAAGATTGAAATTTATAGTTGGGATATATCACATATGCATATGAGCCCAAAATACATAGTGATAAATAAGGGAAAATAAAAGCACTGATTTTTTTTATTTGCTTAAAATTTTCATACAAAGATGCTCAAAATAAGAAAAAAAATTGTTTAAGAAGCCCATGGAAAACAGTTAGGTTGGCCTCCATCACGTCTATCCCTACATGGTGCTGGCTCGTAGATGCTCCAAATACATTCGCTGCAAACTCCAACTTTGCTTTGTGGGTTATCATCTCTATCAGCTCTAAAAATATCAAATGTTGCTGTATTACCAGGCCAAGCAAAACTACAAGTGTATACTGTTGTTTTGCGAAGGTTAACACGAAATCTGAAATCGAAACTATCTCCAGGTCCGAGTGAAATCACACCCTTATCTTCACTTTTGTTCATGCAATGCACAATCAGTGTCGCACGCGTTACAAGTTTGTTGATAATCACAACATGTTTTTCTGAGAAGAGCGCAGACGTAAATGACATTGTTTCAAGGATAATCAAAACAGTAATTAGCAGAACAATAAAATTTTGATTCCTTGGGGAAGCCATGGTGTTTTTTTTCTTTCTTGTGCTAATATATTTGTTGGAGAGTAAAGTAGTATATATAGATTAAAATATATTTATTACAAGGCGTTTTGCCTACAAAGAAAGGACTTCAAGTCATATCGGTTATAACATTCATCTTGTTTGGTAACATATTTGCAAATAAACGTGTAGAACAGAAATATCTCAATTATTAATTACTTGCCTCATTAAGAAAATCTTCTTTTACATATTAGTTAATTAATTGATTGATAAATTAAACTCTTATGTGATATATTTTGACAGTTTTGAGAAATTCAAAGCCCAAATTATTTGTTAGTTTCTAGAATCTTAAAGTGTTATTTTTGGGTTCACTCCTTAGGGTGAACTTCGAGGTTCACGAATCAATTGGATTTCACTATTTCATATTTAATATCTTTTAAATAAGAAAATAAAATATTACCAAATTATATTGTGTTTTTACAAAAAGAGTAAAAATAAATATAAACAAATAGTAGTTGCAATTTTTTTTAAAAATATTATATTTTTAATATCATCAGAAATACACTAAACCTAAACCCTAAATCTGAAACCCAAAAGGTAAATTCTAAACCTTTGGATAAATTCTAAGTTTTTGAAATTTTCTTCAAAATATTAATTATATTGTCAACAAAACACTACACCCTAAATCATAAAGCGTAAACCCTTGGATAAATCCTGATCCCTTGGATAAATCCTGACCCATTGGATAAATATTTAAACCTAAAGGGTTTATGATTTATCCAAAGGTTCAAGATTTACTTAAAATTTTAGGGCTTAGGATTTAGGATTTATGATTTATCTAAGGGTTCAAGATTTACCCAAGAGTTTATGGTTTAGTGTTTTTGTTGAAAGTATTAATAATATTTTGAAGAAAATTTCAAGAACTTAGAATTTACCTAAGGGTTTAGGATTTCAGAGTTTAGGTTTAGTGTTTTGCTGATAGTATTAAATTTATTTTAAGAAAAAATGTTTTTTTTTTGCAACTACTATTTATTTTTACTCTTTTTTATTGTAAAAAAATATAACTTGGTAATATTTTGTTTCCTTATTTAAAATATACTAAATATGAAATAATTAAATCTTATTTATTAGTGAATCTTGGTTGGTGAACCTCTAGGTTCAACCTAGGGGGTGAACCCAAGAATAAGTCAAACTTAAAACATAAATATTTTTTACTATCTTTCTTAAAATTATATTACAGTATTGTATACTCTAATATATTAAAGCAGTAAGATTAAATTGGTATTTACAAAATTGCATTAAAAATTAGGATTTTTTTTACCATCAATTCATTATATATAAAACTACTAGACTATCTCTTCTATTTTTTTATTATTTATTTGTTTCTTATGCCTATTAATACCATTAATATTTGTTATCAAAAAATATTATTTACATAAAATTTTTATTTTCAACTTAGCAGATAAAACAAAATTACAATTTGGCTATAAATGAGATTAATTTATCAATATTACTTGAATTAGCAAACAAATTTGTTGATTTTTTTTGGAACATAAACAAATTTGTTGATATCTTTAGTTATTTTATGGCCAAACTTGTACATGATATTTTTTCAGATTTAACTACGTTTCCATAGATTTGTCACAAATTATTATATTCATAGGAACATATTTATATAATTCTGGTTTATTTAATTAGTGTTCAATATATTTGTTTATTTTACACCCAAATGTTCTCTTTCAATTGCATAAATGATAGAATGAGACACAGTCCCGGCTCTTACCCATTATAACATGGGCATTTGTCATAGGTTCATAATTTTTTGTGTTGTCTTAAAGGTTCATTTCAATTGTCAAATTATTATAAATGGCTTAGTGTGTTGTTTTAAAGGTTCATTTCTGTTTGTTAATTAATCTAAAAACCCCATAAATAAGTAAACATAATTTACTTATTAAAACACAAAACAATAAAAAATCTGTACTCTCATCACCATTATCTTTCCGTAGACAAAAGAAAAGAAGCACTAGAATCAAAGCGGTGAGCGTGAGACGTTAGTAAAACAAATCACAAACCGAAAATCCTATTCTATTCATCGATCTGTTAGTGAAATCCTTTTTCAAAGAGGTATGTTTAATAAATTGTATCTGTGTTTTAGTTTCTTGTTTCAGAATATTTTTTATAACTGTTTCTGAACCCTTTTTTGCAGTTCTAAAGCTTTTGTTGGTGGGTCTCGTTAAGCACTTTGGACACATAAAATCCAGGTGACTTTTATTTTATATTAAAAAGATATGGTGTCTGGAAATGATCAGAGAAAAAAAAATAAAACGTGATGAGTAATTTGTAGAAATCTCGAAGAGGGACTTTTTAGATAAGTTTGTTAAGAAAAAAAAGCACAAGTAGTGAGAGTTCAAGAGCAGAAGCTAGTGTTAATATCATGAAAAATAGTCAAATCTGGCCAATTTTGAAAATATTGACACTGATGAGCCACCAATTCTTCCTTTTAATATCTATGATTATGATCCTAGAAACTGGAATAATCTTGATAGTAAAATAAGGGATTTGTTGATTCAAAAAGAACCAAAAAGAGATATGATTCTTGAATTTCCTATTGATATAAAAAACAAAAAGGAATTTTTCATATAGACATTATTTTAGAAATTTGTGTAATGGGGACATAGTAGATAGGAAATGGTTAATTTACTCGTCATGTTGATAAAATTTACTGTTTTTGTTGTAAGTTGTTTAAATCTCATGGAAACATAAATTAAGAGATTGGAAACGTATTGGTGATAGACTAAAAAGTCATGAAAAAAGTGAGGAGCATATGGCTAACATAAGAACTTGGAATGAATTCAACCTTAGATTGCAAAAAAATTGACTATCGATAATGAATTTCAACAAGAGATTGCAAAAGAAAAGTAACGATGGAGACAAGTTAATATAGAATAATTGCTGTAGTGAAATGTCTTTCAAAAAGAAATTACCGTGTGAGGATCAGATGAGAAATTTTACCAAGATTGTAACATTTTGTTAGGAATGATTGAGATGATTGCTGAATTTGATGTGATTATGCAGGATCATATAAGACGCATCCAAACTCATGAGGTATATCACCATTATCTTGGTCATAACATTCAAAACGAGCTAATTTCTCTTTGCATACAAGGTCAGATTTTCTATCACAAGTGTTATTAAAGAAGCAAAATACTTTTCTGTTATCCTTGGTTGTACACCAGATGTGAGTCATCGAGAGAAAATGAGTATAATTGTACGATGTGTGAATATGTCAGATACATCAGGACTAGACTTGTTTAATGAATTACAAAGGGCTCTTAAACCTCTTGATCTTGATATTAAAAATGTGAGAGGACAATGTTATGATAATGGTTCGAATATGAAAGGAAAACACCAAGGAGTTCCAAAACGATTTCTTGAAATTAATTCAAAAGCATTGTTTATGCCATGGGCTTGTCATAGCTTGAATCTTTTTGTTAGTGATTTAGCATATTCTTGAGTGAAAGCTGTTTATTTTTCTTTTTGGATTGTGCAATGCATTTACACTTTATTTCTGAACTCTACAAAAAGATGGTATATTTTACTTAAGTATATTTCATGTTATACCAGTGGCAGAGCTACATGCAACAACATGGGGGCAATAAACCCAACAAGATTAAAAGATTAGTGTAATTAAAAGTCCAATTCATATAATGCACCCCAGCTCATAAATTTTTTTCCCTCATACCTTTGTCTCCCCCCCCCCAACATTATTAATTATTTCCTGCCTCCGTCATTGTGTTTTACAGTAAAATTTTTGTCTAATACTAGATGAGAGAGTCGAATAAAAAGTGTAAAAGCTATAAGATATCAAACTCCTCAAATAAGAGCAGTCTTAATTTAACTATATGATTTGTGTGATGATGTTATTTCAAAAAATGAAACTGAAAGCTTGATTGATGCACTTGAAAATTTTGAGTTTTGCTTGGTATTGTTATTTGGTATGACATTTTATTTGCTATTAATATGGTAAGTAAGAAATTACAAGATAAAACCATGTGTATTGATAATGCCATGAAACAAGTAGAAGGTGTGATGTCTTTTTTTTTGAGAAATATAGAAATTATGGATTTTGGTCTAGTATGAACATGGCTAAAGATCTTGCTCATGAGATGGGTGTTGATGCTATATTTCCCAAAAAGCATCGATGTTTTAGAAAAAAAAAACAGTTTTATGAAACTCATCAAAATGACGTAATTCAAACAGTTGAAGATGATTTTAAAATCAATTATTTTTCTGTTGTTGTGGATATGGCAATTACTTCGTTGAATGATAAATTTGAACAAATGAGAACAATTGAAGATGTTTTTGGTTTTTTATATAATTCAGAGAAGCTAAAATCACTTGATGTTGTTGAATTAAGAGAAATTGCACTAATTTTATAAATCATTCTCTGATGACGATTTGATTTAGATGATGTTTTCAGAGTTAAGAATATTGCATGTGAGTTTTTCCGACGAATCAATGACACCGATTCAGGTTCTTGAGTTGGTAAAAGCGATGAGTTGTTATTCAAATGTTGATATTGCTTACCGAATTTTACTAACCACACCTGTGACAGTTGCATCAGCTGAAAGAAGTTTTTGTAAGCTAAAATTGTAGATACATTATTTGAGATTATCAATATCTCAATAAAGGTTGAATGGTTTAGCAATTTTGGGCACTGAAAAGGAAGTCTTGGAGAGTATGACTTACAAATTAATTATCAATGATTTTGCATCAACTAAAGCTAGAAAAAAAGTTTTATGTGATTGTCTTTTAGTTTTTAAAGAATTGTTACCGCTTTTCCCAATTGTTTCAGGTCATGAAAACAGAGCGTACATGTCGAAGAATTGATCACGGTCAAGGAAATGGAATGAAGAAAAGTTGAAAAAATGTTTATGAAAGAGTCCATATGCCACATTTCGCATGAGGCTATGAAATAGTTTAAGACGGGGCTATTGAGACACACCAGTGAATGAACGGTGACTCCACAACTAAGCACATAACTCAAAGAAGATACCCCCAGGGGAAAAGTTCTGTTGATCACCATGTGCACCAAGTATATTTTAAATATTTAATTTTTTGCACTGGAGAAGTTAGAGATAAGTGGTTAATTTGGTAATATATTGCACCCATAAGTTTTTTAGTATCTGTTTAGTTTCCCGCTAATCTCCACTTATCAGTTATTTTTGTACCAAGAAAAAAAAGTGTAGCTTCACCCTTGGCTACCACCACGATTGCGAAAATCCAGTGAGGGCTCACCACTCGCCACTAAGCCAGCAAGGTTATTATCCAACAATGAAGAACATGTTAAAGTTCATTAAAATGACTTACCTAAGAAAGGAAAATTCAGTTAAAAAAAGTTCAAAAGGTGACTTACCTAAGAACGCGTGACGTAAAGAGCGGCTCGTTCGACCCATGGTTCTCAATTGCAGGCATGGTATCATTTTACATTGTTTCATTTTCTTTATTGCTGAACTAGATCTTGACCCGCACAACTGTGCGGGTGCATGTTTTATAGTATACATAAACTTTAAAAATTTAAAATTTTACGGTATCAGTTTTACTATTTTTGTTTATTGTTTAAACTACATATTTTATATTGTGTAATAAGGACGTTCCCGTAAAATATTGCGAACCGTAAACACTGTAGTAAGAATTTTACAAATATAAATACTTTATGTAATTTAATATTTTTTTAACTTACTAATAAAGTATAATTCTTAAATACACAGAATAACTCATGAGGTGAATCAGTTATATAATTATAATATATTTGTTAAATTATTTATCAAGAAACTTTGAGGAAGATATTTAAAATATATGAAAACAGAAAGTAACAATTCAAAATATATATATATATATATATATATATATATATATATTATTTAGATTATATTTTATTCTTTATTTATTCAAAAACCCGTTAAAATAAAACTATAAATAAATCTAATAATTTTTGTTAATAATTCCAATTATTAATTGTACAAAACTTAAGAATAAATATTATTTGTATTTTGGGCCATAATGATCTATGATTCAAGATAAGCCGAATATTTTTTTAGTATAGTGTTATCTATGTTTCCAAACAATATTATATTATTTTCTTACTATTCTTGTTTCCAAACAAATCTAAAGTTTACTTCAGCTTTAATAAGATAAGATTAACCCTTTAGCTTTTCTTATGTACCTATAACATGAAGCGTTCTTTTTACAGTGTATCACGAAGGCTGTGTAGTAGATATGATGGCTCAAGAATGCTAAAAGATCAAATGTAAAGAGTGTTATGTTTGTGACCCGAGGAAATTTTTTGAAAGTTTATTTGGTTTTTGAGTAGCTTTTGGGGGATTTTTTTCCTAAAGAATGCATTTCAATGAGAAGCGTGATTCGGAAAAACGCTTGCAAGTAAGTTGTTGTTGTTACTTGAAATACCCAGAGAATCTATAAACCATATATAAACATTGAATCATAGTCTTATAACCATTGTATCCTGACATGTGGACATCCAGCTATCCCAAAGTATGTACATCCTCATCAGACGAAAACACAACAACGATCTTCCTTGGTGGACAAGCCCTGCCGCTAATGTTGACGCTTGTAACTATTGTGATTCTTTTTTTTTTGATCATCTGATTATAATAGTTGAGGAAAGACAAGAGGTGAAGATACCCAAGACAAAAACAAAGGAAAAAGCGATAGACAAAGACACAATCTTAAAGGAAAGATGAATTAGTCTTGTCTTGAAGCTTCTCGGAAGATACGATCGTGTAGCCAAGCTGGCCATCTCGCATGACACTCTTAGCAATCTCACGTGCGATAGCGTTGGAATTAACCTTTTCAACTTCAAAGGAGACAAAAGAGAAGGCTGAACAGAGGAGCCTGATTTGTTCCAAAAAGCTGTTGTACCTTGGCCAAGACGCAGGGTTCATGATAGCTTCTCCAGCGTCTTGAAGATCTGTGGCAATGCATATAGAATCAAAATGAATATCACGCGCACTCTGTAGAACCTAGATAATCCCGCGCAATTCTGCAGCCAGTCTGTTCGCAACAGGGGTGAAGGCATCACGTCCATGGAATAGCACATTGCCCCTATGGTCTCGTGCTAACCAAGCTCCTCCACAACTGCAATGACCCATTGCACCAGTTCATGTGCATATTACATTTAACTAATCCGACCGGGGTGGGCACCATCTTTCACCAAAACCTTTATAGGCATTCAGCAACTTATCTTCTTGTGCTTTCTTATTGACATCAAACCACAGAGCAGCTTCCTCCTCCGCATTATGTACCCACAAACCCAGAGATTCCTTAACCTCTGCATATGTTAATGAGTTCCTATTCTTCCACACATTCCATAGTAGCCAAGGGATAGACCGGATCTTGGTATCACCTGAGATATTATTATTCAAAGCATTAAACAAAAATTCTATGTTATCTTCAAGCACCGTAGAAAAAACCTTGCATAGGTTTCGGAACATTGGAAAAATCCCACAGTTCATGCGGTCTGTCACATCAGAATAGCATGTGACTGATAGTTTCTGGTTCAGATTGGCACAAACAACAGCTTCCTTGTACATTAAGACAACAATATTGAAGTCTATCAGCAACCGCTAACGCATCAGACAGCACTCGCAACAAGAACATTTTTATTTTTGGCAGCGAGGCAATTTTCCAAACCTGTCTCTTGAGAGCTAACGATGTCTGTTCTTGAGCAGACATAACTATTGTGATTCTTAGGCTTGCAATTTCGTTTTTTGAAAAATAATTCTGAAATTACCCGAATTACATTTTGGTTCTGTTCGGTTATTTAATTTTGGTTTTCAATTTCAAAATCAAAATTAACCAATTTTTTAATGAAAACTCGGATAAATTGGGTATTTTCAGTTAAATTTGGTTATTCCGTTATGCATAATTGATAATTAGTTAACATTGGTCCAGTTTCACTATAAAACAGTTTAGTTGTGGTATAGTTTAAAACAAAATCTGGTTAACCATTCACTTCATTAAACCGAACTGAACCTATTTATCACATAAAACTAAAAGTGAATCAAAAATTAAAAATTTTGGTTCGGTCCGTTCGGGTTGGACGGAATCCAGAAATCGCATGACTACTAGGGATGGGCAAAAACACCGAACTGAACCGAGTCAAACCAAACCACCTAAACCAAAACCGATTCAAACCAAACCAAAGTCTATTTTAAACCATTCAGTTGAAGATTTTTCCAGCCTGAATGGTTTGGTTCAGTTCGGTTAAAAACCGAACCGAACCGAAAAACCGATTTGTTTTGTAATCACTTAAATTAAAAATATTAGTAATACCAATAAAGTATAATTCTAATAGTAGACCACAAATTTTTTATTTTTCATTCATTAATATATATATTCTTCTCGCCTAATATGTAGTACATATACTAGGTTTGTGATAATGGAATCATGGGATTAGAGTAGTAAAGATATAAATTAATATTCGTATAATTTGTGTATAACATATACTAGTTTTTGATTTGTTGGAGGTTTTTTGATGATATCACATAAAAGATGATTAATTGTAGGCTTTTCAATTTTAATGATATAAGAGACATTACTAGTGATGCTGTATTTTTTTTTTTACTTTAGTTTACTTACATTTATTTTGATTTTATATACTTTTGTGACTTTTTTTTTGTTTTTGTTTCAGTTTTATATTGAATTTAGTTCACATTTTTATGTTTATATAACTGATTTAAAATTTCCAAATATAATTAAAAATATCTTACAAAATAAAAAATTACTATTTAAATAGCATTTTAGATCCTTATCTTTTTCTACTTCAAATACGTAGGCATTTAAACAAAAACTTTAGACACCAAAATATTTGCAAACCAAATCATTTGCCTACAACCTATCAAAAATATCATATAACACCCATACATTTAGCTGGTAAGGTCTATATAAATATATGTATGTGTGTATTTTTGAATGTTCAGAAAATATATATTTAACCTGTCACCATTAATCATTTTCAACAACAAAATCTATCTATGCTAAGATTTATGTATTTTTTGAATTCTTTGTAGAATACTATAAATTATTATAACCAAATATTCATTTTCAATCTATCTAAATTGTGCCTACTTATAATATGTAGAAAATGTATTTTTTGAGCATTTCAGTTAATATTAATTATTTTCAACAAAAAATATCTATATTAAGATTCAAATATCATTTAATTACTTGTAAGATAATATTTAATGTTTATAATTGAATATTTATTTCTGATGTATCAAAATCTCGCCATGTGGTCCATATATAATCAAAATATTTAAAATATAATTACATTTGAAAAATGTTTTTGTGTTAAAAGAAATATTACTCAAACATATCAATGAGCCAATATTTGTCAAAGGTTTAGTATGGCGCACAGGTCAGTATTTTTTACAGCATGTAAGCTATTTAGTTATTGTATTTATAAACATTTTAAAATATGATAAGTATTTAAAATATTAACTTAAATAATATTTTTGTATATAAAATGAAAATAAGTACTATGGTGTGCAGGTCAAGTTCTAGTTTACCTATAAGGGAGATACAAAAATAAATATCCAAAATTTTGGATCTACCTTTAAAAGAGTAGAAAATGAGAACCACATAATAAAAAAAATGCAAAACAAGATGAATTAGTAAGAAAGGATGAGACAAAACATGATAAACTGATATAAAATTTGGTATTTTCAAGTTCTAAGAGTTTTAAAAGAGGTTAGAGAGTTTTAGTTTGGGAAAATGTAAGAGATTAAGTATCCAAAGATAACCAAATGAACAAAAAATCAAACAAAACTTTACCAAAACTCTCAGACTGGTTATGAAAAAAGAGATATGAGAGAAAGCTCCGTCAGAAAACTTCATGTAATGTATACATTAAGTTTCTATAAATATTTACCAATCATGATTTAGTTTTATTTTTAAAACTACAAAAAAAACTAAATCAATCATTTTTCTTATGTATTTTAGGTAAAAAACCTAAAAAACATTTTGTAGACCGTAGAATCTGTAAAACAAAAAAAAATCATTTGTAATATCAAATAAGTTAGATAATAAAAATTGAAAAGCATCATTAAATATCTAATTTAATTTTAGATTTATTAAAAATTATTGAAATATTTTAAATAACATAATTTTATTTACATATCACATTTGAAATAATAGTAAACTTTGATCATTAAAAAGAAATATTAATATAAACGATTTAACTGATAAAATATATATATATATATATATATATATATATATATATATATATCACATATTTTAGTTTAAAAAATATACAGTTTATAACGTACATGTACTACAAATTTACTTAGAGCAAAAATCTCTGCAAAAATCTACATTAAAAATTTTACAGGTACAATCAATTTATCCACAACTATATTTTTACAGCAAATTTTTAAAGCAACATTCGAACCAATCATCACCATATATTCTGTTTCAAATCTAGTCGTAAATATATCTGGAAGGATACTTTGCCATTGTGGATGTATCATCATTGCTGAATAATTCATGTTAAACCTAGAATGACATTTAAATAAAAGATTGAAATTTATAATTGGGATATATCACATATGCATATGAGCCCAAAATACATAGTGCTAAATATGGAAAAATAAAAGCACTAATTTTTTTATTTGCTTAAAATTGTTATACAAAGAAGCTCAAAAAAAGAATTTTTTTAAGAAGCCCATGGAAAACAGTTAGGTTGGCCTCCATCACGTCTATCCCTACATGGTGCTGGCTCGTAGATGCTCCAAATACATTCGCTGCAAACTCCAACTTTGCTTTGTGGGTTATCATCTCTATCAGCTCTAAAAATATCAAATGTTGCCGTATTACCAGGCCAAGCAAAACTACAAGTGTATACTGTTGTTTTGCGAAGGTTAACACGAAATCTGAAATCGAAACTATCTCCAGGTCCGAGTGAAATCACGCCCTTATCTTCACTTTTGTTCATGCAATGCACAATCAGTGTCGCACGCGTTACAAGTTTGTTGATAATCACAACATGTTTTTCTGAGAAGAGCGCAGACGTAAATGACATTGTTTCAAGGATAATCAAAACAGTAATTAGCAGAACAATAAAATTTTGATTCCTTGGGGAAGCCATGGTGTTTTTTTCTTTCTTGTGCTAATATATTTGTTGGAGAGTAAAGTATTATTTATAGATTAAAAATTATTTATTACAAGGCGTTTTGCCTAGGAAGAAAGGACTTCAAGTCATATCGGTTATAACATTTATCTTGTTTGGTAACGTATTACAAATATGTAGAGCACAAATATCTCAATTATTGATTGCTTGCCTCGTTAAGAAAATCTTTTTTTTACATATTAGTTAATTAATTGATTGATAAATCAAACTTAATCAAACTTTTAAGTGATATATTTTGATAGTTTTGTAAATTCAAAGGCCAAATTATTTGTTAGTTTCTACGAATCTTAAAACATAAATAATTTGTACTATAGATCTTAAAATTATATTACATAATTGTATACTCTAATATATTAAAGCATTAAGATTAAAATTGCTATTTACAAAATTGGATTAAAATTTACGAAAAATTGTTTACCATCAATTCATTATATACTGAACTACTAGACTATCGCTTATATTTTTTTATTGTTTATTTGTTTTTGATGCCTATTAAGACCATTTAGATTTGTTATCAATTTAGATAAAAGATTTATTTTCAACTTAGCAATGGTAAAAAAAAATTGCAATTTGGCCATAAATGAGACTACTTTATCAATATTACTTGAATTAGTAAGCAAATTTGTTGATTGTTTTGGAACATAAACAATTTTGTTGATATCTTTAATTATTTTATGGCCAAAATTTTACATGACATTTTTCAGATTTAACTACGTTTCCATAGATTTGTCAAAAATATTTTATTCATCGGAACATATTTATATAATTATGGTTTATTTAATTAGTGTTCAATATATTTGTTTATTTTACACGCAAATTTTCTCTTTCAAATGCATAAATGATAGTATGAGACACAGTCCCGGCTCATACCCATGGTAACATGGGCATTTGCCATAGGTCTATAATTTTTGTGTGTTTTTTTTAAGGTTCATTTCAATTGTCATATTATTATAAATGGCTTAGTGTGTTGTTTTAAAGGTTCATTTCAGTTTCTTAATTAATATAAAAACCCCATAAATAAGTAAACATAATTTACTAATTAAAACACAAAAAGAATAAGAAATCTGTACTCTCATCACCATTATCTTTCTGTTGACAAAAGAAAAGAAGCACTAGATTCGAAGCAGTGAGCGTGAGACGTTAGTAAAACAAATTACAAACCAAAAATCATATTATATTCATCGATCTGTTAGTGAAATCCTTTTTCAAAGAGGTATGTTTAATCAACTGTATCTGTGTTTTAGTTTATTATTTCAGAATATTTTTTTATAACTGTTTCTGAACCCATTTTTATGCAGTTCTAAAACTTTTGTTGGTGGGTCTCCTTAAGTACTTTGGACACATAAAATACAGGTGACTTTGTTCTTTTATTTTAAAAAGAGATGGTGTCTGGAAATGATCAGAGAAAAAAAAAGAAGACGTGATGAACAATTTGTAGAAATCTCGAAGAGGGGCTTTAGATAAGTTTGTTAAATTAAAAAAAAAAAAACACAAATAGTGAGAGTTCTAGAGAAGAAGCTAATGTTTAATATCATGAAAATTAGTCAAATCCGTATAATTTTGAAAATATTGACACTCACGAGCCACCAATTCTTCCTTTTGATATCTATGATCTTAAAAATTGGAATAATCTTGATAGTAAAATAAGGGATTTGTTGATTGAAAAAGAACAAAAAGAAACATGAATCTTGAATTTCCTATTGATGAAAAACCAAAAAGGCATTTTGCATATAGGCATTATCTTAGAAAGTTTTATAATGGGGAGGGAGATAGTAGATAGGAAATGGTTAATTTACTCAAGCCATGTTGACAAAATTTACAGTTTTTGTTGTATGTTGTTTAAATCTCATGGAAACATAAATTTATCAGCAAATGAAGGATCAAGAGATTGGAAACGTATTGGTGATAGACTAAAAAGTCATGAAAAAAGTGAGGATGATGTTTGGACTTTTCAAGGGTCCTTAACTTAATGATGTAGTATAAAAGATTGTCGAACCAATCCTAGGTGATTCTAATGCAAAGGGAATGCAAGATCATGCTTAATGTAAGTGTAATCAAATAGTGAGATGGTTTTAAACTAAAAACAATACTAAAAATGCTATAAAGGTTCGAATCCCGCTGGCCACTGGGGAATTAACATTTCAGCATCGCCAGGGATAGGGAACCGACACATGAGCCAATAATGTAGGCTGCAAACATGTGGCTAGTCTGGACCCACTTCTGTGGGGGCCAGGATACCCTTGTATAATTCAAAAAAATGCTATAAAGGGATGATACTTCTTTCTCAATATGAAGCAAGAGGACTCATGGGGCTAGGCACTTGATCTTGGGTAATGTAGATCCAAGCTATCAATCAAACATTTTCCTTATGCCTAGACACTAAGCTAAACAAGCTCTATCTCTAGATGAATGTTCTTTTGCTAAAGAAACTCAAGCATCAAATATCTTTGGTTGAATGTTACTAAAGCAAACATGGAGAACAAGTCTAATAGCAATCTTAACTCCTTTAGCAACTAATATCTTAGGTAAAGCAAGCTAAAAGCATTGGAGAATTGGATCAAGCATTTCATCGTACACCTTGTGGGCAGGAAATGCCTAGGGATCTATTTTAGTATGATCAGAACTAAAATAGGATTGAGAACCCTCAACAAGCAAGGAAACAAGTAGATCTAACACTAAACATCTTAGATCTTCAATAATCACCTTTAGTCACCCTAGCCCATGATTTCTAGATTAGTCTACTCAATAATAGACATGAATAACCCCAAAACCATGGATGATTCAAATTTAAACATGATTAGAGAGCATGATAATCCCACAATCACAAAGAAATAAGAAGAAAATAAACTAAAGATTCAATCTTTTTTTCAAGGTTTCAATGTGTTCTTGAGAGAAAAACAAAATAAGTACCAAAATTAGGTCTAGAAAGTATTTATAGAGGCTTTAAAATCGAGTTGGGTCAGCCCAACAAACCTGGGCTGACCCAATAAAAAACAGTCTTTTTCGCCTGTATCGACTTGGACTGCCCGCTACAGGCTGGTCGCTAGAGAAATCTTCTATTCTTCAGGATATGTAGTGACATGGGGAGGCCGGTACGCTGATCGATATGCTGATTCGTGAAGCCTCGTTGCGATGTGATGAAGTCGCTACGCCTAAGTTGCTACAAACACTTTGCCAATTTCACCATCATCTTTACTTCTTCGTAATGACTAGGTGTGGCAGGCATGTCACTACGGATGGCATGGTAAGCGTATAGCGACTTGATGTGGTCGCTATGCTGGTGAAGCTTTGGTCACTTGCTGAGGACGATATATGCTCCAAACACCTCTCTTTTTGTCTCAAAACACCTCAGATGTCTTCAAAAACACCTACAATCTCTCCATGGCACACTCCAACACCTAATAAGGACATATGAATGCAATATGAACCTAAAGATGCCTAATACCTAATATATATGCTCATAATATACATAAGTGAATTGCTGAAATCATGTAAATATGCAAGATATCAGAGGAGCATATGGCTAACATAAGAACTTGGAATGAATTCAACCTTAGATTGCAAAATAATTTGACTATCGATAATGAATTTCAACAAGAGATTGCAAAAGAAAAGTAACGATGGAGACAAGTTTATATAGAATAATTGCTGTAGTGAAATGTCTTTCAAAAAGAACTTTTTGTGTGAGGATCAGATGAGAAACTTTACCAAGATTGTAACGGTAATTTTGTAAGGAATGATTGAGATGATTGCTGAATTTGATGTAATTATGAAAGATCAACTAAAGTTAGAAAAAAACATTTTATGTGATTGTCTTTCAGTTTTTAAAGCATTGATACCTCTTTTTCTAATTGTTTCAGGTCATGAAAACAGAGTGTACATGTCGAATAATTGATCACGGTCAAGGCAATGGAATGGAGAAAATTTGAAAAAAATGTTTATAAAAGGGTCCATATTCCATGTTTCGCCCGAAGCTATGAAATAGTTTAAGACATGGCTATTGAGACACACCAGTGAATAAATGGCACCTCTACAACTAAGCACATAACTCAAAAAAGCTACCCCCAGGAGAAATGTTCCGTTGATCACTATGTGCACCAAGTATATTTTAAATATTTAATTTATTGCATTGGAGAAGTTAGAGATAAGTGGTTAATTTGGTAATATATTGCACCTATAATTTTCTAAGTATCTGATTAGTTCCCGCTAATTGTATCCTGACATGTGGACATCCAAAGCTATCCCAAAATTAAGTACATCCTCATCAGACGAAAACACAACAACGATCTTCCTTGGTGGACAAATCCTGCCACTAATGTTGACGTTCGTAACTATTGTGATTCTCTGCTATGAGCATGCCCGGGGGCTTCTCCACTGCTGAATGAATGCGCGAATTTCTCTCCTTCCATATCAGAAACAACACTGCCTGATAAATGAATCTGATAATCATAGTCACATTTTTGTCTCTCACTGGAGCTTTCAACCACCCCAACACCTCCTCAAACCCCTGCGGCGGAATGCATACGAGACACAGAGAAAGACCAGATTTGAGCACTATACCCACAATCGAAAAACAAGTGTTGACGATTCTCATCACATCCCGAACACATAACAAAGTTCGAAGGAACAAGCAGACCCCAACTTAGAAGCCTGTCTCTAGTGGTCATTATGTTCCTAGCTGCAATCCAAGTGATGAAAGCATGCTTACGTACACTGCCTTATGCCACAGGACACTGCCTTATGCCACAGGACTTGCAACAGATATGGGTGGAGCACTCTCCATGTTTTGCTGGCTGAAAAATGCCCATTTCCACGGCCAATCTCTGGATACCAAGCGTAGCTATCATTGACTTCAGAGTTCAGAATATATTGGCATTAGGCAAACACGCCCTCAATTGGGAGATTATAGTTCTTCTTCTACTACGATCAAACCTCCAACCGTCATCAGTTAAGGCATCAGCAACCACTGCATCATTACTCAGTCCAGTGACTAAAGGACCCCTCTCCCCCACCAAATCGATAAGAGGTCCCGCTGAGGTCCAATTGTCGAACCAAAAGCTTGCAGAGATGCCAGATCCCACTTCACAAATCACCATTGGTCTTGCCAGTGGTCCTAACTTACAAATAGCTCTCCATATCCAACTTCATCTATGAGTAGGATTCAATACCCAGAAAATTTCATTCCCAATCAAATGCCTTCGCACCCACAAAACCCATAAAGATCATCCAGCTGTGAAAATAAGCCAAATCAGCTTCAGTCCCATCACTTTGTTCCAGTCTGCTAACCTCTTTAAAGCCAAACCTCTCACTTCTTGTGGCGTACAAACTGAGTCCCAGGCAATTGTAGCCCATCTGGCCGAGTTGGGGGCACTATTCCACAGAAAAGCTCCACACATACGCTCTAACAAGCTGACACACTCTGATGGAATGATGAACATTGACGCCCAGAATGAGATCGTCAAATAGATCACTGCTTGAATGAGCTGAAATCTTCCCGCAAAGGACAGATGTTTCACTGTCTAAGAGCTAAATCTTGCCGCAATTTTATCTAACAAAGGCTGGAAATCCAATCGAGTCATTTTTTTAGGAGACAAAGGGACTCCCAGGTATCGCAATGGAAGATCACCTTGAGCAATCCCCATCTCAACTGCCAGATTTCGACATCGACTTGTACTTCCTCCATCAGGAAGCAACTCAGATTTTTGTCTGTTGATTCTCAGACCTGACACCAAATGGAAATCCTCTAGAATGATGAGAATACCTCTAAGAGACTCAGCTGACCCATGAAAGAAGATGAAGACGTCATCCGCAAAACTCAAATGAGTGATCAATGGTGCATCACACTCCGAATGCAAACGAAAAGTATCATCCATCGCTCCTTTATCAAGCAGTTTAGACAACACATCCATCGCTATGACAAACAAAAGATACGATATATGATATCCTTGCCGAAGTCCCTTTTTCCCCAGAAAGAACCCATGAAGTTCTCCATTGATGGCTATACTATAAGAGGGAGTAGTTACGCATTCCTTGATCCACTTAATGAACTTACTTGGCATATCAAAAGCGCTCAGAACCATGAAGGGAAAGTCCCAAATCAGATTATCATAAGCCTTAGAGATGTCAATCTTCAGGCAGCCCCTTGCTGTTGGACCTTGGACGTTAACTCAGTTGCAAGCCGAACATTCTCAAAGAGTAGCCTACCTTGAATAAATGCAACCTGATTTCTTTACACTATCTCAGCTGCACAAAGTTTGAGTTTCTTCTTGATGAGTCGAGCCATAACGTTGTAGACTGTTGAACATAAGGAGATCGATCGAAACTGATTAAGGCGATCCACTCCTATCTCCTTAAGAATAACTCAAGTAAAGAACTCCCTTATTGCCTCTACTGTGTCCTTTCCAACAACTTCCCACGCATCCCAAAATAATTCAGCCGAGTATCCATCAGGGCCTGGAGCTTTATTCTTAGGTAATGCAAATAAGACTGTTTTAATCTCCTCCTCCGACGGGATGCACTGCAGTTTATCTGAGATCTCCTGCGGGCACCTATAAGCAAGCAGCCCTCTAACCTCTGCCTCACAAATCTTCTCTAAATTCTCATCTGCAGACCCAAGAAGGTTATTGAAGTACGCCACAACCATCTCTTTAATTTGAACTTGATTATGTATATATTTTTATCTGAGGAAGGCTTTGAAGAATTTTTTAACCAACTTAGTTTCTTCAATATTTTCTCCTAATGCAGCTGACTTTGATGCGATTTCAGATAATTTTTCCCACGAAGTGATAGATTGTATCCGAATCCTTCATCCTTAATCATCAAACTCATCCATTTGGGTTTGTAACCAAGCTTCCTTAACTTTGCCAGCTCCCATATGTCTTCATTTAATAGCTTCCCACACCTTCTTTGTGTTATCCAAATCGCCTACTTGTATTATTAGAGCTTCGGGAATAGATTGAAAAATAAGTGCGACAGCAATGTTGTTTTTGTCTAACTCATATGATTCTTTCTCAATCACATCCCATGCTTTGTGTACTTTAAAAGGATTTTCATTCGGATTGCCCACACGATGTAGTTGCTTAAAGTGAGCATCGGACAGTTAATAGAAGATGATCGTCCTTCTTAAACTTTTGCCATTGATCCTGAAGTTGTTATCTCTCGCTCTCATGGTTTTGCTCTGATGCCAAATATTGTTTTGACCTTAAACGTATGAACTTAATAAGATCTATAAGAATAACTCAATTCTTATTATTAGCTTAAAAAACACTCTCAAAAACTATAGCTCTTACAAAGTTCTCTCACAAACTCATAAGTGATATCACAAACCAATATCTCCTTATATAGATATTATAAAAACTCTTAAACTCACTTAACAAAGTATATATCCTTTTCTCTTAATCCTAACTCAAGTAGGACTAGTATTAATTGGCTTCTAAGCTATCTTCAAGCTTACTTCCAACAGTAGTATGCTATATTAATTTTAATGCAGTTATCTGATTGGTAATAAGAACTAAAAGTACTAATGAAAAACAAAGAAAACAAATATTTAATCCCGTAAACATTTTCTCAACCCTTATAAAACTCTTACGAAAACATGGTTAGCTAAATAATATTAATGTGTATTAATTGCAGTCTTATACAGTAGACATCTATAAATTACTACTTAATAAATTAATAATCTCTGAAAATTAATAAATTTCACCAATTCTAACTTGGACTTGTTCAAAATTTGACACAAATTGATAAAATAATACAATTATATTTTTGGAAAATTATATGTAAATATATAGTCCCATTAAAATTAGAAATTAATAATTTAAAGGTATATATATTTTATATCAGTGAGAACCTATTATTATATTATTCGTTTTATATTCACAATGGAGTTATTTTTATATTTTCTTAACACTTAATATATTTTTGATGAGATTTAGTAATATTATATCCAAAATAACATTTAAGTTCTATGCAATATATATTATTTGCACCAAATAATATGATAAAATCAATATAAATGTCAAACTTCAAAAAATAACAATTTATGTTATACTCTAAAATCAAAAATGTTTCTTATTTTAGAATAAATATATCTTAAAAAAATCTAAATAAGAAACTTTTATAAACTAATCTCTATAAATTAATAAATTTTATAGAGGTTCTATTGTATTTGGATAAAATCTGAATGTATAATTCCTCTGAAGATTGGAGAAAGTTCTATAAACTCAGTGGCAGGAAACATAAAATGTTGTGATTTATATATTTTACTCTTCATAATTTAGCATTTTCACTTCATTAACTGGTTTATGGTTCTTTCGATTTCAAGACAAACATGGACCACGTTTATTTCCCTCGTATCGAAGAGATTTCGTGCTAAGGCTATAATGGCGTTTCTCATGAGGATGTAGAAGATGAATACTTAAGGATCATGAATCTGAATGTCCAAAGGATTCAATCATTCATCTTTATGATGACAAATATATGAAAGATAGAAGATTGAGTGGTTGGATGTCATGCAATTAATTATAAAAATTTTGGTTTAATTGACAATGGAAGGATGATATTCAAAGAGTTTACACTGAAACTGGTTAGTTATTCTGTTTTTCTTGTGAAAAAATTAATTCCACAGACACATTATGAGTTTTGAATATTAGAAAAAGACACATTGTGATTTCACATACTTTCCATCTATTCTTTTTACAAATAAAACCCTTAACTAACCATTAACATTCTAACTGAATATCTAACAAAATTTCACTAATTTTACTAGAAAAAAATAATACAAATTACAACATTACCTCTTATCTCTTCTTCTCCGAGACCACATATCTAGAAAACAGAAAGAAACCTAAAATCTTATTGTCCTTTAAATCTTTGAAATCTAAAAAACTCATCTCATCTCAATTGACGCCTTATAAAAACAAATAATCTTTTTTTTTGTATAACACAAATCTAATTTCTCTACTTTATAACACATATTTGATTTCTCTCCTCTGTAAAACAATACAGATCTGATTTTTTTCCTCTATAACACGTTCTCTGTCCTGGTGTGTTTGGTGAAGCATCAGAACGCGGCGTTTAATCCCATGGAAGTGGTGGTAGCTATGAACGGCGGCTTTTAGTCCCATGGAAGCGGTGGTGGACACCGTGGTGAGATGGCAGTGGATACCATAGTGGAAGCGGTGGTGGTCATGGAGGAGGCAGTGGTGGAGGCGGTAGTGGTTATGGAGGAGGCAGTGGTGGAGGCGGTGGAGACGTGGTAGTTATGAAGTTGACGGTGGCTCTCTTGGTCAATGTGTGCGTGGATATTGTTGATGTGGTCAGAAGAGATGTGGATGAAGATCAGTGGCTTTCTTGGTCAATTGTGTGTGGATATTTGTTGATGCGGAAAAGCTGTGGATGAAGACCTATGGCTTTCTTGGTCATTGGGTGCGTGAATATTGTTGATGTGGGTTAAAGAGTTGTGGATGAGGATCTCGTAGTTAGTGGTTATGTTGATGTTGTTGATGTTACTAGAAGAGTTGTGGTGGCTATGGTGGTGGTGGTGGATGCTGTGGTTGTGGTGGCTATGGTGGTGGATGTGGATACGGAGGTGGAAGATGTTAAGAGAAGGAGGTGGTGGATGATGTGGTGGTGGATGTGGATACGGGAGGTGGAAGATGTGGGGAAGAAGAGGTGATGGTGGATTCCGTGGTTATGTTTAACTGAATCAATTTCTCATTGTAATACTCAGATGCTGCACTGCAACCCTAGATTCCCAGAAAGCTCGAACTTTCACCTCCTCCTTTTTGTTTTTTTATTATATCTCCATGTTTTACAATTTTCTTTTGTTAGCTCTTCTTAATCTGTGGCTAGGTATACTATTATCTAATATTGAAAAAAAATTCCTGGATTTATAAAACTTTTCTTAATTATTGTTGGGTTCTTTGTGCTAGCCATCAACTCATATCAACATGTTTTTTCATACCAAACTAAGCTTAACAGAAGTTATCATCTAAAATCTAAGAATCATAACAACTACAACATCACGTCGATGAACCCACATCCATAACTAAACCCTCACCTTGACCACAACCCCATTGTCCATCATTACATCTAAAATCTTGCCTTGTCCAAATCCATAATTTCAGCAGTTACCTTGTCCACATACTACATCCATATCCACAAGTACAATGTGCAACGGTATTTGTCTCTTGTCAATGAACATTATCTTGTCCACATCCATAATTTCAACAGTAACCTTATCCGCATACTAAATTCATATCCACAAATAAATCCACAACAAACCACTAATATCTATTATTAAAATACTAGTTTATGCAAACAAACTAAAGCTACACTAATACACGTCACAATCGATCATTATAATATCCCCGCCATTGGATTTTTTTTGAAATTTAAATTTTGTGGCCACCGTAAAATCTCAAATTCCCATAAACCTACATTCTTTAGTATCTTACCCAAATCAAATAAAAGCTATTTAAACAAACCAGAAAAAAAAATAGCTATCCAGACCAAACAACCATGCTTGTTTCTCCAACAAAAGGCAAAAGAAGAGTAAGGTTATTTTGGTCCACAACAGTGGCGTCCGTACACAAAAAGTATGTTGAATATAAAATGTGTCTTTAAAGTAAAGATATAATGTGTCTGTGTGTCTAACTCACTCTTTTCTTATAGCAATGGGTTGATACTTGTCCTTCACTTCAGTCCTTTTTGTTTTTTTCCTAGTCCTCTTTCTTATCCAGTCATTTTTCTATGTTTAGAAGTCTATGTGATTTTTATGAAAATGAGTAGCCAACTATCTTAGTAAGTTTTTTAAAATATTTTAATATTTAATTACTCTTACATTGTGGCATAAATATAAATAAAACTCTTCACGATATCTTTTGAGTATATCTACATTACATATAATATTGGAAGCGAACGAGAGTCTGAATTCGCCTACTTGATTTTACTAAAGCTCCTCAGAAAAATAGCTTCATTGTTATTTGCCCACAACCTCAAAGAAGATAACTAAAAAAAATTATTTGTAGATCTAACTTCGGTAAATTGAAATATTTTATTTGTTACTAATTATGTCTTTTTATTGCCTTTTGCATACATATACGCACTCAAAGCGTAGACTATATCATACATTCTAAATCTAACAAATGGTGAACGCAAAACTTCAGTTATGTACAAATCTTTTTAAAGCTATTTTTGTTAAATTCAAATACTTTTTTTGTGTAACTTGTTAAATTCAAATACAGACTATATGTTTTCTTTCTCACATCAAGGAGGTTATCTACGTTAAAATTGCTTGTCTCATTTAATTATCGCTTATATCATATTCTGCTATCGTCGAAGTATCTTCCTCACATGTTCTCACAAGGTCAGGAGAAACACGACCGTTAAGTTCCCCTGCGCCGTGTCCGTCTATTTTTTCCCCAACAAAGTGGTATCAGAGCTTCTGGTTCTAGAGCTTTGGGTTTGATAACTTCGGGTTATTGTTGCTTGTGAGAATGATGGAGAATATGGGCAGGATAGAGAATATGGGCAGGATGATAAGCTTGAATGGTGCTAACTATCATCTATGGAAGGGCAAGATGGAGGATTTGCTCTTTGTTAAAGAATTACATGTTCCAGTCTTCGAGGAGAAGAAACCTGAAAAGAAGACAAATGACGAGTGGAAGCTGCAGCATCGCCAAGTGTGTGGGTTGATAAGGCAGTGGGTAGATGATAACGTGTTGCATCATATTGAGACTGAGACGGATGCTCGTTCTTTGTGGAAGAAGCTGGAGCAGCTTTATGTTAGGAAGACCAGAAATGCGTTTCAGGGATTGCTCAAACAGATGTACATGATCAAGAAGTTGATTGAGCTAAGGTATCAGGAGGGAACTCATATGACGGATCACTTAAATGCGTTTCAGGGATTGCTCAACAAGTTGTCTGATATGGGCATCAAGTTTGATGATGAGATTCGCGGTATGTGGCTTCTCGGGACTTTACCGGAATCTTGGGAGGTTATCAGGATGTCTCTTTGTAACTCCACGTCAGAAAGTGCTATTTTGATGGATTCAGTGAAGAACATTGTTCTTAATGAGGAAGCAAGAAGACAATCGAATGCTAGCAGTTCGCGTTCAGATGTCTTTGTTACTGAGTCAAGGGGGAGAAGTTCAAGTAGAGATCCCAGGAGAGACAAGAACTAGAGCAAGAGCAAGTCTAATAGATTTGCTAATTTAGAGTGTTATTTATGTCATAAGAAATGGCACATGAAGAAGGATTGCTGGAAGTTTAAAAACAGGCAGTAAGGAAATCAAGAAGAAAAGGTGGATCGGGTTACCGTAACCGAAGATCAGTTTCTCATTCTTCTTGAGGGTGATGCCATTAATGTCGCATGCCAGGACACCAGTTGGGTGATTGATAGTGGAGCTACTACTCATGCCACATCACAGCGGGATTTGTTTTCTACCTATACTATGGGTAATTATGGTTCTGTGAAGATGGGGAATGATGCGATGGCTCGGGTTGCTGGCATTGGTGATATTTGCTTGGAGACTAGTTTTGGTACTAGGCTGGTGCTTAAGGATGTTAAGCATGTCCCAGATATTCGGATGAATCCGATTTTTACGGGAAGACTTAAGATGAGGGTTATTTCAGTTTGCACGGTGGTGGTAAATGGAAGCTCTCTCGTGGTTCTTTGATTTGTGGCTCGAGGTGAGAAGTCTTCATCTTTCTATTGGATGCAAGCAAAGGTCTCCAAGGATGCTGTTAATGCGGTGGAGAATGATAATGCCACGGAGCTATGGCATAAGAGACTCGGTCACATAACTGAGAAGGGAATGGTTGTGTTGTCTATGAGTGAGGTGATTCTAGGAATCTATGGTTTGCACCTGCAGAAGTTTTCGCATTGCTTTGCGGGTAAACAACACATGATATCTTTCAATTCTTCTATGCCTTCTAGGAAACCAGAGGTACTGGGTTTGGTACATTCAAATATGTATGTCCAATGAAGACAAGATCTCTTGGCGGTGCATCATATTTTGTGACTTTCATTGATGATCATTCAAGGAAGTTGTGGGTATTTCCTATGACGACGAAATATCAGGTGCTGGGATATTTCAAGCATTTTGTGGTGTTGGTTGAGAGACAAACGGGGAAGAAGCTGAAGTGTATCCGTAGTGATAATGGTGGAGAATATTCTAGACCATTTGATGCTTATTGCAAAGAACATGGAATAAGACATCAGTTCACGCCACCTAAGACTCCACAATTGAATGGGTTGGCTGAAAGGATGAACATGACGATTGTCAAGAGGATGTGATGTTTGATCTCACAGTCAGGTTTAGCGATGACTTTTTGGGCATAAGCTTTGAACACAGTGGCGCATGTGCTGAATTTGTCACCAAGTGCTCCATTGGGTGCTGATAATTCTGAAAAGGGTTTGGACCGGTAAGGATGTTTCTTATGGTCACTTGAGAGTCTTTGGGTGTAAGGCATTTTTTCATATTCCCAAGGATGAGAGATCGAAACTTGAGATGAAGTCGCGGCAGTGTGTATTCATCGGTTATGGTCAGGATGAGTTCGGGTACAGATATTATGATCCCCTTGAGAAGAAGCTCGTAAGGAGCAGAGATGTTGTGTTCATGAAAGATCAAACGATAAAGGACATTGACATGTCCAAAATTCCAACTCAGGTTTTTGAAGGTTTGATCGATAATGAGGCTATCCTTCTACATCAGTCCACGGTGAGGTTGAAGTTGAGGTTCAGGATGATACACCCGGTGCAGATGCTCCCACACATGAAGATGACAGTGGTGATCATGGTGACAATCATGGTGAGACACTCGCTGCTGAGAACCAACCTATAGTTGTGAGAAGATCTGAGAGGGGTCTTAAACCGTCGACAAGGTATGATCCTAGTGAGTATGTTTTACTTACTGATGTGCGAGAACCTGAAAGCTATAGTGAAGCTTTGGAGGATGAACACAAGGATATGTGGTTTGGAGCCATGGATGAGGAGATGGATTCTTTTGAAGAGAATCACACTTTTGAATTAGTGGAATTGCCTAAGGGTAAGAAGTCTTTGCTTAATATGTGGATGTACAGAATTATGCATGAAGATGGAAATAAGCCACCCAGATACATTGCTAGATTAGTTGTGAAGGGGTACAGCCAAAAGAAGGAGATTGATTATGATGAGACCTTTTCACCTGTTGTGAAGATGTCATCCATTCGGGTTGTGCTTGGATTGGCAGTGAGCCTTGATAGAGGTTGAGCAAATGGATGGGAAGACTGCTTCTTTTATGGTGATTTGGAGGAAGAGATCTACATGGAACAACTAGAAGTCTATGTTAAAGAGGGCAAGGAAAATTTGGTTTATCGCTTGAAGAAAAGCCTTTATGGATTGAAGCAAGCACGGAGGTAGTGGTACATGAAGTTCAAGTTTGTTATGGGGGAGCATGGTTATGCAGAGACTGATTCAGACCAATGCGTATTTGTGAATGTGTTTGGTGATGATGATTGTATCATCTTGTTGTTGTATGTCGATGATATGTTGATTGTGGGCAGGAACATGGACAAAATCTAGGAGCTAAAAGAGCAGCTCGGGATGTCCTTTGCCATGAAAGATATGCATGGGCGTTCGGGTACCCATTCGGATTCGGGTCGGGTTTTTCGGATTTCGGTTCTATTTTGTAACATCTTCAAAGTCTCATTCTATTAAAGTTACAAGTATGGATCGGATTCGGATATAACACTTTGGTTTCAGATCGGATTCGGATATAACACTTTGGTTTCAGATCGGTTCGGATATATCCGAAGTATCTCGGGTTATATCAGATCGGTTTGGATATATCCAATGTAAAATCTGAAATTTAAAAGTAAAACATAAGAAATATATACTTATTTATAAATAATGGAGTATTTAAAGTATTTATTTAAAATTTAAATCATCATTGTTAAATTTCATATCTAAATAAATATTAAATTAAATATTTGAAGTACATATTTATGTTTCAAATACTTATATTGTATATTAATTTGAATATTCAGATTGGTTTCTTTGGATAATTTTGGTGTTTTCGGGTTTTTCGGGTTATCCATTCGGGTTCGGCTAATAACACTTTGGGTTCGGATATGTTTTGTAACGCCCAACAAGATCCATTTAGATATTTTTTACATTTTGGATCGGGTACGGATCGGATTTTTTGGTTCGGATTAGGTTCGAATTTCGGATTACGGGTTTTATGCCCAGCTTTAATGAAAGATATGGGTCCAGCGAAACAAATTCTTGGTAGGAGAATTGTTAGAGACAGAGGTGAGAAGCTGATTCACTTGTCTCAGGAGAGGTACATTGAAAAGGTGCTTAAAAGGTTTCACATGGCCAAGTCTAAAGTGTTGAATACTACTTTTGCACCACACTTAAGACTGAGCAGTCAACAGAATCCAAAGACATATAAGGAGAATGAAGATATGGAGAAGGTTCCATATGCTTCTACAGTGGGTAGTTTGATGTATGTCATGGTTTGTACAAGACCAGATTTAGCCTATGTCGTTGGAGTTGTCAGCAGGTTTATCTCCAATCCGGGGAGAGAACATTGGAATGTTGTGAAGTAGATTTTGAATTATCTCCGAGGGACTTTGATATACCATGATTTTGACCCACTTTTACTCATGGTATTTATATGATTTTACTATATATATCTATGTTTTGGAGTCTTTTAGGTATGTTTTCAGGTTCAAGGGCATTTTGGAGTCAAGTGACGTTTTAGGTGCTATTTGGAGCTTAAAGGAGAGTTTTCCCGAGATGGCTTGAAGATCAGACATCGAGGTCGATATCCAGAGTTACATATCGATCGATACACACTTCGTGTAATCGATCGATGACGCATTTGAAGAAATTCTGAGTAGATTCCATTGTTAGATTTAGGGTTCAAATAGTTATGAGGGATTAGCCCCAACTATGGACTGTTGAGTTGTATACTCATTATCCTGATGAACCCTAATGCTTATTCTAGCGTAGCTAACTAGAATATGATCTTGGAGTTGATTTAATCCATAAATCAGTCTCCTGACATCATCTTGAATAAGCTAAGATCCTCTAGGGATAAGCGAGAGCCGGTCTATGATCTTGGTGAACCTATATTCGATTCGATCTAGAGCTATATCGACCGATACTTCAATAGAGTAATCGATCGACGACACATATATCGATCGATACAAGCTGTCAAACATCGATCGATATTGTCGGCAGACAGATCAATAGACGAGACTAGTAACGATAGTTATTAGCCAAATCTAAAGAGTCGAAGTTCTTTAGTATATGCAAGCAACTCATTAAAACATCCATAGCATTATAATCCTGAACTAGCTGAATAGTAACCTTGAATCTAACTATTTCTCTTATTGATTACAACCCTCAAACATTCTCTTGAGCAAATAATCATTGCTCACAACTTGCAATTTACATTTAAACCATTTCAACCTAGCTTAGTCACTAAGGATTAAACATCTTTTGTGTTCCTTCGCTCCCCGTGAAATCGATCGCTAAGTACTACATCTGAACATCTTATTTGAGAGAGTAATTCACTCCTAGGGTAATTTGAGTGAGATCAAATTTGGCGCCGTTGCCGGGGAGCTAAGATCGCCATTAGATTTAATCTGATTAGGTCTAGGTTATTTAAATTTCTGCTAAATCACTTTCTGACGCAAAATTTTTTTCTTGATTTTTAGGTACATGCCCAGCAATACCAGAAGCAACAAGAATCATCAACTTGTGTACTCAGAAGACCCCCACAGCTTGGCGCGTAGCATCCGCAAGAACTTACGTTCCACATCGATCAACATAACCTCTACTTTGTCGACCGATACACCGACATCGATTGACATCAACATCCGTTCGTCGACTGATACTGCTCTACCACAGTCGACCGAGACACCTTCTCTGTCGACCGATACTCGCCGCACTTCATCGCTCGAAACCGACCGTCGACCGATACACTTCATCCGACATCGATCGATATAAATCACCTTACATCGATCGATACTACCCGACGAGCCATGGTAGCACCTATTATTCTCAGAACCGATGAGAATGGAGACCTGCGTGATCAAGATGGTCACCTGCGTAACGTAGCAGGTCAGAAGATGAATGCTCAAAAGGAAATCATTCCTGAGCAAGACACTACAGAATTCATCCAACCTGCAGATGAAGCCAATGGAGCTAGACACCTGGCAGATTACAACCGTCCAGATCAGTTCTATACCAACAGATCCGCCATCCGCCCTCCTGCTATTCAGAGAGGAGATTTCGAGCTCAAGCCGCAGTACTACAGTCTCGTAGGACAGATACCCTTCTGTGGGTTATCTCATGAGCATCCTATGGATCATCTGGAAAGATACGAAGATATTATATCTTCCATCAAAGCCAACAGAATCCCTAAAGACTATCTTTTCTGCAAGCTTTTCAAATACTCTCTATCAGGAGAAGCTTTGCAGTGGCTGCGACAACTACCACCAGGTTCTCTCACTACCTGGAAGGACATCAAAAACGCATTCCTGCGTAACTTCTTTGATGAGTCACGTGCTGAAGACTGGAGGAGAAAAATTGCTACATTCACTCAGGAACCTGGAGAATCTTTCAAGGATACCTGGAACAGATTCAAGTCCTACCAGCGCGACTGCCCACATCATGGATACAACAACGTGCAACTACTCTGCACCTTCTACAGAGGCATCGCTCTAAAGTACCAAATGGCTCTGGACACTGCTAGTGAAGGAAATTTCAGCACAAGGAATCTACATGACGCTGTGAAGTTAATTGATAACTTGGCTTCAAGCAACAGTACGAAGAACATCGTCAAAGCAAAATCCGTCTCATTCCTTGGGAAGGAACATATTAGTGAATTTCAATCACAGCTGGATAATGTTCAGAAGCTGCTTAACAAGCAGATTTGCTCAGTTGAGGATGCAGAAACCGCAGAGGATAAAGTAGACGAAGATGTGAATAGGATTAGTGGAGCTGGATTTCAGAGATCTGGAAACCAATGAGGAAACAGAAACTTCTCAGGACAAAGGAGCAACTACAGTCCGCAGAAACCTTCCTACAACAGCAGCAACCCCAATAACAACAGGAGTTACGGAAACTCATTCTACACCAATCCACCCCCACCCACCCAGGAAAGCAAGCTAGAAGAAATGCTGGAAAGAGTTCTACAGACACAACAGAAGCTCCAGGTGGATTTCAATGGGAAGATTGACTCTGTCTACACCACTCTAAATTCAAAGCTTGATACTTTGAATACCTATGTGAAGAAAGTGGAGACTCAAGTAATTCAGACAGGAGAGGCTTTGAAGAAACAAGAAGCCTTAGCAAGAGCACCAGGAGAGCCTACTACTCACCACCACGTCAATGCCATCATAGATGATGATTTCTGGGAGGAAGTTCCCCAGGATGAGCTTCAAAAATCGACAGATGAAGCCTCGCCCGAAGCCGGATCTGACTCATATCGATCGACATCATCGGCTCGACATCGATCGATATCACCAAAAGCAAAGCGATCGATAAACTTTGACGAGTATCGATCGATAGACTTCGAGGAACCCTCCAACGAGTGCAATTCAATCAAAATCATGTCACACGAAGCCTTTGCAGCCAAACACCCATGACCACCTACTGGTATGGACGTCAACCGATCCTCAGACCCCATCGATCGATACAGAAACCTATCCATCGACCGATCGGAGATACCGATATCGACCGACACACAGCAGTAGCCATCGATCGATATACTATCCCACACCGCCGAGTGCAACTACCCAAAATCGATGTAGCACGACTTAACGCACTCCGGGAGCAGCCCAAACTTTCCAAATCCATTCCTACAACAATATTGAAGAAACCCACGGACATCATTGAACCCATGGAGCCAGAAAAGGAAAACCTAGGAAGAGTCTTACGAAAAAGGAAAGAGAAGATTGCAAAGCACCTTAAAAGGGGAGCTAATGAAGCAGAGATGGAAAATTTCAGGAAACGAGTTCTAAGGATCCCTGCAGAGAAACCCTTTGAAGAAGCCTACTTTTCTCATAGATTGTGGATGTTCTTCAGAGAGACCAAGGAGACAGAAGAAGACATCAAGAGGATGTTTCACCAAGTTCGTTACAGCATGAAGAAGAGAATCACACTACCAAAGAGGAGCGATCCAGGGAAGTTCACAGTACCATGTTCCATCAGGGGCATTGAATTCCCTCGTGCCTTATGTGATACAGGATCAGGATTCAGCATCATACCTAAGATCATGGCAGACAACCTACGTCTGAAGATAGAGCCTACTGATGAGACATTCATCTTTGTGGATTGTTCTCAACAGAACTCTGGAGGCATAATTCGAAATCTTGAGGTACAGATTGGAGATGCCATCATCCCAACAGACTTCCACGTCCTGGATGTCAAGCTTAACTTCAAGACATCACTACTACTTGGAAGAGCTTTCCTAGCCACCGTCGGAGCCGTTTGTGACCTAAAGTTCAAGAAGCTCTGCCTAACCCTAATAAGTTCCACCACCCTCTATGATCCCGTCCAGGTCATCAAGCCACTAGCTAAGGAGACCACAAAAGTCGTAGCAGCTTGTTTCTGTTCCCATGAGTACGATTCCATGGCTGAATACGAAACCAATCTGGTTACATCGACCGATGAGAGCAACATCCCATCGCCCGATACCAATACCAACACATCGACCGACGTAGCTAACACCACATCGATCGATAGACAGCCCTTTTGGAGGAACAACGCTGAAACCCTAGCATCAAAGCCCGATTTTGAGCCAGCTACATCAGAACCGGACGACTACATACCTCTAGAGGAGGAATACAATGAAGATTACGAGGAAGAATGAGCTATAGAGTACAAATTCATTCGTGAAGAAGAAGATGGACACCCTTCCCAAACCTTCAGATTCAACGCATCGACCGATGTAAGCAAGCCTTCATCGACCGATATGCAACCAAGACGATCGCTCAAACGACCCTATGAACCATCAAGCGATCCTATCGACTTTATATCCATATACACACCATTTAAGGATATAAGAGACGGAGACTACTCAATTGGAAGTTGGGCAAGCGACTAAAATGAGAGTTTTGCAGTAGAGGCAATTCCACTGCAATATGCAATTCAACCTGAGGAAGTCCCATCGATCGATACGTTCCAACAACAATCGATCGACAATCGTCAGCTCACATCGACCGATGCACCTAATACAGCATCGCCCGATACGACCACTACACCATCCGAGGTACAAATAAATAATATTGATTTTGGTTATCTAACTCCGGATGAGTTTGGTATTTCAGAGATCCAGAAGGCAATGCACGAGCAATGGATGGGAGAATCATCCCAATAACAAAGAAGGATATAGGAGACATCCTTCAAACCGCCAATGGATCCATAAACCTCTTCAAACAACTACCTCACACCTCTGTCAATCAGCAGCATCAGCACATCAGTACAACCACAGTATCCAATCAAGACGGAGCTTCAACTGATCATCTCAACTCGGAGGATTCGGAATTTCAGCACATATCGACCGATAAACATAATCGTATATCGTTCGATATGCACCGAGAGATAGGCTGACGAGCTTTCAAAGATGGAACTCGACGCTTCTTATGGGAGAAGAATGACGAATTTGGAGTTTTCAGAGATGAATCTGGGTTTGCTAGAGGAGTCAATGGAGAAATCATCCATGTTTCAAAGGAAGCCATAGAGGAGTTACTTAACAGAGCATCACTATTTGATTGGTCTTGTTTTTGTTTGCCCATACATGCAGATCACTTCAACAGAGAGGAACCTAAAGAGAAGCTCTACACAGAAGCTGAAGTCCAACGAATGATCTACGAGGCCAAGAGTCCTTACATCTGGCAAACCTTTACCTATCCACATGAAATGGAGAGAGCACGATCAGAACTCCAATCTGAAATCAACTGGATTCAGAGCGCTTATAATCTTCAACAACAAAAGAAAGACGCCCTAGAAGAAGAAGTATCCACTCTCCGTTCACAACTGAAAACCGACGTGCCACCATCGACCGATGCTAGACAGATACCATCGACCGATCATCATCCTACACCGTCGACCGATCATCATCCTACACCGTCGACCGATGCAGACCAACGCACATCGACCGATAGACGTTTGCAGAACACCTACAGCAAAGAAGAAATCACTAATCTCATCCGCAACATCTATCAGGACATCAAACGAGAAGAGGCAACCACCACCCAAGATCTGGAAGACAAATATCAGCAGCTCAGCAACAACTTCACCTCATTCAAGGAACGCACATCAACAATGGCAGATACCATGGATCACATCATCAAGGCTCTACACCACACACACCAAACGATGAAATCCTTCTACACCAGCAAGAAGAAAATAACTGATGAGATGATCCCACCAATGGAAAATCGACTGCAAGAGGTTGAAGATACATTGAGAGCACTCTGCGAGGACTACAGACGCGCATCATCGACCGATATGACACCTAGTCCATCGCCCGATATGAACTCCAGCGAGTTTTGCACCAGAGCTGATATGGAGAGGACAGTTCAAGATCTCTTCACCATAGTTCAAGAGGTTGGAGATTCTACCTACCAAAGCTTTGAGCAACTATGGTTTCCAGTGCAAAGCGACGTCAAGAGCATGGAGTACACTATAGAGAACATCCAGAAGGAAATCAAGACCATCTCAAGACAACTCGCGGATAGACCAGCACCATTAGCATCGACCGATATACCAATCAGGACATCGACCGACAGACCTACACCAGTGTCGATCGATATTGACTACCCAAGATCGATCGATAGACTCATCGTACGAAGGAGAACATTTGAGAGACTCAATGACATACAAGAAGAACTCGGTGATCTATCCCAACAAACCTATCCAACATTCAGAAACCACCAGTTCTACATTGAGAGCAATGCAGAAAATATAGAACGTCTGCGCAACGAGGTCGTTGAATTAAAGGAGAAACTAACCAGAGGAGATAAAGCCACAAGAAACTTCTTCACCACTTGGTTTGGAGAGAAATATGGAGAGAACACGGATGAGGCTTGCTTCTCAGCAAGTGTCATTAATTCACCTCACTAGCCTCATTACTACCATAGTCAAGCTAAAAGACTATAATAAAGCGCTGAGTGGGAGGCAACCCACTATTAGGTATTTTCTTACTTAGTTAAATCTGATTTATGTTTTTATTTTTCGTTTTTCGTTTTTGTTTTTAAGTTTTTCAGATTATAGACGATTACCATTCCTATCGACCGATACGATCCTGTCGACATCGCTCGACATTTTCCTATCCTTATCGATCGACATAGACGACTCACTATCGCTCGATACGTATCCACGGTCAGGTATATCGTTCTAATTTTCGATATCACTACATTCATTATGATTTATTTATGCCCTAATCCGACTATTATACACTGAGGACAGTGTATGATTTAAGTCTAGGGGGAGATTATTGATGCTACCTTACCTTTTTGATTTCACCAAAATGTTTTCAAAATTGGTTTTATTGAGTCAAGAAAGGGACTAGGATATTTTTCAAAAAATTTCTGTTTATCTAACCACTCTTTAGCACCATTCTTAGATTTGTTGATTACAGAAAGTACTATAAATGCTAAAGTGGATCAACTGTCACCTACGACAATACTTCTCATGATTGTTTGGAAGAACCAATGCTGATCTCCAACCTAACCTGACAATCTATTGCTTGTCTTGGGGCTTGGTATACAAGGGATCGGAATCCTCCTGCAAGTCTGGAAGGTAATAGTCTGTGTGCTTCTGATTCCCTTCCCTCTCTCTCTTCAGCATCCTAAGGAAAGAGAGAAATTATTTGTATAAAGATGTGATATGATATCTTGAGAAGTAGAGGGGTAGGAGTGATTCATGCGACCCCACTATTCTACTTTAAAATATTGATCAAAGCGAGGGGTAGGAGTGATTCCTGCGACCCCACTATTCGCTTATTCAAAAGTATGTGTTACTAAGTCAATGAGATAACATAAAGATAGCCTTTGTGGCAATCAGTGTTCATCAAAATTTGAAACTATGAGGATCCAGAGAAGAGAGATAAAAAGGGGGAAGAAAGGGATCAGAGAAGACTTGCCTGTGTGTTCAGAAACTTGCTTGAGTTGAATCCATGTGTTTCTTGATCGATATCCCCAAGGTAAAGCCTGCACTTTTATTTTTATGCATAAATGAGATCAGTAGAGGGGATAGACAAACAGGATTGTTAATATATTTAATTAGGAGATTTAGTTGCTAAGCTAGGATATGGCATAGTGTACTCATGTGATTAATAGGCATAAGATGTGGCTTGCAACAAAGTAGAGGTGATGATCCTAAAGTTAAGATTTAAATTGAGTCCCTGCTATTTTCAAACTTCTTTCTAAGACTACCTGTGTGTTTGCTTGAGGACAAGCAAAAAGTTAAGTCTGGGGGAGTTGATATACCATGATTTTGACCCACTATTACTCATGGTATTTATATGATTTTACTATATATATATATATATATATATATATATATATATATATATATATATATATATATATATATATATATATCTATGTTTTGGAGTCTTTTATGTATGTTTTCAGGTTCAATGGCATTTTGGAGTAAAGTGACGTTTTAGGTGCTATTTGGAGCTTAAAGGAGAGTTTTCCCGAGATGACTTGAAGATCAGACATCGAGGTCGATATCCAGAGTTACATATCGATCGATACACACTTCGTGTAATCGATCGATGACGCATTTGAAGAAATGACGACGAGATACTCCATCGATCGATGTACACATAGTACCATCGATCGATATCGAGCGTGCAGAAGAAGGAAGAATATTCTCAATCGACTTGAAGCCCAAGATGTCTCAATATTACTATAATGCCCCTGACGAGTTTTTAACCTAATTGTACTCAATATTTATACCTTTGCCTATGTGTTTTGGCAAAGTAAGCTTTTACAACATATCATTGTTCTAGTACTTCTCACTTATCAATAAAGTATTCTTTTCATCTTAATTCTGTTCTCATCTAAGGTTATAGGATTCTAAGTTTAGAAGAAAGATACAAAGAGATTTGTTATCACGAGGAACTTGATTGTTCGGTCTTCTAAATGAATCTCTATTATTACCTAGATGCTATGAATCACTCAGTCATGTCTGAGTAGATTCCATTGTTAGATTTAGGGTTCAAATAGTTATGAGGGATTAGCCCCAACTATGGACTGTTGAGTTGTATACTCATTATCCTGATGAACCCTAATGCTTATTCTAGCGTAGCTAACTAGAATATGATCTTGGAGTTGATTTAATCCATAAATCAGTCTCCTGACATCATCTTGAATAAGCTAAGATCCTCTAGGGATAAGCGAGATCCGGTCTATGATCTTGGTGAACATATATTCGATTCGATCTAGAGCTATATCGACCGATACTCCAATAGAGTAATCGATCGACGACACACATATCGATCGATACAAGCTGTCAAACATCGATCGATATTGTCGGCAGACAGATCAATAGACGAGACTAGTAACGATAGTTATTAGCCAAATCTAAAGAGTCGAAGTTCTTTAGTATATGCAAGCAACTCATTAAAACATCCATAGCATTATAATCCTGAACTAGCTGAATAGTAACCTTGAATCTAACTATTTCTCTTATTGATTACAACCCTCAAACATTCTCTTGAGCAAATAATCATTGCTCACAACTTGCAATTTACATTTAAACCATTTCAACCTAGCTTAGTCACTATGGATTAAACATCTTTTGTGTTCCTTCGCTCCCCGTGAAATCGATCCCTAAGTACTACATCTGAACCTCATATTTGAGAGAGTAATTCACTCCTATGGTAATTTGAGTGAGATCAGACTTCCGATCTGAAGATTACTTTTGGGGGTAAGAAGCCGTTGCTGGTCAGTTTCACTGATTCTGACATGTCTGGAGATGTTGATTCTAGCAAGTCTACTTCAGGTTACTTGGTAACGTTTGCGGGTGGAGCTGTGGCATGGCAGTCAAGGCTGCAAAAGTGTGTTGCACTATCTACCACTGGGGCAGAGTTCATTGCTGCGGTTGAAGCTTGTAAATAGCTGTTGTGGATGAAGAACTTCTGTGAAGAGATCGGTCTCAAGCAAGAAAAGTATGAGTTGCTTTGTGATAGTCAAAGCGTCATTTTTCTTGGGAAGAATTATACATTTCATTCGAAGTCGAAACACATCCAGAGAAGGTATCATTGGATACGAGATCTGGTTACTTCTAAGGAAGTGGAACTTGCAAAAGTTCATACGGATGATAATGGAGCTGATATGATGACAAAGAGACACTATATAAAGTCTCTTAACCTAATTGTATGAAGGGAGCATACATAATACAAGAAAGAAAGAAGAGTCCTCACGAATACTCTTGACACCAAAGAGAAAAATGGAAAGAAGAAGACATATTTCGTCTGGGTTTGTCAAGGAAGGTTTGGAAGGTAAAACGGATCCTGATCGGGCTGATATTTTGTGGGAAGCTTCTTCAGTCAGTGGGTTAAATGTTCACCGAAGGGATTTGAATTCTAACAGTTTGGATCTTCTGTTGTCTGGGTTTTGGTGAAGCTGGTCGTCACAGTTCTTCAACAATGCTATCTTGAGTGTTTGGTAAATCCGACAATGAAATCTTCCCTGATTAAGCTGAGATTTGGCAGCGTTTGTGGGAACCAAAATTTGCACCGTCAATATTTCGTATAAATAAGGAAACTAGGAAAATCCTAATTTCTCCGAGGTCCCGAATATCTGAAAAACAACAGCCAAGCAATCAGAAAACGAAAATTAATGAGATATGAAATAAGAAATCGTAAAATAGAGCAAAATAGTTTTATTCCGAATCCGCGTTTGAGCGCAACAACAAGGTAACGTGCTTCGGCTACGAGAGCTGTCGGCGAGATTCCTAATCTAATACCCGAATGTGGCTAAACCTAATTGAGTAGCAGCTCGAATAACAAAAAACGAAAAATTGCCTAAACGTTCTAAGTGCTAAGTTTGCTCCGAAAAAAGTCTCCCTATGCCTCTCGCCCTTGATCTCCTTATATACTCCCTCCTAGGTCGGTTTATGCCTTCCTCTTTTGCCCTTCAGCCGTCATAGTCCGAAAAATGGAGATATTCTATTTTTTCTGATCTTCATAATTATCTGCGGAAACTTTCCGTTTATTTGCGAAAACCTTCTATTTATCTGCGGAAACTGATGTTTATCTCCAAGCATAAACCCTTGCAAGGTTTATGGGATTTTAAGAAATTGTAAGTGGGCCTCGAGCCAAGTTTAGGACCCTTTGGGCCGTCATTTGGTTTGAGACGTTTGTTACGATTTCTCCGATAAAGTTAATTTTCTGCGGTTTTATCGTAAACCAAGATGACGATTCCATTTGATCGAGAAATCAATAAATGGTTAGCTGTGGCCTGCGGAAAATTGTTACAAGGATAGCCGAGAATACATAGTTTTACATCGTATCGTCGTTTCGGAAGACTTCGGACGTTTGCAGAAAATAGTTGATTGTTCGTATGCTCGGTTGTCCGCAGACGTTTTGATCGAGGATATCAATGGGTCGTCAATTTTAAGAAATCGCAGTTTCTTAAGAAATCGTGATTTCTTAGGAAATCATATTCTTAAGAAATCATATTCTTAAGAAATCGTGTTCTTAAGAAATCGTTATCTTAATAAATCGTTGTTTGATTCTTTAAGAAATATCTTTCCGTAAATTTTCGTACAAATTTTATTTTTCGATATTGTAAAATTTTTTGAATAATTTTTAACTTTCAGCTTATAAAATAGAGGAGGTAACTCTCTCATTTTCACTTACTCATTTCTACAAAAATTTCTTTGAGAGAGAGAGGAGGTAACTCTCTCATTATTCACTTACTCATTTCTACAAGAATTTCTTTGAGAGAAAAAACTCTTTGTGTATCTCCTCTTGTCACAAGGTTTCAGAGAGAGAAAATGTTTAAAGGTGGGAAGAAATCATCGAAGAAGAATTCCAAGAGTTCTGTTCCCGAGTGTCATGAGGAGCTTCTTGTCCCAAAAGACAAGCCGGGGTGTTTTTCTCCAGATGCAGCCGAACGTGATGCGTATTGGAGGGCTGCCAGTGATCAAATCAAAGTTCCAACCGAAGAAGCTTTTCCGATTCTGCGTAATCGGTGCGTTGCGGCAAGCTTACCGAGTAAAACTTCCGAAGCCTTTCTTGCGAGAATCCGAGAGTACGCTCGGGTTCCGGAGGCGGTCGTATTGCAGATTTCCAAGCGTGGAGAAAGCGCGGGTAGTCCTCTGGAAGGCTTCTATACTTGTTATGAGGCCGTACTGATGCATGTCGTCTCTGGTTCCCGATTCCCGGGATCATTGTCCGTATGCTAGACCGTTTCCAGATTTCGTTCAGTCAACTGAGTCCCACCAGTTTCGAGATTCTCATGGGTCTTGTGATATTGAGCTATGAGCGCGGCGTATCTCTTACCACTGATCAGTTCGAGGCGTTCTTGCGAGTGCAGTACGTCCCGCGTTATTGTTGCTGGAGGTTTACTCCTCGTCCCCACATGACGGTGATTAGAGGGACTGTTTCCAACTTCAATCAGTGGAGGAATTTTTTCTTTTTTGTCCGTCTTAATGCTGCGTCTGTCGAAGAAGAATTTATTCCAATGTTTCGAACGGCCTATAACCCCATGCCATATTATCGCTTGGCGCATCTGTGGCCCGCAGATATGATAGAGTTGAGGGATTCCCTTAGGCGCGGCGATCATCATTGGACATTTATTACTCGTAAGAGGGCTCGTAAGGCGATCAGGATGGTCCATCCCGATTTCGAACTAGAGAACTACGTTGATTTTGATCTCGTAGAACGTCTTCCAGAGCGTACTCCGGCTGCAAAGCCGGTCGAAGGGTCTTTCAAAGGTAAAGAGATCTATATCGGGGATCTAGACTTTTCCGATGATGACTTCGAGCTTCCGGGATGGGATCCCAGTTGCGCTTTTGGCGATGGATGCGGTTCGAGCGACATGCCAATCCCTGATTTCGATAACTTCTTCGATGATCTTCCTACGCATCTTGACTCTTTTACGTTTGCGGAGGAGCCGGAGAGACCTGAAATTATCATGGAGAGTTCTCGCGCGATTAATGGAGTTAGTTTTTCTTTCCCTTAAATCCTTTGCGAAAGAGAAATAGAGATACTTTTGACAAACGAAAATTATTTTCAAATTTCGTAGACAATGAACAATCTTGGTACAGCGCTGATAGAGAGTCAGAGAGAGACAAGGATTTGGCGCTTCAAAGCAGAGAAGTATTCGAGCGACTTTGTGCAGCTTCAAGCGGAAAACTCGAAACGAGATTCGAGGGTAGCGACGGAAATACAGCGAGCAAGACGTCAAGCCAAAAGGGAAATCGTTGCCGAGATGAATAGTCGTGAGTTACGATATGGCAACGAGTACAAGAATCTCAAGGCTGCAAATGTTATAACGGGCGATTATTGGGAGAGTCGTGGCTCCGTCGGAACACTTCTAAGAACGCAGGAGAGCGACTACGTCTATAACGACGAGCTGGGCCTTATGAAAGAGAGTATGAAGAATTGTGCTCACGGTCAATCGCTCATCCCTCCGATTGAGGAGAGGATTTGGGGGCTTTGGAACCAAATCCCGGTTTCTCCTGACACGGTGGAGGTGGAGATCGAGGAAGAAGGTGGCGAGGACGAGGTGAACTATCCGACGGGTGAATGCGGGGCTTCTACGTTGGAGGATTTTGTTTTTTACTGATCTGAGTTTGAGTTGTTCGGGGTAATGTCTTCCCCTTATCTTTCGTATTTCTGTGGCCAAGTGTGGCCTTTAATCTTTATCCGGCCGAGTGTGGCCATTATGACTTTGTTGCGGCTGTTAAGGCCTTATTTGTAAGTTGTTGGGACTGGCCGTTGGTGGCTTTGAATCCCGGTCACAGGGCGACCTATATATACATATATGAACCCGTTTAATAATTTTTATTTTGGGGTAAGTTCGATTTCTCGTCTCGTGCTTATCTCCAATGTGACGTTCGATCTGCCTTTTCCTTATATAGTTCGTTGCAGAGTTTGCGGTGGTCGGAATGTTGAGATATGGAATAGAGAGACATGTTTTAGGATCTCGTATCATTTTTAGATATCATGTCTTCCAGATGTTAGAGACCAGTGTGCTGGGTTTAGGGCAAGACCTATGTTTACTTTTGACTTTTTAAAGGTATATGCGGTGACAAGCCGGCTAAGAGTTTTCCTGTCGTGATTTCAACCTATTTCGTTCCGATTTAAAGTCTGCGGTATGTTCTCGGCTTACACAACTTGTGTGATACGAATCGAGCATCTCTCCGGAGATAATTTTTAAGCCAACCAGAAGTGCTAGACCAAAATTTTGGAATTTTTATTACGCACTTTTATCTTTGTGTTGGATGTCTGAGAATCACTCCTTAAGGAACGATTGAGTTGCGTTTGTTTAAGACGACTGATGTGTTTGTCGGGGCCAATCGACAAACATATTTTTTTTGTCGTATTCGTATAACTTTGAATCTAACTTTTACAACGTCTCGTCGTTATTCTCAAAGATTATATTTTCGAGTTTGCTATTTTCGTTTTTTCGATTTTATCGGAGAATAAGTAGAGAATTCGTTTTCGGGAATCTCTAGTCCGGAGAAAGATGTTGCCTCTGAAAATTTATATATATATATATATATATATATATATATATATATATATATATATATATATATATATATATATATATATATATATATATATATTTTTTTTTTTTTTTTTTTTTTTTTTTTTTTGAGAAATCACTCGATTACAAAAGTATGTCGGAAATTTCAAAAGGTGGGAGTATACAAGTATACGTACCCACCCCCCCCCCCTTTTTTGAGAGGGGGATAGCTGAACTCGTGTTTCAGCGAGCTGCCTATGTACTCCTTTCGAGGATCAAGCCATCTCGTAGTTCTTATTTTGCCGCTAATGTGATTACTCGGCGGTCAATTTTTTGTCGACCTCTTTAGTCGCAGGGTCGACTTCTCTGTCGGGATTTTTCTCTTCCCGTTGATTCATGACGTTGTCTTCGGAATCGGGTTGGGTTCTGATTTCCGAATCATCTTCCGCGGATGGTGTTGTTGGGTCCGCCTCTGGGGAATCCTCCGTAGGAGGATGGGTGCGCTTTCGTTTTACCGTGGAAGTCGTCGCTATCTGTCTCAACTTGTGTTCCACTAGGAAACAAAGTCGAGACTGTTTCTGACATCTCCAGATGGCCGCAGTCCCAGTTCTTGTTGGGAACTTAAAACCCAAGTGATATGTTAAGGGAACGGCCTTCATGGCGTTTAGCCATGGAGTTCCCATGATTACGTTGTAGACAGCTGGGCTATCCACCACTGCTAAGTCAACTATTTTTGTGACATCTTTTGCTACCACGGGTAGCTGGATGGGTCCCAAAGTCATGGACGTCTGTCCGGAGAAACGCGTCAGTGGTTTTGGTACTGGGGTGACTTCTCTGAGCTCGATGTTTATCCTTCTGAGGGTATCACGGAAGATTACGTTGACTTTGCTTCCGGTATCGACGAGTATTCTTGCGACCTCGAGATCTCTTATCACAAGGTCTATGACGAGGGGATCGCAGTGAGGCTGATCTATCCCGCATGCCTCTTCTTCCGTGAATGTTACCGAGCTGTCCTAACCGTTGCGGGGTGGAGACCACATGGGATACTTTGCACACGATCCGGCCTTCCGCAGGTAAGCTTTAATGGCTGAGACCGAATCCTTGCAGTATTGCGATCCTCCGATAATCATGTTTACCCTCCTGTGATTGTTATCGTTTCCTTTGTCATCCGACCGTCTTCCGTGTTTATCTCCTGCCTGATTTCTCGGGGAGGAGTTATCCGCGGGAGGGTTTCTGTCAGGCCTTGGTGGACAATCAGTGTCGAGGATGAGATCTTTTACGCTGGTCACTCTAGAAAGTTCTCCAGCGAGCAGCTTCGCGGCTAGCCTTGCCCCAAGGACCTTACAGTTAGTCGTGGAATGGCCCCTCGTCTGGTGGAATTCGCAGTAGACGTTTTCATCGCAACTCTGGTTGTGATTCCACGTGTTGCCTGTAGTTTTACTCTACTTTGGATTGATTGCGTAGTTGTGCGCACCCTGGAGAACTTTTTCCTTGTGATGGACGTACTTGTTGTTGTTCTTTTTTCGACTTCGGATCCGCGTCCTTGGAAGGGGTCTTTGTCGGCTTATGTTTCTGCGACAGGATTTTCGTCTCCTCTTTGATTATTATATAGTCTGAAACTTTGTGGAGGGCGTCATGGATCGTACGAGGCTTTTCGAGTGTGATCCACTTTCTAAACTTCAATTTGTACCAGAGCCACTTTCTGAGCGCGTCCGTGGTGACTCTGTCGCTGATTCCGCTGACCTTTGACATGAACAACTTGAAACAACCCCTGAATTCCCGGAGGGATTTGTCTTCCCTCTGGGACAAACTTCAGAGATCGACGTCGGATTTTTCTCTATCTATAAACATAGAGTACTGCTTAAGGAATTCCGATGCGAGTTGGCGAAAACTTCTGATGGAATTTCACTTTAGGCGTGCGAACCACTCGAGCGCCGCCCCTTCTAAATTCTCGACGAACAGGCGGCAGTAGTCGGCGTCTCTTTCATTGTCCTTGAATCTGGCCCTTCCCATGGTGATATGGAAGGCCTGGAGATGTTCTTTAGGATCAGTTGTACCGTTGTAGATAGGTACTTTAAGCTTCCCTGGATTAGATACCTTGGTTTTGGAGATGCGCGTAGTGAAGGGCGCTTTATGAGCTCCCTCGAGTAATATGTCGATTTCTTGGGCGGCACTCGTGGCGTGGTGGATCTGGGACTTTACAGCACTCACCTCTGCAGCAGTTTTGGTGATGTAATCGCGGAGGTCGCGAATGTCCGAGCTCTCCTCAGCGGTTTTCCGAGCTTGTCGGTGCTTGCTACGAGTAATCTCGGTTTGCTTTTCAGCCAGCTCTTCATGTTCGATCCAGTAGAGGTTTTCTTCCTCTTCCGTCATGGGTTTATCGAACGGGGAGCTTTCCCGGGCTGATTGGCTTCTGGTTCTTCTCGGGTGGACGTCAGCGTCTGGTTCGGAGTCGTCGCTGGGCTCCAAATCGATGTGTTCGACTTCATCCGCTTCGCCATATTTTTTGGACGGCAAGAGATCTTTCGAGTTGCTTCCGTCGGTAGGGGCTTCTTCGCTAGGGTTTTGTCCGAACGGACGTTCCTGCGAAGTTCTGGGCCTGTCGCGCGGGGTTGCAAACTCGAGTCTTCTTCCGTAGAGCTTAGTAGCCCCGCGCGGAAGGAGTGCGCGGGTCCTTGCTGTTAAGGTTTGAACATGTTTAGTCAAGGTCCCCATGAGTTTATCCTGTTCTTTCGACCTTTTCTCGTAAGCAGAGAGCATCTTTTTGAACTCGTCGAGCGTCGCGGCGTTAGCAGGTGCGTTGGCCGCAGATACGTCTGCTGCTGGAGTGTTGAAAACGTCCTTGGTTTCTCCGTTGTGAGGAGTCTGCAAGTCCGTAGTATCGTCGACAGTCATATCTGACCGAGCGTTTGATGGTTATGAGTAAGATTGATCTGTACCTCCCTCCTTCTAGCGCCAAACTGTGGGAACCGAAATTCGCACCGTTAATATTTCATATAAATAAGGAAACTAGGAAAACCCTAATTTCTCTGAGGTCCCAAATATCTGAGAAACCACAGCCAAGCAATCAGAATACGAAAATAAATGAGAATAAGAAATAAGAAATCGTAAAAGAGAGCAAATATGTTTTATTCTGAATCCGCGTTTGAGCGCAACAACAAGGTAACGTGCTTCGGCTACGAGAGCAGTCGGCGAGATTCCTAGTCTAATACCCGAAGGTGGCTAAACCTAATTGAGTCGCAGCTGGAATAACAAAAAACGGAAAATTGCCTAAACGCTCTAAGTGCTAAGTTTGCTCTGAAAAAAGTCTCCCTATGCCTCTCGCCCTTGATCTCCTTATATACTCCCTCCTAGGTCGGTTTATGCCTTCCACTTTTGCCCTTAAGCCGTCATAGTCTGAAAAATAGAGATATTTCATTTGTTCCAATCTTTATAATTATCTGCGGAAATTTTCTGTTTATTTGCGGAAACTTTCTATTTATCCGTTGAAACTGATGTTTATTTGCGGAAACTTTCTATTTATCCAATCGTTGCAAGGTTTATGGGATTTTAAGAAATCGTAAGTGGGCCTCGAGCCAAGTTTAGGACCCTTTGGGCCGTCATTTGGTTTGAGACGTTTGTTACGATGTCTCTAATAAAGTTAATTTTATGCGGTTTTATCGTAAACCAACATGACGATTTCATTTGATCGAGAAATCAAGAAATGGTTAGCCGTGGCTTGCGGATAATTGTTACAAGGATAGCTGAGAATGCATATTTTTACGTCGTATCGTCGTTTCGGAAGACTTCAGACGCTTGCAGAAAATAGTTGATTGTTCGTATGCTCGGCCGCTATAGCGACCAAGCTCGTATCGTAGCTCGGTCGCTATAGCGACCGAGATCGTATCGGAGCTTGGTCGCTATAACGACTGAGCCTTGTTCAGAAGTCGGTCGCTATAGTGACTGAGCTCTTGTTCGTGACCCGATCGCCATAGCAATCGAGCTCCTGTTCGTGACCCGATCGCTATAGCAACCGAGCTCTTGTTCGTGACCCGATCGCCCTCGCGATCAGGTTTCTTCCGTGGGTTAAGAACCGTTATAGTGACTGAGCTCTTGTTTGTGACCCGATCGCCATAGCAACCGAGCTCTTTTTCGTGATACGATCGCTATAGCAACCGAGCTCTTGTTCGTGACCCGATCGCCATCGGGATCGGGTTTGTTCTGTGGGTTTAGAACCGTTGCCCGAGCATCTAAGATCGATGATACGATGCTTGTGACGTTGTCCGTGGACGTTTTGATCAAGGATATCATTGAGTCGTCAATTTTAAGAAATCGCAGTTTCTTAAGAAATCGCGGTTTCTTAGGAAATCGTATTCTTAAGAAATCGTATTCTTAAGAAATTGTATTTTTAAGAAATTGTTATCTTAAGAAATCGTTGTTTGATTCTTTAAGAAATATCTTTCCGTAAATTTTTGTATAAATTTTACTTTTCGAGATCGTAAATTGTTTTGAATAATTTTTAACGGAAATTTGGATCCCAACTTTGTCGTGTCCGGTTTTGACCCCAACAGCGTTGTTGTTGACTTGTTCATCTTGGATTTGTACGGTGGGATTAGTCTCTGGTTGCCGGAATCCTTGTGAGCTGAAGTCGTTTGGTTCCTGCTGGTTTTGAAGCTTTGTGTTGCTCTCTTCTTGTTGTTGTTCTTGTGTTGGAGATAGCTTTTTGAAGCTAGTGTCTCTATTCTGTTCAGGTTGTTGAACAGGGAGGACATGGTTGTACTCACATACATTTCTATAGTGGGTTGTTGAGTGGATTATGGTCCCGTGGTTTTTCCTTCTCACATCGAGGAGGTTTTTCACGTTAAAATTGCTTGTCTCATTTAATTATTGCTTATATCATATCATGCTATCGCCGAAGTATTTTCCTCGCAAATTCTCACAAGGTCAGGGAAAACACGACCGTTAAGTTTCGCTGCACCGTGTTCGTCTATTTTGTCCCCAACACAAAGCATAGATTATATCCTACATTCTAAATCTAACAAATGGTGAACGTAAAACTTTGATTATGTACGAATCTTATTAAAGCTATTTTTGTTAAATTCAAATACTTTTTTTTTTGCCATCTGGATTATAATTAATATAGATAAAAGTTCAACATACAAAGCCCATATAAAACACACAGAGAAAAATATAAGGCCCAACCGAAAGAAACAAACATAAACTAGGAGAAAACATAAGGGATAAGCTCAAAAAAAAACCAAAGCCCACCAGGCTGCACCACTTCACCCAACATGTAAAGGGACACGGGTTTGAACCTCCACAACAAGGAATACACATGTCACCATCACCCTTTCAACTTCTCCACCTCTGGAGAAAGCACAAATCTTTTCGCCGGAATCTCACCGTGAAACATGTGTCTTCATCATCTTCACCGAATGAACGTCACAACCAGATTATACTTCACATTGAACCACCATAATCACCTGGGAACACCACGACGAATGTAAACCTCCAACGACTATGTTGGAAGGTAAGGGAAATCCATCGTCTTCAGCACTTACACTTGTGGTCATTCCTTGGAGAGCTTCAACCGATATAAACCGAGATCTCCTCTAGGAACCGAACCACCGAACACCAGGCAGAACTTTCTACCACCAGAAGAAACTCGAATCCAAAAGCCGGCGGAGCGAGGTTAAGAATACCTCTACTCCCCGGAGTCATAGCCGACGACGGCGGAGTTATATAAGCCTCTCCGTCCCGGAGCCTGAAACCAAAACATAAACCAAACTGGGAAGAGGCTCAAAGATCACTCCCCTTCCCATAGTTACATGCAAGACGAAAAAAGAAAATTAAATCAATACCGGACCGACGGTGGCTGTTGTAGCCCACTCCGTCGGCCGGATCCACTGTTCATGGCAGAGCTTTCCTAGACCGAAGGCAGAGCTTTTTCTAGAGAGATACTTTTTTGCAGCATGTAAAATTGTTAAATTCAAATACTTTATTTTGTGCAACTTGTGAAATTCAAATACAGACTATAGGTTTTGATAGTCCATAAAAATTGTCGCTTCTATATATTTGTACATAAGAAAACAAAGACCGTTACCAAAATACAATATACACGAAATAAAGTAAGAAAGAGAAGAAAAGTGGAACATCATAAAGCAAATGATTGATGGCATATAATTTAACAACAAGGTAAATGATACGATTATAATTATCAATCATCACTTTCCTTTTTCAAAATTACTTTTTTCTAGAACACTGTGCTTTGATAAGACAAAAAGCTATGCAGGAACCGATTCCTGTCTAATAATTTTGCTTCTTCCCCTAACGAACGAGAAAGCTTATTCACATGTTTCTGATATAACTTATTTTATAGTGACAATAATAATTCATAAAATGATAATTGGTCTTCTCACCCCTGTCTCGATCGTTTAGCCTATGGTTGGGCATGAATGTGTGATCAGGGTCCATAGTAACCTAAAGTGTTAACATATTTTCAAATAAAGATTTATCATTAAACTTTTCTCTGTAGTTAAAAAAATCGTTTGAGATGATTGATATCGTATATATTTCAATAAAAAAAAATCGGATATAGCATTGCATTTTCTTTTCAGAATGATATTAGAAAAGAGTCCGTTTTGTATGGATGGAAGAGTCTAACAATTATTTGAGAAATGCCTCGAGATCTTCATTGTCATTCACTATTGTTACAACTAGCTAAGGTCTTTCTGTTAATACTCCAAGCTTTATAATAACTAAACTATCATTAAATAAACCTAATGATCAACTAGTTTGTGAAGGAAAAACATTGGTAAATTACATACACATGTAATCGATTAACGAATAATAGTATCTCTTATTTACAACTCTAGTCAAAACTTAAAACAGGGTACCCAAGCAATATAAATGGAGAAAAGATTTAAGAAGCGATGATGGTACCAAAGTGATCCATCAGATATAGTCTAAATCCATAACAATTAAGTTCTTCTCCAGTCTCCATCGGTATGAAGCTCCACTCATATGATATTATATATATATCGATCTATTAAAATTTATCCTTCAAACTGACGGGTAAAACCAGATACGCCAGCCCACCTAGTTGGAAATAGGGTTTGGACCACTAGGAACTTCATGAGCATCATTTGCAAACTCTCTCTTTCTAGAAGAATGGCTGCGACGTGTGCGAGCCTTTGGATGCAGATCCATAGTTGACGAAGCTGGAACAGAAGATTCGAGAAGAACCCTCTCGAAGGGAGCAACCGTAGATGTGTATCGTTGATGAGTCATGGGGATAGTAAGGTTGATCAAGAGAATGAAAGATAATAAAATGATGAAACGAAGAAGAGTATGCGAATGTGATGATTTAGTATTGGTTTGGTCATTTGATGTTGCCATGCAATTTAGAAAAAAAAATAACCCACCCCCCAAGATCCCAAGAGGGTTCAATATCCATTAACCAGAAACGAACAACTCGGGAGCTGGTCAGAGCCACGAGATAGCAGAAAAGCAGAGATTAAAGAAGAAGATGATGAAGAATGAGATGAAACAAAAGAGAGATCTAGTAGTTAAGAAGAAGAAAGAGCCTGAGAAGAAGAGAAAGAGGAAAAGAAGAGAGAGTTTTTCATATTATCACACACACTTGCATTTCATTAATAAAGTAAAAAATCCAAAGTTGTATGCAGAACGGTCACGAGGTATGAAATTACCGAATCACCCTTTGGGCAAGCTGTGCAGGAAAGAATGGGCATATATGGTGAATTCAAACTAGGGTTTGAATAACGCGAGACAAGAGTTATTCTCATTTCCCTCTCGCATATATTACTATTGAGCCCCTGAAAAGACTTAAAATTGTCGGTAGGCATGCCACAGCAGAACGAGAAATCACATGAAAGAGGACAAAGTGTGTAATGGTAATTGCGTCATTAAGCGATTAGTAAGAATCTTAAAAGCTTAGGCAAAAGGAAAAGGTGATAACATATATGAAAGGAGAGGAGGTGGAAGAAAGCAAGGTTATTGCTTACTTTTCTTTTAGTTTTTCCATTTCTTTTTAGGGCTTATTGCAAAAGTGACTCAAAACTTGGAGTCAAACAGAAAACTAACATTTTCTTTTGACTCCTTTTTTTTTTTGAGATTTTCACCCCACACTTGCATTTTATCTACGAAAATGCCATTACTTTTTTTTTATCGAAAATGGCTTCTTTACTGTCTCAACCTCATCTTCTTCAAGTATTTACAATAGTGCCACTACCATGAATAGTTCCAACAACCTTGTACTAACTGTATGGAGCTTTTAATGCATTTTAATGCACGTAAATCTCTTTACACTCTCTCTGTTTCAATTGTTATGAACTAAAAACAACATTTCTTTCACTTTCTCTCCATATTCATCCAAAAAACTCAAGCTTTTGATTCAAAATAATTTATGGTTGAGAGAGCCATATTTCTTTCGTTTTGACTTACGGTTGCTTTCGTTTGAGGTTCTGGGTGGTTGGAGAAGACCCTGTGTGCAAACGAAGTCATCTCACCTAGTTTAAGGTACGAATTTGAATTTTTTTCAAGATCTGTTCGCGTAGAAGACTTACTAGTAAGTCATCTGTATGTAGAAGACTTACTGATAAGTCTTCTGGTCAAACGGACGACTTAAACTAAGTCGTCCAGCTTTGTTTGTTAAAAAAAAAAACTCTAGACGACTTATATATAAGTCGTCTACGAGAAACGGGTTAGTTTTGCATTTGACCGAATCCTGTCAGATCTTTGACTATTTCTGGACGACTTATAATTCAGTCGTCTCTGGGAAAGTTAAAATTTCAATATTTTATTAAACTAGACGACTTAAACGTAAGTCGTCCTAGGTTAGTTTTGTAATTGAAAAATAAAACTTGAAATTTAACTTTCTCCAGACGACTTAAATCAAAGTCGTCCCACCAGAAGACTTAATTTAAAGTCGTCCGGGGAAAGCAAAGTCGTCCAGAATATTTCCAAATTTTCTGGTCAAACCTTGCTTAAACCGGACGACCTTAAGTTAAATCATCTATCTGGACGACTTTCATTTAAGTCGTCAAATGATGGACGACTTAGTCTGGACGACTTTGCTTACCCCGGACGACTTTAAATTAAGTCTTCTGGTGGGACGATTTTCATTTAAGTCGTCTGGAGAAAGTTAAATTTCAAGTTTTATTTTTCAATTACAAAACTAACCTAGGACGACTTACGTTTAAGTCGTCTTGTTTGAATAAAATATTGAAATTTTAACTTTCCCAGAGACGACTAAATTATAAGTCGTCCAGAAAAGTCAAATATCTGTCACGATTCGGTCAAATGCAAAACTAACCCGTTTCTTGTAGACGACTTTTATATAAGTCGTCTGAAGTTTTTTTTTTTAACAAACAAAGCCGGACGACTTACTATTAAGTCGTCCCTTTTCATTTTCAATTGCAAAAGTGACCTCTTTAGACGACTTACCTTTACGTCGTCTGGACGACTTAATTCTAAGTCGTCTGCGGCAATGTTTATTGAACTTCTTCATTTTCTCTATGTTTACTAATGTGTTTTATTTTGAATATTTGCAGATGATTTTTCAGTTACATGCAGTGTATGGAGAATGGTTGTTGAGAGATTGCCGCTGGGATTTTGTGGTTGATGATCTCAAAGGAGCAAGATTGTTTTTATTGAATGAAGATTCAACACATGCTGAACTTGTTGCAATGGCTCAAGAAGATTATAACCTGGACATGAGAACAGTGACTGTGGAGATTAGCTACTCATTACCAGCAGAAATGATGATGGCTCCAGGCAGTCCTCCCATTCATGTTACAAGTGATAGACAAGTTCAAAACTTGCTCGAGATACTCAAAACGCATAGAGTATGTCTTTGTGTATCAAGCCGCAGCAAGGTGGAAACGGTTTCAGAGGAAAGGGATAATGATGAAGCTGGTGAATGGGAAGAAGATGTTGGTGATGATGAAGCTGGTGAATGGGAAGAAGATGTTGGTGATAATGATGAAGCTGATGAATGGGAAGAAAATGTTGGTGATAATGAGTTTGTTGAAGATGAAAATCAAGATGGAGAGGAAGAAAATGAGGAGGAGGAAAATGAGGAGGAAATTGTTGGTGAAACAGATCAGAATGGTGGGGATTACAGTCTTTATGGAAAGGTTCAAGATGAGGATGAGGAAGATGATGATAATGTTTGTTTTGAAGAAATCGAAAAGACATATGCTAAGTCAAAAGCTATTGAAGGAGGAAAATCGGATGGTAGTATCTATGTCAACCAGAGTTTTGATAGCAAGGATGCACTGCTTTCAGAGCTGCGGTTGGCAGCAGTGAGGGGTAGGTTTTCTTTCAGAATATACAAATCAACGAAAACTCTCCTTGTGGCAAGATGTCGGGTTAGCAGTTGTGGATGGAAGATCAGAGCGAGTGTGAAACATGGGACAAACACGTTTTGGGTAACAAAGTATGTGAAAAAACATTTATGCTCAGTGGGAGACCGAATCGCTCAGCGGAGACATTGTACTCCGAAGTATGTTGGTAGTCTTTTCATTGATCGTGTTGGGATCATTGATGGGATTACTCCGCAACATATCACTGATGCAATGAAGAACATGTTTGGCATGGAGCTTGATTACACCACTTCATACAGAGCATTGTTATATGCACAAACATTGGTGAGAGGATCAGCAGAAGAAGGGTATTCGCGGCTGGCATCATATCTCGAGCAAATCTCCATTGCAAATCCTAATTCTGTCACGGCTATAGAACTTGATTCTGTTAAAAGATTCAAGTATCTATTTCTATCTTTTGGAGCTTCTATCACAGGTTTTAATTATCAGAGAAGGGTCATTGTGGTGGATGGAACTCACCTAAGTGGAAAGTATGGAGGTGTTATGTTAGTTGCAGCCGCACAAGATGGCAATTTTCAGATATTCCCATTGGCTTTTGGGATCGTGGATGCTGAAGATGATCCTTCTTGGGAATGGTTTTTCACAAAATTGGCTACTTGTATATCTCATGACAAGCCTCTGATGATAGTCTCCGACCGGCACTCGGCCATTAAAAGTGCGTGTGATAAGGTGTTTCCTTGGGCAAACCGAGGAATATGTTATTATCACCTTCAAGATAACATTGTCAAAAAGTTTAAAGGGAAACATCTCATGTACTTGGTGAAAGGGGCTGCTTATGCTCACACGGTTTACGATTTTGACCGGTACATGGCTGAGATACGGAGTGCAAACCCGGAACTTGCAAAGTATTTGGAGGATGCCGACGCCAGCCTATGGTCAAGGGTTCATTGTAAGGGGAACAGGTTCAACATAAAAACAAGCAACATCGCTGAATCTATTAATTCCGCACTGAAGAAAGCAAGAGGATTTCCGATTACGTTCCTGCTGGAGTTCATAAGAAAGAAGTTAGGAAAATGGTATGTGAAAAGGAGACAAGATGCTTTGAGTCTCACAACTCCACATAGCCGGGGTGTTGAATACTTGCTTGCTGTTCGAACAGAGATAGCGGATACGATGACGGTCGAACCAATTAATGGATGGAAGTACTTTGTCAAAGGTGGCAAAATGGACTGTGTGGTTGATTTGGAACATGCAAAGTGTGATTGTGGTGTCTATGGAGTGGAGAAAATACCTTGCTCTCATGCTATAGCTGCTGCAAATAAAGTTGGTTTGCATATCTCCTCACTTGTATGTCCAGTGTACTCAAAGAATTATATGTATGCAGGATACTCAGAGAATATATATCCTATCGTGTCACAACATGTTGAGGAACGAGAATGCTTTCCTCCAGAAGTAAAGCGTGGTCCGGGAAGACTTAAGAAATCAAGATGGCAATCTTGGTTGGAGCTATCTAGGATGAGAGGACACAAACCCAGGAAGAAACACAGGGCACGGAGATGCTCAAACTGCAAGGAAACTGGCCATACGAAACCACAATGTAAGCAACCAGTTGACTAGTTGTCCAGACGACCTTAACTTTAGTCGTCCAGTCTTGATTACCCGTCTAGACGACCTTAATTTTAGTCGTCCAGTGTATTTTATTTTTAGACGACCTTCTTCTAAGTCGTCCAGTGTATTTTATTTTTAGACGACCTTCTTCTAAGTCGTCCAGTGTATTATATTTCGTTTCATTAGCAACTTATCAACTTATGTATTTTGGTTTGTACAACTTGAATGGTTTTCTATGTGAACTTTTATTCTAGATGTGCAAAATGTTAATTGTAAGTCGTCCAAACCTTCCAGACGACTTATTTGTAAGTCGTCCAGTTGGAAGACCTTCCAGACGACTTAACTATAAGTCGTCCTAACCCTCCAGACGACTTATTTTTAAGTCGTCCAGTTGGAAGACCTTCCAGACGACTTAACTGTAAGTCGTCCTAACCCTCCAGACGACTTATTTGTAAGTCGTCCAGTTGGAAGACCTTCCAGACGACTTATTTGTAAGTCGTCGAGACCTGAAGAACTTGCAGACGACTTATTTGTAAGTTGTTCAAAAAAAAAAGACTTGTCAAATATATACAAGAGACAAGTTCAAATCTATACAAAAGACAAGTTCAAATATATACAAGAGAAAAGTTCAAAGCTATACAAGAGGAGTTCAAATCTATACAAGACACAAGTTCAAATCTATACAGCTAATCATACATGCCCACAAATCTATCACCATCCACATTTTCTTGCAAATGCTGATTAAGAAGCTCCGTCCATATATCCACCGCCATACAATCCCTCATATTCTTCACGTTGGCCCTAGCAAAGTCTTTAGGGTTAAAGGGGACCCCAAGAGCATGACATTCAATGTACTTTAGAGCGTACACGCCACAATCACCACTGTTGGCCGTGGGTATTCCTTGCACCGGTCTCTCATAGGTGTATGGCTCTAACCCGCGTGCGACCCGTAACTCGTCGTTGGGAGCGCACTCAACAAGCAGATAAGGGAGCATCTCGAGAAATGGCTGCATTATCTCATCCCAATCTGCTGGTACCGACGATGTAGGTATGCTGTCCCAGACGACTATGTGCCTCTTAGGGATCGATATCCAAATAGCAACCCAATGCTTGTTGTTCAAGTTCACTGGCGCATAGATATCATCAACGTCCTCCCCCCACTTCTTCATTGATTGGCAAAATGAAGGTATTGATCCTTCATAAAAAGCCCACGCCCCACCAGGTAGAGCTCTCCCTAAACCGTGGTGATCAGGTTCCGAGGCTTTGAAGATGTGATACTGTTCTCTCCAAGACTGGGAAAAGTTGTGATCCAGGAATGCCATTCGCTCGCTCCTGAAAGCTTGTGGGTTCTCCTGATACCTCTGCCTCAGCACATTAATCCAAGCATCTATATGCTGCAGATGGCAATAATACAAGTTAGAAGATACCAGACGACTTATATTTAAGTCGTCTAAATGGTCGTCCAAGTAGACGACTTACCAGACGACTTATATTTAAGTCGTCTGGAAAGTCGTCCAAGTAGACGACTTGCCAGACGACTTATATTTAAGTCGTCTGGTAAATATAAGTCGTCTGGAAAGTAGTCTACTTGGACGATTTTCCAAACGAGTTTCCAGAAGACTTATATTTACCAGACGACTTAATTATAAGTCGTCTGGCAAGTCGTCTACTTGGACGACTTTCCAGACGACTTAAATATAAGTCGTCTGGAAAGTCGTCTACTTGGACGACTTTCCAGACGAGTTATATTTACCAGACGACTTAAATTTAAGAAGACTTACGCAGTCTTCCAGCCATTCAGTTTTGGTCCGGAGGATTTTATACCACCAAGTTGGTGATGTACGTGGTTTGTCCTCATGCTTAGTGTAATAATGTCTGCAAACAAAAAAACATTCAGTTTTGGTACACTAAATCAAGCAAAAGAGCAATCAGTTTTGGGTAAAGCAATCACTTACGGATCAGTTTTCAACCAATCAGCGAGTTCCTTCAGCTTTTCTCTGTTTACTGGAGGAAATGGCTTATAGGCTGCCACTTTAGCTTTATTTTTCTCTGCCGTATAAGGAGATAACTGCGTGGGAGCAGGTTTCTTCGCTCGTTCACTCCTTCCACGCACAGCAGTAGCAGCAGGGGGAGCTGTTTTGTCCAATACAACCAGGCTCGGTTCTGTGGCTTGAACGCTTGATTCTGGTGCTGGAACGCTTGGACCAGTGGAAGCGACGCTCGGTTGGAAGGTGGAAGAGAGGCTAGGTTGTTGATCGGTGGAAGAGAGGCTGGGTTGTTGATCGGTGGAAGAGAGGCTCGGTTGTTGATCTGTGGAAGAGAGGCTCGGTTGTTGATCGGTGGAAGCGAGGCTCGGTTCGACAATCTGTTTGGAGGAGACACCATCTGCTTTATTTACCGAGAAACCCTCATCGAATGTATCCTCCGGCAAATATCTCTGCAATATAAAAGTTGCACATTAGTTAACAATGGACGACTTAAATAAAAGTTGTCTGGACGACTAATTGACCCTGGACGACTTAAAAAAAGGTTGTCTGGACGACTAGATGACCCTGGACGACTTAAAAAAAAAGTTGTCCGGACGACTAGTTGACTCTGGACGACTTACAATTAAGTCGTCCAGGGTCAACTAGTGGTCCAGACAACTTACATTTAAGTCGTCCAGGGTCAACTAGTCGTCCAGAAAGCTTTTTTTTAAGTCGTCTGGACAACTAGTTAACCCTAGACGACTTACATCTTTGAGTGTAGGAATAGGAGGCTGTTGCTGTTTGGTAGGAGGAGGAGGAGGCTGTTTCCTTTGAGGAGAAGGCTGTTTGGTAGGAGGAGGAGGAGGCTGTTTCCTTTGAGGAGAAGGCTGTTTGGTAGGAGGAGGAGGAGGCTGTTTCCTTTGAGGAGAAGGCTGTTTGGTAGGAGGAAGAGCAGGAGGCTGTTTCTTAAGAGGAGTACGCTCTTTGGCAGGAGCAGGAGCCTGTTTATCTTGAGGGGTTGTCTGAATGGGTTGAGCAGGAGCAGGAGCCTGTTTATCTTGAGCAGGAGGCTGTTTGGTAGGAGCAGGAGCCTGTTTGTCTTTAGGGGTAGCCTGATTGGTGATACCAACCTTCTTCTCCACAGCTTCCAACCTATCGGACACCTTCCTAATCTCCTTAATGCACTTCCTAAACCCTTCTTTCATGCACTCAGTTACGTCCTTGAACATTCTTTCCAACTCCTGTTTGGTCATCCAATCCTCTTCACTAGCCTCTTTAGGAGCCTCTTTATGAGCCTCTTTAGGAGCCTCTTTAGGAGCCTCTTTAGGAGCCTCTTTACGACCTTTCTTCAGAGGTCTTGGATTGTCTTCCTCCTCCTCCTCCTCCTCCTCCACAACAACCATCTCTATCTCTTTGGCTTTCTTCGATGTAGCCTCCACAGGTTTTGTATAGACCTTAGTACCAGTGACTTCCCAGCAATCTAAGGTCCACTTCCACGGTCTCCGATCATACATGAGTTTGATGATGTTCTCCGCGGGCAGGTCCTCAACCTCAGAGTCCCATTTTGGCCACATTTCACTAATGTCCTTCTGGACAAAGTTGATCACGCGGGTCTGCAGTAAATAGAAGGATCGAGTTAGATATTTGAGCAAGACGACTAAATAGACGACTTAATTATAAGTCGTCTACTAAGTCGTCCAGCTGGACGACTTAGTAGACGACTTATAATTAAGTCGTCTACTAAGTCGTCCAGCTGGAAGACTTTCCAGACGACTTATTACAAGTCGTCTGAAAGGTCGTCCAGCTGGAAGACTTTCCAGACGACTTATTACAAGTCGTCTGAAAGGTCGTCCAGATGGACGACTTAGTAGACGACTTTAATTAAGTCGTCTGAAAGGTCGTCTAGATGGACGACTTAAGAGACGACTTTAATATAAGTCGTCTGCGCAGTGTTTTGGATTGAAGTAAATACCTGACGCAAGATAGCAGCTTTCATTGATCTGCGGCCTCTGCTGCCTGCGTAAGCCAGTATCGGTGGAGACGGACTGTTTGCTCTGGGAGCACCAATACTAGCACCCAATTCCGGCATAGCTGTGTACACCCAGACCTGAAGAACTTGTATAAACCCATCCACGGTGTAGCAGCCAGTAATTTCTTTCTTCCACAAAGCGTCCATCAGCACCTTAAACGCGACTCTCCCCCATGGATAATTCTCAAACCGATCTAAATCCATCACTAGCCTTGCCAGAGAAGATCGTGTAGCGGTTGAAAACTTTCTCCCTTCAATGAATCCTGTGAAGATGGAAAGGTACGCGAGCCGCTTCCGATCTTCCGTGGACCAATCCCCGCATCTGTTCAGTGCTGCTATTATCTGATCTGTAGTTGGCCCAGCTTCCAGATGAACTCCGAGCATCCCCCAGAAAGAAACCATCTCTTTGGTAACTTCACATTTTGGTGTCTCAAGGTCCTCGATGTACTCGCAGTTTAGACCAGTGAGGTTTTCAAACTCTAACAGTGAAAACCTCAAAGGTTCTGGACCAACCAGAGACCACATCTCATACTTCTTCTGAATGTCCAGCCTGAAACTGAGCATGTGGTGAACCAGCCTTGAAGCCCAACCAAATCCCTGCTCCTTGAACTTGATGAAAACTCCCAATCTCGACTCCTTGAGCTCTTCAAATTCGTCATCAGTAAGAGCTTCCTTAAGAGCAGTATGCAACCTCTTGTTATCCGTGTGATACGAAATGCTATTGTGGGCTGGTGGCTCAGAGCCTGGTGTGTATAACCTACGGGGTAGTTCTGGAATATCCATCCTTTTTGTCTGCAAAATAATCAAAGACAACAATAGAAGTCAGAACACAAGCTAAATCAATCACGCCTTAATTGTTACTCCAGACGACTTAGTAGACGACTTATAATTAAGTCGTCTGGAAAGTCGTCCAATTGGACGACTTAGTAGACGACTTAATTATAAGTCGTCTGGAAAGTCTTCCCAATGGACGACTTAGTAGTCGTCCTGTAATAAGTCGTCTGGAAAGTCTTCCTGCTGGACGACTTAATTTAAGTCGTCTACTAAGTCGTCCAGTTGGAAGACTCTCCAGACGACTTATCTTACAAGTCTTCCAGTAGAAAAATGTAAAGCGGACCTGATTAGTCGCAGAAGGAGTTGGAGTACTCGTCATTGCGGTTGTTGTACTCGTCATTGCGGTTATAGATCTGAAAAAATAAAAGTGAAACGGTGAGAATGAGTACATTGATAGAGACAATGTTTAATTTTCATCTTTTCCTCGAGATTGATGACTTACCGGCGTTAGGGTTTACAGAGAAACGGCGCTACGGTTTACAGTGAAGAAGCGGCGGCGAAGCGGCGGCGCTAGGGTTTGGAGGAAGCGGCGGTGAGAACGTTGGTGAGCACGGTGGCGAAGTCGACGGTTTGTTCGGAAATAGTGGAACCGGCGGCGCTAGGGTTTAGAGGAAGCGGCGACGCTAGGGTTTAGAGGAAGCGGCGGCGCTAGGGTTAGAAGACGCTGCGGCGAGAACGGTGAGAATGAAGTTAGATAGCCGACGTTGAGAACGATGGTTTGTTCGGAAATAGTGGGAATTCGAATCGCCTTTGATATCGCCGGTGAGAGAGAACTGTTAGGGTTTCTGAATTTCGCGAAAAAATGAACAAAAAAAAAAATCACCTTATATATTGGGTAAATAATCCGGTTAGCTTTAAAAGTACATTGGTAAAATTTAAGGTTTGATCCGGTTAAGACGATTTATTCTGGCTGATAATGTACATCAGACGACTTAATATTTAATCGTCTGTCCACAGACGACTAAGTATTAAGTCGTCCAGACCCTAAAATGAAACCCTAAACTAAAATGACTAAATTAACTAACTAACCACGTTATAAAATCAAAGTATAGTTCAATAGTATTTACTATACACAGAAATTAACACGCTTAGGTAATTTTTAAATTTTTCAAAAACGGTTTTAATGCTTTCCGAAATCTAACCCTGAGAACATATACAATACTACAACATATGTTGATGAAACCAAAACTAAAGAATATCATGACGACATACTTTCACTCATCTATGCTGAAAACAATTGAAATTTGTTATATCCTAATTTATATCTCTTAAGACATATGTTAATTACATAATTCCCATTTTTCACCTATCAAAATATTTTTTACAGAATTTTTAAATTATGTTTAAGAATAACTGTCCAGACGACTTTAAGTTAAGTCGTCTGGACGAGTTATTTTTAAGTCGTCTGCACAGACGACTTGCCGAGGGGTAAAAACGTAAAAAAAATCATGTTTTTTTGTTTGGTCACAAGGGTCCTAGTTGTAATTTCAATAGCCTTTTAGGTTACTTTTGCCTTTGACCCAAGTTGGGGTATTGTTTTGGGTTTGACTCGAAGTTTTGAGTCACAATTGGCAATTCTCCCTTCTTTTTATTGTCTACTAGTGGTATTCCGGCGCTACGCGCCGGGTTCGTATGTTTTATTCACTATAGTGCGACAGAGGAAGTACGGTGACATATTGGTGTTTCAGTAGATGCATATCGGCATAGAGACATTGTTGTTTTACAGTTCAGTTGATAGGTAATGCAGATCTCAATGATTTTCATATTGAAGATAAAGAATGCACTTCCTTTTGACTATTTCTACTGGTGGACAAGAAAATTAAAAAAAAAATACATTTTAAATATTTAATTTATTCTTAAGTAAAATGACAATAATTTTGTTTCTTTTTATTTGTAATTTTGTAAAAAAAAAATTTATCTATTTGATAGTGGTTAATAACAATATGTATTACTTTATTTCGAAAGTTGCTTAAGTCAAAAGGGAATAACGTAAGTGATTTTCGCAAATGTTGCATGTTGTATGTAGAGTGACTGTTTTATTTGGTGTTAAGATCTTGTTGATTTCTGGATACGAAACTGACGCCAACGAATATCTTTAGAATATAGGATCATCGTGTTGAGATGTTATGATCATCTAATTTGTTTAACTTGTGACCGTATATCGTTTGTTTTAATTAAATAATATATTTTTATTTGAATGGATACAATAACTTTAATCTCTTGTTTATACCATGAAAAATCGATCATTATTATTTTTATGTAATTTTTTTTCTTTTTTTTGTTGTATTGGGTTTCTATTTATTTTAATTTCTGTTCTGGTTATGTGTAAATTGATTGTTGCAATTTCCCTTAGCATCTTATTAATTTTCTTTAACTTGAGTTTAATAATCAAAAGGGGAAAATAGTGAGATTGGATCTTTTAAATTTGATTGAATTTATTTTGATTGAACATGAAAGAACAATAAGTTTTTCCAAATTTGCATTCTTATATTTTCTCCTTAATATTTTGAGTGTTGTATTTTGTTTATTTTTTATTTTATTTCACTAAATTTTAATTTATCTATCCTTATATATTTTATTTTTAACACTTTCTAGAAAGATCTCTCTTTTGGTACTATAATTTGGAAGAGAATATTATATATAATTAATCAAGGAAAAATATCATGTTGGTGGTATCGTTTAGTTCGATATTCAATTAATGTAGCCATTTGTGTGGATGCAGATGTCTTTTAGTATAATGGCATTGCCTTATGGGAGTTATAAAAACATTTTATGTTCCTCCATATATGTTTACGCTCAGAAACATTTTTTTAATAGATCAATATACCTTAACAGAGATGCAAATAGATGGATAGTTAATGGTCCGATGATCATAGTATTGTAACATTGGTGTCTTTAGTGTCTTTGGTAGTAATAGGGATTGTATGACATGACGGGTGGTGGTTCTTGATTGATTGTGCCATTCTGGAGATGATCTCCTTTAGCGGCTTTAAAGTGTTGTGTCAAAATATAATATTAATTTTATTTTGGTATGGGTAATTAGAAATCAAGCATCCAAATTTGATCTGTCTAAATCGATGTATATATAAACTAAATGGAGCAGGTACATAAACTTGAATCCATGCAGGAAAGAATATCCGCCTACTCAAAAATGGACTACGTAGACATTTGAAGTTACATACGCAAGAAAATACGAAGCCACAAACACAAAAGGGAACATCATCATCTTTTAGTTCAGCCGTCTTAGACGGTCCCTCAGGCTTTGAAAAGCTTATGCCGTCAAACTACAACACTGTTGCTCTTCCACCAGAGGAGCCGACATCGCCATATAATCAGCCGAAAAGAAACAAACAACAACCAGCATTGGGTTAATAAACCTATTTAGCACTTCTCATGCATCGGATCACTGTGATGACGTAATGCATATAAATTCTCCAAAGTAAGCTCTCGAGCACTACTCATCGGATAATAGTGGAGATCGTGACCTTCGTGGTAGTTTCATGTCTCAGTCTCCGAGAGCTTGTGTGACTGATAGAATGCCATTTAAGTAACCGGACAAAGCTCTACATTCTTCCACTCTTATTCTTTACAGTAAGTAGATTGGTCTGTGGTCTTGAGACATGTCTATGGTATCACCATTTGTCATAGAACAATCCCCTGCATTTGCCATCATTAAGTGCCTGCAAATACAGGACAACAATCATGAGCAAACAAACATATACTTAAAATGTTAATTTAGTGACTCTGAAGATGGGTTTGGTTGAAGCAGGCATACCTTCCATAAAAGCGGAGCAAGAGCCGTGGTACTAATTTCACACAACCCAGGAGACGCCGTTTTTTCGCTTCTTTTCTACACCACCCAAGTGATCTATTCAGATGTCGCGTGTGTACGTTGGTAATTTGGATCCGCGAGTTACAGAGCGTGAACTCGAGGATGAGTTTCGTGTCTATGGAGTCATCAAGAGTGTTTGGGTTGCAAGAAGACCACCTGGTTACGCTTTTCTTGATTTCGAAGACTCAAGGGACGCCCGCGACGCCATCCGTGACTTAGATAGCAAGAATGGATGGAGAGTAGAGCAGTCTCATAACCGTGGTGGTGCTGGTGGAGGCCGTGGTGGTGGCGGTCGTGGTGACGGCGATCGCGGCCGTGGTGGTTCTGATTTAAAGTGTTACGAGTGTGGCGAGTCTGGTCACTTTGCGCGTGAATGCCACAATCGTGGTGGCTCTAGGAGGGGTCACAGTCCTTCTCCTCGTGGTCGCAGCCGTAGTCGCAGTCCTCCGAGATACAGAAAGAGCCCTACCTATGGAGGGCGCAGGAGTTACAGCCCTCGTGCGAGATCTCCTCCTCCTCCAAGACGTCGCAGTCCTTCTCCTCGTGGTCGCAACTACAGTAGGTCACCACAATGACACCACCACCTTACAGAGCACGTGAGGAGGTGCCGTATACTAATGGAAATAGTCTGAAAGATGTGCGCAGAAGCAGGAGCTGAGTGTTAAGGTATCTGTTTTCTTGCGACGTCAAGATGAGAAGCTTAAGGGAAATTAGTATCTGTGAATCTCGCTAAGAGAAACATGTTTTAGCTGTTGGATGATGTGCTTTGCTACTTTTGAATTGCTGGATCATGCTTCTTATTTGTGTCTGCCGTTAGGTAAAGTACCTTTTTTAATATTCCCCCTACCCCCAAGTTCTTAAAAAGACATAAAACATTAATGAAGTTCTGAGTGTTTTGTTTTTATTGTGTCTGAGGTCGGGTTTCTACTGCTTATCTTCTATGCTTCTCTACTCTGCTCTGAGAGTCTGAGGCTACGTTAATTGATTGACCTGCAATGGCATCTCCATAATTATTTGTGGATCCCCTGCTTGTTTCTTCTGGTTTCTACTTCTTCATTGCTTATCTCTGCTCTGCCCTGTCATCTTCATAGTAGCTTACTGCGTTGTGGATCCCTAACTTTTCGTCGGGGTTTCTTCTGCTTCGTTGTTTAACTCTGTTTTACTGCTCTGCCCTGCGGTAGTTGTTGATTGACATCTTCATGATAGTTTATACAACGTTGTGGATCTTCTACTTGCTTATGCCTCTGCTTATGCTTCTTCGCATGTTTGAAAGCTTCATCAGCTCTGACGTCGCCTTCTTCAAAACCATTATGGCCTTTTCTTTTCTTGAACTTAAAAGAGTCTCTTTGTTTATACACTGGCAGGTGCTTATCACGCTTTTGAATAAATATTCCATGTTTTGTTTGAAAAAAAAAAAAAAGAGCCGTGGTACTGGAAGAAGAGCAACGAAGATCCGCCTGAAGAAACACGTTTTTCAAAGAACTCTTGACTTCTTTCAATAATATCCTTATGGCATTTTTTCTGACATAAGCTGCTGCTTACGGTCCTTCATGGACATAAACTTACTCAACAGCTCTGCCCATTATATGGTGCGGATGAAGCCAAAACTGTCCATCAGCATAGAGACCCATGCTATCCACATCATTGTTGTCACCTGGACAATGCCAGCATGTGTCAATAATCTATGAATACACATGCATGGTTTCACCATTCAGAAACAAAACTGTCACCTTTTCTTATAACATGCTTCTCCAGTATTCTCCCTCTCATGAAAGTGAACAGAGCATCTTAAGTACCATGACCAATCCAGTGACTAATGTTTACAGATGAGAATGAGGAAAGTGTAAGAAGAAAACATTACTTTGATGGCATGATGGACAATGGTACATGGTACATCACGACTCTTAAAGAAGAAACATCAAGGCAATCAAATACTGATGCATTATACACATTGATTCAACTACATACATAACACATACACCAGTTACATCAAAATTGAAAACAACAATATCGCCTGTGCGAATGGGATCATTGGTCATATGTAAAAACAAAAGATCCCCATGTCACATTACCCTCAAACAGATCACAAAAGAGCTACCAGAAGATTATGTGCAAGGTTGGCAATAGTCACGTAAACAGAACCAAAAGATTGAAACTTTACTCTCTTAAAGGCAGGTTCCTTGCTTCGAGAGAGAACAACCACTACTGGAGACTCTGCCAGTCACACATATCAACGTCCTCCATGACGCCACGATCATACCTAAAATTAATAAAAGGTAACACCTTTTAGCATTATGTAAAACGTATCACCCTAGATACCTATCTATCCTTTTGTGTGAATCATCGAGAATTGAGAGAAAAAGGTTAAGTCAATGATATGAAAACGAACCGAGCGTGACGGCCTGAGTGTGAAGGTAACTGTTCTTAATTGAATTGATGGAATCTAATTTTTCTCCGAACTAATTGATCTAGCTTCTGAAAATTTTGGCTGCATTAAGAAGACAACGAAGAGGAAACGGAAACAAAAACAAAGCGACGTGGGCAACAAAAGGATGACGCGTGACATCCACAGACCACTCATCGCGCCGACACGTGGCAAGAAAGCCCCTCCTCTCCAAAACGATGTGGACGCAGGAGAAGCCTTGCCAACCCAACTTTATTTTATAAGATTTTTCCTCGAAAATATTTCTTTGACTAACTTGACCAAACACCAATTGTATATCAACGTGTATCAGTTCTAAGCGAGATGATGCATATGCATATTTAAGATTAAATTATGCATTAATCATTTCCCAAATTTGTGTGGAAGTCAAATTATATATATATAAATACATATATATATATACTAAAATTATATTTATATTCAGATTTCCAATATGTCCTCTGTATAATAATATAATGTCAATGAAATCAACTTACTAAAAAATGAGGAAAGCAATATAGGAACAATTGAACTTTTGGTTTAAATGTTTTAAGAAATTATGAAAATGCGAACGTAATCCCCGATATTATTTTGGTACAGCAGCATCACGATATAGTCATATAGATACAAGACATGATACAATTGTGTATAGACTAATAGACAGGTATGATCTAACGAATTGACACAATTAGAAGAAAATGAGAAAACAAATTTTGGAGAAAAACCTTCGAAATTTGGTTTCAAATTATTATTGGTTTAAGTGGCAAATTTGTAATATAGAAGTAACACCTAATATAAGTTGGTACACCATGTAATGAAAGATTTTGTTAGACGACAACAATTATCATGGAAGATTTAAAAAAAAGCAGATCTAGCTAGAAGAGTATTTTTATTATGTAGTACTTCTCAGACACACACAGAGATTTATATATATATCAGAAATTATAGAAAAAACGTTTAAAATGTTTTTTTTTTGGTGCAAATGTTAAAAAAATGTTTTTTTATAGTCGTTTAAAATGTTGCACCCACTTGAATATATTAAATAAAATACTTCTAAATGAGCTTTCTAATAATCAAGTAAGATACATATTTGATAAAGTATTCTTTAGGTTTCTCGGGAGAATCTCCCCATGTTCTAATTGCTAGTTAGCCAACGACTTCTTTCATGATATTTCGAATAACGAAGTTCATATTGCATAGCGTATATATTTCAATGCATAGAGCTTATTCTTTCTTTTCTTTTGGTAAAAGTGTATTTTATACAGTACCTATATAAAAACATATCACGAGAAGAAAAAGAGTATACACGCCAATTAGGGCGGTGGCGGTGGCGTTGGTGTCTGGGAGAAGAGATCCAGTGATATTTTTCTCCGTTCTATCATTAAAAACACAAAATATTCCAATCAGATATTTAACAACAAAGATATATTCGATTAGATTTTTTTTATAAGTATTTCGATTGGATTTTACGAACAAAGAATAATATTTGATTAGGGAGAGACTGTGCATGTCTCCGTTACGTGGATTGCATGGGTCCCTCGCTTTCTCGGAATGATACCGAAGAGAACGATTGTACGTAATGGTCATTTTTGTCATTTGAGGCCTCTTTCTGTTTGTTTGTTTTTTGTTTTTTCTTTTTTGAATTATACAAAGGTATCCTGGTTCCCACAGAAATGAGTCCAGACTAGCCACATGTTTGCAGCCTACATTATCGGCACATGTTTCGGTCCCTGTCCCTGGCGATGCCGAAATGTTAATTCCCCAATGGCCAGCGGGATTCAAATCCGGATCTGTATTGAGGCCGAAGCTTTCTCAAGTACCACTAAGTCGTCCTCATTTGGTTTTTTTGTTTTCTTTTTTCTATCATCTCCTGTTTTGTTTGCTTATATATTCTGCTCTTCCACATTGTTAAATTTTTATACCATTCAAATTTGACAAGATCTATACACCGCAGGTTTGTTAATTCGCAAAATGAAAAAATAACAGTAGTTTTTTTTTTTGTAAAAGGGCTTTCAATTAAAACTAAAACATTACCGTGCAACCAAGCTCAGCCAGGCAGTATTTGTTTGGGCCACGCCCATAATCTTTTACATAATAAACCCAAATAATTTCAATGAAACCCATATAATGGAAACCCAATAAGATACCAAGCTCTTTGATAGTGTCGGATAGAGAGATCGTCACATGCAGACCAGCAAAGTTAGTTAGAATTCCAGATCCTGAAAAGAGCAGAGGAGAGTCTCGGGGATTGATCTCGGAGGGAGGCTATTCTTGTTCTTATAACCGCAGCAATAGAGGAGGAAATTTGCTCCGGTCTCTTGAAGATTTTCCGGTGGAGTCGATTGTTCCTCTCAGTCCAAAGATGATAGATTATGCACTGCCAAGCAAGGAGACAGAGGGTCTTACCACTTCGCGAGCGATTGAGGTTCTTCAGGTTCGAGATGGTGCTGTCCCAGTCACGGATGGGGGAGAGATGACACCTTCTAGCAATAGGGGACCAGACTTGCCAAGCAACCGCACATGAGAAGAAGAGATGGTTCCTTGATTCAGAAGACCAGTTACAGAGGAGACAGTTTGGTGGAGAAGGGAGACCTCAGCTAAGAAGACGGTCTCTAGTCGGACAGCGATTAAGCACAAACAGCCATGTAAGAAAACTATGTCTTGGAATACCCGACTTGATCCAAACAATTATGAACCAGTCAACCGGAGCATTGTGATGTTTTAGTTCCCTGTAAACACTTCCTGTAGAGTAGGTCATGCAGGTTCTGCCTCCAACTGACCATTCAAGAGAGTCTTCTTCATCCGTAAGCACAAGAGTAGAGAAGTGGGTATGTAGTTGAACCTGTCGCTCTGACCTTGCAGCAGGAAGAAACCAGTTGCCTTCGCTGTAGAGATCAGCAAGCTTAGCTGAAAGAGGGATGCCTAGTCGAGATGCACTTTGATTCCACAGAAAAGAATCCAATAATCCAAACGATGACCAATTGTCAACCCAGAACTTGCAGGTTTTTCCATTTCCTATAATCATCTTTATCCAAGGGAAAGCTATATCTCGCTGTCTTAGCAGGCGTTTCATCATCCATGAATGACTGTTGTTTTCTTTAATTGTCCAGAAGTTGGAGATGCTTCCAGAGAGAATCTCATTTTTAACCCAAGCTATCCAGATGGAGCCTTATCTGAAAAACAACAGCCAAACTAACTTCATTGAACACGCCTTATTCCAGGTTATCAAATCCCTTATCCCTAATCCTCCCTCCTCCTTCGAATGAGTAACTTCCTCCCAAGCCACTCTAGCAGAGTGGTGTCCCTCCAATGATCCTTTCCAAAGATAAGCGCCACACATAGAATTGATAGTTTTGATGCAGAACTTAGGAAGAGTGAAAGTGTTGCACCAAAAATTAGAAATTCCCGAGATCACCGTTTTAATGAGTAGAAGTCTACCTGAGAATGATAGTGATTTTGCACTCCACGAGTTTAGCTTAGACTTGACACTGAGGATTAGAGGCTCACAGTTCGCCATTGATAGTTTTTTGGTGCAGAGAGGAATTCCTAAATACCGTATAGGCAGTAAACCATGTGTGAGACCAGTGTCATGTTTAATCTGTTCTATTTCAGGTTCCGAGAGGCCAGAAGAGAAGAAGCATGTTTTTGTAATGCTAACTGCCAGACCAGACCGAGTCTGGAATTCTCCCAGCACCGCTAAAACTCCTTGAATGGATTGATGAGAGCCAGAGCAGAAAATGAGAAGGTCGTCGGCAAAACACAGATGTGTCAGCTTCGATTCCTTGCATTTGTAGTGTTACTGGAATTTTCCTTCTGCTGCTGCGTTGTCCAGAAGAACGGAGAGGCAGTTCATCGCCAAGACAAAGAGGTAAGGTGATAGTGTATCCCCTTGGCGTAGGCCCCTTTTGCTTTTAAAATATCCCTGAACCGTTCCATTGTATCCTACGCAGAAACTCGGAGTGCAGACGCAAGCTCTCAGCCAGAGGATGTAGTCATTTGGTATCCCAATGCTAGTCAAGTAGTTGAAGATAAAATCCCAATGCATAGTATCAAACGCTTTTGCGATGTCTACTTTTAGGACCATGCGTTTGGGACCCAAACTTGTTCCGATGATAGTCATGAACAATTTCTGAAGCTAAGACAGTATTTTCCACCAACAGGCGGCCTTGCACGAAAGCTGTTTGGTTTGGAAGAATGAGGTCTGGGAGCATTGGCTTCAGGCGGTGCACGAGAAGCTTGGAAATGACTTTATAAATAGTGTTACAGCAAGATATAGACCGGTAGTCAGAGACAGAAGTAGCACCAGGTCTTTTTGGAACAAGGCTGAGAATCGTCGCATTAACCGTCGAGGGAAGGAAACCAGTTCTGAAAAAAGTTGAAATTGCAGTTGTAACCTCAGAACCCAGAAGATGCCAGCTAGCTTTGAAAAACCCGGAAGTAAGCCCGTCTAGTCCTGGCGACTTATTTGAGTTCAGTTTCATCATCACTTTTGTGATTTCTTCAGCTGTAGGACGGGAGCTCATAGAGACCTGAAGAGGCGGAGGGCAGCGGTAACTCAAGAGGTCAGAGAACCATTGCAGTGGACAGAATGCTTGGGGAAGAACAGTAGGCGCAAGAATACTTTGGAAGTGAGAGATAGCAAGCATTCCCATTGCAAGAGGGTCAACAATAATATCACCATTTGCAAGCGTGAAAGATCGAATGGCATTGAAAGAAGCACAGACTTGTAGAAAAGAAAATTAAAAGAAATTATATATTGAAGATAACAAAAGTAAAATTTTCAAGAAAGAATGCATCGCCTTCCCTAGATCAAAGCATTCCCTAATGCTCGATGATTTTTAGGTGATAATAGCTTTTACATGCAAAAAGATCATTAATTTTGTTCACCACTTTTTAATTAATCCATAGTATATGGCGTTCGTTGCCATAGTGTAAAGTAAAATATTCGAACATTAATAGATCTACCTTCGTCTTCGTTTTCTGTTTATATTTGGAGTTGTTAAGAGTGGTTTGGATTTGATTCGGAACACTTTTAACTGTAAACACTAATTTTTATATAAAAAAAGTCAAAACGGTTTTATTGTATATGAAAAACCAAATGGTGAGACTGTACACAGACTTTGAAAAGGGGACGATCCTTTTGATGAGTGGCTCGCCGGCTCGAGTTTCGTGTTTTCAGATGGGGTAGATGAAAGTCTTTTTTTTTTTTTTTTTGGTCAAGGGGTAGATGAAAGTCTATACCACGAAATTTATAATAAAGAAAAAAGGATAGGATCTGAAAGAAGAACTCGGTGGTTGTGGACGCATCACGCATGAGCCATTTGCTGGTGAGAAAGTACAAATCTTCATACTTTATTGAGTCCAAAAGGAAGTACTTTTGAATATAACAATCTAAATTCGTAGTTTAGGTAAATAGTATACCCCTACTATAATGGAGGAGGATAGGTTCTCTTTTATTAGCACTGGTGTCCGGGTCATACCCGAGTTCCTTTGACCGGAGTTTTCCGCAAACCTATAGAACATTCAGGCCGAAGCCTAAAAGTGGAAAAAAACGATATACGCACTTTGACTTTGTTCTGAGTAAAATCGAACACGAAATCTCTACGAACACGAAATCGCACATTACCAACCGGCAACCACCCGTGTTGGTAACAATAGATTTATCATTTACTAATTTACTAATTGTAAAGGATTGAACAATAAGTAAGCTATACGTTATAAAGTTAAAACATTGCAGATTAATGCAAGCGTGCGTGTGATGTATAAATGTAAAGGTTGTTTTTATGGTCACCACTCACCACCATATGGGTGATATCGATATGTCATATTTTGCTTCAACATTTAGCGAAAAGCATGGGGAGCTGAAAGATTGGTCCCATATCGCCTATCTCCCATTTTTAGACAAGCTTTTTATCTTTATAACTTTATCATCTATTTTTCATTTATTTATTTTTACTTTTACCATATTTAATGTATCTTCCATTTATTGTAAAAGTTTTCCTATCTTCCATTATTGTAAAAGTTTTCCTCTTTTCATGTACATCTATATATCTATATATATTATTAAAAGAGGATTATTCCCAAAAATCTACTTAAACAAGGTTATTTTATTTTTTCATTAAGCTTACTTATTTTCTAGTCTTACTTTATATTTCTCTAAAAATAAAAACTGACCTGACAATATGTCAATCTTCGTGGTTTATTCAATCCGATTATTTATTATACATCGGTAAACAAAAACATTATACCATATAATTTAGCTTATATTTCTCTAACAATAGCCTTGTCAATACTCCTATTTATTATACAAAATAATTTTGTTTACAAAAACATTATACCAAATTGTATCATTCGTATGAGTCACCTTATTTTTAAAGGCAACTAAATTTAAAACAAATAAGAAATTGAATATTCTTATATTGTCACCTTATTTTAAGAAATCAGATATATCATATATTGTTACAAAATATTTTAAACAAAAAAAAATACTGTAGATATGCTATTTAATCCCCTAAGTTTATTAACTTTGATAGATTTCAAAACTCATTTAAAAGTTAGTATATTTCATACATCATATAATACAATGTCATCTTAGATTGTATAGTTTCAATATTTACAAAATCATATTTAATACAAACGTTTTCGCATACCGTAGGTAAAATGAAAAAATATACATTTTAAGTTAAATTAGTTTTTATAAAAGTGTTTAAAATAAAAGTTGCTATTTAATATACGCTTAAAAACTATTAAAACACTTTAAAATCTATACTATTAAATTAGCCAAAATTTACCAAGTAAATTCTAAGTTTCACGAGTTCAACAAATATAACTCTTATAGAATGCACAAATTATAACTTGATAGAGTAAGTATATATATCGGGTCTTCTGGTTGGGTACAGATTGGTTCTTTTTGAGTGTAGGTTTTTTGGATCCTAAGCATTTGGATATAACTCGATATTTAAACTTTTCTGGTTCGAATTTGGATCGATTCCTTTGCGATCCGGGTCTATAATGCAAATACCTTTATATAAGTGTAAAATGTAATCCTACGACTATAACTTCTCAAAACTTTTATTCTTTGAAAATTATTTTACTTGCTATTTGAATGGCTTACATACGAGGTGTAAATGTATTAAAAAAGTATATAACATAAGAATAAAAGTGTATAACACTAATGTGTACACAAGTACTAAAACAAATGTTAGTATATTATAGATATAATCTCGGGACCCTATAATCTCAAATAGTAAACTTCATATCAAATAAGTTCATCTAAATTTTTAGAAATAGATTAATGAAAGAGATCTACGGGAACTCTTTCTATTATTATTATGGATCTAGTACCACGTATCCGATTCTAATTTTAATTATAATCACCAACAGAACCTGAAGAGGTTGGTTAAAGAATTAATAGTAAGGGGATTTTCCTTAATTATTTGAACTATCAAGGTGGAGAAATAGGAGTTACACGAGCAAATATATATATATATATATATATATATATACTAGTGGTTGGCCTGTCCTACGGACGGGTGAGTTTACACTAAAAATATAATTTGATTGATTTACGCATCTGAACCGAAGGTATCATAATGAATTTGGGCTTTGAAGATTTAATTAGATACCAAAAAGCTCAATATTAATAAATATGTTTGGAGATACAGTGAACGTCTATGGTTAAGCTTAGACTTTGATATTCAGAAGAAGACACATATGAGACTCTAAGAAAAATGTTCTTGTATGTTGAGTCATGTATAAGGAATGAGAGATTCAGAAGAAGATGAAGTGGAGATTGCATGGAGATTGTTTTCAGTGGTCAAGCAATGAGAGTCTCGATTACAATGATGATTTATGTTTCTGACGACTCAATTTCTCATGATAGTCTTGAGCTATGTCAGCAGCTTTTTAATTTCATGGGTTTCTTCTGGGTTTGGATCAATGTACCTCATTTATATTAGTTTTGTTATGGGTCTCATCTTACATTAAAGTATTTATGTTAGGACATCTCCAACTCTACTCTATTTTTCCCTCTAAAATAGTGTTTAGAGTAAAAATGCTCCAATAGTGCTCTATTTCTCACTCTATAATAGAATGAAAAATAAGTTTACTCCAAATATAGAGTACGTTTTTTTTGTTCATGACTCTATTTTTCACACCCCCTCCCCCACTCCTCCACCCTCCCCCCAAGTGACAGAAGAAAAGAGCAAAACTCATTAATATATAGATTTTTGCATTACTTGAACATTAATTTTTAAGATGTTTTATGTCCTCTTTCCATATTTTGACATTGAGCCGTCACCATCTATGTATCTCGTTTACTTTTTCGATGTGCTTTGCTTCTCATCCTCCCTGAAAAATACTCATCTCTTTGTGTTTGTTCTTCCTCAGATTGTCTGGTATTTGTTATAAATTGGGTTTATAAGTTTTATGTTGTGTGGTTGTTTCTCACAGCGTTATAGGTTGTTCCAGTCAATATTGGATGTTCATTTTCTTACTTAGATTTTTGTTGATGTTAGGAAGTGTATCTCTTTGGGTTGAGTCAGAGTTTAGTCGTTTTTTATGTTGTTTTATTTTTGTTAGCTTACAGTCGATAATCCCTACTCAGTTTGGTTTTCAAGACTTGGTTTTTGATCATTTGACTTCTATGTTCTCTTTTATAGTTTGAAGATGGCTATACAATTTGCTGATTTTGTTTCGTCTACTTTTCCAAATATTTTGTCATCTCATTGCAGTTTTCATCACTGCTTGGATCTATAATGTCTCTCTATTTCGCCAAATTTGGGATTCAAGGTTAAGATAATTTTTTCTTATGTATATGCTTTGTAGATTTATAATGTATTTTCTGGTCTCAAGCTTGTGCTCTTATTTTTTGGTGGCTGACTTTCATTCTCATTCTTTTAGGTTGTATTTTTTGTTCCTCTGTTTTCTTAGTCTAAGTGTGCAAAGTTAATTTCTTGGAATTTTGGTGTTTTCTTTCTAAAGTTTTGTGATTATCCGTTAATACAGGCGCCTTTTTGTGATTGTTTAGTTTGTGAGGTGCTTCTTACCTCTTAACTTGTGGTTGTGCTTATGGTGTGTCAAGTATTTGTCTTTTTTTTTCATGGCGATTTTTGCCTTCTGTTGAATATTCTTGATCTAACACGCTTTCTTGATTATTTGTGTTGGTCCTTAATCGCATTTTTTTGTATTCGAGAGATGATTTGTTTCAGAGTTTATCTTTCTACTATTTTCCGACATCTCTTTGTTATGGCCAAAATATTTTGTGATAAAGTGATCTAAGTTAGTTTTTGTTCTTGATCTCGTTTCAGCTCTATATCCTTACTTAGTTAGTGTGTCTTTGACATTTTTGTTTTTCTCTTTGATTATAGAGATTTTATGTTTCGATTATAAATTGTGCTCTAGTTTAGTTTTTTAGTTTGGTCAGTATTAAAATAAATATATAATTTAAAATAGTAAAAATTAATAAAATAATGAAAATTGATGTTACTTTTAGCTGCGAATAAATTAAAAAAAGAAAAAATATATTATATTATTTTATTTATTTATTATTCATTTATATTGTGTAATCAATAAAATGGATAATCAAACTTTGAAGATAGTTAGTATGGAAAAAATTATATAATGCACAATTAGAAAGTGGTGAATCAAATTGTAGTAATATAAAAAGAAATATAAAGAAAACTTTTCTTTCTTCTTGTGACATGTGGAAGGGGAGTTTGTTGACATGTGTCCCTATTTTTCTTCTTTTTATAATTTAGATCCTTTTTCACTACTTAAGGATTTGTTTTCGTCAATAAAAGGACATATTAATATGCTTTGTGGTGTAGCATTCACTAGTCAAATTGAAAAGAGAAAAAATGTCAGGGTAATTATCGTATCGGCCACCACCTGATTCCAACCACAACAAACAAAAACGATTTCATGACAATTATTTTACAATGATGGCATGTGATGCGAGACAGAAAGTAAAATGGTCACGAAAATTATATAAGAGTTTGCAGCGACATTTTCTCTAGATTATTGAGTCTTGGCCTTATTCTTGAAAGTGATGCTTTATCAAACTTTCAAGGGCAGTTTTTAAAACGCAAGCATATAAATTAACGATGCTGGGATTGAAGTGACATGAAAATTTCTGTTCCATTTTTCAGTTAGTGTACATGAATACTTACGGATCATTGATATAGAACTGTAAGAAAAAAACATAACATATTTTGATTAAGGTATGAACTAAGTGCCATATTCTTGGTAGAAACACAATATTTTGATCTTTAGCGATGGATGTACAAGGCACTGAAAGACGGACAACATTTTTTTTCCTTTACCCTTCAGTGCTTTATCTTTGTGTAAAGCTTTGCATGATATTGGATAGTCTTATATGACGTTTTTCATTTTTAAAAATAGACTGGAATGCTGAAGAAAACATATATACGATACAGAGCCGTGCCAACACTCATAGCTAAGATAAGCGGATAAAAATAAAATGATTCAGTTATTTAAATTACAATAATAAATAATATTTTAACATAGCAAAAATATTCAAAAGATAAAATATAAAATTTTTGTATTACAAATTCACAACAACAAAAAATAATTTTATGTTTTAAACCCGTTTTTCATGCACAAATAAACACTATTACTTAATCTTTTTGTTTATCTAAAAAATTATTTATTTATTTTTATTATCCGGTTATTCAACTATTAAATACTAAAATATCATTAGGTAGCCTGGAAACAATTAATTATAACAATAACAATCAATATTGTCCGGTTTCTTCATCTAGTAAGTGTTGAGCTTATCCAAATTACTAGAAAACTTCTAGCATAAACTATATATATATATATATATATATATATATATATATATATATATATATATATATATCTAATGAAATATGCCCTATAAATTTTCTTAAAACTTTGTTGCCCTAAGCCAAAGTTTCATTTCTTACAATGGAACGGAAATGATACGATATATACCAAATACACGCGTTAATGAATGGTCATGATTACTAGCTTAATGATTGGAAGCATATGTTGTCGCACTTTCATGATCAATATTCGGGGTTAGATATATCTAAAGCAAAATGTAACCAGTTCATAGGGATGGCAATCAAGGATCTGGACCGCGGGCCTGACCCATAAAGATTTACTGCGGAACGGGATTAGACCTCCATTTGATGAGCCCGCAAAATTGCGGGCCTCGCGGGACGGGTTCAAAATGGGACGAAACGAATGCGGGACGGGCTCAAAATGGGACGGGACGAATGCGGGACGGGCACAACCCGCGGAATTTTAAAGACCCGCAACCATAAGTCTTTATTTCTACTAAGTTTTGTTTTCAGTACTATAAATTGCTTTATTACTTTGTGAGATTTTCTTCTTTAAATTTGTGAATTTAGTTTTTAGTATTGTCTAGTGGAGTTTTAAAAAAAGATTGGTTACAACGATGTTGTTAAAGAGCTATTGTTTGTTCAAGAGCTACTGTTTGTTCTTTAAACGGCTTGAATTGAGCGTTTGAGTTACTACAAAATCTTGTTTCTACACTCTAAGTTCAACAACTTTGTTGAAAGAGAAGAAGACAGTATTAGTATTAAGTTATTGTTGCTATGCAGAGACGTTGATTTACAAAGAATCAAACAAGGAGTATACAGTATAACCTCTATAAATTAATAATCTATAAATTAATATCTCTATAAATTAATATAATTTCATAGTCCAAAATTAAGTTTTTGGTTCAATTAGTATCTCGATAAATTAATAATCTCTATAAATTAATAAAAAAACATAGTCCCAACATTATTAATTTATAGAGGTTTCACTGTACTTGAAATAGTTGAATTTCACAGTTTAAGTGGTTCTCACTTACTTCAAGACCATTAAACCGACGAGTGATCACATTGGATGTTGTTGCGATCGAAGTTTTTGAGCTCTCTTCAACTCCCTAACACAACTCTTCTACTTTAACATTCATGAAGAAAGCTAAAGAAGGCGTCCCGCGGGACGGCCCGCGGAGGCTTATAAATTTATGCGGTACGAGATTGGACAGCCATTCGGAAGACCGCAGGCCGCGTGGGACAGGCCTGCCGTGATCCGCACGACGACGAGCCCGCTGCGGTACGGGACGGAGCGGGACGGGAGAGCCCAATTGCCATCTCTACCAGTTCAGTTGAATAAACTATTTCTTTTACATTTCTCAAAAAATGAAATCTCCTTGTTATTAAGCAGTTTTAGTTATGCCGAAGAGGATTTTGTTGGAATTTTTTTCTTTTTAATCGTTTATTTCTAGTGAGATTTAATCTTCTATCTTATGGCCGTAGTGATTGTGAAATTGACGCCATCTATTTGTAGTCTGGAATGCTTCTGGTGTTCTCATTTTCTGCAGCCAGCTAACATGTGGTGCACCTAACTCATGATATCGACTAACTCTAGTTTTGAAATGGAGATATTGGATATATATATGGCCATGTTGACACTTCTAATCCTTAGTTTTTTTCTATGATTTGATGGTGGTATCTCTCAAGTTCTTTATTCCCGTTTCTTTGTCTGGCTTGTAATAGGATTTGTTGTCTTTTTGGTGTTTAACTTGTTTCTCATGACACGAGATTCCAATTTTTGGGAGAACTTAAATCAGGATTCTTCCTTCCAGTTTACTTCTGCCATGCTCGTAACAGAACATATATACTTCATGATTTTCATTGATATTTAGTTAACTCATGTACATATCACTGTTGGGAATGCCTCTCTTGAAGATGGAGATGGCAGTTGAGATGTTACATCTGGGGATATATATATACTTTTTTTTTCTGACTCGAAGCGCGCTATACATAGCTGCAAAAAGGTTTGGCTTCTTATAGATTTTTGGCTGTCTACTTGCGAATTGTTTTACGATCTGGCCGGTTAAAGCTGTGAAGGAGTATTGGTAGATTGATGTGCCATTTCAAGGTGGATCCGGTAAGATGATCTGAAATCCTTCCACATGGTAGTCTGTATCTCCTTTTGGATTGTTATAGTAAGCATACTTTGCTTGTACCAGACCACATGAATATCAGAATCATTGGTCACATCATACATCCTCATGTTCGGAAAAGAGAATTCTTCCGCATCTCGATCAGTGAGATCTCGTCTAAGAATGGAGTTTACATAGGAATTCAAAGCATTCCTCATTCTTGGAGGGAGCAATAATAGAGATTCTTTCAAGGATTTCCTTTCTGTGGATTTCTTGACTATCAATGTTCCATGCATATCAGTGTACTTGCCTGTATCTGAGTTGTCGTCGTTTACAGGTAGGTTAACACGGTCCGCATTTAAGATGGTAACTCCATCAGCTGGATCCATGTTTGTTGTAGGAGTTTGCATTTTCCCATTGAATGAGTCAATCATGAGTTTGAAATCTGTGGCAAGTCCTACCATCATTGAGGGAAAATTTTTTTTCTCGGTGAACCAGGTTCTCAGCTTCAAGTTGGGATAGCTTTTCTACGCGTTTCTCAAACTACTTGGAGAACCTTCCATCCTTTCCTTCGAGGTCTAGACTTCTGAAAATTCAAGGGTCATCTGCACGGCATTGTTGTCTTCATCTATAAGGCTTTGAGTTATGCTTGTACGATGGTGTGAGCTGTGGCGATCAAGGATTGCTAATACTCACTTATGGTCTGTAGTCCTGGTTATCGCCTCCCTTCTACCGCAAAATTGTAAGGATAAAATAAAGTAGTTTTTTCATATGGAAACATGAAGTAAAACATGAGTAAGAGATTAAATATATTTTTTATTGATCAATAAAACATGAGTACATCGTGTTAATGTATAAACCCTATTTCCAGCTGCATGCTTATATGTTGAAAGTGAATAGTTGGCAATCCTCTCCTCTAGAATTTATGAGTCTCTTTTAAAGGAAATTATGGTCGAAATATATCTAGGTTATTTTCTTCCATATTTTAAATTATGAAAATACATCTTTTTATTTTCACAAAATTCTCATATTAAACTTAAACATCCAAAGAATTAAACAGTTACACCGGAGATAAACTCAACGGTTAGATAATAAACGAAAACTACTATAGCAATTAGAGTGATAGAAGTGTTAAATGGATAAATAAACCCATAGAGATGCTTCATTAGATACCCTAAACTGATGTTCCTCAGAACATAATGAAGTCGGGATAAGAACCGACGATGAAGGACCCTAACAAGAGGGTTTGGTAATGGATGGTAGAAACCAAAGCTGGTATTAAGAGGCTTCCACTTGATAACAATGTGAAGAACATATGAGCAAAGGTGCCAACCGAGCTAGGAGACCTCGATAACAAGGTTGCAAACTGGGGACAAGTATGGAATGTTGAGGTACGCTTGCAGGCTTGGTCGGAGAGAAGAATAGCACACTCCATATAGAAATCATGGTCAAGGAGAGTTAAACAATAAACTCTGGTTCTAGAGTACTCGTCAGGTAGAGCAAATAATGCAGTTACCGAACACAAGAGACTCATCGTGAAAATTGTAGGCTCTCTGTAAATGATGACGGACATCATTTTCTTCAAACAATCAAAGAAAGCAAGATGTAGATGCAAGAATGGAGCAGCAATCGCTTGGGTGGTTCTCGGGAAGATGGTTGCTTAAAGAAAATTTTGTAGAGATTTTAGCAATGTACTCTTGCTTTGGTTTTGTGTTGATTGAGGTTTCATCTTCACTAACAGCTTTAAACATCTGTTAAGGAAATGTCCAAACTTACCGCAGTTACAACATTTGGATGGGAGCCTTGGGTACAAAGCCTTATTTCTAAATGGGCTCCCGACTGAATCACAAACTTCAACTAATCCCAAAGGAAAGACTTCCAAATCAATTTTAGTCTTGACCTTTGTATCGTCATATTTATAAGAATTGAACATTGATTTTCTGTGTGCAATCGTTCTCTAAAATTGCACTGGCTATGACACATACCATTGAATGAATATAATTGTGGATGTACATTTTTAAGAACAGCCCATGTAAGCGCTGTCTTGAGCTCTGGAGGTGCAAGAGTTCCCTCTACGGATCAATGGTACACTAAAAATGGGCAGTGAGCGGTTTTCCAGTAAACAACATGCACTACCTATTCACGACTCTGGATTGAAGGTATATATATCAAACAAGATGTATTTAGATCACCATGATGACTATATTATTTAGTTTTCCCCACACTAGATTCAAATCCTGAAATTGCATGGAAATGTTATATGATGTGGTCTTTCCACATCTGAGAGGTGTGAAGAAGAACGTATCTTGGAGTTTAGACAACTGAAGTCCCATCCTCGATATAGGAAGTGATGCCCCGGTCCGTGGATCAGAACATGGAATCAGCCCAGCATGGAGATCAGACCGTTCTGAAGATTTCAAGTGAGGTTTCTGATTTTCACCGTACTGGACAGACTGACCAGACAGTGTATTGGCCCGTCTTGCATGCATCCGGAGGGGAGCTCTGGCTGGAACCATGGCCAGATGACCTTTTTCACCGTACTGAACTTTGGCTTCACCGTCATTTCTTTATTTCAAGACTTCTGGTCGAAACAGAAACGTATTCGGACGCACCAATTCTTCTACAGTCTAACGCTATCCACTTCTGGACTGTACCGCATGTACTGGCCGCACATCCGGATTGGAGCTTCAGCATCCACGACCAGATGATAGATTTAACCGAACTGGATCTTGGCTTTCCCGTACTGATTGCCATTCTAAGACTTCTGGTCGAGACAGAATCCAAAACAGACGCGCCAATTCTTCTATAGTCCATCGCACTTCATTTCTGGACTGTACTGTCCGTACCGTCCAACTGTCCGATTTGGATCCTCAGCAATATCCACGACAAGACGATCGAATCCCCCATATTGAAGTGTGGCTTCCCCGGCCTGTTTTGCATTCTAAGCAGAATGGTCGTGACAGATTTCAATTCGGCCAAGTGGATTTCAAGATAGGCTGTGCAACTTCATTTCCAGCTAGTTTGGACTGTCCTGCTCGCATACTGGCCCTGACCGCGGGACATGGTGAAGATTCAATGAACCTGGAAAGTGGAATTTGAAGGGTTTACTTGCAGTCAACTTCAGATTTTGTGCTTGACCAGAAGGCTTTCATCCAGAAATTATTTGTATATTTCCTATGTATTATTTTCATCATTTTCTCGTTATTCTCATTGACTGCAACTACTATAAAATGTATGTCTCAGAAATGAATAAATCAATCAACGTTTTTATCTATTTTCTTATGAGTTTTTCTCTTTGTTCTTTGTCAAGAACACTTCTTTGTTTCTTTGGTGTGGTTAGCTCCAAACAAACGCCCTCTTTCTTGTTGGACCGGTGCACAGATCCGGCAACAGATCGAGTCTGTCTCTTTGTCGGACCTGTGAGTCATATCAGGCGACACTAGACACCCTTGGCAGTATCATTGGGTCATTCCGCAGCGCTATGTGTTGTCATTCATCCCACTAGTTCTGTTCGGAGTTCATATCCTCCCTTACCGATTGAGTGATCGTTTCCTAGGGTTCATCAAAGTGGTATCAGAGTCAGTCTTCCGGTAACTCTATTTCTAAATCCATTTTTCTCATCTTCCATTTCTTAAACACTTCTTCTTCTACCTTTCTTGAACCCGGGCCACTCATTACCATCCACCATTAAAAAAAAAAGAAAAAGGAAGAAAAAGATTAAAAAAAAATGTAAAAAAAAATATAGAGATTCAAAGTTTGATTTGTGGATTAGTGGTGGAAGAGAAAACCTGCTGGCGGAGGAGAAATCCGGCCTTTGAGTTGGTTAAAGCGGGTTCCCAATTCAAAATCTTTTATCTTTCTCTCTTCACAAAAAAACCCTTGTTTGCTTTGGATCTACCCCATTGGGTTCTTTGATTTGTTCTCTTAGAACTTTGAGAAGAGACTCTTGTGTGATCACCATAAAATCTGAGAGAAACACATGTGTGGGTGAGGATAAACACATTGAGAGCGTGAGGATTTATTTCCTAACTTTTAGTGTTGAGATTTTCAGGTTAAGATGTATGGTGTTCCAAAGAGAACCAGCTAGGAGAAACCATCACGACCATCTATCTCTCAAACTTCTTTTAAATATCCTGAAAATAGATTTGATGATTTTGTTAGTTTGCAGGAAAAATTCAAAAAGAAGGAGCAAAGATCATGTCAAGAGATCCAAAGACGAAACTGTTCCAAAAAGGCGATTGCTTCAGTTTGATGTCCAAGAGTTTAGTAAAACCTTTGAGAAGGAGATTATTAAAGCTCTTAAGGACGTCAGTAAGATCCATGAGGAGAGCACTTCCACACGTGCCCTGGTGGCTGAGCCATCTCTATTCATCACTGAAAAATCCAAAGGTAAATCTGAAACCCTTGTTGAAGAGTTTAACTATGTTTCAGATTCTTTACCAACTTTTGATGAATATGAAGAAGAGATGATTGAAAGTTTGATGACTTGTGATGATAAATGTGATCTCTGGAACCTGAGTTTGAAATTGATAATGAACAGGCTAATGTAGAACTAACTGTTTTGCAACCGGAGTTTCCGAGTAGTCTTGTTTTCTCTCCACAGGTTTTTGAGGAAGAACCACTGGTCTATCCACATCAGTGCCCATGTCTTGACACTTGGATATCGTTGGATGAAGTTCCAGATCCTATATTTGATGTGGAGGACGAACCTGAGCCAGTCTTTGATGAAGAAGCAACAAGCATCATATCCATCTTCATGGAAAACCAACTTTGCTTTGATCCCGGCACAACTCCTTCCCCTTTGCCTCCTGATCTTCAAGAGCACTGTGAGAAACCTTCCAATCTTAATTCTATGCCTGATATGTTTGTGAAGGTCAGTTCTCATGATGTGACACGATTTGGTTTCAACAACATGAAAGATTTTTGTGTTTCAAATTCTGTTTTTGATAACATGATCAATTCTTTTAAAATATTTGAACCTGAAAACCTTCTTAACCAAACACGTTTTCAAAATGTCAATGTCATTAATTGTGGAATTATCTTGATTTTTGATCAGTTTTTGGAACATAACAAAGGTTTTCATTCTCTTGAAAAGTCATTTGATCTTAACTTGCAACAAACGGATTTTTGTGCTACAAAATCTTTTGATCCGTTTGTTTTCAAAGGAAATGACTTTGATCTGAATTCTTCTAGGCATTATTTGATCACTGGTGATTTGATTTCATCTTCTCTTGCCTTGGACAATTTCTTGAATAAACAGTTGCTGGAAAATAAATCACTTGAAACTGAAACCAACTTTTGCAATATTGATTTTTGTGATTTTATTTTGCAGCTTGATCTTGTATGTTTTGAAACTGATAAAGCATGACATTTTCTTAGATCATTTCTTGATAATTATGCTGTGTTGAGCCTTGATGATATTGTGGTGTACAAGACTTTCTTTGAAAATCATCTTGAGCATTTGAAATTTGATTCTCAATCTGAACTTAAGCTTGTGTGTTCAGATGTTGAAAAGAATAGACATATTTCGAAAATGATTCATACTGCCTCATGCCTTAATACCATTCGTAATCATTGTGATGTTTTGAGTCTTGATGATATCTTAGTTTACAACACTTTCTTTGAAAAATCTTTTGAGTCTTTGATAAATGTTTCTCAAACTGAACTTAAGCTTGTGTGTTCAGATGTTGGGAAGGATATGCACGTCTTGAAAATGAATAATATTGTGGCATATCTTGATAACATTTTGGTCTGCAATGTCTACTTTGGTTTCAATCTTGAAAGGCTGAAATGTGTGCTACGTGTTCTTGGAAAAGATATCTTGATTTTTGATTTGAACAAGTATCTCTCTTGCACATATGATCCTGGTCTTTTAGTGTTGGTTTTGAGTATCCAGGAAAGACATGTTCAGCCTCTGAATGAAAGCATTGATCGTGCCCAGCAGCCTGAGTTTTGGAGCAGCATTGATATCCATAATGGCTACCTTGGAGATTCCAGCGACAGAGGTTCATTACAAGAAGCTTATCTTGACTTCCAGAAGGTCTTTTGTGGGAACCGAAATCACACACTCAATATTTCGTATAAATTGGGAAACTCGGAAAACCCTAATTTTTCAGAAGTCCCGGATATCTGAGAAACCACACGCCAAGCAATCAGAATACGAAAATTAACGAGAAAAAAGAAAAAAGAAATCGTAAAAAGAACGAAAGAAGGATTTTATTCTGAATCTGTGTATGAGCGTTACAACAAGGTAAGAGCCCTTTGGCTACGAGAGCTGTCGGCGAGATTCCTAATCTAATAACCGAAGGCGGCTAATCCTAATTGAGTCGCAGTTCGAAATAACAAGAAAACGGAACATTTCCTAAAAACGCTCTAAGTGCTAAGTTAGCTCTGGAAAAAAGTCTCCCTATGCCTCTCGCCCTTGAGCTCCTTATATACTTCCTCCTAGGTCGGTTTATGCCTTCCTCATTTGCCCTTAAGCCATCATAGTCCAAAAAATGGAGATATTCCATTTTTCGGATCTTCATGATTATCTGCGGAAACTTTCCATTTATTTGCGGAAACTTTCTATTTATCTGCGGAAACTGATGTTTATCTCCAAGCATAAACCGTTGCAAGGTTTATGGGATTTTAAGAAATCGTAAGTGGGTCTCGAATCAAGTTTAGGACTCTTTGGGCCGTCTTTTGGTTTGAGACGTTTTTTTGCGATTTCTCCGATAAAGTTAATTTTCTGCGGTTTTATCGTAAACCAAGCTGATGATCCAATTTGATCGAGATATCAAGAAATGGTTAGCCGTGTCTTACGGAGGATCGTTACAAGGATAGTCGAGAATGCATAGTTTTACGTCGTATCGTCGCTTCAGAAGACTTTGGACGCCTCGGAAAATGGTTGACGCACGTATGCTCGGTCACTATAGCGACCAAGCTTTGTCCGCAGCCCGGTTGCTATAGCGACCGCGCCTTATACGGGGCTCAGTCGCTATTGGGACTGAGCGTGTTTCCGTGATTAGATCGCTATAGCATCCGAGCTCTTGTTCGTGACTTGGTCGCCATCGCGGCTGAGTTTGTGTCGTGGACTGAAACATATCGTCCAAACGTCCGTAACCATCCCGATGCTATGAAGCTTTTAAGATTCTCGTTTGCAGATGTTTGGACCTTTGATAAGATCGTATCGTTGTTTTAAGAAATCATTGTTTTATGAAACAAGATTTTTCCGCAAGTTTTTCGTATAATTTTTTCGTATAAGTTTTTCCTTCTTATAAAGCGTAGAAATTCTTAAGTTATTTTTTTACGGATATTTGGATGCCAACCTTGCAGTGTCCTGTTTCGACCCCAACACCTCGTCGTCAACACGAACTATTGGAGCTTGTTTCGACGCTGCGGACAAATCTTTTCAAGAATTTTATCGTAAAAATTAGTTAAGTAGTTTTTACGGGAATTATATTTTTCGAGAAATATTTTCGAACGTTAATTTCGTTGTGACCGTTTTTGACCCCAACATCTTTTGTCTTAAATTCAATATTCCTGGAAGGCCAACTTACAAGGGATTCACTGAGGCTTGGAATCACATGAAAAGCTTCGCGGATGATGGATATATGAACTTTTCAAACCGGAAGTTCTTCAGTCCATCTATCCGCGAATATCAGATTTTCTAAAGAGATTTAGGCCCAAGAAAGGAGTGACCTGAGCCAAAACCAATACTCCATGAACCAAAGGTGTTTCCTCAGTCAACTACCTGTCCAAACCAAAAGCACTGTAAGGATAATGGATTGATTGTCTCTGCTCTTAATGTAAAATGTTTTGAAACCAAGAATTTCCAAAAGAAAATATATCTTTACTTGTTTGAAAAACGTTTTGCTTAAACCTTTTCATGAATTGTTTTCATTGAGCTTTGCTTTGAAAGAGATTTGGTGTAGGAACAAGCATGAACCGAAATTGCTTAGGCCAAATAATTCTTTTGATTTAGTTCATGATGATAATCTTGCAAATTTGGCATTGTCTCTTGCGTTTCCTATCAGTTTGACACCTTGGCCTAATTTTGAACTTGATAAATCAATTTTTGGTGATCAGTTCACTTGCTTGATGCTTGACGTGCTTAATAATTATCGTAAGAGTTTGGATCCTTATTTTGATGTCTTAAGGATAGAGAAATCCCTTGATTATTTCTTTGTCAGATTTGATGCGGTTTCTTTAGATGTTTTGAAAATTCGGGATAAGCACAGATGGACGCCAAAAGACTTGAAATTACTTGATGAAAACGAGCTCAAACCTCCAAGGAAGTTTCTGTCCATACTTTTTCTTCACAAAATTTTCCATGATTTTTAAATTCTTTTTGCCTGATTCATTTTATTTTGACTTAGGTAAAATGGATTTGAGGACAAATCCTTTTGAAGAGGAAGAGTATGATGTGCCATGGTCCGTGGATCAGAACATGGAATCAGCCTAGCATGGAGATCAGACCGTTCTGAAGATTTCAAGTGAGGTTTCTGATTTTCACCGTACTGGACAGACTGACCAGACCGTGTACTGGACCGTCATGCATGCATCTGGAACCATGGCCAGATGACTTTTTTAACCGTACTGAACTTTGGCTTCACCGTCCTGTTCTTCATTTCAAGACTTCTGGTTGAAACAGAAACGAATTTGGACGCACCAATTCTTCTATAGTCCATTGCTATCCACTTCTGCACTGTACCGCATGTACCAGCCGCACATCCAGATTGGAGCTTCAGCATTATCCACGACCAGATGATTGATTTGACCGAACTGGATCTTGGATTTCCCGTACTGATTGCCATTCTAAGACTTCTGATCGAGACAGAATCCAAAACGGACACACCAATTTTTCTATAGTGCATCGCACTTCATTTATGGACGGTATTGTCCATAGCGTCCGACTGTCTGGTTTGGAGCCTCAGCAATATCCACGACCAGACGATCGAATTCCTCATACTGAAGCTCGGCTTTCCCGACCTGTTTTGCTTTCTAAGAAGAATGGTCATGACAGATTTCAATACGGCCAAGTGGATTTCAAGATAGGCTGTGCAACTTCATTTCCGGCTAGCTTGGACTGTCCTGCTCGCATACTGGCCCTGAACGCGGGACATGCTGAAGATTCAATAAACCTGGACAATGGAATTTGAAGGGTTTACTTGCAGTCAACTTCAGATTTCGTGCTTGACCAGCCAACTTTCATCCAACAATTATATTTATATTTCATATGTATTATTTTCATCATTTCTCATTATTCTCTTTGACTACATCTACTATAAAATGTATGTCTCAGATCTGAATAAATCATTTTTATCTATTCTCTTATGAGTTTTTCTCTTTGTTCTTTGTCAAGAACACTTCTTAGTTTCTTTGGTGTGGTTAGCTCCAAACAAACGCCCTCTTTCTTGTTGGACCGGTGCGTCACATCTGGCAACAGATCGAGTCTGTCTTTTTGTCGGACCTGTGAGTCATATCAGGCGACACTAGACACCCTTGGCAGTATCATTGGGTCATTCCACAGCCCTTTGTGTCGTCATTCATCCCACTAGTTTTCTTCGGAGTTCATATCCCCCCTTACCGATTGAGTGATCGTTTCTTAGGGTTCATCAGGAAGGGTCCGAGATTTTCCTAAGATTTCAGAGAGGATTTGAAATGTTGCCAGTATGATAGAGAATCAGCAGATGAAATCGAAGGCGGGATGAAGGATATTTGAAGGTTAATTTATGCTTTCGGAGAGGCAGCGAGAGAATCGAAAACTAGGGTGTGCTGATTTGAATTGTCTGGCTGATTTGTAGAAGGAGAACCGGAGCAGACAAGGCTGACATAACTGAAAAGAGTCAAAAGATTGATAAATAAGGGAGAACTCTCAAAGATCGGCGTGAGGCCTACCACTTGCATATATCCGTGAAAGATGATCGGAATCGCACTTTCTATTGCCTAGCGCTAAACCAATATGGTTGGTTTAATGTTTGATATTTGCAAGCTTAAAACATCACTAGCTAAAACTCAAATGGACAATCTGAGCACTAAAAAGAGATTGCAGCTAATGTCCAAGTACTAGCAAACTAAAAAATGTATCAAATTCCACAAAAAAGTATACCAGGAATGTTTGGATAATTATATGTACCAAGACCGATAATCGGGTCATGGTGCATCCCTTCTTTTTTAGGGGACAAGATGTAGACCCACAAGATAAACAAAGTAAAATTCAGTATACATGTCGTCATCTCTGCTACTAGACCAATTCACAACACACCTCGAACCAGAGTACCACAATACGACATTGCGACCTTGGCGGAGGCAGCAAATAGTTTTGTTGGGGTCAAAGATATCAAACTAAAATATATAAGTGGGGGTATTATATAGATTAAGCTTTAAGTTACACTAATTTGTTTAATTTTGTTGGGTTCATTGCCCCCATGATTTTGTATGTGGCTCCGCCACTGGCGACCTACATATGTAAATGCCTCCAAATTCAGATAGCAAAAATCTTATCGACGAATTCTAGAGTGTATTTGGGTTAAGACATTCTCTTCTACTTACTAGTTGGTTGTAAAAATAGCACAAATTCTCCCCATCATCAATCTCCATGAATATTTTGAATCAACATAAAATTTGTTCGATCCATGTTCAACACTTTGCTTCTCTTAGTCTGAGTTAGCAATTAGCGTTGTAATCAATCACACTTTAAAACAATGAGATTGATGACTAGGTTCTTAGGAAGAAACAATGAGGTAAACACATACATTTTATGTAATCATACAAAAGAGTTAACATAGCAACAACATATTAACGAAGAATTACAAAATCAGTTCTTTATCAACAATATTACCTAATTACATATATGAATGATCACCACACTAAATTGATAACCATCTTTATACACTTTCCATTATTTCTCTTCTCTGTTCATCTCCACTTTACATTGTAACTGGCAATTAAAAGAGGCGAAGACAATTTAATCATTAATAAACAGAAAAGCTAATATCAATTATCAATACATAAATGAATGAAGAATCCTAAGTTAACTCGTACCCCATGGATGGTAAGACAGGTACTGGATTATAAATAGTAAACCTGCAGCACGAAGCATGAATACAATCCTATTTTGAATCTGAATCTGCGGTAATGCTTCTCAATTTTAGATCAAATGAAGTTGTAAGAGATAGATCATCATACCAATGGCGCAAGTAAAGCAAACTCAAGCACCAATCTGAGACTCTTCCGAGCGGAAAACATCGGTAATGGAAACAGTGGAGCAGAAACTAACAAGCTTATGAAACTTATTAACAGGAGAAGGCAAATGAGGCACACTCCTCCACCTACACTTGCCATTCTCCACACCAATCTCACAAACACAAGCAGGATACTTCTTATGACCATCTTCATTAAACACATAGATGAGATTCCCAGAGCCAACACATTTCAAAGTCCTAAACCTGTTCCCATCATCCTCATCTTCATTATCAACCAACAACCCAAACAACAAAGCCTCAGGCATGATCGCGATTTCGCTGAACTCCATCGAGCCTTCCTCCACTCTCCAGAGGTTAAACGAGAACCCGCGATCAGAATTACACATCCCGCCGAGAACAAGAGTATCGTTACACGAATTGAGGAACGCGAAGAGAAGGCCCGGCGGTCTGAGCGTTTGAACGTTGCTCCACGTGTAAGTATCCAAGGAAAAGGAGGAGATGAAGCACGAGTTGATGTCGAAGACGTAGAATCTGCGTTTGCAGAGCGCGGAGCTTAGGGATTCTTGAGCGTTTGATCGGAAGGATTCGGGGAGGGGAGGACAGAGCTGCCAGGAGTCGAGAGTGGAGTCGTAGATCTGAACGGGTGACCGATCGTCGATGTTGACTAATCCGCCGATGGATCCGACTCCGCCGACGAGGATGAGGATGAGATTGTTGGAGGAGGTGGAGAAGACGCCGAGGAGGGGGTTGATTCTGGGGAAACGAACGGGGGAAGTGAGACGCCACTTAGGTTTGAGGATGGGGGAGAAGGAGAAGCGAGGAGAGGTGGTGAAGAGGAAGCGATCGGATCCGACGAGGTGGAGGGAAGGAAGGGAGGGGAAGGGGAGGCGGAGCCAGGAGTTGGAGAGGGGATCGAAGGCGAAGGATTGGTTGTGGAAGGATGAGGTGTTGTGGATGCCGAAGAGGAAGAGCCATGGGGAAGAAGGGGAAGGGGAAGGAGGGAGGGAGGTGATGATTGAGCGCCAGAGCTTGGAGACGGTTGAGAAACGGACGAGGGATGGGATTGGGAGGAGGGAGAGGATTGATTCGGTGACGTCAGCGTTTAGAGCGTTGAAGTTTGAGGATTTTGGATTGGTGTCTGACATTTTCTTTTTTTCGAATTATTGGTTTATTATCTGGTTCTGTTGATTTCTTGAAGAAGAAGAAGAGACTTTGAGGGGTGATGAGTGAAAAGTGCAACGATGGAGAACGTGTGACCCCGTAAATTCCCCAGATTTTTGGAGATTAAACAAAATTATATACTTATTTTCAAGGAATATAATAAGTACAGTATTTTTTATAAGAAAAGACATTTCTTTTAAATATAGCACTTTCAAGTTTTTATCACAAAAAATGAGAGACAAAATATATATTTTGATCCAACAATTTCGGTCGTCTCAAATACTATCCTAACAAATGGTCAATGCTTAACAATATTTGAACTTAATTATAATTAAAGAAAACTATCCAAACTAGGCATAGGTACCTATAATTTTTTTGGGTCGGATCCGTATTGGTTCGGATTTATAATTCCAATACCTGTAAAATACCTCCAATTTTCCGAGTTCATATCGGGTCCGGGTATTTAAGATTTGAAAGTTACATGACATACCCAAATTCTCAAATTTAATCAATATTTGTATTATATATATTTAATTATTTACAAAATAACTTAAATTAAACTACTAATAATTAACATAAACATTTTTAAACTCTAAATTTTATATTTTAAAACTTCATATTATTTAAAAATGTTACAAAATAATAATACATACTGTTAACAAAAGATATTTCAATTAAATAAAAAAATAATATATATATATATATATATAGAACACAAAAAATCATAGTTTTGAATATAAATGTTTTTAAGTCGAGTACAAATCGATTCTTATCGGGTCAGATCTATTCGGGTCGGTTCTTTTCTGGTCCGGATCTATTCGGGTCTGGATCTGTTCGGGTAAAAGAAATTTAGACCCAAAAGGTACTTGTAAACTTTCGGTCCGGGTTCGGGTTAGGTCTTTTTGGACCGGTTCTGGGTCGGGTCTTCGGATCCAGGTTAAAATGCTCAGGCGCCTAACCCAAACTTCTTTAAACGTGCCTAAATTTATATTGACTCTAACAAAAGTTAGTCAATCATTAACAAGATACAACACTATTCTGATATACGGAAAAATACAATCAACCCAAATAATTTTGATCGTGCTAAATACGGCCGAACACATGGTCAGTGCTAACTACGACCGTAACTTAATTATAATTGAAAAAAATACCTAAACTTTTTACAATGTACCTAAATCTACATTGACTCTAACGGAATTTAGTCAACTGTTAATAAAATAAAGCGACATCATTTTGATATATTAAATTTTAATATATGTTCATTCAGGATTCAAACCCGTACCGTGATACCCATTTAAAAGGATACACTAACAACTAGACTAAAGTAATTTTTGAAATATTATTAGAAATTATATAAACTAATATTCTTCTTCATCTTATTCAATTTAAAACTTTAGTGATTGTTTTTATATATTTTAGTTATTGTGTAATAGGTCTAATGTTTTGAACAATATATCTTATTGAAAGAAAAGTAAAAGGCCTCTTAACAGTTATGAACAAAATATCAAAAATATATAATATTAACTTTGAAAAAAAAATCCACTCAAGTTCTTAAAAAAAATTATATAAGAAAATTTTATAAATAACTTCAAATTTGTAAGTATATCTAAGATCTTTTAATTATAAATATTTAATATTTATATTTTAGTAAGATATAAGTTTATTAAAGATATGATAAGTAAAAACATGTTATGTATTTATATAAATCAGAAAAAAATATCACCGAAGTTAAAAATTGGATAAGATGAAGAAAAAAATAGTAGTTTATATAATTTCAAATTTGTAATAATTTCAAAAAGCTACTTTTGTTTAGTTGTTAATATACACCTTTTAAAAGTGTATCACGGCACGGGTTTGAGTCATGGAATGAACATATATTAAATATATATCAAAACGAATGTTTTATCTTGTTAATAGTTGACTAACTTATGTTAGAATCAAAGTAGATTTAGGCACATTTTACAAAATTCATGTATTTTTTAAATGATAATTGAGTTGAGGTTATATTTGGCACTGATCATGTGTTTTGGTCGTATTTAATACGACTGAAATTGTTTGGATCGAAATAAGCACTTTTCTTCGTATATCAAAACGACATTGCTTTAACTTGTTAACGGTTGACTAACATTACTTTAGAGTCAATGTAGATTTAAGCACATTTTAAGAAGTTCGGGTAGTTTTTTGAATTATAATTCAGTTCATGTTCTATTTGGCACTGGCCAGTTGTTCGGTTCGTATTTGGCACGACCAAAATTGTTTGAGGTCAAAATAGGCATGTTTTCCTATAAATAGACCATAAGAAGAAAAAGTAACAAAAATATTTTATTAACTTTAATAGGTAAAATGACTATAATACCCTAGATGTTTAAATATAAATAACAAAAAAAAAATTATATATACTTTTTTATAGTTTCAGATTATGTGTTTTCAAGCCTCCTATGAGGTTTCTACAATATAGGGGTGATTCTACACTGATTAATGACTTAAAATCAAGCTTCTAACTTCTTGATTCATCCTGGTTTGCCAAGAATCATGAAGATATTGCACCATATGTCCAAACAGGATAAACTGGAGTAACCTAATGAGAAAGTGAGATAACTTGTTCCTCACAACACCTATGAGATTTCTACAATATATGAGTGATTCTACACTGATTAATGACTTAAAAACAAGCTTCCTACTTTTGGATTCATCCTGGTTTGCCAATAATGATGAAGATATTGTCATATGTCCAAAAAGGATAGATATCTTATTCCTGGAGTAACCTGAAGTGAAAGTGAGATATCTTATTCCTCACAACTCCTATGAGGTTTCGACAATATATGGGTGATTCTACGCTGATTAATGACTTAAAATCAAGCTTCTAACTTCTGGATTCATCATGGTTTGCTAAGAATCATGAAGATATTGCCTCATATGTCCAAACAGGATAAACTGGAGTAACCTAATGAGAAAGTGAGATAACTTGTTCCTCACAACACTTATGAGATTTCTACAATATAGGGGTGATTATACACTGATTAGTGACTTAAAAACAAGCTTCCTACTTTTGGATTCATCCTGGTTTGCCAAGAATCATGAAGATATTGTCATATGTCCAAACATGATAAATTGGAGTAACCTGATGAGAAATTGAGATATCTTGTTCCTCACAACACCTATGAGATTTCTACAATATAGGGGTGATTCTACACTGATTAATGACTTAAAAACAAGCTTCTAACTTCTGGATTCATCTCGGTTTACCAAGAATCATGAAGATATTGCCATATGTCCAAACATGATAAACTGGAGTAACCTGATGAAAAAGTGGGATATTTTGTTCCTCACAACACCTATAAAAAATACCTTCATAGTTTCGAAAATAAGTTTTGTTCCCAAACTAACATCTAAAAGGTCAAAATGATTATAAATATATTTTATTAAAGAGGTAACTTAGAGTTGCATATTTTAATATATATATATATATTATTTAAAAAAATTCGAAATACTTGTTTCAATACTTAAAGCAAATTCACAAGTTATTTTGGAAAAAAAATATTTCTTTAAAAAACTGTTTAGAAAAACTTTTTTGAAAGCAAATGAAATCTTTTTAAAATTAAAAACCTTTCTTTATAAATATAGTGCATATGTATGTTCATTAAATTTAGAAAAAAAAATTCATAAAGTCTATCTAGAATACATTTTAAATGTATATATATAGGAAGAGTTTTATATATATTTATGAAAACATTACTGAATTTGGACTATGATTGAGTAATATATTTTTAAATATTCAAAACTGCCATAAAAACTTTTTAATAATCATGGGAATTCAAAATATAGACTCAAATACTACTCTCATGTGTCCGGATACGCGAAAAACTCATTGTTAAGGGCAAAACTAACTGGCCAATGCCATTATATCTTTCTAAAATTTTCAGAAAATATTTTTGAACTAAATATCTTTATTTGATAAAGATTTTATACAGTCATAAGTTTGATTAATATTTGTTTAAATATGCATAAAATCCAATTTATGAAGACATTTAGAAAGAAAGAATTTCCTAAATATATATATATATATATATATATATATATATATATATATATATATATATATATATATATATACAAGTTACATTTAAGAATTCTATTTAAACATTTGCAATGGAATTTCTGAATTCAAGAAAATTTATAAATTTAGGAATATATCAAAAAGTTTTAAGAAATTTTGTTTAAAGAAAATCATTGTCTAAAATTTCAAAAGTAATTGTATAAAAACAAACTGAAAATTGAAAAAGTCTTCGAAATTTTTTTCTTTATTTTTTAATATTTATTTTGTTTTCTATATTTAACTACTAATTCATTAGAATTATTAATGATAGTACAATTACTGTTTACCTTTTAATAAAACACAATTGGGTCAAATTGTCTTCTAGTGAGTATTTTGGAGACAAAAACAAGAAAGGTTATTTTGGAGATTTTTCTTTATTTTATTCGACTAACTAGGATAAACCCGCCATACAGGCGGGAAGTAAGAAAAAGAAATATTATGTTTATCTCAATTTTTGATAATTATTTTCAATATATGTATTATTCAGTTTTGTTATTTTTATGTTTTATGATTTGAAAGATTAATCCTTTTTTTTGTTAAAATTTATACACTATTGATTTATAAATTTTACTTTTTTTTATGTGGACATAAATGTAATAAAAAGTCAAAGAGTAAATTAGAAAATATAGAAATTTTTTTGGTGAACAAAAAGCTGAATTTATTTAAAACACTTAAGGTATCAGTCCAGGGGTATCTTAAGTTTATAGCTTACCACCTGTTTCAGAAAAGGAAAATTCAGACTAAAAATATAAAGTTGATTAAAAAAAAATGTAATGTAACTAAAGAAGCAAAAACAGTAATCATAAATATGTAAAATATTTTCAGAAGTAGATACTGAATAAATGACACTCAAATTCTGGATAGCATAATAACAAAAAATGACCAATAGTTACATGTATAATACTCTGCGTATTTCTTATATTATTTACAAATAAACTGAATTGTATTGAAATCCGACTTGCAAGATCATATCTCCAGAGATACAGAGATAACTGACTACTCATGCATCTGGTCAATAGCAAATTGAAAAGACTCCTCTAAAGAAACGAACCATGTTATGCTTTACTGATTATTCTATGAGAAGATCGTTGTGGAACATACATGCCTCTTGATCAAGTGATGAATATAAGAGCTTGGCACACAATACTGCCGAATTACAAAGCACACATCATTTCATGTTCATTGCCTCTCAAGTCTCTCACATGGAAAGTTTTCTAAGGAAAAGAACAAAGAGAGTTATGCTTGTGTGATAGAGAAGTTCATTGAAAAAAGAGAGAGATTGTTAATATGTTAGATATATACCAGGAAGAAGTTGGTTCTATAAGCAGCACAGAAGAATACGATGGTCACTAAAGCCATGTAAAAGACAACGCCAGATGCAAAGGTTTATTTGATTTTCCAGCTGGAAAATGAGATTGGTGAAAGAAAAGATAGTGTATTAAACTATAGCTTAAAAGTGAGCACTGACTGTATAGTTTTCATTCTTTAGAAAATAGCTCGAGTGGTTAAAATTGAGCTGTTGATAACACTGACTCAAGGCTCGGTGAGATCGATATCAGAAGCACCTCGTGTAGCGTCTGTAGCATCAGCAACAGCGATACCAATATTGGCTCCTTTCAAAGCATGAGCGTTCATCCCCATCCATTCTACATATATGCTCCAATTCAGGCAACTTCTTCACAATCTTGTACTTGTGCTTTGACTGAAAGATAAACCAAAAACATCTTTGTAGAGATAAAATGCAAGTTCATGAACAAAAAAAAAATTCTTAACTAACCTGGGAAGCAGCTAGGCTTTTGTCTTTGTGATTATCAAGTAGATAAGTTGATGCTGATTGATACACGTCTGATCCCATACCAAGCCTACGTCGAGTCTATTTAGCAATAGCTTGATCAACTATAAGAAAACCAATACAACATAAGATTAAAGCCAAATATAGAAGTAGATACACAGATATTAACTAATGATCATCTGGATGTTGACACCTAGGTCTGAAGCTCTTCTAATGGTGAATGCACTATCATGTCTTGGAGGACCAAACAAAGGCAACACACCAATGAATTCACATGGACCAGGACCACCCGAGCTTATTTTTTGTTTTCTCAGGTAGAGTCCGTCTTGCAACGGCTAATAACTCAGTATAGCTCAGTGTACTTGTCGATTGCTAAATGGACTATGTTCCTCAGATCAGCTCTTGTATTGCACAGACAAAGGATCTGAATATCATCAAAAGAAACAGGTTGTACAGGACTACATGTTAAATCATTGAAGAGAAGAAACAGTACTAATACTTGAAGTGCAGTAAAACAAAATCAGTTTGTACCTGCGCTGGAGCTCCTTTTGTTTAGTCTCCATTACTATCGATATAAGTGGACTCCAATATAAGTAGACTCGACGGAATTAGAAGTAGTGAATCTCTCTAATAGCAAATATTTCACCTTTAGGGTCAGCAAGTATTCCAACCATATAGCATCTTTTTTTTTGTCACAGAACCATATAGCATCTTTATTCTCTATTCTTGAAGCTCTAGCAGCTAAAAAACAAACCTTCTTCGTTCTCAACGCCTTTGAAAATACAGAAAATTACAATATGAAACAGGGCTTAAAAACCAACTAAAACAATAGCAATGGAGACCATGCTGCAATACTCGGATTGCCAGAGTTTTGGTACGGATTGCAAGGACCTGATTAAAATGCTGGAAGAGCCACAATCTTGGCCAATTTTTTCGACGGAGCTGGAAACGATTCAAACACTCAAGATGTGCTACTCGAACTTCAAAATTTGCTACATTCCAAGGACACATAATTCTATCGCTGATTCTTTAGCTAGGACTGCTCGTACTTTTCATAGATCTCTTTGTTACTTTGGTTGTTCTATTCCGGTCTGGATCCCCAGACCACCTCAAGCTTGAGTAATGGAACAGCCTTTTGATGTCCAAAAAAAAAAAAAAAAAAATACCAATATATAACATAGATTTTTATTAAAATAGAAAACAAATAACCTATTTAAATGAAAATCAAATACTGAAAATCAATTTTCCTGAAGAACAATAAACAATGAGAGTTTGGATACGATCAAACTCCAATTTCTCCATTGATCTGTTGCCGGAGTGACTTTCCCGTCTCAGCCTTGCTCAATTCACTGTAAAAATTCTCTAGAAGGGTGGCATTTTTGTTGACAGCTTAAAAAGAGAAAGGCAGACCTTTTGCCTCACCAGCGGGATCCCTTTTCTTGGAAATCAGGAGAGACATACCAGAAGAAATAGAAGAGCAAGCTAGGAAGACATCAGTGATGTGTGTTGTTGAATCTTCGCTTGAAATCTTTCTGCAAATTTTTTTTTCTGGGCTGAGATCGTCTGGACCTGAGTCATAAAAATGAAGATAAGATGTATTAGAGGAGACAGATATTCACATTTATTTGTACCCAAAACACACCGCCTCTAGGATGTTAACGACCCATTGAAGAATTCGTAGTGAACGGCTGAATTAATGAGAATAAATACTGATGAATCATAACGCACCCCGTGAAGAATGTCAAGAGTCATTGTCACCAAACGAAGAAGACTCACGAACACGCTGAATGAGATTATGGCGAGAGACACGTATTGCTCTCTCAGTCTCTGAGTTTATGACATTGAATCCCATGTGGCATAGCTCAGGAGAGAGCAAACTGAACTTTATATAAATAGATAGATAACTAGGTGTTTCTCTGCACCATGTGCAGAAATAAATTTTTAACTTTAACTTCTATTTAAAAACATTTTTATTAAATATTATATATTTTATTTTTTTATAAAGTATTTTTTTATAAAATAAATTTTTTTATTTAAAATTATATTTAAAAATACATATGTGTATATTTAAATTATAATAAGATTTTTCAATTTATTTTTCTTATTTAAATATATTAAATCAATTTGTATAAAACTAATAAAAATGATATAAAGTTGTATAATTATCAAAAATTTAAACTAAGAAATATTTATAATATATATATATATATATATAGATATATATATGAAACTAATGATCTTACAATTTGATTTTTTTAAAAGAAAAACTGTAGCAATTTTTGGAAAGTTTAGTAATACAAATTGTATAATTATAAAAAATGATATTTTGAAATTTAAAATGTTATATATGAATATATTTATTTTATAGATGATGTATGAGTTATTACTATATTCTAAAAAAATCCAAAAATATAAATGGACACTAAATGTAACATATGAGTTATTGCCATATTTTAAAAAGTTTAACAAAAAATATAAATTAACATTAAATGTAATTGTCCATGTCATATTTTTTGGAAGTCATGTCATCTTTTTTAGTAGCCATATCATCATTTTTTAGCGACAATGATTGTAATGACGACATGTGGTAAAATCACTTCACAAATGATGTATACTAGGTGATTTTTCCGTGCTCATGCACAGGTATAAATATTTTTAAAATGATATGATATAATAAATTATTGATATGTTAATTTAAATTATGTTGTAATTTATATATATGGTTTATTTTAAATAATATTATGTTATTTTATTAGATATGTGATTTTGGATATATACTATTTAATATGTTTAATATTTATTTATGTATTTTGGATTTTATTTACTTATCAAAATAAATCATAGTATTTTTTGTTCTAAATAAATTATTATTTTTTATTATTTTCATTTCCATTTAGGTTGGTTATTGTTTTAGATTTTTTATATATGTAGTGAGTTTATGTATAGCATAATATATGTTATTTTGAGAATCAAATAAAAATAAATAAGTGATTAATCAATTAAAGGTTTAATAAATTCATATAAGTATAATATTTCAAAAGTTCAATAATATATTAATTAAATTATCAAAGTTTTATAGTAATAAAGAATATTTTAGTTTCCTTTTATAATGCATGACTTAATATTAAACATTTCTAAAATAAATACTTTTTGCAGTTTTGAGAAATTCTGTGAGTAATTATAAAATATTTTCATTCCTCTAAAATATGATGGTTTATGTGTTATTCAACTTACTTTCTGTAAGCATTTAAGAAAATAGATTGATATAAAGAAAATATTTTTGTTAATATATTTATATATATGTATATTAAATTGTTCAAAATTATGTTTTAAATGGCTGATTATTTCTTTTTTAGTATCAAGATTAACTTTTATGAATTTTCCTTTTATGAAATCACTATAGATATATAGTATGTTATCATGCTCATATAGTATAAATCTATTATTTTTCCTTTTTGTGAATATAGTTTCGTTTTTATTTTTTTATAAATATTTCCTTTTTATTATATATGTTATTTTGAGAAATATATAAAAGGAAAGATTTAAATTCTTAACATAAATTATAACTATTAAAAGGAACCTTTTGAAGCTCCTGGGAGTGTCCACATCATCGGAAAAAATTTCTCCAGAAAGATGCCATGTGGCACTATTATTGAAAAAATAGAAAAAAATGTAAATATACAATATAAGAAATAGAGATACTCCAATAAATATCTATTTGAAAAATGTATAGTTTTACATTTAATGTATATTTTACATTTTTATAATAATATACAAAATTTGAATCATATCCTATATATAAATACTATCATATGATTCATATCGCAGATTGTGTAGCAAGAAGAAGTCGACAAGTAGTAGAATAGAAAGGTTTTCAGGAAGTAGTCACGAGATATGTCTCCTCTTTCCGAATTAATGATTACATGCTTTGTGTTACTTGAATATTTTTTAAGACTTTTTCTCTGGTTCACCCCCTCGAGTGAACCTTTAGGTTCACCAACCAATAGAACCAATAGAAAGTTGTTATTTTAGATCCAATATCTTTTAATTAAGGAAACAATATAACTTACCAAATTATATTATGTTTTTAAAATAAAAAAAGATTAAATAAATAATAAACAGTTCTAAAATAAAGATTATTTTTTTAAAAATAATATTTGTTTTTAAAATTTAGTGTTTAGTGTTAAAGATTTATAGTTTATAATTTATCTATATGTTTAGTGTTTTTCCAAGGGTTTATGTTTACCCAAGGGTTTAGAATTTACCCAAGGGTTTGGGGTTTAAGATTAGAGTTTAGGGTTTAGTATTTTGTTGATAATATTAAAATATTATTTTTTAAATTCGTTTAAATATATTATTGTTTTAAATCCGTTTTTAATATATTATTTTCATTTAATTTGAAAAGGTAATATATTTTGGTAAGTTATTTAGTTTCCTTAATTAAAAGATACTGGATCTAAAATAACAATTTTTTATTGTTTGGTGAATCTAAAGGTTCATCATAGGGGGTGAACCGAAGAATAACTCATTTTTTTAATTGAGTCGATCAAGTATTTCTTTCTGCAACTAAGTGTTGACAAGTAGTAGATTTTCACGATGTTTGATTTTCAAAGTTATTTTGATGGTAAAGACTTGCGATTGTCTAGACAATTATATGTCTCTCTATATTTAATTGTTTCTGATTATCGTTTTATCGGTTCAGGTACGAAGCTACTTCTCACATGTGGTTAGTCTGGGATTATTGTGTTCGAGGTGATCTCAGTGCATTATTATAGCACCTATTGATTGTTAACTTTCTTATTGATGGTAGCTAACACGTTCTCTGAAATTCACTTATTGTGACTGAAGCTGCCAGAAGATTCAGTCTATGGTCGTGCCTAAGATTTTGGCATAACCTTGCTGTAATATTCTATAAATTTCATACTAATTTCAAAGCAACAGAAGCCAAGTTTAAAATGAGAATTATTTATTTATTTTTCATATAAAAGCAAATTCGAAACATTAACTATTTCAGCGATTGTATGAAATCATACAGAGGAAGAGAGAGGAGAGCAAATGAAGCAGAACACTTGAAAGAAGCATGAAGATAGCGAGCAAAACACTCAAACACCATTCATGGTACTGTTATCATAAGAGAGCGCTAGAACCTTAAGAAGAAGACTTGGATGCAAACAGTTTGGTAAGTGGCTGAGTCTTAACACAATTGTGCTCCATGCTTATCTGGAAACAGGAACGGGCCCACTTAGAAGCATACTTTAAGAATTTTGACTTCACCTTCGTTATGGTGTATGATCGGATCATGATAATTAGCCATTGCCTTATATATTTTGTTTCGTCACAGAGTAAATTAAAAAGTATTCTATTTCTTTCAAACTAAAACATTATTAACAGTGCAATGATCAATTTCTGTTTTATGTTACAGCTAGAGAATATGAGGATTTATGTAATTTCTATAAGAGATTGTGTGTTTAAGACATTAAAAAATTTACAAGCGTAAATTCTGTGTAAGACTTTGTTGAGTTCTTACGAGAAAAAGAAGTATTGCTTCTGTTATTGTCAAGAAATATGAAATTATGAAATAGTTATTTAGTAATATTGATTATTATTTTGAGGTGTTAATTTTTCGTGGAGTGAAATTTAAAACTCAGTGGACTGCCTTGGGGTTTAAGGCTTGATTTAAGGCATACATATTTTTTTAAAAGAATTGATATCCTCTGGTCAGTACACATAGATTTGCTACATAGGGATGGAGCTGGGAATGAGCTATAGGGCATGGTGTCTCACTATCTGCGAGATATTTTTTTCATAGATTATTTAGTTCTTTGTAAATGTAAGACTTCATGTGTCCGGTGTGCCATTTGGTGGTGGATGCATGGTTGAAGACTCATCAAGTGTCGCAGTTTAGCAAACGACAAGAAGCAATCTGAATATATGAGCTGATGTTTGACAAAGATGGCATCACGGCAAACATAATTAATTTTTTTTGATACATTAGGGTCTTACTTGATGACTTATTGTTGGCTGAGGATCTTGCCTCTGTAGAGACAACCTATGCTGCTTCATGCATAAGGATCCTGTCAAAGTTTTCGTTGTGCAAAACCAATGGTCATGCAAGTGGCAGATGAAGACGTCTACAAGCTAGGTCTGTTTCCACAGGCTCTGCATCCGGAAAGTAGGGCGGAATGATTGTAAATTCCACCCTGGCAACGCTTTTGACGAGACCCGTCAATCCAATACAAGCTTCCTCATCGAAAAGATAAAACCAGACTAGATATACGAATATTTTCTACAGAAGTTTTAGCAACTCTACCGACCACATAACCAACCTAGACCTTATGCTGCAAATATATTTAGTTTCAAACTTATAACGAAAATTGAATGCAGCTAGAAATCATTGTGAACGCTCAGCTAAATGGTGTTCAAAAACCAAATAGATGGAACTATGCAAGTCAGCTTCACGAGGTAGTCTTTACTTAGAATTTGTTTTTATATTTTCACACTTAGATGACAATAAAAAAAAGAGGATAGAATAATACAACCGAAGTTGGACAAAATTATCTAACCACTACATGAAATTCAGCATGATTCAAGAAACATACATAAACTCATTATTTGGATTACGTGTGAAATCTATTCATCCCAGAACATATAATTATTCTAGGTCTTTTGGGAATGTGGCATAAACCGACGTGTGCACAAAAATATGTAAAAAGATTAGTGATTTAAATATATTATGGAACAAATTTATTGAAAATCAAACAAAGTCATTACTTTAAACATTTTATCACAGTAAGATCAACCATTAAAATAACAAAAGAATCTAAGAGTTTTTCCTCTCTTTTAATCATAATATTCACATTAAGTAAAACTAATAATATACTGAGAAAAACACAACATATAATTTACATATAATCAAAATAAATGGTGAAAATATAACTAAATAAAACAAAAAATAAGTAATGCACATTATAAAATTAACAAAAAAACATGATTTAAACATGAGACTAAAAGTATTTTTAAAAATAGATGTAATTAAAAAATGACAGTGAAAACATAAATAAATAAAAGTAAATGAATAAAAATCAAACAAAGATATCTAAAGATTTATCCTACACACACTCGACCTACGAGATTTACTTATTGACAACAAGACAAATGTTAGAATATCTTTTAAAATCAAATAAAATGATAAAGTAAAAATAACCAATCAAAAAAATAATAATTTATAGAATATATAACTAAATATTTTAAACTAAAAAAATATACAAATTATATGTGCGAAGCATGAACCAAATCCCTAGAAATATTACACTATCGTAATATTTAGACTTAAGTAAATTACAATAGGAACATAAATTATAAGTAAATATAGTATATAAAAATAAATATTACATTAAACATATATTGTAATATGATTATTTGATATAAAATCAGGAAATTTAGAATAAATAAGTATACAAAATAAGAAAAAATAAACAACTAATAAATATTCAATATAAGAAATCAAAAAACTAAATGAAATGTCGTGAAAATATATTTCTAAAATAAGAAAATAAGTAAATTTACTTCTCAAATAATAGAATAGATAAAATTTAATATTTTACAGGAACACAAGAACAGTCAAATTATAGTATGTGATGTATTGTCCGAGTGAAACTTTGATCATGGTTTGGAACTAGAATTGTCTTAGATCCACCATGAAGATTTTGGGGGTGATAGAGTAGCAAGTAAATATAAAAATAAAGAACAAAAACAGTTGCACTTGATGTAATTAAGGTTTTTTCTTGAATATAATTTTACATTCATTTAAAAAAAAATCCTAATGTGTCTAAGAATATTTGGAAAACACCATAACGTTCTGGGCACACATATTTTTCTCACTTTAATGGTACATATTTGGAAAAAAAAATTGATCATAACTATACCTTAATAAAATATGGGGAAATATGTATTATTTTATAAATTAAATACATAATATTTGTAGTAAACAAATACTCTTATGTAAAGATTTAATGATGAAAAATTGAATAATGGTGATATGATAATGAAATTAAAATAGTTTTATGTTCTAGAATACCCATGAAATATCACTACAAGAAAACTAAGCATTTACTAGGAAACTTTACTAGGAAAATTGTTCCTCGTAAAATTACTACGAGTTCACTTCCAGTTTACGAGGAAACCAGATTTCCTCGTAGGTTCCTCGTAAAGTTACGAGAAATACGTTTCCTCGTAAGGTCGTAGTACATTAACGTGGCCATTACGAGGAAATAGTCACTTTCCTCGTAAAGCCGTAGTAAAATATTTCCTCGTAAAATCCTAGTACAAGCTTACTAGGAAATTAGGAGGAACTGTTTTCTTACTACCAAATTAAGAGGAACTTGATAGTAAATATCCAATTTAAATTTTGTACCTATTTTTCCTAGCAATTTCCTAGTAAATTCTCAAATCTCTATAAATACCACCACATGTAATTCATTTGAAACACACCAAACAAATAGAAAATACTCAATTCGTAACTGAAAGGAGTTCACCGTCAACAGAATAGTTTGTTATCAACTCAGCGTAGCTTTTCCTCAACTTTTCTTGAAGTAGATAGTTCGAGGAAAGCTATGTGGGGTTGATAAAAACCGTTCTGATGACTGTATACTTCTATTAGTTTTTTTTAAAAAATTTGTGATTTGGGATTTAGGAAGATGTATAGGTATAAGTTATGGTTGTTGGTTTAGGTTTAGGGTTTAGGGTTTAGGTTTAAGGTTAGAGTTTAGGGAATTTAGATTATAGATGGTTAGTTTAGGGAAAATTTAGTTTTGAAAATTATTACTAGCAGTTTCCTCGTAAGGTCCTAGCAGAAATTGATGACATCCTACTCATTGATCCGCATAATCGTGAATACGAGTTTGTCGAAAATGATGATGTTTCTACGGATTATGAGAATGTATCCGAATGAATTATGTATGTTTTATAAGTTTGTTTAATCACAAAAACCAATTTCAATTATGTATGTTTTATAAGTTTGTTTAATCACAAAAAATGAATTTGAGATTTAGGTGTAGAAGAGGTTAGGATTTTAGTTGTAGAAGAGGCTATAAGTTATGGAAGTTGTGGTTTGGGGTTTGGGGTTTGGGGTTTAGGGATTTACAAACACTTTCCTCGTAAAGCCCTAGTAATCGAAAACACGGGCATAGCAATTTCCTCGTAAAGCAATTTCCTCGTAAAGCCCTAGTAATCGAAAACACGGGCATAGCAATTTCCTAGTACAGCTTTTACGAGGACCTTACGAGGAAAAACGGACACTTTCCTCGTAATTTTCTCGTAAATAGAAACACGGGCATAGCAATTTCCTCGTAAGTTCCTAGTACTGTTCTACAACTTACGAGGAAACCTTTTCCTTATATAAACGCGACAGATCCGGATTGTCACTCATAGTAACTTCCTCTCTATTTTCTCTTAAGGTAGTCTCTAGTCTCTAGTTAGGTGATTAGATTAGGGAATTTAGATTAGGTGGTTAGATTAGGGAATTTAAATTATGTCGTTTGTTTAGGAAATTTAGATTAGCTTAGTTTAACTGTTTTAAAACATTATACGAGAATGAATTAATGTTTTCTGTTTTTTTTTTAAATGTAGATGGTTAGAAAGAACAAAGTTGCTGCTGCTCAGTCCAGGAGGTCTCTTGATGATCAAGAGCGTGGGATACATTATGCGGATCTATTCGGGTCCGGCTCGTCTTCGTCAGCTCCTGGGAGTTCATCTGCAGGAGTTGCCGAGACTCAGCAGCCATCTCATCCTCCTCCACCTCCTCCTCCACCGGTCGGGATTCATCCTGATTTGCAGGTGCCGTCGACCGCACCATTCGCGGTGTACACGGTGGAGGACATTTTGGCCCTTCCAGGCAGAGAAGGACTGCCAGAGTTAGATCCGATCCGACGGAACGGCCAAAACATCTTATGGTACGTTTTAAATTTAAAACTTTTTTTATTATGGTATGCTCTAATTAATGATTTATTTTTCTGTCTTTCCAGGTTTGGTCTTGACAATTGTGTCGCAGCTAGCGTCACGGACTGTATCAAGGGATACTTTCCCGATCCAGCCCCAAACTGGAAGATGACGCCGAGCCACACCAAAAAGACGTGGTTCAAATCGTTCGCTGTAAGTTTAGTAAATCCACTTAATTTATATATTTTTAATCATTTAAATTTTGAAATATATTGAAGTAATCCGTCTTTTATTTTTTCTGGTTGCAGCAAAAATATCGTTGGTCTATTGGGATTCACCAGCTGGTGAAGTCAGAGTTCGAGGCCAAGGCAAAAGCCCGATTGTGCGACACGGTCTACAACTGGAAGGGCGACTATCAGGTATAAATTTATAAATTATAATATATGTATACTTTTAAAAATATATATATTATTGACTACTTTAATTGTAATTATTTTTAAATCAGGTGGACGGTTACGAGCGCGGGAAACCCGATTGCCTCACAACCACGGTGTGGGATGGCCTCATCGCCTATTGGGCGTTGCCGGAGTCGATCAGAACCTCCAACAAAAACTCCGAGAACCGCATGACCTTAGACGAGCATGGCAACACGAAGATTCTTCACACCACGGGCCGAAAACCTCACGGGGGAGTTCGTCTCGACATGGTATTTTTGTAACTTTTTACTTTATTTGAATATTCTAATATTCTACATTAATTAATGTTTAATTTTAAAAAAAAAAATTAGGCTAAAGAGACTGGAATTCTTCCATCTCTTAAAGACCTTTACGAGCGGACCCACCGGAAAAAGAGTGGGCAGTTTGTAGATCCTGCTTCCGAGCGGATCTTCCAGGAGGTTGCTGCCCGGGTTGAGGAACGCCAGACCCAGCTGACTCAGCAGACTGGGGCTCCGGTCGTATTATCCACTCTTGAAGTGGATAAGATTTACGAGGAGGTAAATAATTTGTTTTAATATATTAATTTTTATTATTTATTTAAATTTTCCTTACTTTATTAATATTTTTTTTTGCAGGTCGTCCCTAGGAAAAAGGGCCGTATTATCGGGATTGGCTCGGTGAACGATGTCCCCGCAGCGACATCATCTCATGTTCACCAACAAGTCGAGGCCAACGATCAGCTGCGGTCGGAGCTGCAGGCGACGCAAGGTCATGTGAGTTCGCTCACCGAGATCCTCGACGCTGTGGCGGTCGGGAACCCGCAAGTGGCGGAGATGTTGCGTCAGAGACGGGAAAGCGGAGCCCTTCCACCATCTCAGTCGCAGCCGGCATCCAACACTGGAGACGACGACTTCGTCCAACAATTTCATGAGCAGCATCAGTTTTAGTTTTAAATTTGTATATTATGAATTTTAAATTTTAAATTATGAATTTTTAATTTTAAATTATGAATTTTTAATTTTAAATTTATAATTATTTAATTATTTAAATTGTTATTTTTAATTTGGTTTTTCTAATTTTTTTAATATATATATAATTTTTAATTTATAAATATTTTTTTAAAAGAAAAAAACATTTCCAAGCAATTTCCTCGTAAATCTTTCGAAGTAAAATCCTAGAAAGGTCCTCGTAATAGACTTACTACGAAATTACGAGGAAAGATTTTACTATGAGCTTACGAGGAAATCTTACGTGGACTTTACGAGGAAAACTTATCCACGCGTTTACGAGGAAATGTTTCCTCGTAAGTAAGCTAGGACTTTACGAGGAAAATAGGCTTTACGATGAACGCCTTTCGACGAAACGGGTTTCCTCGTAAATTCCTAGTAAATGCCCTTTTACTAGGAAATAACGAGGAGAACCCGTCCTAGTAAATGGCCTGTTTTCTTGTAGTGTATGTTTTGAATTTATAAATAACGCAAAACACATATTAATGTATATTTAAATTATGTATCAATTTATCAATATTAGAAAAACCGGCGCGTAGCGTCGGGAAACCCCTAGTTAATAATTAAAAGGTAAAATTTTTTAATAATAATAATTAGATATATTATTTATATTTCATTAAGGGTATCTATGTAATCAACTATCATGAGAGTTAAGGAAACTGACTTCTCAAATAATATTATAGAGATTCGCAAATGATGTATATGGTATATACTATGTTTTATATAAACTTCTAACAGTAAATGATTTGAATATTTACTATCTTTTTGAACTATTAACATAAACTAACCCGAGAACTGCCTAAGCCATGATGCAGTATTGGATCCGATAACTGATCATCTCCCTCCGCCTGCGTTTCGGTGCTTCGCGTTGTGGGGAAAGTGAAGCTTCACAAAACTGCCTTTCAATCTTCTAATTGGGTTTAGCCTGGTTTTGGGTTATTAAATGAGTCTCTTAATTTGGGTTTACTGGGCTGTGCTCTTTTAACAATTGCCATTAGGCATTTGTAAACATTTTTCCTTTTCTGTATTTTCTTTTTTTAATGAAAGCCTGTTAAAAAAAACTATTAACATAAATGAAAAAGTTAGAAAATAAATTCCTTATTTTTGCAGAATTGTCAGAAAAATATGTTAGCTCTACGTTATCTCTTGTCTTCAATTTGTAGGACGTTTATATCTCTATATCTTTTATTTCATCAGAGCGAAGTTAGCTTAGTTATATTATAGGAAAACTTCACTCCTCTTCTTCTCTCACTCAAATCTGACCTGGGTTTAGAGCTGTTCCAGCATCCGGCTGGCACATGAGAGTGGATGATGGTGCCGGAGTCTCTTCCCTCCTCTCATTTTCCGTTTACTTGTTGTGGTGTCTATATCCTTTTGTTTTTTTTGTGGTTTTGCTACTGGATTGTTCATCGGATAGCCCTTTAATCGAGAGAGGGTTGACTGGGGTTTGGTCTCTCCTGGTGTGTAAAGTTGTGGTGCGGAGGAGCTGTGGTTGCTTCCGTCAGGGTCGGTTCTTAAAGGTATCAAGTGGACGTACGTGTTTCCTTTTTTCTATCCTCTCAGTTAGATGGTAGCTCTGGAGGCGGAGGTCAAGCTATTGGTAGCTCTTGGTGGTGGGTTTTTTTATTCACCTAGTCTTGCTGAGCGGTGCTGGGTTCTGGACCGTGTTTCTACCTGAGCGGTGTTGGGTTCTGGACCGTGGTTCTTCACCAACGATGCATGTCGACGGGTTTCTTCGATGTATTAATCTTTTGTTAAGAACCAGCATGTGCTATCATGATTTCTGGTATATGAGGAAAAGTTTAAAATAATTGATTTGGTTATTTATGTCATCAAAAATGCATTTATCTTTTCGTTCACACATTGGTTTAAAACTCTAAATTTAAGCGTGATTGAATTGGAGTAGTAGAAGAATATGTGACATATTGGAAATTTGTTCATGATATCATACGAATGAGACCAAGACACGAAAAAATATCATGTGGTGATTGTCGGGTCAGTAAATAACTCTATTTTCCGAAAAAATACTGCACCACTCGTCGCCTGAAATGTGCCCCACAGGCGAGTGAGTTGCATGGGAGGTCGGAGCATTACAAGTGGTATCAGAGCTAGGTAGCCATCATGGTTCTGATCCGAGAGGCGTCTTGAGACCTACCGTGGTGCACAACGAGGACTTTGCGCTCTGTTATTGGTGGTGAAATATAACATCCCGATTTCTGCCTAGACATGATAAAATAATTAATTGTTTTAGATTCTTGTATTGTTAAATTTTAACAGTTTTAAATATAATATGCATGACGTGGATAATACAATATGATTGAAATTTTCAATTATAACAAATTTAAACGATGCTAATTGATTTTTAAGAAATCAAATATATTAGTTTAATCCGAAATAAGGGAATACAGATCCAATTACAAGTCAGACTTATATAAACGTATCCAAATCTAATTATTTTAAACCTAGCTTCACTTGATCCATATACCGTGTTGCGTTCTGCTAAGTCAAATATAATATCATCGAGCATCAATCCATGTTTTCTACCTTTGATGATGATCTCGAGAGGAGAGAATCATCTTGTTTCCTCATATCCAGTGACTTCTCGATTCATCTCCGAAGTAGATATCTCTCGATAAGCTGGTCGAAGCAAAAAAATAATAAACCGAAGGAACTCCTAAAACGTGACTAAACAACCTCGCCTCAAAAGCCGAATGTTGCCGGAATTTTTTTTAGGAAAAACTGCATCTGACAATAGTGATGCGCTCCAAATCAGCAGTAGAAATAAATCAAGAAGGCGTGTGGCTTATAATTTTGAAATTAAACAAAATTACCTCGAGGAACACTAAAATGTTTTTACAAACATGTTTCAGCCCAAATAAAGAAAGTCCCAACACGAAATTACAAGTCATGGACGTATAATATATCAATTTGATGGCAATTCAAAGACCGTTGTTGGGGTCGAAAACAGTTATCTCAAAATCAACGGCTTAGATTATTTCTTATCTACGGACTTTCCGCAAAAACTATCACTAGACCAAAGATCGGAAACAAGTGAGCGTACCCGCGACGTGGTGCCTAGCGCCCGGCGGCACCCCCCGCGACTTTGTGCCTAGCGCCCGGCGGCAAGCTCCGTGTCGTGGCGCCTGCGCCCAGCAGCAGCCCCCGCGACGTGGCGCCTAGCACCAGGCGGCAAGCCCCGGGTCGTGGCGCCTGGCGCCCGGCGCCCCCGCATCCTGGCGCTTGGCGCCCGGCGGCAGCCTCAGCGTCCTGGCGCTTGGCACCTGGCGGCAGCCCCCGCGTCCTAGCGCTTGGCGCCCGGCGGCAGCCCCCGCTTCCTGGCGCCTGGCTCCCGGCGGTAGCTCCCGCGTCCTGGTGCTTGGCGCCCGACGGCATCCCCCATGTTGTGATGCCTAGCGCCCGATATACTTAGTTGAGTCTCGATCTCTCCATCCCTGTATGTTCAGTAAGGTTGTATCTTCCCAGCTACAAATCTAATATCTCTCGCTTCGTCCTGATCGGAGTTATCATCGAAGTTTTACGATTAAAACTTAAAAAGATCGTTTTTCGTATATAATATATCGTATAAAACGAACATGATCAGCTCAAACATCGATTCTCAATACTATACGATTCATTCTACGCGAAAGACAGTCTACCGAAGGAATCGTATGAACATCCAAAGGCCCAAAACGTGCCCGCGGATCCACTTACGGTTTTAAGGATTCGGGTCCAACAAGACTATGACGGTTTATCCTATGCCTACGGAAATACGATAAATGTCTAGTTTCCAAAGGTAAATGTAAATATTCGAGGATAATTATGAAGATCGAAGAGAAATGGAATATTCTCAAAAGAAGATATACTTGGGCCCAAAGGCGAACTGGTAAAAAAGCCGCCGACCTAGGCATGTATATTAGGAGGATAGGAGTAGCATAAGAAGGGATCCGAAAATTGACAGACTTAGAGAGTTTCTGATAGCTTAGAGAATTTAGGGCTTAGGTTAGACTAGAAAGGTCATGCTTAGGACTTTTCGCTGCATGCGGCTCTATATTTTCTATCTTTTCATATCTCTTCTCTTTTTCGGAGAAAACCTTGTGTTCATACTATTCAATCAATAAAACGCCATCGAACACTTTTTTATTTACTTTTTTTGTCATCTGTTTACTATTTCGATTTTACGCAGTTACGCAGAGAATCCGGACTTTCAGTGAAAGTCAGGTTAACTTGGCTTTCCTCCGTTTTTATTTACTAAAATTGACGGTGTGAATCTTGGTTCCCTGGGACTGTTGTCTCAACATTGCTCCAAGGTTTGTTTTGACTAAATCTTTTGTATGTCTTGTCTATTATACTGATCAACAAAAATAACATATGCTTTGAGTGATTATTTTTCAAACTTTGAGAGTGACTCTGATTTTTCTTTCAATGGTGTGTAATATCCATTGACCTTTCGATCCGTCTTGGTGCATCATATCCAAGGGATCAAATTGATTTGTTCTAGTGCATCATATCCAAGGATCATCCTCATTGTCGTCAAGGTACATCATATCCCAGGACATTGAATTGGGAATATCAGCAGCCTTCCGCATCTGCTGTGCGACCCTTCAATCCACACATTTCTCCCTTGTTTGCACACTGCTTCTTGGTGAGATCATATCTCTTTCAGTCTGGCAGATTGATCTTTCTAATTATAGGGAATATCAAATACGGACCGGCAAAAAAACAGTGCCCAAAAAACTGCTACACTAGTACGAGAAAGTGCTCGACGATGTAAGACCCGATCCTGGATTTCCTTAATCCAACCGAACCGCAGTCTTACTTAAGATCATCAGTCAGTTCGTTTGGTTTTATGACAATCCTAAGCCATATTTTTCTAAGTGTTTTACATTACTTTGAGGTTCATTCATTCAACATGATCATTGCACAGCGGATTAAAAGCAAACGTTATCTTATATATATAAAACAATGTAGTCATACAATCATTCATTCGGTCATACGTTCAAATGCACACTAGGCTAAGTCATAATAACTAAGGTTGCACAATAGGCTACATAAATCCAATGCTACAAAAGACTTGTCTTCCACACACACATCCCATCCACGGCTAGGTTCCTCACGGTTCCTTGGCTTTCCCACGATCACCTTTGCTATCTGGATCCATCAAACAACACACACAAACACTTGATTAGATTTATCAACAACAATGCCAATCAATTGCATGGATGGATCCTATCCTAGGCTATCAAACCGTGTCAGACCAGAAAATGGTCATCTTAAATATACATGGAAAAATACAATAAAATTCATGTAAACTCATGATAATTCTCAACTAAGAGATTGGCCGAATCGGATCCCACAGAACCGGTCTCGATCACCACGATCTCGACCTTGATTCACCGAACCGGTCACGACCCAATCCCCTTAGAACAATTCGATCAATACCAATTCTATACATGATAAATCCTTATAAATACTCAATAAGAAGAATCAATCATCGGATCCCCTTAAGTCCATCAGGAACTATGAGATCCGATCACACCTCTCAAACCACGGCCATGGAGGATTCTCTCCAAACCGGCCAAGGCCGAGGTTTGCCTTTACGAGTCTGAACCCATAGACTCGATCAGAATAAAGATGAAGTAAGATGAATACAAAGATTAGACAGAAAGGATGCTTCCAGAACAATCGACCCTTCACACCAGCCCGGACTTAACCGCGGTGAAGGAGGATGAACCATGGAAAGCATCACTGACCTTAGGCGTTCGTTCTTCAGGAGCCGGAGTCTTCTCCTTCTCCTTATCCTTCTCATGATCCCTCTGACGAGTCTCCATGTCTTGCCACCGAATGATCTTGCTCCGGTAACCCCTTGGTCGGATAAACCTTCCCACGGACCCTCTCTCTCTCTTTCTCTTTGTTTATCTCTGTTACGATTTTGCCAGGGCTTCGCCTGAGTGTTCTGATGCCTTTTTCGAAGTCAGAGACTCTCTATTTATAGAGATCTCGATTGCCAACTTCCATTTAGGCGAACCGGTACGAGACGAGAGAGATCGGACCGAACGGTTGCCTTTGGCACCGTTTCGCGTGTATCCGACTAACTGTCCCTTTGGGACAGTTCCTAGACACGGAGGGAACCTCCCCTTCCCAGATCAATGAGCAAGACATTGGTCCCATCGTCACATATTTCACATATGTACGGACCGTCGGACCAGTCCGGGTAACCGTCCAGCCCGACCAGTCTGGTCCGGACCCGAACACTCCGCCGAGGTGAGATGAGCTTCCCCCTAGCTGCCCCAGCTGACCCAGCTATCCCTTCAGCTCAGGTGAGCTGGACAAACCTCAGGTGAGCTAACCACACTCGTGATCCAGCTGGATGAGCTCGACCCGGACCACTTTAAGCTTCCGGTTCACTCGTCCAGCTTTCCTTTACCTCTTTCCTTCTGCCGATGGTCAAGTACTCGTCCCACGACCCACTTAACCATCCCTTTAGACCATGATACACCTGATTTCAGGTCTAACGACCTGCCTTAGTGCATCTCCATGCACCATGGTCCGTCCCGCGGTCCTATCGAGGATCGGGGACATGACAAGTCTCCCCCACCAACAAAGGATTCGTCCCCGAATCCAAGTTAGAAGTCTCATCATGATAAAACTGATTGTACCATTCCGGGTACTCAGCCTTCATCCTTGCTTCCGTTTCCCAAGTGATAAGGTCTTTACCATTGTATTCCCACACCACTTTTATCATGGGAACGGTCTTCTTCCTCATTGCCTTCTCTGATCGATCCACGATCCGAACCGGCCTTGTCTCTAAGGTTAGGTTCTTACCCAGATCATCAGGAATCTCAGGCAGTACTATCTCTTGCTCCGTTAGACATTTCCAGAGTTGGGACACATGGAACACATTGTGGAAAGCATCCATCTTGGACGGCAAATCCAACTTGTACGCCACTGCACCCACTCGTTCAATGATCTTGAACGGACCCAAGTACCTTGGACCCAATTTCTTTCTTCCAGAAATTCTAGTCCGTCCCTTAAAGGTAATCATCTTGAGATACACAAGATCCCCAACTTCGAACTCCAAGTGTTTTCTACACTTGTCCGCATAGCTCTTTTGGCGATCTTGTGCTGCCTTCATATGGTCCTTAACCATACGTATTTTCTCTGTGGTTTCTTCCACAATCTCAGGACCCAACATGCTACGCTCCCCCACTTGGGTCCAGCATAGAGGTGAACCAATAATCTCTCCAATCCCAAAGGTTCTTCCCGACCCGTGAGAGTCTCCAGGCGCAGTGATCTTACCATCCCTTCCAGATCACCAACTTCCCTTTCTGCGGATACATCAGCCCGTCTCCGGCTCAATGCATCAGCCACCAGGTTGGCCTTTCCCGGATAGTAAGTTATGTCCAGATCATAATCTGCAACAAACTCCATCCACCTCCTCTGCCTAAGGTTCAACTCAGGCTGAGTGAAAATATACTTTAGACTCTTATGGTCTGTAAGTATTTGTACCTTTGCCCCATAAAGATAAGATCTCCATATCTTTAAAGCAAAGACCACAGCTGCCATTTCCAGGTCATGGGTCGGATAATTCCCTTCATGCTTTCTCAACTGTCGAGATGCATAGGCTATTACCTTCCCTTGCTGTGTAAGGACACACCCTAGTCCTGTGATCGATGCATCCGTGTACACTACATAAGGCTGATCCGCCTCAGGTAGTACCAGTACCGGAGCCTTTGTTAACATGTCCTTCAGTGCGGAGAAGCTCTTCTCACACTGGTCCGACCATGCAAACTTTACCTCTTTCCCGGTTAGTTGTGTCATGGGTTGAGCCACACTCGAAAACCCTTTCACAAACTTCCGGTAATAACCAGCTAACCCCAGGAAGCTTCTTACCTCAGTAGCATTCCTTGGTTGAGGCCATTCACGTATACATTTGATCTTTTCCGGATCAACTGATACACCCTTGTCCGACACTATGTGTCCAAGGAAACCAATGCTCTTCTGCCAAAAACTACACTTGCTTAACTTAGCAAAGAGTTTCTGCTCCCTAAAGCGTTCCAACACTGCCCGGAGATGCTTTTCATGATCTTCCTTGGTCTTTGAATACACGAGTATATCATCAATGAAGATGATCACAAACTCGTCCAAGTATTCTCGGAATACCCCATTCATCATGTTCATGAAAGCAGCCGGTGCATTAGTCAATCCGAACGGCATCACAACAAACTCAAAGTGACCATACCGCGTCCGGAATGCAGTCTTCTGGATATCAGTAGGTTCAATCGGAATCTGATGATATCCAGATGCCAAGTCCACTTTGGAGAACCACTTGGCTCCCCTGAGTTGATCCAACAACTCATCAATCCGAGGCAACGGGTACTTGTTCTTCACAGTGACCCGGTTCAACCCTCTATAATCAATGCACAACCTAAAGCTTCCATCCTTCTTTTTCACAAAGAGGACTGGTGCTCCCCAAAGTGATACACTAGGGCGTATAAAACCCTTATCCAAGACCTCCTCAAGTTGTTTCTTCAGCTCTGCCATCTCTGCAGGAGCCATGCGGTACAGACTTTTGGACAAAGGAGCCGTCCCTGGTTCCAGTTCAATCTTGAATGGATCAGCCCTATCAGGAGGAACACCCTGTAGTGACCTGAACACATCCCCAAATTCCCTAACCAGCGGTATTCCCTCCGGGTCACCACCCCCCACGCACTCCTTAGTGGTGATGGTAGCCAAATAGGCCTCACAACCATCCAACAACATCCTTTCCGCACGGAGTGCTGAGACCACTTTCAACCCAGGAGTCGAACACATTCCTTGGAACTAGACCGGACGTCCACACCCTGTATCAAACTGCACCCTTCCCCGGTGACAGTTCAGAGTGGCCCGATGCTTCCCAAGCCAGTCCATACCCAATATCACTTTGTGATTCTCAAGGGGGACTACTATCAGATCTACAGGCATCTCCCTATCCGTGATCAATACCGGGATTCCCTTTACCAGCCCAAGTGAGTTCATAACGTGGCCACCAGCCCCTCTCACTTTGCAAGGTTCATTCCCATCACTCAATTGGAATAATCCCTTTCCAATCATCCCTGGACTCACAAAACTATGTGTAGCTCCAGTGTCAAACAATACGTGTGTTTCCACACCACCAATACTTAAGGTTCCTACACAAGGTCCATTGAAAGTATCCTAATCCGTTCTAGATTCCATACCATGCAATCTACAAATTTAAAAGATCAAGTTTACAGAAACTATTACCGTGATCGATTGGAATTGTCCAGCCTCATCTGTGTCCTTGCACAGTTCGTACACCCTTGGTGCGGATGACTGGTTCCGGTTCTGGTTCGGCTTGCTCGACTCTCCACGACCCTTATCCGTCCCGGGTGGGTTCTTGGGACAATCCCTACGGTAATGTCCCACCTTACCACACCCATGGCAAGTGGCTGAACCACTGTTGGAAGCCGGGTTAGGACAGTCCCAAGCCGAATGATCCATCTTGCCGCAGCGGGTGCAAGCTCCCATGGCTTTCCAGCACTCACCACCATGGCGTCTTCCACACTTAGAGCACTCTGACTTACCACTTGAGGTCTTACCCTCTTCAGTCGAGTCTCTCTTCCTCTTCCGGTCACCACCGGATCCAACCGGAGTCGTGTGGCTCCGCGGCTTCAGTTTTGCTTCTTCAGCAATGTTAGCCTCAAGGATAGCCATCCTCTCCACCAGTTCAGACACAGTATGGAAGGTACGGACAGAGCAGTAAGTCTTCAGGTCTGGCCTTAGCCCACTTATGAACCTCCTGACCTGTACAGCTTCGTCCTCCAGTTCCCTTCCCACATACTTTCTGAGCCGGTTAAACTCTTCCTCATACTCACGAACCGTCTTGCGTCCTTGGGTTAAATCCAAGAACTTAGACTCCAAACGATCCCACGCCTCAGCAGGAAAGTACTTGTGGTTGAATTCAACCTCAAAGTCCGCAAAACGCTCAATGGTGCCATTGGTCCTTTTGTCCAGAGCCAACCACCAGTTGTGAGCATCACCTTCCAAGAAGTGGACTGCTATGTCCCTCTTGTACTCCTCCGGACAACGAGTGGAGCTGAAGTTACGAACCAGCCTGCTCCTCCACTCGTCAGCCTCAATGGGATCCACACTTCCAGCAAAGTGTTTAGTACCCAACTTGGATATGTGTTCAAGCACCTTAAGGTAATCGACCTTATGGACTCTTCTTACGGGTGGATCGATCTCCACCACATACGCAGTACGTCTTGTACGCGTGGCTCTCGTCCGTGTGGCAGCACGAACTGGAGGATTAGCCTGACCCACAGATGAGTTCACCAACGGGGTGAATGTTTGTGTCAAGGCAATCAACTGATCTCCCATGGCCTTCATGGCGTCCAGAACCTCTTTCATGGTTGGTCCCGTCACCACAGTTTCAGGTCCGGTCCTGCCCACGTCCGCAGCAACCTCCTGATTCTCATGATCACCAGCATGGGAAGACTCAGCATCTTCCTCCTGTTCCAGCATGTCCTGATCCTCAGGAATCTCCACACGCGGTTCACCAGGTAGGATTGGTCCCTGTGGTAATCCGGTTTCAGTGTTCACCATCCCATCCGCGGTAGGTAACACAGGTGTTTCAGTGACTCTTTCAGCCACCACCGTTCCGGATCCACCAGCAGCCTCCTTTGCCTTCCTAGTCCTCTTCTTAGTTCCCTTAGGCACAACAACACAAACAAGAGATTAGTTTACAACTGTAATACTCCAACCTCTACACGCCTAATGATAACCAAAACGAGCAATCAATTATTGCTAAACCCATAGCCTCACCGCGAGTACCCTTAGCCGGATGTGTGTGTGCACCATAACCCAACAAATCCTAGAATCAAGCATGCTCTGATACCAACTTGTAAGACCCGATCCTGGATTTCCTTAATCCAACCGAACCGCAGTCTTACTTAAGATCATCAGTCAGTTCGTTTGGTTTTATGACAATCCTAAGCCATATTTTTCTAAGTGTTTTACATTACTTTGAGGTTCATTCATTCAACATGATCATTGCACAGCGGATTAAAGGCAAACGTTATCTTATATATATAAAACAATGTAGTCATACAATCATTCATTCGTTCATACGTTCAAATGCACACTAGGCTAAGTCATAATAACTAAGGTTGCACAATAGGCTACATAAATCCAATGCTACAAAAGACTTATCTTCCACACACACATCCCATCCACGGCTAGGTTCCTCACGGTTCCTTGGCTTTCCCACGATCACCTTTGCTATCTGGATCCATCAAACAACACACACAAACACTTGATTAGATTTATCAACAACAATGCCAATCAATTGCATGGATGGATCATATCCTAGGCTATCAAACCGTGTCAGACCAGAAAATGGTCATCTCAAATATACATGGAAAAATACAATAAAATTCATGTAAACTCATGATAATTCTCAACTAAGAGATTGGCCGAATCGGATCCCACAGAACCGGTCTCGATCACCACGATCTCGACCTTGATTCACCGAACCGGTCACGACCCAATCCCCTTAGAACAATTCGATCAATACCAATTCTATACATGATAAATCCTTATAAATACTCAATAAGAAGAATCAATCATCGGATCCCCTTAAGTCCATCAGGAACTATGAGATCCGATCACACCTCTCAAACCACGGCCATGGAGGATTCTCTCCAAACCGGCCAAGGCCGAGGTTTGCCTTTACGAGTCTGAACCCATAGACTCGATCAGAATAAAGATGAAGTAAGATGAATACAAAGATTAGACAGAAAGGATGCTTCCAGAACAATCGACCCTTCACACCAGCCCGGACTTAACCGCGGTGAAGGAGGATGAACCATGGAAAGCATCACTGACCTTAGGCGTTCGTTCTTCAGGAGCCGGAGTCTTCTCCTTCTCCTTATCCTTCTCATGATCCCTCTGACGAGTCTCCATGTCTTGCCAGCGAATGATCTTGCTCCGGTAACCCCTTGGTCGGATAAACCTTCCCACGGACCCTCTCTCTCTCTTTCTCTTTGTTTATCTCTGTTACGATTTTGCCAGGGCTTCGCCTGAGTGTTCTGATGCCTTTTTCGAAGTCAGAGACTCTCTATTTATGGAGATTTCGATTGCCAACTTCCATTTAGGCGAACCGGTACGAGACGAGAGAGATCGGACCGAACGGTTGCCTTTGGCACCGTTTCGCGTGTATCCGACTAACTGTCCCTTTGGGACAGTTCCTAGACACGGAGGGAACCTCCCCTTCCCAGATCAATGAGCAAGACATTGGTCCCATCGTCACATATTTCACATATGTACGGACCGTCGGACCAGTCCGGGTAACCGTCCAGCCCGACCAGTCTGGTCCGGACCCGAACACTCCGCCGAGGTGAGATGAGCTTCCCCCTAGCTGCCCCAGCTGACCCAGCTATCCCTTCAGCTCAGGTGAGCTGGACAAACCTCAGGTGAGCTAACCACACTCGTGATCCAGCTGGATGAGCTCGACCCGGACCACTTTAAGCTTCCGGTTCACTCGTCCAGCTTTCCTTTACCTCTTTCCTTCTGCCGATGGTCAAGTACTCGTCCCACGACCCACTTAACCATCCCTTTGGACCATGATACACCTGATTTCAAGTCTAACGACCTGCCTTAGTGCATCTCTATGCACCATGGTCCGTCCCGCGGTCCTATCGAGGATCGGGGACATGACAGACGACCTGCAAGGAAATAAGAGAACGACACTACCATGGATCATCAAAAGATAATACACGACACTGGGATATACCGTAACTCTGAATGGTGTCACCCTGAATGCAAGAGAACTACTGATATGTGCTCAAATTATCCTAGGAGCAACTTTAATCTCTCAAATAAGAGGTTCAGTTTTAGTTCTTAGGGATCGAATCCACAAGGAGTTAGGGAACCAATAAATCTAGTCAGGTTTATTAATCTAGGTTGATTATGGGTTTTAAAGGTCAATTTCAATGCTGAGCAAGGTAATTTCTTGAGTAACTTAGAGTGGGTTTTAGACAATAATACGAGTTTCTATTTAGGTAATCAGGATTATAATCATATAGATGCCTAACAGTTGCATGCATGATATTATAGAGCTCAACACTTATAAACAAGATAATAGGCAATAGCGTTCTCAGCTTATCTGTTGATATATCTAGTGGTTTAACGATAGTAGGTCGGATCACTAGAAAGTGTCGATCGATTATTCTAGATAAATGTCGATCGATACACCTCTCGCACCATCGATTGATTATTCTATATGAATATCGATCGACGCGCTTCTATCAAGCTTTATGTGCGGGTTGAATGTGCTCAATAGGCTGCTTAGATCAGCTTTCGCCTTACTCTAACGCTACTAGCTTGATCAGGACGGTTTCCGGGTGAGTTATATGTTATCACTTATCCTTACAATTCCTTAAATCATGATTCTAGTTTGCTAATCTATAATCAAACATTAGTGACAATCATATCAATCAATATCACAACTTAGCAATCTATAGTTGGGGCTAATCTCTCATAACCTATTTAAACCCTAAATATAACAATAGAACTACTCAGACAAGGCTAAGCAATTCATAACAACAGGGTATAAAAAAAATTGAATAAATAGATAGATAGATAATAATAATGGAGTTCCAATCACAAATCTCTCTGGATATTCTGTCCAACTCTATAAATCTTAAAAACCTTTTGATGTGAAAAAAAAATATGAAAGCTCTCTCTGCCTTAAACACATTGGCAAAGTATTTATACTTAGGTAAAAACTCGCCAGGAACAATCTTGTAATTTGGTGAAGTCGTGGGCAATAATTCGGCTGGAACCAATACAAGCTTCTTTGCGCTCGGTATCGATCGATGGCACAAAGTGTACATTGATCGATTAATAATGTCTTTGTATCGACTATTTGTTTGCTTGATGGTCAGCTCGAGTGTATTCTCTAAATATCTTCAAAATGCTCCAAAAACATCATTTTTTTCCAAATCACTCTTGTAAATATGCTAAATAGAATTTATAATAATATAATTAGCAGTGAAAATGCTTATAAACTATGGCTTAAAGTGACTAAAATCCATGGTCTATCAACTACAGACCACATGATACTACTACACAACACCACACTTCAAGTCTGAAAACCTAAGACGATAATCCTTAGGGCATACGCATTGGTAATACATAAGAGCGTGATTTCCTAGGGTCCAAATATTATTATTTTATTTTGTTTTTCAATTGATTTTAAAAAATAAAAAAAATAAAGGTACCAATCGTGGGCCGTCACGTGGTGTGAGGTCCACAAAATAGTAATGAACTCGCCCCTTACCGGCGACTGTTCAAGACTCGGGTTCACAGAAATTGCAATATTATATTCTTTCTTTTTCTTAAAAACTGTGTGAACTTTGGCCTTGAACTTCTAATGTTAATGGTCTTAGCTTCACCAAACTGTTGAGTCCAGTGAAATCAGACTAAAACAATGTGTAACGCCCCGATCGTGTGTATAGTGCTGAGTTTTCATATTATTTAATTTCATCTGTGAGCTTAGTTGCCTCTTTATAATTTAATTATTAGACAAACCTTCAAAAAATTATTTTCTCGGTTTTTGATTTGTTTATAACTTATGTCTATATATATAATAAATCAACTGTGTCTTAATTTGTTATGATTTAAATATCAAGGATTAGTAAGAAAAATGTTTCATATTCAGATTTGTGATGATTCAATTATAATATATAATAAATCAACTGTGTCTTAGTTCCGATTTCTAAACAACTGGCGTTATAAACAGAAAACAAGTTAAAAGGTTATGTGATTTTAAGAATATTTTTTAGACGTGTATACATTTTAGGGGAATCTTTTAAAATAAAGAAAAGCTTAAGTTAATGAGTGCTATGTTATTGTAAATAACTCAAATAACTAAATTATCCTCCTATTGTACTCTAATTGTATAGATTAACATATATTGTACAATTTGTTAATAGTCTTTCAGCTGTATTTGGACGAAGTTAATGGAATGAACATGACGTGAGATCTTTTCTATGTACACATATACATATGCATATCCCTAAGATACAGATATATATGATTTTCAAACCAAAATAAGATAAATACATAATTAATTAAATTGTTGTGAAATATGAGGTGATGAACCATATATTTATTTGGTAATTAAAGGGAGAGAAAGAGTCGTGAGATGAGAGTGAGATGGTGTGTGTGTTGGAATAAAATGTGAGTGAGGGAGGAAAAAGATTATGTTGAATTTGGGACCACTTGCTTTTATGGAGAGAGAGAGAGTGAGTTATGACTTATGAGAATTATATCTCTTGGTTACTTATTATTCACGTACCAACACATTTCTTTTATACTACAATATGAGAAACTTAGTCATCTCTTCTTTACAGATATAAAGACATGTATATATGACAAAGTTGATATTAGAACATGACAAGTGTCAAGTGGATAATCATCAATATTTAACATTCTTTTTTGATTATCCATCTTATATTACGTAGTGTCTCGTTAAAAACCTGATTATGGAAAAACCCCATGGGATAAACACACCATGATGAGGAGAAAAAGAGTACACTAACATAATTTTACCCTGAGAATAATGAACATAGCTTTTTCTTCACAAGTCACGCAAAAGCTGCATTCCGATACCGTAAACGTGTTTTCGGAATGTCGTAGTTGGAAGAACTTTGGTGAACAAGTCAGTCGGGTTTTCGCATGACTGTATATACTCAGTGTCCACTTCTTTCTTTTTCTCGAGCTCCCGGATGTACGAGAAAAATCTCGGAGGGATGTGCTTCGTTCTGTCGCTCTTGATATATTCTTTCAGTTGAGTGACACAAGCCAAATTAGCTTCAAAGACATTCGTCAGCTCTTTCTTGTTAGCTATTCCGCTTGAATCTTGTATGTGATGACTCATTGACCGTAACCACACACATTCTCGACATGCTTCGTGAAGTGCAATAGTTTCTGCATGATTTGAGGAAGTCGCAACCAGAGCTTGTTTCTGTGACCGCCAAGAGATCGCGGTTCCACCAATTGTGAAAAAATAGCCGGTTTGCGATCAAGCTTTATGAAGATCTGATAAGTATCCCTCATCTGAAAACCAACCATACCAAACTCGGATTTTCTAAAATAAATTAACCCCAAATCAACTGTACCTTGAAGGTAACGGAATATGTGTTTTATTCCGTTCCAATGCCTGAAAGTAGGAGAACAACTATATCTTGCCTGTAGATTTGTGGCGAAATCAATATCAGGTCTTGTACAGTTTGCAAGATACAACAGCCCACCAATAGCACTCATATAAGTTACTTAAGGATCTAATATCTTCTCGCTATCTTCACAGGGCCTAAATGGATCTCTTTCAACAACGAGAGATCTACCGACCATTGGAGTACTCAAAGGAGTTGCTTTGTCCATACGAAAACATTTCAATAATCTTTTCGTATAGTTTGATTGATACACGAATATTTCTTCTCGGAGATGCTCTATCTGGAGCCCAAAACAAAAGTTTATCTTGCCAAGATCTTTCATTTCGAAATCCTTTTTCATATGAGTTCGAGCATAATCAACCTCTTTTTGAGTTCCAATTATGTTCAGGTCATCCACATATACAACAATGATCACAAAGCCAGATGACGATTTCTTTATAAAAACACATGGACATATATCGCATCATTCACATATCCTTTACTTAAAAGATATTCACTTAAGTGATTGTACCACATGCGCCCGGATTGCATTAATCCGTAAAGTGATCGATGTAACTTGACCGAACAAACCTCCCTGGATTTTTTTATCAATGCCTCTGGCATTTTTAATCCTTCAGGGTGTCTCATATATATATATATATATATATTATCCAACGATCCATACAAATAAGCAGTCACAACGTCTATGAGATGCATTTCAAGATTTTTGGATGTCGTTTGGCTCATCAAAAATCTAAACGTAATTGCATCCATTACCGGGGAATATGTTTCCTCAAAATCAATTCCCGGTCGCTGAGAAAAAACTTGGGCAACTAATCGGGATTTATATCGTGTTACTTCATTCTTTTCATTTCTTTTTCTCACGAATACCCACTTATACCCAACAAGATTTATATTCTCAGGCGTTATGACTATAGGTCCAAAGACATTTCTTTTATTCATGGAGAGTAACTCAATTTGAATGGCCTTCTTCCACTCCTCCCAATCATGTCTTTTCTGACATTCTAAAATGGACCTTGGATCAGGATCATCAATCTCACGATTGATTTCTTCGGACACAAAAAAAGGAGAATATTCCATCAACATCTTTTATCTTATTTCTGATCAATAACTTTTGATCATGGGCGTAGTTGATGGAAATCTCATACTTTCTTGTTCTCTCCTCGTCATCTGGATCATTATCTTTATTTGGTTCTTCTTGGACCTCATCTATGCCTTCTTTCAGACTTTTTCCTGTATCAGGTTCTTTTAGAACCTTTCCACTTTGCTCAACAAATTTCTTTTCCTTTCGGGAATTTTTATCTTTAGAACCCGCTAGTCTCCCCCTCTTTAACTGAACCCTAGGTTCATTCATTTTGTTTCCATCACTTTGTTCCTTAGGAACATCAACTCTTGATGGAACATTTTCAGCGGGTATACATGATTTCGTCACTGTTCTCGTATCTCTGAACGCATCATGTAATTGGTTTGCCAAATTATGAAAATGCACAATTTTCTGAACTTCGAGCTCTCTTTGATTCGTAGGGGGATCAAGGTGTAACAACGACGGTGTACACCATGTAATCTCTTTAGGAATTTCTCTAATTCCTCCCCCTAACGCAGGAAATTTATCCTCATTAAAATGAAAATCGGCAAATCTTTCCGTAAACATATCACCAGTTAACGGTTCTAAATACCTTATTATACTCGGTGACGTATAACCCACATATATTCTCAATCTCCTCTGTGGACCCATTTTTGTTTTTTGTGGCGGTGCTATCGGAACATACACCACACACCTAAAGACACGGAGATGGGATACATCTGGTTCTTGCCCAGATGCCAACTGTAATGGGGAGTACTTATGATATGCACTCGGTCTTAACCGAATCAGTGCAGACGCATGCAATATAGCATGACCCCATAAAGAAATTGGGAGCTTTTTTCTCAATACCAACGGTCTTGCAATCAATTGCAACCGTTTTATCAATGACTCAGCCATGCCATTCTGTGTATGCACATGGGGAACCGGATGTTCCACATCAATCCCCATTGACATACAATAATCATCAAAGGCTTGCGATGTAAACTCACCAGCATTATCAAGCCTTACTTTCTTAATGGCATACTCTGAGAACTGCGTTCTCAGCTTTATTATTTGGGCAATGAACTTTGCGAAAGTCGTATTTCGTGTGGTCAAAAGACACACATTTGACCATCTAGTAGACGTGTCAATCATTACCATGAAATACTTAAACGGCCCGCACGATGGGTGGATTGGCCCACATATATCACCTAAAAACATTGGTGATTCATTGTCAACCTTTGCTGGTGATGGCCGAGTTATAAGTTTTCCTTGAGAACATGCATTACATATAAACTCGCCCATTTGCAAAATTCTTCCGTTTTTCAACGGATGGCCATTTGAATTTTTCACTATCTTTCTCATCATGACTGAACCAGGATGTCCTAGCCTCTCATGCCAGATTTTAAATGTGTCAGTAAACTTCATGTTTACCACGACATAGGACTCAGTCATTTTTATTCTCGTGCAATATAGTCCAGAGGATAACATCCTTAATTCTTTCAATATATGTTTCCTCTCGGACTTAATGCAAAGAAATTCAATGCCATCTTTACTCATAGTCTCAATATGATATCCATTACTTCGGATATCCTTAAAGCTTAACAAGTTTCTTTGAGACTTGGGGGAATACAATGAGAATTTCGCTCTTCCAGAGCCCATAATAATCTTTGCATTACCAGATATTGTACTTACGCTTCCAGAGTAATTTCTCATTTTGAAACTGGAGAAATATTTCTTATCTTTTATAATCATGTGCGTTGACGCACTAACCGCCAAGCACATATCTCCATTCATAGTCTCAATCTCTGGCATTCTTCATAAAACATATATATTATTAAACATTAAACTTAAAACATAACATATATCTTACAGCAAAAGATATAGATACTATAATACAATACATATCATATCGATCTTATTACACATCGATATTTTCTGGTTCAAACAGAAAATCTGATACGTCGAGATGAGTATTATCATTTAAACCATGTAAGGATGGCCCGGGTTCATCGGAGATGAAGTTTGTTTCACCTCTTTTCTCTTTTCCCTTCAGGGATGCTTTATACAGATCGACTAAGTCTTTTGGCGTACGACAAGTACGTACCCAATGATTTTTCATGCCACATCTGTAGCAAACCTTATCTGTTTGCTTTTTATCATCGCAGCCCCTTTCATTCTCGTGGAAGTCCTTATCATTCTTTTCATCATATGGACAGAATCTTCTTCCTCGTCCTCTTCCACGACCATGATTTCGACCACGCCTACATCCTCGTCCTCTCCTATTATCATAACTGGATGATGCAACATTCAATTTTGGGAATGCTGCAGATCCAGTGGGACGAGCCTGATGGTTTAAAGTCACGAGTTGATTATTCTGCTCCGCTACAAGGAGGACTTGCATTAACTCCGAGTAACAATTATATCCATTTGCCCGGTACTGCTGCTACAGGACTACATTTCCAAGATGGAACGTGGAGAGAGTTTTCTCGATTATATTCAATCATTTATTTTCTCTCCACATAACATCATCCATGATGTAATTCTGAACATAGCGGAATTAAACTCACTTACACTTTTATAGTCCTGGAACCGGAGATGGATCCACTCGTGTTTGGCTTTTGGTAAGATTACATACTTCTGGTGATCAAACCTCTCTTTTAGAGATTGTCAGAGGTCCCAAAGATCCTCTTTTGTAATATACTCATCCTTTAAACCATCATGTATGTGGTGTCGCAAAAATATCATAGCTTTAGCCTTTTTTTCATCCGACACCGTTTTAGTATTATCAATGTTTTCCAAAAGTCCGCTACCTCGTAAGTGCAATTTTTGCACCTACTGCCCAGGTCATATAATTATTTCCCGTAATATCCAGGGCACTTATTTCGAGCTTTGTTAAATTCGACATGATAACTCGTTTGGTATAAGAACGACCGGTAGAATATGCTAGAGCTTCTTCGAGCTGATAATGTGTTGTGAAATATGAGGTGATGAACTATATATGTATTTGGTAATTAAAGGGAGAGAGAGAGTCGTGAGATGAGAGTGAGATGGTGTGTGTGTGTTGGAATAAAACGTGAGTGAGGGAGGAAAAAGAGATGTTGAATTTGGGACCACTTGCTTTTATGGAGAGAGAGAGAGAGTTATGACTTATGAGAAGTATATCTCTTGGTTACTTTTTATTCACGTACCAACACATCCCTTTTATAATACAATATGAAAAGCTTAGTCATCTTTTCTTTACAGATATAAAGACACGTATATATAACAAGCTGATATTAGAACATGACAAGTGTCAAGTAGATAATCATCAATATTTAACATAAATTATTTTGGTATATATTTTACACCATAGAAAAATAGACAACATAATTTCTTTTCATTCATAAGATGATATAAGAACTTAGCCTCGTCAACATTATTCTTTAATCCAATACATCAATTTTTCAGGTTTACGATCTATTGATAAGTAGAGAGCATCATCTCGTGCGTTCCATACATATAGTGCACCACATCTGAAAAAGTAAGCACCTATATATGCCATAAACGTTTGATGGTATACAAGATTTCCTCCCTTCCAGAACAAGTAACAGTCGAACTCTGTACGGAAAATGACATCATCATGAAAACTAAAATTATATGCAGAATAATTAAATTTTACAAAGTGATCGCCTAGATCATTGTCTTTGGATTTGCAATGGACTTTGAGAATACTTTGATTCAGAGTTAAGTTATTTTGGAAAACCAAAGTGTTTTTAGGACACTTAGCTTCATTAGACCCAAAACATAAAACAAATATAAGAAATGAAATATTAAACATGAGATTCATTATTTTGAATCTAAATTAGATTTAAGTATATATATATATATATATATATATATATATATATATATATGTAACTCATTGGGTTTTTTGGATTCTATAGAAACAAACTTTGACCAAGTTTTCCACAATTAGAATAATCTTTATTTAGTAATAAATGTTATTTTGTTTGAGTTGACCAAACAAATATCTTGGTTTAGTTACTTCTCTTTTTCCTAAATTTTAACCTGGTTACTAGATTATGTGACATCTGGTCGATAAATGATACATAGATCTTCCATCAATTTTTAATTCTACACGAATCTTTTATATTCTAACAAAAATGAATTATAGGTTAACTTGATAAAAAATATAAATTAAAATGAGAAGTAAAATAGTTTTTCAAATAAAAATGAAAGGATCATCTCCCAACCGTGCATGTGTATTTTTTTCTAAAATATGTTATTTCATGTCACTATTAGTATTATGTATCATATATGTGTCATCATATAATTAATATTATCTTATACGTATAAATCATATCACGTAAGTAATCTTATAATTAATATTATTCTGTAAATACCATCATAATTAATATTAAAATTATTATTTTAATTTAAAATATGTATATAGAAGTTTTCTTTATAACTATTTTAGACAAAAAATAAGTTTTTATATAATTAAATTGTGTCATTTTCGTATATTTTAAAGATAGCCCAGAAAGATAGTTTCCCATAATATAATGGACTTCCAATTTTTTCTTAATAACGTAAGTTCATCACTTTTTTCTTATATAAATAATGGTATACATGTTTTCAAACAACATTATACTTCTATTTATACTGCTATCCTTATTAGAAGAGAATTTCAATTCTATCACATGTTTGATAGCACTTTTCAAATTTACCATTAATGAATGACTATTTTCATAAATACCTTAGATTTGTGATAAAATAACACTAAAACAATTTTCTAAATATTCATAAAATATTTATAAACCCAACTCCAACCCCTAAAAACTAAACCCTAAACACTAATCACTTAAGTATAAACCCAAATGTTAGTAAATTTTTTATTAAGGGTATTTTTGAAAAGTGGTATTTCACTTGTGGTATTTTTGACAATTTCTCATCTATGTTTTAATAAAGTGTGTGCATGGTGAAGAAACTAGGTGATAATCTGTGCCATGCGCAAGGTGGAGAAACTTTAAAAATTATAGTTTTGAATATATAAATATTGGAAAGGTAAAAATCATATACACAAATATAACATACAGTATAACTTCTTTCAAAACCTTAATATAAAAACATTGGATAATATGTATAGAGCATCTGCATCTTGTAAATGCTATCTTACATTTGGTAAAAATTGTTGATTCGATAATAAGAATCATAATGCTAATGATATTTTTTATATGCTCATACTTTAATATTAATGGGATTTTAAAAATTAGAATATAATATATAATTTATTTATTTCTAAATAATAAATATATATTTGCAATACTATTTAATTTTATAATTTTATTCACAATAATTAATCATATTTTTATATGTCATATTTTGCACGTAGAATATTAACCTTTAAAAAAAGAAAAAAACACATTTTTATTTTATTTTTTATCCTTTTAAAATTAAAAAAAAAATCTAACTTTTAATCTATATTCTTTATTTTAAAGTAAAATTAAAAATATTTTCTAAAATTAAAAATCTACATTTTAAAATAAGCTTTTTAAATATATATTTTTAAACAAATATTTAAAAAATAGTTTTTTTATTTATTTTAAAAATATTAATTATATTTAATAAATTTTATTTTCTTATAATTAAAATTTTACTTTTTATAAAAAAGTATTTTAATAATTAAGATGTACTCTTATATTTAAAAATGTTTTTAAATAATTAAAAATGTTTTAAAAATAAATTTTTAAATTTTGGATCCTAGTATATAATTTCGTGATATTATTAATCAAAATAAATTAATTAATTAATTCATTTTTAAAATGAATTATATATTCTAAATGCAAATCCTATCTCAAAAACTTCATATAAGAACATTGGTGGATATTTATAGAGCGTCTGCATCTTGGGAAAATTTTATTTTTACACTTTGTTTATTACCATTATTCATCTTTACCACCAATAGAAGGACATTTTCAAAAATACCTCAAGCATTAATGGGTGAATTACTAAACTGACCCTTGTCTATTCTTCTCAACCATCGTCTTCTTCTCTACTCTATAAAAAAATTCTCCGACAAGAACAAAGCGTCTTCTCTCGCATGGCAACGAGAGGTCAAGTGATGGCGAAGAGATCGAGCGACGGCGAAAAATGCGACGAGATCAAGCGATTGCGACGAGATCAAGCTATTGCGACGCGGTCGAGCGATGTCGACGCGATCGAGCGATGTCGACGCGATCGAGCGACGAACGAGATCGAGAGACGATGTGATCGTGCGAAGGCGGCGAGATCGAGTGTATTCTCTCTCACAAAGCAGATGAGATCAAGACTCAAAATCTCAAAGTGTCGAATCCTCATCAAAAATCACAAGTTGTAAGAGAAAGAGTTTTATAAACCCTTTGTATATCTGGATTTCAAGTAATTTTAGAATTTTATTATGATACCACAGAGGGTTTGACTATATACATCAGATATATTAAGATTAAGTGATGGTTCATTAGCTTCCATATTTTATTTTTTGTGTAGTTCACGAGACTACTCTCAGAAGAAGCGAGTGATGCTACTGACGAAATGGTGGAGCAAGATATGGATTAAAACTAAAGCTGCTTATGCTATGGTTCATAGCATTCGGTTCTCTCTATATAGATGCCAAGAAGGAGAAGCATCAGGAGTACGAAAACGAATGCCGCGAGAAGTATGCTGTTCCTGAGGTTAAATCAAAAGCTCTGGAGGAGGATAAGGTTAAAGAGGAGTCAGATGTTGCTGCTGAAAGAAAGAGTCTTGAAATGGGTGCTGTTATTAGAGATGGAAGCCATAACCCTCAAGTTGTTGAAGATGACACTTTCTGGGTATAACATAACATAACACTAGACAAACCATTCTCTCTTAGCTAGATGATCTATAAATAATATATAAAGGGTATGTATATTATTAATAAAGGTTTATTAAAACTTTATGAAAGCTTATATTAAATTTATAAGGGGTATTATAAGAGTTGTATAGGTTTATAAATCAACTAAAAAAGTCTATAACCATTTAGAAAGTCTTATAAGACAATTTATAATGGTTTGTATAATAATTTATAAGGGTTTATAAAACTAATTAATAAAGTTTATACATCATTATAAAGGATTATAAAACAACTTATAAGGGTATGTAAAATTTATGAAGCGGTGGAGCTTTGTTTGTTGTCCACATGTGCCTCAAAATCTGCTACGTATCATCATCTCTTTACAAAGCCTTATAAGGAAGAGTATGCATAATTATTTGTAAGAGTATATAAGCAATTAATAAAGGTATATAAAACAAGTTATAAAATCTATAAACCATTTAAAATGTTTATAAGAAAGTTATGAAAGCTTATAAATAATTTATAAGGGGTATGTATACTATTAATAAGGTTTATAAAAACTTTATGAAAGCTTATATTCAATTTCTAAGAGGTATTATAAGAGTTGTATAGGTTTATAAATCAACTAAAAGAGACTATAACCATTTAGAAAGCCTTATAAAACAATTTATAATGGTTTGTATAATAATTTATAAGGGTTTATAAGGGTATGTAAATCATTTATAATGGTTTGTATAATAATTTATAAGGATTTTTAAGGGTATGTAAAGGATTATAAAACAATTTATAAAAGTATATAAATTTTCTGAAGCGGTGGAGACTTGCTTACTGTCTGCATGTGCCTCAGAATCTGCCATGTATCACCATCTCTTTACAAAGCGTGCACGTGTTCTTTAGTTTTATGAATTTATAATTGTGTATCAAAGTGTTGGGTTTTAAGCAGAAAGGGTTTAAAGATGTTTATAAAGATTTTATATAGAATTTATAAAGGTTTATAAAAAGTTTAAATAAGTTTATATAAGATTTGTAAGGGTTTATAAAAGGTTTTAATGAGGCTTGAATAGTTTATATAGGGTTTATAAAAAATAAAAAAGTTTCTTAAACCATTTAAATATTTATATAACTATTTATAAAGGCTTATAAAACCATTTATGAACCATATGTATATTTTATAAGAGTTGATCAAATATATATAAAATATATTTATAAAAGTTTATAAATCCATCTATCAGGGTTTATTCAAAAGATTATAAGTATTTAATAATATTTATAACACAATTTATAAGAGTTTATAAATCAATTTAGAAGTGTTTCTAAATCTTTAGAAGTGTTTATAAAGGTTCATACATGCCACTCTTTTTGACCCTGAAAGCCATCAAGATTCAAGGTTTTGACAGCGACAGTAAGGCCAGTGCCAGACTTAAAAGGAGCAGTTCCGTTCTCCCCTACCCATCCTTTAAAGATACAACCAAAGCCACCTTCTCCGAGAAGACTTTCGGGTCTGAAATTTCTAGTAGTCAACTTGAGATCAAGGAAAGTAAACTGCTTGAGATGAGAATACATCTTAAGCTTTTCACTGATCATAGGAGTGGACAAAGAGCTTTCAGCATTGGTGGTTGTTGCTGTTGTAGAAGAAGAAGAAACAGGGCCAGCTGGTTGCTCATTTGATTTCACAGTTGCTGCCGACTTACTTCCCACTGTTAAAAGCAAAAACCAATATAAATTAGGATGAAAGTAGTTAAGCTCAAACTTTGATCTGAAGGTTAGGTAAACCAACCACATTGGAAACATATAGGGATGATAGAATCTAGATGGAAATTTTAAGTTTATAAATCTTTTGTAAAGTTTATAGAAAAAACATTTTATAAAGTTTGTAAATTTATAATGAATTTATAAGAGTATATAAAAGGTTTATATAAGATTCGTAAGGGTTTATAAAAGGTTTCAATGGGACTTTGAAGAGTTTATATAGGGTTTATAAAAAACTATAAAAGTTATATAAAACTATATAAATATTTATATAACTATATATAAAGGTTTATAAAACCATTTATGAACCATTAATAAATTTTATAAGAGCTTATAAAGGTTATCAGTGTGTTTTGATAGTAGTCTTACAAGTATATTCATGTTTGTTAGAACCTGCAATTGCAACCAGGAACGTGAGAGATGTACTGAAACTAATTTTTTTTCACCTCAAAGTTAATATTCCTGAGCCAAATTCCCAAGTGAGAATCATAGGGATGAACATATATTCAAAACATCATATCTCAGTTGAAATTAGATTTCCAGAATACAATGTATACAGAGGGAGTAACAAATTATGTGTCAACTATCAAACTCAATAAATCATAGTATTGCTCAAGTCAATTTCGAATACATCACAGTTAAACTTCTAAACTCAAGAACATAACAAAGTTAAGGCATAATACTTTAGGATCCTTTAAATAGCCTAGGAATCCATCATGTAGGGATTGGAATTAGAAGTGATGAGTTCACCTGAACAGACGAAGACATGAGCTGAGGCGAATAGAAGATGTCAAGATACGGCGGCGTATCAGCGTTTAACGAGCAAGCGAGAAGTTTCTAAGGCGATTACGCGGCAACGGAAGTGAGCTTCGAGAGGAAAGGATCGTTAGTGTTCATCGGAGGCATCGGTATTTTGGCAGCGGCTTTCATCACAAAAGCAATCGCTGACATCTAACATATCCAATCGTCGTCCTTTGCCGGATCTCACATATCCAATCATCATCCTTTGTCGGAGCTCGCCCGATCTCACATATCCAATCATCGTTCTTTCTCGAAGCTCATCGGATCTCACATCCAGGAAGAAGATAAATTGATTGGTTTATGTTTAATTAGATAGGGGTAGAATTGTACTTTACCCTTTAAAAATTTTAGTGGTAAAGTTGGTTAGTGTAAAAATGAAAAGTGATACCTTGAAAGTGGTATTAGTGACAATTTCCTTTGCATCTTGTAAATGTCATCTGACTCATCTTACATGCTTCGGTAAAAATTGTTGATTGGATAATAAGAATCATAATACTAATGTTAATGTTCTACCAATCAAACTCTATATGATAATAGTAGGGGCTGACAATCTATTTTCTCCTGAGAACTTTCATATAACACCAATTCTCCACAGAATTTAACCCTCGTCCTATATATCTATCGAACGAATATTAACAACATATTTCCCCATAGATAAAAGATCTGAAATCTATGTACCCGAATCAATACATCGGAATTTATTTACACATCAACCAGAATTAACGTTGGTTACTGTATACCAAAACATTGTTAACCATTAGACGCCTTTCAGACCCAAAATTAAACTGATTACAATAATTAAAATCTTACCCACCCGAATTTAATATCTGTAAGTTGACCAAAGAAAGCAAAACAGAAGTTAATTGTGGCTACCACGGAAACAAAGAAACCAAAACAATGCAAAAATTGGAAAAAAAATAAAACTGGAGGATTTAGGGATACATGAGATCTAATGTTCTCCTTGTTATTAGAGGGTGAGTGTGTGTGAGGTTTTTTATTCACGGCACATAGGTGTTTCATAGTGATATAAGTAGTATATCTCTGCATTTATGAGAAATATATTATGAGTTTAATTTATAACTGATATTACATTTCCATAATTGAAGCCTATGCATCTTATATATTTAAAATAAATATATATTTTTCAAAATGTTAGAAATAAAGGAGCAGATTATGCTCTATTAACTCACGTATTAATTGTGAATAGATACATATGTGTAAGGTATGTTATAAAAATTGGAAAATATAATATTGTTATGGTCAACTCGACAAACGTTTAGGCAATTAACAATTTTTTACATTCAAGAAATTAATGAAAATATAATAATTGATGCGTTCCGTCTGATACTAACGATCATAATTTTGTAACAAAAGAACCTAATATAGAATATGACGTTCACAAAAATAAAATAATACCAATTAGTGCCAAATTCGATCCACTTTCTATATTTGATGGCAATGAATGTTATTTCGCAATCGAGATTGTTTCAGAAATACAATAATTGCCTCAGTCTACCGTATTGACGATCTCCAAGGTTATAACAAAGGAAACTAGCCAAGTTATTAAAAAATCATATGTACTGTCAAATTTATTTAAAAACTATAACCTACTTTATGTATTTGAAACGCTAGTAATCCATTTCTTTCTCAACTTTTTATTATTCAACGGTGCATATATATTAATAATACCATTTAAAATTATGTATAAATTTTAGAATATAATTTCAATATGTAGTCATATTTTTATTCACATTCCAAATGTGTGATGGTTCTTAAATAATACAATTTATTAATGCACCTTAAATACGAATAAATTTAATATATATGAATCAAAGACATAATTAAGCTTATAAATAACATAATTAAAGTAGGATAATTGATCAAATCATGTGGTTTGTCACAAAAGAAATTGCTTTGTTCCATTTAATTATTCACATTCTATATTTTTGCTGATATTAATTACCTTGTTTCACGATTTGATTATCTGTTTGTTGTAGCAAAGGAAACTAATCGAGAATATAATCCTCACAAAATTAAACTTTAAAACCAATTAGTGTCAAATTCCATGTACTTTCTATATCTGATGGCTGTGAATGTTATTCATAGTTATATTTTTTCTAAAGGTTTGACATCATTTATTTGTGTTGCCAAATCAAACCATTGTGCATATTTATTTCACGATAATTAGTATCAGATTTCTAATGTCTAGGCATCATCATATAGACCGATCATATAGTATTAACATAGAAAAATTTAAACTGAAATTACAGAAAGATAATTGTAGATTAACCACAATTGGTATCACGACGAAGGAATCAATTGGTTGAACTTGTCATTGTCGCCATCGACATGTATCTTCTTTTCATAACTCTAACACCACAACTGCACAATCCAAAATACATGAGAGACATTAGAACAATAAACACAGTTAAAAAGAGCCCATATACATAATTGCTTGTATCCTTCCTATTAGCCATTTCATCGACAAAATATTATTAATACTGAAAATATAATGGGTGCCCGTGGACACACTAGCCACGCCCCTGCTTTCTTCTCACAGATGAATGCTAAAAGCCTAAAAGTATCGAGTTTGAACTTCTATCACCATGCACAGTGGTATTTAGTTTTTCTAAATAAAACTCCATACATGTAGGGGACAAACGGTATATACAGTACTAGTAACTTGTTTTGTGGTGGGGACCAATATATATATATATTAAAACAATTCTAACAATTTTAACCAAAGAGGAGTTGGCCTAATGGCTAATACTTTTATATATTAAGTGTTTAAAGGATCATAAATCCAAGCCTCGTTAAGAAGAGCTTCCTCTAGAAAAGAAAATAGATTTAGATTATCTACCAAATGTCTAAGGGATAATAGATTTAGTTCTCATTGGAAGAGTTTCCTTTTATTTAGCAAAAAAAATTATAAAAAAAAAAACAGTTTCCTATTCAAATAAAAGAGAATATAAAGTGATTTGGGCATCGATCGCTCTTAAGGGTATGTATTGACCTACGGAAACAGATTAAAAAACAATAGCATACATTTCTTAGGGCAGTTTATTTGAACTATTCATTAATACAGATCGTATTTTTTTTTATACCGTGTGTATCAATATTAAAAATACAGTAAAACCTCTATAATTAATAATGTTAGGACATTGAAATTTTATTAATTTATAAAGATATTAATTTACAAAAGTTTCTTTATTTAGATTTTTTTCTATTTTTATTTAGAAAAAAAAGAAAATATTTTATTTTACCGTATGTGCATTATTTAAAATTAGAAATTTGATTTTCATATTTTTTTATTATCTTATTTCTGTGTACATTTTTATGTTTCATATAATTGTCAAGTGGTTTTCGGTATAATTTTACTAAATATTATCAAAATATACTGAAATGTTAAAAAAAAATAAAAGAATTTTCATTGTGAATATAAAACCAACAATATAATATTTAGCTTGTACTTTTATAAAAAATTATATATAAATAGATTATTAATTTATGATTTTAAGGGGACTATATATTTACATAGAAGTTTTAAAAATATTATTATCTTATTATTTTATCAATTTGTGTTATATTTAACATCAGCCCAACTTAGAACCGACAAAATTTATTAATTTATAGAGATTATTAGTATATTGTATATTGTTTTCCTTTTAAGAAGAATTATGTAGAATGTTTTCTTAAAAAAAAAGAATTATGTAGAATACAATTTCGAAAATATTTATTGTTTATGTTAATGGTCTTACATTCAGAATCAGTAGTGATCCAGTTGCCTTTCCTGGATCGACACCGATATGGTGGCGTAGGACCCAGGGAATCGAAGATTGCTGGTGCAGAAACTATTGAGACATGATCAGAGGAAGATATTGTTGTGTAACTCTCACTTCTCTCCCATCTCAAACTTATACTTGCACTACTAATTCTTTTTGAATCTTCATTCGCCTCTCTCGTTGTCTTCAACTTTCTTCGGTTTCTTAACTCCAGTATCTGTAAAACTATGCTTCATCAAGAACAAAAGAGTTACTAATCAATTTGAGTTCTTGTGAGATTGACATTCATACCTTAGGGGTAAAGAATTTGGCAGCTTTGTCGGATTTGGCCGCTGCAGCCCATCTTATAAGCTCCTTCATCCTTGAAAGTGTGGCCTTAGATTTGCTCTGCTCGCTTTTAGCCTTCTCTTTGTTGCTTTCTTCACGTTTCTCCGGTTCCAAGGCTGTGATAGCCTTTTTCGGATCAAACCTTGTCAATGGCACTTCTTTTTCTTCTCCTACTTGTGCCTTCATTTTTGCCATGGCACGAAGCAAATGTTCTCTCTTCAAGCTGCCGAGTCTTCTTAAATTCAGTGTGTTATAAAAACAAGCGTCAGCTATATCTTTTTGACACCATAACCATATTCTTCTGTAATTCCTCTGGTTTTTACGTTTAGACCCTCTTGTTGATGACTTTCTTGTTTTGCGATCTGCGCAACGTTAATCACATCAATTACATGTTAACTTGCAAAGCCCAATAAAGAAACATATCCAAGACAATCTGGTAACCGTCAAGATCTTCTAATAAATTAACTATCTAGTGCGCTATACTTTGTGATCTAACTTCGAAGGATCAAGAAATGTTTTGTCACTTACTTGTTAGAGTTGTAGCGGCTTCATGATGAGCAGTACCATTGGATGAAAATGACTCTGATTTGCCTATTTCCTTTCCTAACTTGAAGAGCCATTGAAAGACCTGGTCAAAACTCAAAAGTTTAGAGGCTTATTAATACGGTGATTTGTCTTATGGACACATGTGAATGATACATAACGCATGTGACTATAACTAACCTCCATGTTCTGGCTGAAGATGCTGTTTGTATAATATAGTATAGAGCTTTTGTGATTATTCGCCTTTGAACGTATGCTGGTGGGTCAAATATAGATCTGTCCCCCAAATGTGTTAAACAGATTGTCCCTCACACATATGATTAGAGACCTTGGAACGGAATATGAAGACAAGACCTAGATGACTTGGAAAAAGAAAGAGATGTGTTTGACTAATTTGTTTGACTCAATCTAGTTTGGGGTGTATAAGCAAAGACAACGTGGGATTGTATCGAAGTGGGGTTTTTATACATGTATATGCATGGTTCTTGTGGTTGTGGATTTTCGCTACTATATGTCGTAAAGGATGTCATTTAGTTTTAAAGCTTTGTTGCCATTATTCGGTGCCACACACTTGCAAGTCATGTCATTAAATTTCATGGGGTATCTCAACTAAATTGTCTGGAATTTCGAATATTCTAGACCGTTCAAACCATGAGTACATGTGTATGTAAGTTTACCTTTCTATTTGTTGTTACTGGCGTTACTTATTCGATAGTGAACAAAGAACAATGTATTATATTGTGATTCAAGGTCATTTGATGATCATGAATAAATCCTACTTGTAAATTGTTATTCCTCAACATATATTCTAATTAGTGTCTTGCAGAAAATTAGTAATGCCACAACGGTAATAGCTGAGAGCTGACGGGATACAATCATAACATGAGTCCATCACAAACATTAAAATAACTTACTTTTAACCAATAAAAAGAATTAACAACATTGACAAGTTAAGACTTGTCCACAAAATAACCGGATCCTTGTCTGCTTAATCAAAAATTAATAAAAAGGTATATTATATTGTGAGGATTATGAGAGAACATGCAAGAGTCACATGGAACATTTTGAGTACGAAGATATTACTAACATAAGTAAAAAAAGAAGTAAATTACAACAAAATAATCCAATAAATAGAAATATAAGGTCTGTATCTAAAGCAGACACCATTGAGATACCGTACTCGAGTTGAATAATTTTAAGAGACACCAAATGAGGTACATTACTCTGTTTAATCAAGATGGAATATGAAAGCAAGTGCATATTAATTAATGGAACACAATAACAAGCTGTTGGAACCCGGCTTAAATAAATTTTGGACCTTGTGCAAAGTTGATATTTTTGTCAAATATATGTATTTCAATAAATCAGGACCTTCGTTACTTAAAGAAAATTGCAAAATAAAAGATGGACCCTGTGCATAAGCGCCGTGAGCACATGCTCAAAGCCGAATAAGAGAATAACCCATGGAGATAACTGATTGTTCCCAAAATACATACTTAACTACTTAAACATGATAATGTATAATTGACATAAATAGTTGAAATTGAAACCGGTGTGGAACTGACTTGCACTGACAATATAATGAAAGATACTAGTTTAATAAACTAGAGCTAGATTACCAAAAAAAACTAGAGCTAGTTCGAGAAGGAATTAATTAAACATATTAATCGTGTCGTGTATCTTTAATAAACTCAGAGAGACATTCTGGATAAGAAAAAAATATAATATTTTTTGTTAAAAACGCTAGCCGCTGAAGATATGTGTGTGTTGGTGTGTGATTCGTAGGACTTTGTTTGTGCTAAAACTAAGTATATAACTATTCTTAAAGAATAAAACTGTAGCAAACTTAATATATTTTCAATGGAGCTGCTTTATTTTTATTTAAATTTTGGGTGGCTTAGAGGTTCCAATATTTTTGTAAGAGTTATGCGTGACTATAGTTTTTTGTTTTTACAAAAAGAAAAAAAAAAACTTGCGGTTTGGTGTGGTACGTAAAATATATCAATTTCGTTTGCGATCACCAAATCTGCGAGATCGAACGTGTTATGGTTCATACCCGCACGTCATATTTACTTGTGGCGTGGCCATATCTCAACCTGTGAGGTACAACAACTCTTCAAGTACAGCATCCCAGCTTGGTCCCAAGTTCCAATTATGATAACTGAACTGAGTCGGCCCAAACGTGTCCAAATTTATTTATTTTGCCTACATAAATAGCACTAATATATATTATAAATAGAAATTGCACCCACTAACCAAAAAAAAAAAATTAACTAGTTACTCAATATCACCTCCCTCTCTTCTTTTCTCTTTCTATCTCTCTCTATTCTCTGTAAAAATATTACTTTTTTAGTTATCTCATAAATAACCCATATCATAAAACTTATTGAGATAGCTTCTCAACTCGCAAAAAAAAATATATATTGTGCGTTCCAAATTTACAATAGGGGATTCTTTTTCAAAAAACTTTAAAATATTTTTTAATCAAAAGAGCTTATAAAGAGTAAAATAATGACAAAAATATTTTATTAACAAGATAAAATATCTTTCTACCATTACTATATAAACATTCAAATATACATAATTATTTTAAAATAATAAAAAAGAGTGATGAAAATATTTTTATTGTTCTAAAATATATTTGAGATTATTGTTTTCATTTTTTTTTACTTTTGAATATATTATTTTCAAATTTTAATTTTGAGTCCGAAAATCATATAGAAACTATTTTCAAATGTATATTTTAAGAAAATCCTAAATGTAATCCCTGTAAAACTGTACCTCTTAAATCTAAAGTCTAGATGTCGATTAATTAATCCTAGAGATATATGTAAGCATGGTCATTCGGGTATTCTTCAGTTATAAATACTACTAGATATTTATTGTTTGCTTCACAAAATTTAAATCCATGGTATAAATTATTTTAAATTATATAGTTTTGAGTTGTATAATACTTTGTTTTAGTGACTGATTTTATTTGATTGGAACTTGTTGCATATGTGTGTCTTAAATCTCTGTGCACCAATAAAAGCACAGCACTCGTCGTAGGTGCAAGGAAGATAAACTCACTATCAAGGTTGACATCTGGGGGGTGCGAGGGCCGAAGGCCCCCGCGGTACGGTATGCCTTTTCGGTTTAGGAAATTTACTTTTTCTGTTGTATTTTTCTTATTGGGAAAAGGAAATCGGGTTTTTGAGGCTTGTATAAATATGGGTCTAAGGGTTTGTAAATTATTCATTCGCACAATAATAAGAAACCCTAAACGGGTATTTGCCTCAATTCGTTTTGCTCTCTGTTCTTCTCTTATAATTCGCAGCCGTTCACAACAGAACTACATGTATTCAAAGTTTTTTGAAGGTAGAATATAAACATAAACGTGTTGACGGTGAAAAAGCTGGTGATGATGGTCGGTGACGGTGAAAAAGCAGATGAAAGAGAATCCATTAGTTTTGAAGAATCGACATGATCGTTAAAAAAACAGAACTATATTTCTTAATACATTGTTTTTGAGGCTTGAGATGTTCGTAAGTGGAATGATGAATACAAAGACTACTATTTATGGACATATTTTAGTGGGATTAAATAAATTAGGTATAACAAATACAAAATATGGCGATTTAGTTATAATATCGATTTTAGGTATAGTAGAATAAAATTGGAGAAGTGGTATTCCATATTTGATTGTGCCTGAGATTTTTAAATTTTCATATGCGATTGTAACAGAGATTTTATGTAGAAGAATCAACTTGGAGAAAAAGTTTTTCTATTTTCGATTTTTTGGTATCTATAAATTGATCCCGATTTTATTGAAACCATAATATTAAATAATAGAATAAACTTGGAGAATGGGTTTTCCATATTTGATTATGACCAAGATTTTTAAATCTCTATTTTTGATATTTGATTGTAACAGAGATTTTATGAAGAAGAATCAACTTGGAGAAAAAGTTTTTCTATTTTCGATTTTTTGGTATCTATAAATTGATCCCGATTTTATTGAAACCATAATATTAAATAATAGAATAAACTTGGAGAAGGGGTTTTCCATACTTGATTATGACCAAGATTTTTAAATCTCTATTTTTGATATTTGATTGTAACAGAGATTTAAGAATAGAAAATTCAACTTGGGTAAAAAGTTTTTTTTTACTACGATATTTTTGTTACTATAAACTGGTATTTTTGTTACTATAAACTGATATTTTGTTATTCAAATAAGAATAAACAGAAATATATTCAATTTAATGTATATTCAAAGACAACTTTATATTGTTTATTACAAATGTAGGGATATAAAATATTTAGGAGTGTGTGATAATGTGAGGTATTATTAGACAGTGTCGTTGCTAACATATAATGAAAATAGAAATAGATGTTTTGTTTAATAGATGTCTAATGTGTAACGTATAATAAGATAGAAGATAGATGTAAAATTATAATGTAAAATTTATAATAAGATATATGTTACCATGGATCAAATTATAATATGATATATTGGTCAAATTATAATTATATATATATATATATGTTACAATGTTACAATAGGTCAAAATATAATAAGACAATAAGATATAAATATGATATATAGTGGGTCAAATTGTAGACGGGTGTAATATGTCATATTATTATATATATATATATATATATATATATATATATATATATATATATATATATATATATATATATATATATATATATATATATATATATGTTACAATGTTGGGCTCGGTCAAATTATAATAAGATATAAATAAGATATATAGTGGATCAAATTGTAGACGTGTGTAAGTGTTTCGATGGGTGAAATAAATAATAAGATTAGGCTATTAATAATAATGTCTCAATGTAAATGTTTCGATGAGTCAAATTAGGAAATGTTTAAGTGAAATGTTAGGTTATTAATAATAAGGTTAGATTATTAATAATAATATGATGTCCAACTTAAAAATCCACCTAGAAAAAATTGTAATGTTTCTGTTTTAATAAGATAGATCCACTCAGGTAAAATGGTCTCATTCGGGTTTGTCATAACCTCCTGAATTCACGATGGTTCGAGTTTTAACCAAAATAACCAAACTACTCAGTTTGACTTGGATATTTTATATTCAAACTACTCAGACTTGTGTAAAATAACTTAAAAACGCAAAACACTCAATTTATATAGTTTGAATTAGTTATTTGGGTCTAAAAGTAACTATGGATACAATGTTATCTGAGTATTTTATGTTCAAAACATCTCTTTTGTCTATAAAAACTCAAAGTAACTAATATACTTGATTTATAATTTTAATTTTAGTTATATATTATAGAAAAATTGTCAAAAAGATCACAAGCTAAGTACCATTTTTTAAAAATACTCTCAATCAAAAATATACAAACATTTGGATTTAGGCTTTAGTGATTAGTGTTTAGGATTTAGTATTCAGGAGTTTGGGTTGGATTTATATATGTTTTATAAATATTTTGAAAAATTAGTTTAGTGTTGTTTTATCACAAATTTAAAGTTTTTTTGAAAATTGTCATTTATTAGTGGTAAATATGAAAAATGATATCAAACTTGTGGTATAATTAAAATTTTCCCTATAATATATATGTTTGGATACTCATTCAGTTGGGGTGGATTTATTTCAAATTTTTGGATATTGAGAAAAAAACCTTTCGGATATTTAGACAAGATCTGATCGAGTGGAATATCATACTTTTTTGGGTCGGTTCCAGATAAATATTTTGAATATAGATATTCTGTCCAACTTTAGATATATGTGTATATTTTTACCTACTTAATAAAATTTTTGGTCATTTTAATTTTTGTAGACTACATTTGTAATATAAAGAAAATATATAATAGGAATTTCTCTTTGAAACGTAATTTTGAAAGCTTAGTTAAAAGAAAAATACCTACATTATATCATATAGATGAGAAACTTCATGCCAATATCAACCAAAAACAAACAAGGGAAAATAGTTTTTTTAGGCCAAAAAAATGATAATCATGTCTCATTAGACTAATTTTATATGTTTTATGTTCTATTAGATTAAATATTTTTAAAATAAAAAAATGCCCTTGATTTCAATTAAAATTTTGAAATTACAATTAAGAAACCAATTGCTAAATATTAAAATATAAATTTCAAATAAAATAATTTTAAAAATATATGAAAATCCCCAAAAAACCTAACTATATCTAAATAAATATAATGTATTGAGACATATTTACGTATTTTATAAAATATATTATTATAACTGAATTTCGTAATTACAATTAATAAATTATTATGATTTATTTAATATTATAATAAAATATATTATTCATATATAGAAAACATATTTCCAAATACGTTTTTAATGAATCAAAATTTGAAATTCATAGTTATAATTAATAAATCATTATAATGTATTTAGATATATTTAATATTATAATAAAATAATTATTATAATAATACATAATAACATCAAACTGAAAATCAATATAATGTATTTATCTTATAAAATATATTGTTATAGTTGAAAATTTTAATTACAATAAATAAATCATTATGATGTATTTAGTTATATTTAATATTATAATAAAATATATTATTCATATAAGGAAACAAAATATTACCAATATTTTTTCCCATTAAAATTAAATCACGATTTTCTTTTTATTTTTATTTTTTAATCGATTTAACAAATAAGAAAAATGAATATTTCCAAATATTTTTTCCCTTATATTTTGTAACTAATTATCCTTATTATTATTCGTAGAATATGTGTTCTACTATATTTAGAATAAAATTAACATGTTTGAAATCGAGTTCTACTAGTTTTAGATTTATAGTATTCTGTAGATTTCTACAGGTTTAAAATTTATAGTAATGTGTAGATTTCGGTTTCTACAGATTTAGAAAGATAGGTAAAATGCAGAATGTCTTTTCCACATATTTTTAGATTACTATTATATATGTAAATCACATATTCTAAACATAGTAGATTCAATGAAAAAGTAAATCATATTTTCTACTGTGTAGAATGTCAATTCAACTTTTGTTAGAACAAAATATAGAATTATGATTTAAACATTTTTAAAATTGAAAAAAATATCATTACCTTGATATAGGTTTCATCACTAGTTACTATTTTTAAATATTTTTTTTGTTTGTAAGACTATTTATTTCATTTATTTTTTGAATTACTAAAGGATATTATAGAAAAAAATAGTACAAAATAAAAATTAGTCTAATGCGACATAGACACCATTATTTTGTCTAAAAAAACAATTTTCCCAACAAAGTAAGACAATTTTTCAGTGTTTTAAAATTTATGTCTCCAACAGATTTTAATTATCTCATTTACAAGTTTTATTTTAAAATGTATTATATATATATATTAAAAACCTAAACTAAATGTAAAATAAGGTAAAGTTTTTTAATCCTAAAACCTATGTATATATATATATATATATATATATATATATATATATATATATATATATATATATATATTATGTTGAGGCGGCCATGATTCCAAATACTATTTCGAAAAATTAGTTAAGAGGAAATCACCTACATTTTATCATATACTACTAGACAAGAAGCTTCCATGTCAATAACGATAAAACACAAAAGCAAACCATGTTTTTTCAATGTATAAACATATAATGAAAAGACATTGCATAAAACCATCCTTCAGCGTACAATGAGCGACTTGAGGAAGCTCACAAAATGACATTTACATAAAAACACCAAACAAATCCTACAGCTCTCGGGGGATTTCAGCAAAACCTTTCCCTTTGCATCGGTCTGGTTCTGACCCGAGAGATAGCACCTAGACACAAAACCAGTTTCAGTTATTGCAAAAGGCTTTTCTACTACTACAGTCAAATACCCTAATGATTCATATCGAATTTTACCGAGACAATGGCTTTTTTCTTATCGCGGATGGTTTCCGCTTGATCTTGGACGACCAAACCTTCTTCTTCTTCTAGGAACATGACTCGAACCATCACCTGTTTCGTTCTGTAAACGCAAGCCTTCACCATCATCATCATCATTGTCTTCATCTTGTAGACCCAATAGATTCTCCCCCCAAAGATATCGCCTATCTGAAGAAGAACGGCGATGAGTGTTCCTCCAAGCCCCCCTTGACCTGTGAGATCTGGATCCATTACCACTGCCACTACCACTAGACCCTCCGTTGTTTTCAAGAGACCCAATCATCTGAAACAATACGAAAGTAGTCCAAATGTCGCTGCTGTTGCTGTTGCTGCCTCCTCCATTTCCTGCTTCCCTCTCACCAGGGAACCTATCTCCGTTTTCTATAACGTAGTCTCCTACAACAACAGCACCGGGCATGGCAGAACGGATCGCGCTGACAATATCTCCATACTCCCTCTGGTTCTCGAGGCGTCTCCAAGCTCTCTCCCTCGTTGGATCAGTGTCTGAAGGACGAGACGTTGGGTGTATCCTTCTTGCATGTCGGCGCAGATCCTGGTAGTTGCCAGTGAATGAGCAAGACTCTCGTGAGCAGCTTCGGCTCTTCATGTCTAGATAGCTTCTCACTTCTTCCACCACCTTGAATCCTAAAACAGTACCACGGCAAAGAGGGCATTTCAAATTCTTGGTCTCCTCTGCTTGTTCCTCTTCCACTCCACTTCTCCTAAGGGACTCAGAATCCCTAACAGCGACTTGGTTAATGCTAGCCCTTGAGGCAGAGTTTGGCTCGGGATTGGGATTGGGATCAGTTGGGGGTTCGGAGTGGAGTTTCTTGAACCTGTCGAGGCAGTTGGAGTGACGGTAACTGGTGTCACAGATGTAAGACCTGCAACCTTTGTCGTGAGAGGAGCAGAGCAGGAGAACAGCATTGTGTGGGTGATCCATGCAAACAGGGCATGAGACCTCATCCAGAACTCTGTGAAGAGCATGAGGATCTGACTCGGGACTTAATTTTCGCTTTACACCAGCCATCTTGTGCTAAAACACTGTGTAAAGCAGCTACTCACGCATACAGTTAGAAAAACTGATCCAGCCTTTTCAAAAAAGAAAGTATTGTTGTTTGCCAAGGTTCAAGAACCAAGTGAAAAACATAAGAAACATATATATTACACTGACTCATGGTGTTGAACTTATCATAAATGAACATGGACAAAGGAGAGATAAATTAGCTGAAAATAAACTTACCGAAAGAGATCAATCAATCTGTATTAGGAGGCTGTTGAAAATCTACTTTGTTACTATTTGAGGGCTGAATCTTTTAACTTGAAGATCAACTTTTCTGAACAAAACCACAAATGTAGCATATAAATAAGTAAAGCACAATACTTTGGTAACCCCAAGTGTCCTAAAACCTGTATCCCCCAAAAAAAAAGAGAAGCAACCATCAAATATTGCAAAAGCATGGTTGTTAACTAACTAACACACAAAGTATGTCCAGTGTAAAGTTAATAGCAACACTATGGAAGATAATAAACGATAGAGAATCCTAAAACCATAACAACTTGTATCCTCCTTGAGACATTAGTAAGTAAACAGAAAGAAACATAAAAAAACTAAAAACTTCTTTCCACAGCAAAAAAGAAAAACATTCTTGGCTAGAATTAGAAAGCACTCAAATCCCTAAGTTGAAATCATTAGAAATCAGATTCCTTATTCCTAAACATGATTACAATTATCCAAAACTCTCCGTGTAATTCACAAACTTTCAACCACATACCCAAAACCTAGCACTCAAATCCCTAAGTTTAAAACCATATGGAATCTAGTCAATTTCACAAACTTTCAACGACGCAAACAATATATTACTCACAATCCATATTTTAAACAACAATAATCAATGGATCTGTCAAGAACTAGATCCCGATCAGTACGAATTAACGTGGAATTATAAAAAAAAAAAATCAATTGAAATCGGGTGAGGAATTTACAAATCGGAGGTTTTTCTGTCTGCAAAGGATTCGATTCTGATGATAATCTCTCTCACACGATCGTCTCTCTCTCTATCTATATGTATTATGAGAAGATTGGAAGATGCTGAGATTTAGGAGGAAATTGGGTTCGGCGTAACAATGAAAGGACAATCGATGATTTCACTCCTTTATTTATTTATTTACGGTTATTTTTATCACGCCAAACAAACAAAACATCGCACTTGCACCCTTTCTCTTTTATTATTTTCCCCACATTATTTTAAAAACCTTAACTAATTGAAAACTAAATAGGAGATGGACATTCAAATACTAAAGCCTCATTAACTTTGGTCCAAGAAAACATAACATACTATTCATTCATCTCAAAAAATAACTAAACTTGTATTGACCAGGCCATCCTTTATTAGGTTTGACTATAGTCAACATAAATTGTCATCTATTTATTGTTTATTGTTCATAAGTATTTTTTTAATTAAAACAATCAAAAAATGTTTTAATTAAAACACAAAAAAAACTTTATTTTTATCAATTTTATCTCTGTTTTTAAACTCTAAATTGTATCTTCCAAATCAACAGAGTGAATTAATGAGAAACATATTTTTTTTACAACATTATGATAAATAATAGAGGTAACCCTCAACCCTATGATGAATGAACCAAATAAATTTGAAAACAATGAAAAGGAAGAAAGCAAACTAAGTTATAACTAGTGATAATTGTCATGCTATTTGGATGAGGTTCAAGACAAGTATATTGAAAAAACAAGACAAAGACAAGACGAAGACTTGCAAGTTGATGAAGAAGTTTGCGAAATTTTAGCAATCCACTTTGGAAATAGTAAAAGCAATGATGAAGAATATGTTAATGAGAGTGGAAATATTATAATATACATGATTCTATATAATCTAATGATGAGGAAGAGAAACCTTTTGAAGATGCATCATCAGTCAATGAGATTTTGGCAGTACGCAAAACGTTTTGATTTGCAGCAGAGTTCTAAGTAAGAAATTTTCTGGTATTATTTGGAAGATGTGATATTAAACTATACATTTTTTTTTTGTAACTGATATTAAACTATACATCACCACAACGAAAATAAAGTGTTGTTTGTTGTTCCACTAATTTAATTTGGAGAGTATAATATTTGTATGAGAAGAGAAAACAATAAACTACAAATAAATGTATAGGTGAATAAACACGCTTGTGTATTGCAGCAATATTGAAAGTGAATCCTAAGCTTACATATAAATAATTTGGTGAAGAGATCAATTGGAACTAGGCGTGGGCACTTCGGTTTAAATCCGGGCTCATTAGGCATGAGTTAGGTTTATTTTGGTTTGACTTGTTTTGGTTTAAGAAAAAATTAACTAAAGTCAACCGAATTAATTTAGTTTAGTTTGTTCTCGGTTTGGTTCAACATTTTTTATGTGTTTTGAGTTCAACTGAATTTGTTTTTAGTTTTGTTCCAGCTCAGTTATGAAAATATAATTTATAAAACATAAAAAAATCATCATTTACCACTAAATTATTAATTTTTTGACTTTTTATATTTAAAGGTAAAATCAAACATCATAATAGAAATATAAATGATGTAAATTATGTTATTATCTTCAACCCTAATATAAATATTATAGGTAGTTCTTTGGTTTTGATGATAGTGTTTGAGATTCATATTTTGTTGTTTCATTTTTAGATGATTTTCTTCTATCCTAGCTAGTAGAAGTAGAATGTATAAAAATATGTTTGACTGCTTAGATTAGATTTTTAAATACCAAATATGAATATTTATCAGTATATTTAGCTAATTTAACTCATTAAAAATATAAAATATGATAGTGTTTGAGATTCATATTTTGTAATTTCATTGTTTGATGTGTTTCTTCTATCCTAGTAGATAAGAATGTATAACAATATATTTGACTGCTTAGATTAGATCTCTAAATACCAAATATGAATATTTATCAGTATATTTAATTAATTTAATTTATTAAACATTTTATTTTATTTGGTTAGGTTATGTTCGGTTTAAAACCCAACTGAATCGAACCATTTGAGACCAAACCTTTAACCAACTGGTTGAAACATATACTTTGGTTTGGTTTGAGTCGGTTTGGATTTTGCTGGATCGGTTTGGTCATGTTAGGTTTGGGGTTTTCTGCCTACTCATAAATAGAATTTACAACTTGACTGATAACTAAATAATAATATTAGAAAAAAAATCAAACATCAAAATTATTAGAAAAATAATAACAAACCACAAAATACATTTCATGAATTTGAGATTATGGATTACAAATTTGTAAAATTAATAAATGCACTACAACAAACATGCCATTAATCAGTTCCACTCTATAACAAAAGGTAGAATCTGATTTTTTTTGTCAACAAGAACATACTCTAACTAGATTCTGAAAAAAAAAACTTCATATCTATGTGGACACTATGTAACTGTTAAATTATCACTACAAGAAAACATATTTTTTTTACGAGGGTGCTATTCATTGTTAATTCGTCGTAATAAGGGTTTTACGACAAATTAACATCGATCCGTGTTTCGTTGTTAAACGCTCGTCGTAACGGAGGTTTCGTCGTAAAGTCCTAGTTACGTTTACGAGGAAGATGTTTCCTCGTAACGCGGAAGGAAACATTTCGTCGTAATGTCCTCGTAAATGGCGATGTAAATGCCACGTAATATTTTGTTGTAATAGACACGTAATGTTTCGTCGTAAACTCGATGTAAAGTTTACAACGACTTTACAACGATTCTATGTAAATTCGACGTAACTGTTACGTGGACTAAACGTGGAATTTTACAACGAAATTACATCTCCATATTGAAAATATTAATTAATTATAATAATTATAAAAATTTTATAAAACAATAATTTTAAAATTAAAATATTTGAAAAAAAAAAATAAATATGAAACCAAAAACTTTATTTAAAAACTAAAAATTCATTAATTAAATATAATTTTAATTTTTTATACAAAATATAAGAAATTAAAAAAAAAAGTTCTAAGTAAGGCCAACATCATCGTCATCGAAGTAGTTGGCTGAGGGGTTCGGGTCTGTAGATGTTCCTGCTTCGGGATCCGGCTGGGATCATCCCGAGAGCTGCTCGTCTCGCCGCCAAAGCCGTCTGCAATGCTGGATTTCCCACCGCCATCACATCCAGCAAACTCTCTCGAGAGTCCAAACGCTGCTGCTGGGTATCCATACGAGCTTGCATCCGCTCGTTGTCTTGGTCCCGCCTCGAATAGTATGACGAAGTCGCCCTTGCAACTTCAGTTAACGGAACCTATTCCGACCGTCCTTCCCTTCTTTCTAGGAGCCACCTATATGTATATATATAAAAACTTATTTAGAGTTAATAATAAAAAAAAAAGTTATTAAATTTTACCTCCTCGAAGATCCGGTCGACCTCTTCGGTTGACAACTTGACGGGTATTCCATCTGCAGACTGTTGGGTAAGCTGCGTCTCTCGCTCTTCTACCCGAGACGCCACAGCGTTGAAGAGTTTCTCTGATGCAGGATCAACAAAAACTCCATCTGGTGAAGCGTGAGTCATCTTGAATAAATCCGAGAGAGATGGCAAAACTCCCGTCTTCTCCAACTAATAAACAAAAATAAAAAAATTAATTAAATATATTAATAAATACAAAATTAAACTTACAGCTTCGAGACGAACTCGTGCATGGGATTTTTGGCCGGTTCTATGAACCATGGGCAAATGGCCATCTTTATCCCTCGTTCTTCGGGAAGCGGAGCAGGAGTTGGCTTTGCGGATGTTGCTGGATCGGTCCAATAGGCGATGAGGCCATCCCATGTGTCCTTGGTGACCCCGCCCGGCTTCCCCTCATAGCCGTAAATCTCCCACTTGTCCTTCCAATCGGAGACGGTGTTGCAAAGACGAGTTTTCGCCTTTGCAATAAATTCGCTCTTCACCCTCTCGGTGATTCCTATGGACCAGTTCCACCTTTGATGAAAAAAAAAATGTAAAAGATTAGAAAAAAATAATAATTATTTAATTAACAATTTAATTATTTTATTTAAATGACCGCAAAACATTTAAACCACGTCGTCTTGACGTGATCGGGAGTAGACGTCCATTTGGGATAAGGGCCGTCATAATATCCCTTCATCGTCTCTGAAACGCTCCGGCTAACTTTGTTGTTAGCCCCAAACCTGCAAATATAACAAATTTGTTAAAAAAAATTATCAAAGATTTTAAATTTAAAATTAATAATCTTATCTACTTACCAATAAGTACCCGGGGGTCTATCAGGGTCAAGAACGTGTAAACCCTCTCGTCCGGGCTGGGCAAGCAAATCCTCGACGGTATATCTTGCGAATGGTGCATGAGCTGGCACCCGCAAGTCGGGATGAACTGCAGCCAGTGCGGCAGGCTGATCCGGGGCGACAGGTGGAGCAGCTGGTGGGGGAGGCATATGAGCTGGATGAGGAGGAGGGGTCGAAGAAACTCTCCGAGATGTGTGAGACTCCGGAACTGTCCCGGAAGAAGACGATGGACCGCTAGAGGAAGATCCATCGCCAAAGAGATCTGCATACGTAGGTGCAAGAGCTGCTGGTCTCGGTCTAGGAGCCATCTAAAAAATAATAAAAAAAAAATAATTAATACATATCCGAAACGAAATTTTTAAAATAAAATAATTCCGTTAACTAATCACCTAAACTAATTCCGTTAACTAATCACCTAAACTAATCACCTAAACTAACCACCTAAAAAAAAAAGAGAGAGAAAGTTTACCTTAGAGGGGGAGAGGGTTTTGGGAGGAAGATACGAGCACTGCTCGTCTGAAAGAATTCTCGCATATATATAAAAACGGTTTTGTCGTAATGGCGTCGTAACATTACGAGGAAGTTAGCAGGCCCGTGTTTTTGTTTACGACGAAGTTACCAGACCCGTATTTTTGTTTACGACGAAGTTACCAGGCTCGTGTTTTATTTTACGACGAAGTTACCAGGTCCGTGTTTTATTTTACGACGAAGTTACCAGGCCCGTGTTTTTTCATTTACGACGAATTTACCAGGCCCGTGTTTTTTCATTTACGACAAATTTACCAGGAATGTATGAAACCCCGAAAATCAAATCCCTAAACCCCAAACTTATCATCTTTACCACTCATTCATACTTTCATCCTCTTTATCCAACTAAAATCCTTAACTTCAACAAATTAAAATTTTTTTCCTTAACAAATATATTTTTTTAACCTTAAGAAATATATATTATGCAATAAAAAAACAACATTGGATACAATATTTTGGAAAGACAAAAACAACATTTGTTACATATATTACATCATTCTGAATTGTTTGAGTTCTCATCAACATCAGAACATTCATCATCGTCACTACAATCAAACTCGTCTTCACGTGCTTCATATGTCGCATCTTCGGGAAGATCTTCATATTGATGGTTATTTGGGTTGATCAGAAGAATTTCATCAAGTTGTTGGTCAGGAACCTCAACTTCATTAATAGCATCTTCTTCTTGCAATGGTAGTTCTTCTCCAGCAACAATTCGTCCACGAGGTGTAATTTTGATAGTAGCCAACCAATTAATCCCATAACTTCGAAGGCGAGGGTATGGAAGAAAGCTAACTTGTTCAGCCTGGGAAGCTAGGATGAAAGACTCAAATTTGTTGTATCTTCTCCCAGAGTTGACATCCACAACACCAAATTTGTTAAATCGAACACCTCGATTCTCAACGGGATCGAACCACTCACATTTGAAGATGACACATTTTAGCTTCAATAACCCTGGAAATTCCACTTCAATAATCTCCTGCAAGATCCCGTAAAAGTTTGTTTCGCCTTTCACACATATTCCATAATTACTTGTTGCCCGATGTTTTCCATACTCGTATGTGTGAAAGGTAAAACCTCGTGTGAAGTACATATGTGATGTGGTGACCTTTGCTACTGGACCTTGGACCAATTCGTGAAACCATACAGGGTAATATGGATCATCATACTCAACCTACAAAATACACCACCGTTAGAATACCAAATATTGCTTCATTTTAATCAAATATAATACATGTGATTTTAACCACTTGACAAAGTGCTTTTCTTTTCTTCGTTCCACTTCAGCTGCAGATAATCCCGGTATTGCTTCTTCAACTTGAGATACAAACATGCTGCAAATTAAACAAATATATCATATCAGATTATTAACAACAATAAAATTAATTAACATAGACAAAAAATTTACCTTTCAAACGAAGACGTCATTGCATCTCCGCAGTTGAGCGTAATATATGTGTGGGCACTATGCTTATCCTCTTCACTAGACCACCAAACTTCTTTCAGCTTACCATCAAATCTTCCAATTTGACAGAAAATGTCAGGAACACCGTCTACGGCATATGACGAAGGTACTCCACCATCATCATATATTCTAGGAACTATTTTCCTTGTACGGACGGTTGGAGCAAAGTAGTAAGACGTGAAGTTAGAAGTTTCTGCTGTCAAACTCCCAGCAATGATCGAACCTTCCACCTTTGCTAGATTTTTGGCTTTTCCCTTCAAATGTTTCATGTACCTCTCATATGGATACATCCATCCGTTGTGAACAGGTCCACGAAGTAATGCTTCGTACGGGAGATGAACAACTAGATGTTGCATCACATCAAAAAATGATGGAGGAAATATCTTCTCCAGGTTGCACAATATGATGAGAATGTTCTCCTGAAGTTGTTCGATGACTTCTTCCTTGAACGTACGTGTGCTAAGATCTCTGAAGAATGCTTCAATTGTTGTATGTTGCAAATATAACACAATTAATAACATTTTATAAACATATGTAATATATTATAAAATAATATTTACCTGCAAGTGCTTCATGTACATTTGTTGGAAGGAGCTCAGCAAAAGCGAATGGAAGTAGTCGTTGCATAAACACATGACAATCATGACTCTTCATTCCGGAATACTTTTGACCACGTTCAACACATCTTGACAGATTTGAAACATAACCATCATGGAACTTAACTTCTGATGAGACCCAATCAAACAAAGCTGTTTTCACTGCTGATGACAACCGGAATATGGGAACAGGAACGTTGCCATTGCTCTTGATATGTAACTCACTTCTCTAGCAGATAGAAGGTAAGTCCATCCTTGACTTCTTGTTATCTTTGGTCTTTCCGGGGACGTTCAATATTGTATTCATGATGTTGTAAAAAAAGTTCTTCTCTATGTGCATCACATCTAAGTTGAGGCGTAAAAGAAGATCCTTCCAGTAAGACAGATCCCAAAATATACTCTTCTTATGCCAATTGTGAGAGACCACATACCCATCAGGCATATTTCCCGGAACATGCCAGTTTCCTCCACACGGCACAGTTTTCTGAGCTCCATAATAATCAATTTCTGCTAGGATCTGTTGCCCGGTGAGATATGGAGGAGGACTATCTCTGACAACTTTTTTGTATCTAAACAATGTCTTATTTCTTCGGTACGGATGGGAGATGGGAAGAAATCGACGATGACAATCAAACCAACAACTCTTTCTACCATTCTTCAGTTGAAAAGCATATGTCGATCCACGACAAATTGGACAAGATAATCTTCTATGAGTTGTCCATCCAGACAACATCCCATAAGCAGGAAAGTCACTAATCGTCCACAGTAGAACTGTTCGCATCGTAACATTGTTTTTCATGGAACAATCATACGTTCTCACACCTTCTGACCACAACTCTTGTAGCTCTTGTATCAATGGTTGGAGAAAAACATCAAGCGGCCGTTTTGGATGCTTCGGCCCAGGAATTAATATGGTTAAGAATAGAAATTCTTTTTCCATACACATGTCCGGCGGCAAGTTATACGGCGTAAGAATGACTGGCCACAAAGAATATTGCCTCCCAGACATTCCGAATGAACTAAATCCATCAGTGCTTAACCCAAGATAGACATTCCGAATATTGTTAGCAAAATCTGGATGTACCTTGTTGAAATGTTTCCACGCTCTTGCATCTGATGGATGAGCGATCTCGCCTTCCTTCTGGACATGTTCAGCATGCCACCTCATCGATGCAGCAGTTCTCTCAGATTGATATAATCTTTTTAACCTGTCTTTAATTGGTAGGTACCACATCCTTTGGTACGGTACCCTATTCCTTCCACGTCCTTGCGGTTTGTATCGTGGTTTCTTGCAGAATCGACACTCTTCCAGGTTCTCATCATTCTTCCAGTAAATCATGCAGTTGTCGATGCAAACATCTATCATCTCCGAAGGCAATCTCAGACTATAAACCAATTTCTGAATCTCATAATAAGATTCAGCCGACAAATTGTCTTCTGGCAAGTACTCTTTCAACAACTCCGCCCAAGCATCCATGCATTCTCAGATAGATTATGATCCGTTTTAATATTCATCATCCTAGCTGCTAGAGACAATTTAGAGAGACCTTCTCTACAACCAGTGTAGATTGGTTGATTTGCAGCATCTAACATTTTATAAAACATTTTTGCATCCAAATTAGGTTCTTCTACATTCCCAGTTTCATGAGCTATTGTTGTAGTTGTTTCTAAAAATGCATCAGTAATGATGTCTTGAATCCTATCATGATCTATCATCTGCTCATTCTGATTCAGTTTTTCATTATTACCAGGATTCTCAAAATGATTATTACTACTACTAGCTTCATCTCCACCATAAACCTCTCCATGTTGATACCAAATATAGTAATGCAGTGTGAATCCTCTATTTACTAAATGCTTCCAAACAGTTTCACTAAGTGCAAATTTTGAATTCTTGCATTTTTGACAAGGGCAAAACATCTTACCGCTTTCCTATGTGAGTGGTGTAGAACCTGCCTGCTGCATGAATGTCTCTAGCCCGCTCAGAAAGGTATCCGTCACTCTACCGCCGGAATCTTTATGTGAATACATCCAACTCCGTATCTCATAGATATTGTACCCATCAACCATTTTTTTCTATTTGTGTTTTTCAGTTTTTTTTTCTTATATTTGTTGGTGTGTTTTGAGCATTGAGAAATGACATATATATAGAAGATTTTCGAGTTGTGTAGGTAAAGGTTTAACAAGTATTTTACAACGCAATGTATTACTACGAATTTACAACGTTTTTACATGGAATATACATTCACTTTACAAGGAATACAATTAGGTATCAAGCACAATTAATACATGTTTCGACAAAGTGTAACGGTAACCAGATTCGTTGTAAAATACTTGTTAAATAACAACACTTTTACGAGGAAATACGTTTCTTTGTAAAGTCCACGTAACATTACAACGTCTTTAAGTGGAAAGGTAAGGAAACAGGTTTCGTCGTAAAGTCCACGTTAAATTACAACGCGTTTACGTGGAAAAATAAATTCCACGTAAACGCGTTATAACTTTACGTCTACTTGACGACGAAAGGCTTTCGTTGTAATATTACAACGACTTTACGACGAAACTGCTTTTCGTCGTAAACTCGACGTAATATACTTGTAAATTTACGATGAATAATTTTCGTTGTAAAACTTCGTTGTAAAGCCAGTGTTTTCTTGTAGTGTATATTACTCCTTGCTAGTTTTCCGTCGTTGTGTTGGTTTTTCTCGGCACATGTTTAATGGTGACTGAGGATAACTTTTCTTTGAATCGCTGGTATCTTCAATGTGTATCGTGAATGCATATCATTCTTGTGGTCCTACAACCATTTTCACCAGTTTCTAACAGTTTGTTACAAAACTTATGAGAGTGTCCATTTCAAAATGAAAAGGAGTAAGACTACAACGTACATTATATTCCTCCATCAATCCATCAAATCATTCCAACGTTCTAGACCATCTTGTTCCCATATACTTATCGCATTACTTCACGGATCCATCTATATCCACTTGGTCTACGTTTTGATCCCGACTATCGGATACCAATAATTGGGATCCATCCAAAATATGTATTTGGGGTTATCTTGGAAGCTACAATGTCCTCCAAAGTTAAAATATTTTGTTTAACATGCAATAGCAGAGTATTTATCAGTGAGAAAAAAATTTACAGCATGAGATATAAGGTGTGACATACATTAAGAAAGAGAGTATCAATTTCGTCATTTTGAATGTCCACTGACACTATAAACATGGGCTTTTCCTTGTGTTCCAACAAACTGAAAAGATTTCAAATGCTTTTGATATTTGCTGATAAGGACTATTATTCTAGGAAAACCAAACAGATGGGACAACTCATCAATTTCCATCGATACTATGGTATATTTAGAAAGAAATAACTGATAATTTGTCCAGATTGAACTCCCATGCTGGACTTGTCCAGGTAAATATTTCATGTTATATCTAGATTTGACTGTGTATTTTCCAGTCTTTGTGAAGTTCCAACCATTAATATCTAGTCTCAAGAAACAACTGATGAGGATACTCACTGGTTTTTGCGTCCTTTATCATAATTAATAGTTAAAACATTTGAGAATTTCACTTCTGTGTAACAATGCCAATAAGTTGATCAAATGTGAGAGTAGGATAAATGTTATTTTATTTACATATTGCTGGTCTCGTGTGAGTTGATAGGATCCAAGGGTCAGTCTATAGTTAAATAGAATGTCATGTTCTTAATTTTTTTATTGGTTCTTTATTAACCAGAGATTTAGCTGATACAATACTATGTAATCCATGAGATAGTGAGTATGTCTTATTAGAACCAGATGATCTGAATGTCGATAATATCGTCTTTGAAAACCAGGGAAAATCAAATGTTTGGTTTCTCAATTAACCATCATAATTGTTTTGCTAGCAACTATGTGTTAAAATACGATATCATTCTGAAACCAATTCCACCCTCTTCTTTGGTCCTACATAACTTCTCCCAAGTTAACCAATGCATTCTTTTTACATATCCCGTCAAGTTCCACCAAAATTGTGAGACAATACATATTAATATTGGAGTGACAATACATATTAATATTAGAGTGACTGAAACCAATTTCACCCTCTTCTTTGGTCCTACATAACTTCTCCCAAGTTAGATAATGCATTCCTTTTACATATTCCGTCAAGCTCCACCAAAATTCTGAGACGATACATATTAGTATTGGAGTGACTGATTTTGGGAATCAATAGCAGATCGGTAGAGTCGTTGCTATTGATTATATTAATGCATTTTACCTATTTTTTGTTTAAAAATAAACAGTGTTCAACAATAAAAAGTTAAAAACTATCTTGTTAGAAGCTACTCACGCTTCTTTTGCTTTTTAGAATCCTTCTCTGTGCGAGTTAGGACAAAGATTTGAGTTTTTGGTCCTCTTAGACTTTTCCACACTTCATAAATATGATATGATTCTGCTCTTTTGTTGATTCCCAAAACAATTTCATTTCGTTTTGGACCAGCTCATCAACCTTATGGCTGAAGTTGATTGATGGTTTATCAAAATGTATTTATTGTTTAGAAATCGGTTTTATACTTTTTTAAGATCTTTATAACATTCTGGCATCTTCATTTACGAAGAAAAGGAGAAAATCAGTGGCATGCACGGAGCAACTTTGAGGAATGTAATTTTTTCCTCTTTCAACCTTACAGGTATTTAGTGTTAGCACATTTGTACATATTTGAAAAGATAAAGCAAAAGAGGATTGCTTTGTTAGAGTTCTTTATTTGGAAGGATTTTTAACGTTAACCCCCTCCCCCCAACTAAGTTTTTTTCGGATAAAACCCCTTAACATAGTATTTAATGGGAAAAGCCCCAAACAAAGTTTATTTAGTGAATTAAATTCTCTAACTACAGTGCCGGATAAAATGACCACTACTATCGGTAATCATTAGTTTAGGGGTTTTTACACTAACTAAAGATAGTTGATTGGTTTTTCTTTTAAAACTAAAAAGACAAATATAATAAAATTATCTAACATTAGTGACTTCTAATTTTTAAATTTGCATTTTTAAATATTTCTGTAAATATATGTGTCTAATTTCTTATTAAAATCAACATTATATTTGTTCAAAAAGAATCAGCATTATATATGTATAATCTAAATGTAAAATACAGAAAATATAATTAAAAAATTATGGAAACAAAAGAATAAAGCAAAAAAAAAACTAACCACAAATGAGGGACTTGAAGCTAACTTTAATTGAAGGAGAATTGCCAACCATATAGGCTTCGCCTTCATCCCAAAACTAGCAAAATAGATTTGTGGTGCTTTCCTTGAGTGATCAAATTGTCATCAGAGCCATCAACCCCCTGGAGAACTCGAGCGAGTTTTCCTAAGGTCCCTCTTTGCTTGAGAGTGCTTTGCTTCACAAAATTTTTTCTACCCCAAAGTAGAGGCCAACGAAGGATGATCTCACTCAAATTACCCTAGGAGTGAATTACTCTCTCAAATAAGAGGTTCAGATGTAGTACTTAGGGATCGATTTCACGGGGAGCGAAGGAACACAAAAGATGTTTAATCCTTAGTGACTAAGCTAGGTTGAAATGGTTTAAATGTAAATTGCAAGTTGTGAGCAATGATTATTTGCTCAAGAGAATGTTTAAGGGTTGTAATCAATAAGAGAAATAGTTAGATTCAAGGTTACTATTCAGCTAGTTCAGGATTATAATGCTATGGATGTTTTAATGAGTTGCTTGCATATACTAAAGAACTTCGACTCTTTAGATTTGGCTAATAACTATCGTTACTAGTCTCGTCTATTGATCTGTCTGCCGACAATATCGATCGATGTTTGACAGCTTGTATCGATCGATATGTGTGTCGTCGATCGATTACTCTATTGGAGTATCGGTCGATATAGCTCTAGATCGAATCGAGTATATGTTCACCAAGATCATAGACCGGCTCTCGCTTATCCCTAGAGGATCTTAGCTTATTCAAGATGATGTCATGAGACTGATTTATGGATTAAATCAACTCCAAGATCATACTCTAGTTAGCTACGCTAGAATAAGCATTAGGGTTCATCAGGATAATGAGTATACAACTCAACAGTCCATAGTTGGGGCTAATCCCTCATAACTATTTGAACCCTAAATCTAACAATGGAATCTACTCAGACATGACTGAGTGATTCATAGCATCTAGGTAATAATAGAGATTCATTTAGAAGACCGAACAATCAAGTTCCTCGTGATAACAAATCTCTTTGTATCTTTCTTCTAAACTTAGAATCCTATAACCTAAGATGAGAACAGAATTAAGATGAAAAGAATACTTTATTGATAAGTAAGAAGTACTAGAACAATGATATGCTGTAAAAGCTTACTTTGCCAAAACACATAGGCAAATGTATAAATATTGAGTACAATTAGGTTAAAAACTCGTCAGGGGCATTATAGTAATATTGAGACATCTTGGGCTTCAAGTCGATTGAGAATATTCTTCCTTCTTCTGCACGCTCGATATCGATCGATGGTACTATGTGTACATCGATCGATGGAGTATCTCGTCATCATTTCTTCAAATGCATCATCGATCGATTACACGAAGTGTGTATCGATCGATATGTAACTCTGGATATCGACCTCGATGTCTGATCTTCAAGTCATCTCGGGAAAACACTCCTTTAAGCTCCAAATGGCACCTAAAACGTCACTTTACTCCAAAATGTCCTTGAACCTGAAAACATACCTAAAAGACTCCAAAACATAGATATATATAGTAAAATCATATAAATACCATGAGTAAAAGTGGGTCAAAATCATGGTATATCAACTCCCCCAGACTTAACCTTTTGCGTGTCCTCAAGCAAACACACAGGTAGTCTTAGAAAGAAATTTGAAAATAGCAGGGACTCAATTTAAATCTTAACTTTAGGATCATCACCTCTACTTTGTTGCAAGCCACATCTTATGCCTATTAATCACATGAGTACACTATGCCATATCCTAGCTTAGCAACTAAATCTCCTAACCAAATATCTTAACAATCATGTCTGTCTATCACCTCTACTGATCTCATTTATGCATAAAAATAAAAGTGCATGCTTTACCTTGGGGATATCGATCAAGAAACACATGGATTCAACTCAAGCAAGTTTCTGAACACACATGCAAGTCTTCTCTGATCCCTTTCTTCCCCCTTTTTATCTCTCTTCTCTGGATCCTCATAGTTTCAAATTATGATGAACACTGATTGCCACAAAGGCTATCTTTATGTTATCTCATTGACTTAGTAACACATACTTTTGAATAAGCGAATAGTGGGGTCGCAGGAATCACTCCTACCCCTCGCTTTGATCAATCTTTTAAAGTAGAATAGTGGGGTCGCAGGAATCACTCCTACCCCTCTACTTCTCAAGATATCATATCACATCTTTATACAAATAATTTCTCTCTTTCCTTAGGATGGTGAAGAGAGAGAGGGAAGGGAATCAGAAGCACACAGACTATTACCTTCCAGACTTGCAGGAGGATTCCGATCCCTTGTATACCAAGCCCCAAGACAAGCAATAGATTGTCAGGTTAGGTTGGAGATCAGCTTTGGTTCTTCCAAACAATCATGAGAAGTATTGTCGTAGGTGACAGTTGATCCACTTTAGCATCTATAGTACTTTCTGTAATCAACAAATCTAAGAATGGTGCTAAAGAGTGGTTAGATAAAAAGAAAATTTTTGAAAAATATCCTAGTCCCTTTCTTGACTCAATAAAACCAATTTTGAAAACATTTTGGTGAAATCAAAAAGGTAAGGTAGCATCAGTAATCTCCCCCCAGACTTAAATCATACACTGTCCTCAGTGTATAATAGTCGGACTAGGGCATAAATAAATCATAATGAATGTACTGATATCGAAAATTAGAACGATATACCTGACCGTGGATACGTATCGAGCGATAGTGAGTCGTCTATGTCGATCGATAAGGATAGGAAAATGTCGAGCGATGTCGACAGGATCGTATCGGTCGATAGGAATGGTAATCGTCTATAATCTGAAAAACTTAAAAACAAAAACGAAAAACGAAAAATAAAAAAATAAATCAAATTTAACTAAGTAAGAAAATACCTAATAGTGGGTTGCCTCCCACTCAGCGCTTTATTATAGTCTTTTAGCTTGACTATGGTAGTAATGAGGCTAGTGAGGTGAATTCATGACACTTGCTGAGAAGCAAGCCTCATCCGTGTTCTCTCCATATTTTTCTCCAAACCAAGTGGTGAAGAAGCTTCTTGTGGCTTTATCTCCTCTGGTTAGTTTCTCCCTTAATTCAATGACCTCGTTGCGCAGACGTTCTATATTTTCTGCATTGCTCTCAATGTAGAACTGGTGGTTTCTGAATGTTGGATAGGTGTGTTGGGATAGATCACCGAGTTCTTCTTGTATGTCATTGAGTCTCTTAAATGTTCTCCTTCGTACCATGTGTCTATCGATCGATCTTGGGTAGTCCATATCGATCGACACTGGTGTAGGTATGTCGATCGATGTCCTGATTGGTATATCGGTCGATGCTAATGGTGCTGGTCTATCCGCGAGTTGTCTTGAGATGGTCTTGATTTCCTTATGGATGTTCTCTATAGTGTACTCCATGCTCTTGACGTCGCTTTGCACTGGAAACCATAGTTGCTCAAAGCTTTGGTAGGTGGAATCTCCAACCTCTTGAACTATGGTGAAGAGATCTTGAACTGTCTTCTCCATATCAGCTCTGGTACAAAATTCGCTGGAGTTAATATCGGGCGATGGACTAGGTGTCATATCGGTCGATGTTGCGCGTCTGTAGTCCTCGCAGAGTGCTCTCAATGTATCTTCAACCTCTTGCAGTCGATTTTCCATTGGTGGGATCATCTCATCAGTTATTTTCTTCTTGCTGATGTAGAAGGATTTCATCGTTTGGTGTGTGTGGTGTAGAGCCTTGATGATGTGATCCATGGTATCTGCCATTGTTGATGTGCGTTCCTTGAATGAGGTGAACTTGTTGCTGAGCTGCTGATATTTGTCTTCCAGATCTTGGGTGGTGGTTGCCTCTTCTCGTTTGATATCCTGATAGAAGTTGCGGATGAGATTAGTGATTTCTTCTTTGCTGTAGGTGTTCTGCAAACGTCTATCGGTCGATGTGCGTTGGTCTGCATCGATCGACGGTGTATGAGGAGGATCGATCGATGGTGTGTGTCCAGCATCGGTCGATGGCGGCATGTTGGTTTTCAGTTGTGAACGGAGAGTGGATACTTCTTCTTCTAGGGCGTCTTTCTTTTGTTGTTGAAGATTATAAGCGCTCTGAATCCAGTTGATTTCAGATTGGAGTTCTGATCGTGCTCTCTTCATTTCATGTGGATAGGTAAAGGTTTGCCAGATGTAAGGACTCTTGGCCTCATACATCATTCGTTGGACTTCAGCTTCTGTGTAGAGCTTCTCTTTAGGTTCCTCTCTGTTGAAGTGATCTGCATGTATGAGCAAACAAAAACAAGACCAATCAAACAGTGATGCTCTGTTAAGTAACTCCTCTATGGCTTCCTTTGAAACATGGATGATGTCTCCATTGACTCCTCTAGCAAACCCAGATTCATCCCTGAAAACTCCAAATTCGTCCTTCTTCTCCCATAAGAAGCGTCGAGTTCCATCTTTGAAAGCTCGTCTACCCATCTCTCGGTGCATATCGAACGATATACGATTATGTTTATCGGTCGATATGTGCTGAAATTCCGAATCCTCCGAGTTGAGATGATCAGTTGAAGCTCCGTCTTGATTGGATACTGTGGTTGTACTGATGTGCTGATGCTGCTGATTGACAGAGGTGTGAGGTAGTTGTTTGTAGAGGTTTATGGATCCATTGGCGGTTTGAAGGATGTCTCCTATATCCTTCTTTGTTATTGGGATGATTATCCCATCCATTGCTCGTGCATTGCCTTTTGGATCTCTGAAAATACCAAACTCATCCGGAGTTAGATAACCAAAATCAATATTATATATTTGTACCTCGGATGGTGTAGTGGTCGTATCGGGCGATGCTGTATCAGGTGCATCAGTCGATGTTGGATGACGGTTGTCGATCGATTGTTGTTGGAACGTATCGGTCGATGGGACTTCCTCAGGTTGAATTGCATATTGCAGTGGAATTGCCTCTACTGCAAAACTCTCATTGAAGTCGCTTGCCCAACTTCCAATTGAGTAGTCTCCGTCTCTTATATCCTTAGATGGTGTGTATATGGATATAAAGTCGATAGGATCGCTTGATGGTTCATAGGGTCGTTTGAGCGATCGTCTTGGTTGCATATCGGTCGATGAAGGCTTGCTTACATCGGTCGATGCGTTGAATCTGAAGGTGTGGGAAGGGTGTCCATCTTCTTCTTCACGAATGAATCTGTACTCTGTAGCTCGTTCTTCCTCGTAATCTTCATCGTATTCCTCCTCTAGAGGTATGTAGTCGTCCGGTTCTGATGTAGCTGGCTCAAAATCGGGCTTTGATGCTAGGGTTTCAGCGTTGTTCCTCCAAAAGGGCTGTCTATCGATCGATGTGGTGTTAGCTACGTCGGTCGATGTGTTGGTATCGGTATCGGACGATGGGATGTTGCTCTCATCGGTCGATGTAACCGGATTGGTTTCGTATTCAGCCATGGAATCGTACTCATGGGAACAGAAACAAGCTGCTACGACTTTTGTGGTCTCCTTAGCTGGTGGCTTGATGACCTGGACGGGATCATAGAGGGTGGTGGAACTTATTAGGGTTAGGCAGAGCTTGTTGAACTTTAGGTCACAAACGGCTCCGACGGTGGCTAGGAAAGCTCTTCCAAGTAGTAGTGATGTCTTGAAGTTAAGCTTGACATCCAGGACGTGAAAGTCTGTTGGGATGATGGCATCTCCAATCTGTACCTCATGATTTCGAATTATGCCTCCAGAGTTCTGTTGAGAACAATCCACAAAGATGAATGTCTCATCAGTAGGCTCTATCTTCAGACGTAGGTGGTCTGCCATGATCTTAGGTATGATGCTGACTCCTGATCCTGTATCACATAAGGCACGAGGGAATTCAATGCCCCTGATGGAACATGGTACTGTGAACTTCCCTAGATCGCTCCTCTTTGGTAGTGTGATTCTCTTCTTCATGCTGTCATGAACTTGGTGAAACATCCTCTTGATGTCTTCTTCTGTCTCCTTGGTCTCTCTGAAGAACATCCACAATCTATGAGAAAAGTAGGCTTCTTCAAAGGGTTTCTCTGCAGGGATCCTTAGAACTCGTTTCCTGAAGTTTTCTATCTCTGCTTCATTAGCTCCCCTTTTAAGGTGCTTTGCAATCTTCTCTTTCCTTTTTCGTAAGACTCTTCCTAGGTTTTCCTTTTCTGGCTCCATGGGTTCAATGATGTCCGTGGGTTTCTTCAATATTGCTGTAGGAAGGGATTTGGAAAGTTTGGACTGCTCCCGGAGTGCATTAAGTCGTGCTACATCGATTTTGGGTAGTTGCACTCGGCGGTGTGGGATAGTATATCGATCGATGGCTACTGCTGTGTGTCGGTCGATATTGGTATCTCCGGATCGGTCGATGGAAAGGTTTCTGTATCGATCGATGGGGTCTGAAGATCGGTTGACGTCCATACCGGTGGGTGGTCGTGGGTGTTTGGCTGCAAAGGCTTCGTGTGACATGATTTTGATTGAATTGCACTCGTTGGAGGGTTCCTCGAAGTCTATCGATCGATACTCGTCAAAGTTTATCGATCGCTTTGCTTTTGGTGATATCGATCGATGTTGAGCCGATGATGTCGATCGATATGAGTCAGATCCGGCTTCGGGCGAGGCTTCATCTGTCGATTTTTGCAGCTCATCCTGGGGAACTTCCTCCCAGAAATCATCATCTATGATGGCATTGACGTGGTGGTGAGTAGTAGGTTCTCCTGGTGCTCTTGCCAAGACTTCTTGTTTCTTCAAAGCCTCTCCTGTCTGAATTACTTGAGTCTCCACTTTCTTCACATAGGTGTTCAAAGTATCAAGCTTTGAATTTAGAGTGGTGTAGACAGAGTCAATCTTCCCATTGAAATCCACTTGGAGCTTCTGTTGTGTCTGTAGAACTCTTTCCAGCATTTCTTCTAGCTTGCTTTCCTGGGTGGGTGGGGGTGGATTGGTGTAGAATGAGTTTCCGTAACTCCTGTTGTTTTTGGGTGAATGTAGCAATTTTTCTCCTCCAGTCTTCAGCACGTGACTCATCAAAGAAGTTACGCAGGAATGCGTTTTTGATGTCCTTCCAGGTGGTGAGAGAACCTGGTGGTAGTTGTCGCAGCCACTGCAAAGCTTCTCCTGATAGAGAGTATTTGAAAAGCTTGCAGAAAAGATAGTCTTCAGGGACTCCGTTGGCTTTGATGGAAGATATAATATCTTCGTATCTTTCCAGATGATCCATAGGATGCTCATGAGATAACCCACACAAGGGTATCTGTCCTACGAGACCGTAGTACTGCGGCTTGAGCTCGAAATCTCCTCTCTGAATAGCAGGAGGGCGGATGGCGGATCTGTTGGTATAGAACTGATCTGGACGGTTGTAATCTTCCAAGGTTCTAGCTCTGTTGGCTTCATCTGCAGGTGGGATGAAGTCTGTAGTGTCTTGCTCAGGAATGATTTCCTTTTGAGCATTCAGCTTCTGACCTGCTGTGTTACGCAGGTGACCATCTTGATCACGCAGGTCTCCATTCTCATCGGTTCTGAGAATAATAGGGGCTACCATGGCTCGTCGGGTAGTATCGATCGATGTAAGGTGATTTATATCGATCGATGTCGGATGAAGTGTATCGGTCGACGGTCGGTTGTCGAGCGATAAATTGCGGCGAGTATCAGTCGACAGAGAAGGTGTCTCGGTCGACTATGGTAGAGCAGTATCGATCGACGAACGGGTGTCGATGTCGATCGATGTCGGTGTATCGGTCGACAAAGTAGAGGTTATGTCGATCGATGTGGAACGTAAGTTCTTGCGGATGCTACGCTCCAAGCTGTGGGGGTCTTCTGAGTACACAAGTTGATGATTCTTGTTGCTTTTGGTATTGTTGGGCATGTACCTGAAAATCAAGAAAAAAATTTTGCGTCAGAAGGTGATTTAGCAGAAATTTAAATAACCTAGACCTAATCAGATTAAATCTAATGGCGATCTTAGCTCCCCGGCAACGGCGCCAAATTTGATCTCACTCAAATTACCCTAGGAGTGAATTACTCTCTCAAATAAGAGGTTCAGATGTAGTACTTAGGGATCGATTTCACGGGGAGCGAAGGAACACAAAAGATGTTTAATCCTTAGTGACTAAGCTAGGTTGAAATTGTTTAAATGTAAATTGCAAGTTGTGAGCAATGATTATTTGCTCAAGAGAATGTTTGAGGGTTGTAATCAATAAGAGAAATAGTTAGATTCAAGGTTACTATTCAGCTAGTTCATGATTATAATGCTATGGATGTTTTAATGAGTTGCTTGCATATACTAAAGAACTTCGACTCTTTAGATTTGGCTAATAACTATCGTTACTAGTCTCGTCTATTGATCTGTCTGCCGACAATATCGATCGATGTTTGACAGCTTGTATCGATCGATATGTGTGTCGTCGATCGATTACTCTATTGGAGTATTGGTCGATATAGCTCTAGATCGAATCGAATATATGTTCACCAAGATCATAGACCGGCTCTCGCTTATCCCTAGAGGATCTTAGCTTATTCAAGATGATGTCAGGAGACTGATTTATGGATTAAATCAACTCCAAGATCATATTCTAGTTAGCTACGCTAGAATAAGCATTAGGGTTCATCAGGATAATGAGTATACAACTCAACAGTCCATAGTTGGGGCTAATCCCTCATAACTATTTGAACCCTAAATCTAACAATGGAATTTACTCAGACATGACTGAGTGATTCATAGCATCTAGGTAATAATAGAGATTCATTTAGAAGACCGAACAATCAAGTTCCTCGTGATAACAAATATCTTTGTATTTTTCTTCTAAACTTAGAATCCTATAACCTTAGATGAGAACAGAATTAAGATGAAAAGAATACTTTATTGATAAGTAAGAAGTACTAGAACAATGATATGTTGTAAAAGCTTACTTTGCCAAAACACATAGGCAAAGGTATAAATATTGAGTACAATTAGGTTAAAAACTCGTCAGGGGCATTATAGTAATATTGAGACATCTTGGGCTTCAAGTCGATTGAGAATATTCTTCCTTCTTCTGCACGCTCGATATCGATCGATGGTACTATGTGTACATCGATCGATGGAGTATCTCGTCGTCATTTCTTCAAATGCGTCATCGATCGATTACACGAAGTGTGTATCGATCGATATGTAACTCTGGATATCGACCTTGATGTCTGATCTTCAAGTCATCTCGGGAAAACTCTCCTTTAAGCTCCAAATGGCACCTAAAACGTCACTTTACTCCAAAATGCTCTTGAACCTGAAAACATACCTAAAAGACTCCAAAACATAGATATATATAGTAAAATCATAGAAATACCATGAGTAAAAGTGGGTCAAAATCATGGTATATCAAAGGACCAGCATCGCATCACTACCAACAAATACTACATCGTCAAACTAAACTTTACTCTATTCATATTAAAGTTATAATTACGGGTAACAGCTCCGACATATAATATGTATTTTAAAAGATATCAATCTCATCGATTTGCATATGTATTTAAACTGCTAATTTTTAAAATGTTTGTTACTAATCTTCTAGATAATTAAATTATCTCTAGTGTTGGTCAAAAGAACAACTACTACAATTAGATAATTTTTATTATTTTTATGATTTTTTAAATTTTCAATTTATAGATATATAATGTTTCAAACTGACTCTGCACACCAAATTGGGAGATATGCGTCCATGTGAACAATAAAAGACGGTTGCTTCCTCACACGTGCTAGACTGTCCGCCTTTAAATTCTTTGTCTGTGGTACATGAACGATCTCTGATCTTAAGAAGGTCACTTTTAGGGTCTTGATATCTTCCAAATAATTTGCAAAAGCTGGATATTCTTCTGGTTCTGAAACCATACTCATCAATTGAGAACAATACGTTGCAAACGTAACCTGAAATTGACGTAAATTCCTCATGCATTCCATTGCCCAAACTAGTGCTTCCACCTCCGCGTGAAGAAGGGAGAGGATAGCCCTTACATTTCTTGCCCCCATCAGACTATCAAAACCTTCTAATGTACTATACCAACTTTGTCCGGAGAAAATATCGTTACATTTCCAGGAACCATCTATGAAACACCATTGTCCTGAAATTGGCAATATGTTTGCATCCACACTGTGTGGTACCGTCCTTTCTGTACTTGATACTTGTGCCTCAGCCCAAAGTGTTGATTATGTAGCGGCCAATGTAAGTGTTTCCCTGGGATCAATGTATTACTGAGCAATTTATTATTCATGCTTTTCCAAATATATCACAATATCCATGCAAATTGATGATCACCCATCTGAGAGGTAACTCTCCAAAAAAATGATTCATATATGTAAAGAGGGACCAAGTTGGAAATATATCTGAATTTCATGGTATTTTTTAGAGTGGCCAGACCTGAATTGCTGGAGGGCATTAAAAACACACATGGTTTATCGATTTCTCAGCAGCCCCCTCATCTGGCACAACAAATGTCCCCTTGTATTCCTCTTGCTTGCAGATTTTCCTTAACTGCTATGCATCCCGACACCAATTGCCAAAAAAGTGTTTTATCTTCGGTGGACACCTTACTTTCCAACAGTACGCCTTTAACAGATCAACCGTAAGTCCAAACACTATTGGTGGTTTATCTCTGTCTGAGTAAACTTGTTCCACATGATATGCTGATTAACCGTATATTTCCAATTTGTGTGAAATGCCATACATCTTTATCCACCATCTAAGTCCTGCTCAGTGGTATGCTTTCAATTATTTTCACATCCTGGGGATCCACTATAGCCTGAATTACCTGTCAGTTCCAAGTTCGCAAAATAGATTCAACGAGAGAATTCACTGTGAGGTGAAGGTCGAAATTGTGGTGATTTTTATTTGCTGGTCTCGGATGAGTGGTTGGGAGCCATGGATCATTCCATACAGATATATTGAAGGTCATGATCCCACCATTTTGATTAGTCATTTGATTACCAAAGATCTAGTAGAAACAATACTCCGCTAGACATATAACAGAGAGTATGATCATATCGGTTCCAAGGGTGATTCATTTCCTGAAATACCGTCCTTTGAAAATTCGTGAGAATAATGTGTTTGAATTTTATTTTTATTTTTTATATTTTTAAATATTTTTTATTTTTGGACTTTTTAGATATTTAATAGTAAAACCCATCAATTATGTTTTGTTAATGTAAAGACCCCAAAATTAAAGATTTACCGGTAGCATTGATAATTTGACCTGCACTATAGGCAGAGGTTTTAGTTCATTAAACACGGTTAGTTGGGCTGTTTTCCATTAAATACTTAGTTTAGAGGGGTTTTCACCTGAAATAAATTTAGTTGAGGGGTGTTGATGTTAAAATTCTATTTGGAATGATGTGTTCTCGTGATTGCCTCCTTATCAGGATATTTTTATTGGATTGATGTAATACATTCCATGATCCAATTAATCCATTGTTATGTAAAGTCTATTTATTTAAAAAAAAATGAATATCTATTTAATTTTATCGCACGTTTTACTCATATCCATTCTATACTATTTGTTCGTTCAGAGCTCATGAAGCACTGCATTTGCTATAAGGATATTGTATGAGATCAATATATCTATTAATGGCAATTGAGGTAGAAATCTCTTAATCTAGTGGTTTAATAAAGAGTTCATTAATATGCTTATACACCCAAAAAATATGAGTTTCGAGAACCAGCAAGAATGAATTATGCATATTTATGGAGAAAAGTACATAAAAAATCTTCAACATGGCACAATGATAATAATCTGACATTAATCTCATAAGACGACTCATAATAATGCAACTAAGCGTAAATCTTAATAAAATAGCTAGAATTGTCAGTTGTAAGGTCGTCTTACAATATTTCTCTAATTGGTAATAGCTTAACCAGCGTTAAAAATGTTAGATTGTGTTTCTGATATTAAAATCGATTACAATTGATTTTATCTCTCCATCTAAGATACAGTAAAAACTATATAAACTGATAATACTGGGACTAAGATATTTTATTAATTTACAAAAATTTTTGTTTTTCTTTTTTCTATTTTTGATTTGTTTGCAAGATAATATTTTTAAAAAAAAATTATTAGTATATACACTAATTAAATTTATAAATTTTACTTTCATATTTTTTTATTATATTATGTTTTGTCTAGTTTTATTTACCATAAAATTTAAATTTGGTTTTCTATATAATTTTACTAAATATTATCAAAATATATTGAGTATTAAACAATAAAGATATTTTTATATAAAACTAACAAATGTTTAGTTTATACTTATATAACATGTATATATAAAAATATTATTATTTATGATTTAAGTGGAACCATATATTTACATAAATTGGTTTCTAAAAAATTATTATCTTATTATATAATTGATTCGTGTTATATTTGAACCAGTTCAATTCAGAACTGAATTTTTTATTAATTTATAGTATTTACTAATTATTTAGTACTAATTTATAGAGTTTTGCAAAGTTGATAAAAAAATATTGAAATATATGTTATTATTATTTTTTGAACGTTTGGAGATGATATTAATCAAAATGTTTGAAACCAATACAAAGGCAATGCCTTCTACCATAAGGTAGTTTAAAAATCAAAAACAACAACACTCTAAATAAGAGTCAAAGGTTGCTTCTGCTGCTTTCTCTTGCGATCATATCTTGAAGCCAAGAGCGCCCTCCCATGGCTAAATAATGAAGATTGGAAACGACCATCCCTTAAAACACTTTTGGCAAAAGCACGAGCTATCTCATCTGTTGATGCACCCTCTCCTTCAAAAGCTATTGTCACAAATTTATCTTTGAGCTTCGTTACCTGATGAAGAAACGATCTGTAGCGAGGCCATTGCGCAGGTACCTTAATTGCTTCTATTACCTCGTTATAGTCTGAAGATATGACTGCTTTTGTGACTCCGAGATCGGCTAAGCTTGTCATGGTCGATATCACACACTGTAGCTCTGCGATGAAACGATTAGGGGCATGGATAATCGCATCGCGAGCATGATGAGTTACATTACCGGAGTGGTCTCTTGCAATCCAAGAAATCCCACTATGGAGATGTGCATTTCTCTAGTTCGCGTGAATGTTACATTTAATAGTACCGAACTCCGGGGGGGAACCAGTTTGCACTACATTGTCTCAGAACGCCTTCAGTAGCGTCAGTAGGTGACCTATTGAAAACCATTGCTCCACCTCGTCATTCATATCATTAATCAGTTTCTCCATTAATATCTGAGTTTCGGCATATAAGATAGAGTTTATGTTCTTCCAAATTGGCTACTTCACCCACGGGATAGAGCGTACTAACGTATGAGGCTTGGTTTTGTCCTCCATTACATTAAATGTAGATGGCATATTTGCTTCTAGAGATTGTTGACGAGCCACACCAGGGATTGGGATTCATATCCGTGACCAGATGCTTAAGGCCATTGGACACTGAAACAGGATATGATTAATGGTTTCTACACCTCCCTGGCAAAGTTTGCATTGACTGTCCATACCAAGGCCTCTTGATTGAGCTAGAGCTCCTGAAGCTGCTCTCCATAAAAACATTCTAATCTTTGGTAGTGTGGGGATCTTCCATATGTGTTTCTTTAAAGCATTTCAAGTCAAGTCCTCTTGTGAGGTTGGTCCCATTAGCCTCATCTTTTCTGCAGCTATTAGTTCATACCTTGTTCTTACTGTATAAGCTCCATATCTTAAGTAAGACCAAACAAAGCAATCCTGAACTCTACCTGGTGACATCTGCTTGATACACCTCATTAGGTGGAAATATGTCTACTAGCCAGATGTCATACCATTCCCCCGAGTTATCAGTCAGGGAAGATACCTTTAGTTTGCATTGACTGTCCATACCGAGGCCTCTTGATTGAGCTAGAGCTCCTGAAGCTGTTCTCCATAAAAACATTCTAATCTTTTGTATTAAAAAAGTATTTTTTTTAATTTAATACAATAAAAACCGCAAGCTGCCAAAAGACGACGTACACATATTGCGCCTGCTTCAATCATCTTATTTTTCATCATCATTATTCATCGCTCAAACACAGAGAGAGAGAAAGATGGAGATTGGATTTCTGGGCTTGGGTATCATGGGAAAGGGCATGTCAATGAATCTACTGAAACATGGTTTCAAAGTAACCGTCTGGAACCGGACACTCTCCAAGGTAAATTAAAAAAACATTTCTCTTTCAGATCTGATTTAAGTTTTTGAGGATTATTTTGATTGATTCACGGAACAGTGTGATGAACTTGTGGAGCATGGAGCTTCAGTATGCGAGACTCCAGCTGAAGTAATCAAGAAATGCAAATACACTATCGCTATGCTCTCAGATCCTTCTGCTGCTCTCTCGGTATATGTTTTTTTCTTATTGTGTGTTAGCTTTGATGATTAAAGATACGAACAAAGTTACAATCTTTTGTGTGGTGTCTGGTTGATTATAAGGTTGTTTTCGATAAAGATGGTGTTTTGGAGCAAATCTGTGAAGGGAAAGGCTATATTGATATGTCAACAGTTGATGCTGAGACTTCCTTAAAGATCAGCCAGGTTTTTTAACTCTTTTCAGATTATTATGAATCAGTGATTAGACAAAAGAATAATTGATTAGTGTTTTGTATAAAATGGCAGGCAATCACCGGGAAAGGTGGTCGGTTTGTAGAAGGTCCTGTCTCAGGTAGCAAGAAGCCGGCAGAAGATGGCCAGCTCATCATACTTGCTGCTGGTGACAAGGTAACATCAGATCTCAAAAAAAAAACAGGCAGAACCTTTCTAGTTTGGTCTTTTAGTAATATTTCAATCAATATGCTGCTGCTTTGCTAGTCCCTTTTCGATGAATCGGTCCCAGCTTTTGACGTCTTGGGGAAGAAGTCTTTTTACTTGGGACAAGTTGGGAACGGAGCTAAGATGAAACTTGTTGTGAACATGGTCATGGGAAGGTGAACATCTCGGTCTCCTCTTTCTTGACTATTTACAATACGAAATGGAACTTGGCTTCATGCTATCTTTTTATTATTACACAGCATGATGAACGCCTTCTCCGAGGGGCTTGTATTAGCTGACAAGAGTGGACTTAGCGCTGACACTCTTCTTGATGTTCTGGTGAGATAAATATGTTTAGAACTTGATTAGTGAGCTGTGGCTGTTAATTGGTTGTAATGTTGTTGGGGCAGGATCTTGGTGCCATGACAAACCCAATGTTCAAAGGGAAAGGACCTGCGATGAATAAGAGTAGTTACCCACCAGCGTTCCCGTTGAAACATCAGCAGAAGGACATGAGGCTAGCTCTTGCTCTTGGCGATGAAAACGCTGTTTCCATGCCTGTAGCTGCTGCTGCAAATGAGGTCAGTTACTTGAAGACACCAAGAATATTATTGATTGCTGGCATTATAAATCTTTTTTTTTAAACTTGTATCTTTTTCTTTTATTTCGAACAGGCTTTTAAGAAGGCCAGAAGCATGGGACTTGGAGATCTGGACTTCTCTGCTGTGATTGAGGCTGTGAAATTCTCCAAGGAATAGTAGCTAAATTATTGGAGAAAAAAAAACTAAAATGATTGTTGTCTTCCCAAGGACAGTTTACTCTACTCATGATTTGGCCAAGAACACATTTTAATCCTTCAGCAAATAAGACGTCTTTTAAAACAGTACATAACTTACCTCTTTTGGTTTGTGTAACAAATGCAAAAGCTTGGTAACTAATGAGTTATTTAAGACTAGGGGCGAACCCCCGCGCAAGCGCGGGGATATTGATGTTCACTTTTTTTTCCTTCACCGAGAGTTGCCAAGGAGTTGCTGTAGTTTGTGAAGTTATTGAAACTGTGCAGTTGGTATGAGTAGAACTGTATATCATGTGTTTATGGTTTTTTGGTAAACCTTTGGTCGCTATGTGTGTCTTGAACTGGTTATGTTGTGGTGAGTTGATGATTTTTTTTTTAATTTTTAGTGTTCAAATGGCTCATCTCGAAGGTACGATTATAGTTTACTATTTCTCTAAAAATTTGTTTGAAAAAATGTTTGTTGTTTTATGTGTTACAGTTAGTTTATTGTTTTGGTGGTTTTTTTTGGTGCGAGAGATTGGTATTTTAAATATTGCACAGTTTGTAAGTGAAATTGCATCTACTATAAAATGTTAAAATAGAAAAGGTTTACATGTCTTTATCTTAAATGTCTTTTTATTTTAGGGTGTAATCTTCCTTTCTTAAGTCAGAGAGAGTATAAAAAATATTATTTACATAAAACTCAGACACTGGTGAATAAGTAAAGACACATCAACACTTCCTTTATTGTTTAAATTCATAGTAATTCGTACACCAGTAAAAAAATAGTTTACAGCAAATCATACAAATAACCAAAGTTCAAAATAGTGAAAACATGTGGAAATAGACAATTGAAATGAAACAGAAGCTTAAGTGGGATTACGGTTATATTGCCTTGCAAGAATCACTCTCATGAACCTGAACATTGTAACCTTTTATGGAGCCAAGGCAACAAAACAGAACATTAAGACAACAAAACGACAAGTCAGTATCAATCACCAAGATCAGACAGAAGACAGTAAATTCAGACCAACCTGCATCAAGTTCAATCAGATCATGTCTAGAATTGACGGTTAGATTGCCTTGCAAGAACCACTCACATGGACGTTTGCGTTTGTTCTCATTGGCTGCATAACCTGGCAGACTTGCTTCAATTGGTTCAATTATGTTGAACAACTGAATGGAAAAAATATAAAGAAAAATTGTTCGGAGTTCATCGAAAGCAACAACTTGTTTAGAAAACAATAGATTAATTAGCAATGGCTAATCAGTAGATCACAAAGCGTCATTGAAGAAGACTGGAACCAGTATCAGAAACTTACAACATAATCGTCTGCATCCACTATCCCGAATAAAGTGAAGAATGGCATGGGAGTTTTTCATAGCGACATATATAGCCATCAACTGCAAGAGAAAGGTAAACATGTTAAGATAGAAGCTGAATAGCTAATTATATCAGAGCGAAGCTAAATAGCTAATTCTATCAGGAAATATTCAGCATCGAAAAATACTTTTGATATAAAACGTTGCAAAATAATCAGTCTGAAAGTCATTAGTCTTGACAAAGATCATATCCTAACCAAGGAAGAAAAACCAAAAGTAGGATTAGATCATCATCAGGAAAATTATAATCAAAACTGAGAAAATATACAAAAACGATATGACATAAATATGGAAGCTACCTCCACATGCATAAAGCCACATACATTGCTGACGCTCCCACGACGTCTATCACCCCACCCCCGCCACAACCACTACCACTACCAGCACCACAAAATAAGCCACCATGCCAGCTCTTGTTAACCCCCAAAGCATTTCATGCGCATTTTTTTCCATGTCATAAATGTTAAGAGACTTCCTATAAAGATTATATTGTCTCTGTAGGATGGCTGAAACTTGAGATACGTAAATATGGAGATTCAAACCAAAATAAAAGGGGAACAAAATCTAGAAACTGGAAAAATATCAAAGAGATATGAAGTTTTCTTACTTTAAACAATGTATGTCGTTGCAGATAAATCTTGGCTTCGTTTTGGTCAAAAATCTCCAGTGTATAACTAAAGAAATCTCAATCAGAAACGTTTTGAAAATCCTATAATCACAGTACCAATCCCAAATATTAAAAGAAGAATTAAACATACGAAAGGTTAGTTGTTTAATGTTGAGATATAACCTCTAAGATTCGATCGAATGTTCTCTCCACCGCTTTGCACCATGACTCCACTTTCTTCTTCCTGATCTCTCCTTCTATAGCCAGTCTGAATACTTTGGAGTTTCTTGAACTCTCTCTCGTGACTCAATTATATGTCTTTTTCCTGCCAGAATCCAACAGCCAGTCCAGCTGCGTAGGCTGCTCCAAATATTTTGCATTAACTAAAAAGTTTGTCAACATGGTTTTTAAGTTCAAATATAAACTTACCTCCAAATATGTAGCCACTTGAATAAACTGTCCGCAACGACCGTCACCGGCGGGTTGAGATAACCAGCAGGATGGTTGCGAATCGCCACAAAAAACAAAGGAACAGAGACTCGGATAGAAACTTGGATCTGTGGAGATAGGGTTACGATAGCGTGGAGAGTTTCTGGATAAGGGATTTCGTTACGATTCCGGCAAGGATCGCGAGGGTGGTGATTGATTTGGTTGAGGAGATGGTTTAGCCAAGAGTCTTGGAGATGTGGAGAAGGCGAACAATATACTCTTTTGGCATATTAGGCAACCGTCTTGCAAATATATTCTTCAACCCCATCAAGCTGGAACAAACAAAATTATTCAGACAAATCCTCTGTAATAGATTCTGAAAATTCTCTAAAGGATTGAGACAAGGAAGATACTACATCATAAGCTCATCAACGCAATCATTAGAGTGACATACAAACTTGAGCGGCTCAGCTTATTCCTACAGACCATATAAGTCAATGTACTTTTGTTAAGGACAGGACATAAAGTGATAAAAGCTAACCTCTCTCTTCAATGCCGCTTCTCTCGTAATGTAAGCCCCGCTTTTCTGTACATCATCTGTCGATATCTTAGCAGACTAATCCTTCGACACAATCCCCGAGACTGCGCGAACGCTAGCGTCAAGCTTCACTGTCGAGAACTCCGTCTTGATCTTAGTGTCCGACTCGAAGGACCTCCTGGGATCGAGTCTAGCGGTGGTGAATGTGCGAATCGAAGAGTCCTGATCAGGTTCGGAAGCGAAGTCTTTCTTGTCGTCGTCCATAACGGCATCCTCTGATTCCTTGGAGTCTGACTCGGGATCGGCTCCACGCGCCGCGAAGATTCTCTTGAAGAGAGTGTCCTTCCTTTTCATACCCTGCAAAGCGAAAAGTAGATCATTTTAATGACATGACAAGTAGACCCCACGTCAATGTTACGAAAATAATAACAACAGAAAATAAGTCTTAGTGATGTACAATTCAGTAACAAATCAAGAGAGAAACAGTGCAATCACATAACAATCCATCAATCAAGCAAGCATAAACCCTAATTTTGTAACAATTAAAGCCAACATTCAATCTTAGAATCCAGTGATTCAAACTTAAGACATGATAAATAATACAAAAAACAAACCTTGATGAGAATTGCATAGCCTGGAAAAGCTGGAGCATTTTCCATGGTGGAGTGATGGAGAGAGACGACAATAAGTCGATTAGGAGATTTCTTCATCTCAAGGATAGTTGTACTGAAATACTTCTTCGACTTCCTGTAACAGAACCCCATGAGTCAAAACCAGCTTATTAGAGGAGAGATCAACTACAAACCCTAATCTTGAGAAGAAAGTTCGAAACTTTGTGATGGAAAAACGAAACGCTTATATCTGGGGGATAACTTACCAGTCGGAAGATTCAAGTTGGTTTGACATGGTGATTCCTGAAATTGACCAGAGAGAGAGAGAGAGAGTGGTTCTGAATGAAAGGAGAGGTAAAGAGATGGGAGGAGAAGTCATTAGGTTTGAAAAATTATGTAAGCTGAAACGGCGAGGAAGAAGTACCAAACCAAACGTCAAATCTTTTGACCACGCGTAATCGGACAGAACATGGAGTCCACCCAGCTTTTAAAAAAATAAAATAAATAGAAGTGGGACCCACATACATTAAAAAAACGCTATCGTAGACACTCTCAGAAGAGATGAAACTGTCTCATTATATATATGATTTCTAATAAAGAACCATAACGTTCATAATAGATGCAAGGTGGGCAAAATATCCGTAAAATTTGATTCGATTCGTTATTCGTTTCGATTTGATCCGAAAAATTCGGATATATGTAATTTTACAAATCGAAGCAAATGCTAAAATTCAATATCCGTCAAAAGCAAAACAAATCACAAATATTAAAATTTTAGAGAGCGAATATCCAATTCGATCCGGCAATATATAAATACATGTATATCTTAAAACTATTTAAAATTCTAAATGTATAAAATTATATAATTATTATTCTGGCATATGATTAACAAATCTTATTTACATTATTACTCATATATAAGTAGTACATAAAAGAAAAAAATATTTTATGATAATTATAATTTTTTTTAAGTTTTGTGTTATTATAATTGTTAACTAAGTTTAATTTTTTTACAAAATATGTAAATTTACTATTTTTTTAATCTTTTATCTTATATATCATGAAAAAAATATATTATACAAAACAAATCTGCATCGATTTTTTAAGATTATTTGTATTAATCAAAACATATGAGATATTCGTAACTATTCGTAAATATCTGCAAATATCTATTTATTTTTCGGATATCCGTTTTTTCGAATATCTGTATTTCTCCGAAGCAAAACAAATACAAAAATTAGATATCCGTAACATACGAAGCAAATCACAAATACTTTCAAAAACTCGGATATCCGATCCGTACCCAGACCTAGATGCAAACACACAACCTGACATTTCAAAAAAAAACATATGTAGTGTTTGACTGATTCCATTTGGATCAAATTTAATTAGGTTAATGGGTTCTGTTTAGAAAAATAAACAAGTACATCTTAATTTTAATATAAAATAAGCTAGAAAACTTTTCGAGAAGTCTTCCAAACTTCGTTAGACTTAAAGAATCTTAAAAAGTATTTAAAATACTCAAAAGAACACATATAGTTCAAGTTAAATATATATATATATATATATATATATATATATATATATATATATATATAAGATAAAATTTCTAAATCTAATCAGAAAAATATCAACAATGCTATAAAATACTATCATGACTCTATCTACACGCACTCATCTATGTTGCAAATAAATCAGTTTTAGTTAAACTAAAGATATCATCTTATATTTTTTTTGTCGACAAGATATCATCTTATAAATGTTTGTTATTACTTGATTTTAACTTTTTTTCCTTTCACTTTATTTTTATAAAAAAAAAAATTATTTTTAAGATCTAATACATGAGAAGACTTCCCTGAAAATTTCAGAAAGACTTATGAAATCTATACTATTACAGCAGAAGTATATTGAGTTTTTTTTTACTAAATATATCATTTTATTTCAAGGAATGTGCATGTTTCATCAAGAGTATTTCTGTGATTTTGTACATATTTAATTAATAGGTCTTTAATTATAGGTCCAAACTTTTTTTCTCTTTTAATTCTATGACTTTGGGTCATTTGGGCCGATTTTAATATTTCTCTAAGTTCACATTTTCGTTTGGGTCATTCTGGCCAAGTTCTATATTAAAATTAACAAATATTTACACACGATTATTATTATTTATTTTTCTCCATATAATTAAAATTTTCTTAAAACATTTTAATATTTAAAATTTATTAAAATATATAATATTAGGTTATTGACAAGTTAAATCTGTTAAAAATTATCTCTTTCAAAAGTTCAGTACAAAAAAGTGAAGACTAATTGAAAACAAAATTAAAATACCACTTCAAATTGTTTTAAAAAAAATCAAGTTTAATTTTGAAACATAAATAGCCATTTATAAAACAAAAATAAAACAATACAATAAAAATATATGAAAATATTTCATTTCACAAACTTATCCAAAATTTATTAAAAAAAGAAAATAAAAATAAAGCGGAAAACCGCTCTTTTGAAGTGCGGGTCAAAACCTAGCACTTCAATTAAAGCGGAAAACCTAAATTCTATTACAATTTAACAGAAAACCTAAATTCTACAAAAGTTTAGACTTCCTAAGATGTTTTCTGGAAGTCTTGCAAACTCCAACCTAGTCAAATAAATAACCAAATAGCAAAATAACAATTCATTGTACTTAAAATTAACTTATAAGTGTTTAATATACACAAAACTAAACACATGTAAGTAAAAAAAATTATAAGTTATGATTCCAAATTCAAACCCTGAAAATATGCACAATACGTAACATATGTTACCAAGCTTTAAACCGAAGACTATCATGACTCAATATCATGACTCAATTTAAATTCACTCATTATATTGAAAAAAATTCAATTTACATCATTTAGAAAGGTTGAAATTTTTTTTATAATTACATGTTTTAATTTTTCCCCTAAATATTTTTATAAAATTTATAATTATTATACAGATCTATAATGCGAGAAGACTTACAAATAAGTCTTCTCACGCGAATAGTTATAATGGTAAAATTCAATACATGTTTTTTTTGTTTGGCTATAAGGGGTTATTTTAATTTCACTAGATTTTTGATTACTTTTGTATTTGACTGAAGTTGGGGTACATTTTTGTATATAGAATCGAGATTTAGTCATTTTTGACAAATTCTCCATATATATTTTGCCTTAGGAGCTAAGTAAAAAATACGACATCGTCGTTTTTGCATTTGATGCATTATCTAAGATGTAACATATGAATATAACATCTAGATATTGCATCAAAATGGTGTTCGTTTTTATGATTAGTATTTGTATTTAGATGCAACATTTAGATGCTAAGTTATTATACTAGTATTTGATTACTAATAGTTAAAAAATTAAAAAGGGTATTAATAATAAATTGATTATTTTATTCAAATAAATTTATCTAAAATTAATTTGGTATTCTTCGTGGAAAATATTATTTCTGTTTTATATGATTTTAATGGGAAAATACGATTATTCTTTTAAAAAATGGTAAGAAAATGAGATTTTTAGTTTTGGCAGGAATTGAGATTTTTCAGTTTTGGCAAAAACTTAATTTTACGGTTTTGACGGAAAAACATGTTTTTGTCTAGGGTCCAGCACAAGCAATTTCCAAATTCAAAAACAATATTAATCTAAAATAAATATACTTCAATCTGAAGGCAATATATGTAAACTCAATATACTAACAAAATGAATTAACTGGACTAATCCAAATGATTTTATAACCAAAATCTAAGGACTAATTAAAAATAAAATATTATTTTATTTGTTGGTGTAGAATGAGAATAAAAGAGATGAAAACTGAATGTTTAAGACTTAAGATTTAAGAGTTTGAAATTGCTTGTTTATAATGGTTGGAGATATTGGTGATAATGACATTGTTGTAAATAAAAATTGTTAAGGGTTTTTTAAATTTTCTGAAAATAAAATTAAATAAATAATAATGATATTTAAAAAAAGATAAAAAAAAATTAAAGATAATGCGAAAATATAGTAAATAAAAAGTTACTTTTGAAATTTTACTTCAATTTTTAGTCATTTTCGTTAAAACTCCTCCCATTAATAAATTTGCTACCTGATGTATTTCACCAAACGGAGGGAGTCGTGTTAGCTTGTCACTAATCTTATCACCACTAAGTTGCATTTGCAACAACCACACTTTAAGTTTGGTAATTCAATTTAAAACTCAATTTGGTTTGACTTCTCGAAATATTATCTGGTTGAAAATATCTGAATTACCTAAAAATAAATGGTTACAATATGTCCACTTCGATTCATTATTCGTTACTCAAGCCAATTGCAACACTTGGGGATCACTGTATAATTTACATTATTTTATATAATCGTGTATTTTAGTTAAGTGCTCGATCGATTGGGTTGCGTTTCTAGTTGCGTTATTCAAACAAGATGGAATTATACGTTTGAATGAGCTAATAAAGTTCATACTGTCACATTAAAAAAAAACATATATCTGGAGACTGTTGTAGCCATAGATCGAACAGCTTGATATTGGTGTCAAGTTCTGTCATCAACCACAATTTATCGTTGCCAATTAGGATAACTTAATTTTGATAATGTGGAGTTTGGCCCAAGACAACACCATTAAGGCCCAGTGTTACACACATATAAAGCCCACTCGTTGAGGATAAGCTCAAGGCCGAAGATGCAGTGTTGGATAATGCTGAAGACGTCAAGTATATATCCTGCAACAAGAGAGCTGATAAAAGGAACGAAAAAGCAAAAAGGAGTAGCAGGGAGACTCAAGTAAAGGGATTAGGGTTATAGCAAGAGAGAACAACCGTGTTCTAGCTAGAGTTCTCTATCATACTTGTATTCTCGAGGCTTAACACAGGGTGTTGTGTAAACCTCAAAGTCTATCACAAGTTATAAGTGATCAGACTGTTGTAACTTCTTTGATCATAGTGAAGTTTGGGAGCAAGAGATCTCCCACGAGACGTACCGCACCGAGGGCCGGGAACTCGTTAATTTGCTTGTGTCGTTTACGTTTGTTGCTTACACAAGTAGATCAGGTCTTGATCACCTAGATTAATCCTTACAAAGTGGTATCAGAGCACAGTGTTGAGACGTGTGATCACGGAGAGGGATTGAGGAGATGGTTAAGACACGGATAGAGATCGACAGGTTCGAGGGAACCAGAGATTTCTCACTATGGAAAGTCAGGATGCTAGCTCACTTTGGTGTGCTTGGACTTAAGGAGGTGCTAAGCGATGACAAGCTTCTAAAAGATATGTCAAAGATAAAAGACGAAGAAGCTTCAGATTCTCAGAAAGGCGTAGCAGGGTCAGAGGAACCAAGCTCGAAAATTGATCCAAACAAGTTTGAGAAATCAGAAAAAGCTAAGGATCTTATAGTCCTAAACGTTGGGAACAAGGTACTACGCAAGATCCAACACTGCGAGACAGCAGCTGATATGTGGTCTATGTTGAACAAACTCTACACCGAAACATCACTACCAAACAGAATCTACCTACAGCTGAGATTCTACAACTTCAAGATGTCTGACACAAAGAGTATTGACGAGAACGTAGACGACTTCCTAAAACTTGTAGCCGATCTAAACAACCTGCAAGTCGAGGTGACAGAGGAAGTACAGGCTATCTTACTACTAAGCTCATTATCTCAGAAATACGATCAACTGAGGGAAACTCTCAAGTATGGGAGGGACACCCTAAGCCTAAGTGAAGTAACTGGAGCTGTAAAGTTCAAAGAGAGAGAATTGATCGAAAGTGAAAAGCTGTCAAAGTCAGACGGAGAAGGTCTGTTTGTGGAAAGAGGAAGATCAGAGTCCAGGCCAAACAAAGGCAATGGAAAAACGTGGAAGGGAAGATCCAAAAGCAAGTTTGGAAGATCAAAGTCACGACCCAGAACCAACAAACACTCTAAAGGATGCTTTGTATGTGAAAAAAAGACCACTGGAAGAAGGACTGTCCCGACAGAAAGTCAGGAAGACCAGAGAATGCTGCAAATTTTGCTACGGAACCAAAGCAACCTCTTGTACTAACAGTTAGCACTGAGAACTCGAATGGAGAATGGGTCATGGACTCAGGATGCTCCTTTCATATAACACCTGACAAAGATGTCCTATACGACCTTGAGGAGTTTAGTGGAGGCAAGGTACTTATGGCAAACAACACACACTGTGACATCAAGGGGATTGGAAAACTTAAAATTCAAAATCCAGATGGCTCCATAGTAATCCTCACTGAAGTAAGATACATGCCAGGCATGAGTAGAAACCTGATATCATACGGCATGTTGGAGAAATCAGGATGTTGGTATGAAGGAAAGGATCATATAGTCCAGTTCTACAAGGGTAACGAAAAGGTAATTTCAGGAAAATACCATCAAGGACTGTACTATCTCCAAGGGACTGTGTTGAAAGGAGAAATTAACTTAGCTGAGGACGTGATGGACATGACAACACTCTGGCACTCAAGACTAGGTCATATGGGCCTCAAGAGCATGAACATCTTAGCTAAGGAATGATACTTACCCGAGAAAGAGGTAAGAAATCTCAAGTTTTGTGAGGAGTGTGTATTAGGAAAATCACACAAGCAGAGTTTCAAACCAGCTAAACATGTTACAAAAGGGATTCTAGATTATGTGCACTCAGACTTATGGGGATCTCCATCATCACCTGCAAGCCTGGGAGAGTGCAAATACTTTGTGACATTTATTGATAATTACTCTAAGAAGGTGTGGATTTTTTTCCTAACAGCTAAGAATCAGGCGTTCTCACAGTTTCAAGAATGGAAAGTGGCAGTTGAAACACAGACAGAAAGAAAGATAAAGTGCCTAAGGACAGACAATGGGCTTGAGTTCTGTAATAGGGAGTTCGACAACTACTGCAGGAAGGCTGGCATCAAGAGACACAGAACTTGCACCTATACCCCACAACAAAACGGGGTCGCAGAAAGAATGAACATGACCATTATGGATAAGGTACGATGCATGCTGTCTGAAACAGGTTTAGATCACAGTTTCTGGGCAGAGGCAGCTTCCACAGCTGTATACCTGATTAACCGATCACCAAGTGCATCAATAGACTTCAAGCTGCCAGAACAATTATGGTCTGGGACTAAACCAGAGCTCAAACATCTCAGACGTTTCGGATGCTCTGCGTATGTTCACGTCAGAGAAGGAAAAACAGAGCCTAGGGCCATCAAGGGAGCCTTTATGGGATACCCATTTGGAACTAAGGGCTATAGAGTATGGATCCCAGACGAGAAGAGGTGCAGAACCAGTAGAGATGTCGTCTTCAATGAAGCTGAGATCTATAAGGAAGCACAAGAATCAAAGGACAAGAAAGAGGTGGCAAACGAGAATAACCAAGTCGTAAAGGAAAAGAAGAAACAGAGGGTTACTTTCAGTAAAGACTTGATCAGAGGTCCCACACCAAGTAGCTCAGAAACAGAAGAAAGTAATCAAGGTGACTCTAGCTCAGATAGCTCAGAAGGCTCAGACAAAGAAACGAAACATGAGGCCGAAGCTGAGACTGAGACAAGTGACAAAGACCATACACTTGATGATTATGTGCTGGCCAGAGACAGAGTAAGACGAACAAACATAAGACCTCCATCACGCTATGAAGATGGAAACTTTGTGGCGTATGCACTAAACACGATGGAGGACTTAGAGGTGGAAGAGCCGAAGACATATGCAGAGGCCATGAGAAGCAGAGAAAGAAAACGATGGAAAGCTGCAGCAGAGGAAGAGATGGAGTCACATAAGAAAAATAGGACATGGGATCTGATAGATAAGCCTGAGAAGGCCAAACTAATCGGATGCAAGTGGCTCTTCAAGTTGAAACCTGGCATTCCAGGAGTTGAAGATGAAAAGTACAAAGTTCGTCTAGTTGCAAAAGGTTATTCACAGACGGAAGGGATAGACTATAACGAGATTTTTTCTCCAGTAGTTAAGCATGTCTCGATCAGGTTCATGCTATCAGTGGTGGTGAACATGGATTTTGAGCTCGAACAGATGGACGTAAAAACTGCTTTCCTACATGGAACACTAGAGGAGAGGATCCTAATGACTCAACCAGAGGGGTTCATCAAACCAAGGGATGAAAATAAAGTGTGCTTACTCAGAAAATCCTTATATGGACTCAAGTAGTCACCAAGGAGATGGAATCATCGGTTTGACAGTTCTATGAAACAACAATTGTTTGAGAAGAGTAACAGAGATCCGTGTGTCTACTTCAGAGACACCCAGACCGACAAGGCAATCTATCTGTTACTATACGTCGACGACATGTTGATTGCCTCAGGAGATAAGAAAACGATAAAGGAACTGAAAGACATGCTGAGTGGTGAATTTGAAATGAAGGATCTGGGAAAGGCATCAAGGATTCTGGGCATGGACATCAAACGGAACAGGAAGAAGGTATACTGATCTTATCTCAAGGAAAGTATATTGAAAAGGTACTCAAGACATTTGGAATGATGGACGTAAAATCAGTTACGACCCCCACGTCAGCCCAGTTAAGCTTAAGGAGTCTCACAGATAAAGAATGGAAGATAGAAGAACAGTACATGGAAGACATCCCATATTCAAGCGCAGTAGGGAGCTTGATGTACGCGATGGTCGGGTCTAGACCTGATTTGGGGTTCGCTGTAGGGTTTGTAAGTAGATTCATGAGCAAACCTAGCAGGGAGCACTGGGCAGCTGTTAAGTGGGTACTGAAGTATCTACGAGGAGCGTGTGACTTGAACCTAACATTCAAGAAGGATTCTAAGTTCATCATTGAGGGTTTTTCAGATTCTGATTATGCTACCGATCGGGACAGACGAAGATCAGTAACAGGATACGTGTTTAAGATTGGGGGAACACAGTATCATGGAAATCATGCCTCCAGTCCGTGGTCGCTCTATCAACCACAGAGGCAGAGTACATGGCTCTGCATGAAGCTGCTAAGGAGAGTATATGGCTAAGAGGACTATGCAATGAACTGGGTTTCAAGCAAAGCAATGAAACAATCCACTGTGACTCGCAGAGTGCGATAGCCCTAGCAAGAAACCCAGTATATCATGAGAGAACTAAGCAGATTGATACTAAGTTCCATTTTATCAGAGACCTAGTAGAAGCTGGAGATGTCATTCTACAGAAGATACATATTACTCTCAACCCGGCGGATTTTCTAACTAAAACCGTACCTGGTCCGAAGTTCCAGCTCTGTTGTGGACTTCTCAACATCCAGTAGAGGAAGGAGCAGCAACCCAGGTGACTCCAGAGTACGCAAGTTCACCTCGTACAGGGATCCTACCATCATACACAAGGATAGGTATGAGTGAAACAGAGTGGTGCTCAGGGTGTTTGAAACAGGAGTTACCTGGAAAACAAGGTGGAGTCGTCATAACACACACGTACTCCAGGCGGAGCGGTATGCCAAAAGGATTGTGGATAGCTCTGCACACTAGACACCAAACTAGGTGTCATGAATCAATCTACTCTGAAATTGAGTAATTTAACTAAAGGCGAATGAGGAAGGGTACCGACATACTACGAAAGCAGGATCAACGAGCAAGCAAAGGAAAAATGTGAAGACTCGTTGTCCTCAAATTGATGTCTTCAAGCTGTCACACTTCGAGGTTAAGTTGAGGCTTGCAAGAATAAATTGTTCATAGTATTGTCACTACTACGACAAGGAAAAGTCTAGTTGAGTTACCTCAGGACCGCAGGAAGACACCGTCAGATAAACAAGATCTTGATTGGTGGAGTCGCAGGAGAAATCGACACAGTTAAAGAGACATCACCAGAAAGGGGAACCTCGAACGAGGTGGAGCTCTTGTCAGAACAGACTCATGAAGAGTGCTGAGAGTCATCTTTATCTTAACAATGAAGGGTGTGGTTCGAAACGCATCCAGTATTGGAGAGAGAGGAGATGATTTCGAGCTGAGGAACCTTGCTAACTAAGGAAGCAGGAAGCAGGTGGAGCAGCTCAGGATAGTCGGTTGCACCGGCTGATAAGACAGAGAGTGAGAGGTGTGATGCGGTAAAGAACGTCGCATCTGAAGACCGTTGGTGGTGACACTTCACAGAGAAGAAATTAGGCCTTATGTGATGTTGGGTTTGGGACAAAAGGTGGAGATTTGTGGAGTTTGGCCCAAGACAACACCATTAAGGCCCAGTGTTACACACATATAAAGCCCACTCGTTGAGGATAAGCTCAAGGCCGAAGATACAGTGCTGGATAATGCTGAAGACGTCAAGTATATATCCTGCAACAAGAGAGCTGATAAAAGGAACGAAAAAGCAAGAAAGAGTAGCAGGGAGACTCAAGTAAAGGGATTAGAGTTATAGCAAGAGAGAACAACCGTGTTCTAGCTAGAGTTCTCTATCATACTTGTATTCTCGAGGCTTAACACAGGGTGTTGTGTAAACCTCAAAGTCTATCACAAGTTATAAGTGATCAGACTGTTGTAACTTCTTTGATCATAGTGAAGTTTGGGAGCAAGAGATCTCCCACGAGACGTACCGCGCCGAGGGCCGGGAACTCGTTAATTTGCTTGTGTCGTTTACGTTTGTTGCTTACACAAGTAGATCAGGTCGTGATCACCTAGATTAATCCTTACAGATAAGTATGTTACTTAAAACTTAGATCATCTATAATAATTGGAAACTCACTTAAACCACTCTTTTTATAATCCATGTATGATAGTTCAATGGTTTATGCAGGTCTATGAGATTAAGGTTCGGATCGTTATGATTGGCCATTATAACTTATAAGCATATGAAATAACATACAATTTACAAGTTATTGAGATTATAATATATTTGGTGTCCCATTATAAACTTATAGCACATTTTAAAATATTATTGAAAAGGGAAAGCCAATTTTCTGAAAACAACATTATACAAATAGAAAAGAATTGTGTGTGACGTATTAAATATTAGCCGGAAGAACTAATGTAAATTATGGAGCTGAGGAATTAATGAGAAGTATAGCAGCTAAGCAAGTGGATTATCTAATAAAATTAATCGAAGTAATGCTCATGTGTCTTGATTAACGGTGATAACCTAGGCAGACATGTGGTTTGTCTTATATGCCAAAAGTCAATGTCAAAACAAAGTCTTGATTGCTAGAGTAAAAGGTTATATATATATATATATATATATATATATATATATATATATATATATATATATATATATATATTTATTTATTTTTTTTTTTTTTAACTTTGATCTTTGGATTTGGATTTTTTTTGTTTGTATAATTTTTTGGCTTTTAACTTTTATTTTTTAGATTTTTGTTTTGAAACATTTTTTAATATTTTCTGTATAATTTAGGTTTTTAAATCTTGAATGGGTTTTAAAATAATATTTGAACTTAAGGTTTTTTGAGGTTTTGATTTCATATTTTTGGTTTCATATTTTAAATTTATAAATATAATAATTTATACTTTTGTTTAGCTTTTGGTTTTTACCTTTCAACTTCTTATCTCTAAATATTATGTTTTGAAAACAATTTGTGCATGTTTAGGTGTTGAATTATCTAGTTTTTTTATGACCATGATATCCAAATGCCTCGAGATGAATCCGACTAGTCTTTAATGACTGTCTCGGAAATCTGGAATTTGCCCACCAGAAAGACTGCCAAAGGCATCTAGGAAAGCTGGTGATCTGATCACCTTATTTTAAGCCACCAGTGACCACGCGCAGCAGATCTGTGCTTCTCTTTATTGGGCCTAAAGATCTCTCAAGATAATCACCACCACAAATCTGAGATAGGTAGTCTCGAATCCTCAACCTTGCAGACAACAGGAAGGAGCACATACCACTCGACTATTGACACATGATTGTTATTTTTTTTTCTTTTAAAAATTTTCATATTCAGGTAGAAACTTTTAAAAGCGAAAAATGAAACTAAAACTAAAACAGAAAGATCTACAAACTCAGAAGTCAGAACAACGCAGACTAAGCGAGCGTGTACCAAAATCAAAAATCAGCATAACTATCACTTGCTGCTTCAGATCTAAAATGTCCCTAAAAGCAAAAACGTGACAAACAACCTAATAAATCTAACATTCATGAAGAAGAAACTGAAACAGAAAATAAAAGAGAGTTTTTTCGACGGCCACCAACGACCAGAGAAGTATTAAAAAAGTCCAATTATCTGCAAAAACAGGAGAAAATTTCTATTAATTTTATTAAAAAATTGCAAATATTATTAAAACTAAAATAGGTCAAAATTATAATTAAATAACAAAAATTTCTAATAATAATAATGCATTAGTGTTTTATATCATAGTTTTAGAAAATATATTGTTACAAATTACTATAATAGATATGCGTAGAAGTATGAAAACTTTTTTCTTATATAAAAATGATATTTTGTTAAAGTTAAATTAAGAAAATAGTAGTACTGGCAAAATTTAATATTGAAAAAAAACTAATAGCAATTTTGTTGAAAATCTGCAAGGAGTGATTTTGGTTTGTTGTTTAAAAGGTAATTTTCTTTATAATCAGTTTCCTGAATTACAAGAAATTTATTTATTGAAAAACTTAGATTTGTTGATAAAGTGATTATCTGAAAAACGAAACCAAAGTATACGTCAAAATCTTGAACAAAATCAAGGTCCGAACGTGATTGAGTAATGCCCTCATTAAACTTCCCACTATTTCCATTTATTAGTTTTTTTAATTCTTTTTTGTACTCTCAGAACTAAATTTGTGTTTCATTCTTTTTCAGGATCCATGTACTTTTTTTGTAATTGTAGCCATTGGATTTTTTTCATTCCAGAAATTCTTAAATCTTAAAGTCGATAATTCATTTTCTTTTTTTTTCTTAATATTAAAATAAAACTTTGAGACAACCCTCACATATGTATCAATAAGTTTCAATGCACATGGAGCACAAATTATGTCTTTTCTTTTCCAGCGCACAGATAATATGCACGAAATATCTATAGAAGTCAATGAATTATAATTATCGTAACTACGCAAAAAGATTTATCCCTAATGAGATGTTTTCTCCTAGCCAGTGATAATACAGGATGCATTGGATTTGTAATGGTGAACTATTAAACTTTAAGAAGTCAAAGTGGTTAATATATTGACGAATAATATGAAAACTAGATGATAACCCGCGCGTATGTACAGAGTGAATTTTTATACTTAATGTTTATTTATTAAATGGTTTTAACATTTTTCAACACTATAATTTTTATCGATTGTAAAATAACGAATACAAATGTTGGCCAATACTGATATGAGTTTTTTTCCAATTTATTTTTGAATTTTGGTGAATTATATAAGTGTTAATTTATAAAGATAGACATCTGTAAAAATTAGTTACATAAATATCCTTTTGTAATTTTAGTGCCTGTGGTCGAGAGAACACACGAAAGTCGAATTCATCGACGATGAAAAACCCAACCAAAGGGTTTTGAGATCGGTTGAAACCGTCTCTAAAGATGCATAGATCTCTCTGACGTTGCAATGTGATTTTTACTTTTTTAATAATTTATGGTCGTTTAAAAAAATTTAAAATACAACATAAAAGAAAAAATCTAATTTTTATACGCTTAAAATGATTGTTTAATTTAATTTAATAATATAAAACTAAATAGAAAAAGAGGATACAAAAATCTTTATAATATATATATATATATGATTCATAATCATTAATTATCATATATATGTTAATCATATTAGGTAATTTTGTAGCTTTTATTTAAAGAAATAATCTATCTAAGGTAATTTTGTAGCTTTTAATTTAATAGTTAGTTTGATTAAAACTATAATATATATTTATATGAACCAACTTATTTTTCTAAAGTTTCTAAGAATCATCTTAGCGATGACACGTGTCTACAAAAATATGTTGTAATGTTTCAAAATTAATATATCGAGGATATGTAGAGACGTAGTATATGCCACAACTGTTATATGCGCTTGGATTTGCATGTTTATAATTTGCTAATCATCAGAATGAATAATCAAGATAAATCAAAGTAACATTATTAAGCACCCTTTTACTGTGAGGTAAAATAGCCGACCCATAATTGTTCCTCTAGTTTTTTTTCCAAATTGTACATACTATTCAAAATCGGTTCGCTGCTAAGTGCTAACCAATTATGGATTTCTTTTTCGGATTCTGAATAGTCGATTTGGAAAGAGCTAGAGGAACCTGACCGGCAAAAAGCAATTCATATATGGACCGGTCATCGGCTAAAGTAAAAATATCAGAGGATTGTGGGTTTCTCTATTAAAACATGAAATTTTTAGTTTAGTTATATGATAGTTTCTAAAAAGAGTTCTCAACTTAATTAAATTTATATATCTCCTTAAAGATTCAATCTGTTTTCTTTTTTTAATCGTAAATACTATGCTCCAATAAGAACTCTCTAAATTACGCATGTTCTTTGATTTTTCTTTTTTTTTCATATGTAGTTTTTTTTTTTCTCAAAATATTCATTTGTAGTTCCTATAAAACGTAGATAACTGGATATTGTCATGTTGCATATAATTTTATTTTTATATTGGATGTTCGTTATAGTACCTTGACCTAGAAAGGAATAACTCGGTTCAACAGAACGTGTGTTGCATCTATCCATCGCCGAACTATAAACCTTATAACTAATACATAAATTCAACTTTTCGTAAACAATTTAGTCACATGCTTTGAGATTATGTTAGTTTGAGTAGCATCCCCTTTCTTTACGTTGATATAGAATATGGATATATACATTGTACTTAGAAACATGCAAATACATTTTATTCTGGCATGTCATTATCCATAACCACGACGTCAAAACTCTTATTATAAAACGTTACCTAATCTCAATTTTATGCAAGTCGGCGTCTTAAATGAAAACCATCAATTTTTTATCCGAGCTTCAAAACTAGACGTGGTTGCCATGCATTTTGTAGTACCCGAAACAACGGGCATAATAAAACTTATAACTATATATGTTGACTAATTTTTTTCATCAAAAATTATTTACGTGATTGCGTCATATTCATATCTATTACTTTTTTTTTGTAAGAATATCAATTAGGTAGTTCAATGATTATTTCTTTTGTAATTCGGGATTGCAGGTTATTCATTGTAAGTTCGATTATTATTGTTATTTAAAACATTTTTTCGTAACCGTGGTATGATTTTAAAAGCTTTATAAGCCTAAAATTTCACCACTAAACCCACATAAATTTGGATTTTCTTCTCACTTAAAATGTCAGCAGAATCGAGGTGGCAGAACTCACAGCTATGTTCTTTATTAATTTTAAATGACACTCTTATGATAATAAGGTTTTGAACTCGTGAACTTGTACACCTCGTAAGACAAAACTTAAGCCATCTCTAACCCAACTGTAAAACACCAATTTAGTGTATTTTTTACACCAAAACTTCTCCAACCCAACTGCAAAAATTACAAACAGTGAAGAACTACAGTAGCGCATCAAATTTGATGTGCTACTGTTCACGACGCCAAACAGTGTTTATCCAGTATTATTCACTATTTTAAACATCATTTACATACTTTTATTAGTAAATTATTAGTTTAATAATTATTTGTGACAAAATAAATACATATAAAATCAGTGTATTACATATATTGAAATAATTTATTTTAATTTAATATTTTAATATTGATATATGTTAAAATTGTAAATATTTATTTTTTAAAAAACAATAATTGTGTGTGATATATTTGTATTCAATATAATTACATATTTTTATTTATTATATATAGATATTAACTAATAGTAATTTTTTTAGTTTAATAATATGAAAACAAAAAATATAGTTTTGCGTAAATTTTGGTGTTGTGTAAATGTAGTTTTCACACCAAAATGGTGTTATGAGTTGGAGATGTTCTTAAAACACATATAATTTAAATCTTACAAAATCGACTCTTTCAAATGTGAACAGGATCAGTGATATGAAGGTTTATCCGTTTTGTTAACCAAGAAAGTTAGTCAAAGTAGGCATTACTGGTTTTCCCGCTACCACCTGCAAACGCAGCTTTTGCGGTTGGTAGCGGTTGTTGACGTTTTGCAACAATCACTCAAACTGCTCTGAATCGCTCTAAACTTCTTAAATTCAAAAGATGGTCTCAGCTAGCGTTTGCGGTTGCAGGTGGTTGCGGGAGAGTAACTTTTTTTTTCTTAAAAACTAATATAAATACAAAAATAAAAGTATTCAAATAAATTAATATGGAATTATAAAATACTAAAATATATCTATATATTTATTTAATATTATAAAATTTTAAAAATAAAAATATTTTCTATAATTTAAAAAAAAAAAATAAAACCAGAACTTTCTAAATATAATTTTTATACTTATTATAATATTATGATTTTTGAAAGTTTTATAATTATATAAAATGTAAGTATTGTTAATTTATATATTAACCGTTGCTTCGTTTGGTTGTTAACCAGTTATAAATATTCTACAAACACATCAATTTCTAACCACAGTACCAGTTATGCAAATCTCTTAAAACCGCAAAAAAACCGCAATCATTTGCATCCGCAAACTCCCGCAACTGCAACTGCAACCACTATGTTTAAACCAGTCAGACCCTAGTCAGTAGATCAACTTATCACTGATCTTAAAACAATTTTGGGGTTTAATTAATGATTTAAAGGAGATAAAATGAAAGAAAATATATATTGTATGTGTTTTTTGTTTGTTTCAAACTAATTAAACTACTAACGATATATTGAAACACCTATAAAATCTGATGTAAGATTTTACAAAATGATTGTTAACGATGATAATATATATATATATATATATATATATATATATATATATATATATATATATATGTATGTATAGTAATGTAGCTAGGAAATGAATCAACTATTTATAAAAAAAACATATAACACGATGAGAAAAGTAATAAAAATGGTCAATCAATCTCTTATCAAGTTAGTCTTGATAATAAATATACTATTATCAAGAAAAAAATTGATCTAGAAAATACTTCATACACTACAAGAAAACATATTTTTTACGAAGGCGGTATTCGTTGTTAATTCGTCGTAATAGAGGCTTTACGACGAATTAACATCGAAACGCGTTTCGTTGTTAAACGCTCGTCGTAACAGAGGTTTCGTAAGTCCTAGTTACGTTTACGAGGAAGATATTTCCTCGTAAAGCGGAAGGAAACTTTTCGTCGTAATACCCTCGTAACTAGCGATGTAAATACGACGTAATTTTTCGTTGTAATAGACACGTAAGTATTAGTCGTAAACTCGATGTAAATTTTACAACGATTCCATGTAAATTCCACGTAAACTTTACGAGGACTAAACGTGGAAGTTTACAACGAATTTACATCTCCGTATTTAAAATATTAATTAATTATAATAATTATAAAAAAATTATAAAACAATAATTTTAAAATTAAAAATATTAGAAAAAAATAAATATGAAACCATTTCATTTTATTTAAAAACTATAAATTCATTAATTAAATAGAATTTTAAATTTTTATACAAAACATAAGAAATTAAAAAAAAAAAAAAATACTAATTAAGGCCGACATCATCGTCATCGAAGTAGTTGGCTGAGGGGTTCGGGTCTGTAGATGTTCCTGCTTCGGGATCCGGCTGAGTCATCCCGAGAGCTGCTCGTCTCGCCGCCAAAGCCGTCTGCAAAGTTGGATTTCCCACCGCCATCACATCCAGCAAACTCTCGAGAGAGTCCAAACGCTGTTGTTGGGTATCTATACGAGCCTGCATCCGCTCGTTGTCCTGGTCTCGTCTCGAATAGTATGACGAAGTCGCCCTTGCAACTTCGTTAACGAAACCTATTCCAACCGTCATTCCCTTCTTTCTAGGAGCCACATATATATATATATATATAAACATATTTAGAGTTAATAATAAAAAGAAAAAAAATAATTAGATTTTACCTCCTCGAAGATCCGGTCGACCTCTTCAGTTGACAACTTGACGGGTATTCCATCTGCAGACTGTTGGGTAAGCTGCGTCTCTCGCTCTTCTACCCTAGACGCCACAGCGTTGAAGAGTTTCTCTGATGCAGGATCAACAAAAACTCTATCTGGTGAGGCGTGAGTCATCTTGAATAAGTCCGAGAGAGATGGCAAAACTCTTGTCTTCTCCAACTAATAAACAAAAATAAAAAATAAATTAAATATAATAAATAAATGAATACAAAAGTTTATAATAATGAAAATTATAAATTTAAATAAAACTTATCGCTTCGAGACGAATTCCGGCATGGGGTTTTTGGCCGGTTTTATGAACCATAGGCAAATGGCCATCTTTATCCCTCGTTCTTCGGGAATGGCTTTGCGAATGGAGCTGGGTTCGTTCCAATAGGCGATGAGGTCATCCCATGCTTCCTTGGTGACCCCGCTCGGCTTCCCCTCATAGTCGTAAATCTCCCACTTGTCCTTCCAATCAGAGACGGTATTGCAAAGACGAGTTTTCACCTTTGCAATAAATTCGCTCTTCACCCTCTCGGCGATTCCTATGGACCAGTTCCACCTTTGCTGAAAAAAACAAACAATTTAAAAGATTAGAAAAAATAATAATTATTTAATTAACAATTGAATGAATTATTTATTTAAATTACCGCAAAACATTTAAACCACGTCGTCTTGACGTGATCGGGAGTAGACGTCCAGTTAGCATAAGGGCCGTTATAATATCCCTTCATCGTCTTTGAAACGCTCCGGCTAACTTTGTTGTTAGCCCCAAACCTGCAAAACAAATTGGTTAAAAAAATTTATCAAAGATTTTAAATATAAAATTAATAATTTTATCTACTTACCAATAAGTACCCGGGGGTCTATCGGGGTCAAGAACGTGTAAACCCTCTCGTCCGGGCTGGGCCAGCAAATCCTCGATGGTATATCTTGCGAATGGTGCATGAGCTGGCACCCGCAAGTCGGGATGAACTGCAGCCGGTGGGGCAGGCTGGTCCGGGGCGGCAGGTGGAGCAGCTGGTGGGGGAGGCATCTGAGCTGGATGAGGTGGAGGGGTCGAAAAAACCCTCCGAGATGTGTGAGATTCCAGGACTGTCCCGGAAGAAGACGATGGACCGCTAGAGGAAGATCCATCGCCAAACAAATCTGCATATGTAGGTGCAGGAGCTGCTGGTTTCGGTGTAGGAGCCATCTAAAAAAATTTAAAAAAATAAATTAATACATCTCCAAAACGAAATAAATTTCTAAACTAACCACCTAAACTAATTCCGTTAACTAATCACCTAAACTAATTCTCTAAATTAATCAACTAAACTAACCACCTAAACTATAAAAAAAAAGAAGAGAGAGAAAGTTTACCTTAGAGGGGGAGAGGATTTAGGGAGGAAGATACGAGCAATGCTCGGCTGAAAGACTTCTGTCATATATATATATATATATATATACAGTTTCGTTGTAAAGGCGTCGTAATTTTACGACGAAGTTACCAGGCCTATGTTTTTTTACGACGAAATTACCAGGCCCGTGTTTTCATTTACAACGAATTTACCAGGCCCGTGTTTTCATTTACGACGAATTTACCAGGCCCGTGTTTTCATTTACGACGAATTTACCAGGCCTGTGTTTTCATTTACGACGAATTTACCAGGCCCGTCTTTTTTCATTTACGACGAATTTACCAGGCCCGTGTTTTTTCATTTACGACAAAGTTACCAGGCCTGTATTTTTTAATTTACGACGAATTTACGAGGAATGTATGAAACCCCGAAAATCAAATCCCTAAACCCCAAACTTATTATCTTTACCATTATCATTCATTCATACTTTCATCATCTTTATCCAACTAAAATCCTTAACTTCAACAAAATAATTTTTTTTCCTTAACAAATATATATTTATTACCTTAAGAAATAGAAAACAACATTTGTTACAATATATTACCTCAACTTAAGCAATAAAAAACAACATTGGGTACAATATTTTGGAAAGACAAAAAAAAAATTGTTACATATATTACATCATTCTGAATCGTTTGAGTTCTCATCAACATCAGAACATTCATCGTCGTCACTACAATCAAACTCGTCTTCACGTGCTTCATCTGTCGCATCTTCGGGAATATCTTCATATTGATGGTTATTTGGGTCGATCAGAAGAATTTCGTCAAGTTGTTGGTCAGGAACCTCAACTTCATTAATAGCATCTTCTTCTTGCAATGGTGGTTCTTCTCCAGCAACAATTCGTCCACGAGGTGTAATTTTGATAGTAGCCAACCAATTAATCTCAGAACTTCGAAGGCGAGGGTATGGAAGAAAACTAACTTGTTCAGCCTGGGATGCTAAGATGAAAGGCTCGAATTTGTTGTATCTTCTCCCAGAGTTGACATCCACAACACCAAATTTGTTAAATCGAATACCTCGATTCTCAACGGGATCGAACCATTCACATTTGAAGAGGACACATTTTAGCTTCAATAACCCTGGAAATTCCACTTTAATAATCTCATGTAAGATCCCGTAAAAGTATGTTTCGCCTTTCACACATATTCCATAGTTACTTGTTGCCCGATGTCTTCCATACTCGTATGTGTGAAAGGTAAAACCTCGTGTGAAGTACATAGGTGATGTGGTGACCTTTGCTACTGGACCTTGGACCAATTCGTGAAACCATACAGGGTAATATGGATCATCATACTCAACCTACAAAATACACCACCGTTAGAATAGTACCAAATATATATTGCTTCATTTTAATCAAACATAATACATGTGATTTTAACCGCTTGACAAAGTGCTTTTCTTTTCTTTCTTCCACATCAGCTGCAGATAATCCCGGTATTGCTTCTTCAACTTGAGATACAAACATGCTGCAAATTAAACAAAGATATCATATCATATAATTAACAACAATAAAATTAATTAACATAGACAAAAAATTTACCTTTCAAACGAAGACGTCATTGCATCTCCACAGTTGAGCGTAATATATGTGTGGGCACTATGCTTATCCTCTTCATTAGACCACCAAACTTCTTTCAGCTTACCACCAAATCGTCTAATTTGACAGAAAATGTCAGGAACACCGTCTACGGCATATGACGAAGGTACTCCACCATCATCATATCTTCTAGGAACTATTTTCCTTGTACGGACGGTTGGAGCAAAGTAGTAAGACGTGAAGTTAGAAGTTTCTGCTGTCAAACTCCCAGCAATGATAGAACCTTCCACCTTTGCTAGATTTTTGGCTTTTCCCTTCAAATGTTTCATGTACCCCTCATATGGATACATCCATCCGTTGTGAACAGGTCCACGAAGTAATGCTTCGTACGGGAGATGAACAACTAGATTTTGCATCACATCAAAAAATGATGGAGAAAATATCTTCTCCAGGTTGCACAATATGATGAGAATGTGCTTCTGAAGTTGTTCGATGACTTCTTCCTTGAACGTACGTGTGCTAAGATCTCTGAAGAATGCTTCAATTGTTGTATGTTGCAAATATAACACCATTAATAACATTTTATAAACATATATATGTAATATATTATAAATTAATATTTACCTGCAAGTGCTTCATGTACATTTGTTGGAAGGAGCTCAGCAAAAGCGAATGGAAGTAGTCGTTGCATAAACACATGACAATCATGACTCTTCATTCTGGAAAACTTTTGACCACGTTCAACACATCTTGACAGATTTGAAACATAACCATCAGGGAACTTAACTTCTGATGAGACCCAATCGAACAAAGTTGTTTTCGCTGCTGATGACAACCAGAATATGGGAACATGAATGCTACCATTGCTCTTAATATGTAACTCACTTCTCCAGCAGATAGAAAGTAAGTTCATCCTTGACTTTTTGTTATCTTTTGTCTTTCCTGGGACGTTCAATATTGTATTCATGATGTTGTCAAAAAAGTTCTTCTCTATGTGCATCACATCTAAGTTGTGGCGTAAAAGATGATCCTTCCAGTAAGGCAGATCCCAAAATATACTCTTTTTATGCCAATTGTGAGAGACCCCATATCCAACAGGCAAATTTCCCGGAACATGCCAGTTTCCTCCACACGGCACAGTTTCCTGAGCTCCATAATAATCAATTTCTGCTAGGATCTGTTGCCCGGTGAGATATGGAGGAGGACTATCTCTGACAACTTTTTTATATCTAAACAATGTCTTATTTCTTCGGTACGGATGAGAGATGGGAAGAAATCGACGATGACAATCAAACCAACAACTCTTTCTACCATTCTTCAGTTGAAAAGCATCTGTCGATCCACGACAAATTGGACAAGATAATCTTCCATGAGTTGTCCACCCAGACAACATCCCATAAGCAGGAAAGTCACTAATCGTCCACAGTAGAACTGCTCGCATCGTAAAATTGTTTTTCATTGAACAATCATACATTATCACCCCTTCTGACCACAACTCTTGTAGCTCTTGTATCAATGGTTGGAGAAAAACATCAAGCGACCGTTTTGGATGCTTCGGCCCAGGAATTAATATGGTTAAGAATAGAAATTCTTCTTCCATACACATGTCCGGCGGCAAGTTATACAGCGTAAGAATGACTGGCCACAAAGAATATTGCCTCCCAGACATTCCGAATGGACTAAATCCATCAGTGTTTAACCCAAGATAGACATTCCGAATATTGTTAGCGAAATCTGGGTATACCTTGTTGAAATGTTTCCACGCTCTTGCATCTGATGGATGAGCAATCTCGCCTTCCTTCTGGACATGTTCAGCATGCCACTTCATCGATGCAACAGTTCTCTCAGATTGATATAATCTTTTTAACATGTCTTTAATTGGTAGGTACCACATCCTTTGGTACGGTACCCTATTCCTTCCACGTCCTTGCGGTTTGAATCGTGGTTTCTTGCAGAATCGACACTCTTCCAGGTTCTCATCGTCCTTCCAGTAGATTATGCAGTTGTCGATGCAAACATCTATCATCTCCAAAGGCAATCCCAGACTATAAACCAATTTCTGAATCTCATAATAAGATTCAGCCGACAAATTGTCTTCTGGCAAGTACTCTTTCAACAACTCCGCCCAAGCATCCATGCAATTCTCAGATAGATTATGATCCGTTTTAATATTCTTCATCCTAACTGTTAGAGACAATTTAGAGAGACCTTCTCTACAACCAGTGTAGATTGGTTGATTTGCAGCATCTAACATTTCATAAAACCTTTTTGCATCCAAATTAGGTTCTTCTACATTCCCATTTTCATGAGCTATTGTTGTAGTTGTTTCTAAAAATGCATGAGTAATCGTGTCTTGAATCCTATCATGATCTATCATCTGCTCATTCTGATTCGGTTCTTCATTATTAGCAGGATTCTCAAAATAATTATTACTACTACTAGCTTCATCTCCACCATAACCCTCTCCATGTTGATACCAAATATAGTAATGCGGTGTGAATCCTCTATTTACTAAATGCTTCCAAACAATTTCACTAAGTGCAAATTTTGAATTCTTGCATTTCCGACAAGGGCAAAACATCTTACCGCTTTCCTGTGTGAGCGGTGTAGAACCTGCCTGCTGCATGAATGTCTCTAGCCCGCTCAGAAAGGTATCCGTCACTCTACCGCCGGAATCTTTATGTGAATACATCCAACTCCGTATCTCGTAGATATTGTGTCCATCAGCCATTTTTTTCTCTTTGTGTTTTTCAGTTTTTTTTTCTTATATTTGTTGGTGTGTTTTGAGCATTGAGAAATGATATATATATAGAAGATTTTCGAGTTTGGTAGGTAAAAGTTTAACAAGTATTTTACAACGAAATATATTACTACGAATTTACAACGTTTTTACCTGGAATTTACATCCACTTTACAAGGAATACAGTTAGGTATCAAGCACAATTAATACATGTTTCGACAAAGTGTAACGGTAACAAGATTCGTTGTAAAATACTTGTTAAATAACAACGCTTTTACGAGGAAATATGTTTCCTCGTAAAGTCCTTGTAACATTACAACGTCTTTAAGAGGAAAGATAAGGAAACATGTTTCGTCATAAAGTCCACGTTAAATTACAACGCGTTTACGTGAAATTTATTTTTCCACGTAAACGCGTTGTAACTTTACGTCCACTTTACGACGAAAGGGTTTCGTTGTAATATTACAACGACTTTACGACGAAACTGCTTTTCGTCGTAAAGTCGACGTAATATACTTGTAAATTTACGAGGAATAATTTTCGTTGTAAAGTCAGTGTTTTCTTGTAGTGATATTGTTACTAAATATTTATGTTTCATAGTTGATTGATATTTGATTGTATGATGCATATCTAAATGATATAAAGTACAACATAAACTCTACAACCAAATATTTGATAAATTAATAAACACGATAAAAACTAATAAATAAGTTTGGGTCTAAATTGTAACAGTATAAAATAAATAAATAACAAGATTAAAATATTCTAAAAAAAATTCAAATAAATATGTTTCTCTTGAAAATCATGACTAATAATTTATAAACACAATAAAACATTTTACTGTTTATTTTAAAATAAATAAATTTCATTCGAACTTAATATTTAGTTTATAAAATTTCGGTGTTATTATATTGAATTACATAAAACACTATTCAGTTACAAATATCCAATGTATATAATAGATAAAATATTTTGATAGAAATAGATGAAATTTGAATATATAAAATTTAATGATATATTGTGGATATATTTTTTTCTTTTTCTAAATAATAATATTATAAATATAAATTTATAATTAGGTTTTTTTAAATAATAAAATTAAAAACTAATAAATTATTGTAATTTTACATTAATTTATAGATTTTTATGTATTCTCTATTTTACCACAAACAGTTAGTAATGGTAAATGTTTCTAAAAAATAACAAAAAGTATATTTAACGTGTCAAGATAGTAATCATAGATTAGAGGTATTATTCTCAACGTTTTTAATACATGTGAAAATACGATTACAACAATAGAAAACTAGGAAGTATTAAAATAAGTAATACAAGAAACGCGCCATAACAAAATATACTTTAGAATTTCGAGAAGTATATAAAATTTGGTAAGAAGGAACTGCAAAGTGGTAATTTACCAACTAAAAATATCAATTTGCTTAGACTCATTAAGGCTGCGAAAATGTTTTAAAAGTCATATCACTCATAATTAATTCAACCTTTTTTAACTGAAGTCAACCCTACCTAATATCACGGAAGACACCAGTTAAAGGACGGCGTTAAACTATATGTTCCCGCCGTAACAGAAATCCTAACGTCGAGCAATATAATAGTTTAACGGAGTTAAGCGCCTTCTTCCCACCTTCGTTGCTTGCCTATATATAAGCTTATTGTAATCTTCAGCTTCTCCAAGTTACAAATCTCTCTCTACTACTTTCCTCTTCATCATACACAAAGGAGAGAGAGCTTCAATATATTCAACAATGGCGGTGTCGAGAAGTCTCTTAGCTCTCTCAGCAAGTCTAGTTGTTCTTGCATTCTTTGTCTGTGTAAATGCATCGACAATGTAAGCTCAGAGACTCTGAAAGCTTTTTACTAATTCGTTGTTAGTGAAAGCTTAGACGTAACTTGTTGTCTCTGCATTTTTGTGTAACAGAGCTCACGAAGCAGAGGAGCTTAAGTCTCAGAGCCCGACCAATTCGTCAACGGCTGCTAAGTGAGTTTTTACTTCTTGTTCAATCTCATCCATCCAGTTTTGATCAATTGGAATGCTTAAGTAATGTATATATGGCGTCGTTTTGAATGATCTGCTGACTGTTTCTCAGATTAAGTGACGGTGCATGGAATGAACACGCTGTTGAAAACCCAGAAGAAGTAGCTGCATTGGTCGATATGTAAGTTACTCTTAAACTGCTTCTCAGATCTTCAAAGCATTTCAACAAAAGTTAACTAATATTCACTCCAAGATAAATAAATAGTCTACATTCTCTAACAATATTACTTCTACGTTTTTTCATAAAATAAATTAATAAATCAGCTCTACTTATTGAATTACTGTCACTTTGAAATTATTTAAATTAACTAATGTTTTAAATATATGTGAAAAGATAAAATATTTCTTTTTAGAAAACAGATGAAATATTTTTTTCTGAAAATAGAATAAAATGTATTTAAATTACTGATGGGTTGGACAGTTTTATTGTATATTTCCACGTTCTGTCCATCTCATATACTCAAAAGTCTAAGTTGTCATTCCTTACATATTAGTATTACGTTATCCCTTTCAAATGAATATACATGAGTTTTTTTTTTTGTTAACATAATATACATAAGTTACACCCATAGGTTTCCTTTTATAAAATTTATTAAAGTTTTTTCCCGTAAATGTTAACTCTATTACTTGATTTGGAAAAAAACCTCTTCATGGGCCACAAGTTCTTACAGCTATATATGTGACACAGACACGCCGTGATCGCCATTTAAAGCGCCTCTGTCGCCGCTACTTTCCACCGACGTAAACATATAATTAAATATATACACATATTTCATATTGTGTATATTATATATCTTATTTTAGAGGCTTCACATTTATTTAGGCCATCACATAAACAGAATATTAAAAAAAAAGAATGATAAAAAGTTTTCCGTATAGTCCGTATCACAAGTTATATGATTTCGTATATTAATATTCAGTCACATTTATTACACCACATGGGTCCCCCTCTCCTTTGGTCCTTCTCCCACGTGATCTTGTTGAATTTATGTGCTTTTCACTCCAATCAAAACTTTGCGGGTTGATTGAATACTTTATTAACATTACAGCACTATTTCTGCAATTATTAATTAGTCGAGTGAATTTGATTTTCGCGCGTGCAGGACGATAAGGAACAGCACGGAGCGGAGAAAGCTAGGATTCTTCTCATGCGCCACGGGAAACCCAATCGACGATTGCTGGAGATGTGATCGGAACTGGCACCTCCGTCGCAAGCGTCTCGCCAACTGCGCCATAGGTTTCGGTCGCAACGCGGTGGGAGGACGCGACGGTCGTTACTACGTCGTCACGGATCCATCAGACAACGACGCGGTCAACCCTAGGCCGGGAACGCTCCGTCACGCCGTGATCCAGGACCGTCCGCTATGGATCGTGTTCAAACGCGACATGGTGATCACCCTGAAACAGGAGCTGATCATGAACAGCTTCAAGACGATCGACGGAAGAGGCGCGAACGTTGCGATCGCCGGAGGCGCGTGTATCACGATCCAGTATGTGACGAATATCATCATTCATGGTATTAATATACATGATTGTAGACGGACGGGTAACGCTATGGTGAGAAGCTCCCCATCGCATTATGGGTGGAGGACGATGGCGGATGGTGATGCGATTTCGATTTTTGGATCGAGTCATATTTGGATTGATCACAATTCTTTGTCCAATTGTGCTGATGGGTTGATTGATGCGATTATGGGATCTACAGCCATTACCATCTCCAATAACTATCTCACTCATCACAACGAGGTTCGTGTCATAGTGTCTATATTGCCTTTACATTACGGAGTTCGGTTCAAATGGTTAGTTTGGTTCGAGTGATTAGTCACTGTAGTTTCACAAGTTAGGTTGTAAAAGAGAGTTTTTTTTTTTCGTTTGATCTTAGCTTATTCACTACAGAGACAATCTGCAGCTTTGACAACATTCATTTCTCATGATTATTGAAGAGTTGAGAATAATTTTCTTGATTTGGAATGCAGGTTATGTTGATGGGACATAGTGATTCATACACAAGAGACAAGGTGATGCAAGTGACAATAGCATACAACCATTTTGGGGAGGGGCTTATACAGAGAATGCCAAGGTTCTTACTCCTTTTTTTCTTTGTCTTCTGGTTGTTTGCATCAGAAATCAGGAGTGCTGAGTCTTCTTTTGTTGTTATTTCAGGTGTAGGCACGGTTATTTCCATGTTGTAAACAACGATTACACACATTGGGTAATGTATGCGATTGGTGGAAGTGCTAACCCAACCATCAACAGCCAAGGCAATCGGTTCCTTGCCCCATCAAACCCTTTTGCCAAAGAGGTATACAACTAAACTACTACATTTGATCATGTGTATAGACACACACCTTTGATTGAAGTAGGGCATATCTGAATGTTATATTTTTCTCACAGGTGACAAAGAGGGTTGGTTCATGGCAAGGAGAATGGAAGCAATGGAACTGGAGATCACAGGGAGACCAATTACTCAATGGTGCCTACTTCACTAAATCTGGAACTGCTGCTCCTGCTAGCTATGCCAGAGCCTCTAGCTTGGGAGCTAAACCATCTTCCGTTGTAAGTATGCTTACCTACAGCTCTGGTGCCCTCAAATGCAGGATTGGTATGCGGTGTTAGCTAATTCTATAACCCTCAAAGCCAAGACCTAAGAAGATATCTGAATAGCTAAGGGATACAAAGAAGAAAAATAACTTGTTTTCTTCGCTCCCGTTTTTACTTTTTCCTTGTGTCCTTTCCTTTTCCTTTTCCATCGTAGTGTCCTTCCTATCCGCATCTAGTCGTCAACCTGGGCCAGCTTTCGTGAGCCACAGTGTTGTTCGATTCCATATTGTAGTACAGTGCATTCTTCTTCTTCTTCTTCCTAATTACTCTTTTGGTGTATCATCATTGTATCATATATTCTTCTATCAATGTAATGTCTTTTATAACTGCTTTTGTTACATGATCTCATTGACAAATCTTAGATAAACTAAAATCAAATTAGAAGGGTTTATTTCTTATGAAATCAATGTAAAAAGGCAATTAAAGTGGGAACTAACTACAAAAAGATTTGTATAACAAAAATTGAACTTCCTAAAATCATGGAAACTTCTATGTAAAAATAACATATCTGCTAATTCTGTTGAGAAATTTGGACAAACATCATTGCAGTTCGTTCCAAAATGCTGACAAGAAGTGTTTTGACGCATACTCTTCATATCCCAAATAAGTGCATCCAATTCAGTGTCAAACTTCTATCCTTGTTCCGCAATCCAAACATTTGTTCCTTTCATGCCCCATTATGTCATACCCATCTATATTTACTGAATTGGCGTCTGAAGTCGAAGATCTATCCACCAAACAAATACGCTGCAAACGTAAGGTTTGTGTTATTCCTTGTCTAGTCGTGCGAGTTCTCGTCCATTGAGATTTTTTAATTCGCATCAAACCATGCAAGATTCACTATGAGCATGCCTTACTAGCTCTAGTAGGTCTCTCATGAGTTTCCTAAATAATTTATCATTACCAGAGATACCATATTATTTATAGATTAGGATCTCTGTCCAATTCCAGGTTTTTTATTTCTCTCTTCTTCCAGAACAAATAATCTAGACTGGAATACACACTCAATATTAGGAAAATGTGTACATAATGGTGTCAGTTGATAAAGGCCAAGCTTGCAAAGTAGGTGGACATTCGAAGATGGCATGGTTAACTGATTAGTTAAGTTCGGCATATTGAGAACAAAAATTATCACATCACATATGGTGATGGGTTAAATTCCTCGTGACCGATATATATCTTGATACCATCTACCATACTAGATGATGCATGTATCTGTTGTGGGGCATTCAATTTCTAAGCAAAGGTTTGAGCTTTGTGATACTAAGATCTGTAACCATAATTTCAGGTTCTACTCAAAGAATCTTTCTAGCAATAAATCCAATAATCCGATTTTATAGTATTCATCCCACTTTTCGTATGGCTCTAACTATATTTGTCATCCCTGTTGGATCGACTGATGGCCAAACTCCGAATGAGTGGTATATCCTCTTAAGCAACCAAGTTCTCCAGCATTTCTTCATTCCACTCATTTGGTGTTCCATGTATGAATTCATTCCCTGTTATGCATGGATGGACTACTGATGCAGTGGGTATGGTTGGTCTAGCAGGAATCGTAGGAATCTATGGGCCCTCCCATACTCAAATTTGAAACCCTTAAGTTACCTTCTGTGTGATGCCCAAATTCAGCTTCATGCTAGAATGGGCTTTGTTTGTCCTGTTCGTTCATTATTGAACAATTATAGCAATAAACCCTTCAATCAAGAAAAACTTTCTTGTTTTTGTGACTTAATTTTTGCATCTCGATCTTTCAATTGTTAAAGCATATCTTTAATAATGGGGAAAATCGCATAAAAGACTTTCAAATGGCATTCACTAGCACTTTAAACCTTGAACTTATTTCACTAGGATATTAAATATTTAACTTGGGTTTTGTATCATAACAAACATTCAACTTGGCTTACTTTTCCATCAAGTTAAATTGTGACATGTAACCTGTAATAATAGGTAACTTGTTGTTTTTTTTTTTATTTTCATTTAACTAACAAATGTAATTAACAATAAATAACAATAACAAACATTAAAAAATTAGAAAATTACAGAAATTCTAAAATTGTATTTAATGAAAATCAAAATATTTTCTTAAAATTTATTGTTTTTTTTTGAAAATGCAGGTTTTGCGAAAAAATATTTTTTTTAAATACAGAAAAATTCAAAAATTTTATTTTTTAAAATCAAAATATTTTGTTAAGAATTTAAAAATGCTTTACTTTTATTTTAAATTCAATTCTGTGAAAATATATATATATATATATGTGTGTGTGTATATAAAGCTCTAAAATATTATTCTAAGAAAATAAATAGTTAGGATATACCACCACTAAAAGTAACCGTTTCATCATATCACCATTAATAATAACATTTTTTAAGTTTTAAAACGTTTAATTTTGATATGTTGATATCTTCGAACGGTGATAATTTCTGACTTACGAATAACATTGAGTTTTGACACTAATGTCATTATCGATATAAATAAAAATGTTACGCTCAATGATTATATGACGAAGAATGTTCATTCTGATGGTGATAATTTTTTAATTTATTTAATTTTTTGTGAGATTATTTTATACATCCTATATGATTTAAAAAAACAATTCATTTTGCTTGCAACTTGCTTTTTTTTTTAAAAACTTCCAAAATTATAAGAAAATATTTTATTTTTGTTAAATTCAGTTTTAGAAAATTTCTGTAATTTTAATTTTTTTTTATAAATTTTTCTTATATTTATTTATTGTAAATTACATTTGTTAAATAAATAAAATAATAAAAACAACATATCACCTAGTATTGCAGGTTAACATGTCACAATGATTACTTGATGGAAAAGTAAGCCAAATTAAAAGTTTATTATGATACAAAAACCCAATTGAAGATTTAATATGCTAGTTAAATAAGTTTAAGGTTTAAAGTGCGATTTTCCTAGGAGAAATAAAATGTTCTACAGAGTTCTAAAGTGTCCAATAGTTAAAGAAGCCAATTAATCTCACATTACAGAAAACCAAACTTGAATCACAAATAGCTTGTCCACATAAAAAGGGCAATGCAATTATTGATTCCGACCCATTGAAGCAGCTGAAGCGATGTTCGACGAATAATAAGAAGAGGTCTTCATTGTATATGTCAATAGAAGATAGAGCAGAAGTGGACCCGGGGAAGGAATACGAAAATGTATGGATAGGTTTCAAAAAATAAAAGGTAGATTGCACCATATCATTTCTCTAGCAAATATAGGGGAGTACGAATAACTACGTACCCAGCAAAATGACAACCTCTTAGGAAAAATTCTTTTGATAAGTAACTCCTTATGAATAACTACGTACAAGTTGACAAAAAAAAACTACGTACAATATCATTACTATCCATTAAAACAAGACATGCACAAAACATTCGAACCAGAACAATATGTCAGCTCAATGCATCATATCATTCATACGTGAAAAGAGGCTTCTCAAATATTATACAACCATCATTTTAGAATAATCATCTCTACGTGAAAAGAGGCTTCTTAAATATTATAAAAACGACTCGAGAAGCAAAAAGAAAAAATGGAGTAAATACCCGGACCTCGACAAAACTGCTTTAATCATCACAACCTCGAACAGTCTACGAGATCCATGCATGCACGAGAAGTGGCACACTCGGGTACGCTGCCATTTTCCCTTTTCTATACATCTTTATTATTTCGCACCAAATAATATTATATTTTTTTCATTGAACTGCTTGAGATGTTTGTGAACTGTGAAGCGACCATATTTGCGGACGGAGAGTTGTTCTTAATGCTCCTCTGCGACTTGCTTTGTCTCTTCGTGGCAGCTACTGATGACGGTGGAGTCTCCGGCTTTTGTCCTGCCGGTTGTCTTACTTTAACCCCTCGTATCAACTGTCATAGTATTAAGTAACTATGAGATTAATTATGCTAGCAAAAAGTGAAGAGCGTTTAATATTATGAAAATTAAGGAGAAATGTGACATTTCTTCTTACATATTTTCCACACTTGACATCGGAGTATATGACTATGAAATCACCTTCTTGGAGTCCATTTGTTTTCACAAAATCTCCTGTAAAATGACAAGAAAATAAATTATAAAACAAAATTATTTTAAAGAAGAAAATTTACTAACGGGTGTAATATTTTCAAGATCTTACCGGTGTTCTCGAGGAGATACATCCTGCTTTTGTTGTTAGGCCAAAACCTGCATCCCAATTGAAGAAACTTTTAAAAAATAACCGACGATTGGTCAAGTTCCAATTCTTGAAAACTACACGAAAAAGTTAATAGTAAACAAATTTTCAAAATTGACAAGTTCCTTGATGATCGTAACTAATTTACCTATAGCGCATGTTCCAAACACGAGAGGTTCCAATGTCTTCCATTGCCAGCGAGATGCCGTCTCTTGCCTCTAGCTCCGGCAAGTGCGTCTCAGCTTCTTTCTGTTTTACATTTTCATTTTATTTCAGTAAAATTAAATTAAGGATATGTGTGAAATTAAAATAACAAATATGACAAAATAATTATAACAGGAAAATGGAAGTAAAATTTTACTTTTGGCAAGACGATTCTTCCAAGACTACCCACATCGCTTTGCTTCAAGACTTTCTGCAGGAGAAACCGCAAGTTCTTTTCTGATTTCCATCCCTAAAATTAAACACAACAAAAAGAAAAACTCAAAGTCATTTCATTGCCATTGCAAACATAAGAAACATCATCTTCATCAACCATAACAGGAGGTGCAATTTCATACTCTTTCCATGTTGATATAAAGTAAATAATGAGGAGGATAAGTTTGCATGTACAGTACCTGCGGGCGATCAGGTACGACCTGCTGACTTGGCATAGCGGAGCCAGCTCGGTCCATGATGGGCAATTGAGTCTCCATCGCCGGTAGATGAGCTGATACCGGTGGTGGAACGGTCGGTACATTTGGCCAATACATCCATGTCCCGCCGGTAACGGGGTTAAGGTGAGAAGCTACCGCCACACAGCTTTCTCCGTTTTGAGTCTGGCTCGAAGTATTGTTGCTGTGTCTATGGTGGTGAGAGAAGAACCTCCTCTGTCTCGCCATACGTTTCTTCCGAGCCTCTTTCGTAGCTGAGGAACACAAACGGAGCAGTCTCGGATCTCTCACTTGTCCGGAAGGAACAAAAGGATATTGACATTGATTCATATCGTATCCGGCGAAACCACTTCCAGGATCTTGAAATGGGCTATACTGAGAGTTCGGCATAGGTACTTGTTGATGTGTCATGGGACCAGACTGTGGTGGTTGTGGACATGAAAGTGGAGATTCGACTAAAGGAAAATATTCCCGAGGTGGATAATTCGGAGCAGGCATGTACCCAAAACCTGAATCCGAAACAAAAGCTGGCTGAGTTGCCAGTGGAGGAGGAACCCATGTGGAAGGTGAGAAACAAGTTTGATCAGACGGTTGGATAAGGTTGTTGTTGTTGTTATGAGGGTTAGAGTTTTGAAAAGGATCTTGTTGATACGAGAGATTGCTGCTGCTGGTGCGTCTTCTTTGTAGATGATTAGTTTGGACCCATTCAAGAATCAGCTTTAAAAGCTGTTTCATTGCTTCTTTCCCACCGCCTAGTCTTTTGGCAGCTGATTCAATAGTGGCTTTCTTTATCTTCACTTTCCTTAAATCCTCAGCCGAAATAGTCTCCTTGTTGTTCTTTAGCCACTCCAAGAACACAGTCGCAAGATCATCCTCTTGTCCCATTATTTGCATGTCTCCTCCACTGTTGTTGTTTACCATATTAGGAACAACGACCTCTTCTTGCCTCTCGAGTGTTTGTTCCATCAAGTTTTGTGTGTCGTCGTCTTGGCTAAAAAAGATAGCTGAAGTATCGAAGAACTCGTTGCTATCGAGTAGATCCATATACCCGAAAGTCTCGAGAATATCAGTGCAATCACCACAGCCAAAACCTTGACTGCTGTTATCTAACGGTATCTCCATGGAAGCAGTGGACTGCAATGCTGGGGAAGATTTAACATCACACTTTCCTGATCCGTACTGGTTTTGGTTCTGAGGTGGATCTTCACCGTCGGATCTCAATATCGTCCAAGAAGTAGCTAAGGAAGTTGAAGAAGAAGCTGCAGAAGAGGAAGAAGCTGAAGATAGGATTGCATTGACATGAGCTGGAGATGTTGATGACGATGAAGATGAGGACATGCATGGGAAATCAGGAAGCGTTGGTAGATCTCCGTAGAATATTGAAGGGTCATGATGAACTATCAAATCATCATCTTCATGATGACCATGACCATGTCCATGGTTATGGTGGTCTCCTCCATGGTCATCTAGCCAGATCTCTCCACCAACCTCATCAATTCCATCCATCAAAACAGTATCATCAGCTTCTACGGCGGGTATTCCACAGTTCTCGGCCATATCTCCGCCGTTCGCAGCCACATGCAAGCTCTTCATAAATGTGTTGGATCCGTGAATAATCCTTTCTCGTGAAAGTAAAAATGGTATACTCTTTTGGAGTATGAGAAGGAAAGTTAGGGTTTTTAGTATTCTATACGGATAGATAGAGATTGTATGTAAGGAGGTATATGAAAAAGGAAAAACAAACCCAACTTGGCTATAAATATAATCCTCAAACAACATAAACTATCTGGCTATCAATCTCCATACATATACATATATAATCTCTTATACTAAGAGATTACTAGTCAAAGAGGAAGAGAGGATTCAAAACATATGAATAGATCTGACCAAAGCTATTCCCATCAACTTCAGATGAACAAAACTCAACTGTAATATGATCCAGATTTTGCTTCCAGATCTGAAATTTAAGAGATTTAATTTCTTGACAAAGACTGAGCTTTTGTTCTAATGAAAGAGGTTTAGAATTTTAGAGAGGAGGAACGTGAACATGCCAATATCTAATCAAGAACCGATTGGGTTACTCTTGAGGAAGGATACAAACAGATTGTCTCTTCTTTCTTTCTGTTTTAAATTGTGGGGACATACTAATAGGAGCAGTATTATATGTATAAAACTATATATAAAACATGGTTAAAAATCAGCCGAAGAAGCAAATTTGGTTTAGGTTATTCTGTTTATATTCTTCAGCATTCAATTAGCTCAGCGGAAAGAAAAGGACAGAGACTATAGGTTTTGAGAAAAGGAGATGTGTAACAGTTTTGGGCATTTGATATCTTAAAGAAGACAAAGGCAAACGTTTAAATTTGTAATAATATTGACAAAAAGTCTCGTGCTCACCAATATTATTAACATTTAGAAATCTATTTACAATTTTTTTCTCATCTTGCAAGAAAAAACATTAAATTTGGCATTAAACAGTGCTAAAGAGCCACATAACTAAAATTTGGAAAGAAAAAAACTAAACACATTTATAATTGTTCAAAAAAATTAAACGGGAGAAAATACAAGAGTCATTTGCAAGATAAATCAAGAAAGATGCATATATTTGCACAGATGGAAAACTGAACGGCCCAACCATGAAGCCCATGGTTTGCTTATGCAAAAAGACGAAGCTACCCCTATTTTTACTTTCGTCTACTATTCTCACTTTCGTCTACGTACGAATCATATCACTTGTACACACACTCTCTCTCTCCTATTTCCAAATAATACAAAATTAAATCATCGGAGTTGTCGCCAAATTAAATCATAGGAAAAACGTCGACATGCAAAACAGAAAAAAATGAAAAAGCATAAACACAGTAAAATTTAGATCTAAAGATAGAAGAATAAGCCGAGGGAAACAAGACAAAGGAGCTATTGCCCCAGCTCCACTGGATCCGATGACCTCGCAGCTTCTCTGCAGCTAGTGTGTTCGAAACCGGACATCGATCCATCCACGATTGGTCTTCACCAAAAGAGCCAACCCAGAGTTACCCCTGCCCGACCGCTGGAATCTACAAGAGACCTGGCCCTCAAACTTCCTCTACAAGTTCAACTGCTGCTCGCCGTCACACGCTTCTACATCACCGCACACAAAGTCTAAAATCTTCCAGTCAAGAAAAGCTTCAGCGTCTAAGAGGAAGATGTCCCAGAGAGCCGCCACCCCCAAGAAAAGCTAGTTGACACCAGAATCTTCACACGGACGGCACATCATGAACATCATAGTTCCTGTTTGTCGCGCAAAGATAATACAATAATTATCCAGCTAACAAAAATCATTAATGTTTATGTATTTTTTAGTTTAGCCGGCTAACAAATATATTTAAATATATTTGAATCAAATCTTTTCACACAGTATATTTGTTAATTTATCCGGCTAACATGTATATTTTCTAGCTATTAAAATAATTTAGCTGGTTAACAAATATATATTTTGTATTTATTTTTTTTGATTTTATTTTGACTTGTTTTAGCCGGCTAATAAATATCAAATTATATAGTTGATATGAAAATTAGCACGGTTAAATGTGACTTTTATATTTTCATAAATGCATGGTTGTATTCCGACTTATCCGGATATTTTACATATTAACTAGTGTTTTGAGTTAAAATTATAGGCTATTAGATCCGTTGATGGTTATGTTATTTCGTAAATAGATAATACTTAAAATATAATTATGTATGATTGAGCCAGTGACTAATCGATTTATATGCTCAATGTATAACACCTAGTTTTTTTTGGATAAGTTAGCTGGTTATAATGTGACTTATTTTAGATCTTTGTAAATTAGATGGTTGTAATCTGATTTATTTGGATAATTACATGTTAGCTGATATTTAAATTTAAGATTACAGATTTGATTGATGGTGATTATATCAATTAGTAAATGGTTATAGTGACTAACCTAGTTATATGAGTTATATGATGTATTGATTGTTGATTGCATAGAGTTTATGTATCCGGTTAATTCTAATAAAATATGAGTTCAGACAATGAAGTTGTAGCTGGATAAGTACATTATATAATAAGATTCTCTATTAAAATTCCTTATCACTAGATCCCACATCTCCTACAGATTAGTACCAAGTCGATCAATTAGTTAGACATCTTTACGTGATATGTAAATATATACATATACATATAACAATACATAAACCGTTTTTATTTTTCAAAATACACAACGGTACTACAAAATATCATAGCCGGTTAATATATTATATGTCTGGATATAAACCAGAGAAAACATAACCATTCATACATAGCCGAACATTCAAAATGTTATCCTAACCCTATTTAGACAATCAAGTAGAACAACTGCGATTCTACGGATCTGGGATACAGAGTCGGTGAGAGCGAATGAGAATCCTCGTACAACCTTCACCATCAGAGTTAGAATCTGACGGCCCACCTATGATTCTGATGCGAAGCAAATGGTCCGAAGAAGTACCTGATGTTGAAATCAGAACCGAAATCGCCATCTGGAGATGAAGCATGGTGAGAAAAAAATTGAATCCATCTATGTCTCGTGGTCAAATATATCGGCACCTATCATCTTCTTTTTTCTGAAACATTTTTTTCTTCCTCTACCTGGTGAAAATCCGAGTACATGCAAACAATGGAGATGAAAGTTCAGTAAAATAGAGGATGAGAAAATTAGGAGAGAAGAGAGAGATAAATTAACATAAATAAGATTTTACGGAAAACTGATTTTGAAAGAGGGATGAGTTTGTATACGACAGACGGAAACTTGTTTTGGAACAATGGTTCCGTCAGAGAACACAAATGGATTGTGGGAGATTGGTAAAAAATGGGGTTAGTGTTCCGACGAAGAAAATAGAGATATGGTGAGAGAATGAAAAACACGCTACAGAGAAACCAAAGAAAATGATAGAAAACTAGAAATGTATTTATGAAAAAGAGTATTGATATAACATAGTCTCTCTCTTCACGTGTATAATGAGTTATAGGGTTCAAATACGTATTAGAACTTAGGTTGAAGTATTAGATTGTAGGGGTGTTATGGCCATTACGAAAAAACACGTCACTAAAAAGGGGTGAGTTCCATCCGAGCAAATATGCTAGTTATGCTTGTATATACACTGCAATTTCTCAAAATACAAGTCCCTCGTGCCGCTAGTCTAAAGGTTTGGTACAAGACTTACAAGACTTTGTGCCTACGCGCCGGCCAGACGTACGACCTTGAGTGGTCAGACAGAGCGGTGCTCATTGATACTTTTTAATGTTTATTAAATTTATAAAGTTTCCAATTAACAACTTTCTATTTCCTATGTGCAATCCCACTTTAACAAAAATAAATTTCCCCGGTCGGTTGTTTTATGTATGAAAACTTCTAACTTTCCTATTGAAGTGGAAGAGCCAAATACGGATTTTATCAACCTGGGACAATTAACATTTTTTAACCACTGTATGCATTGTGGTGCACTTTTCCTTTTCTTCTTTTTAAAGGTCTTTAGAGCAATATTATCGCGGGTCTTTAAGAACGTCCTTTAGTTTAATTAGGATAAAAAAAATGGAAAATAGAAATAAAGGTAAGGAACATCTGTTTTGCTCTTAAGTTAAAGGACGATTCTTGCGTCGTTCTTTCTCCTCCTTCTCCTTCTTTCGATCAAGTAACAATCATGACCACCCCTGGAAACAAGAACATCGACGCTAAATTAGTTAGTTTTTTTCTGTTTTTGGTGTGATAATTTTTTTACTAAGCTATAGATTCTTTTGGGATCCTTTTGTTTATCCTTGGATCTTGAAATCGACTGATTTCCGATTTGGGAAATTCTTCTCAACAAAGCATCTCTCTCATGAGTGTTCAAGGGTTCAGGGAAGAGATGGGGGATGGCATCGTCATCCGTTCGGAAGCTCTGGATAGCTGCTCCTTCGCCGTGGTCTTCGAGTAAGCTTCCTTCTCTGATTCATCTCACAAACCCTAATCTGGGCATAGTAAAGTGTTGATTTTTATTCCTTAACTTAGCTTAAATCCTTGTATAATTAGGTCCATTTGGGTAATATTGATTTGTTGTTACTTTGATTTGAGGTTATGGAGATGCCCATGAACTTTGTACTGTAAAACCATGGTTGGATGTTATGAAAGAGTAAAATTTATTGTGTGGGTATGGTTCCTGAAGTTTGTTTTTGTTCAGCTTAGATTTCGATTTGTTGCTATACTTAGTTCAAAGTCAGGTACTGATCAAGGTTTGGCTTATAGATCCCAACCTTTGGTTTACCCTCTCTCACTGTGTCCCTCTCTTGATAACTTCGTTGAACGGATCACAGACGCATGTCGTTTGCTTGTCTCTGCTGTTCTAGACACAATTCTCTCAGCGATCTTGACCTTCTTCTACGCTCTAGGTTCGCCTCCCGCTTCCTATGCGTTTCTTGACTCTGTTTTTGAAAAAGTTTGATGAACATTATCCTAGCTACATAATCGTTCTTTCGAATTTAATTTGATCATTGAAAGTCTTTGATAAAACTCTGAAAACTTGGGATTTACGTAAAGCTAAGAAGGTTGTTTCCTTTTGATCTTCTTCTTCAGTGGACACATTGCTTGGAGAAGGTTTCATCCGAGGAGTGGCGGTTGGAGCCATCTCAGGAGCTGTTTTCTCCATCGAAGTCTTTGAATCATCTCTCCTTCTCTGGAAATCTAATGAGTCACGTTTCGGATGCCTCCTCTACCTGGTGAGAGCTGAGATCTTTTAGCTTTTTTTAAAAACTACTCTGTTCTTATAGTATTCAAGCTTTCAAAACTGATTATTGTTTTGGTTGTAGATTGATGTCATTGTTAGTCTTATAAGTGGAAGACTTGTACGGGAACACATAGGTCCAGCAATGCTAAGTGCAGTTCAAAGTCATGTACTGATCAAGGTTTGGCTTATAAAAGGAAAATCATGGCCTGACTTAGATATGTTACCTCTTGGACTGCTTACTGACAAGGTTTGGCTTATAAAGTTTGTAAACACCAAAGTTTAATTCACTTGTTCTTTCTTTGCATACAATTCATCTTGTTCTTTCTTTTTATATTATGAACTATAAAAGTCCCTCCAATAATCTATACTTTGTAGAATGTCCTTAACCTGCCCCTTAACATTACTATAATAATATAATAATCTAAGGACACAAAATTATGTCCTTGGGATAATGTTGCCCTTATGTTAAAATATAAAAATATGAACTAGTGTCTCTAAAATCGAACAGAAAGCTGAACCAATTTCTTTTGGATCACAGTTCAATATGATACATAATTTAAATATAAATAAAATTTTAACATAAAACATTATAAATATAAACTAATTTTATATTCATTTGAATGATTTATATATTTTAAATAATTTTATAGGTTTCATAATTTTATCGGTTTTAATAATTTTGAAATCCAATCCAATTGTGTGATTGGTTCATGGTCTCAGTTATATATTTGATTCATGGTGGAACCCGGTCAACTATCGATCGGTTTGGTTTTAAAACAACTAATTATAAACATATGAAAAGAAAATAAAAACCCAACATCCCAGTCTAAAACAATTAAACCAATTCGCTCCAAAAACCAAATAGACAAAATAAAAAGATAGAAAAAATGACACCAGAGAAATCTCTAGATAATTATTTCAACACTTGAACGCATACGATTGATCAGTTGAAAATGAAAAATGACTGACGTGGGTTCAACGGTGTTGAATACTTTCAACAGCTGAAACAAAGGTTGTAAGACCATCCGCATTAGCGAATTTGGAGGACTAGGACTCTCAAAATTATTATATTGATTTTTTTTTCTGTTTGAAATGTTTTAACAAAAATAACCAGACTGAAAATTGCTTATCAACGAATTTAATATTATATACTTATAGATTTATATTCAAAGTGCTTAAATAAAGATAATTTAAAATAAATACGATGTGAATTCATTTACTCTCTTGTCAAGATTCTTTTGGATTCCTTTGGCGTTTATGTGATTATATTAAACGCACGAAGAAAAAGTTTGAAACGGAAAAATATGTGTTTATTGGATTGACTGTTTGGTTTTAGTATTTTAAAAATACGTTAAATTCTAATCCTCCTATACATTAAAAGAGACATTTTAGTGATTTATACTTACGTGGCGATCATACAAGACACTATCGGATTAATTCTTATAATCTTATTGGTCGATTTTTTTTTAATTTCTTTTTGATTTATTTTTTTTCATCGGCCAAACCTTGCCAAAAACACATACCATGTAATTAATATACGTTCTTAACTAATCGATATATATTTCAAAGGTACAATTATGGTAACTTAATAATGGCATATTTAAGTGGCAAGGCATTCATATTAGAGTATTGGTAATTTAAAATAAAAGATCTCAGAAACTATAATTTATCTGTCAATCACGAAATCATAATTATTATAGTAAAAAAATTGTTATTGAAATCATAATATGTGAAAAAAATGAAACATAGTAATTATTATAATTCTGAACATGAAAATCATTGTAAGTCATAATGAAATGAAATCATGTTAAAAAATGAAATCATGTTAATTATTAATATTTGAATAGTAAAAAATTGTTATTGAAATCCCTCTATATATTAAAAGAGAAGTACATTTGACACGTGACACTCACACAGCTCTTCTCAGAAGAAAACTAGCGATTCTATTGGTTGATTTTTTAGAAATTTATTTTTGATTTATTTTTTTCATGAGCATATTTATTAGGAAATGAACATTAATTACATACCTTTTGTGTTTTCTCGACTGAAATATAAATGTATTTTAATAGTCGACAATATTAAAATGGAAAGTAACACTTAATACAAACTAAAAAGGAAATCAGTACTCTTAATTGATTGGTCGATCACTAATTATTTACTAATTTATTACTAATTATTACATGTATTAATAATTTTCCTTATTATATATTACTTGCGCAAGAATGTTAATTATTACATGTATTAATAATTTACCTTATTACAAATACGGAAAACAATTCACTTTTGATATCATATTTATTACATTGCTTGGTGTGATTTATCGAATAATATTTAATTAGGTAATTTGTTATTATTAACTTACCTTACTAATATTAACTTACCTTGCTAATATTGATTTATTGAGAATTTATTAGAGAATATTCTACTTCTTAGCTTATCATGCAAGCTAAATCATCGACAAACGTATACCAATTTACTATAAATTAGAAGTCGCAGTAGAAGAAATGAAATTATTGAACTTTGTATTCTGAACTTTTTATATTAATAATGTTCTGAATTTTTTTCTTCTTATTATTTTAGAACATTAAACTTTTATATTTCATGAGAGCTGATTTTTCTTTTGGTTTATATGCAGATACCCTATTATGACGATTTTCCACTGAAGCTATATATGATTTGATTGTACACTTCTTTGATATAACTGTTAATCAAAACTTCTTTGATTCTGATACGATTGACATTGAGGCGTGTATCATTTCGATAACATCTTTGTTCTTCAATCTGATTTTTACCGAGATAAGTTATTATGTCATGCTTTATTTTTTGATACATCGAGTACTGTTTCGTCACTGATCTACCTTTTAAGAAAGCATGTTTGATCTACTTATACTACTCTTGGCAAATTTTATTTTATCGATATGATTTATTATTTTGGAATTTGTTATCGTTTGATTGATATAATGTGATGAGACATGCTATAAGATCCGGTTCTTGTTCTTATTGAATTATATTATTTTGTTATTTGCAAATGATTTAGAAACTATATTCTATTATACATCCGCATAGCTAAATGCAATAGATGGTATTTGATATTCTTATATTGTTTCATATAACATCTTAATCATTACATAATTATTCTTTCTACCGTAAGTGAATTTGTGAGATGTCACTGAATTAGTTTGATTTTTTCTAAAGACAATATAATAAAATGGACATTGAGTTTGCATATTTTTTATTTATTTCCGTGTATCATTTTTCATATTGTAGCAAACTTGCAATATGTGAATTTGAATAATATGAAGCTGTCTTACGCTTACTTTTGAGTCTGATACAATTTGAAATTTCCATTGTTCTAATTTATCACAACCATTTTCTTGACAGAAAAACTAGAAATATGCCACATCTCTATTGAGTTAAATCGACATTATCTCTATTCTCCGACATCATCTCCGTAGAGGTTAGTAATATTCACAAGAACTCATACTTGGAGATAACTTTTCTAATCATTGCAGTTAAGCAAATTAGTTATTGTGAAATAGATGTATACTCATAATATTAGTTCAAAGGAAGAAAAATACTCATAATACGGTTTGAACTTCCGTTTTGAGTAACTCAAATTATTTTTCACTGAAATTAGATTGTGAATATGAATATTGTGTGATGTCTATTCTCTTCCAAAGAGAGCAGTGTAGATACATGTAGTCCATACGGTTTGAGAAAATGTACGTTTATATGGGAACACAGATCTGCACATTTTTGATAGAACATGCATCGATTATTAATTCTTTTCTTGCACAATTAATATGATCTCTTATGAATCTACTATAAATGTAAGTTACCATATTTAATTGAAATAATTCTTGCGAAAGTTTTGATCACATTTATTCAGAATCTGCTATTCTTGCACAATGGAGTATCACATTAATTCGACTTTTATATTCTTCTTTATTTTCAAATAATATAATGTTCTTTATTTTCAAATAATATAATCTTCTTTATTACACAATAGGGTATCACATTAATTTGACTTTTAAATGTTCTTTATTTTCCTAAGTAGTTAATTCGTTAAGTAGTAACTTACTTTATTTTGCTATCAATTACTTGTACAAATTTATATGATAATAGTGATTTAATTTAGATAAGCCCAAAACTATTATCTATTTAGAAAACCACAGATATAATGGTGATTTTAGATTTAGAAAAACCCAAAACTATTATATATATATATATATATATATATATATATATATATCAATTTTTAATAAACGAGACATTCTGAACTGAAACGAAGCCATTGATTTTGTTTATGCTGTAAAATATTTGTTGCATATTTCAACATAATCAATTTGATAAAAGGGAATAGTTGATTGAAGAACCCAAACTATTTGGTCTTTCTTTTGTATTATATTTCAACTTTTTTTTATATATAGTTTTTTTAAAACTGATAATTCTTTTTTACAATATATCAAAATCAAAATTAATTATTATTATTTAATTTTATATTTGTATTATGGTATTAGAAAAGATATACCTTATTGGTAAATGCTTTTAATTAGTTAATTCATTTATTAATAACTTGTCTTATGTTGTTATCAGTTACTTGGACAAGTTGATATGATGATTACCTTATTTTGGGTTCAATTATTTGTTTTAAATGATATGTTAATTATTACAAATTTATAACAGTCAATTTTTAAATTTCTTTAAATTGCTTCATGGCTTATTAAAGGGAAACAAATATTACAAGAACCATAAGACTTTATATATCTCATGAAATGTCTTTACAAGAACTTTTATAACAAATATTTCAGGAACCATAAGACTTAATGGTAAAATATCTTTATAAAATATGATTATTAATTCCTAATTATTCTTTAAATTTGAAATATTCTAAATATTTTTATTATATATATATATATATATATATTCTAAATTTTTATAAAAAATATTTTCAGGAACCATAAGACTTAATGATAAAATGTCTTTATAAAATATGATTATTAATTAATAATTATTATTTAATGTTTTAGTTTATTAGCAATCTACCTTATTTTGAACACAAATTACTTGTGCAAGTAATCATATTTATTACATTGTTTTAATGCAATTTACCTTAATGTTTTTAATTTGTTAATTCGTTTTTAAAAACTTACCTTATTTTGAATATGATTTAATTGCACAAGTTTATATCATATTTATTGTAAATCGTTTAATACAATATAACTTTAATATCTTTTTTTGAACTGTTTCATTATTTTATATTTCTAAACATCATTTATTATGAAAATATCCACCTAATAAGACAAGAAAAAAAGAAGGTACAGTCAATAATAACTTATTAGTCTATTTTTATTTGATAAAAAAATTTAAATTTATAAATTCTTATATTTTTTTTTTGTTTCTTCTATCAACAGATAAATAACACAGACGAAAGACCGATTGTAGTTGACTACAAATCATTTTCAGTCTGTTTCAATAGCGATATACAAATATAATAGTAAGGTAAGTCTCAATAAAATTTAGAAATCTATTAAATTATTTTATATTATACAATTGCTAACAAAATTTGACAATTTTTTGCAGGTTTCTATGGGATTTTCTTAATTCAAAATTGTTCTACTTATTTATATTACTTATGGATTATATTTAAATTTTATCACATTTTCTTTGCAGGTTTCTATGGGATTGTGATACCTATGAGATTTTTATCACATTTTCTTTTAATACGTCACTTTCTCCTGTATATTTTCTTACATTTGTTTTTTAAATAGTTAACTTTTATGAAAAACATACTAATGATGTTGATTTTTTTCTTACTTTAGTTAGTTTCGTTTGTTTTATTCTTATATACTTTTTGTGATTTTTTTTTAGTTTTTGTTTCAGTTTTTTTATTGAATTTAGTTCACATAGTTTATTTGTACATAATTTATGTATTAAAAACATAATTTTTCTTTTAAAATGACATAAACGACAAAGAGCTTAATTAAACCGGTCCAAAAGTAAACCGAACCGAATATAAACTGAACTGGACATATGGTTTACTTTAGTTGAAAAAAATATATTAAAAATCGAACTAAACAAACCAACCGAACCGAAAAAGTAACGAATTTTACCCCTACTGCATCCTGGAGATTTGCGCAAATCATGTCTCAGCATTAGAACTCTCACTTGTTCCAATTTCTCCCACATTTGAACTCAATCGATATTATACTATATTTTTATATCCGCACAGGGTGTGGGTCGGCCACCTAGTTTTAGTTAAATGACATTAAGAAAAAAAATTGAAAATTTTCTAGAATATGAATCTATACCTTTCCGGTTTAAGAAATAGGGTAACCACAATCTTCTGATTGTGATATGAATAATTTCATTTAGAGTTTATGATATTTAGGTTGAGTTTTAATTTAATTCTTTTTAAGTATATATCGTAAGAGAATAAACACTTCGTGATACTACAAAATTGTTACTTTACCAAATTGCTTTAAAAAAACTATGTAATGCGTAACATTTTATTAGTTATTGATTATATAATATATTTATAAAATCTATATTTTTTAGTTTCTGACAAATTGATAAATAATAGAATGTATCGACTTAATGGTGCAAATTTAAGAAAAAAATGCTAAAACAGATTTAAAAAAAAATAACTATATTGTCCCTTTAACATAATTTTTTTTGTCAGATCTGGACGTAGATACCTTTGATCAACTTAAAAATTCATATCAATTATTTTAAGAGTCAGAAAATAATAAAAATTTATAGAAAATGTAGATAAACATTGAACAATCATATGAAAAATAATGTGGTTGGCTAAATATTAGCAAAACACAATTTCATATTTTGATCTACGGACAGCAAAAAACAAAATCAATTGTCTACGCACTGGTAGATTGGTATTTCAGTTACCTACAGATATATCTGGCGTTAGTAGATTTTAAAATTTACAAGTCCTTAATTTTCCTACTGTAATAATATGAATTCCCTTGCCTTTCCATTGAACTCATCAAACGTATAAATACAACAAGGTTGGTATCTCTGTTACACTTTACAAGGGATAGTTATCTAAGAAGATATCTGTTCCTAGAATATCGGACAGTATATGGCATATTCTAATACCCTCCTCAGTCTAATCGTCAGGTGAACGGACGGAGAGACTGTGTTTGAACTCATTGAACAAAGAAGAAGGAAGTCTTTTAGTGAAGATATCAGCATATTGTGCAGAGGAAGGAACATGGAGGACTCGAACCTGTCCCATTGCTACTTTTTCGTGGACGAAGTGTATATCTATCTCCACGTGCTTAGTCCTTTGATGCTTTACTGGATTGTTTGACAAGTAAACTGCGCTCACATTATCGCAGTATACCAAAGTAACAGTAGTGATGGGAACTTTTAGTTCGAGTAGGAGATTACAGATCCAACATGTTTCTGCAACTGCATTGGCGACCCCTTTATACTCTGCTTCTGAACTTGACCTTGAAACAGTGTCTTGTCGTTTTGATGACCAAGAGACTAGGTTATCTCCAAGATAGATGCAGTAGCCAGATGTGGAGCGTTGTGTGTCAGGACATCCTGCCCAGTCGGCGTCCGTGTACGCTCTAAGTGACGTCGTGGTCGTCTTGTGAAGCTGAAGACCTTGAGAGAGAGTTCCTTGAAGGTAGCGGAGAACGCGTTTCATGGCGAGAAGGTGTGACAATCTTGGATCATGCATATACATGCAGAGCTGATGAACGGCATACTGTATGTCAGGACGAGTAAGTGTTAGGTACTGAAGTGCTCCTGCAATGCTCATGTATAGTGTAGGATCGTCAACTTTGTCTCCATCTTCGGCTGAGAGTTTTGATTTTAAATCAACTGGTGTTGAGATAGGCTTGCAATTCTGCATACTTGCACGAAGGAGAATGTCTTTGGCATATGCAGACTGACTCAAGAACATACCTCCTTTTCTGTAATCAACTTTGATCCCAAGGAAGTATGAAAGGCGACCGTCATCTGACATCTCAAACTCTTTCTTGAGCAAAGAACTGATCATTTGTCTGAGCTTTGCTGAGGATGCAGTAAGGAGTATGTCGTCTACGTAGAGAAGCAGATATGCTATGTCGGATCCTTTGTCGTAGACATACAGAGAGGCATCGCTAGTACTCTTTTTGAAACCCAGTTTGCTCACATAGCTTGAAAATCTAGCGTTCCAGGCACGAGGAGCTTGCTTTAAGCCATAAATGGCTTTCTCGAGTTTGCATACATGAGTAGGCTTCGTTTGATCTACCATTCCTGGAGGTTGGTGCATGTATACAGTTTCCTCGAGTCGACCATGGAGAAAAGCATTTTTGACATCAAGATGGTGCACCTCCCAATCATTTTGAAGCGCAAAATGCAAGACATAACGTATTGTGACTGGCTTAACCACAGGGCTGAAGGTCTCATCATAGTCCAAGCCTGCTTGTTGTGACTTCCCATTGGCGACCAATCGAGACTTGTGTCGTCTTATTGTTCCATTTGCACATGTCTTATGTTTATAGAGCCACATAGAATGAATAATGTTACAGCAGGAGGCCTAGGTACTAGACTAAACGTGCCATTCTTAACCAAAGCACCGTACTCATCACCCATTGAAAGGTTCCAGTTTGGACCAGAAAGAGCTTGAAGATGGCTTTTTGGTAGTGGAGAAATTGTGGAAGTATGAAGAGACATAACAGCTTTTTGTTTTATGGTTCCATCTCTACTCCGTGTCGTAATAGGGTGACGTTGAGGACGAGTAGGAGCAGAAGATGTTGCGACCGTGGGGAGATTTGTAGCTGAAGGAGCAGTAGTTTGTCGCGGTGGCTGTTGAGGTGATTCGAGAATTTGTTTGAACATTGGTGAGGGTTCCGAGTTGTCCAAGAACTGATAAGTTTTTGCTGCTGTGACAAGAGGTACTGCAGCAGGGAAGATAGACTCGTCAAAAATGACGTGACGAGATATAATGATTTTTCTGGTTTTGAGGTCTAAACAACGGTATCCTTTATGATTTGTAGGATAACCAAGGAAAAGAGAAGGGGCAGAGCGAGGGGCTAGTTTGTGAAGAAAAGAGTGGTTAATATTTGGGTAGCAAAGGCATCCAAAGGTTTTTAGGTGGTCGTAAGAAGGCTTTTTGTGGTAGAGTTTTTGGAAAGAAATTTCGTTTGAAATGGAAGAGGAAGGAAGAATGTTCAATAGATGAACAGAGCAGTGAAGAGCTTCCACCCAAAAGTTTGGTGAAAGTTTTGCTTGAAATAGCAGAGTACAAATGGTATTGTTAATGGTTCTGATCATTCGTTCTGATCGCCCATTTTGTTGGGATGTATGAGGGCAAGAGAAACGGATGTCGATACCATTCGTAAAGAAGAAGTTTTGAAATTGAGCATTGTTGTACTCCCCACCATTGTCGCATTGTAAAGATTGAATTGTTGTTTTGAACTGTGTTTTAACAAAAGAAAAGAAATGAGTGAATTTAGTGAAAACTTCAGACTTTCTTCGCATAGGATAAACCCAAACGAAATGTGTGTGATGATCCAAAAATAGAACATAATATTTGACACCACTAATGCTTGAAACAGGTGATGTCCAAACTTCTTAATGTATAAGTTCAAAAAGAGCAGAAACAATTCGATTACTTTCATGAAAAGGAAGTTTACGATGTTTACCCAACTGGCAAGTTTCACAACAAGATGGAAACTCGCCTTTATTACAAGCAAGAGACTGATTAGAAATCAAAGAACGAAGAGTATTATTATTGACGTGGCCAAGTCTCTTGTGCCACAAAGAAGGAGAAGTAACAATAAAAGCTGAAGGGAAGGTCGCCGGTTTATTCTGAAGACATGGAATGGAGTATAAGTCTCTTGTGCTCTCACTGCGGAGCAGAGTCCTCCTGGTGTTGAGGTCCTTAATAGAAAAACCAAAAGGGTCGAATTCGACCGAACACCAGTTTTCATTAGTAAACCGACGCACTGAAATGAGATTTTTGATGATATTAGGAGAAACAAGAACATTATTTAAAGAGAGAGAACGTGATGGTGATATAAGAGAAGAAGATCCAGTATGAGTGACAGGAAGAGAAGAACCGTTACCAACAATGACAGAATTTCCGGTGCTGTTTTTAAGAACAGAGTTTAGTATACCTGAGGATGATGCTAGATGGGCTGTAGCACCAGAGTCCATGTACCAATTTGCAGCTCCAGGATCGCCAATAGTCATAGTGTTGAAGGCTTGGGCAAAGTCTGTTGTTGGTTGGAGCAGATTTCCAGCTACATTAGCTTGTTCATGACGCGCCGGTGCATTTCCAAGTATTCCACGAGCATTGTACTGTGTCCACGGCGTTGGATATTGTTGATAGTTCATCATGGGTCCTGGAAAGTATGGTTGCTGCCATGGCTGATTCCAGTGTGGAGACCAGTTGTTGTTCCAAGGACGTTGATTGCCGTAGTTGTTCCTCCCTCGACCTTTGTTACTTGGTTTGCATGTGTTCCTGCCAGTGGTGTTGCGAGTCTGCGGTTTCTCTGTGGTAACAGTGAGCGCCGTAGAGGAAGAAGATGTGGCATCGTTGGATGGTGTCTTCTGATGTCACTTGAGACGTGTTTCCTCGTTGAGAAGCATCGCTTTTGCAGAGTCGAACGTTGGAAAAGGATCCTTGTGCTTGATCACATTGACAATGTTATCGTACTTCTCGTTTAGCCCGTTGAGAAGATATAGGACGAGTGTGCGATCACTGACCGGAGCATTAAGGTTTGCAAGAAGATCTGCGGTGGACTTTAGAGTCTGGCAATAATCTTGGACCGAGCGATCACCAATCTCTGTCGTCCGAAGGTCATGATCGAGCTGTAAAGCGCGTGCTTCCTTATTGTTGCGGAACTGGTTCTCGATGCGGAGCCAAATGTCTCGTGCTGTCCCTCCTGTCTGGAATACACTACGGAACAACTGTTGTTCAAGGGTGTCGTAGATCCAGAGCTTAACCAATCTGTCGCGTTTTAGCCATGGAGTGTCAGCAGCATCTGCAGCAACGCTTGTGCCGTCAACGTGCCTTAAAACGTCAAACGCAAGACAATGGGTGAGGAAAAGCTCTCTCCATGCATCATAGTTGTGATCTTGATAATCAAGGATAATAGGGATGTGATGTTTTATATTTGTGACGCCAAAAGATTTTTCAACAACGTTGGGTGCAGCCATTGAAGAAGAACAAGTGAAGAAAAGAAATTAAGAGAAAGGAGGAAGAAGAAAAGAGAACGGTAGAAGAAGAAAGAGGGTCTCAGAAGCTTTGAAGCTCAGATACCATGTAATAATATGAATTCCCTTGCCTTTCCATTGAACTCATCAAACGTATAAATACAACAAGGTTGGTATCTCTGTTACACTTTACAAGGGATAGCTATCTAAGAAGATATCTGTTCCTAGAATATCGGACAGTATATGGCATATTCTAATACCTACTATCGTAGAAAGTAAAGATTACGGTTTTGCTTACGATTTGAAAAACAATAGATTTTATGAACTACAGTTTCCTATAAATCTACGGAAAACAATCACAGAATCTGCCTTGTACTAATAATCTGCCGTCGGTATATTTTATTATCTACTACAATATTGTATCCTACTACTGTTAGATTATACATTCTACTGTCGTATCTACCATCATATCTACAATCTACCAACAACAGAATGCATGTTCTGCTAAATTCAGAATATTTACATATTCTTTAAAATTCTAAAAAGTTAAGAAAATATTTGAAAATATATTTTCTTTCCAAGTTTTCATGTTACCTAAAAAATTTCAAAAAAGAACGTGATATCTCTTCTTTTTCACACTTTTTTATTTTTATTTTTAATTTTTTTTTTACTTTTTTTTAATGCTTTTTTTTACCTTTTTACTATTTACTATCTATTTTTATTTTTTACTATTTATTATCTCGTTTTGCTATTTACTCTCTATTTTTATTTTATTTTTACTTTTTTATTTTTTGAAAAAAATAGAAAAATCATTTTAAACTTAAATTAGGGGTTTAATTGGGTTTAAGAAAATATTATGTTGAGCGGACAACTTCTTATTCAATGGTATGTGGACAATCTATTAATTCTTTAAATCTACTTTCCCATATTTCCCCAAATTTAATGAGAATATCAAGTCATCACCAACCATAGGATTGCGATCAAATGATATGATGATCTAGTCTAGGGTAAATGAGAGAATCTATTTTCAAAAAAAAAGTGAGAATATATCTTAAAAACACATTATGGATGAAAAGCTGTTGTGTGATTGTTTTCCTTCTAGAACCTTAATCTACCTACCAACGACAGATCATAATCAACCACTACTCACAAAGAGAACCACCTGAAAGTATTAAACACATATGTGTCTTCATTGGAGAATACCAAACTAACATGGAGAGGTTAAGTCATAAACATACCTATTTCAGAAGCTTAACTCACAATAGACATGCAGTGAAGTTGAACAAATTTAAAATCATTCTACATGATGACGATATTTAAATTATAGTAGATATAAAATGATCCAGTGGAGACCAAAAACTGCTTACTAAATGATTCGAACTGAACTAGAAATGAACCAAGTTCTAATGTAATTTATTTGGAAACTCAACTCATCAAAAGAACAAAGCGAACTGGATCATGAAAAAACACTAATGTTAAAAATTATTTAAACTCTAAATTGGAGAACATCTGTTCTTAGGCCTTGATTGGTAGAGCATTAGCATTAACATTATGTTCTATATTATCCAATCAACATTTGTTACAAAAGCATTTAAAATAGCATTTACTAAATGCTAATGCTCTCTATATGCTCTCTAGCAAATGTTCTCATATGAAGCTTTTGGAAGAGCATTTGCATTTATAATTTATAAATTTAAGAAATATATATATATATATATATATATATATATATATATAATTAGTTCATTATTTTATTTAATAATATCATAAAATCATTTTTATATCCAAAAAATAAAATTTTGATTTCTACAATAAATTTATAATTTACATATATTTTTTTAACATTTAAAATATAATTTAATTATATTTAATTAAATTAATATATAAATTATATTTTAATTTATTATATAAATTAGATAAATTAATTATATATATTAGATAAATTAATTATATAAATTAGATAAATTAATTATATAAATTAGATAAATTTATTATATAAATTAGATAAATTAATTATATAAATTTAATAATATAATTAAAAAATTTAACAAATTAATTGTCTAAATTATATTATATATAAATTATATTTTAAATAAATTATAAAATTAAATAATATATCTTTGTCGAATTAAATTATATTTAAAATATAATATAATTAAATAAATTATATAAATTAAATTATATTTCAAACGCAATATATTATTTTTTAAAAAATAGATATTTTAATTTAAAATTTATTTTTTAAATAACATTTTAATTGTAAACATAATTTTTAAATTAGTAAATAAAATAAATAATTATATATTACTATATAAAATAATATATACATATATATTACAAATATATTTATCATAAATAAATATATTATATATTATATACTAGTTTTAATAATAAATTTTAATAGCATGTTCTTACTGTTCTACCAATCAATTTAAGGTTGGTTAGTATAGTATTATAGAGATGATGCACAACCAGTCCATTAAAAGCATGATTGGAGAAGTCGTTAAGCATTATCAAATTTTAGATGATTCTTAACAAAAGTAAAAAAGTGTTTTGTGATTCAATTGGTGCTTGCTAGAATATATAGGTTGTGATTGCTCCATTTATCCATAATAACCATCCACATTGAAATATTTTAGTATATTTGTATTAAATTCCAAAATTAAAAGTTGTAAAATAAGAATATTATATTCGGCATTTTTAAACTATAGGCATATGCTTCGTGGAGTCTATTTACTTTTGTAAATATTGATCGAAATTAGAGGTCGTAAGGTAAAACACAATATCTTACACCACATGATTCTAGCTTGATTTTTGTTCTCTTTTGGAGGATAAGATGAGTCACTTGAAATAACTCCACTTTCTAGTGTGTCTAAAAAAAGATACCACAAAGTTAATACATAAACACAAAAAGCATCCACAAAGAAAAGCTGGCTGAATTTGATGGGTTAGATACCAATGTTAAGCATATGAAATATATTATTTAATTATTACAAAGGAACCAAATATATTAAGGAAAATTTTGAATTTTGTTTTGGACAAGTTAGATATGCACTAACATGTTATACAGTTTTGTATTTCATCAGAACAACCCATATGATATCTGGACCACATCAGCAAAGAAAAACTTGAAATGATTTCAACAAAACAGTTCCAAAGGTATAGTTATCTTCTGTTATATAATTATCAATGCAAGATTTATAGATATAATTTTAATTTAGTGTTTAAAGAAGAAACTATTAGTTCTAATCAATATATAATTGTTCTAGACATCTATAAGCACGACCATTCCAAATACATATCAAATTTTGAATCCTTCCAAAAATAACTTATATAATAAGAGTATTTTCTATAACCCATTATTATAAAAATAGTAAAATGATTAGAACTTTCTGTACATTTTAAAATGTTTAAAAATTTTGAGAACAGGTGATTCTTAAGTTTTCTATTTGGAATTATAATCATAGATGTAACTACGAAGTGTGAGTTTAACAGTTTACTTCCAGTTTCTAAGTGAAATGAAAATTCACAAATTTTAGAAATATTTATGTGTGGCTTTGTATCTCTTCGGTCTGCTAGTGGACTTTGGGTTGGACCTGAAAAAGAAATAAGATGGGCTTTAGTACTGTGCAATAAGAAATCACTGTTCTAATAAGAAAACAAGATCATATGCAAATGACTTGAATTGAGAAATATGACCTAGCTCATGTTACATTGTATAAATAGGGTTCTCCTGTTGTTAGTTTAGACACAAACAATTTATCTCTTCTGAGCTTAGAACATGCAACTAGTGTGAGGTTTGTAATATTTTTGGTTCATAGTGAAATTGAATTTGTCTCCTGTTTGGAGAAGAACTTGTCAAACAAACTTGTGGTTGATTTGTTAGTTACAAGGTAAAAGTCAATGTCGATTTGGTATCCGATTGGTATCCGGTTTTAGGTTACACAGATCCAAGATACATAGAAATCAAAAGAAAGGTTCAATAAACAAGCAAGGAGGATTCTTATCTGGTGTGGTGAAGAATACTCAGCTCGTTGGTATTGGACAGGCCCATATATGCTATAAGGCAATTAAAGCATCTGCTTAGGAACACATTAAGGCAACATGTCACTGAGCAATTAGTTAGGTCAGATGTTTTTTTTTTGTCAAAGTTAGGTCAGATGGTTTAGTAGTTTAATTTGAGTTAGCATATCGTAGTTCGATCTTCCTTTTGTCCAACTTAGTTTTAATTTTTACCATTCAATGACTATATATTTTTGTATTGGTTGACTGTTACTATTTATTGTTGGTATTTGTATAAGAAGCCACATGATTTATTTGTGCTTTAGGCCATCCCAAATTATGGGACGGTACTGGTATTGAAGCTTGACGGTTACAGCATGTTACAAGAACCTGAAAACAAAGAAAACAATTTCACAGGTTAATAAAGCATGGAAGCAACTTCATTGAAATTTGAAGTATATAAATTCAATGGAAAAGGTGATTTTCGTCTGTAGAAGTATAAGATGCTATGTCAGCTTGAGATTATTGGTTTGGGCTATGTTCTTAAGGAGAAAACTCCCTCTAGGGGTGTTGAAGGTGAAGAACATAAGATTCTAACCTTGATCCTAAGGAACTTCATACTGGACTTGAAAAGGAAAACAAGATGGGTTTTAGTCATGTGCGAGCCGGTCCTGGACAAAGCCTAACGAAACATTTGCCTCAAGTCTCCGAAATTTTTGAAAAAATTTACATAGATTTAAACCCCCAAATTTACAAAAAAAAAGAATTGGTCCCCAAATTATTGGATTCTCCCTTAATTCGTCTACAGCCCCTGAAATCTCAGGGCCGGTGCAATAGGAAATCTAAGTACTAATAAGAAAACACGATTGATGCATATGAATATATGATGTTGGATTGAGAAATCCTTTTCAAATAGAACTAGGTCAAGTTGAGTTGTATAAAAAGGGCTCTCCTCTTGTTAGTCTAGACACATAAACAATTTATCTCTCTTGAGTTTAGAACACGCAAACTAGTGTGAAGTTTGTAAGCTTTTTGATTAATAGTGAAATTGAGTTTGTCTGGTTTGGAGAAAGACTAGCCAAACATACATGTGTTTGATTCTTTGGTTACAAGAGCAAAGCCAAGTTCGATTATCTGCGACTTACTAATTTTTATAGTCAGAATAAACTCAGCCATGCCTGATGTTTCTTCAAAATTAAACTCTGAAGTTTATATGCTCATTGCTACGATTATTATTATATATAATTGGTTACAAAAGAACTGATTACATAATGAGGAAAACTTTCTTTTGTTGGCTCAAGGGGTTAAGAGAAAATTTCTTGGATCAAACCAGACAAGATGAGTTTCTCTAAGTCAACTACAGATTGATGAGTTTCATCGATCTGAAACTCACTTCTCCAACCCAAATCCCAAACTCCACTTGTCATCTCTTTTTTCTTACTATATAAATCCTTCTCCAAGACCATGTGTATGCTCTCTTTAACGAAGCTGCTCTGATTTAAAAACGTGTCTCTGTAACTTCTCAGGGAGTCAAACCCATCACAGACTTCCATTAGCAACTCATCAATGTGCAAAGAGCTTTTCAAGGGACAAGTTGGTTTGGTAATGAGAAGAAGGCTTCTGCGCCTGGCTACTTCTTTGGCAAAGTCTAGTGCCAGTCTTTGGTCCGAGATTACATTGCTGTCTCTGTCCTGACAGGTTGTTTCTTGGCTTCTATTAGTGTTGGTGTTGAAGTCAAAAAGATTCTCTGCGTAGCTGATGAAATCTGAGGAGTTGGATAAGAATGATCTAAGAGAGGTTTCTTGCTGAATTGTGGGAGCACAAGAAGTAACTTCTCCGCTGTCGCAATGGCCTTTACAAGAACAAATGTAACATTAGTTTTTATTTATTTATTTTTGTCAACTACCACCATATATTAAATCAAGTTTGGACCATAGGCTCTAAGTAACATAGTTTATATGTATAAGGAGATATGCTTAAAAGAAACAAAATTTTAAAATCCTGAGATTTTAAGAACTTTTGTGGAGTACTAACCTTGAATGTGAAGCTCCGAAGAAGTGGTTTCCTCTGCATAAATTTGGTTTATTGATTCACCTGTGTCCTGTGAAGCACTTGAGTTATTCTCTGAAGCAAGGTCATTGTCTCGTTGATGGAGTTTCTTCTTTGGCTATATGAGAAAGTTAACGAAAATATTTAAATTTAGAAAATGAAAATTTTGCAATGAGGCAGTGAGTAAGATTGCTTACACTTCGTTTACTAGCTTCACCGGACTTCTTTAACCGACTGTTACGTTTCTGCTCATCACTACTAGAGCTTGAGCTTGAGCTCAACCTGGAACGTTGATTCTTGTTTCTTGACATGTCTGAAGAACCATTTGATTTCTTGTTAGTCCCATGATGATTGGCATGTAGCTTAAGAGCGCTACGTCTGTCTTTACCTTCACTGATATCTTCCTTCTTCACATAAATCTTTTTGGTTGTTTCCTTTGGTTTTACAGCTTTGACATTGCTCGGTGACAATAGCTTCATGACCTTTCCTTCATTCTCTTCCACTTTCCGCACCATTTTGTCTTTCTTAGTCGGACTCGATGGTAGTTTCATTGTATTGTTGCTGCTGGTTTTAGCCTGGTGATCTTTTCTCTGGTTGATCATTCTTGGATGAACCTCACCTTGCATTCTCGGTTTCTTGGGTAAAACCGGTCTTTTGTTATCCGTTTTCGGTTGTACAACATTCACTGGTTTGATGAGTAGTACTCTTGAGGGATTCTCACTCAGAATCTCTTCAGGCAAAGATTGTAAAACAGCTTTTCTTGTAGAGTTGCATCTCACAGTTTCAGGAGTACTCTCTTTCTTCTTCCTCTTCAGCAACTTCTCTTGTCTTTCTGGTGAGACATTAACAATAACTGGCTTATCAATATGTTCATTGTTCGGTTGTTGAGGCGATGGATCCAGACCCATAAGCCTAGCAATCAAACTTGGAGCTCTCCTTGGAACATCAGACGACGCAGACGATTTTGTAGAGCCTGAAACCATAGAAGATTGGCTTGAGCTCGTCGATGAGGACGCAGCACCAGAAGAGGAAACAAAACCACTTCTAACAACCCTAGTCTTCTCAGTCTCTGTAGTAGTTGCTTGTGGAAGAAGATTCTGCCTGTGGAAGCTTTCTCTTATCACGTTTCTTAGCTCATCATAACAATCCTTCGATGCTACATTCTCCTGAACCATCATCCTTTTCTCGACACGCTCTTCGAATCTATCAGACATCGATCTCTGAAACCGCAAATCGCGCCTTCCATCATTCATAACCTTCCCTTTCTGCTTGTTATCAGCTTCTTGAATACTACTAAGCATAGCTAAAGACTCCTCCAAATCAAGTGCTCCTCTCAACAATCCTTTGGCTATATCCTCAGGCCTCACAGTCTCATGCCTTGACTCTTTGGAGTATGAATCAATCGCAACGTTTAGTTTCTGAATCCCTTTGGATACTCTCAAGAGCTGCAATGAAGAAGGAGGAGGATCCTCTGTGCTCTTCCTCGGCGCCGCTTGGGACCTCTCTTTGGGTTTGGAAGGATGATCAAATCTTTGGTTAGTACCACTACATATGCTATTATTACGAGTCTTGCTCTGTTTCTTGACTGCTCCACGTTCCACAACTCCTCGTGGATCATCACACATTATGAATGATCTGTAAACTCCTGATCTTAATTTCCCTTCAGGCATTTTTTTTTATATACTCTGCAGCGAGAATGCAAGAAAAATTTGGTCAAACTCTCATGACATAACTATTCATAGACTCTTTAAGACGGATCAAGCACTAATTAGTTCTGAACTTTGGATCTGGTTTCATTTTTGAAGCAGAGAGGGGGAGAAAAAAAAAACATGTTTCTTGTTTTCTTGAAATTGAATTTAAATACAAAGACAAAGAAAAACTTACCAGAACTGGAGCTTTTTCCACAGATCGTCAGATTTTATCAAGAAACTCTATAATGTGAAACTCAGATGAAGAGATTCTGATCAAACAAAACGAACAGTTTTTATTGTTTGCACCGCCTGCAAGTGACAAGAAAGAGAGAGAAAAAAAGAAACCGAGTCAAACTCAAGATCCAACTTAGTCGAGGTTTCTTGAGTTTACACGATAGGGATCCTCTGATGACAAGCGGATTCAATGTTTCTGCAGAGATTTGTCTTTAAATGAATTGAAATCTAAACAACATTGAATTTATCTTCATTTTTTCACTATATGAAGAGATAGGAAGATGAAGCGAAGGGTCCACGTCCTCCTCATAAGTATGGTTTCGAAAAAGGACAAATCTGCCTTCTGTTTTTATTTAACTAACCAAGCTTCTTTCTTATTTCGTTTGTTTATTTGTTTAATCATCTATCTTACTAAAATATTTTTGTAATACTGATTATTAACGATTTGTACCACTAATAATTTTGAATTTTAAGGTATTTACCAAAAATAATGTTAAATCAATTCAATAAGCAATCTTTCGTAATCGTACCACTTTTTTTCAGGGCTGAATATATTATGTTATTACAAATTTAGAGAAATATTACGGACGATTCTACAACGAATAATTCTATCTGTCTTATGGAGATTTACGTATGACTGCATCACCTAAACTATCCTATTGGATTCACCCTAGACGGTATTTCTTACCCCATGATGTAAATCTTTTGTAAACTGTTTTCCACTAATTCGCATACTTCTAATGTCTCTGAAAATTGAAACTCAAACTTTTTGGTATAAAAGTATTAATGAACCTTTGGTTAAACCATTGAATTAAGAGGGCTTCTATGGGTACAACTTTTTTTTATTCACTCAAATTATTACGGTACAATTTAATTTAGTGGACAGTGGAATCAAATGTTCAGTTTCTATCGAGAGAGAGAGAGAGAGAGAGAGAGAGAGAGAGAGAGAGAGAGAGAGAGAGAGAGAGAGAGAGAGAGAGAGAGAGAGAGAGAGAGAGAGAGAGATGTCAGCTAATACAATTAAAAATTAGAGAATATTCTCTTTAGGAATGAAGATATATTTGGGAATAAATCTTGTTGGTTTATTTATTTATGAGCTGCAAACAGCCTTGGTAACAAAATAATAATTCTAAAAAGATCATATCGATTATATATTTGTGTTTAGTTCTGATCCATGATGTTGAATGTTCATGGGATTAAACGGCGGATTTAAATTTAAGAAATATTAATATTGTGGTGCAAATTTCTTTTACCAAATTATTTAATGATTTGGAAGTTTGAAAACTCTGTATACATCAAATTTTATAAATCTGAATGACAAAGTAAATGTTTTACTAATTTATGCTATCGACTCTGGATACCCCAATTTTACAAGGGCGTCCACTAATTATTATGGTGACCATGGGGTGTGTTGTAAATGATCAGGTAGGGTTAAACAAGTGGAGGATAAATACAAGAAAATGTAAACAACAAACGACATTGTCCTTACTAAATAATTGGGTGTGTAATCAATATTCCCATTTTAGAGAATCCCATTTCAATGACACTTTTTGTCTAGTTTTTCCAGAATTGTGCACATGATTAGGTTAACATTTATTGAAGAATATCACCATCTTTATTAATTATTATTATCCAACGACCTTACAATTTGTATCTTAATAATTAAACCCAATATAGTTTTTTTGTATATGGGTCACTAGTCATAGTTAATTCGAGTGGCGAAACTAACAATTGAAGTTTGCTAGTTGCGACTTCACACCTGAACATGAGTTTATAATGCCTATGTCAAAATGAGTTTTATAATTACTAAGAATCGTATTCAGTTCTAAAATCTCTCGTTTTTTTTACCTCTGCTATAAATTTGAGGAGTAAGATAATCAATACTATTAAAATAGAAGACTTTTTTTTAGGAATCTTTCTGTTTCAATAGTATTTACCATGAAATGCCACTGATTTTTTTTTTTGTCGACAATGTTACAGACTCATGTGGACTATGTAAACCAAACTAGTTGCTCTGTATCCATATGGACGGTAAACGACGTTTGTTGTCTTGCACCACGTGCCAAGCTGTCCGTCTTTTTGTTTTGCGTCCGCGATATATGAATAATTTCCGAGCTGTGGAAACTTCTCTTGAGACTCCTGATGTCTTCTAAGTAGCTTGCAAAAGCCGGCCATTCTTCTGGTTCCGAAACCATCTTCACCAATTGAGAACAATCCGTTACAAAAGTGACATTATACTGCCTTAAATTCCTCATACATTCCATTGCCCATATAAGAGCATTAATCTTCGTATATAATGGTGATTGACTTGCCCTTGTATTTCTAGCCCCCAGTAAACCCTTAAATCCTTCTAAGGTGATATACCATCCCTGTCCGGAAAAAGTATCTCCCAACTTCCAAGATCCATCCGTAAAACACCATCGTCCCAATCTAGTCGGTAAAACCGACTCAGATACCTCTAAAACCTGATTCTTCTGTATTATAGCCTGTTGTGCGTCTAACCAGAGTAAGGATTCAGTCATTGCCAGTTTAAGAGTATCCCGTGGATCAATATCCAAATTACTGAAAACCTTATTATTTCATCCTTTCCAAATGTACCAAAGTATCCACGCACAATGATGATCTTTCATTGCTGGTCTGATTCTCCAGAATAGATAATTCATATTCGTAAATAAGGATTGTCCTGGAAAAGAATCCGGATGCGAAGGGATCCTCGATAGGGCCCGAACCTGAACCGCTGGTGGGATTAAAAAAATACATGATTTATAGATTCCTCAGCTGCCCCACATATGTCACAACCAATATCTCCCTTAAGACCTCGGGCTTTTAGATTTTTTCCAAACAACTATACATCCTGACAACAACTGCCACAGAAAGTGATTCATCTTTGGTTGACAATGCACTTTCCAGCAGTGTGCTTTAAGATCCGTAGCTGTTGGACAAAACTCCATTATCCCATTCCCTCTATCTAGATATGCCCTTTCTATTTGATATCCTGATTTAACCGAAAATTACCATTCTTTGTAAAGTGTCAACCATCTCGGTCTACCGTTTGAACCCTACTCATGGGAATACTTTCAACTATCTTAACATCTTCAGGTTCCATTATTTCCTGTAAAGCCAAAGAGTTCCAAGTACGCGACGAGCTATTAATACGAGAGTCGACCGTAAGATCAGGTAAGAGAAAATTTTGTTTTTTATTTGCTGGTCTCGGGTGGTTGGTTGGGAGCCATGGATCATTCCATACTGAGATAGAAGATCATGTTCCCACCCTTTTAATTAGTCATTTGCTAAACAGAGATCTAGCAGAGATTATACTGCGCCATCCATAGGAAGACGAGTACGATCTGGCCGGTTCTAGGGGTGAAGTGTTCCTAAAATACCGACCTTTAAAAACACGAGAAAATGGAGAATTTTGCTTCTCTATGAATCTCCATAATTGCTTTCCAAGCATAGCTGTGTTAACATCCGTAAGATCTCGAAACCCCATCCCTCCTTCCTCCTTGTGGAGACAAACCTTATCCCAGGATTTCCAGTGTAAACCTTTTGTATTACCACTGGGGCTCCACCAAAATCGGGATACTGCACTCGTAAGTTTCTTTATCACCGTGTTCGGGATTCGATAACATGACATAATATGATTAGGCAGAGCCGTTACCACCGATTTTATTATTACCTCTTTTCCTCCTTTAGTAAAAAATTTAAAGGTCCATCAATTTACTCTGTTGTTTAAGCGTTCCTGAACAAAACCAAATATCTTAACCTTAGACCCTCCTAAACTCTCTGGGATTCCTAGGTAAGTTCTCATTCCTCTTCGATTTTGAATTCTCAAGATGTCCCTGAGCTCCTGACGTGTATCCTCATCAATCTTATGGCCAAATTGGATTGACGATTTCTCAAAGTTAATCTTTTGGCCCGAAACCTTTTCATACTCCTTAAGAATTATCAAAATGGCCTGGCACTCCTCTATCTGTGCTTTACAGAAGAAAAAAACTGTCATCCGCAAATAGCAGATGAGATATTGACGGACAAACCCTTACCACTTTTATTCCTGTTAACCTTTTTTTCATTTTCTGCCTTTTTGATATTTGCTATTAATGCTTCCGTGCACATAATGAATAAATAAGGTGATAATGGATTTCCCTGACGTAGTCCCCTATTTGGAACTATATTTTCCTGTGGTTGTCCGTTCAAAAGCACCCTATATTGAACTGACGAAATACACTCCATCATCAACTGGATCCAGTGATGATCAAACCACATTTTCCGCAGTAAAGCTTGAATAAAACTTCATTCAACTCGGTCATAAGCCTTACTCATGTCCGTTTTTATTGCCATAAATTTATTTTGACAAGCTTTATCTGTCTTTAAACCATAAAACATTTCTTGAGCAATAAGAATATTATCCGAAATCAGTCTCACGGCTACAAAAACCGACTGTGTTTCCGAGAAAAAAAGAATTTGTTGCTTTTGTTTCGGAGGCCACAAGCGATACAAGTATTTTCTTCTTCTTTTTTTAATAAACAAAAGTACACGTATTTCCCCCCATCAAATTATTATCGATCTATTCCTATGTTGATATTGAAATAATTTGCTTCCATTCTTCTAACCATGAACTCAGCCATCTTTTAGCTCTTCTTATGATTCTTTTACATTTTAGCCTGTACATAACGCCACCAAAATTTAATTTGAAAAATAACATACAGTAACTTTTCATTCTTCCAATAACTTTACCATCCTATAAAATCCAACACAAACATTTATAAATAAACCTTTGCATTTGTTAAAGTAATTATAATGTAAAATACCTTTGTGTACAACCAGATTAGACCTTATAGTACTCTAATTAACCATACATATAATACTTTTTCAGTCTTCAGAAACGTTACCAATAGGCATGCTAAAAAATGCAAACGTAACCATAATATGACTAAAGCTTGACATACATTAAAGTCATGATCTAATCTTTTTCAATAGCATATTTGACTAAAATAAAGAGGACAATTTTTTTTGCAACCTACACATGTCTCTGTTTGGCAAATCCAAACCATCAGAATCTCAAGTTATAATTATCCTATACAGTTTAATATATGTTTGTTTTAGTTGTATCTCTTTTTTAAAACAAAAAGTTGGATGTTCTTTTTATATCCCATTTACTGATAAGTTTTATTGTTTATTTATAAAATTAATAAAATAATAGATTTTCTCTGACGGTAAAGTTTGTTTTACTGTGATATCCTAATATATTATACTATGTCAAAATAACCATATAATTAAAGTACCTTGATTGACTTTTATGTAAGCATCAACTTATAGTATACTCACTTGAATACGTATCATTATTTAGTAACAAGTTTAAATGAGAATTATGTTAGAATGTTCAGAGGCATACACTATATCACATATATACTATTAAAGCAGAATATTTCTTATGATTTTGCCCCTAACTTTTTCAATTAATTATAATTTTTTTTTGATTCTTTCTTTTAAATTGCTAACAGTATTTGCAACCAATCAAAAGAAATTCGTTTACAATTACATTAAGAGTATTTAATATAATTCAGTTCTTAACTTTTTTAAAAAATTCTGTTTCTTAAATATTTGCACAATATATTTTCAAAAAAATATTCACGTTATTAATTATTTGAAACATTTATTAAATGAAATCTAAAAGTAAAATTAAATTGAAATAACAAGTGATTAATTCAACAAAATCATAATACGGGTCTGAATTATCTCAACTGCTTAAAAAATAAAATCATATTACAAATTAGAATTATTTAGAGTTTTCAAAAATTTAGTCATATTTTAAATAACAAAATAATTCATATAAGTAAATTTAAGATAAATTTCATAAAAACAAAATATATAATTTATTAAAAAATCATATTTGTTATCAAGTAAAATAATTTGCCAACAAAAATTATACCCGTCCTTTTTAATCTAGTACCCATCTTTATATCTAGTCAATTTCAATGTAATTGCTGCATTTCCTTAACAACCGATAAACAATAGTGGTCGATATTTGACCTAAACAAATCGGTGGCATTAAATAAAGGAGGGACTTTTCAAATTCAAAAGTAATGAAATGGAATGAAGTTTTGAATTGAACAACACATTTAATGGAGTTTTACAGAAGTCGGGAACATTTTCAGAACATATATACACTTACTAATTAGTATGACTCGTGGCAAGAAATGGCAAACAAATCAATTCAAAAGTTACCACAGTTGTTGCACAAAAAAAAAGTTACCACAGTTTTGTTATCTTATTCTTTCTATTTTTATCTATATCTATCTATCATTTAGAAGATACTGTATGCAAGAAAAATTAAAGGGAAAATAGTTTTTTTAAGCCAAAAAAATGATATTCATGTTCCATTAGACTAATTTGTTCTTTGTACCATTTTTTCCTATAATACCCTTTAGTAATTCACAAAATAAATGAAATAAATAGTTTTACAAACCAAAAAAAAAATTAAAAATAGTAACTAGTGATGAAAAACCAAGATCAACTTATTGTTATTTTTTTTTTCAATTCTAAAAATGTTTAAATCATAGTTTTATATTTTGTTCTAATAAAAGTAGAATCGACATTCTACATAGTAGAAAATATGATCTACTTTTTTCATTGAATCTACTATGTTTAGAATACATGTTCTACATAAATAATAGTAATCTAAAAATATTTAGAAAACACATTCTACGCATAACCTATGTTTCTAAAATCCGTAGAAATCGGAATCTACACATTACTAGATTTCTAAAACCAGTAGAAATCGGATTCTACACAATATTATAAATCTAAAACAATTAGAAATCGATTTCTAACATAGTTACAATATTCTAAATATAGTAGAATACATAAGGATAAGAACACATTCCAAAAATATAGGAATTGAATATTTGAAAATATTTTATTTCCTTATTTAATAAATCGTTTTAAAAAATAAAAAAAATGATTTTACAAAAAGGAAATTTTGTTTTAATTAATAATTAAGTTAAAAATAGAAAAAAAGACAAAATCGTGTTCTAAACTTCTTCTTTCTTCTCCAGACGCCGTCTTCTATTCATTTACAAAATTTCTCAAAACTGTTTCTGCTATGATTCATATCTATGATTCATTTGGTGTTTGGGAATTGGTTGTAGATTCAGGTTGGACCGGCGCAATTTAGTTAACTTGAACCGATCGATCCATTTTTGTTGTTTGGATATTTTTCGGTATCGAGCAGCCGAGATCGATCAGTCCCAATGCGATCGATCGATCCCGATGAATCATCAAACCTTCATTCCTTACGATTTTTATTTCTGGGAATTTTAAAACACTAATTTTTTTAAATTATTATAGTTGAAATATTTTTAATATTTACAAATCGGTTTATTGATTGTAATTTCGAAATTTTAATTGAAATTAAGGGTAATATGGCTATTTTAAAAAGATTTAGTTTATTAGGACATGAATCACATAAAATTAGTCTAATGGACATGAAGTTAATTTTTTTGACCTAAAAAAACTATTTTCCCAAAATTAAATAAAAGGAAGACAAACTTTGAGAAATACGAATGAAAAAGTCATGTACTCCTAGTTATAAAACGTATCAGTAGTTATAAATTTCCAAAGGATTGATTAAAACTTGAAAATAAAAGTGAAGAGAATTAATTTAGTCACATGGTTCTTGCAAACCATGACCGCCTTTGTGGCGCAATAAATGCAGATACCATTCTTTGGGTGCAACCGTGAAATTCTTGAAAGTTTTTATTTTATTTTCATATGTAGTAAAGTTGAATAAAGACCAGTCATGTGCAGTGTGGGCTTTGGATTCACATTTCATATTGAAAGGTTTCTCGTTCATTTAAGTTTTGGACAATCTAAATTGGTATGAATGGATTTTAACTCTGTTAAGGGAGGATATAAAAAGGCCATGAAAAGCTAAAAACAGAAGAAAAAAATGATAAATGAGATATGCATCCAGCATCCCACTTGGTAGTGAATTATGTACAAAGAAAAAGATAGGCAGTCTTGATCTAAGCTAAAAATTAGGCATGGACAAAATTATCAGAACCTTAAAACCAAACCAAACTTAGGGATAGGCAAAATATCCGTAAATTTTGATTCGATTAGTTATTCGCTTCGATCCGATCCGAAAAATCCAGATATCCGTAACTTTAGAAATCGAAGCAAATACTAAAATTCAATATCCGTCAAAAACGAAGCTAATCACAAATATTAAAATTTAAGAGAGTGGATATCCGATCCGGCAATATATATAAATACATGTATATCTTGATTATATTTAAAGTTATATATGTATAAAATTATATAATTATTATTTTGACATATGATTTGACAAATTTTATTCACATTATTACTTATATAAAAGTAGTACATAAAAGGAAGAAAAATATTTTATGAAAATTATAGTTTTTTCTTAAGTTTTGTGTTATTATAATTGTTAACTAAGTTTAAAATTTTTACAAAATATGTAGATTAACTAATTCTTTTAATTTTTATCTTATATATCATGTAAAAATATATTATACAAAACAAATCTGCATAGAAATTTTAAGATTATTTGTATTAATCAAAACATATGAGATATCCGTAAGTATTCGCAAATATCCGCAAATATCTATTTATTTTCCGGATATCTGTTTTTCCGAATATTTGTATTTCTCCAAAGCAAAGCAAATACAAAAATTAGATATATGTAACATACGAAAAAAATCACAAATACCTTCAAAAATCCAGATATCCGATCCATGCCCATGCCTAACCAAACTGAAACGATTATGAAGTACGATAAATTTCCAAAGATTTTTTTTCTAAAATCATTATGGATGTTTGAATCAGACCAAAAACAAATTGAAAACAAAATCGGTATCTAAATAGAGAGATTTGCCAAATATGACTCAAAACTTTATTTTAAACACAAAAGTGTATCCTAAATTCAATTAAATGCAAAACTAACCTAAAAGCCTGGTGAAATTACAAGTCCCTTTATGAACAAACAAAAAATCTGTGTAAGGTTTACCATTATCCTCTTTCGTTAGAGAAGACTTAAAAAGAAGTCTTCATCAGAAGACTTCTTTTCAAGTCTTCTCGTTCAGTAGATCTTAAAAATAATTTTATAAGTTTATAAAAAAATATGTTGATGGGTAAAAAATTGAAATCATGGTATAATAAACATTTCTCAGTGATGTAAATTTAATTTATCTGAAATTGAATTATTTTCAATCTAGATGAGTGAATGTACACTTTCTAAGTTTCTTTTGAGTTTAAGAAAGTGTTTTTTTTGCATAGTTAGTCGAGTTTAGGGTCTGGAAGACTCGCAAAATACTTAAAAAGAAGTCTTCCGACACATCCTACATAAATTTTAGAAGCTTTTAGGGTTTCCGTCAAAATTTTGGAAATTTGTAGGTTTTCCGCCTAAATGAAAGTCTTCTGTAAGTCATCTAAGAGTCTTTTGTACGTCATCCATCAGTCTTCCATAAGTCGTCTATGGATTAGATATTAAAAATAATTAATAAATTTTATAAAAAATATTTTCAAAGGGAAAAATTATAATCATGTATTGGTAAACATTTCTAAAAGATGGAAATTAAGTTTTACTGAAATTGAATTGCTTTTAACATATATGAGTAAATGTAGATTGAGTCATGAGAGTCTTTGGTTTAGGTTATGGTAACATATGTTGTAGTATTGCTATTAATTTTAGGGTTGGGTTTTGAAATCATATATATATATATATATGTGTGTGTGTGTGTGTGTGTGTGTGACTATCTAATAACTTGATCTAAACACTATCTAAGTTTCTTTTAAGTTTAAGAAAGTGTTATTTGCATAATTATTCGATTTTAAGGTCTGGAAAACTGTCAGAGGACCTTCAGAAGACTTTTTGAGAAGTCGTCCAGTGTAATTAATGGTGGAAGACTTCTTTTGAAGTCTTCCAAACTGAACCGAACCTTAATTTCACCTTAAATTGTAATATAACCAAAGGTAAACTGAACTTTATTTACCTAGCCCAAATTTACGAACATATAAACTTTTTTTTTCACTTTTTGGTGTTTCTAAAAAAAATTTAAAGACACGAGGGAGGAAACTCTAGATGTTTTTCTGAGGCGATTTCAGAGGCGACTGTTAAGGCGATTTCCGTTTGAAATCTTCTCCGTCCTTTTCATCTCGTGTAACCTTGCTATTCTGGTGAATCCTGCTTCGCCTTCGTCTTCCAGAATATTGTCGTCGATTAAACTAAACCAACTTGTTTTTTTTTCAGATCTGAAACCGTTTTTGTTGTATTCTAACTCCACCGTTAGTAAGTTCTTCCTCTTGATTTCATTTTATTACTGAGACCATTTGTTTCTCCATTGTGATCTTCTTCCTTTTTGTCGAGTTTTTGCAGATCTGTACTTGTCTGCTTTGGACCTCGACTTCTCCGCTTTCCGACGGTACGTTCATCTATTTATTCGATGTATCATGGTTTCTTTTCAGATTTGACTAATCGCGAAGTCTTCACAAAGACTTCTTGAAGTCACCAAGATGACTTACAAAAGTCTTCCTTAAGTCATCTTGGTGACTTCAAGAAGTATTATTGGAGACTTCTTAGACTTCCGTAAGTTTGTTTCTGCTCTCTTATTTTTTGGGTTTAAGTGTTTTTCCTTGTTTTGCAAGGGTGTAAAATGGATTTACCAGAACTTCCGAAGAGGATGTTCACCTTAGGGCAAGAGCCCATTGCAAGCAAAAGCATTTGATATCATACTGATGACCCACATTTGCGTTCTGCTGTAAAGACCGCTCTACCTGATGATGAATGGGAGGACCTGAAGAATTCAAGGTTGGGAGTGTTCATCAAGTTTTAGGAATTGAAATTTGGATGGTCGTCAAGGCTAGTTCATTATATGCTCTGTTGCCAGCTGGATATCCATAAGAAGTATGAGTTCTGGTGTCTTATTGGTACAGAGCCGGTGAGGTTTTCTCTGGGAGTTGATGGTCGTGGATATTGATGCTGTTCCAAGTTCTCAGCAAATAGTAAAAGCATGTCAGAGATGTGGAGAGTGGTTTCGGGATGACTGCATGCGTCTGGGATTTCTAGCCATCTACACAGGATTCATTGAAGGAAAAAAGATTTCATCCGCTACACCGGCGGGCCCTGCTAGGCTAGTGATGGATCTAGAAGACTTTGAGACCTACCCATGGGAGAGACTGTCCTTTAAGAACCTGATCCTGTCTGTGAAGGCCAAAGATTTGACAAAGACTTGTTATACCATAGATGGATTTATTCAAGTTCACCAAGTCCGGGTCTACTACGCTCTGCCCGACCTTGCTGCAACCTTTGGAAAACTTATATGGGGCAAACCGAATACCCCTGTGCTGGCTTACAAGGGACATAAATGAAGAAAATTTGTCAAAGAGGCTATCACCACACAGGTATATTTGAATATTCCAAATAATATAGTATCATTTGTTCTTTTTCATTATCTGATAATTTACTTAATGCAGACTCGTTTGGTCAATGAGCGGAAGGAGATAGATGAAATGTTCTCTCAATGGGATAATGATGTGAATGATGATGCGGTGGTTGAAAACTTGGTGAAGTACATGATTGCTGCTAAAGGTAAATGTGATATCACTCAAATTACCCTAAAGAGTGAATTACTCTCATCAAAAGAGGTCCAATCGTAGTACTTAGGGATCGAATCCACAAGGAGCTAAGGAACCTAATAGATCTAATAGTTATATGATTAAACTAGGCTAATAGGTTTAATGCAGTAAATAAATATAGCAAAGCAGTAAACAAGATGAACAAGATGATTGTTCAGCTTGGCAATGAGTTGTTTTATGGAAGGATGGTTGTTAGATCTAGGGTTTCTATTCAGGTAATCAGAATTATAATGCTATAGATGTCTTAACAAGTTGCATGCATGATATTAAAGAGCTTCAACTCTTAGATGAGTCTAATAGCTTTCGTGTCTTAGACTCGTCTATTGATCTGTCTGTCGACAATATCGATCGATGTTTTGACAGCTTGTATCGATCGATATGTATGTCGTCGATCGATTACTCTATTTGAGTATCGATCGATATAGATTTATATCGAGTTGAATATGTGCCCACCAAGATCATAGACCGGCTCTCGCTTATCCCTAGATGATCTTAGCTTATACAAGATGATTTCAGGATAATGATTAACAAGTTAATTCATTCCAGGATCATATTCTAGTTCATGACTCTAGAACAAGCATTAGGGTTCATCATGATAATGAATATCACAACTTAAAAATCTATAGTTTGGGCTAATCCCACAACCTATCTGAACCCTAAATCCAACAGGGGGATCTATTCAGACATGAAGATTGTCACAAAAATCATAGATGAATAGATGAATAACATAAATATAATATAAAATCAAAACCAATGGAGTTCCAGGAAGACTCTGATAGGAGTTCCTCCTTTCTCTCCTAACAAAAATATGAATCAAAGAAAGCTTAGGTAAAAGCATAAAGAGCGTAGCCGTCAACAATGGTTTAGAATAACATAAATAGGGTTTCTGGTCGTCCAAGGATATTATGGTAATTTGGGTTGCTTTAGGGCTTCTGGCGGTCATGAAACATAGTCATCCCACGTCCTAACATTTATATCGATCGATATGGGTAATTTCCCATCGATCGATATACATTCCTCTTCTCAACAGCCTTCTCTCGCGAGGCAGACTAACCACTCTTCAGTAAAACGGGCATAACTTCTGATATAACCGATGGATTGACCTCAAACCGGTGGCATTGGAAAGCTAAGTCAAAGTTCTATCTTGTGTCAGAAGATCAGCTCAATCGCAGCGTGGGAATGTCTCCATCCATATCTAAACATCTGACGCGTCTGCGCGATTCTGCACTTAAAAGCTCCAAAAGACACCAAAAACACCATATTTCTCCAAGTCGTACCTGAACCTGTAAATACTCTAAATAGACCCTATTTCGTAGTAAATATATGTAAACCGATTATATACCATGGGTAAAAGTGGATCAAAATCATGATATATCAAAATGGAAGTGGACCAGTGAGTCCTGGCCCGTCCAAGGTGTTAAGAAATGGACCAATCATGTCGATGTGAAGCAAGAACCTTCATCACAGTCTGAAACTGTGAACGAAGAAAGTAGAGCTCCGAAAAAATCTCGTATAGAGGCTGCTGATGCTGCTGATGGGAAAGGGATTACGAGAGAGGAGATTGAACAAATGTTCAAGGAAATGAATAAAGTTATCAGTAAAGGGTTTGGTGAGTGCGTAAAGGAGATTAAGATTCTCGGGGATAAGATGGTAGCTATGGAGAAGAAGGTGAGAATTAACCAGAAAGGCACTGACTCTAATGAACTTCAACTCACACTTTCATACACCGGGAAGAATACGAACGAACCAGGGGTTACTACCAAACCCTCTCCCCAAAAACGAATGATGCGAAATACTAGGCAAAATAAAAAGTTATCTAAGTGACAGTTGGATTTGAATGTTTTCTTTGAACTTTTGGATTTTCCTTCTTTGTGTCGGGACTTTTGGATTTGCTTCCTTATGTACTAATTTTGCTTCCTTGTGTGATTGTTGGTTTCCTTAAAACTGTGATGTGATTGTTGGATTTTTTTACCACTATGATTGTTATGTTGCATCTTTTACCACTGTAATTATGAAGTTGCATCTTTTATAAGTGTGATTGTGAAGTTGGTTTTGACATTCCCATTGGAATTGCAGAGTGAGAGTGTTAACGGGGACAAAGGAAAAATGGAGAACAATGTTGATGCTGCCAACACACAACCAAGTGTTCTCATTGTGGAACCAACCAAATCAGATATACGGATGGGGGAAGAGAGACGCGTATCAAAGAAAGATATAAGAAATAAATATTGTTGTGCAAAGAGTGAACGAGAGAGGAAGCTTGCTCCCTAACAGCAATTCCATTTCATGAAAATATCACCGCCAAACAGATCGTTCCAACCAAGAAGCTTGGTCATGGATATGATCCATTTGCACCCGTTGGCAAGAAGAAAGCTAAAGTGCTTCTTGACATTTTGAAAAAAAGATCCGTAAGTCTTCTTTATATCCCACACATCTTAAAAACAAATGTCAAATTTTGCTGATAGAGCTTTTCTGTTTACAGGAATTATAAATTACTTTTTGAGAAAAAAACCAAGACAAAGTCGAAGCTTGTGGCTTGCCATCCTCCGAACTCCCCTGAAATGGCTCATGGGCTTTGTAAGTCTCCTAAACTTGAGTAGGACCAGAAGATATCCAGGTGACTTCTGGAAGACTTACAGAAGACTTCTGGATGACTTCATGATGACTTCCGGAGTCATCCAGAAGTCTTCCAGCAGTCTTCCAGCAGTCTTTCAGAAGTCTTCCAGCAGTCTTCCAGCAGTCTTCTTGAAGTCTTGTGTGTCTCTAAAGAAACATTCTTACTTGTTATATTTTGAATGCATCCCATGGATGATTTTATGCATTTATTGAGGCTTCAATTTTCCGAGCATCCAGAGCATTTTAGGTCCGATATGATTTGCTTTCTTGATACCAAGTTTGCACAGATGTGGATCCACATGTAAAGGGATTTTAAGCGCACATAGCCTGATATCAACGGTTTAGGAAGAATTCTCCCTCTCGGATCATATGATTACTATGCAGGTCTGTTTCCAGAATACTGCCAGTCTAACCTTGTGTGGAGAAATGATGTGGATGATATATATGCTATAGTGAACTACAAAAACGAGCATTAGATTGCTATTGGGTATTGATCCCTAAGAAGCACATCACCATCTCAGAGAGCATTCCTTCTCATATTAGAGCTGCTGAACTCGCCGAGTTAATAGAGCCATTTATCACAATGATCCCTTATTTTCTGATTGAACTCGCTCCAAGAGACGAAGACAGAGTCAGATACACACTGGCGCCATTCACATTTGAGAGAGTGCGAGCCGGAGTACCTATGGCACGAGCTGGTGATTGTGGTGTGTATACCTTGAAGTACATCGAGTGCCATGCTCTTGGCATGTCATCATTTTCTCCTGCCTTTTCTGAGAAGAACGTCAAGACTATTAGGGAGAAGATGTCGACGGAGATGTTTGAACGTGATCTTTGCTACCATCTTGACAGATATGATGCTGACTATACAACATTGGATATGTACGAAGGAAATGATGTGTAATTTGTCCACTTTTGTACAAAAACCTAGATGCTTTTGTCCCCTTTTGTAACCTTGTAGTACGTTATTAGAGTAGGATATGATTAACTCTTTTTGTAACCTATCCTCGTACCAAACTAGCCTTGTATTACTAGTTTGGTAATGCATCTAAGAAGGAACCTGTTATATTGTGCATAATAGCCTTTGCAATTCATAAGACAATACGCAAATCATAAATCAAAAGACAATAGATATAAGTCATAACAGAAGACAAAAGTGAAAGACAACAGATATAAGTCATAACAGAAGACAGAAGTGAAAGATAATTGAAATAAGTCATAAACAAGACAAAAATGAAAAGATAGGTGGAAGACTTCCAGAAGACGTCGAAAAGACTTGCAGCGAAGAAGACTTCCAGAGGACTCAATAAAAACTTGCGGAAGACGTTAAGAAGACTTGCAGCGAAGAAGACTGTCAGAAGACCTTCAGACGACTAGTTGAGGACGTACGGCTGATTTTGTGAAGACTTAAGTCTCAGGTTATTTGCAGTTTGGACGTGTATGAACAGATTGTTTGCAGTTTGAGCAGCTGTAAGCCTTGTGTAGCTTCCTCGGTTTGTGTCATCTGAACCTGGATAGCTCCAACCAAGATTACCATCTTAACTTCTTTTGTCGACCTAGACCTCGCTTTACGTCCGGAGGAAGACATTTACAGATCTCAACTTTTCCAGCACAAGGATATATGTTCTCTGAGTACCTTGCATACAAATTCTCCCTTGAGTATAGCGGAGACACAAGTGTGGTGATATGCAACTTAGCAAAAGTTCCAGCAGCTATAGCATGTGGGCAAGAAATTTTCTTGATTCCATAGACACCACAATCACACTTGATCTATTGCAAATCAACAATACAGTTCCGCTTGCCACCTGTTACAAAGAATTTCTATCCATCAATTGGTTGTACAGTCATAGTATCAGATATCTCTGACTGAATCGCCAACAAGCGCTCAACTCCCCGGCTATGCTCAGATGTGAGACTCAAAGCATCATCTCTTCTTTTCCAATAGCACTTTCCCAGCTTTCCCTTATAAACTTTAAAAGGAATAATATAGGAAATCCTCTTGCTGGCTTTGGTACGGAGTTAATAGACTCAGCCATGTTACTTGTTTTAAAATTGTACATATCTCCCTGACAATGAACCCGTGGCCATAGTCTCACATCCGCATTCTCCAAGTATGCTTCCAGCGCCGGATTAGCATAGTCTCACGTCCTCATTCGTCCATGTACCGGTCGAGCATAAGCTGCACCTTTAACCAAGTATAAGAGATGTTTTTCCTTAAATTTTTTGGCAATGTTCAGTTGAAGGTGATAATAACATATTCCTCGGGTTGCCGAAGGAAACACCTTGTCACATACACTTTTAATAGCTGTGTGACGGTCGGAAACTATCACCAAAGCATGCTCATCAGATATACAATTTCTGTTGTGTGAAGAACCATTCCCGAGATTCTTCATCTTCAGCATCTACAATTGCATAAGCCAGGGGAAATATCTAAAAATTATCATCTCGTGCAGCTGCAACTAGCATAGCACCTCCATACTTCCCGCTTAGGTGAGTCCCATCAACCACAATGACCCTTCGTTGATACTGAAAACCAGTAATAGATGCTCCAAAAGCTAGAAACAAATACTTAAATCTAATTTTTATCATCAAGCTATATATTAGTGATAGAACCCGGATTCGCTAACTTGATTTGCTCCAGATATGAAGGCAGCCGCTCATACCCATCTTCTGCTGATCCTCTTACCATTTCTTAGGCATATAATAATGCTCTATATGAAATGATCTAGTTTAGCTCCATTCCACACATGTTCTTCATTGCATCTTTGATATGCTTCGGATTTAACCCATCAATGATTCCAATGCGATCTATCTAAAGCTTAGTAACGTACTTTGGAGTAGAATGTTTCCGTTGAGCAATTCGATCCGACACCGAACATGTGTGAGTTTTCACATACTTGGTTACTCAAAACATTTTTGTTCCATGTTTCACACCCGCTCTAAGCTTCCATTTGCACCCAGAAACACGACATTTTGCTACAACTAGAGTTTTAGTAACATTGTATAGTTTGAAGGAGAATTTGAGCTTCACTACTGTCAACAACAACTCTGAAACCAGTGCTTCTCTGCTAATAAAACTCTGGTATACATAGATTTTGTCAGAAAATGCCATATTTAAGCTGCCTCCTTCACTAGCATATGGCGCTTTGAAACCCTCAAAATACATATCATCTGCCTCTACTTCATCATCATCCTCATCTTCCACTTTTGCATACACACTGTAATCTACAAAATTATCCTCATCTACTGCTTCAGCAATATTGGGGACATCAGAATCCTCCTCCTCTTCACATGAAACTTCATCACGATCCTCATAATCTTCTTCTTCTCCCTTATCTGAGACTTCATTAACATCTTCCTCCTCATCTGAGACTTCAGTGGCGTGACTAACAATCTGCATCCTACCTCAGCTTGATAAACAAAGACGTACATCATGGGTTTTACATATTTCGATCAAGTTCTGAACTTGTCTATCAATAGTGACATCAATAGGAGGAGTATCTATAGCCATTTGTTGCATCATTTCTTCTGGTAAAGAGTAAGTAAAATCCACAACATCTTTGTTCATGTCTAGGTTATAATCTTCTTGAGACATTTCAATGAGATCGGCATGTATAGAACTATCACTCAAAAATCACATTCTCGCTCCCTTGACATTATCCATCATAAAATCCCAACAATTGTCTCTGAACAACCATTCTCCATAGACTACAGTTAATGGCTGAATAATCTGCAAAAAAAATCAGATTGGAACATGAAATATCAACTTATTAAAACAAAATCATCGGAGAATACTTCTTATGAAATCTTCTACAAGTCTTCTATGAGAAAGACATACAGAACACTTCCTTGTTTATCTAAAAACATTATTAAACATCAATGTTTGTAACTTCATAATTTTCAAAAATTAAGTTATGAATTCGACAATGTAGTCTCAATATTGAATAATAAACATGAATTAACAAGAAAATATTAAAAATTAATTTTAGTTTTGGATAAATTTGAAGTTTAATAAAGATTTACGTAGAATACTTGTTTTAAAGTCTTCCACGGATGATTCATTAGAAGTTTTCTGTTTAGGTCATTTTTGCAATTGCAAATTTACGAAAGAAGACTTCTAAAGAAGTCTACTCTACATAAGACATCTTTGGAAGTCTTCCTTCGCAAATATTATATTGCATTTGAAATTCAAAAAAAAATTCGAAATTCCCATAGAAGACTTCTTTTGAAGTCTTCTCGGATAAACATGTTAGTTTTAAATTTGACCGAAATTGGTCAGAAATTTGACTTTTTGTAGAAGTCTTCTCGGTGAATACTTAAGAGGAAGTCTTCTATAAGTCGCCAGAAAGTCTTCTAAATGTCACAAGAAGTCTGTTGGGTTAATTTTTCAATTGACTATTTAGAAGTCTTCCGTCAGATGATTTCTATAGAGGTCTTCTCTCGCGGGCAAAGGTTTGACCAAAACCCAGAATTAAACTCGTAGAAGACTTTGTTAGAAGTCTTCTGCTTTTTGTTAAAACATTTACTTTTATTTTTCAATTGTTAAAGTAATCCAGCATACTTCTTACAAATTTTAGAAGACTTCCAGACGATCTATAGAAGACTTTTTTTGAAGTATTCTCTGAGAAGACTTCTAGAGAAGTCGTCAAATTTTTGACCAACTTCGGTCAAATTCAAAAATAACATGTTTATCCGAGAAGACTTCTTTTGAAGTCTTCTCTAGGAATTTCGAAAATTTTTTGTTTACAAATGAAAGTTAGAAGACTTCTACGGAAGTTTTCTATTAAAAACACACAAACGGTCAATTGCAAACTAACCTATGCATTGACCAGAAGACGTCGAGTAAACTTCTAAAGAAGTCTTCTTCGTCGAACAAATCTGAAAAAAATAATGTGGTTCGTGATTTCATACTTTCGTGGTTTCTCCAATCACCCAAAACTTCACCACAGCAGCACCCTACTCGTCAATCACCAAGAATTGTGAGCTTATGAACCTTTCATAATTTGTAACCAAAATCTTCATTTTTTATGGATTTTGAGAAAAAATGTTAGATATCTGGTTTGTGTGGATAGCAAATTAGAAAGGATGAGTCAAAATCGAACATTTAAGGCATTAACACTCTCAATTTGGTGGTTCATGGTGGTTGAGGTATTTATGTCAATGGCAAAGTTGTAAAAATTTGGAGAAGAAGATGATGGTAAAGTAAAAGCATGCATTTTCGGAAAAAAAAGTAATGGCATTTTCGTGAATAACTAAATTTTCTAGGGGGTGTATTCAAATTAATATTTGAGATGATTTGATTTTTAATGGAGTTTTAGATGATTCCAATAAATTGCAGAGATTTATGTGATTTTTGTTAAACCACTCTAGAATATCACATAAAATCATGGGATTTGTGTGTTAATTTTTTTAACTAAGAAACTCCACCTAAACACCCTAAAATCACCTAATAACTTTAAAACTCCACAACCTAAAATATTTTCAATAACAGTGGATTTCAGTGTACTTTACGAAATGTCAAGTTCAATAAAAGTGGACTTTAAATGATTTTTTAAAATTCATGTTTGAATAACATTGAATTTGTCATTTTAATACAAATCACATAAAACTCTCAGTTGAATACCCCCCCCCCCTAGGGTAAAGAGGACAAAACAAATTTTCAAAGAAAGCATGAGTTACTTTTGTGTTTGACTTGAATTTTTGAGTCATATTTGAAAAACCCCGTCTAAATAACCAAAATATGATTGTGTATTTAACATATAAGCTATATTTAGAGTTTTAAATAGCGAAAATCAATACTATTAAAAGGGGATCATTCCCAAATTATACCTTTAATGAAATGTTCTTTTTTTCCGTCAAAAGGCCATTCTATTACTCAAACTTGAGGTGGTCTGGGTAACCAGACCGGAATAGAACAACCAATAAAATAAAGCTCTCTACGAAACGATCTAGCAGTCTTAGCAAGAAAATCTGAAAACTGATTGTGAGCTCGTGGAACGTGGGTGATGTTGAAGTCCGGAAAGCAAATCTTCAGTGTCTCTATCTTCTCCAATTCTGTTTCGAAGCTAGGCCATGCTTGAGGTTCCTTGATCATCGCAATCAGCTCTTTGCAGTCTGTCCCGAAGTTCTGGCAGGGTGAGTGTTGAAGCATGTTCTCCATCGCCCATCGCAGCGCTTCTACTTCCGAATGCAAAGCTGATTCGCGTCTGACTAGATTTCGTGTCTCCATCAATTGTGCTTTTCCATCATTGTCCTTCCAAACCCGTCCACATCCACTAAACTGTGCAGTAGGCGTCCAAGATCCATCCACCAAGCCTATGTTACCCAAGCTTAGGACTTGGGGATTCACATTAATATTCTCCTGTACCATTGGTGGTATCGTCTCATTTGCAGTAAACCATGCTTGGCATTCACTCTCTGCATATCTAACCAGCTCCAGTGGATCTCTATCTATCCCTCTAAACAATTTATCATTTCAGGCCTTCCATATGTACCAAATTATCCAAGGATAAGGGTCCCTATCTTGTTCTGGTTCAATGATGCTATTCTTTCTCCAGAATAGATAATCCATATTAGTGTAAATACTCGGTCTTGGGAATATATCTGGGCTCGTCGGGGTTGTCGATAGGGTCCATGCTTGAAGAGCTGGTGGGCATTCAAATATGGCATGATTTACAGATTCCTCTGGCTCTCCACACCGTGGGCAGTAGTTATCACATCTCATGTTACGCCTTACTAAATTTCTTGTTACTGCCACATAGTCAGTCAACAGTTGCCATATAAGATGACAAATCTTGCTAGGCGCTTTTATCTTCCAAACAAAGGCTTGGAGTTTCGCAATACTTGGCTCCACCACTTCCTTTTCGTCTTCTGATCGTAATATGTTTTGAGCAACCCAATATCCAGATTTAACTGTATATTGACCATTCTTGGTGTAACTCCAGCAGTATGTATCGCAACGATGGCTTGACCTTATGGCTAGGCTTCTCACTAGTGGTATATCCTCAGGATGAACATAATTTTCCAGTAATCCAATGTTCCATTCTTTTGTAGCCTGATCAATGAAGTCACTTACTCTCATATTCATATGCATCACTGGTGCAACATAAATAGGTGGTCTAGCAGGCGTTGTTGGAATCCACGGGTCCTCCCATGCTCTTACTTCATAACCAGAATGAATCTTTCTCCTGAGTCCCAAACGTAATAACTCTCTTGCTGCAGAAATGCTAGTCCACACATAAGATGGGCTGCTTACTGATTCTACTCTCAGCGGTGTACTCAGTCTGTAATATCTTCCCTTCAAGACTCTAGCAACCAGTGAATCAGGATTTTGAACTAACCTCCATAATTGTTTTGCCAAGAGTGCCAAATTGAATTCATGGATCATACGGAAACCAATTCCACCTTCTTCTCTAGGTAAACAAACTTTTTCCCACTTTGCACAGTGTATTCCTCTTTTTGGTGGGTTTGAACTCCACCAGAATTGAGCTATTGCACTTGCAAGATTTTCACATATCTCCAATGGGAGCAGAAAAGTGGACATGATATATGTTGGGAGCGCAAGTAGAATTGACTTTATAAGCACTTCTTTGCCTCCTTTTGATAACCATCTACTTGTCCATCCATTCACTCTATGCAGCAGCTTCTCCTTTAGGAAGGCAAAGAGCTTGCATTTCGATCCACTAATGTCTTCAGGAATTCCTAAATAAGTTCTCATACCTCCCTCATTATGAATTCCAAGTACATCTTTAATCTCTTGTCTGTTGACTGCGTCAATCCTCTTACCAAAGAGTAAGGAAGATTTGTCAAAATTGATGCACTGACCTGATGCTTTACCATATTTCCTGACTACCTTTCATCACTTCTTCACATTCACGGAGCTCCGCCTTACAAAAGAACAGGCTATCATCAGCAAAGAGTAGGTGAGATACCGAGGGGCATGCGCATGTAACCCGCATCCCTGTTATCTTCCCTTGATTCTCAGCATGATTGAGAAGGCTAACGAGTGATTATGTGCATAGAATAAAGATGAAAGAAGACAGAGGGTCTCCTTGTCGCAGGCCTCTTCCAGGCACAATATTTCCTCTTGGCTGCCCATTCATGAGAACTTTGTAGTTAACTGTCGTGATGCATCTCATGATCCATGTAATCCAAATTTCAGAAAATCCCATCTTTCTCATGACAGCCTCTATAAATGACCATTCTATCCTATCATAAGCTTTACTCATGTCTGTCTTAATGGTCATTCGTTTGTTTCGTCCACTTGGTTTGGTTCTCAGAGCATGGAACATTTCTTGAGCAATCATGATATTGTCAGAAATTTGCCTTCCAACAACAAAGGCTGACTGGGTCTCTGAGATCAGTCCTGGTAGTATTTTCTTCAATCTCTGGCATAAGACCTTAGAGATAATCTTGTAACAGACATCGCACAAACTGATGGGCCTAAATTGGCTCATCTCGTTAGGTCTAGTTGTCTTTGGGATAAGACAAATATTTGTATCATTCAATCCACTCGGAATCGTCCCCTCAACAAGGAATTTATTAACCATAAGAGTTAAATCCTCCTTGACTATATCCCAAAATTTCTGATAAAACAGCGCAGTCATCCCATCTGGTCCTGGTGCTTTTTCTGGGTGCATGGCAAATAGTGCTAGTTTAACCTCCCATTCAGTTACCTGATCGGTAAGGTTGTCATTCATTGGTTCAGTGACTGTCGCATGGATTTCAGATAGTGCTTCTTCAATGTCTTCTGGATCAGAGGTTTCAAAAATCTGCCGAAAATAGCTAGTAGCAATGGCTACTAGGCCCTCCTCATCCTCAACTACATTACCATCTGCATCTAAGAGCTGTGTAATCTTATTTCTTGCCCTCCTCTGCTTCGTCAAGGCATGAAAGAACTTTTTATTCCTGTCGCCTTCTCTCAACCAAAATACTCGGCTCTTTTGTTTCCAAAACATCTCTTCTGCCTTAAGGGCATCAGAAAGCTCTTTAAGTGCTGCCGCAATCTCCTCTGTTGTTGCATTATCATCTGCATATAATGCCTCAACTTTTTCTTTAAGCTCTTCCACCAATTTAGCCGAATTGATATTATGTTCCCTCCGCCATTCACTTAAGGCCTTCCTGCAACTGGAAATATGTTCCATAATAGATGCGTTTGGTGGCAAATCAGGAGATTTCCACCCCTCCAGAATGACTTGTCTTAGTTCCTCATTGTCTAGCCATCTCTTGTCAAACTTAAAATTTCTTGATCTCCTTGGTGGCTTAGTGAGTATACCTGCAAGAACCGGACGATGATCTGATCCCCATAGTCTCATATACTTTACTTTCGAATGAGGAAACTTTTCATGCCAATCCACGTTTCCCACTGCTCTATCCAGTCTGCATCTCACTGTTATCCGCCCTGCTCTTTTGCCCACCCATGACAGCATATCCCCTGTGAAGGGGAATTCTAGCATTCCACAATCGGTAAGCATCTGTTTGAAAGGCAGGAAGGAGCTATCAGTGCGTTGTCTCCCTCCTGTTTTCTCATTGTGGCCAGTGATTTCATTAAAATCTCCTATCATAAACCAAGGTTCATTTTTTGTTGTTGAGAAACGCGTAAGACGTTCCCAAACTTGATCTCTTCGTTCTAGTACAGGATCCCCATAAACAAATGTCATATAGACTTTTATTCTATCAATGACTGCCTCAATGTCAATCATCCTGTTATTTGAAAGTAAAACATTAACTTGAAATTCATCCATAAAAAAACAAAGCTAAACCTCCGTTGAGGCCAAGTGGCTCAACGGTAAACAAATGATCAAATCCTAAGTCGGCCTGAATGTTTTGCAACAGCAGCCTCATATTCTTCGTTCCAGAAAGGAACACAATTCCTGGGCGATGCTTCTGACACATCTCCGTAAGGCGTCGAACTGTGAGGTTGCTCCCTATCCCTCGACAGTTCCAACTGAGTGTCTTCATTAATTCTGGCGTGATGAGTTTTTGGAACTCATGAAACCATCACTGTTTTTCGAACTTCTCTTTTCTTCCCTTGGACCATGCCTGTGTGATCTTGATCGTGCATATACCTCCGAGCCAGAAGACTTTGTCGACCTTACATGCGGACGAGAGGAGCCTCGACGGAGGAACTCCGCTTCTTTGTCTTAATGCCCGAAGGGACATTCCCATTCCTTGTCTTAGCTTTCTCTCTATTTGTCTTCTTAATTGCTGAGTTATCCACGGTAGATTGTTTTGTTTCCATATCCATAAGATCCTCTCCCAAAAGATCATCTTCCGGCACATCTCCTTGTTCCATGCCATCTTCTTGTTGTTCAATCAGTTCCATGTCACTTAACGCTTCAATCATTTGGTCATTTTCAAAACCATTCTCTTGTACATGGAGGGTCGATGGGGAAAACGAAAGAAACCGAATCGCATCTTTTGGACGAATTGTTACATTATCCTCTTGGCTATTAGATACTCGGGACGGTGTAACAATGGTGCTAGCCAGACGAGCTTTCTTTCTGCCGCTCTCATTTGCCTGCACGACCTGGCTCGGTTGAGGTTCTGGCTCACGCATAGGATGATCCTTATTTATCACTTGATGTTCATATGGAACAACCTGGTGACTATCTGAAACTGGAGCCGTCGTATCATCAATGTGAGTCCTTGGCTTCTCACACCATACATGATTAGACCGTCGCACATATGGAGCAGCAGCATAGCGTGAGCCCCCAAATCTATTGTTCTTGTATTCATCTCGGCCTCTGAGAATTTTATCCTTGTGCGAACTGAATCGGTTTGAATCGCCACCTCTGTATCGTGTAGTCTCATGATCAGAACCATGATATCGATTTCTTGCATCAGAAGACGTTCTTGAAGAGTTATGTTCAGCATAGGACTGAACATCCCAAGTACTGGTCGACGAGAATGCTGCTGTGATGTAATGCGCAAGCTACCCTGGTCAGGCTGATGCACACGGCCAGAGGGCATCTGTACGCGATCAAAGACACCTCCTCGTGCATCTTGTTGTTGAGGACGAGTATCATCCAAAAGGCAATGGCCTTTTTCATGTGTCATAAATCCACAAGTCGAACAATGCTTGAACAACTTCTCGTATCTAATCTCCATAGTTACCTCTCCCCCCCCCCTTTTGGTGCCTCCACTTGTCTCTTGAATTTTAAAGGTTTCCTGGAGTCTATCTCGATCAGCATACGTCCCTCTGTGAGCTCAATCTTATCGTCATCCACTCGACCAAGCCTTGATCCTATAGTCTTCAAGTTCTGGAGCGTCCAAAGGTGTAGTGGGATCCCGATGAGCTGAACCCAAAAGGGAATGATCCAAGGGTAGTCATCATGGACAATGGGCTCCCATCGGACCAGAACAAACATACAGAAGTTGTAATGAAAAGGCCCCTGTTGCAGAACATAATTCAGGTCTTCTTCTGAACTAAAATTAAAGAGAAACTTCCCACTCCCCAAATCATTTGCTGTTATACGCTCTTGCATTCTCCACCGACTTGGCATTTTTTGGATAAGCTTCACTACGTCTTGTTTCTCAGGGACAAGGACCTTTCCGATCAGGGACATACGGTGCTCCTGAATAACATGAGAGTTGTCCTCCTCAGTCAACTTGATAGGCGCATCATCATCCTCATAGATGATCCCTTTGCCCTTAATATCGGCCATATGAGCCGACCTTGATCTATCCGTCGATCCCATTCAATGGTGTTGGCGATACTTGGAGAGAACGTTAGACTGAAACTGATCACAACCAGTAAGAGAAGTGATCTGATTCAGTGATGCCATGACGTGATGGATCTTGAGAGACGGTATGACTGCGATCAGAGACGGTGAGGCGTATAGGTGTAGAGATCAGAGAAACGTGCGAAACAGAGATGGAGAAGTGATGGTGAGGTTTCAAATTTTTTAGTTAAGCATTAACCCTTGATCGGCGATCTCCACAACCCTTAATGAAATGTTCAAATTTTCCAAAATACCCCTAATGATATGACTAACTAAAAAATTCATTAATGTATTGTTGTCTTATGGTTTTATAGGTCTATTTTTTATTCTAGCTCATGTCTCTAAATAAATTAGATATGACCCAAATCTCTTAACTAATTAAATAATTTATGTTTTTATATAATCAATTTCATATTCCATAATTATTTTAATATTAATAACATAAATTAAAGTCTGCAATAATTTTAAAGGTTGATATTAAAATTGAAATTTTGTAACTACACGAGAATAAAACTTAAACAAAAATATTATTGGCCACTTTATATGTTTAGCAATATTTTATATAATTAATAAACTTTTAAAAAATATATAACAGTCCAAGTACGAAATTTGGATACAACCATTGCTTAACTTATTTACAAACATAAAACGACCGTGTGACGCATTTTAAATTTTGTCATACTGTACACAATACAGCAAACTCGCATAATTGAAATTTGATTATGTCATAGTTTATATAATCAAAACGAAAATTTATCAATATTTATATTAAAAAACAACAAAAAACTACCCGTCCTTTCAAAGACAGGTCAGAATCTAGTGTATTTTTAAATCTACAACTATTAGTTATGGATAGAAAAAAATAATTAAAACTAACTTAGATACTATGCGATTTTTTACCTGAAATATTCTAAATTACCCAGAAACAAACCGAACAGTAACAAAACATATAATTATTTTGGTTCATATACGGATACAAACTTCAACTACCCAAACTGAACTAAAAATCAACAGAATTTCAACCAAAATCGGCCTGAAATTATTATTATTATTATAATTATTATATATATAGCCAAAATATTTCAAAATCAAAATACACAAATCAACTGTAGTTGTTGTGTTGTTATGAAAGTAATATGATTTTCTTGAATTCATTCATTTTAAAAATAATTCATGAGTTTTACATTTTTATAGGCAATATACATAGAACAAACCATTTTATCACCTAGAGTGCAGTTATATCATTCACTTATATGAATAGGCTAGAAACATATATTTTTAAACTAATCTCTATCTATTAATCGTGGAACATTACAACATGTTTTGTAACCACGTATCATCACTAGGATAATTCTTAAAAACCATTAGAAAAATAAATTGGTCCATATAAATATATATTATATCTTATTAAACTAATTATCACATTGATTAGTAGTCTTAAATTATTTCTTAAAATAAAAACTATGTAAGTTTCTTTCTTTAAATAAAAACTATGAAATTATCTAATATGGTTAACGTATCTTATTATATAAAGGTTGGGTTTTCAAAGTTATTAATTAACACGATCGCGACACATGACAATTTATTATTTAAGATTGTGACATGTGTCCAGAAAAAAAAATATCCAAAAAAAAATAAAATATATTTTTTTCTACTCTCAGAATGCTAATTTTCCTTTATTAAAATCCTAATCAAAAAGGTTAAAAAAGTTTGGTTTTATATAATAAGATAATGTCTTTTTAAGTTATTATAAAAAGATTTTTAATTATTATAAAAATGTCAAAACGAAGAAAAAATATTTTTAATTAATTAATAATAAATTAAAATCAAATGATTTTTCAAGAACAATTCCAAAACCGAATTGTAATTATCCTTTTCAAAATATAAACCTAAAAAATGGAAAAGACTATTTTTATGTTAATTGTCCTTTAGAATAAAGAAAAGATAATTGAAAAAAATATATTTTCTTTTTAAAATATTTATACTCTCATAATGCTAATTTTCCTTTATTCAAATCTAATTAAAAAGGTGAAAACGAAAAAAAATATTAGTTAGTAATTATCCTTTTAAATTAAATAAAGAAATGCCAAACATAGATTAAAGTTAATTTTCCTTTATTTAAATCCTAATTAAAAATATCATAACCCAAGAAAAACTATGATTATTCACGTCTATATATATAGAACTAATGTCTTTCATATTTTATCACCAAACATAATTATTGATTCAAGAAAAATCTAAGGTGAAGTTCAGTATTCTTTTCTTCTTATAAACTTATGATTGATCGTTGTCATGCTTCTTAGTTCTGTTTTTTTTTAACGAAACTTCTGTTTTCTGTCATGTAGCAATACATTTAAAATTATTGACACCACGCCATAACATCGCTGTCACAAAAACATTATTGTAACATAGCAATACGTTTTAGTTTCACTATTATAGTTTCTTAGGTGTGTTTGTCCTATTATTATTTACATAGAAATATGTTTTAATAGCAATATGTTTTAATAGCAATACGTTTTATTATTTTCTAACTGAAGTTATAATTTACTTTGTTACCGAGAATTATCAAGAAACGATGATTTCAGAAAATTATTTAACGTTAGATCAGTTAAATAAAAAATGTCATTACCGTCGAACCGTGATACGTCTTACTAGAAAGTGGGAAGCAAGAAATTTAAGAAAAAATAATGAACTTATTGGATTGAATTTTCTCCTACTTGATGAGAAGGTAAATATTTTTATTTTATTTTTAAAAAAAATATTATATAGTTTTATTTTTAAAAAAAAATTATATAGTTTTGTTATCTTATATAATTTGTTTATTATATAAGAAAATGCTATTCAAGTTTGTGTACAACGTTCTCTAATTGAAAATTTTGGAGATGGATTACATGAAGGAGTCGTTATTGAAATCTACAATTTTAATATGCAAGATTGCAAAAACTACAAAGTCTCAGATCATCATAAACTAAACCGTTGTTGCTTGAAACATCCTATTAGAGTGAGCAAACCAATAAGACAGACGGTTAAGAACAAACAAAGCTTATACTTTACATTTAGAGATGGCAATTGGGCTCTCCCGTCCCGTACCGTCCCGTACCGCAGCGGACTCGTCGTCGTGCGGATCACGGCAGGCCTGTCCCGCGCGGGCTGCGGTCTTCCGAATGGCTGCCCGATCCCGTACCGCATAAATTTATAAGCCTTCGCGGGCCGTCCCGCGGAACACCTTCTTTAGCTTCCTTCATGAATGTTAAAGTAGAAGAGTTGTGTTAGGGAGTTGAAGAGAGCTCAAAAACTTCGATCGCAACAACATCCAATGTGATCACACGTCAGTTTAATGGTCTTGAAGTAAGTGAGAACCATTTAAACTGTGAAATTCAACTATTTCAAATATACTCCTTGTTTGATTCTTTGTAAATCAACGTCTCTGTATAGCAACAATAACTTAATACTAATAGTGTCTTCTTCTCTTTCAACCAAGTTGTTGAACTTAGAGTGTAGAAACAAGATTTTGTATTAACTCAAACGCTCAATTCGAGCCGTTTAAAGAACAAACAGTAGCTCTTGAACAAGCAATAGCTCTTTAACAACATCATTGTAACCATTTTTTTTTAAAACACCACTAGACAATACTAAAAACAAAACTCATATTTAAAGAAGAAAATCTCACAAAGTAATAAAGCAATTTATAGTACTGAAAACAAAACTAAGTAGAAATAAAGACTTATGGTTGCGGGTCTTTAAAATCCCGCGGGTTAAGCCCGTCCCGCATTCGTCCCGTCCCTTTTTGAGCCCGTCCCGCATTTGTCCCGTCCCGTTTTGAGCCCGTCCCGCGAGGCCCGCAATTTTGCGGGCTCATCAAATAGAGGCCCAATCCCGTCCCGCAGCAAGTCTTTACGGGTCAGGCACGCGGTCCAGGTCCTTGATTGCCATCCCTATTTACATCCATACAATCTGGCATAAATAATTTCTATAAGAAAACCTTACAATGTGACAAATGAATTTGAAGTTTCTTTTGAGTAATGAGCTACAAAGTTTGAAGACTTATTTCTGAAACATCAAGGTCAGTGAGTGTAAGGATCAAGCAAGAATATTGAGAATGTTTTTAATAACAGCACCAAGGATTCATATAAGAAGAATAGTCTACTCACAAATTGAAGATTTGCAATGGAGAGATCTGTAAGTTCTGGCCGGACAACTGGTACCCTGGAGGTGTAATAGAGGAGTTATCAACTGGTGGAAGACAAACTCGGTAAGACATTAGGCGAGATACTACAATTGCTTTGCTTTATAAAGATAGCACATGGCTCCTGCCTTTTCCTCGCTCCGAAGATCAGGTCAACATAGTGGCTTTGCTTACTAACATTGAGTTCAGAAGTGATCCTGACAAGAGGATCACATAGTAACAGGAGAAGCCGCAAATGAGGAATAGACAATAAAAAAATAAGGTTCATTGTACATAAGCTTTACTTGCTTTCAGCCTAAACTCAAACTAAAAAGATGAGCTTCTTATTGGATCAAAAAAAAAATAGCTTTTACACTTTACCCTGAGTTTGATTCCAAAACAGAGATCATGAACGGCTGCAGACGCGTCTCGCGATCGTGATACAGATTGCATAAGACTCAGTCGTAGCGTAGCGACATCTTAGAGTTAGGGATTTGGAATTGGAAACGGAGGTCCCAGTTCCAGGCGAGGTGGTTGTCGGAGACGGCGAAGTTGTAGACGTAGAGGGAGTTGAAGTAGACTTTTGAGATGGGGACGGAGAAGATGAAGAAGACTAAGAGATAAACCAGTTCATACGGTGAAAACAAGAAATATATAAACCAAATGGAAAAAAACAATTGGTTTTAGGACAGGGACATGCATTGTCTTTAACTTAATTGGTTTGATTAAACTTTTAAATTCTTTGTATTTTGCTTTATTCATATTTCTTTACATTGAGCTCGATTTAAATTTTTGAGAATAGCTCTTTCTCTAACTTTATATATAAAATTGCTAATAACCCACTTCACTTATGTGCCATGATTGTTAAAATATGAGTACTAACCAAAACTTATGTGAGTAAAATAATTCTTATTCCTTGAATAATTTTCACGTAATATATACAAAACCATACAATGAATTTAAAAACATTAATCAAAACTCGTGCAACGCACGGGTCCATATCTAGTATATGATAATCTGTACTATTAAAACATGATCATATTTTGAAAATTTTGGATTATGCCCTTAAATTTTCATATATTTACAAGATAATATATTTTCTTATTTCTTGAATTTCCTTATTCTAACTAACTAATATTTAAAGAATATATACAAGTTCTATAAACAATATAGTTAAAACGTTATCAAAATTTAAAGAATCACAAATCATAGATTTTATTCAAATCATATAATATTGAAAATATATAAAAAACTGAATCATTTTAAAACAAATACAGTTGAATTTATTTAAATTTTTATCGGCTCAACCAGTATCGGATCAGAGGTTAGTGACATACTTTGAGATTTTTAAGGATCCATCTGGTTTTTAAATTTTGGATTTTAACTAATCTGAACCATACTACATACGTGTTATCAGATTTACCGGTCAAACCGCAGATCAGGAAAGAATACAAAAAAACATTGATAAAAACTATTAAAACCCTGCAAATGTATATTAATAAATTAGTTTAAAATATTTCAAATAAATCTTATGTCTCACCAATTCAATAAATTTAACTCTTATAAAATCCATAAAACATAAAAATTATGTTGTGGGATAAGAATGTGCATACAAAATCTCAAATAAAGAATTGACAATTATATAATTATAAATCAAAATATATAACCTCCTTCAATTTTAAAGAAAAAATATACCGTCTTTTTCAATGGCGGATCAGAATCTAATTAATGATTATAAATCATACATATTTGATACAACAATTTGTATCCTCTACCTTTTTTGTTCAATTTTATACTATTAAAAAAACTAAAAATCACATTAAGCATATATTAAAAAATTAGATCTTTTCATATATGTTATATTTTGAAATTTTTAAATATGTCAATAAATTACGAAAAATGGTAAAAGTCTCACATTAAAAAATTTGTGATGAATGGTTTATATATATTTTTCGTTCAAGCAAGATACAATTGATGAAAAATCGTATGAATATGAAATCTCATTATATATATATATATATATATATATATATATTATATTCTGAATTTTTTAAAATGTCTATAAATTAAGAAAAATGGTAAAAGTCTCACATTAAAAAATGTGTGATCAATGGTTTATTTGTAATTTCGTTTATGCAAGATACAATTGATAACAAATCTTATCAATATGAAATATCATTATATATATATATATATATATATATATATATATCATTTATATTAAATAATCTAATATATAAATATATAAATATGTTAATTTCAAAATTTGCATTGAAAAATGATTGAGAACTTTATATTATTTATATATTAATATTAGTTAAATTAAACTATATATAACATAAAATACATAAATATGTTAATTTTTAATTTTTCTTTGAAAAATTATTGAGACCTTAATATTTTTATTTTGAAAATTTCATTAAAAATATCACGTCGAAAATTTTGGGATTAATGGTTTAAGTTTTTTGTTACATCAAATATACAGATGTTAATAAAATCATATGAGTAGTAAATTTTAATAATATGTATTTATATTAAAATACACTATATATCTATGTCAAAACCATTGAAATTTAATTATATATCATAAAAATAAATAAAATGATTATTTTGATTTAGTTCCCATAAAATATTGCAAATAAACAAGAAGTATTGTTTTGATTTATGTGGTTACTTAAATTTCATATATACTAACTTAGAGACAATTGATTACTCTAGCAAGTGTAAAATTTTATTAATTAATATTTTTCGAAAATCTTACAAAATATCGATACAAGAAAGATTTGTTTAGAAGCTATTGAAATCACCTATCGAGAACATGGATTGCACAAAAAAAATTATTTCCTAACCCTAACTCTTTTTCTTTCGTCACAACATAGACATAGAATAATTAGGAAGTATCGATTCACATCTAAATGTTAACATTTTCTTTAATTCAGCCCATTGTTTTTTTAAATGGGCCTAACAAATTTTAATGATTAACTAAATGGACCATCGTACATAGATAGAAAAATGTGTTTTGGTTTAAAAATTGTTACGTACCCAAAATCAATATGAATCATCATCACCTTCGTTTAAAATTTAGTTACAATCAAAAATATATATATGGACAAAAAATCCAGAAAAAGAAACCAAAACAAATCTAATCTAAAAAGTAGTACTAAACTTTAATAGAAATTTGTTAGATATCTGAACGGCTTCAAAATTTTGGTATCTAAAGAACTAGAACACCCGATCCAAAACAAAATATTTTGGTCATCGAATATATCCAAACCAGATTTATATACTTAAAACATATTAATTATTTATAAAATTTAATATCTAAAAGAATATAAAAAATATATAATATTTTATTAAGTTGTCCAAAATACTTTAAAATATATACAAACAGTTAAAAATACATGTTTAAAATAGTTAAATGATACTCAAAATACCAATACTTCAAATATTTATTGATTTCTTATCTGAATATTGAAGTTAAACCAAATTTTATGTTAAGTTTAGGTATTTTAGCTTACACTATACACATTTATATACACATTTATATGTTATAAATAATTATTATTTTTATATTTTGAGAAATTTAAAGAATATATGAATTTTTTTTTAATTAAATGGGTTATCAGAGTCCAAACCTAAACCGAATCTACATATTTGAACCGGATCGAACTCACAAAAAATCGGAACATAACTGAACTAAACTAAATCGAACCTAACCAAATGGTATCCGAATGTCCACCCCAATTCAAATGCAAAAAAGTTCTTGATAACAAAATACGTACTAATTGTAATATTTAAAAACAACATATTTTGAAGAACTCATTTCACGCATGGCGCGGATTATCATCTAATTATCATAGTAAAAGTGTAGCTTTCCTTATAGTTACCAGTATAATATAAGGTTTTAGTTTATTGTCTTTTCTGATATACGCATAAATATAAGGGTTTATTTGCTAACATAAAATACTTATTGATATAACTGTTTCTGTTTCTTAATTTTTAATCTGTAAAGTTATTTTTTTAAAAAAAAATATGCTTATGTGTTTCCATTTGCATTTTCACAAAGACTTTTAACTTAGTAAAACTCAACGCATATGTATTTCAATTAACATTCTAATTGGCACTAATTCGAATAGTGATTAAGGTTAGAAAAAAAATTGGAAGACAACTAAATTCTCTATTTGATGAGTGCTAAATCTCCCATGGGGATGTTGAATAAGTTGTGGAGTTTTATTGTCTTTTCCGTGCTTCGTGGATCGCCACTCTTACCTTAGACCATCAATTCACTTCTAACAAGAGAGAAAAGAAAACAAATGCTAAAAAAAACTAACATCCTAAATTTTGATTTACTAATTTCTTATTTGGAACGTTTTTAATCCTTAAATCGAAGACAAACGTTTGTTTTCAATAATTTTGTTTCATTTCAAAACCAAAAGAGAGAGATTTTTGGTTTGTTATATGCTTGTAATAACAACCTGTGAGTACTTCTGTAAAACTTAAATTATCTTAATATCTTTAGATCAGCTGGATTTTAAAGGCTTAAAGGGGTTTACCTTGCGAGGCAAGAAAACAAGTGAACGTTGTCGTACCATGGTTGCAGCGTTGGAACGAGGGCTAAGCGCTTCCAAGTCATTCAATTTCAAAAGAATGTTTGATTCATCATCGACAAAACATCAACAACCTCAAACAATTGTTGTGGAGAACGGAGATTCACATCTCGTCGAATCCAACACGCCGAAAAGTCAAAACTCCGATAGCTTGTCAGAAAGCCCCGTTGAAAGCATTCCTCCGATGATTTCTCCTCTTAATCGGCCAGGAAAACGACCTGATAGACAACAAGCAGGTGGATTTTTTTTTTCTTTTCCTCAATAACTTGTTAAACAAGTTTGGCTGTAGACAATTGTTTCCTTGAGAGACAAACCCTAATAATGACATAATACATTGCAGATACGGAGATGTTGAAGGACAGGTTCGCGAAATTACTTCTTGGAGAAGATATGTCCGGTGGCGGAAAAGGTGTATCTTCTGCTCTGGCGCTTTCCAACGCCATCACAAATCTTGCTGGTAAATATTTTTCTTTTTAGCTTTCTTCATTTGAAGCAAGTATATTATTCATTTTGTATTGATTTCTGTATATTCTGATGGTAGTATAATCGATTTTCAGCGTCTATATTCGGAGAACAAACAAAGCTACAACCGATGCCGCAAGATAGACAAGCAAGGTGGAAGAAAGAGATAGATTGGTTGTTGTCTGTGACCGATCACATCGTCGAGTTTGTTCCTTCTCAGCAAACGAGCAAAGATGGAGTTTGCACTGAGGTTTGGATGTTTTCTAAGGAAAAAAATCATTTTCAACCTCGCTAGATAGATTCAAATGTTTAATGATTTTATGTAGATTATGGTGACAAGACAAAGAGGTGATCTTCTCATGAACATCCCAGCCTTGAGAAAACTCGACGCCATGCTCATCGTAAGCTTTTCCTTTTTTTGTAGCCGAGATTAATCTTATTTTTTATAGCAACAAACCCTAAGTACTTAGAAAAATAATACAGAAATTTTACACTTTGTATATTTTTCTCTCTTTTTTACCGTTGATAATCGGACATAAATTGTATGATGAATTAATGGTGATGATAACATGTTCAGGATACACTGGACAATTTCAAAGGACACAATGAGTTTTATTATGTGTCAAGAGATTCAGAAGAAGGGAAACAAGCAAGTAATGCTAGGTCAAACGACAAATGGTGGCTTCCTCCGGTGAAAGTTCCTCCGGGTGGTTTATCTGAACCCGCTCGGAGAATGCTTTACTTCCAGAAAGATTCAGTCACACAAGTCCAAAAGGCTGCGATGGCCATTAATGCTCAAGTCCTCTCCGAAATGGCAATACCCGAGAGCTATATCGAGTCTCTCCCAAAGGTAAATCAATCATTGATATTATATGGAAGTTATGACTGAGTTATACTGTTAGAACGAGATTACACCATATCTATATACAGTAATTTACAACTAGGGTATTCAGTAAAATAATTGACAGAATCTTATTTCTATATATACTCTACATTTTATATTTCATTTCTCCCTTTGTTGTTTTATATTTGGCTTTTAAGCTTTAGTTTCTTTTGACAGAACGGAAGAGCTAGCCTTGGGGACTCGATCTACAAGAGCATAACAGAGGAGTGGTTTGATCCAGAGCAGTTCTTGTCAATGTTGGACATGTCCACAGAGCACAAAGTGTTGGATTTGAAGAATAAGATTGAGGCATCTGTTGTGATATGGAAGAGGAAGCTTCACGTAAAGGACAGCAAATCTTCCTGGGGATCAGCAGTTAGCTTGGAGAAAAGAGAATTGTTCGAAGAGAGAGCAGAGACCATCTTGGTCTTACTCAAACAGAAATTTCCCGGTCTTCCTCAATCCTCCCTTGACATCTCCAAGATTCAGTTTAACAAGGTAAATGCAAATTAATGTAATTATCAATGTGGATGACTTAGGTGACAAGAAACAAAATATAGTCTAAACTATTTGTTTTGTTCAGGACGTTGGACAAGCGGTGTTGGAGAGTTACTCGAGGATACTTGAGAGCTTGGCTTACACGGTGATGTCGAGGATAGAAGATGTTATTTACACAGATTCTTTGGCACGAAAGGAAACTTTATTGGCTGAAGAAACATCAGATGGTGGGAGAACATCGGAAACGGATTCAGAGTCAGCGGGATCTTCTAACTCAGGAGAAGAGACCGAGAAGCTTGACCCACGCTACTCTAAGACCTTGTTGGACTTTATGGGTTGGAGTGACAATAGTTCAAAAAGCAGCGATAAACCTACTAAATCCCCAGGTCTTACGCCGAAAAAGTTCTCCTACTTGGAGAATTTGAATGGTTTTAGAAGTCCCAAAGCTAGACACTGATCATGAAAATCCTTGTGTGATACACTTACAAAGAACATAAACGTAGCAAATGAATTATTTACACCCCTTCCTTCCGTCAGTCTTCCACGGATAGAGAAGTATTTAGCTTAAGGGGTTAAACTCTTGAAAAGAAGATAACTATTTTTTCAGCTGTACATGTTTCTTCCATAATCTTTAAATGTTGCCTTTGTTGTTCCTGACTTCCTAAATAGTGGATACTTAATGACAATATCTGATTATATCCATCAATATCGAATAACATCTCTTATATATTAATCATAGAGCATTATAACGTGTTTTCGTAGCCACATGTCATCTCTAATATGACTTTTAAAATTCTTACAGAAATAAATTAGTCTATATAAATATACTTTTTATTAATATGATTAACATAATCTACAAAATTGTCGATTCTTTCATTACATAATTAGTGTAACAAAGAATGTTTTCAATTCTTTCTTCAAATAAAAGCTACGGAAATACATGATATGAATCATACATATTTGATAACAGTTTTTGTATCATCTCTCTCTCACTCCCTCCCTCTCTCTCTCTCTCTCTCTCTTTAAAAGAAATTAAACAATCAAATTAAGCCTATTACAAAAAATATATTTTTTTTTATATGCGATATTTTTCATTTTAAAAATCGACTATAAATTACTAAATATGGTAAAAATCTACACTGCAAATTTGTGATAAATGATTTATTTGTTTTTTGTTCTAGCAAGATACAATCATAAATTGTATGAATATGAAGTCTCCTAATAGATATTCATATATATCATTTAAATTAAATTATCTACTATATAAAAATATGTTAATTTCAAATTTTACATTGAAAAATTGTTGAGATCTTAATATTTTAATTTTGAAATTTGTATTGAATATTATCACATTAAAACTTTTGTGATTAACGGTTTGAATTAGGAAGTGTCAATAATAAATATAAATAAATAAATATATATATATATATATATATATATATATATATATATATATATATATTTGTCAATATCACTAAAGTTTAACTATATATCATGTAAAGTAAATAAAATGATTGTTTTGATTTATTCACCAAAAACATGATTGTAAATAAAAAAAAAGATATTAGTTTTGATTTAAAATATATTAGATTTGAAAACTAACCTATGAATATAGTTACCCGTGATTGTTTTTTTAAAAAAAAAATAATTCTTAGATATGTATTTGGACTGAAACTAGTTTCACACTTACTAGGTAATTTTTCGCTCTCATGCACATGTACAAATGTTTATAAAGTAAATATACTATAATATTTTTTTTAATTTTAAGTTAGTTTATAATTTGTATGCATATTTTCTATTAATAATATTATACTACTTTAGTTAGACATGTGATTTTAGATATGTTATATCTAGTCAGTTTTGTTAGTTTTAAAGTCGATTTAGTTATCAATTGGGTATATTAAATTGTATCAATTTCTATGAATTCAGCTATAATATTTTTTATTTTAAATATAGTAAAATTTCTAAGTTATGTATATATATATATATATATATATATATAATTTTTAAGATTTTGAGAAACTTAAAGTATACATATATTAATTTTTATTTTAAAAACAAAATAAAATGGGTTATCCAAACCCAAACCTAACGCGTAAAGATCCAAACTGAACATAATCAAATGGTACCCAAATGCTCATCCCTAATAAAATATAAAAAGGGTTAATGACAACAAAATGTGCATTATTATAATATTTTGATACATCATATTTAAAAAAAAAAAATCACTCCGACAAGATGCAAATTATCATCTGGTGTATCTTTATTCATTAACAAAAGCCAGTAACAAACCAAACAACACCAAATAGTAACTTTCTTATTTGATACTTGTCTAATAGTTGTAAGTAATTTAAATAGATTACTTGATACTCAAGTTAGTCAGATCGAGTACTCGACTTTACGGATGAAGTAGCAATTAGGGATAAATAACAGGCTAGTAAGTAACAAGTAATTGTACCCACTCCTAAAATGCAATGCATTAAATCTTAATTAACTAATGAATAGATACCAAATATTTAAAAAAACCAAGTTATATATAAACAAGTCGCAAAACAAGTAAAAACTAACAAGTACGAACCACGTAACAAGCCAAGTTGTTAAAATAAAATTGATACTCGTAGTATGAAATATAGTTATTAGTATATGAAATATAATTATTAGTATATGAAATATAATTATTAATAGAATTTTAAAAATTTAATATATTTTAAAAATATTGATCTGGATTTGATTGTGACGGATTCAATATTTTAATATCCGGATTCGAACACTTTGAATACCCTATTTTCAGATCGGGTCTATAACGGATTTCCAATCGAATCCAGGATCCTGGATAATAAGTCTAAGGCTTAGTGTACATAAGGTATAAAGTAAAATGCTGAGGCGTACTAAGTGTCAATGCACTTGTCACCATGCTTAACTGATGACAATTTGAAATGAGTTTCTATTGGATTGAAAAACCATTAGCCTCATCCATCATTAAAGTATATATTACTATCTTGAAATCTAAATCTATTTTATTATAGCTGAAGTACAATTTAGAGTTGTTTGGAAACAAAGATAATAGTAAAAAAAATATAATGTTGTTTTGAAACATATATAACATTTTACTAAAGAAAAAAATAATGGACTTATTTTGAATCATAGATCATTATGGCCAAAAATAAAATTAATATTTACTATTAGGTTTTATATGATTGTTATTAATTTTCTAAAGAAAATTATTTGAATTATTTATAGTTTCCATTTAAGGGGTTTTTAATAAATAAAGAACAACATATAATCTATATAATATATATTTTGTATTGCTACTTTCTGTTTTCATATATTTTAAATATTTTTCCTAAAATTTCTTTAATTATAAGATATATAATTTAACAAATACATTATAATTATAAGTTATTCACTCATGAGTTATTCTGTGTATTTAAGAATGATACATTATTATTAAGTTAAAAATATTAAATTACATAAAGTATATATATATATTTGTAAAATTCTTACTACAGTGTTTACGGTTTGCATTATTTTACAGATGCTCCTATTACACGACGTAAAATACGTAACATAAACAATAAAAATAGTAAAAGTGAAACCGTAAAATTTTAAATTTCTAAAATTTGTCTATACTAGATATATATTGTAAACATGCATTCGCACAGTTATGAGGGTCAAGATCTAGAATTCTCTTAAAGAAGAACAGTTAGGGTGGTGAAATGTTTAAAGAAAAGCCAAATATTTTTATTAAGGCACTCCAAAGGGAGTTTCTTCCCATGGACTTCTCAACCCAAATATTTGTATATTTATTTATTTTTTTTTTCAATATTTGTATATTTATATATAATAATTAGTATTTAATTGGTTGTATTTCAAAATTATGGAAAGCTTAACTCAAAATATCTTGTTTGAGATATTTTGAGTTGAATTTCCAATAATTTTGAAATACCAAATCTATTAATTGTAAATATTTGTAATTTTTTAATATTGAGAAATTTTAGTTAAATAGATCCAGTTAGATTGCTTTTTTAGAATTAAGATTTATGAAGAATAAACTACTCAAAATTATGGTATAAAGATGATCACATTAAGAAATTTAGGGGTTTTCTAATAAGGTGTAAAGTACATCTTAGAAATTCACATGTCCAATAAGTCATAAATCAAAGATTGGAGTAAATATAATTAGCATTTACCGTGTTTTATGATAAATGTCATTGTAATCATTTTTTCAAAAAATATCACTTTACAATTTCAATGCAAATTGTACTTAGTTTCAGTTAAAAATTAATTATAAATTACATTGATTTTATAAATAATTTTATTTATCTAAAATATTATTGGTCAAAGATGTGTAATTAATAACATTTTATATTTATTTTAGCTAATTTTTTAATCTGTGTAAAAAATGTCAAAGTTAGGCTTGCTCAGACACATAATGAATGATTTTATAGAAATTATTACAAATCATCAAAAATAAAGAAAACTATGTTCTCTAAAGATTCTATTCATTTTAAGTCATCTCGTTTTTTTTGTAAACAAGTCATTTCGTTTATGGCTAAAATTCTTCAAAGTTTATTTTTCTTATATCTAATTTATTTTTCAGGAATCCTTCTGAAATGATCAAGTCCAAAAATTATTATTTTAAATAAAATTTGAAGGTTATATCTCTGGTTACAAAAATCAAAATAATTTTATAAAGGTATTTCACAGTTAGCTAATCGTTTTCGAATAATAAATAATTAAAATGATTAGAGACATTTTATATATTGAAAAAATAATAAAGTTAATAACAAATTTCCGAAACAGACTGGAAACAGATAATCTCTCTCTCTCTTTAGTCTCTTTCTCTTTCCCTGACCGTCGAATCAGAGATAAGGGATTTTTCTTCCTCGTCGAAGCTTTTGACTAATCTTCCCATTGTTGATCTCTCTGCTTCCGGGTTTCGATTCCTTCACTGTTTATGGGAGACGCGAAACCGGGGATCGTGATGGCTAACCGAGATCGGGAGCTTCTGATTCCTGTCGGCGAAGATGACAACGATGCTACTCCTAAACCCTCCTCTTCCTCTTCTTCTTCTCACAACCCTGGTCAGGAGGTTATACCTTCCCCCTCCCTAGCTATACGTCCTTAGAGGTTTTTTTTATGTTGTTCTGTGATTTAGGGTTTCGATCGCCAAATTGCTCATTATTTCTATCGAATTTTGTTGAATTGCGAGTTCTAGATTGTAGATTAGGGTTGCTGAGATTACGAAAGTTAGCTTAGGGTTTGAATATATAAATATTTTCAAGAAACTCTCTGATGTTGTGTGTCTAACTGATAATTGTTTTGATGGTTTTAGACGTTTGCCAAGTTGATAAGAAGCTGGGCATCAAAGAAGTTCATGACTGGATGGTATGAACCTCTTCCTACCTTTGCTTTGAGGATTTATTTAGTTTCCATTTTTACCCCTAAGCAAGTCCCCTTTGTTGCTTCTTCCTGCAGTGTTATCTTGCTCCCAATGGCCATCACTTTCTATGTCACCTGGTGGTTTATTCATTTCGTTGATGGCTTCTTCTCCCCTATCTATGCTCACCTCGGAATCAACATTTTTGGTCAGCTTCTTGTCACTTACTTAACTATCTATGAGAATCAAAAACCAAATCGTATAGCTCTGCTTAGATAAATGTTTAATCTCATCCTTTTGTATAAATTTGGTTTCCAGGACTTGGGTTTATCACATCCATTACATTTATCTTCTTGGTTGGAGTGTTCATGTCGTCATGGTTGGGGACTTCGGTTCTCAATTTAGGAGAGTGGTTCATCAAGCGGATGCCATTTGTTCGCCACATCTACAATGCCTCCAAGCAAATCAGTACCGCCATTTCACCAGGTATCTTTCCCTTTATCTCTGCTTTTTTTGGTGGAGTCTTGATTATATATGACTTTTTATCTCACCATTAAATTCTATTACAGATCAAAACACACAGGCTTTCAAAGAAGTCGCCATTATAAGACATCCACGTATTGGTGAATACGCGATTGGGTTCATCACATCCACCCTTGTTCTCCAGGTCTGTTACAAGAAAACTCTTGACCTTTTCTTTCAGGTCTAAACAAAACTTTATAAAATCCTTGCAGACTTACTCGGATGAAGAGGAACTTTGCTGTGTATATGTTCCGACAAATCACCTTTACATCGGGGATGTGTTCCTTGTAAGTACAAAGGATGTGATCAGACCAAATCTGTCAGTAAGGGAAGGCATAGGTATGGAAAAGATCAAATTTGATTTCATCATTAAAACGTTGAGAAGTGTTATGTTCTGATAGGGTGTGAATTATTTATCTGCAGAGATTGTAGTGTCAGGAGGAATGTCGATGCCGCAAGTTCTGTCAACACTTGATATGAGATTGCCTTCAGAAAGAAGTAGAAGTAGTAGAGTTGAAAGAAACTGAAGATTAGTCCTTTGCAGAAAACAAACCGATTCTCAAATCTTTTCTTTTCTATGTCTTCTCCTTATGGATTCAGTTAATTTGATGTTCAAGCATTAGAAAGCATTGGTGTTTTAGAAGTGTTTTGTCTCGAGACCAAGTCCATTTGTGTTTTACACTGTTTCTGTCTATATCATAGATTCTGTTACACCTCTAAGTTAGCTGTAAAACATATTTTTCCTTAAAAGCATCTCATGGACTTGGTATTGAAATTTATTATTCGGGATCCGGATTGATCCAAAATTTGTTCCAGATTTCCTTTGAAAATAGAATATCTGGACTGATTGATTCTGGATATGTTTAAACAGAATCTGGATCAAGATATCTTAATTTTTAGATTCAGATATGTTGACCCATATTTTTCAAATATATTAAATTTTAAAATTTATTAATAAATTTGTATTTGATATATTAATATTTGTGTATTATTTTTAGAATTTTAGTGTTTTAGTTCTTTTTAATAACTTTTATGAATCTGAATTTGGATATTTGCATTATTTTGAAAACTGGACCGTACTAACCGATCAAACCGGTATGACCATGACTCCTTGAAAATGTCGAGTCCGATTCAGTTTAAAACCTGGTTTACAAAAATCTGGTAAATCGGCTAAAGCATGGAAGAACTAATAACCCGGGTCGACTTCAAGGTTCTAAAAAATCAACATATAATTAATATGTTTCCATTGTTATTAATATTTCATAATCAAATATTACTATTTAATTCTGCTTTAAGAAAGAAATTTAAAAATTATTTCTTTATGCTTTCATATATTTATTTTATTTTTCATATTCATAAAATTTAGAACTTTAGTTGTAAAATAAATAGATACTGTAATTTGAATGGTCACACTAAATAAATATTGTAATTTGATTTTTATCAATTTCAATTTATATAATATTTGCATATTTAGTGCATGTATAGCTAGATTTATGATTATTATTTATTTTATAAATGATAAATAAAAATAAGGAATGTATCATATCCAGAACTATTTTTGAAGTCCATATAGTGTTTGTTTTTGTAGTTATATTTATTTTTGTAGCTATACTAGTAGTTGAACCGGTTCAACCGGTAAACCAGTAGTAATACCAAATAAACTCCGCATGTAATATAATAACTAGACTGATATTCGAAATCCAGATATCCAGAAATCGCAAATCCAAATCCAAATAATAAATTCACGGATCTGACTCATACATACTTTGTGTCTGGATCCAAATATCTTAATTTTTTTTTAAATTTTTCTATATCTTATCCAAATATCTTAAATTTTTCTATATCCAGATCCGTCTCATACATACTTTGTGTCTCAAAGCTTTTTTGTTGTGAACGAATTGCTATCCTTAGGCTTCATTATTAGTTTCTTGCTTTTTATTTTTCTAACTTTTTTCTTGAATTGTGGAGTGTATTTTTTGTGTATGAATCTTTTTACTATTGGTATTTTTAGGGGATTTTTGTATAGATCCTTTTGGAGTACTATGGAACGGAGGACAAGCTATTGATTTGTAGATTATTCAGAGAGGTCTACATAGAATTTTATTGGTTTCATATGAAAAGATAGTAAAGGAGACATTATTGAAGAATAAAGCGGTGACTACAATGTTTGGTGTATAAACCTTAATCCTAGCCGTCTGGCTCTAATCTTCAAGTCACTGAGTGTTGATATGTCGATTCCTTGTTCTAGGGTTTAGGTGTCCCTTATATAGGCGTACTTAAGTTGGTTTTAATCGGTCTGAGTAAGACGGATTTCTTTCATATTCTAAATATGAAAGGTTCTCTTTATCAGAATTTTTTCATTTTTCCGGAGGAGAGGATAGTTCCGGGGGTAATTCCTTAGGTAGTTCTCGAGGTAGTTCCTGAGTTTCCGAATTCCTTTCAGCGAGGACCCGAGGTACTTCTTAGTGGGGATACAGAGGTCTGAATCATGCCCGGAGCCTGGAGAAAAATGATCAGGAGTATTTTTTCCAACATATATTACCTTATCCTAGGTGAACTTTTAAAGTTTATTCTTGTACTAAAGGAATACTTTAATTAGGGTTGGGCGTTCGGCTTCTACCTGATTTTTAGTTTTTAGATTTGGTTTGGATCTTTATTGGTTCTATTTGGATTTTTAAGTGTTTGGTTCAGATCTTTACAGGTTTGTTTTAGTTTGAATATTTGTTAAATTTAATCGTATTTTTTTTAAAGATTGTCAAATTATCAAATTTCAAAATAAATATAATATATAACATATAAATTTGGATAATATATGCTCAAATATCTAAACTTAACATAAAATTTATTCGGTTGAATATATATAAGAATTGGTAGGTATTTTTGGTTTTTTTTGTGTATTTGTAGTTATGTTTTAACTATTTACTAGATTTTGATCCGCGCTTTAAAAGCGCGGATTTGTTTCTTTTGTCAATTTTTTTTGTAACGAATGTATTTCAACATAAAATATGTATCAACTGTTTTAATGGTTTTTTTAAGATTTGTATTTTTTAGGTTTATCAGTTGTAAAGATTGAAACCGGAGTTTGATTGATTGATTTGGTGTTATTATATATAAATAGAAGAATTATATTGCTTTCTAAATTTGTGTTAGAAATAATAGGGATAAATAGTCCATAAATTATTGAAAGCAAAAAAATCATGCATAAAAAGTGCTCTAAACAAAATAATAGGATAAATTTAAAAAAAAAATCAAGAATGATACTCAAGAATGATACATATATATTATTTTTTTAGATTTAATGTATATAAAACATCAAGAATGATACTTTTAAATTGATTTAAAATACTTGAAAATATATATAGATAGTCAAAAACAAATATCTGAAATAGTTAAAGTATACTCAAATCACCATAAATACTTGAAATATTTATTGATTCCCTATCCAGAATTTTAAATCAAACCAATTGATACGTTAAACTTAGGTATTCTGACATATGTTATTAAATTTATAGGTAATATATTATTTTATTTGCAGATTTTGAGAAATTTAAAATATATAATGAATTAAAACTTTAAAAATACTTTAAATGGGTTGTCTAAACCCGAACCCAACCCGCAAAGATCCGAATCAAACTCAAACAAAAATTTAGAAACATCCTAACATGGCTGAAATCTATGACCTTGAAAACCCAAAACACAAACCGATCTGAACCAAACCCGTATGGATACCCGGAAAACCATCCTTAATCATTATTTTTTCGGATCGAAAATGGCCAACTAAAATACTTTAAAAGTAAATTTCAAGATTCTACAAAATGGCTAACTAAAATATACACGTGATAAGCATACCTCAGTTATGCATACCTCGTCTATGATTTAGAAATTTTAGACACACTGTTTACATCACCAACTGTCACACTCAACAACATATAAATTCACGAGTTTTTCATATGTTAATCATGTTAGTACATGCATGAATATTCACCAAAAATTATTAAAATCTAATTACAAATATATCTTTAATTATGATCCAAACAAACCCAAAATATAAACTCACAAAGAAAAAAGCAGTTGAGTTTCACAAAAATAATTAAAAATCAAATCTTTTCATGGATTTTTTCTTCCTCATACGGTTCAAGACATGGATACAAATGTCCTTTAAGCTTAAACCTCTTACTGAAAATGAAAATTCACCATGAATATTAGATCTATATAGAGAGACTAATCAATCGAGAGAAGATTAAAAGTGAGAGATAAATGTATATATAAGCTAGGGAGTACTGTTATAGAGATGATCACATGGTGAGACTACGGTGCTCGGGAAATAATACATGAAGGTTTATCGATCTGCCTTATGCTACCCCAGTTCCGATGAGCTCGTCACTGTCCAGTGATGAACATAACAACGCCATTAAAATTAATATTAAACCAATCAAATAAGAAAATTTTAGGTTATTTAATCAAAAGACTAAAAAAAATTATAGAATACCTTAAATATAAAACATAAAATACTTCAGTTGTAGCCATCATTCCAGGATCTATTAGACCTACATAAGAAAAAATATGAAATTTAAATTAAAACAATAATTCGTTAAGAAGATAAAACACTAAAACCATATGAAAACAAAAAGTCTATGTGTATTTTACAAAAAAAATGTATGTGTCAACTAATGAATCTAGAATACTATTATATAATGAATTGAGAATGTATGTTTAGAGTTTTAATGCCGAGATATTGTTTAGCTTGCAACATAATTTTCGGTGCTAATTGCATTTGGAAACTAAATTAAATAGCACAATATTGTTAGAATATATGCTGCAACAGGTTTAAATTTATTGCATCAATTCAAGAGCACATTATATGATGTGATATTTATTATTGGATCTTACTAATAAGTTAGGATTACTATTTGAAAAATCTTATTTAAATCACAAAATATTATTTCTATATACTATCATTCACATTTATTGTTAAGAATATTCATGGATTTGTTTTGATCCCACCCCGAAATATGTGCGATTAAACAGAATATATAGTTTAAACTTGGAGAGAAAGTTGGGGACAATCTTTTTATTATCGGATCTTACTAATAAATTAGGATTAGTATTTGGAAAATCTTATTTAAATCACATCTTATGTCTATCTCGTTTCCATTTCAATACCAACTAATATGTCAATTTTAATTTTAAATTTCTGTTTCTATAAAACATTCCATCGAAAATTGACTGCCTAAATATAATTCAGTGACACATTATGGTAAATATTCTTTTTACCCATATCTATCAATAGAATTTGGAAAATATAGATTTTTGTTTCTGTATGTAGCAATTCAAGAGAATATAATCAATACCAACTAATATGTCGATTTTAAATTTATGTTTCTATAAAACATTCCATTGAGTTTAGTTGGGTTAGTAAAGAGATTGGAAGCTCATTCGATGTGAAAATAGATTGTGTTTATTAGGCTTGCAATTTAAACTAAACAGAAATATCTTGGGTCTGCGGTTTTAGTTTTTAAAAAATAAAAAGCCATGTTTTGTAATTATCTTAAGAATGTTTTGTAATTTCTTTAAAAGCGAGAGATTTTTTTTGTGGACCTCTTAATATTATAAATAAGAATATCTCCATCTAAATTTTTGAAAACAAAAAATTTATTTTATGTTGATAAAATTATTAACCCGTTTTTTAGATCACAATAGAAATAATAAACGCATTTGTAAAACCCGTTTGTAATTGATACCTAGTTTACATATTTAACGGAAAAACCTGTAATGTAAAAATTTATACTCATTAATTGTATATTGATTTTGGAGAGTCAACTTTATTTTAAAATTTAAATATTGATTTTGAATTTCTGTTTTTATAAAATATTTCATCAAAATCTAAATGGGTTAGTAAATATATTTGGAAGCCCATTCTGTGTAAAAATAGATTTAAATTATTGGGCTTGTAATTCAAATTAAACAGAAATATCTTGGGCCTGCAATTTTTGTTGTTTAGTAAATGAGAAGTCATGTTTTGTAAATACCTTGAAGATGTTAATGAAAAGTCATGTTTTGCAAATATTTTTTAGAACTTTCGGTAATTCGGCTGAAATTTCAGGGGCATGTTCACAAACTGTCAGCTACTATAACCTCTATAAATTAATAATCTATAAATTAATATCTCTATAAATTAATACAATTTCATAGTCCCAAATTAAGTTTTTGATTCAATTAGTATCTCGATAAATTAATAATCTCTATAAATTAATAAAAAATTACAGTCCCAACACTATTAATTTATAAAGGTTTCACTGTAGTATAGACTAGCTTCTGATCCACGCTTTCAAAGCGCGGGTTTGTTTCCTTTGTCAAAAATTTTTTTCTAACAAATGTATTTCAACATAAAATACGTATCAACTGTTTTAACGGTTTTTTTTAATATTTGTATTTTTAGGTTTATCGGTTGTAATATTGAAACAGAATATACTATGTGGATTTTTTTTATCCCACCCCGAAAATATGTGCGATTAAACAGAATATATAGTTAATAATAAATTGTATTTTTCAATTCAAGAGAATATACTTTTTTTAGAAATATCTATCGATAGCATTAGGAAAATATAGATTCATGTTTCTGTTTTTACCAATTCAATAGAATATACTCAATACCAACTTAGATTTTGATCCGCACTTAAAAAGCGCGAGATTTTAAATTTAAAATTTCAGTATGTAACTTTTATAGTTATTTTATAATTTCAAACATTAAAAATTTTAATATTTTACACCTTGTCTTATTTGATTATAAGTTCGTTGATGCTTTAGAATATATTTTTAACCCAGTGACTAAGTTTCAGTAAAACTTTTTGATTATACAATCAATGTATATTTGCGGTATTTTTTTTGTGATAATCTATTCAATATGTGTTTTATTATAAGAATATAATTTATTATTATAATGTAGTAACAATATAGATTGTCAATTTTAAAATAAAATAATTATCTCACCATATATATATCATATTCTAAACACTAATATAATTACGAACCAAATAAGTTTTTTTATTATTATTGTTGTGATTGTATTGTATAACACAAAGAAGTACATAAATACATAAAAATCATATATTATAAGTTTTATAATTTTGAACTCATTTTATTTATATTTAGCCTGATTTTTATAAATGAAATAATGAAGAATTTTGTCACCAATTACTATTATTATTTAAAGGTGAAATATTTTGCTAAGATAAACTATATGTAAGGCTGGGAAAATAATTCAAATTGATTAACAATACATTCAAGTCCAAATGAGCTTACAAAGTCCAAAAAAAAAGCTTACAAATTTCAACTGTAAACATTTATGTGCTGGTACACAGTTGGGCTACCGTATATAAAATTGGGATCAAAATATTAAAATACCTACATTTTTAACTACAAAAAGTTTAGTAATAATTATATAAAGGGGAAAACGAACCGTTTATCTTTACCAAAAGAATATAATAAAGGAGAGTTGATAACTGGTATATTTGATATAAAAGACAAAACAATGTGATTGTAATTGATGAGTGTATGAATGAATCTATAGATATGCAGTTTAAACATAAAAAAAAGGACACCTTCTGCGTAGAGATTGCAATGTTCACCAAGACCCTGAGTGGTGGTATCACCATTGGTTCCGACTAAAACTTTAGTGCACCTGTCGACTTTGATTCATTCACTAAAGCATTAAGGAAAACCTTGCCTGTTTAATACAAAAAAAAAAAAACAATCAGAAACCACTACATACAAATAAACATATACACACACATATATACTGAACACATATACACTGAACATATACAGACAAAGATAGGCACATACATATATACATACTCATACTATACACACATATTTATAGTGTGAACACATACACGGATATATACATAACATATATAGACACCTATATAGAGAGTTGATTGCACATACCATCAGAACTCTTTTGGTAGAGAGTTTCCTCGAAGAGGATGACACCCTAAGGCAAGGTAGAGCAACATGAGCGGCGAAAATAAGCTCACGGAGAGCACGTCTGGTGGATTCAATGTTGTGATTTACCCACAAAGTTGATATTTGAAGCATTGATTGACGAACACCATTACTTATTTACTTTAAACTGTTTGAGCAATGTCATTATCTTGTCGACGGGCATAAACCTGCACATGATCACACATGATAAACTTAGTTTATGGAAAACCAAAAACATATGAAACAAAAAAAGATATGAAAGTTTAAAAACAAAAGGAAGGGAAGCGAGGAGGAGCCGTAGGAATGTTGACTATGGACTTATGAGATGAAACAACCTTATATAATTAACGGAAAGAAGACGTGTTGTTGAGATTGTTACACAATTTTAGGCAATATAGTTACTTTATTTTGGAAACTAAAATAAATTTCAAAAGATATTATGTTTAGTTGGTAAGATTTTTGTAAAAAAACTCTTAATTAACGATAAACTTCAATAAATATCATACGCAAAATAAGGAAATGAGAGTATATCGAGTATCTAATATAGGAGAATATTTCGGGTATTTAATATAGCAGAGTATCTAATGGTACTTAATTTTCGAATTTTGTTTTGGAAACTAAAGTAAACTTCAAAAGATATTTTGTTTAGTACGTAAGATTTTAATAGTATAGATCTTTCAGGTTTGGTATATACTGATTCGATTATAGAATATTCTGGTTTATTTTCCTAAACTAAGTATATAATAAAGATTTATTTATTAGTTTTCCAAAATTTTCTCAATCTCAAAATTCAATAAAATCGTTATATGTTAAAATCGATAGCAAGTTTATCAACACACATTTAGTTTTGATATTTTTATTAAATGTTCATTATAAAGAATATCCTAAAATCAGATTTCGAGAATTCAATAGAATATACTCAATATCAACTAATATGTCGATTTTTTTTTATTTGAATTTCTGTTTCCATAAAATATTCCATCGAAATCTAGATGTGTTATTAAAAATATCGAGAGCACAATTTGGTGAGTAAATAGAGATTCAGTGTTTTTCTTGGGCCCGCGATTTTTTTGGTAGTAAATGAGAAGACATTTTTTCCAAATAAGTTAAAGATGTTAATGAAAAATCCTGATTTGCAAATATTTTTTAGAATTTTCGGTAATTCGGCTGAAATTTCAGGCGCAGGTTCACAAACTGTCAGCTGCTTTAATAGTATAGATTTTTGGATAATTTCTTCAAGTTTTTAAATATATTTTTATATTAAATCAAGTATAACAAATATGCTAATATTTGATTTGGAACGGTTTGTTTTAAGTTATCTGGATATCAATATATATATATATATATATATATATATATATATATATATATATATATATATATATATATATATATATATATATATATACCATTATTTTGGATTTCATATTACTTTTTACGATATATTCAGTTGGATTTTTCGGATTCACGTATTTTGCATGGCCTTAACTATATACTAAAGAAATAACCCATATGAACTAGTAAAGTATCTGGTTGACAAAAAATAATAACATAGTAAAATATCTCTGCATTATTATTTGATGGGAAGTCAATACATATCGTTATCAAGGTAATTATTATAATACTCAATTAATACTTTTAATGAATTTTAAATATTATACATAATGCTATTATTAAGAATTTTTATTCAAATTTTCTATTTTTATTTAACAGTTTTTAAATTAAACTTTTAACTTTAGTTCTTTTTTTCATTTGTTGTATAACGCCCAACTTGTACTTGGAGATTGCCGTGAGGAGATTCAAAAACCATTAACAAAGCAACAAAGGCCAGCGGCTGTAATTGTAATGGTAACATGCTAATGCCCTTTTTGTTGCTCATTACAGACATTCACTTGTCCAACTTTTTCGTTTTCTAGCTGCAATATTGTTTCATTTTCTATATTGAAGTATAAGAGAGTCTTCATCCTTTATTATAATATCTGGAAGATACCGTTTTTTCTTTTGTAGTTTGGAAGATCCATCCATTTCTTGTTTTCTAGATGTTCCAGACTTCCAGCCAAAAAATGGGAATAAACTTACTTCTTTACAGTTTACAACGCATTGTTCTGCTTTCTTGGGTCGATCGGTCTTTGAAGGATGTGAATCAAGTTTCTTTCCTGAAGCTTGTCTGAGATTGGTATCATTCTAACTACCTACTTGATGAAGGAGAGATCATTCTACTCATGGATGTGGCATAAACTCTTGAAACTTTGAGACAAAGCTCAAGAGCTGCAAGAAAATAAAAGTGTGAGAAGGAAATAAGACTACATTCTGGTTTGATTCTTGGTCAGGCTTCATGATTTACTTGGGCATCAGGGGATGCATGGACATGTGTATTTCTTCAAATTCAACAGTAGCAATGGTGATGGCGACAAGTCGAAGACCACGTCACAGAGTTAAAATTCTAAATGAGCTAGAAGCTATCATCGAGGATCAAAAAGGAAAATTGTTGGATGAGGAAGATTCAGCTCTCTGGAAACAGTCGATGCTAAATGCAAGCCGGTTTTTAAAACCAAAGCTACATGGGAGTTACTTAGAAGTTAGAACCAAAGATCAGAGAGTCTCCTAGTGGAAGGAGTTTGGTCTAAACACCATACGCCAAAGTATGCTTTCCTTTACTAGATTGCAATCCAATACAGAATTACTAGGGGAGATATCATAGAATGGTTTCTTGGAATAGTGGGGTTAACCCGTCCTTGTGTGCTCTGTCTTGCTCCACAAGAAACAAGAGGTCATCTATTTTTCGAGTGTAGCTACTGTTCGGAAGTCTGGTACCTTCTTATGCCTAAACTTCTCCAGACTAAATTTACAACAAAATGGTCGGAGCTTATGACTCGAATACTGCATGATAGCCTGAGGACTTCCTCACTCGATACACTTTGCAGGCCACAGTTCAGGCTCTTTGGAGAGAGACAAACGGAAGATGACATGGTAAATCGCTGCCTCTCTTTTCACCAATTAGGAGAGAGAAGTATGCAGGAGGATTATGAGCTCACACGTTTTTATAGTTGTTTCTTATTTAAAAACATGACGCACTTTTAGTACGAAAGCTACTTGATTTTTGAATAAATTTAACCTATTAAAAAAATCAATATCCTAAATCAATCGCCTAATTCTTGCTTTTTAGAATTATCCTAAAAGTTTGCCCAAAAAAAAAAAGAATTATCCTAAACTCAGATGATATTATTATTACGTCGGTGTTTCCCAAAATCCGTAGGACTATGATTTGTAGTACCCTTTATATATATGATGAAGATATAACAAATTAAAGAAAATATTCGAACATTCTATCGATTAATTTTCTTCCTTCTCTGATCTCCGTTTCAAATCTGAAAACTCACAGAAAAAGTTGAAGCAAAAGGATATCAATGAACCCTCTATGGTTTCTCCGTTCTGTTTTGGCCCTTAGTTTCATGATCATGATGATGAGTAACACAGCCATGTCGGGCACAGGGAACGTGTTGATCAGAAACTCCCTGCAAAACCAAAAGGACCTCATAGTCCATTGCAAGTCCGTGAACAAAGATATGGGATACCATAGGGTGCATCCCACAGGATCTTACAATTTGCTTTATAAACTTCATTATGATTCAGTTTATTACGAAGACAATCATATATGGTGTCATGTATGGCAAGGACATGGCTTCAAGCATCACCAAGTGTTTAATGTTTATAGTGGCGACCATTGGGAAGCTAGAGAAGACGGAATCTATAGACAAGAAGACGGAATCTATCATCGCGAAATCTTTCATCAGTGGAAGATGATGTACGTTTGGGATGCTACTATATCAAAAGCTTCTTCGTTTGGGTCGAGTTGTATCTCCGTAGGCTTACTGCTAGCTTCTTCCTTGTTTTTCTAGCTATTTTCTTTCACATATTCTTGTTGCTTATTAAGTTTATTTTCTTTTAGTTTTTTTTTTGGAACTAAATTTTCTTTTATTTTTCTCTGTGAATTTTGAAGTTTTCTTTTTATATATACTTTTTTTTTGGTAAGATGTTAAGATTACCATTTTCTGAAAGGGTTTACAATGTTGTTTTTAAACAACTTATTACAACAAGTAAAAAAACAACCACAACAACTCTTAGAACAAAGACAGCCTCAAGGAGGCCTAATGCAAGAAAAATAAAACACCAGCAAGGAGGAGGCGGAAGGCGGTCTTGCAGGGCAGGAGAGGAGGCGGTCACGCATCATTCGGTCCAGTGAGGTGAGGATGACTGAAGGCGGAGAGGAGACGGCTGTGAAGACGCGCGCATTGCGTTCTCTCCACAGAAGATAAACTGCTGACTGAAAGTAGAGCTTGATCACCGGGGGAGCAAGCGGGTCAGTATTACGTCGAGGGTGATTTATCCATGCTGCAGCAGAGTGAAGATCAGCCGGGGGAGCGGTCCAAACTGCGGCCGCGAATCTCTCCCATATCTGACGAGAGAAAGAGCACTCAAAGAAGAGATGATGGTGCGTCTCCACTTCAAGGTTACATAGCACACAAGTTTCTGACACATTCAATCCCCATCTCCTGAGACGGTCCTTGGTTGGCAACCTTCTGCGCAAGGCCAGCCAAGAGATAAACGCATTGCGAGGGATATGTTCCTTGAACCAAATGGTTTTATGCCAGAAAACCAAAGGAGAGTGTTCTCGAATGAATTCCCAAGTCGACTTGGAGGAGAAGCTGGTTGCAAACGTAGTGTTCGTTTTCTTCCAGAGAAAGATATCCTCACCCTTGGTGACATGGGGAGGAGAGATGTTTGTAAGAGCCAACTGCAGTGTCTCAATCTCATGGGATCTTGCAGCAGGCATGAACCACTCTCCATTCCGCGTAGCCTCGTTAACGGTAGCATCAATTTGGGTTCGCAATGCACGAGGTCCTGTCTGCCCAACAAACTTAATCAGCGGCCCAAAATCTGTCCAAGAATCAAACCAGAACGTAGCCGATAACCCATTCCGGACATCACACCTGAGGAATTCAGACAGCCTGTCTCTCATCTGCAACATGCTCCTTATCGTTCCAGACAGCCTGTAACTCTCTTCTATAAGCCAAAACCCGCTTCGCCGAAAAACATTTTTCTTTAGCCAAGCAACCCAAAGAGAGCCTGCATTAGAAAAGAAATTCCAGACATGTTTCAGCCTAAACACCATCTGAAACTCCTCCAGCAAACGAATACCCAGCCCCCCCTCCTGCTTAGGTTTACACACATCCTTCCACGCTACTCGGGCACCAGAAGCAGAGTCAGTTTTATTCTTCCATAAAAAACCAGCACATAGCGAATCAACTTTCTCATAGAAAGATTTAGGTAGAACAAAAACTGCACTCCAGAAGTTTACCATCCCATATATCACCGAGGCAATGAGTCTCACCTTCCCTGCGAAAGATAGCAGCTTTACGGTCCAAGTGTGTAGCTTACTAGTGATCTTTTCAAAGAAGGGTTGAAGAGTAGCCATGGTGATCCGAGCCGGGTTTAGAGGCAGGCCCAAGTAACGGGTTGGGAACTCACCAATCTTTATTCCCATCAGGTTGCTCAATACTGAAGCTTGAGCCTCTGAATAACCTCCAAAAAATATTTCAGACTTAGCCGCATTCATCTCCAAACCACTTATCTGTCTGAACTCCTCCATTACATCTGTGATACCGGTCAGAGAATGCGTAGATCCATCTGAGAAGACAAGGAGGTCGTCCGCAAAGAGAAGATGAGTGAGCCTTGGATCCGTACATTTCGGATGAAGTCTTAAGATCCCTTGATCGGCCGCTTTCTCTAACTTCTTCGAAAGCACCTCCATCACCATGATAAACAGATAAGGCGAGATCGAATCTCCTTGTCTTACACCTTTCACTCCCGGAAAGAAGCCCGCTAGCTCCCCGTTCAAAGCCACCGAGAAACGGGGGGAGGAGATGCACTCTTTTATCCACACTCTGAAGATAGGAGGAAAATCTTGGGCCTCCAAAAGCTTGTAGATAAAATCCCAGCAGACAGTATCAAAAGCCTTGCGGATATCAACTTTCACCATAGCACTCTTTGGGCAGGATGTTTTATCATAGTTCCTGATCAGCTCTGATGACAGCAAAACATTCTCGCCTAGGCTTCTACCCTTTAGAAAAGCGGCCTGGTTAGGGCTGATACACTCTCGCAGGATGGGCTTCAGTCTGTTGGCAATGATCTTAGAAATGAGCTTGTATACCGTGTTGCAACAGCTGATAGGGCGAAAATCCGTGAGCTTGCAAGCTTCTGGCAGTTTGGGAATCAACGCAATCGAAGTTGTGTTGAGGTCCTTGAGCAGCCTCCCATTCCTAAAGAATTCTCTGACTGCTGCTATAACATCCTCCCCCGTGATGGTCCATGTAGCCCTGAAGAACTCGACCGAGTAACCGTCTGGTCCCGGACTTTTATCCAAAGGCATAGCAAACAACGTATTCTTTATCTCCACCGCACCCACCTCCCTTTGTAGGTATCTCTTTTGAAGATCAGAGCATCTAAATGGGAGAAGGTCCTGAAGCTGATCCACCGAGTAGGGAGAGTCCCGTAGATCCGTTGAGCCCAACATACTTGTGAAGTAGTCAACCGTGTGAGTCTTAATATCCTCAAAAGTTCCGAAGACCTCATCTGTGTCGGATTTTAAGAAGTGGATATGATTTCGGTGTGTACGCTGAACCACAGATTTATGGAAGAAAGGAGTGTCTCTGTCTCCTAGACCATGCCACTGAACCCGTGATTTTTGACGATAGAATTTCTCCTCCGCCACTACTAGCGTCTGCCATTTTGCTCGTTCCAAGTGTTCCATCCTAGCCGTAGTAGGATCTGGGTTAGTAAGCAGTTGCCTCTGGAGCAGAGTGAGCTTTGCAGTCTGTTCTTTAACCCTGAGGGAGATGCCACTGTAATGCGTTTTATTCAACTTCCTCAACACAGGCTTAAGTATCTTCAGGGATCGCATGAGTTTAAACTGAAGTGTTCCTTCAATGCTTTCACAATTCCAAGCTTCACCCACTTGAGACAAAAACTGGGGATGGTCAATGATATGGTGGAAGAACTTAAACGGTTTGACCACCCTCCTCCTTACCGACGGCATAGAAACCAGGCCTGGCGCATGATCAGATTGCAGAGGGTCCAGGAATTCACAAAAAGAATCAGGAAACTTGTCTGCCCAGTGCTGGTTGAAGAGGACATGATCTATTCTCTTTGATACAGGTTGATCATCCTGATTGTTTCTCCAAGTGTAATCCAGTCCTTTAGCGGCCGCCTCAAACAACTCCGCGTCCTGAAGAGCTAAATTGAAATCTTCCATGCCCGCAATATCCACATCTAGATCTAGGTGACTAGAATGCTGAGAAGATCTAAGGATCTGATTAAAATCACCCAGCACCGCCCACGGACACCTCGAGACAGGAGTTGAAGTGTTTAGGTGATTTAAGTGCTCCCATAATGTCTGCCTCTCAGTTGCAGCATTGAAGGCATAGATGAACGTAACCGTGAATGTTGTGTTCTCCGAGGGGATAAATATGCCACATGTGACCGCCTGCGCCGATGCATGATACACTGTGACAATAACACTGGGATGCCAAACTACGATGATACGAGCCGTAGGGTGATGTTCCCAGTTTGCAAAAAACTTCCATCCAACTGGAAGAGCATTAGAAATCCGAGCTGAGTTGTTGGGTTGTATGTGCGTTTCCAAATACGCACCAAAAAGAGGCCTGTGGTTACTAATCCACTCTTTGACCATGATGTGGCGTCTGCTCATATTAAGTCCTCTGACATTCCACGCAAAAAACATCGACATATTTACTTATGATTTTGGCGCCTTGCGGCTACCCTTCCGGTTGGAGACCAGAAGAAAAGGACCTTCGGACTGCCCCTCCTCACAACCAACAGGTTCTGATGCTGAGCTGTCCTCCTCATGCACAACAATAACCGCCGATGAACCAAGATTCCTGTCGAGGGTGATAACTTGTTTCATTTGCGGTGACCTTGCCTTAACAATGGAATCTGTCGGGTCCGCGTCCAGCACCTCAGAGTGCGGATTAGGCAGACAACCTACTACTTCCGGGGTAGCTGGACTTTCTTCCACGTCCTCTTCCAAATTTGCATCTTGTCCCAGGACATCATCAGGGGGTTCGAAGTAGTCACCAGTAGCTGAGCTTGCTATAACAACCTCCGGTGGTGTATCGTTAGCAGGACCATTAGCATCAGGATCAGTAATAGGCTGGGGGGAGGACCAAACCGGAGCTTCCTTCTCTGGGAGACCCACTTCAGGAAGCACAGGTTTCCACCTTCTGCGTCTTCTCGAAGTTCTACCAGAGCGGGATCGGGATCTCTTCTCTGACTCCAGACTCTGTGATCTCTTCTGAACATAACCGTTTGGTCGACCATTGACCTTAGGCGCTGCGGGACAGAACAAAGTTTCATGTCCATACTTATCGCAATGCTCACATTTCGCTGGAAGCCAAGGGTAAGAGACCGAAATATTGGTTTCACGCCCATTAGAGTATCCCGAGACAACTCGTCGTGGGAGGTCTGCTAGGAGGTTGACTTGAATCCAAATCTTAGCAACTTCAAAATTCTCCTTTCTCTCTGTTTCGGGGGCTAGAGAAACCGGTTTTCCTACTGCCGTCGCGATACGGCTGAGACTTTGGCTATTGAAAAGCAGATAGGGGATTCCTCTAAACTCCACCGGAACCACAGCAGAGGTGATCTCAGGTTCCTCTGGAGAAAATTCTGGTGACCATGGAGCAACATACATAGGGTAACCAGCAATCATCCAAACATTTCTACGCAGAAGAATGTCCCTTGTGCGCGGGTCTGTTACCTTGAGCAGATAAGTATCCTTCCCAATGCGGTGAACAAATATCCTTGGCCCCGAGCGAGCCCAGATTGCGTTGACTACCCCAATCACTCTTCCCATAGCTGGAGCTTCATTGTGAAACTTAGCATAGATGAAATCCTTGAATTCCTCTCTTGCGGCATCAAGATTTTCATCTGGAATTAGCACAAAGGGGGCACCCGAGATGTGTTGAGTCGGGTTTCCTAACTCTTCGACCCTAGCCGAATCTTGTATCCTAGCAGCCAAGCTCCGAGTGGGAGGCGAGCCGTTTTGAGGCGATTCTGAGGCAGACTTAGATAGGACCGGTGGCTCTAAGCTGGAGGAGGAACCTGCAACAGCATTTGGAGCGCTATCACCTTCAAGGACCTGCGAGGGTACCGTTGTTGGAGAGGGGAAATGGCTTGGAACAGAGGGCTCAGAGGGAGCCAAGGGTTCCGTAGCAGCAGAGGATAAGAAATCCCCATGAGGAGCAGCAAGTTTTGCGGATCTGAGCAAAACACGACCAAACTTGGATGATGGCGAGAACAAGAAGGAGGAACCTTGCTTGCTCTTACGATCTGAAACAAAAGGAGGAAGCATATTTTGAGAAGAAGGAAGGAGGTGAGGAGATTTCGACGGTGGCGAGAGGCCGGCGCCGTCGGCGCGAGAAGGGGGTGAATAAACCCTAATCACCTTTTTATATATACTTTTTTCTTTTATATATATTTAGTTGGAATTTTACCGTCGAAATCGAGAAGGTGTAGAGAGTTAATTTTCTTGGGGTCAGAAACGAACTTGGAGTTCTATTTTTTCTCAGATGATTTTATCAGTCCTTAACGAACTTTTTTTTTTCTTGGACAAATTACGTGGAGTTTGTATAATTAAGAACCTAAAGTAGTTGGGGTATGTTGGTTTCGGATGGTCATCTAGTTTGAAAATAATCGGTTGCCCAAATTATAAAAAATGTTTGATCAGATGACCATCGTTTTTACAGCACAAGGATTAAAACAATTCAAACTTGAAATTGGTAATTTCACATCTATGTTAACAAGATACTACCAGTTCTATTCTTATATTTTGTGCAATCCTGTTTGTTTCACTGTTGGTTGCTCAGAATACGTGAGATTACAAAAACTTCAAAGATCAACTGATATTAGTCTTGAATGCATCAAAGATCAACTGGATTAATCTCGAATGCTTCAAATATCTTCCTCGGTATAGCAAAATCGCCAAAAAAAACATTTGAGCCCGACTAAGATTATCCATGTAGGAGGCATTGTCATAAGATCTCCGTGTGGACCAACGGCCCAATGGGGCCATAAAGATTTTCGGAGGCTGTACGAAACAGTGTGTAGTTTAAAGGAATTTGTTTGGAACTACACGTTGTTTGTATCTTCAAAACCCTAGTTCCCAATTTTCTTTTCTGTATAAAAAGCATGAGAAAGTTGTACAAAATAAATCATTAGCGATTTTCTTAGGGTTCCTACAACCGCCGACGATCTTGTTTTCTAATTTTTCCTGGTTATATTGTTTTGTCTGTTCTTTGGACGGTGACGATTGATATTAAGGTCTCGTTCGTCGTAACATCGGCTGTAAAAAGTCAATTTGCCGACCATTCTGTTATATCACCACCCATATTCTGAGTCCATCCACCAATTTCTTTTTTAAAATTTCTTTTTTTGTTTTCGTTGTTGGCCGATGATTTAAATAATTTGACAAGCATATGTCTGAATCAAACCTTGTTGATAAAATCTAATCTTCTCTATGAGGCCAATCTTGAATAGCTCTAAAATTTTATTTTTCGATTTGCTTGATTTTTGTCTTAAATTTTATCATCGGAAAGAGTTTGGAAAGGGTCAAGTGAGGGTTGATTTCGCATAGTTCAGATGATAAAAAATCTTACATGATTACATATATCTTTCGCTCCTATCTGATGACCCTTTGCCCACTTTTACATTTAATCTCTTTTTTTTTTTTTAAGTTTGTAAGTGGTTCATGTTCTTCTATTTTTTTTTTTAATTTAGAGATTTGTATCAATCTGTTCTTCATATCCTTAGAGATGGAAAATTCTTAGATCTTTATGGTCGTCATATTTTAATATATGCAAAGAAATTGTGTTCTATCTCTGTCGTTGATTCCAGGTTTAATGTTTCGGCAAGTTTGTAGGTTCTATTGTGTGTTTCGCCGGTGTACATCAAGGTCGTGTAGAAGCTTGTAAGCTTCGTTGGCGGTGAAATTTCGTCAAATAAGCATACCAGGTGGCGGTGTCTCGGTTGCCTCTAATTTTTTCACACTGATTCACTTGTTTATGTAAAATTAGTTTATTGAATGGGAAATGGGATTATTGATGTTTTATGTAAATTTTATTTTTATTGAATTGGAATTTGTGTTGTTGAGGTTATTTTCGTCCATGTTCTTTTTTTTGTCAACAGTTTTGTCCATGTTCAATTGTGCCTTTGTTTGCATTAATTGCTTGTTCAATCATTTAAATAGTGAATGAAAAATCACAATATTTGTCTATATCAAAAATGTAGAATTATTTGGATTTCAAATCCCATACAAGTTTGATTAAAAAAAGCCCTTTCATAAAGAAAGATTTGTTATTTATGACTGTAAATGTAATGGAATGTATAATACGATAACAGATAAAGTGATGACATTGATTTGGAAATGTAAAAAAATGTATAATACTTTATCTGTTACTAGAGGTTATCGTCTGTTACTAGAGGTTATCGTCGGTTTTGCTAATATTGTTAAGATTTGATTATGTTTTTATAATCTAGAACATTTCTCAACAGTTTTTTGGAAAATAAAATATGTATATGATCTTATGGAATTTATTAATTTGATTGTAATCTTTGCAAAATTAATATAAAATAAATTTAAGTTTAAATGTATGCATGACAATTTGAAAGTGTAATAGCTGAATTGTTATTATTGTATTAAAACTTATTAATTTAAATTATAATTTAGATAATTTATAAATGTGGACTTCATCTTACAATGATTATATTAAATTAGAGTTTATACATATATATTTATATGTGTATATATATATATATAATGTTGTGAAAATATTACTTTTCACATTATATATATATATATCAATAATTAGATATGATAGTAAATATGTCTAAAAACTTAAATTGATAAATCCATGCTAGTTATATAAACTTCATTTTTTTTTTTGCGTCATCTCATTTGAAATAATATGAACTTTTTGTCACGTTTTTTACTATTAGATTTGTATTTGTTTGGTTCAACTCGGGTTACTCTTCAGTTATCGGCTAAAATAGAACCGAACCAAAATTCCAAACTAAATGAAATCGATCTTGTTTTTGGCTTGATCCGTAACTGAACCGATATTCTTACTTCGGATCGGGTTCATGTTCGAGATTTATGGCCATATCCAGTTTTGTATATTGGGTGATGGAGAGGTGTTATAATAGTTTGATGCTTTAGACTTTTCTAGGTTGATTTCAATGAAATATATTTTGTGAGCGGTGCTTATGATGATAATTTCAAAAAATCATAGGTGTTATATTAACCGCTAGTTTCTTCTCGCTCTGGATTTGTCAAAATTAAGAAGTTGTGACTATATCAATTTAACCAATCAGATATATATTGATCGTAAAGATACATTCGGAGTTGGTACGGTTTATTTTTAATCCTAAATCTTAGTATTAAGAATTTGAAATTTTTGATATTTATTGTTGTTAAGTAATTTTTTTGGATGATGTAATTATGTGGTTATTTCTATTTGTTAAGAACATTATTTCATGTTTTATTGTGTTATATCGTAATAGGTGATAGGTTTATATATTTTGTGTTTGTGTTTTTCAATAATATGTTCTTTATATAATAGTAAACCTCTGATGTAAAGCATATTAAATTTCAATAACTTTGCATTTGTTGTTTTAAGATTAACAGTTTAACGTCATAACTTGTATTTTATTTCTTATTTGAACATTATTCTTTGAGATGTTATGTGTTTTCTCTCCATATTTTGACATTAAACCGTCACTATCTATGTATTTCGTTTACCTTTTCCGTGTGTTTTGCTTCTCATCCTCACCAAAAAAAAAAAAAAATACTCACCTATGTGTGTTTGTTTTTCTTCAGATTGTTTGGTATTTGTTATAGATTGAGTTTATAAGTTCCATGTTGTGTAGTTGTTACTCACAGTGTTATAGGTTGTTTCGGTCAATATTAAATGCTCTTTTTCTTACTTAGATTTTTATTGATGTTAGGAAGTGCATCTCCTTAGTTTGGATCAGAGTCTAGTCGTCTTTGATGTTGATTTTTTTTTCGTTAGCTTACCTTAGATTATTCATTTTTGGTTGGTTTTCAAGATCTGGTTTTTGATCATCAGACTTCTATGTTCTCTTTCATAGTTTGAGGTTGGCTCCACGATTTGCTGATTTCATCACTGCTCGCGTCCCTAGTGGCTCTCTATTTTGCCAATTCGCGACTCCAGGTTTAGATAGTGTTTTTTTCCGTGTATTTTCTGTAGATTTATAATGTTGTGTCTGGTCTCAAGTTTGGGCTTTGGTTTCTTGGTGGTTAACTTTGATTCTCCCCCATCTAGGCTCTATGTTTACCTCCCCTGATTTTCTTAGTATAAGTGAGCGAAATTATATTCTCGAAATTTTGGTTTTTTTTATCTAGAGTTTTGTGGTTCTCCGCTGGTATGAACGTTTTTTCTATGCTTGTTTATTTTGTGAGGTGCTTCGTACATCTTAGCTTGTGGCTGCGTTTATGGTGTGTTAAATATTTGTTTTCTTGTTTCATGGCGATTTTTGCTTTTTGTTGAATATTCTTGCTCTAACACGTTTTCTTGGTTCTTTGGATTGGTCTTTGTTCGTGTTTCTTTGTATTCGAAAGATGTTTTGTCTCGGAGTTTATCTTTCTACTATTTTCCGACATCTCGTTGTTATAACCAAAATATTCTATGATAAAATGAGCTAAGTTAATTTTTGTTCTTGATATCGTTTCAGTTCTAAACATTTACTTAGTTTGTGTTTCTTTGGCATTTTGTTTTTCTCTATGATTATAGAGATTTTATGTTTCTAGTTTATTTTTTTTAACGTTTTCAATATTAAAATAAATATATAATTTATAAATGAAATAATAGAAAATATAAAATAGTAATAACTAATAAAATAATAAAGTTTATGTTATTTTTAGTTGTGAATAATTTTAAATTTTAAAATTTATTTATATTATTTTATTTATTATTTATTAATTTTGTATTTTGTAATTAGTAAAATGGATTATCAAATTTAAAAAGATGATGATTATTGTGAAAATGATTAAATATTGCATAATTAGAAAGTAATGAACCAAATTATAATAATCTAAAAGAACAAAGATTTAAAATGTAAAAAAATATAAGAAGTAGACACATGTCAACAAATCCCCCTTCCACATGTCCAAAGAAAAGAAAAAAATCTATTATATCTATATATATAAAGAAGTGTTATCTCTCCTGTGAGAGTGCCACGTCATTAATTCGTACGCTATAAGAACGACACCTGTCCACTTAAACAAAACTCTGCGTTTCATTTAAGTTTGCATACCAACGATTTTTTTTTGTAATATAAACATATATGATTGAAAAACATTCCGTGAAGCAACACCAAAGTTCCGGCACGCCGGAAAACAGAACGAGCTGCCGAGACCCCCCTAGAGGATCCGACTCTGTAAACCCTGGACTCCTTCTCTGCTTTGGTCGTTGCTGACTCAAGGTCCGAGCTCGACGCACAAATCCACCATCAGAACTGTTAAGACAGAAATCGGCACCGGAGAAGACATGAAACCCGGAGAACCGCCATCCCCGAGATCTTCAGGCCGACGTCCTCTAACGGAGAAGAAAACCATCGAACCCGAACAACCCGAGCTTTCAATAAAAGGTCTTTGCACCAAAGAACCCCACCGAGACAGAGAAAAGACATGCTTCCAAGATGCGCCAAAGCACGATTATGCCGTCATGAGCTCCAAGGTCTGACTCTCCACGCCACCGCTCCACTAACAAACTCGCCCCTACTCCAGTGAAGCCTCGGATCTACACAGAATGGATCACGATCTTTTCAACTCAGAGCAGCCTGCATATCGAAAGCGTGAAAAAGAGGTGCGGAAAGCAAAGCAATAAACGGAAGGGAGACCGACGGAAAAGAAGAGAGTCGTCGGCCGCCTAAGGTTTCAGATCTAGGGTTTATTCTTTAAGTGAGAGGTGAGAGCGAAAGGAGAAGAGAGACTTTCGAAGCCTTAGTAATATTTCAACATCCGTCTGAGTTTTTGTTGGGCTTCAATTATTTTCTCAAACATGATAATTATATTACCGAGTTGGACTGCCCGTAGCCCAAAACATTACATTCATTCATCATATGTATCAATTATAAAATAAATGTTTATATACTGACCATTGCTAAATTTTAGTTTAAGAAAATACAAAATAAGGAAATAAAATAATATTTTAAATCAATTATACAAAAAAGTAAAAATAAATGAAAAATATATAAACATAACGGTGGAAGGAGCTACAATTATAGTGGCAGTGGTTGACAAAACGTGACGGAGGTGGCGGTGCTTGACAAAATGCGACAGTGGTGGTGGTGGTAGACAAAACGCGACAGTGGTGGTAGACAACATCGAATGTTCTTCAAACAGGCTACGATCTGGAAAAAAAATTATCAAAATAAAAGATAATGGGAGAAGAAGAGAACGAGGAGATAATAAGACGTAAAAGAGCGAGAGAGAAGATGGACCCGACGAGACAGAAGAAGGCTAAGATATAATGCCAACACTGTCTCGGCAAGACATTATGAATAAGATAAAAAAAAAGGAAAGCGGAGATTGTAAACTTTAATTACAAAAGATTTTTTTTTAAAGGAAAGATATATATTATAAAAAAAAGAATGGACTTTTTCTTAACGTATAATTGATTTACCAGGTGTATTCCTTTTTTTTTTGTACGAAATCCTACTACCTTTTTGTTTGTTTCACAGCGATATTGGATAGTTAGTTAGTGTTGATTTACACTCTCCCACATTTGTTGTATGGTGGTGCATGGTTATGCCTTACCCTACAGACGATGCATAATGTTGCATTTTTTTTTTGAAAAGAACGAGCCAGAAGCAGCTTTATTTTAGTGACAGTACTGTTATATGTTTTTTAATCTTTCATCGGAAATGATTTACTTTAAGTGAATATCGGTTACACGGTATTGGTTGCTTCCTTGACAATTTTTTTGAGGGGGTTAGTTATACTTTTGGTCAAAGGTTTATTGTCACGTTCAAGACCTATGTTACCGCTGAGAGCAGCTACTTTGCTCTATTGTTATTGTCTCAAACATTGTTAGATATATATGCAAGATTCTGTAAATAAGGTAAACAAACTAAAGAAAGCAAATTATATTAGTTTGATTGTAGTGAGTACTAAACACTGACCAGATTAATATTATTGATGTTGTGTTTGCAGGATGTAATAAAAGCTATGTTGGAAGATTACTTCGAGGTTTAGCTTTCAACACTGTTACGTGGATTGTAGACAAAACTATGAGACATAGTGAATGATTTCTTATAGGTTTAAACTTTATTTATATTTTTCGTTATTTTTCTTCTTCTCTTATCTCATGTAAATTTAAATCAGATAAAAATTAGTGTTTATTGACTTTATATTATAATAATTGACTATAATAGATAATTAATTTCATAATAATAAACTAATATTATATATAAACCAATGTAAAAAATATATACAAAAGGTATCAAATAAAAATGAAAAAACCAATTATACTCTAAAAACTTTTAAAAAAAAATTATTTGTTTATTAACCTTAATCAGTTTGGATAATATGGATAATATGGTTAATTTGATAAAGAAATAATAAAATGTTGTATATTCTTAAATAATCAATTTTAAGTTTTATGTTATTTAACCAACTTTAAAAACAAAATTTAAATCAATTCATTTTTCACTTTGTTTAAATTGTGAATAGGTTTTAAAACGTATAATAGAAAGAAAAAAAAAGCATCAACAGATTAAAAACATAAACTTCAAATAGTTTAAATGAAACAAATATGGTAGCAGACTTAAATTATAAAAAAATATATTAGTTTAACTCATCATATATCGAATTAAATCAAACAATATATACAATAATATGGTAACTATCATACATGCCTCACAAGAAAAAAATGTAAAATATGATATAAAATTTTGAAAAAAACAATGCTTACGAAACATATATTCTAATTGTTGAAATTATTTTAAAAATCACATCCCGCCCGTAGGGCGGGCCGACCCTAGTATATATATATAGGTTCCAAATCAATGTATAATACGATAACAGATAAAGTGATGACATTGATTTGGAATAACAGATAAAGTATTATACATTCTATTACATTTAATAGATTTAATAGATTTAATAGTTAGATCCACTAATCACTTCGAAAGACTCTTTTTTTATATAAAAAAGTAGAAGAAATAAAATTCAATTAAATATTTACTCCCTTCGTTTTTGAATGATTGAGTTCTAGAAAATAATTTATTTCAAAAAGATTATTTTTTTATTTTTACAATGTATGATTTAATGAAAGATTATAAGTTTAAAAAAACAATGCATTTACAATCAAAATTTAATGAGTTTTCTTAATATATGTAAAAAAATATAAAACATCAATCTTAAAAAAACAGAGGAAATATATTTAAAAGTTATGTTATATTTGTAAACAGAGTGAGTAATTTACAAATATAAAAAAAATTATTTTTTAAATATTTAGAATAATATTTCCTTTTAAAAAATATAACATAATTTTCCTTTTCAAAATATCTAGATTTACAATAGAATAATATGTTGTAATCTCAGGTTCTTATAATTAATTTTCAAAAATTTAAACTACTATTATCTTTCACAATTCTGTTTTCACGATTTTTAAAAGGAAAATTAGAATTTCTTTAAAAGGAAAATTATGTTCACATAGCTTATACAATTTTTATGTTTATTATTTGAAAAAGGAAACCAACTATTAAATCTATACTATTATTTGTGAAGTGATTTTTCAAAACAAAGTTCTCACGTTAAAAGTTAGAGCGGTTAATATCGATACTACCATTAATGAATTTAATATAAAAATTCGTTAAAATATAAACGAATTTAATGTTTATGATAAGATAAATGATCAACATTAATAATAATAAGAAGTGTCTAAAATATAACAAATATATTTTAAAATAAAAGATAATAATTTAAACAAAAGATCATTCATATATATATGTATCGTGTTGTTATCCTATAACATATTTTAATAAAATAAATTATATTAATCAATTTAGTTTTTTTTTTAATTTATATAATTGGAAAGATAATATCGAGTGATTTCCAAGATTCATTTATCAATGTAACATAAAGTATACAAAGAAATTTTCAAAAAAAAAACTATAATAAGTAAGAATTTTCAAATAAAAAAAATTATCATCATTGTTGTGTATTTAGCAATGCGAGTATTAATAAGTAGTTATAAAATGCTTATGACCGCAAATTCGGACTAAACACCTATTTTTGAAGTGATTTTTTTCGTTCTCAGGTTGAAAATAGAGTCTTTAAACTCTTTGTTACCCTTAAAATAATTAGATTATATTTTTCAATATATATTTACACATAAATGTCATTAATTTAAGAATCATTAACTAAAAGTATTATATATTATGTTATCTAAATATATTTTACATCATAATATTTAAACATAAACATTAATCACTGTATACAGGTGTATGTATATATAAATATTTTAAATTTTCAAAAGCATAAAAATAATTAATTCCAACAGTTTTGTTTTGATGATAAATTTATTTACAAATTTTTGTACAATTATTATGCCGCAAGTGCGGACAAAACACCTAGTAATTATTAGTACAAAATTATTTTTGTTAATAGTAACTTAGAATCATTCTATGTTACATAGAATTATTTTAAATAGAACTATTTAAAATAATTAACAAGAATTATTTTAAATAATTAACAATTTTATTTGTTAATAGTAACATAGAATTATTTTAAATAATTAATAATTATCTAAAATAATTAATAATTAACAAGAATTAACAATTATTTTAAATAATTATTTTTTAAATAATTAAATAATTAACAAGAATTATTTTAAATAATTAACAATTTTATTTGTTAATAGTAACATAGAATCATTCTATGTTACTATTAGATTTCCTTCTTTCAACAGCTTGGTTTTTAAATCCTAAAAAATGATAATTACAAAATATTCCTTTTAATTTTGTGACATGTGTTAAAATATATAATGATTTAAAATATATATACTAATATATAAGATAATAAAAACATCAAACAAAATTTGCTGCAACACAACGGGTTCAAGATGTATCTTGTCACTGATAATATTAAGTTGCTGAGAAACTTTTTCTAACGTATGAGAAGCTACATGTATACCATTTGCGGTTTAAGATTTCTTAAATGCACCATTACATCTTTTAGATCTTATCATTATAAGAAAAACATAGTTTTGGTTAAACTAATTCATTTTACAGAAAGACCAATCGACTTTTATAGTCGTTATTAAACGTAAATAAGCTCCATAACTAGCCTTTAACCAAAACGAAAACCTGCGTTCGTTATTTACTTTATCATAACATCGTATCAGATATCTAGACTTTAACCAATAAAAAGAAAAAAGAGTCAAATTCTTCGGTTACAATGTCAACACTTGTACAACTGATAGCATGCTAGTTCGTAACTGACAATGATAATTAGCGACAAATGGCCATCAAAACTACGCTTGTATCCATTTCCTTATTTTGTTCCCATGCAGCATACACCCAATACAATTATATTTATGAACACGAGAACAAACATTGATAGATAACCCAAAAAAAAAGAGTATGAAGATGTCTCCAAAATCTGACTCAGACATGACAAGCTTCGACCTATCATCATCACCGAAGCGTCCCACTTACTTCGTCCAAAGCCCATCACGTGACTCCGACAAGTCTTCCTCTGCGGCACTGACTCACCAAACCACTCCGACAGAGTCTCCGTCACACCCATCGTTTGCTAGCCGCATCTCCGGTGGCGGTGGAGGAGGATTCCGGTGGAAGGGACGGAGGAAATATCACGGCGGAAGATGGCATCCTGGTGATAAGGAGGAGGAAAGTGGTGATGGACGGTACGAGGATCTTTATGGAGACAACAGAGGAATCTCAATCGCTACTTGTAGACTTGTTTTGGGAGTTGTAGCGACTTTGACTCTCTTTTTTCTTACATGTTCTGTTCTCTTTGCGGCTTCTCAATCATTCTCCCCGATCGTCTACGTCAAGGTAATTTAATCTTTAACTTACATATATTATTCACATAGCAAGAATCACTGAAGCTCACGAGTGTTTCAAGCCTCAGTTAATTTTTCTTTCCTGACCCGTTATGTAGTTGCATTGGTGATCGCTAAAAACATTTTCAACAAAAATCAAATGAACTTTGTTGTTGTTATGAATCAATGAATGTACATAATATAACAGATATGAAATAAATATAGAAAAGGTCACTTAGAATGCAGTTTTATGAAACGCTTATTAATTATGTGAATGCAATTACGTTCACATTTGATTTTTATTTGGTTTAATAACATTCTTAAATAAATAGTTTGGATTGCTGTGAAGAATTAACAAAAAACAATATGAAATACAAAGTAATGTGGCTTCTTGTTAACATGTATATGCTTAACAGATAAACATATCTTAAGTAGGCTTTTGATTGGATATTTGCGTTCTCTTTGAAAACTCTTTTTTTTTTGCGCAAATGAAAACTTGAAAAAAAAACCTTTGCCTTATTAAGTAGAGCATTTCTTATCAATTTACCACTTACATTTAATCTTTAGAAGAAACGCGCAAATTAGCTCCTGAAATAGTTGCTAGTTCGCTACTTAAGTCTAGCTAAAAGTTCTATAATTAAGTGTTTTGACATGCATGTGCTAAATAGGGTGTGAAAGTGCATAACTTTTACCACTGGGAAGGTTTAGACAACACAGGAGTTCCTACAAAGATCATGAACATCAAATGTTCAGTGCAGATCACAACACACAATCCTTCTACATTCTTCGGTATTCACGTCAGTTCCTCTCCTATAAAATTCATCTACTCTCGTCAATTCACATTTGCCACTGCTCAACTGAATAGTTATTACCAACCAAAACAAAGCAACCACACGTCTAGGATCGACCTCATTGGCTCCAAGGTTCCACTCTACGGTGCAGGAGCGGACATAGCTGCTTCAGACAACAATGGCGGAGTTCCTTTGAAGTTGGAATTCGAGATCCGATCACGTGCTAATATTGTCGGAAGCTTGGTCAAGTCTAGGCATAGGAAACATCTCTCTTGCTTCTTCCTCATCTCCTCCAACACCACATTTGTAAAATTGACCCACAAGACTTGTAGTAGTTAAACAGAACTTTCTTCATTTTAATTTTCTAATTCATTAATAACTCGCTTTTTTATTTCTGAAAAAAATATAAAATCATAAACTATAACTGGTTCTTTTTATTAGGAATATCATGAATAAAAGGAATTGATATTTTTGGAATTGAAAAAATGGAATGACAAAAGAATTGGAATGGAAACTGAAGGAATTGATTCCACCCATTCACGATGGTTTTTATTTTGGAACAAAAGGAATTGATTTTACAAAGGATTTTTGTTTTTGTTTCATTCCAAAAATGGAATGCATGGAATTGTTTTGGAATGCTATTCATTATGACTGGTAATTTTTGTATGAAATGTTATGGAATGATGCATTCCAAACAAATCTATTCCACAAAATATCAATCCAGTTACAGCCTAAGTTTGTCAAAACGGAATGTTCCAAGTCACGTTTTGTTCGGATCTATTTAATAAAAAATTGGACCTAAGATATAAAGAAAAACAAATGAAAATGGCATGTGGAACCAACCAATTGTAAAACTGATATCGAGTAGATCAAGGAGATAAACATGGGAGAACATTTCTTACTTCTAATTATCCATCCACATTAAAAGAACGTAAGAGTTGTTTCGAAGCAATAACCAGTGTAGAAGAAAAGATGATGGACGCAACGTCTGAATCAGAAAGAACAAGCCTAGACCTATCAATCTCATCACCAAAGCAAGCTTACTACGTTGAGAGCCCATCAAGCGTGTCCCAAGTATACGATGGTGACAAATCCTCTTCCGCTGCTTCACTGATTCAGGTCCAGACCCCAAACTACACCATCCTCACCGAGTCACGTCTTTCTTCTTCAAGCCGCACCTCCAATGGGACAAGCGGTGTGGGGTTCCGGTGGAAAGGAAGCTCCCGGAGGAGAGACATGTATTGGCTGGAGAGGCATTACACCATCGACGAAGAGGAAGTTTACGAAGATAACAGAGGACTATCGGTTGGACAATGCAGAGCCGTGATGGTAATATTGGGGATTGTGGTTGTGTTCTCTGTTTTCTGCTCTGTTTTGTGGGGAGCTTCTCATCCTTTCTCTCCTATTGTATCTGTCAAAAGCTTTAGCCTTCATAGCTTTTATTACGGAGAGGGAATAGACAGAACAGGTGTTGCGACCAAGATTCTGAGCTTTAACAGCTCTGTGAAGGTGACAATAGACAGTCCTGCTCCTTACTTTGGCATCCATGTCTCTTCTTCTTCTACCTTCAATCTCACCTTCTCTGCTCTCACTCTCGCCACTGGTCAGGTACTCTTTTGTATCCGTATTGCTCCTGTGTTACCGTAATATGACTGATTTTTACATTCTGGTTTGTGAAGCTTAAGAGTTATTACCAACCAAGAAAGAGCAAGCACACTGCCATTGTGAAGCTCATTGGCTCCGAGATTCCTCTGTATGGAGCAGGACCAAACTTGGCGGCATCGGACAAGAAGGGAAGAGTTCCAGTGAAGTTAACGTTTGAGATAAGATCGCAAGGGAATCTTTTGGGGAAGCTGGTGAAGTCGAAGCACTTGAACCACATCTCCTGCTCTTTCTATATCTCTTCCTCCAAAACGTCAAAACCCATAGAATTCACTCATAAGACCTGTAAACACATTACCAAGTGAAACACCTTTTCTATGTTCCTCCATGCAAAATTTTTATTTTTTTTTGTTTTTTTTTGTTATTAATCTGCAACGTCTAATTCCAAGTGTTCAATCTTTATCCTTCATAAAAAAGGTACATGGATTTCTTTTCTATGTGCACCAGAATTGTTTCAAAAGATCAGATGCAAAAATAATAAAAAAGTTCCAGATATGCTCTATTGCTGTATGTCAACAGCACAGCCACCTTCAAGCACTGTCCCGCTTACTCTGTTTGGTGGCCAATACCGGAAAACTGACCGTCCTATAATATTCTTCAAAGGCAGAGGACCCCTGAAGACAACAACAACACAAGTTTCCCAGAATAAAGAACAATCCAAGACGAAGCTAAATTTCATGATGAATATCTACAAAACAGATTGAACCATAAGCCACTCACCACACGTGAGAATCATAACTGTTATTCCTGTTGTCACCCATCACAAAGACTGAGTTCTCTGGTACCCGCTACAAGGTTGAAGTAACAGCCAAAATCAGATCAGAAGTAAAACCCAGAAGGCTTATGTTCAAACTTATGATTGAAAGGCAACGAAGATACTTACAACTGGTGTCATTTCATAACCAGGAGGCTCTAAAATAAAACTTTCATTCCGAGGAACACCGTTAACCATCAGTTTCCCATTATGAACCTACACATTTTCCCCAAACCAGTACCCATTCTATTATGTATAAGTCTCTTCACTAGTAACACATGATAAGAGTGAACACAGTACCTCGACAAGGTCGCCTTCTTTGGCAACGATCCGTTTAATGAAAACATCAGCATCAGTGTACCCAACTTCCTGAAGAACCGGTGGACTCTTGAAGATTACAATATCGTTCGCACAAGGCTTCCTGAAATAATAACTCACCTGCACACACACACAAACCAATCAACGAAACTCTTCATCTTATCCTAAAACTCATATTTTAATAATAGCTTGAACATTTGTAACCAAACACACAAAACCAACAACTGTGAACTTAAAAACAGCATTCTGCAGTAAGATTGAAATAATAAAAAAAACATAACCTTCTCTGCAACTAATCTGTCTCCGACATCAAATGTAGGATACATGGACAAGGAAGGAATGTATCTTGGTTCCGCAATAAAATATCTAAACGCCAAGGACACAGTGATAGCCAAGAACACAGTCTTGGCATCGTCCGACGTGAAATCCAGCCATTCCGGAAACAGTCTGTTTTTCCCCTCCACGTCACTGTTGTCGTCATCACCGTTGTCTCCGCCGCCTCCTCCTCCTGCATCGTTACCGCCGCCGGAGTCTAAAGACGGGGCGGATTTGGTTGTCTCGCTAGAATCTTTGGTTCCGTGGCAGCTCGGGTTCCGACGGTTTGAATGTGTTGCTTTGAAACTGACACGACGGAGATAAATGGATTGAGATTGGTTGGTGAAGTTGAAACGAGTAATTGGATTAGTAGAGGATTTTTGGAGAAATCTGGAATTGGAATCGGATGTGAGAAGAGATAGGGACGGAGTGGGGAAGTGAAGAGATATCATCCTCATCGACGAGCTAATGTCTCGATCTTTTCTTCGTTTGTGATTCTTGGGGTGCTGCTATGAGGTTACTTCATCTTCTTCTCTCTTTTTATTTTCCTTTTAGTTATATGATATAATTCTCCGGAAAATATGGGAGTTAAGTGTTTAAAACAAAAATTAATTATCAATTATGATATAATTCTCTTTTTATTTTCCTTTCCCCTGGTTCTATTTCTTTTTGTTTCTGTTGGTTTTGTTTTTGTTCAGCTTCGGCTTGCTACCTAAGGTACAACATTGCTGTTTCTTTTCTCGGAAAATAATAAAACTATAAAACTGGTTTCGACCAATAAATAAAATAAAACTATAAACTGAAATTAAGGGGCTAATTGGTAAGTGATTTAGGACCCGATTGATTCAAAAGTAATGATTACGGTTGCGGTTGCAGGAGTTAGCAGGTGTGGATGGTTGCAGTTTTAAACGTTATTAAATGTTTTGTATGACTGACATAATGTTAGAAAATTTTTGCATTTACAAGATAAATTATAAATATTAAAACAGTTTAATAATAAATTATTAATATTAACATATTATAACATTATAAAAAAACATACTATTGTAATAAAATATAATAATTACTAATATAATATAATTAATAAAATATTATGTTTACTTATTTGATTTTTTTAAATTAGCTGAAAGTTATAATTTCAATAAAATTTATTTCAAAAACTTATATTAAAACTTTTAAATAATATTTTATTTCTTTTATATAAGTGTATATCTGTATATATGTATGTATATTAATTTTTAAAAATTCTAATGAATAGTTAGTTTAAAGTTTTTATAAAACAAATGAAGACACTGCTTGTGAATTTAAATTAGTATATAAAATATGTATATATTTTTTCTTATAATATTTCCATTCTAAAAATTTCAATTAAAAATTTTTAAAACACTTGAAAATAAATTTATATTTATTTATCCACCCGAAACCGTCTTCAATGCAAACTCTAATTGGAACCAACTTTTGATTTTAAGAGGTTCGCAGTGGTTTGAAACATTTTATAGCGGTTTATATGATTGTTTCGAAACATTGTCAACCGCAAAACTGCGTCTGCGGGTAGTAACGGGAAAACCAGCCAGTCCCTTGCTATGCTCTTTTTACAACCCAAATTATTTTTAAAACTACATTTATTTTTCATTCATGTTTTGTAAAGATTTTTTAAGGATATTGTTTTTTCCTTTCTACTTTATTTTGGCCATAGAAAGCAAAATATTTAGATCACTAAATGAATTTATGTGATATTGCCTAATAATATCATTTAAATATTATTTATGATAAGCATTTTTCTGTATATATAAAATTTAGAATAATTTTGATAAACTAAATTTACTGATAAAAAGTTACAGAGAAATTTTGATTATCTGATAATGGAAGAATAACATCAAATTTTGTTACATTATATTAAATATCGTGTCGACAAAAAAATATATTAAATATCGTAACACATGTATTTTATAATTATGAAAAAAACAAAAAGGAGAACTACGATATATGTGTTATTTAAGAAAAAACTAACTACCGTTTATTAGCTGAAATATAAATCTAATATTTAAGTTTGAAAATATTCTATAATAATGCATGGATATATAATATACACTTATTTTGAGATTTAACCAATATTACTTGTTAGATACAATTTAGGTGTGTATACAATTAAATAATAATATAAAATTAATTTCAAGACATTTTGAAATATATGTGATGATTAGTTGAGCTTTTTACTTAGTATTTTAAATTTATTAATTTTTAAATCACTAATCCTAACCAATAATGATGCAGTCTTATTTCTGCTAGACCTTTGGTAAGCAAAAAACTAATCAAATGGGTGGGATCAAGATCCTCTATTTCAGTATGGATTGATCTTTGGCTCTCATCCAATCGCCCGAGACCAGCAAACAAAAATCAACACAATCTTTACCCAGACCTCGCAGTGGACTCTCTCATCAATGCCACATCGAGATCAGGGAATGTACATGTTATTATGACATTGGTGGATCCTCAAGATGCAAAAATTATCGAGAGTATACCATTAAGTAGGTTTCAAATATCAGATCAAGATGGATAGCATTTTACTACTAATGGGAGATATACGGTAAAATCTGGATATCAAGTGGAACGTGTTTTTCCGGATAGGGAAAAAACTTTACCAGAGTTTGGTCCATCGGTTACTTTGCTGAAGGCTTTCTGCTGGAAGATACAATGACCACTTAAGTTAAAACACTTTTTATGGCAGCTGGTTTCATGATGTATAGCAGTTAAGACAAACTTAAGAGCGAGAGGGTTACATGGGGATACAATTTGTGCACGGTGTGGAACACCTGAGGAATCCATTAATCATGTTTTCTTCGAATGTTCACGAGCGATTCAGGTTTGGGCGCTCTCACGAATTCCATCAAACCCAACAGTTTTCCCCACAACATCACTATTTGGAAATATGGATCATTTATTTTGGAGGATATCTCTGGCAATAGAAGATCACCATTTTGCTTGGATTTTATGGTACATATGAAAAGGACGAAATAACATGGTATTTAATAATTTGGACATTGACCCGCGGGATACTCTCAGATTGGCAGAGAGTGAATCTTCACTTTGGAGTGAGGCACAAAACTCACTAAAGCAGGAGATAGAAAATCTCGATCACGAGCAGAAGGTACACTCCCGTCTATACCGGGTAGATGGTGTTGTACAGATGGGTAGTGGAAATCACAAGAGTTATTTTCTGGTCAAGGGTGGTATAGCACACTTGAAGGTTTCAAAGGTTTAATGGGTGCGAGTAATACAAGAGCAAGTCAGTCACCACTGCACTCGAAAATAGATGCACTTATTTGGGCAATGGAATGTATGAGAAATTTACGTCAATACAATGTTACTTTTGCAACAAATTATTCTCAGTTGGTGAAAATGGTTTCAGAACCAAATGAATGGCCAGCCTTTGCAAGTTATCTGGAAGACATAAAAATATTGAAGACAAGTTCCATAGCTTAGAGATCATTCATATACAGCAGACACAAAACTTAAGGACGGACAGTCTAGCATGTAATGCGAGAAAGCAACCATCTTTTGTTGTTCATATAGATGCTGAGCTTCCGATCTGGTTTACAGA